>OW388301.1:23388268-24829934 GCA_936450465.1 Gibbula magus | reverse complement strand
ATCTTAATTCCAAAGTTATTTATCTTAAATGACTGAGAGTGAAATAACATTATGCACAGTAACAATGATAATTGGGAATGAAATAATCATTAAATGTTATGAAAGTAAACATGATAGTTCCTTAGACATCATGTCCATATTTTGAAAACACATTCTGAAAAGTATTCAAATTTGACTAATCAGTCAGCTTTTGTGACCAAATATTAAAAGCGTAAACAATAACACTTGCGTTTATGTCTTTCGACCCAAAATACAATAAGTTTTGTCATAACAAGTCTTAAATCAGTGTTTACACTGATGAATGTAAACAATAACAACTCGGCCATGGGCGCAGCCATCTTGGATTCACGACACCTAGCGACAAGGGAGATAACTCGATCCGGCTTAATGCCTTAGAGTTTACAAATATTTTTACGTACTGAAATAAGTAATAAAGCGATAAAACTTAATACACTTAAGTATTCTTAACTTGTATGAAACATATTTACAATGACAGCAATTCCTGAATTTATATACTAACAATTTACTGACAAGGTCATGACCGGTCACGGTGTCCGTGAAACCTGCTAAACTGCCACTCAATCTTTCACACTGTATCTAAGACCTTCCTCATAACTGGAACATTACAACATAATCTAAATATGATCTTGACAACATAACCTAATTGTGGGCATGTTATTAGATTGTATAATTACCTGCAATGGACAAACAACACAAATGTCATCGCTTGCTCAAGAATGTCTGTATTCGATAAAAATGGCGAGGCGCATGGAATGGAATGTGTGAACCCCTTAGATATCCACGGTAACTTTACCGTAGAGTTATCCCCCTTTGAGTGATTTTATGGCCTCCCTTTTTACACGAACAACTCAAGACATTATGTTATTTGTCACATGTTACATATGTGTAAATGGGAATATCCTATTGTATTTCGTTTCCACAAAAAATAACCCGATAGAACCCTCCGTTTAAAGAAAGGAAAATTAAATATAATTATAGGTTGAAGCCAAGATGATTCCTCACAAACAGGATAAATGTGAAAAGGAGTGGACAAAAATCCTATCTATGAAAATGATTTATTTTAGACTAAATTAACATACAATTCTAAGTAAATTATGTCACCGTCCGAATACTTTTTGCATGACTCTGTATATGTGTGTATACAGGATTGTCCACAACAATAGTAAAGTCTTAAAGTCTTTATAGTACCCCGAAAGAATAAAAGGTTGTAGTGGAAATCTACATATATTTTGCATAAAATGTTTGAAATGTAGCCAATATTGTATGTTCTTTATGATAGTTGATGTTAGTTGTGCTCATTCATAGACATTTGATTTACCTTGTGTTCCCACGGAAACAGGTGACACTGACACACGTGACAGTGACACGAGGATATGTTGTATCAAACAGTTCACTGGCAGTGGCTCAAATGATACTTCCAAGTAAATCTTCACATTTACTGCCACATATATGCTTTAAAAAATCTACAACAGTTCCTGACCAATATAACCAATATAGTTTACATACCTTGATAAGATAAATCAGTGCATCTTTAGGCGAACGATTTATTCCGCATTGGTTTAGCAGAGTCTTGCTCCTGACAGCGAGTGCCCGCTTCGTGACGTCACAATAATACTCGCTGCCATCAGAAAATGTTTGGATGAGAAAGCTCCAACGCAGCGCGTGCAGCCAGGGCCTCTTGTTACGTTCCAACATGAAAACTTCTAACTCGCAGGATTCGCAATGCAACTTCGTATATCGATTAAAAAAAAGAGGCCGTCAAGGAATACGTTTTCAATCGTGTTGTTGTAACAATATTAAATTTTTCCTTCAATTACCGGGTTAATAAAACGAGTAGACTGCATTTTACCGGGCGCACATCAATCTTGTGAATGTCAATAAAACATAACATTTAACCAAAAACATCAACATAACTTGTTACCTTGAAAAAAGACGTTTGCCAGAGGAAATGATATACATGTAAAATTACTAATAATTATTCAGTATGAAGTCTCTATCAAAAACTATACAAAATATTCACATGAGCATTAACTCATCTTTGTAATTAAAATGAAATGAAATATCTAATTACTTATTTCAGGTTTCCAAATGAAGGTTCTGTTCAAACTCAACACCATTGTTGAGAGACAGAACGAGTCAATCTGCCTTCTTCGGCGCCTGGTTGGCAAAGAAGTCGGGGAGACGGAAGATGTTCTTCCGGAGCCTCTCAAAACCGTGGAGGAAGTGGAAGACATTTGCGAGCGACTCCAGAACGTTGTCCAGCGCTCCAAAATGGTATAATTACATATTGTATGATTTAAAAAGATTGGAAGACATTACATTAAAAGACATCATCAAACTATTTACTTTCTCTTCTAACAATATTTACTTAAATAATAACATTTTATTTGTCATAGGAAACACTGTAAACTATTATCCAGATAAATTATGTCGCACTAAATATACTACACAATACATTAGCTCTTTTAAATGCTCATGTGTTGAAGAATGTGTACATTTACGTCTATTTGAACCATGTTTTACAACCTTATAAATCATTGTTTATATAAAATTAACATTTGACGTATATCATCATGCATTTAGACAAAGGTTAATTCTTCTCTCCTTTCGTTTATAGCTCCGGCTTCTGACTAGTTTGGGGGGCGTCACCACAGGCGATTGTGTCCGGCGGATCATGAAGAAGCTGGTCACAAATCGCCTGTGGTCGGCCTACAGCCTGAAAGGAAAACAAACTAAAATATCCTTTCAGAAGACGGCCCTATATCATCTGATCGTCAGTAAGTAAATTTTGAATAGATTTTCCTATTCATGATATGGTAGATAGATAAACCCACTCAAATATCATTTAATGATAAGACTATCGACACAAGTTTATCAAAGTTACAACAATATCCTCATCAAGCATTTTTACTTAAATACAAGTCTGACATAAACTAAGATGGTTATATTTCATCTATACTCCAAATTTACTTTCCAATAGTTATCAGTGAGATAATGTATGTAGGTGAACACTTGCCGTCAAGTTTACAATTGTGATATTACCACCAATCACTTATGTTACACCAGCATTATGGTAATTCGATTGACTCGATATCTAGAATGAATTTTTGCTTTATGTCACAATATATTTTTTTTAAATTTATTACCTACAGGACGAACAGTTTGTGAAGACAATTATTTAATAATAAAAAGCGATGTATCTGTTTTTATTCATTTATGGTGAGTTAATCAGGATGGTTTATTTTGCAGAAGCCTGCATGAAGAACACTGGAGCTAAGGAGGTGGAGATAGAGAAGGAGGTTGCAGAATCCTTAAAGCATGCTCCCGCGAAACATGGCGGGCTTCGATTTAACCAGGTTACTATATTTTTGTCATAGTTGATCGTATTGTTAAAAGAAACCTATTGCATTTATTTTCTTCAGATGTAACACCATAATAAAGAATCCAATAATGCATATTTTCGTATTTAGAAGTCATACTTTTAAATCAGACTTAGTATTGTTTTGTGTATTTTTGTATAAGAATTTAAACATCATTATATAAACATTTATCCATACTTACATCAAGATGTTTGGAACAAAATGTAAAACATTCCCAGGCTATGTTGTTTTAAAATTTCAATTGTCTATAATCGTGTATTATTTGTTTGCAGAGGGCATCAACCGAAAACCAGATAAACCAGGAAAACCAGGAAAACCAGGAAAACCAGGAAAACCGCGAAAACCGCTAATTGGAGAAACAAACAAATTCACAATGTTAATTATTTAATCGGAGTCAATTTAGACATATTAAATAGTATGAACAAATGTTCACCTTTGTCTGTTTTTTTGTTGTTTTTATCGACACCAATACAGATTATGTATATTATTTTTCACATTGTAGTAGAGAATGATCGCGAAGGGCATAACGATTTTAACACGTGCAGTAAAATATAATGCATTGCAGTTTGTCAACTTAAATTTGTATTTCCATTTGACAAACACAGTTGTATTCACTAATGTTAATGTTATAACATCTATTATAACTATTGGTAACTTTAAAGAACAATGTTTGATGTTGGCAAGCTCTTAATGCTTATGAAAATCTGAGTTGACAAACTGTTTACGTTTCAAATATTATAATTCAAACTATTTGCATGTCATCTGTATGTCGATACAACGTCTGAATTGGATGGTCTTCTACGTATGGACAACATAAAAATATACGTCCCCACAACGTCATCACAACGCTGTAATTACGTAGAAAACACATGTCGTACCAACCATTCTGGGAGTCTACAAACTGACGTTATGGCGACGTCAGAAATTTACGTAAGGACAACGTAAAATATACGTCCTTACAACGTCCCCACAACGTCATCACAACGTCGTAATTACGTAGAAAACACACGTCGTAGCAACCATTCTGGGAGTCTACAAACTGACGTTGTGGCGACGTCAGAAATCTACGTAAGGACAACGTAAAAAATAAACGTCCCCACAACGTCTTCACAACGTCGTAATAACGTAGAAAACACACGTTGTAGCAACCTGTTTGGGAGTCTACAAACTGACGTTGTGACGACGTCAGGATATACGTAATTGCAACGTAAAGCTGACGTTGTGACAACGTTATCACAACGTAGATTTGTTAGCTGGGATGTTACAGATATCAGATTCTTTATTATAGGTAGGGTTTCATTTTAACAAATATTCTAGTGTCGTTTTAAAGCAAATGATACATGAGAAGGAATCTTTCTATGTAGCTGATATAGCAAAGGCATAAATAAAGAACATCTTTGTGGAAGCCTGAGTCACTTGTCTTGTACAACATTCTTGTATATACACCATGCAGAGGGGTCAAACTTTTCACATTATCGCAGCGTGTTGCTGGAATAGCTTCATTATCATCTAGTCACTCTGTCTTTTACAAAGTTGCAGCATATATATCACGAGGTAAAATACAAATTATTAAAGTGATCGTGTCATGTTCAACAAAATTCACAATCTTTCATATAAAAATTCCAATACTTTTAAAAACAATTTCAAATTGTGCATAAACCCAATATAAAACTAGGATTGCCAAGGCAATACTTAGGTCTTCAAGACTTCTGCTTGACCTTGAACTCCATGTTTGACTCAGGGTTATACACCTGTTTCTCTGCTTTAAAAAGAGCTATCAAACATGTCTCTATCTTCAGTAGTTTTTTTACAAAAATTCCCCAAAGAAGGTACCCCTCTGAAAACGGAAAAATCACATATTAATGGACCCCTACATTATATTTCTCACGATTAAGACAAAATGGTTAATATTTCCATACTAAGGTGTAACATAGAAAAAGTTGTGCTTTAATTTCCACTTAAGGGTATAGTCTAGGCACACATAATCACTTCTGCGCATGTCTGAATTGACGGCATTCAAACTGATAAGAAATTCACGTCATCAACACTAAACAACTATAAATAAACAATATGTAACGACATTTATGTTTACAGATGATCTATGTATGTATTCATGTCAATGAAGCACTAAATATTAGCAAATAAGCACATTTAACATGATATTAACGACAACCGAACGAATTGTGGCATTGTTTGTCAACACCGGTGCGAGTTTCATTCAACAGTTCAACACCGGTCACTCGCTCCGTTGGCGATCAGCTGCTCATCAGACAAAATCATCAAAAGATAAGTGTCAACGGAAGACATGTTATTACTCAAGACGAAATAAGACATAAAAGAAGAAGATATCAGCGTTCACCGTTGCTGAACACGCAGTCATAAAACCCGGCTTCTCAAACTTCATATTTCGATGACACCGACCCGAGCCTCCATGCGGCATGCCCGGCGTGAGAAGCGATGTAGTGACTTGTTACTGTCACTCAATCATCCTACGACTTTGACTGATCCATTTGAAAATTTCGGTAAGTAAAACAAATACAAGTAGTATTTACAGTACATTAATAACATTGCTTTTGAAAATATGTTGACTACCGTATATCCTTTAAAGTTGAATATCGCCGCTAATGGCTGCAATACTGCCGAAGCGGCGTTAAACAATAACTCACTCACTCACTTAAAAGTTGAATAATCAGATTACACTTACAGTCGGCTTTTTAGAAGTCTACTAATTTCAAAGCAAATCGAACCAATTAATTATTATATTGGAACGCAAAAATTCAAACTAAAAAAAAACACCTTCAATATCGGATATATTTGTTTACATTGATAAATTTAGCCCAGCAATTACTCAAGACCTGTGAAGGCAGGCAATTATTTAAAGCATTTACGGTAATTTGATACTGTTGTTCATGATAAAATTGCTTTGTGATCATTGTGCAATTAATTCTAAAATATGCTACTGTTAGATAAATCAGTATATTTCTTAAAATATGCACAAATCTATTCTCCCATCAGATGTCTTTGAAGTGTAGGTGGAGCCTACATGGAGGTTGTTTTTCTGTACTTTGAGTTTGTACATTTCTTTTGAAATACACAAAATCAAAAATATGTGGGTGAAAAGGTACTGATTAAATTAATCTGTATTTTCAGGTTCATATTGCTGGTGAGACACTGAGACACCAAACTGATGCCAAAAGATGTCAAACTGAGGTAGGATGACGTACACGCATACTCATTACTGAAACTGGAACATGCAGAACACACAAGCTGGTAGGTTAATGTGCATGTGTATTTGTGCAATACACATATTTCCCTCTCGAATGACAGCCAGTCTTTGATAAACATAAAGTTTGTGTAATATTATTTTCAATCCCAATTCTACAAGCCACCATTGCCAGTCAGAAATAGAAGCAGGTTAAAAATAATAATTTAAATTTTTAAAAAAGAGTCAAATTTACAATATTTAAAAGTATCAATGAAGTTGTCATGATTTGATAACATAAAATAATATTAATATTATGTTTTCTCATCACATTTTCCAAATTAATGGGATTGTTGGACATATATCATGTTACTGCCTATCATACTTCATGCCAAAAGGTTCACTGAAATCTGAAAGTTTTTTTGTGGGTTGTAACTGATAAAATCAGGTTACAGGATAGCACAATAGTTTGAGCATTCATATTTTGTATCAAAAGGTAGTTGCTTGCAGTAGAAAACTGTTTTAGCTGTATTGATGTAGGTTCAATGAGTAAAATGATGCATTGTGCTTCACACATGGATCCTCCAATGATCACAGGTTTCATTGCAATATACATGTACATACTCTAACACTTAGAATCTGAAAAAATATGTGTCTATATCTGAAAAAAATATTGACAGAAATATAGAGAAAAGGAGACATTTGAAAATTCCATTTCTTACAGTCTACTTTTAAATTTTTAATAAAATAGTACTATTTTCAGAATAAATACTTTTGAGTCTGAGTGTAAGACTAATGTGTAAGACTATGATGCTGAGAGTTTTGTCCAAGCAATAATACTACAGGCATGAATTGATATAGGTGAATTATTTTTGAAAGCAAGTTCAAAACATAAATTATCCTTACCTTAACCCACCAGCTGAGCTTTATTATATACACTGGTAATAATTTATTCATTGATATAAATATAGACTGTAGATTTTCCCTATATGCTCTGTATTGTTTTGTTTACATTTCAGATTTTGGACAATTGTTATGCTGGAATCAATTTCGCTTCTTTCTTCTACCTGGACAGGATTACATCATGAACTGTATTGTATACAACCAACAGTGTCTCTACATGGAAGCTCAGTTGATTGCAGAAAGAAGTCAGAAATACACAATTACTCTGATCATGTGGCTAACACTGTGTCCATGAAAACATTGGATTTTCAAATATTATTGTTATGTAAACTGTGCATACTAAATATGAACTTTAATTTGTTGATTTGCTAAGGTTCCTTACTATTTCACTGTCAAATGATTAAATTATTCATTATTGTTAATATATTTTCCGGATTAATAAATAAAATGTATGTTTTAAAGAAAATGTTTGTTATAATTTGTCAAGATATATATATATATGTGTGTGTGATAACATAAGAAGGTATTACTGATTCATCTGGCAATCTAAGTGTTGGATTCACTTTTCAAAACTACCGTATTTCCTCCAATAGACGCCATCCCCCAGATACAGCTTTTTTTAAAATATTAATATACTGTTTATTTTTTAATTTGGTCAATATAAAAGTTTCCAAGGATTTAATTTCACAGATTAACGAGAAACAATATTTTCTGGTAACACGTATTAATGCAGTTGAACTACATGTAAGTTTATTATGACAATCAGCTGTTTGCAACTCTATTGCAAACGGTAAACAAGTTAAAAATCAACCACTGACACAACACGCTCTCAGTCGTGTGGATTGGAAATTTTCTACAATACCTTTGCCGATAGTAGTTTAGTCATCTTAATGATTACATTCCATAACTGGAGCTTACATATTTGCATGGGGAAAAGTGTTTGTGTGGCGGCCCCTTCAAGATTTCACGAACGGTACTCAACCCGGAAGTGCATGTCGTAAGTTACTCGTACGGAAATCAGTTTACTGTACCTGACACGGGTTTACGCAAAGTTATATTTTTGATGATTATTAAACGTTCACCTAGTTCTAATTAACTTCCTCTAGGAATTCTATATATTTATTTCAAAGGGGGCTTTTATTCACATCGAAATTTACATGCTGCATTTTATTTAAAATACAATAGTGTTAGATTGAGACATTGATGCACACTTTAATCAATGCGTGGATCACTACACTGCAGATACACCGGGCCGCCTCGTATTTCCCGGTAAGGCCCGCGCCATGGATGATAAAGTCGAAAATCGGACCAAATAATTTGCCGTGATCAATTTTCAAAACGTTATGGCGGATTAATTCATTCGGTGACCCCACCATATTTTTATTTAATTATGATCGATATAAAGTAAAGTTTCATTTCCGAGATTTTTATAAAATCGTTGAATTTATAAAATTGTTTTATTCAGCATAATATGAAAAAAAAGTGTCATAAAAATCGACAAATTGAAATTGAATCCCCCAAAATATAATTAATTTTATGTTTTTTAAACATATTTTTGCAATAAATACAAAGGTTATCATTAATATATTTGATAAAAACAACAATAGTTGAAATCCGGTGCCAAATAATAAAAATATGATTAAAACAAGTAATGTATGTATTTTCCCGTTTTTTTCACTGGGGCCATATTTTAAATTGCTTATAACTCTTTAATTAGGTCCGTGACCCCCAAATTTTATTTCAAATTTGAATTCAGCACATTGAAAAGTACTTTCAAACGAAAAATCAGAAAAATCTTGAAACTTTTGTTTCTGGGTAGACTATACCCTTAAGAAGATGTGATCATCATTTAGATTGCATACATAATAAATGCGTTATGCTGTTCTGAATATTCAAGAAAATACTCAAAAATGGTTAAATTTGGACCCCTAGACATCGCTTGCGATGTTCGAGCCTTAACTATCAACTTTTTGATGAAAGCAGTCAACATAAAAGTTGTTCTTCTTGAAATTGTGCATACGTAGGTGTATGCAAAATTTCAATAGCGTAAGAAGTTAAGCAGTAATGATCCTTTAAACATGGCTGAAAATGGCGAGTTCTGAAAAATGGCAATCTTCTATGACTTGTCACACATAAAGTATGACAGAAAAATGTTTGAAATGCATTCCCCTTAATAAAGGACATCTCTACTTCACGATGATATATTAAACATAATTGTATCTTCAGTGGTTTACAATGAAATTTTCTACAAAGAAAGTACCCCTCGAAAAGTCTCAAAATCCCAAAATTTAACATTTTTGGGAATATGTCCAAATTGTGCCTAAACTATCAAATTTTACATGATAATGATATGTTATGGAAGTGTTGAGCTGGTTATAATGAAGAGATTGCAATATATAACTTTGCCATAACTTCATTTATAACAGAGTTATGCCCCTTTGAACATGCAGTAGAAAAATGAACATTTAAAAAAAGACCATTTTCAAGGGCAGATAATACGAATACTAAGAGAAAATTAAAAATTCGAGTGCCAACGATCTTTTAGGTTTTAAATGAGATATCATATATAGCTGTATGTATTGCCCTGATTTAGGAGAAGATTTTTGAAGACGCGTACCCTCAAAACCGCGAAATTTCACAAAATTTTCAGTTTTTTCGAAATAGCACAAAATCTATATATACGGCCGAAAAATTGGTATCAACCATTTTGATAGGGAATTTTGTGGCGCACATTTTGGTGAAAGTTTTGAGAAAATATATTGATTAGTATTCGAGCTATGAAGGTTTAAAGTTTTTACTTCAAGGGGAGATAACTCGAGAAAGAAGTCGAAAATCCAAAAAGTGACTCTTTATGTTCTAAATTTCATGCGAATCGGCCAAGTGGTTACTTCAGAAAGCTCTGGAAAAAAAAGTACAAATAATAATAATAATAACTAGGATTGACGCGTCAATACTTAGGTCTTCAAGACTTCTGCTTGACCTTGAACTCCATGTTGGACTCTCGGTTATTCGCCAGTTTCTCTGCTTTAAAATGAGCTATCAAACATGTCTCTATCTTCAGTAGTTATTTTACAAAAATTCTGCAAAGACAATGACCCTCTGAAAATGGAAGAATCGCTTATTAATGCACCCATACATGATCTTTCTCACGATTACCACAAATTGGTTAATATTTTCATATTAAGGTGTAACAAAGAAAAGGTTGTGCTTTAATTTCCACTTAAGTAGATGTAATCATCATTTAGATTGCATACATAAGTAATGCGTTATGTTTTTCTGAATATTCAAGAATATACTCAAATATGTTTAAATTTGACCCCTGCATAACATTTGCAATGTTCGGAGTTTAACTATCAACTTTTTGATGAAAGGGTTCAACAAAAAAGTTGTTGTTCTTGACTTTGCGTATCCGGGGGTGTAAATACAATGAAGTTATCTAAATTGGTTAAGCAGTTATGATTCTTTGAACTTTGCTGAAAATGGCGATTTTCGAAAAATGACAATTTTCTATGACTTGTCACACATAAACTATGACAGAAAAATGTTTGAAATTTATTCCCCTTAATAAAGGATGAAAAATGTATGAAATTTATTCTCCTTAATAAAGGACATCTCTTCTTGACAGTGATATATTAAACATAATTGTATCCTCAGTGGTTAACAATCGAAAATTCTACAAGGAAAGTACCCCTCGAAAAGTCTCAAAATCACCAAATCTTACTTTTTTGGGAATATGTCCAAATTGTACCAAAACTATGAATCTTTACACGATAATGATAAGTTATGGAAGTGTTGAGCTGGTTATTATCAAGAGATTACAATATATAACTTTGACATAAGTTAATTTCTAACAGAGTTATGCCCCTTTGAACATGCAGTCGAAAAAGCAAAATTTAAAAAAGGACCATATTCAAGGGCAGATAACTCAAATTACAGGCCAAAATTTAAAATTCGGCCCACAGCACGCTATTGAGCAGGTATTCAGCTTTCATATGAGCTATGATATATAGCTGTATGTATTTCACTGATTTAGAAGAAGATTTTCAAAGCTCGTACCCTAAAAACTGCGAAAGTTCACACAAAATTCAGTTTTTTCGAAATAGCAAAAAATATATATATACGGCCGAAAAAATGACACCAACCTTTTTGATGGGGAATGTTATTGCGCAAATTTTGGTGAAAGTTTTAAGAAAATATATTGATTAGTATTCGAGCTATGAAGGTTTAAAGTTTTGACTTCAAAGGGAGATAACTCACGAAAGAAGTCGAAAATCCAAAAAGTGACTCGTCTGTTTCCAGAGTTAGCCAAAGACTATCAGAAAGACTATTCCAGACGTAGTCTTGAAGACCTAACTAGGATTGCCACAGGCTTTCAACTTTTTGATGAAAGGGTTCAACTGAAAAGTTGTTGTTCTTGAATTGGTGTATCCGAAGGTGTAAATATAATGAAATTATCTTAATTAGTTAAGCAGTTATGATCCTTTGAACTTTGCAGAAAATGGCGATTTTCGAAAAATGACAAAGTTCTATGACTTGTTTCACGTACGGTATGACAAATAAATGCTTGAAAATTATTGTCCTTAATAAAATGATATCTCTCCTTTAACATAAGCTATTAATCATGTTGGTATCTGTAGTGGTTAAAGATCTAAAATTCTTCGAAAAATATGCCCCTCAAAAGTCCTCAAAATCACGAAATTTCATACATTTTGACAAATGCGATAATTGTGGCCTAACTATCGACTTTTACATGATATAGATCTGTTATAGAAATGTTAAGTAACGTATTGGGGTCAGATGACAATAAAAAATCTTTGCCGTATCTTCATTTCTGACAGAGTTGTGCCCCTTTAAACATGAGGCCGAAATTCGGTCTTTTTAAAAATGACCATGTTCAATGACGGATTAATAAAATTCTAGGATGAAATTAAAAAATCGACAACTACAACCCTCTGAAGAATTCATTTATCTTTAAAATAAGCTATCATATGTAGCTGTACTCATAAATTTGAAGAACGAGAAGATTTTCTTAGACGCGAAAGTTCACACAAAATTCAGTTTTTTCGAAATAGCAAAAAATCTATCTTTCGGACCTTTTCGATGGGGAATTTTTTGGCGCACATTTTGGTGAAAGTTTTGAGAAAATATATTGATTAGTATTCGAGCTATGAAGGTTTGAGGTTTTGACTTCAAGGGGAGATAACTCACGAAAGAAGTCGAAAATCAAAAAAGTGGCTCGTTAAAATCTAAGTTGGGTCACATGCTATCATCCCTAGAAATTTCATGCCAATCAGCCCAGTGGTTACTTCAGAAAGCTCTGGACAAAAAAAGTACAAAGAATAATAATGAAGAACACGGATAATAACAATAGGTCTTCCAGACGTAGTCTTGAAGACCTAATGATTACAAATGGTACCCATGTCCACTATCATTCGGGACAAATTTGTTGACGTTAAGCGTATGATTAATATGTAATGATGACTTGTTATGTCTTCATAAGAAAGAGAAAGCAGAGTATTAGATGGTAGACTACATGATCGTCACTATTGGTAAACATGTACACCGATGGTGCATCACGTGGATTGATACAGATTGATACGGTGGTTTAGAAATAGTTACTTGCTAACTTCTCTCGAATATAGAATATAGAATGCAATATAGAATGTTTAAAAAAGGTACCATGTCCTCTATCATTCGGGGCTAATTTGTTGACGTTAAGCTTATGATTAATATGCAATGATGACTTGTTATGTCTTCATAAGAAAGAGAAAGCAGAGTATATGATGGTAGACTGCATGATCATCACTATGATCACCACACTGATGGTGCATCGCGTGGATTGATACAGATTGATACGGTGGATATATATATAGGTTAAAAGTGTTGTAGTAGTCTTTTACACATTTATTGTTTATAATTGTGAGGTGAACTATAACTCTTTTAAATATATGGTCCTCATTATACTCCTCTGACATAGTGGTTTAAATGTAAGATATTTTTCGTTTCTTGATCTCAATTGATATTTAACCAGCAAAATCAACAGTCTGTTTTTATGCGTATACATCTTTAAAATATTGAAATCTGACATACTTTACAAATCATACGACCCATTAAAATTAATTTATCAAACATGTACACGCATTTAACGTACAAGGGACAGTAACTCTACTGCCTATGTAAATAATAAGTAAGCAGTGGCTATGCATCTTGCTTTCATACAACAAAGAACTAAAATATCAAAACCTTCAAATGACAAGACTATTACTTTATCAGTGTTTCAAATCAATAACAATCTCGAATGTCAGTGTCAAAAGCACTTATATCAATGTAGGACATACACTGAACATTCTTCCCACTCAAAAAAATAATTACATGATATCTTCAAAGCAGATTCACAAGTTCTCATCAATCTAAAGTAAGGGCATCATTTCACTCAACGTCTACATCCCGCCAATGTTCTATTGTGTGGGAACCAGTTGCAGAAAACAATCAGAACTTCGAATGGGTGTCTTGGCAGGAACTGAAGACACGAGCACTGCAGTCTTTGTAATCCTGACGCTTGCAATGCTTCATTATTGTACACGATTGGATAATTCCAATTGTCCAGACATCCGATCATGATTTTCAGATTTTATATCGTATCACACCTTGAATTTGGGCATTGTCCACATTTGCCATATTTGTTAGAAACTGTCAAACATATGAACATGACAATAGCCTGGACATCAACGTTTTAGATAACTATCTGGGTACTTAATCATTGTGAATCGTATTCGTTCAAACATAATTATTGTTATTTATGTATTTCCAGTGTTATTGGTTTGGTGTAAATTGAATACATGGCAGTTATTATTTCATTTATCCACTGTTGTCACACAAATCACATGATAGATTGTAAAATACCAAATTCTAGTTCCTCCTTTGCACTAGAAGTCTATATTCCTTCTGGTAATAAAAGAACTAGTTATTGTGTTCTTCATCAAATACTTATTCCACTGACTGACGATTTCCCCTGTCTAGACAAGTGTTTTATTGGATCGTAGATACGTACAAGATTGAGGCCTAGATAGTATTTAAGACTTCCAATAGGTTTAAGGACACTGAACGTTGAATCGAGATATATATGATAACAAACAAAGAAAAAGTAACTGTCCAAACATTGGACAATTTAGGAGGCAGACCAAGCTCATTCTGATTTGGAAGTTCAAAGTTTGTTCATATAGAGTGGACAAGAACCGAAAATAAGCTGGTGTAGAATAATGACATTTTAAGAAAATGCTAATTAGGATACTGTTGAAAAGTAGTTTCATTCATCATCACGTTGACATTCTAACGGTTTATTTAAAGCAATAATGTAGTCAATATATAATTGATATATAGTTCAAGCAAGTATTTAACCTGTTGTGTCCAGGTAGTCAGTAACCTATTACTGAATAATGTTCTGTCATAACCCTCGGTAAATTATGCAAACTCGAATAGCCTGATCTCTGACGATTAGAAACCTAATTGGCCGTTTCATTTGGAACAGGGTAATCTGTCTGCAGAATTCAATGACAGGAAATGAGAAAGGAACTGTCGACATATTGACATTAGTTGAATCTGTGATAAAATTCCAATTTCCAATCCTCAGACTTAACATTGAGACCTTTGCAGTTTTTGATTACCTAAACAATCGATTTAATGAGAGATTGGTGAATTGGTTTTAACGACTAAATGTTCACATAAAGCGAGAGAATTAATGATTTTTAACAACCTCTCTATTTAGTGTATGAACTACACGTAAAACTATTCTTGAAGTCAAACCAATACATATTTCTCATTGATGGACAACAGAACTAACCTGATGAAACACGGTGAATTAACAGAATAATACAAAACATGCTTAGGGTTTGATTGATGTGGTCCATTTGCATTTAGCTTGAAAATGATGCTTGGTATCCTGAGAAATATTGGCATCGCTGCCCACAAAGTCATTAACATGCCAAATGCAACACAAACACCTCTTTAAGACATGTGTTGATTATCCAGTGACGAGTGACATCCAACCATTGGACGGTGAACCAATCACTTCAAGGTCAAGGCTAATCTTAGTAGATTCTGTCAGTGGCCTCCAATCAGAAATCAGTGCAATGACCTAATCCATGACCGGTTCCATTAGCTATGGTCATTTGATTTTGTTTTCAATGGGTGCCATTAACTTTCCATCACATTAAACATATTAAACACTTATATGAATGCCCGTTATAACCTAGATTTTATAGTATGACATTTATGTTTTATTTCTCAGTTTAGTGAATTAATTGTTGACTTAATTATAGTTTGTCGTGATTAGGGGGTTTCATGTCTTGTTAACATCGATAATAATGAAGTAGCAAAGAATTATCATTCTTGTGATAGAACTAATAGGTAATATATTAGTTAATAGAAATAACTCTATTCGGATAGAGTACTAGTGTACATTTACCCAGGTTTTGTGTCGTTCCATAACCAATTAATTTTACAAACCTCCAGTGACGTCACACCAATATCCTGCCTATAACATTATACTCATTAATTCCTATGTGGATGTTTTATCTCGGGGATTATCACATAATTCCTTGGATTGTAACGTAATTTCCCTCTAGCTCGGTCAATTACTTTAATAACCCCCTCTTAAAATATCTATATCAAATACCGAAATGTTAAATTTAAGTTGAAAGTGTTTGTTATGTTTAACTCTATTGAAAAAAACAACTGTTAATTCAAACATCAATCTGCAAATGTTTTGTTTTTCCCATAGCCCGTCTCGAACCCAAAACCTCCACACTCCTGCACACCAAGCGCAGTGATGATACTACTGTGCTACAGGGACTAGGCTGTTGAGGTTACTTTTTAAGTTCGTCTTTTACCTAAGGCCTTTCTCCAAAGGGGGGTATTTTACGGCCTTTTGATTTTCGCGCTATCAATTAGAACAGATAAAACATAAAATTTTACCATGGGGTCGGTTTGTAAGCTTGATAAAAACATGCAAAAGAGTGTTTATGAGGTTTAACGCTAACGCCCCTCGTATTTATTCCTCGGGTTGCGGGTTTTTAATCAAACAAACACCCATTGGCATGTTTTATCCAATATGAACAATATAAATTTTGGGATTAAAGTCCTGTAGAATAGCATAGAAATTAAAATACATTCTATTTTTTTAAGGATTACAAATTTTGAAGAAACATAGTTCATTTTGACAGTTATTCGATCTTGGAAGTCATGAAAGGACCCAGAACAAAAACACCAGAACTAAGCAGTCAATTCTAACCTTCTCCTTGGAGGGTGATTCTCACTGAGTGAAGAGAAGAAGGATAAATTGTACCACAAAGCTGAAACTTATATAAAATATATATATATATATGTAGCGGAAGGATTGGTGAATACATGGTGGTGTTTTTCATGAGCGAACTCCTAATACGATAAGCACAGTTGCCTTTTCAAAGTTGGACAACTTATTACATGGAATATTTTTCAAGGGGACATAAGTCCAAAACGCAGACTCACAATTGCATGAAATTTGCAGGGCTTCTGGTTAAATACAGTGTCTGTACCAGCTTACCACACTGTTGGTACAGTCAATGCTGGCGACAGTTGCCTTACTCTGAGGGCGTGGGTTCGAATCCCGCATGGGACTCGGTCCGAAATGGTAGAAGATGTTGTACTATTGAAGGTAGTGTTATCCCAAATATAACCATGTAATATTGCTTCACTATCTAAATGACAAGTATTTCTAATAGTTTAAGATTGTGACACACAGTCCATCTAAGTAATAACACTGACCATGTAACCATTCCTTGCACCGTCGTATTTGAAATTATCTTTATCAGGGGAGACTAACATCTTAACGAAAACCTGAAACAGGAGCCAATCAAAGGAATAACGTTTAACATCTACATGAGATATTTGCTTAGGTTCGTACTCATTGGCCTTTCCTTAACCAAATAAGCATTATCTGCCGAAACAAAGAAGTATCCATGAACGCTAAAAGGATTTTTTGCATTGTCATTTTGTTTCATGGGAGCTATTTTTAAAAGGTTTTAAAAGGTCTCATTTTAAGTTTGAGTAGGTATGGGGATCTAAGTGTGTACAAAGATGACACGTGGTTAACCAAATTTGAGATGCATATTACCTTTTGAAATGTTCTTTTTGTTTTCAGTTCTATTGATTTTCACTTTCTCTTATATCTTAACATTCGTAACTTTACATCTTCAAATTGTTGTCCACAAAATGAAAGATGTTCTATATACAAGAACGCAAAAATATTTAACTTAATGTATAAGAACGATTAAGTTTATAGAACTTTGTTGAGTTGTAAAACAAGTTCCTGTTATTCATTTCTGATTCACCGATGATCGCTGCAATAAGTTGTGTTAAACAATAATTCCCTCACTCACTCATTTCTGACAGGAGTTTGTTACTATCTGATATATTTTCCAGAGGCACATACATGTATACATTTAGTTCTATCTAGCTGATCTTTAATTTATTAAAATTCATTCAGATCACAATATCAAATAGATATTAACATTTTATATGAAACATAAAACAACTATGTATCCTTTACTACGTATTTTACAAGAGACAAATAATATTCTGATGGTGCATTAATCATAAATTAGTCTCAGAAAAACAATACAATCAACTCAATATGATCCAAATGTCTACTCTCGTATGTCGTGCAATTAATATGTTGGGCACATTTACCACGCAAGTTGTAATAACATAGTCTAGACAATTTCCCTCTGGTAAGGAGCTGTTCAATCCTATATTGCTAATAATTGCTGTACACATAGAATCATAGTACTGTATCACCGCCAGTATTGTATCTATTTAATCATGCCCCTTAGACAAAAACGTGTGTTGACTTACATTTACTGTATAAACAACTTTACCATTTTCTTCTTTATATACGTTGAAAAAGGAGAACATAGCATATCATTGAAAAAACAAATTCTAAGCTGAAATATGCTCTATGGCCAATGGGGATTAATAGTGTAGTTTTGGTGAATGTGTCCTCTAATAAATGCCATTTGAATCTCAACCAAACACTATATATATTATCATTATACATGTACAATGCAGAAATTCTATAAGTGTCTCTTTGTTAAGTTATATAAAACAAATTGATCTTTAATATTCATATTTTATTTCATATTGAGTTATGCTATATGTATCAATTGTTATGTTGACTGAAAGATATCGCTATAAAAGCTGGGATACTGACTCACCATTTTACCTTATTCAAATTACATACAATCGGTAATTAATGTTTTTACAGTAGCGCCGGTTCAATTAAAGAGATGTATTATGTTCTTAAAAAATAGTATAACAATTTGCTCGTGTAATATTATTTTCTATTTTCTTTCAATTTGGATTGTTTGTCCTCAGGATTTTAAACTATTTTTGAATGAGTAAGGAGAGATGGTCAAATGTCAAGGCTCTTTATTATATTATAAACTTTCAAATCACATAATAACAAATAGGTTTCTTCAAGGTATTGATTCATATTACACTAGGTTGATTGAATATTATGTTCTATGCAATACAAATAATGTGATTCAAAATGGACGATTCTGTCAAAGGCAATGATTAACATTTCTAGAGTGCCAAGATTGGGAAATAAGCAATACAAAAGCGCATTCTCAAAGGGTTAAGCTGAATCGGCCATTTTTTATATTTTAAGAAATTAACAAAAACAAAATTATAATGCTATATTTTTTGTTGATACATTGAAAGGCAACATTTATTGACAAATTTGTCAACAACGAAACACATCTTCCTTATATCCCCACGTTACCTCTTTTCGAGCGTCACCTCTTTTCGAGCCGTCAAAATACACGTGCGGTTTTCTATGATGACGTCATGTCGTTAGCAACTGCAAAACAGAACGCAGGTAACAAGTTGTCAGGTGTTCTCGGACGTAATCATGTGGCGTGTGAAGCTTCAGGTGGTAAGTTAATTGAAAAAACATAAATCTTTGCGAAATTCTCAACATTTTACTTAATGCATTTTTTCATTTAATGTTCAAAGCTGCATAAAGTTATAATATAAAAGGGGTCGTTTCATAAGTATTGGTAACAATTTGTTCGTATATTGCAGAATGCAAGACCTTCGTCGTATCGGGTTTATGCGCGATCTGATGCACCAAATACTGGGCTTTGTAACTGGGTCAATATTAGCTGACAAGATATTATAAAGTATTTTATAATAATTTTTTCAAGCGAATATTTTATCATGTTGGTGGGCTAGGCAAATGGCTCACAGGAGCAATGTGCTAATATTGTTGGCTTTGAAAATTCATATCCTTGTTATTATCCATTCGATTTTTACGTTTGATGGCTTGTTGTAAAGACAAATGTATTGGCTTTGCCGTGGTATATAACATTGAATGATAATATGATGACAACATTCTGAAATATAATTTCAAACGGACATGGGGTGTTGACCCCGTTACATCCCTTTACTTTTTTTTTTATAGTATATGGGGTTGGATCGTCGACTTCATATTCGTTGTAATCGCTAGTTTCAACAATACAAGCCCCTGTGGAGGTAACGTCATTGGCTTCTCGGTATGCTGTTCAGCTGGGGAAAAGAAATAAAGATGACCCATTTTCTCTCCATTGGTACTATGGATTTATAAAGCGATGGCCTACCCTCAAGCTTGACAAGCCACGCCCCCTCGAAGTTTTCAGGGCAAAAGCGACGTCAGAGGAAGCAATTTCAAATTATTTCCGAGAACTTCGTATCATCATGGAAAAGTATGATCTTTTTGAAAAACCTCAATTAATCTATAATGTTGACAAAAAGGGCTTGATTGAGAATCATACTCCCCCTAAAGTGGGGTCTTCCTCGGAATATCGACCTGTCGCGGTTACAACACCAAGATCGTCAACAACAACTTAAATTGGTTGTGGGAACGCTTTTGGACAGCAAATACCTCCGTACTTCGTCTTTAAGTGTCAGCGTATGCGTTCAGACATTGTGTCTGGATGGTACGAATGGCACTACTAGTGATTCGGGGTGGTCAAATGGTGAAATATTTTCCACTTATTTGAATTATCACTTCCTGAAGTATGCCCAAAGGTCAAATCCCTCACAGCTGATGCTTCTTCTCTACGACGGACATCGTTCTCACGTGTCTCTCTCCATCATCGACTGGGCCAAGTCCAAGGACATTGTCTTATTGGTATTACCAGCTCACACGTCTCATGTTTTACAACCCCTAGATGTTGGTTGCTTTGGGCCATTGGAGCGGATCTACAATTCCATGAAACATACGCATTTAAGAAAAAAGGTGACAACATCAATTGACAGGAACGCCATGTGCGCGGTAGCTTGCAAAGCATATACGACGGCTCTGTCTCCAAGAAACTTGATGTCATCCTTCCAGAAATGTGGAATATATATTTGATGACACTGTGGTATCCCCGACATCAATCAAACCTTCAACAGTGTTCAAGTCATCGGAGGGAAACAGTCAAAACGAAACCTCACTTTTCAAAGATAAGGAAGATGCTCTTCACATGATGAAGTCCGCACCCACTTTGAAACGCAAAGTTCTCAGCTCTATAGTAAGTGGTAAAGCCATTACAGAGGAAAATACAGTTTGCAAGATTCAAGAGCACACTTTGAAAAATCCAGCCAAAAAAAGGAAATCACAAACTGAAAAGAAGAAAAAAGTCACTCAGAGTCGCCAATCAGAAGTACATCCAGTGCCGTCTCCAAAAGCCAGTACGTCTGGGAATGCTCCTATCCGTGAAACAGACACTAGTGGTAGTATTACAGACACCGACTCTGACAGTGATGATGAAGTGTTTTGCGTTTGCAAACTGTTTCAGACCAAAGAGTAGCAGACAGACAGACAGAACAGTTTATTTCTCAACCAACCAACGGTGGTACATGAGAATGATAATATATACATACATAAATAGTAATAATATACATGGCAAGTGACTGGACATGAGGTTACTTAAACAATTTAAACAATGCATTTAGAAATGACTAGAGATTCTTTAAATGCTTAGTAGATTTATTGCATAATAATGTCTTAACCATAACTTTACTTCCATATATTTTGTCAAAAGATATATGTTACGCTGTTGGAGGAGGGCTTCGCATTTAAAAAGGTAATGAAACTCGTCTCCAACAGCATTAGCGTTACACAATTTACACAATGTGTTTTCTTTTGGGATTAATTGCCATCGACCGGTTTCAATTGATAAATTAGTATTACTTGTTCTCAGTTTTAATATGGGAAAATATATATTCTTTGGTAAATAAAGGTAATTTTCAAAGCAAATTTTAAATTTGAAGCATTTATAAAATATCCCTTTTGAACTGCTCTCTATAGAGCTTCGCCAATGTTGTAAAAACTGATCTCTTTGTATAGTTTCTACCTTTGAAACCAGCCAAGATATGGGAAAATTCTGTGGGTTTAAAAACACTTCTGATAGTCCACAGCTATCAAGTTTTCCGGTAATAAATGACATCCATCGAAGCTGACGTCCAAACTTATAAGTAGAAATAAATTTATACAGCAGTGAAGAAAGTTTACAGTGTAGATTATTTGTTGCTGCTTTATGCCAAAAGGAAATGGTTCGTTTGTAAAGTTTGATGTACAGTGGCTCTCGGCCAAACTCACCGTACACCATAAAGTTTGGGGTAGAGTTTCGGAGGCCAACGGCAAGTTTAATGAATCTGAGATGTACTTTTTCAACTATATTCAAGTTTTCGAATCCCAAGACTTCACAGCCGTGTAGGAGAATCGGACATATCATGGTATCGAATGCTTTTAAGGTACAATCAATAGGTAGATTTAAATTACGAGCTTTTTTCAGGAGTGCAAACATAGCTTTAGTTGCATTTCCTACTAAAGCTTTCATACCCGTCAAAAACCTACCATTCCTATGGAACCGTAATCCAAGATAAGTATAGGTATCAACTATTTCGATTCTATTTCCCCCCAGTGAAAAGGAGAATTTTGAGTTGGCCGTTTTGGATGGCCCTCCTCCAAAAATTATTATCTTAGTTTTAGATAAGTTAACATTAAGTTTCCACTTCGTACAATATTCATAAAATTTATCTAATGAATTTTGTAAATCATTTGGTGATTCACTGAAGATAACAGCATCATCGGCGTATAACAAAATAATAAGTTGTAGCCAAATGTAAATGTCATCATCATTAGAATGTTCAAAGTTCACACCTGTGCACCCTGTTTCTAATAAGGAAGATTCAAGATCATTTATAAAAATGGAAAATAATAGCGGAGATAAGTTTTCCCCTTGTCGTACACCCTTTTTACATTGAAAGAATGGTGACCTTACATTTCCAGCCATAACACAGGATTTTATATTTTGGTACATATTTTTAACAAGTGTTAAGAATTTTCCATTCATACCTTGTTGTTGCATTTTATACCATAACCCTGTGCGCCATACGGTATCAAAGGCCTTGGTAAAATCAACAAACACACAATTAAGTTTACGTTTAGGTAATTTTAGTATTTCTAAGACTATATTCAAAATAAACATGTTATCGACTGTCGAGAACCCTTTTCTAAAGCCTGCTTGTGCAGGTGTGAGTATATTATTGATTTCCGTATATAATGTAAGTCTTTCATTGAGAATGCTCGTAAACAATTTTCAAAAGCAACTAAGTATCGTTATTGGTCTATACGAATTTGGATTATTTCTATCACCGTTTTTCTTATATATAGGCCGAATGATACCAGAAAGCCATGATTCCGGGATATGTCCGGTATTCAGGACCAGGTTAAAAAGCGAAGTTAGAAGAGATGTAAGAAAATTTGAAGCATCTTTAAAAAAATCGTTTTCAATTAGATCGATTCCCAAAGCCTTATTCCTCTTCAAATGTTTAATGGCAGATTTGACTTCATTCTCAGTTATATCCTTATTCAGAACTTCATTATCAAATATAGTTTCAACGAATGGGACATCATCACAGTTCGTAGTATTATCATTGTTAGTGTCGTTTAAATTTCTGAAAAAGTCAAAAAAAGTTTCTATGTCGGGGATAGATTCCTCTTTATCACGTTTATTATCATTAAGTAGCTTCCAGTAATCTTTTGGGGAATATTGTCTATCATTCCTGATTTTATCAGTGGTCTTCTGCTTGTATTGTCTAATATATTTATCAAGACATTTTTTGTATGCTTTCGACATCTGCTGATAAAAAGATCTATTTATAGGATTTGCGGTTGTATTAAATCTAGTTTTAGCTTTATTGAAAACTGTGTTTCAGTGGTTTTCACAATGCACAGTGCACACACCCAAGTTGTGATCATTGGGTACACCTCCAATATTGCACGGAGCGCGTCGTGAGGTCGTCTGCAGAATTCTGGTGCCCTTGACACAATGAACATTCCGAGGAATAGAGATTGTATAAAATGAACAGTGACTCTCAATTTTATTAACAATGGTTATCGTCGTTTTAACTATTACATGTTGTGTCATAAATTCATAATTAAATACATGATTTTGACAATGAATTAATCGAATGCCACAATTAATTGAACAATCATATTCACGAGCAGCTGTTATTTGCGTTATCTAACAACTCTTTGTAAATAGTAGTTTTATATTCATTTTGAAAACTTTTTTTGAGTGGAAACTTGTTAACACCGCTTCACGTTTTGACATCACCCCTCGCAATCGAACGATGTGTTCACTACGTCATCAATACAAAGGGGCTCGAAAAGAGGTGACGTCACAAACTTGAAGGTAAACATTATCACTTCGAACTTTCAACCATGTTCCGCGAAAAAAAGATACTTTATTGCCCTAGTATACATATTCTTGCATCAAAATAAATGATGGTCAAGGTAAGATAACTATCATTGACTAGTACTGACGCATTTTTCGTTATTTGTCTTAGGGGCTCGAAAACACTGTACCGCACATTTTTTTTTTTCATAAATCTTCAATACTGTAATCTTAAGGAGTCAATACAGTGCGCATTGACTTATATGGTACATAAAGAGTGTCCGTTGCCATAGTGAACATCCTAGTAAATCTAACTAGTCTCTAATCTAGTACTAACTCGGCCTCACCACCATATTTAAGGAACAAATCAAATTGGTACTTAAAGACAAATAAAAGTCACTCCTACAATTCCAGAAAATATATTAAACCCTCCAATCAAGGAGATGCTCAATTGAACACACATGAAGAGGAAAGCAATAAAAAAAAGGTGGAGGTCATACGTCCTAGAGGGAAAACGGTTTACCACTTCAACTACTGGCGTTAACCACTTTTTCAAGTCACAGACAAGCAGATAGACAATGGAAACAAGCACAAGATGAATTTACACTTGTTTCAGACATTGTTAAATCTTTTCAAGTTGTTTAATGAATTTTGCTCCTCTTTAAAATTATGATTTAACCAACGGCAAATACATTTAAATTTTGTATTTTTAGAACTGTTGTTTACTCTTTTCATTTGATTCATCATAATGTTGCACTTAGTGTGTCTACTGCATGACATCTTGATACTATATATTTGAAACCAAAATTCAATGTATTTAATTAAGGTTTGGATGTTTGCAGGAAATAATGGTGCTTTTATAGATTCCAGTGGCAAAAACCCATAAACACGACAAGCAAATATTGTAAATATACTGCAAAAATGGCAAGCAATATGTCACATTTCTGTTTTTGATATGGGTAATAATAATCCTATGTCTTTTGTTAATTACAGTTTCATTATATCAATAATTATGAGGAAGAGTGAAAGAAAACAAGATTAAAAAATAAAATATTATATATTATTAATTTTCATCATAATATATTGTGTCTCTCATGTCGTAGACGTTACTTTTTGTGTTAGTCAATCTTTGTTAAACTTAACTTACTTTGTAGAGAGTGTCAACATGAGTAGAAACACTGTGTCAAAGAATTTGTTCTGTAAAGAAACTGTCTATTAGTAGGGTTTATTTCATGTAATCCCAGTTTTCTACCACACAACTACCTCATCTAAACAGTAATTGTAAGTATGTAACAGACCATCTAAAGCGTGTATTTATACGATATATATATAATTAGAACTAGAATTAGTACCTTGTTGTTAGTATTATCCCGGAATATGGTGTACCCTAATATGGGCAAGCTCATTGAGAGATGGCATATTTGTCTCAGAAGGAAATTGATATCGCACAAAAACCCTAATTTTCAATTTAATTTCCTTACCTTTGTGGTTAAGATTTCCATGAAATCATCATTTTATTTTGAAACAACATGTATGAAAGAAGACACAAGCATCATTATTGTAACAGTAATTAATTTCTAAATTAATTAAGATAGTTTTATTAGGCAATTCAACATTCCATAGTATTAAGCTTTACTTTTAAGCTATCCAATTTGATGTCCTATAATATTTAAGTATAGTCATGTAATGGCGGCATTACTGATGTTGGTAATCAATTCCGGTATCGAATACAGCTCGCAACATGGGATAGGCGAATACCACATTGCAACTCTGTTGGACATTATCACCGATCACAATTCTATCATTCGTGTTTTTATCATAGATAACATGATTTGTTATGAATTACATGTAATTTGAATCCTTGGCAATTTAATTCCAGTAATAACAAGTAGTAAGGATGATATATTGTTTAGAATTCTGATGCACAGGACAAAAAGTCTGCTTGCCGGATCTTTCCGGTTTCTTCTAAAAATTGGCGGATCCTGGAGAATTCGGAAAAATCCGGCAAGCCGATTCCACCACATTTTGTCTTGTGATGATACACCATATATCTCACTGAGTATTAAAGAGTGAAGAATATTATGTGATATTATGTGATGTCCATCAAAGATTATCCACGATTCCAATTTACAAGGAAAACAGTTTGCGATTAAAGCGGATAGGAACAATTTCATGTCACCTTGTCACAGAACCCACAGAAAAAAATCATATCAAGGAATGGATACGAAAAAAAGCACATTTCACCTACCCCTGTTAGCCACAAAAGCCACAGACACCTTAACACAGGGTAAGGTATATCCAATGGTAATGATTAATATGAAATAAAAATTGCAAACAATATCACCATAGATTAACCCTCAAGAACCACATCTAGGAACGTTGGTATCAAGATGGTATATACATGTACAATTGTAGTCTGGGTTCACAGGACAAAAGTAGTGGAATCCGCTTTCCGGATTCTTCAGGATCTGGCATTATTTGGTAGAATCCGGAAGGATTCGGATAGCAGATTCCACCACTTTTCGTCCTGTGGTTATTGTCGGGGCTATATGTCCTGGAGAAAATGAATTTTATCGTCGTATTTCTATGAAAATCGCAAAAAAATACTAAGGCAAACTGACTAAAGTTCGAAGTCGCCCGAACGTCGAACACTTTTCACTTGGAGCTGACGCAATAATATCTGCAAGAAATGTAATCTGTTTCAAAATGCTCCTTTTTGATATGATCTATTTGTATTTTCTTTTGATACACAGTTGATAGTCTGTCTTTTTATTAAAACTAGCCTTTGTGTGAGGTTCAATTCACGGTTTCATGAAAGAAATTTGTGAAATATTTGTTTTAATGTAAATGTTGACGCACACTTTAGAACATATAGGAAGCTCCAGACTACACATTAAATTGCATGAATATACCAGTAGAAACATTTATCAATTATAATAAAATTTTACCATTATTATTTTAAGGCAGATGAAGTATAGGGGTGATAATATTGACCATTTGGAATACTAAGAGATATTTAAGAACGTTTGTGCTTTATTTATATAAATAATTGTATAAATTTGTTTTTTAACTGGTGAGTAGTTTGTATGAAATGGAATTTATTTCTTCATTCGAAAAATAAAAATGTAGTAAACAAAAAAAATAGCGTCATCGCATCATTTTTGTCAGCATGTTAAAGACCAGAAACATTTATTTTTATTTTTTGGGCCTAAATGCGATTCTGTGTATTGAGATTTAGGTCAAAATGACCTTCGTTCGGACAGTTTTTGACCAAGGTTTGGACAATATTACATTTTCTTTGTAACCACACGAATTCATCCCAGAAAGTACAATTACAGCCATGTTCATCCACTAATCAACAATTATCTTCAGTTATCAAGTTTAACGAGATTGTATCATATTAATTACGCAGGGGATATTAAAACAGTGTGTAAGACTATGTTTACGACAAGTGTGCCTAAATATCAATAATCCCAGTGAGATTTTCAATGTTGTAAATATGGCATGACATAGACAGACATTAAGCGTTATATTATTTACAGAAGTCATGAAATGGAACCAAATACGCTATAATCTTTCAAGCATAAGCTGGAAACGTGTCGTCGCCGCATTGAGAACATAAGATATTTGTTTATGACTTCAGGTCACCATGACACGCGATTTCTGCCCGAGCATGGTATGAAAAACATAGTACAATCATTTGTTGCTTTTTGACGTTATTCAAAGGTCAGATGACTGTCATATCTTGTTAACGAGAAAAAGATTTTATTTTGCGTACGTTTTATTCGACATGACTGGTTTCGTCATCCCTTATATTATTTTGACAATAATATATGTTTTTGAAGTACAACCATGTAGGTTGGCTATATATATTGTGCGTAACCTTATTAAATATGAAGTTAATGTCCCTTGTGAAATGATATTGTAATTGGAAAGTTATAATAATAAATTTTAATAATATTTTCCGAAAGTCTTCATATAATTTTCGTGTCATACACATATTTTATATGAATGCCCATGTCATACTATTTCAACAATGCAAGTGTCAGAATGTTGATGTTTCTCTAGGGAAAGCAAAGGATACGCTAAGTTGTATTTATTAAGAATTTATTATACCTCCTATATCAATCTTGAATCACTATTCAAATGTTTACTGGAGACGGCCTAGTGAGGGTTTCACTTATGCCTTATACGTGTGACCTTTCTGTCAATAAAATGTAATGTATGTGACCTTTATCGACATACCATTAAAGTGGTAGATGTATATATTACTCTAAACTTTAAAGTGGGCAATGGGGATTATAGACTGTTTGAGAGGCATTCTAGAAGTTGGTGTAATAGAAAGACAAGGAATTAATGGATGTTCAACTTCTTATTTCACAATGGCGACGTATCGGTATATATCCTTATACCGTAATCAAGCATATGGAAGAGATTGTGAAACAGCAGGTTATACACAGGATACATGTTGGTATGATAAAGAGATAACAAATACAACAAGATGAGATAATAATGACATAAATGGTTAAACAAGTGAGGTTGTGATAACAAGGAAACCAGAGAGTGGTAAGTTAATTAGCCAGGGGTCGGATGACAGGACAAAGGCAGGGTGCTGTTCTATACAATCTTGGAAGAAAACATATGCTATAGATGGTATAACAAATCTTAAGATATATACGGAAATATTAAGATATGATCAAAACTTTAAACCTACTGTACAAGTTTTTTTTTCTTTTTCGACATACAATTAAAGTCGTTTGTGTATATATTATTCTAAACTTATTAAAGTGGACAATGGAAACTATGCCATAAATAATATTTTTAACTAGGACTACTATATAGTTTCATCATGGTTTCATGGTAAACTTTACTCGATTTTGAAAAGTTTGAAATCCGATTTCACCCCATGTGACATAAATATATATACCAACAAAATGATATTTAGTACTAGCGAGAAAATAGCATGACAGAACCAGGGTAAAGTTATCAGAATAATGTTATTTTATCACAAATAAGAGAAAAGGCTATGTCATGCGTGTATATGTATGATTGTATCTGTCCCTCACATGCCGATATGGATGTAGATTTTATCCAATTGTGACTTAGCTTTACTTTCCTTAAAAAAGGTTTTTATATATATATATTCCTGATATACATATATGTGGTAGAATTAGTATCAAACCTGAACATCCTTGCCAAAACTTTCCAGTAACTTGTAATTCTGTCCGACAGACGCACTAATCCAGTTTTAGAAGACAACTTTCTCAGGGAATTGTTTCTGCCACATGGTTCTGGTGTAAATGTTTAATTAATTTATATGAAACCTTAAAGGTAAAACCGGGCCATAGAAACTAAGGAGGTTATTCGAATTCCAATGTAAAACTTTCACATTACGCAATGACAGTGCAACTCTAAAAGTAATAACACAAAGCCAGATTCTTCTGAGATGATAATCAAATTTAGTTTGATGAACTAACAATTGAAGGATGTATTTCCATTATGTAAATGCATGTTACACAGATTACAAATATTCGAATTAATCTTTGTAACACAAACAGTAATTATATGAATTAAAATGTTCAAGGTTTCATAAACGTCTTATTTCTATCTGATAATGAATCCGTATTACATTTTTTGTCAACTACTTTATTGGTATGAATTGATATGACATGTATTCTGTTTTACATATCTAAACTCCCATGGTTTCTGATTTGAATTCATACTGAACATGGTAACGAAAAGACATGCATTTGTACACGTGTCTATGCAAGTTACATGAACTGATAGCAAGCCTTAGGATATATTTACAAATATCTGATCTTCATAAAATGTACATCAGCAGATACACTATTTCCGTTTGTTTATTCATTGTAAATTTCAAATAACTGTCAAACAACTGTTGAAGTCAGTGAACTTTATCTTAAAGGGGCAGTAGCAGGTTTTTACGCTCAAATAAGTTGATGAAATGTATTTGAAAAATAATGTCACCAATAGTAAAACACTCTTCTCTCCTCAGAAAATCAAGTTAAAAGATGGGTGTACATGGTTCCGTAAAGCCATGGGTATCGTGAATGTGTTCACAATAAAATGGCCGCCATGCAACACCGTTATTAACAATACGGATAATCGGTTTGTGTAATAAGATGTTTTACCTTCTAAAGTAAATATAAATGACATAAACTATCATTACAAATGGGAAATTTGAAAAAATAAAATTTGCAAAAACGTGCTACTGCCCCTTTAAGAAGTATTACTAAACAATACTTATTTGTGCAAAACATCAATTAGATCACACATATGAATATATAAAGAGAGTTGAGAATTGTCTAAATTTATATTTGCATTTCTTTACCTTATATTTCTCAATGCTATACACACAAATAATGCGACATATAAAGGACAGTTCTGTCATTGCCAAGGATGAACATCCAAAAAAAACAGGAAAAGTGTCATTCACCGACGAGCATCTGTACTTCCCAATGGATTTGGATTAAACACTGATATACGTGATATACCAAGGACTGCCTCATAAAGACTAAAGTCTTGCCATGCATAATCCGCTTAACTATTTACCGATTTTTGCAAATGTGTCTTTATGTCTATGTGTCTTTAGTGGTATTTTAAATTATTTCAACAATAGTTCTCACTTATTCTCAGTAATATGTTCTTGTCATGTTGTAATTGGAATAAATCTCACTTTGAATTTGCATTGCATATACTATAATATAGAACATTTGCACCTTCAAATGTAAATTCATCAAGCCAAATATGATGAGATACATCCTTCATGTTAATAATGTAAGTTTCAACCTGAACAGAATACACGTTTAATTTTTATGAACTAAAGGAAATAAATTCGTTTGAAAACAATGCACCACGAGACTCTATTTTATTCAATACGCTGACGCTTCTGGATATTATGCTAGCCAGAATGTGTGATTGTGATGAAAACAAAACAAAACTCTGGCTACTTTATTTCCATGTTAAGAACGTGCTAAATTGTGCCTTTCAATACTGTTCCGACATTCAGAGATTAGTTCATACTGTTTTGATTTTATTTCACCTCTATATAAGCCTTTTCTTTTTTGGCAAATGTAAGACAACTTCAATGACTTAATAACCCAATAACATGATGAACGTATAGACAACAACAAGACCTACTTCCTAATTTCACTATCCAATCTTGTAGGCGTGGTGAGTAGTCAGACCTTTGTCATTGACAGGTCAATATACAGTGATTGGTGGAAAAATGTACTTATCTGATAAGGTGGTGACCTCTGAGTAGGCCTTAATGTCATCTATTTATCCTGTTCTTGTAGTCCTCAGGCTTATCCTGACCCCATTAAAAACGCTGCTACATGTATTTCTTAGACAAAATAAACATAAATATTTTATCTCATGTCCTATTCTCATTTCAAGATTTTATTATTCTGTGTCCTGGGAAGATGGTGAAATTGTTCCATTAACAACCATGTCGCATTGTACATTCATGCTTAATTCAAGAGGACATTTTGCCATTAATAATCATGCAAAAGGGTTATATAGATTTGAATGCAAGTTGATCCCAAACGGTATTTTAAATATGCATATAGATATTAAGTTGACCCCAAACGGTATTTTAAATATGCATATAGATATTAATATCAATGATGATTTTACCGTATGTTGTGCACTGTATCAGACTTACCTGATAAGATCAACGCAAATCACATGTTACAGTCGATAAACCAATTCTCCATTGACAAATCAAAGAAAAAGATAATACCAAACTAAAAGGACACCTACAGTGTCATAAATGATGTCACTATCATTATCTTATTTACACTTACACTTGATTCTGATTGGTCAGTAACCAGGGTTTTTAAACTCCTGTAAACCTCATTATCTCTTGTACATCACTCAGGCGGGATAACGATCTTTGGTTTATTTTCCGAACTGCTTAACATTTGCCGAACTGCATAACAGTATATTCTACGTACGGTTAAAGAATATATAAAGATTAATACATATAAAACACATGGTCGGTAAGATAAATTCGTGTCAAACCTCACCTCATGGTAGATGAAGTAATATATACAATTTCATCAACATACAACTCATATTGACTATATAAGTCCCCAAAGCACACACTATTGAAACACAATTGATGGAAATATTAATGAAACTATCTATCATCAAAAGAGCGCTTGTATATACAGACATCCGAACTGATATTTAAATAGCAGCAGTGTAGCAGATCGATAACTGAAGTTTTCTGTACATGCAATGTAATAATAAAAATTAGTTATCTAAAATTAATCTCTTCACATTTCAAAGCAGATACGAAGCTTTTGCCGATGTATCAGTGGCTGGATTGATTAGCTGTCGGGGCAATCAGTGCTGCCGATTGGTGTCTTTCTGTGCGGGCATTGGTTCGAATCTCACAAGGGTCTCGACCTGTAATTTTGTTGTTGTAATATTGCAGATAATATTGTGATTCCAATTAAACATTGTTACATGATCATGAATCAATTTTATTTCACTACTCAATCTACCAGAAACATAAGGAGCATCGTCAGCAAGAACTTTACATTCTCTGATTGGATGAATTTGTGTGATAAACTTCATTCATTCAATTAGCTAATATGCCAAGATAATGAATGAATGAATGAATGAATGAATGAATGAATGAATGGTCTTTATTTCCTCCATAAAATGAAGAGTATACATTAAATCACATGTTAAACATACATTTCACAAAATGGTTTAACTTGATGTGTATATACAGATAATGGTTTATATACATGCTACAAGTACAATACAGATTTCAAGTTCCATGAACTTATATTCTTTGCAATAATGACTATCATTGTTGCCCATACATCAAGTCCAATGTGATCAATTATTTGGGTGATGCCGCCTAGTAATGTTTGTATCTTTGTCTTGTCACAACTGTCTTCAAACTTAAGATATTAATCTATTGTGTTCACACAGGATATTGCGTTCCTTGACCAGTTTGTCACAGTACAGCAACTGGTGGGCGACTATGTCACTAGTCGTGTTCTCACACAGTGGGCATAAACCTGATGTTACTGGCAGCACACCAAGCTTAATGAGACAAAACACACTTTTTATATTACTCTCAAATATCTCACACATGCCCCACAGTCTCTGTGGTTTCAGTTCACGGTGTATTTCGGCATACTGGGTCATATCTGGAAGATTGTTCAGCATATGTTTCCATTGAAATCGTTCATAGTCTGTAATTCTCTCATTCACAATCCGTTTCTATGTAACCTTATTTGGAAACGTCCCAGTTCTGAAGAAGTCCTCAACATATGACCACAGTCAATATTTCTTAAGGATATTCATCAGATCATGAGTCACTGAGGATCTACATACATTATTTACAACATACTGTCCAAATCTGAAATGGAATATATGCTTATGAACACAACCAGTATTGCAATTGAATAACCTGTGCACATCAAGGATAATTTGAGTTTTGAACAGTAGCAAGTGTGGAGGATCGTACATATAGATTTTGTACACTCCGGGCGAACATACGTTGGGTGCGTTCCATCTCTGTGTACTCAGATTTGGTAATATCACTCCACAGCTCACATGAATAAAAGGCACAGGGACAGATAACTCTCTGCCATATTTTCAAACACCCGATAGGATTGATACCACCTGGTTTTAAGCCAATTTCTCTCAGAGAGCACACTGATCGTCTGGCTTTGTTACACGCCCGATGTGTTCTTTCAGACTGTTTAGCACTGCTAAAAAATGTTCCAGCATAAATTGTATTATCAGATGTAGACGGCACACTATCACTAAGTTTTAGACACAGATTATTATCATGAGCTAATCCTCCTTTAAACACAATTACACAGCTTTTATCAGCATTGTATGTTAGTCTCCATTTGATGGAATAAGCATACACAGTATTAAGCATAGCTTGTGTACCGGTCACTGAGGGACTTATCAATGTTGTATCGTCTGCTAACAGAACACAAGGCATGTGGTCACCACCTATTATAGGTCCTTTTGATTGGTTGTCAAGATCAGAAATTAAACTAGAAATATGTGCATGTGATGCACTGTGATGTCCCCCGCTCCAATTTTCAATCAAAACTAATCATCTAACCCTTACTTAACAATGCCAGAGGACAAAAAACAACTTTACTTTAATCGAAAAAGGTAACTCTATTAGCATAAATCAACTGCACATAAAAAAAGAAAATAGATGGTAATTAATCTAATCTAATCTATATCTGTCATAACTCTATCACAAGGTCTAAGTAAATACCAAGTTTGGTGAACAAATATTGAACGGTTTTGGAGATAGAGGCCGGAAAAGGTCCCTACCCTAAATATGGACTAAGTTCAAATTGTTTCCATGGAAACCAGAAAACAATAAAAAAAAATTCAGAACAACCAAAATAGCAAAAGGCACCACTCCACCACTAGGTCTAACCACATACCAAGTTTCTTAAATAAATACTTGATAGATTTTGAAATAGAGGCCGGCAAAGGTCCCTACCCCCAATTTGCACTAAGTTCAAATTGTTTCCAAGGAAACCAGAAAAAATAAAAAATTCAGAATAACCAAAATAGCAAATTTGAGAACAAATGCTGATACTTGCGCTCCATATCCTTTCCGGAATCCGCAAGATTTTTTCAAAGAGTTTACCAATTGCTGATGTCAGTGTTATTCCTCGATAACTGGATGGGTTTGACTTGTCCTTGTTGTTACCCTTGTATAGGGGTATTCTAGTTACTTTACCGAAAGCTTCTGGTATATAGCACATATCAGTCATATTGAAAAGACATGTCAGATGTTTCTTTAAGAGGCAACTCGCATGACGTAAATGTTCATTACATATTTTATCGTGCCCCGGCGCTTTCTTCAGTTTAAGAGATTTTACAAAGGCTTCCACTTCATTGAAGTTTATTTCTTCATTTAAGACTGGGTCATTCTCATGTTATATTACTGTTTTTAAGATTATGTTCTTCACCATATCAATTGGATCTTTGAATAGTTCATCAAACTCATGTCTGGTGTATGACTGAGTAGGCTGGTGAAATGGTCTCCCCATAGTTCAGCCACAGACCCTGGTGTACTTGCAGTTTGGTCTTCAAACTTCAATATTGTCACTGTTGATACCTTCAAACTTCAATGTTGTCACTGTTGATACCTTTCTACGTTGTCTGCTCACTGTTCTGTAGAATTCACCTATATCTATTTCACTCGATGCAACAACATCAATGTATTTCTTCTTATCCTATTTACGTTGTGCCTGTCTGTGTTGCCTTCTAAATTCACGTTTCATATCTTTATATTCACAATATGACTTGTCCATGTTGTCTCTGGGTTTATCCAGTCGCTTCGAATTAAGCTTTGCTTCACGCATATTTGTAGTAGTCTAAGTTTGATGCTTTCCAGTAAGGTTTAAGATATGGTCGGTACACGCCCTTCCTTACATACATGTCAGCAGAACTATGAAGAGCACCGGATATTGCATCGTAATACTTTCTATTGTATCTTCAGTAACATCACTAGTACTGGGCATAGTACCACCAAGGATGAGGTCGACTTCTTTTCTGTGCATTGCAAGATCAAAGCTATGCGTTAGGTGCCAATACAACGGACCTCGGACTGGTAACTGGGCCAATACGGAAATACTTAATTAATAACATTATATTATACATGCATTATTGATGATATTTGCCGTTATCTATACAATCCATTTAAATGACATTATGGCATCGGTAAGAGTACAGATTAAGGGTACATTCATGAATATGTTATCATACATTTCTTCCATATCGTTTTTGGTTATAAATGGTTTGAAGGCATTGCCTATATACTCCGGTTATATCACACTAACATGTACTTTATACCAGTGATATGTACCTGAAATGTCCATTTCCGATCTATAATAAATGAATACTTTGAATAACGCATATTTGCAGTATAAAATTTAAAATGAAAGGGAAAGTTACTGAAAATGTACGTTCTTCAAATTATTCATTTCATAAAAATCGGAAATGATGAATAAACATACACGCTAGTGATCTAAAACCGGAGTATATAGGCATAGCAATTATCACATTTAACTAACTTCAAAATATGGAAGAAATATTTCATTTTAAATACATTGGAAAGGTGTCATTTTAATGATAATCTCTTCAGTGAAATGACCCCTTCCGAACTAAAAGCGGAGTATATATATACACCAAGGAATATCTAGGATTCTGAAAATGCACGAAGGCCCGGGAAAGGGTTTCCTTTGGGGACTAATATATCGAAAAAGGGCCTCGGATATAATTTTTTGGGAAAGTAACTGAAAATGTGCATTCTTCAAATTATTCATTTTTATAAAAGGAAATGATGAATGAACATACACGCTAGTGACCTAAAACCGGATTATATAGGCATAGCATTTATCACATTAAACTAACTTCAACATATGGAAGAAATGCTAAATCGTAATAAAATATTCATTATAAATTCATAAAATTGATATATAACCTTACGAAATGTATTGTTAAATTGAATCCTTTAATTTTAAGGATGAGGAAAAAAGCTGCATTTCCAGAGAGGAAGAAACATGTTCGCGAAATGGAATTGGAAGACTTACAGATCCCCTGGAACTTCTACCATCTCATGTTAACAAGTAGTTGTCACTAAGGTGACATGATCCCCCGCCGCAAATTAATACTTCAAAATTTAACAAGAGTCATCAGAAGATGACATATCCCACCGGTTCCACAAAATTTGTAAAACACATCTTTTACAGATACTTGTGTATCTACTACCGTACTTCAGTTAGTGGGTATTACAGAGTTTCAGGAATTTTAAGGGTTTTAGACTAGTGCTCCAGAAGCAGTCAAAATCAACAACAACCAAATTAATTTTTCAGAAAAAATCTGATAATATCAAAAGGCACCACTTCAGTCAATGGGTAATACACATGCAAAGTTTCAGGAAGATATGATGAACGGTTTTGGAGCTGTGCTCCGGAAACGAACCTGTCTCTGAACAAAGTCCAACTTCAACATGTTTCTATGAAAACGAAAAAAAATAAAATTTTCAGAAATCTGAAAATATCAAAAGGCACCACTTCAGTTGGTGGGTAATACACATGCAAAGTTTCAGAAAGATATCATGAATGGTTTTCGAGTTCTGCTCCGGAAACGAAATGATTACGGACGGACAGACGGACGGGGCGATGACTATATCCCACGGTATTACATACCGGTGGGATAAAAATAATGTCAAGATCAACAAAATCGACTGTCAAACATGTTGAAAAAGTCAAATATCCACTGTCTCATCAGCCCTTTGTCTTCCCTAGGAGGTGCATTATAAGATATGATGGAATTCCGGTGAATGGTTCTTGAGATATCTCGCTGACAAGATTTAAATGTACATTAACATGTCGAAAAATTCAAAGTTCCGTTGTGACCTTGAAAATAATGTCAAGGTCACCAAAATCTCTTTCCTTGAAGAAGCTATGTGTAAAATATGAAGAGAATCCAGCAAATGGTTATCGAGATATCCCGCTGACAAGGGTAAAATGACAAAGTCTCGTTGTGACCTTGAAATGAAGGTCACAAACCTCTGTAGGAACATTACTCTTCCTATGATGAACCCATATGCAAAATATGAAAAGAATCCAGTGAATAGTATTTGAGTTATTCCATTTCGTACGGACGCAGCCGAATACTATATCCCCCGCTTCGCGCTAAACGCGCGGCGGGGGATAATAACTCTAATGATTCTCATGAATTGGCTCATGCAAAAAGGTTTCTTACGCAATCATGTGATATGCGATCATTGCAAATCTTCTTGTCCCTTCAAAGGGCATCGATAAATGCTTGTGGCGTTGTCCAGGCGATGGCAATTTAGTGGCGATGTTGAGATCGACGAGTCCCTCTTTGGGCGTCGATGTAATAACACAGAGGGGCCCATAAAGGAGTTAAAATTTGGATCCTGGGAATGGTGGAAAGGAGAAGCAACAGAATTCTTCTATTTCCTGTCGATACTAGGGATGCTGATACGTTGACCAGGTTGATCACTGAACATGTTGACTTTGGTAGTAACATTTATACCGAATCGTGGCAGGGGTACCATGCCTTGAATGCTTTGCGATATTCACATTTCACAGTCTGTCATAAATACACATTTTAGACTCAAGAAGTGGTGACCGTCCACACTAACTGGATTGAAGGAGCCTGGAGTCACGCAAAGGCCCATTAAATGGCACTTCCGTTGGAAACTTTGAGGGTCATCTGGCGGAGATATTATTCCGAAATCACACCAGGATTTCTAAACCGATTGAAGCGATAATGAACTGTATAAAAGACTTTTACACTCTAAATGCGGACCCTGTGTTTACATACACAACTCCACTCTTCCCGTCCTGGACTCCGAACAGGGGAGATGCCATCGATAGTAATATGTAGAGTATGGACGCCTCTTTAAGGGTAATTATTGTAACATCATCAATTACAATCAATAAATATGCAAACATTTCAATAAATGTGTCTATGATTCAAAGGTTTATATTTAAAAAAAAACTAATAATGTATACATTAATATGTTATTAGCAGCTCCGACTAAGTCAGAGCTGCTATCAGTTTTTGTGCAGTTTTCATCGCCGCCGCCGCCACCGCCGCGTTTTGTATTCGCTATAACTTTTTTCCTATTAGGTTTTGAGAACTCATATACATAACTTCTTACTTATACCCCAGGGAAATTTTTTTGACATGTTCACATTCAAGGTCAAGGTCACGAGTTCTGAAATCGCTAAAAAAAAATCCTTGTAAACACGATAACTTGAAAAATATTTGTGCTATCAGGCTCTTCTTTGGTGTATGGAGAAAGGCCAAAATTTGAAAAGGTTTTCGCTAACATCCGTCAAAGGTCAAGGTCATAGCGAGGTCACAACGTTAGCATGCTTTTGCAAAAAAATGTCTTAACACTTTGAATCATTACATGTGACCTTGAATTTTAAAGGTCAAGGTCACGAAATAGTGATGACACTATGTAACTTTTTTCCATGAAGGTATCAAAACCTCATATATATAACTTCTTTCTTGTACACCTGGGGAATTATTTTGACATGCTCACATTCAAGGTCATGAGTTCTGAAATCACTACAAAAATCCTTGTAAACACTATAACTTCAACAACTTCTGTGCTATCAGGCCCTTACTTGGTATATATCAACTATGGAGAAAGACTGAGATTTGAAAAGGTTTTCGCTAAAATCTGTCCAAGGTCAAGGTCACAGCGAGGTCACAACTTAAGCATGCTATTGTGAATATTGAGTCCTTGCATGATTTTTATACACAAAGAAAAGTAATCATTGATGGTGTGACCTTGAAGGTAAAAGGTCAAGGTCATGAGATATTGGTTAAGGCCATGTTAATCCTTTGATCCAATTTTGAAATCAGAAATAGGTTTAAAGAACAAGTTTGTGAAAAGTGACCCCGGTGATGATTCAACTTGTTAGAATAACTTGAATAATAAACAAATTTTTGTCCAAAAAAATTCCCATTTATTTATGCTGAGGAGAAGGCGGAACAGGGAAAGGCGAGACCCAAAGTTTCGGAGCTGCTCTGCTTTTGCGGTGTCCCGCAAACGCTCATCTAGTTGATGAAGATCTCATTTTAATATGCATATGTTTTTGGATGGCAGTCCAACACCATCAACTGGGAGTGACAGCAACCAAGATGCCCCTGATTCTTCTAACCATGACGAGGTGTAATGAGCTCCCTATCATTAATAAATAAATAATAGAATTGTTTATTAATACATAAACGCTTTATCTACCTTAAAATGTACATTACTGTCTTGTAGGATACTACTCCAACTACACTAAGTGATAACCCAAATGGACAGAGATCGCCCCCAAGTGAGGAGGCCCATACTATGAAACATTTATTTAAAAAATCACACAGTGTATATAACAAATTACGTATAGCGCATAAGCATAGTGTTAATGTACTATACGTAGCACAAAAATATACATTCCTCCTCCTATGTTTCTCCCACCTGTAATGAGTTCGAATTCGTTTCCAAAATTTTAAAAATCTAAAGATATATGTTATATAAACAACAATAACTTTTATCCATATTACAATTGTGTAATGTTACAGGTATTCTAAATAAATACATGACAATTGCTCTTATCAATTTGTAGGGACAAAGTGTCAGGAGAGGAAGAGGGAGGAGTGGTAGAGAGGACCCATCGCCACAGCCCTCCACATCCTGAGAACCGGTAACATTATTCCCTATTTCTTGAATACATCATTCAATTCCATCAATATCCTAGATTATTCCGTGTTACACCAATTTGGAAAGAAAATTGAATTGACAATCAATGCAATTTGAATGGATATTAGTGTAATAAGTAGTAAATTAAAATAAAATTAACCCTTTTTTCAGGATGAAAATTAAACTCCTGTGAATTCTCCACCGAAGAAACGATCTAGAGATGGAGGAAAGGTAATATTATTATTAATTATATATACATTACACTTACTTTATTGAAAAAGGTGTAATATTTCTTTAAGTTTTAAAATATAATGCGGTGCAATTAATTTTTCAGCGTAGGAAGCCAATACCTCACAAATGCCCCAGGAATTACGTCCTCCTTGTAGAGGAATCAGAATGGGTAGAGGAGGTAGAAGCTCCCACCACGATCCTACACCTGAAAGGTCCAGACGGGGTCGCATCATCAAGAAGAAAACCCGGAAGTCAGTCATCCCCCTTGATGATTTTACTGATTAAATAATATGAACTCTGGAGGCTGTTGTTATTTAATGATATTTACTACAGGTTAATCTGTATCTTCATATCTATTTAGTCTATAATTATGGCAATCCTATTTTGGGTGTTTCCACGATCCCACTTTTACATTCAACCAAGGTATGTGGTAAATAGTGCAATTACGGTACCGTTTAAATAACTTGGATTGTTTTAGTTAGGTCCAGATCTAAAACCGGATATTGCCAATATTTTGGTATCAGTTAAATCACACTTGTGACGTCATCCTATTGTTCTGTCACTCCATTATTTTTCAGTAATGGAGAGTTACACATCACATCATATTTTTTTAAGTATAAATTTAATTTCTTTAATTTTTTAAAGCAATTTTGATAAAATAGCAATACTTTGAGCGTAATTTAAGTAGGGTTATGTCCTCGTAACTCTCCATTCCTTAAAAATAATGGGCCTCGGCTCCATTATTTTTAAGGAATGGAGAGTTACTCGGACATTACCCTCTACGTAATGCAGAATTCTTTGGCGCATAGGTACATACCACATTTGTCGTTTGATCTTCTTTAGAACTAGATCTTTTTCACTTTTTTTGGGAGAGAAAATGTTCATGGCATACTTGTTGGCGCATGCGTATCAGTATCAGCAGATCTCTCAGTGACAGCGCGGAGACGTCCTTCCCCAGGTAGTAGGCCAGAAAGTTATTGAACTCTGCAACATCTCCTATTTGAGTGTTCTTCCCCTCTTGGAAAAAGAATTCGATTGCCTCTTCTTCAATAGTGAAACGGGAAGTGTCCCTGTTGTAGACGCAGTGAAAGTTGTTCCACTTTTTAGTTTTTGAAGATTTACACTGCACCCACAGATCGCCTCGTTTTATTTTCACGCCGACCTGCACAATTCTCTTGAAGGGCGACACTGCATGGTGGGTATTAACCTTTTTTTCGGGATGTTTTGTTGGCGTTGCTAGCCTTTGCATGATAACTGATGCACTTTCATGCTTTGACGTACTAGCACCTGCGTTGTCACAATATCGCTTCAACCGCAACCTATCGCCGGTAGTTTATACGTCAAGGTTCTGGAAATCTTCAGCTGACATTAAGGCCACCAGGTCTGGAGTAATGTTCTGTTTGTTAAATTCTGCTTTTAGAACGCCTAGCTGGCAAGCTTCCAAGGCCTCATAAGCACTGCCAGATTTCGCCGACATGATCACATCTGAGCGGGCCAATATTTTGGTATCAGGTAATGCAGAATTCTTTGGTGCATAGGTACATACCACATTTGTCGTTTGATCTTCTTTAGAACTAGATCTTTTTCACTTTTCTTGGGAGAGAAAATGTTCATGGCTTACTTGTTGGCGCATGCGTATCAGTATCAGCAGATCTCTCAGTGACAGCGCGGAGACGTCCTTCCCCAGGTAGTCGGCCAGAAAGTGATTGAACTCTGCAACATCTCCTATTTGAGTGTTCTTCCCCTCTTGGAAAAAGAATTCGATTGCCTCTTCTTCAATAGTGAAACGGGAAGTGTCCCTGTTGTAGACGCAGTGAAAGTTGTTCCACTTTTTAGTTTTTGAAGATTTACACTGCACCCACAGATCGCCTCGTTTTATTTTCACGCCGACCTGCACAATTCTCTTGAAGGGCGACACTGCATGGTGGGTCTTAACCTTTTTTTCGGGATGTTTTGTTGGCGTTGCTAGCCTTTGCGTGATAACTGATGCACTTTCATGCTTTGACGTACTAGCACCTGCGTTGTCACAATATCGCTTCAACCGCAACCTATCGCCGGTAGTTTATACGTCAAGGTTCTGGAAATCTTCAGCTGACATTAAGGCCACCAGGTCTGGAGTAATGTTCTGTTTGTTAAATTCTGCTTTTAGAATGCCTAGCTGGCAAGCTTCCAAGGCCTGATAAGCACTGCCAAATTTCGCTGACATGATCACATCTGAGCGGGCCAATATTTTGGTATCAGGTAATGCAGAATTCTTTGGCGCATAGGTACATACCACATTTGTCGTTTGATCTTCTTTAGAACTAGATCTTTTTCACTTTTCTTGGGAGAGAAAATGTTCATGGCTTACTTGTTGGCGCATGCGTATCAGTATCAGCAGATCTCTCAGTGACAGCGCGGAGACGTCCTTCCCCAGGTAGTCGGCCAGAAAGTGATTGAACTCTGCAACATCTCCTATTAGAGTGTTCTTCCCCTCTTGGAAAAAGAATTCGATTGCCTCTTCTTCAATAGTGAAACGGGAAGTGTCCCTGTTGTAGACGCAGTGAAAGTTGTTCCACTTTTTAGTTTTTGAAGATTTACACTGCACCCACCGATCGCCTCGTTTTATTTTCACGCCGACCTGCACAATTCTCTTGAAGGGCGACACTGCATGGTGGGTCTTAACCTTTTTTTCGGGATGTTTTGTTGGCGTTGCTAGCCTTTGCGTGATAACTGATGCACTTTCATGCTTTGACGTACTAGCACCTGCGTTGTCACAATATCGCTTCAACCGCAACCTATCGCCGGTAGTTTATACGTCAAGGTTCTGGAAATCTTCAGCTGACATTAAGGCCACCAGGTCTGGAGTAATGTTCTGTTTGTTAAATTCTGCTTTTAGAACGCCTAGCTGGCAAGCTTCCAAGGCCTGATAAGCACTGCCAAATTTCGCCGACATGATCACATCTGAGCGGGCCAATATTTTGGTATCAGGTAATGCAGAATTCTTTGGCGCATAGGTACATACCACATTTGTCGTTTGATCTTCTCTAGAACTAGATCTTTTTCACTTTTCTTGGGAGAGAAAATGTTCATGGCTTACTTGTTGGCGCATGTGTATCAGTATCAGCAGATCTCTCAGTGACAGCGCTGAGACGTCCTTCCCCAGGTAGTCGGCCAGAAAGTGATTGAACTCTGCAACATCTCCTATTAGAGTGTTCTTCCCCTCTTGGAAAAAGAATTCGATTGCCTCTTCTTCAATAGTGAAACGGGAAGTGTCCCTGTTGTAGACGCAGTGAAAGTTGTTCCACTTTTTAGTTTTTGAAGATTTACACTGCACCCACAGATCGCCTCGTTTTATTTTCACGCCGACCTGCACAATTCTCTTGAAGGGCGACACTGCATGGTGGGTATTAACCTTTTTTTCGGGATGTTTTGTTGGCGTTGCTAGCCTTTGCATGATAACTGATGCACTTTCATGCTTTGACGTACTAGCACCTGCGTTGTCACAATATCGCTTCAACCGCAACCTATCGCCGGTAGTTTATACGTCAAGGTTCTGGAAATCTTCAGCTGACATTAAGGCCACCAGGTCTGGAGTAATGTTCTGTTTGTTAAATTCTGCTTTTAGAACGCCTAGCTGGCAAGCTTCCAAGGCCTCATAAGCACTGCCAGATTTCGCCGACATGATCACATCTGAGCGGGCCAATATTTTGGTATCAGGTAATGCAGAATTCTTTGGTGCATAGGTACATACCACATTTGTCGTTTGATCTTCTTTAGAACTAGATCTTTTTCACTTTTCTTGGGAGAGAAAATGTTCATGGCTTACTTGTTGGCGCATGCGTATCAGTATCAGCAGATCTCTCAGTGACAGCGCGGAGACGTCCTTCCCCAGGTAGTCGGCCAGAAAGTGATTGAACTCTGCAACATCTCCTATTTGAGTGTTCTTCCCCTCTTGGAAAAAGAATTCGATTGCCTCTTCTTCAATAGTGAAACGGGAAGTGTCCCTGTTGTAGACGCAGTGAAAGTTGTTCCACTTTTTAGTTTTTGAAGATTTACACTGCACCCACAGATCGCCTCGTTTTATTTTCACGCCGACCTGCACAATTCTCTTGAAGGGCGACACTGCATGGTGGGTCTTAACCTTTTTTTCGGGATGTTTTGTTGGCGTTGCTAGCCTTTGCGTGATAACTGATGCACTTTCATGCTTTGACGTACTAGCACCTGCGTTGTCACAATATCGCTTCAACCGCAACCTATCGCCGGTAGTTTATACGTCAAGGTTCTGGAAATCTTCAGCTGACATTAAGGCCACCAGGTCTGGAGTAATGTTCTGTTTGTTAAATTCTGCTTTTAGAATGCCTAGCTGGCAAGCTTCCAAGGCCTGATAAGCACTGCCAAATTTCGCTGACATGATCACATCTGAGCGGGCCAATATTTTGGTATCAGGTAATGCAGAATTCTTTGGCGCATAGGTACATACCACATTTGTCGTTTGATCTTCTTTAGAACTAGATCTTTTTCACTTTTCTTGGGAGAGAAAATGTTCATGGCTTACTTGTTGGCGCATGCGTATCAGTATCAGCAGATCTCTCAGTGACAGCGCGGAGACGTCCTTCCCCAGGTAGTCGGCCAGAAAGTGATTGAACTCTGCAACATCTCCTATTAGAGTGTTCTTCCCCTCTTGGAAAAAGAATTCGATTGCCTCTTCTTCAATAGTGAAACGGGAAGTGTCCCTGTTGTAGACGCAGTGAAAGTTGTTCCACTTTTTAGTTTTTGAAGATTTACACTGCACCCACCGATCGCCTCGTTTTATTTTCACGCCGACCTGCACAATTCTCTTGAAGGGCGACACTGCATGGTGGGTCTTAACCTTTTTTTCGGGATGTTTTGTTGGCGTTGCTAGCCTTTGCGTGATAACTGATGCACTTTCATGCTTTGACGTACTAGCACCTGCGTTGTCACAATATCGCTTCAACCGCAACCTATCGCCGGTAGTTTATACGTCAAGGTTCTGGAAATCTTCAGCTGACATTAAGGCCACCAGGTCTGGAGTAATGTTCTGTTTGTTAAATTCTGCTTTTAGAACGCCTAGCTGGCAAGCTTCCAAGGCCTGATAAGCACTGCCAAATTTCGCCGACATGATCACATCTGAGCGGGCCAATATTTTGGTATCAGGTAATGCAGAATTCTTTGGCGCATAGGTACATACCACATTTGTCGTTTGATCTTCTCTAGAACTAGATCTTTTTCACTTTTCTTGGGAGAGAAAATGTTCATGGCTTACTTGTTGGCGCATGTGTATCAGTATCAGCAGATCTCTCAGTGACAGCGCTGAGACGTCCTTCCCCAGGTAGTCGGCCAGAAAGTGATTGAACTCTGCAACATCTCCTATTTGAGTGTTCTTCCCCTCTTGGAAAAAGAATTCGATTGCCTCTTCTTCAATAGTGAAACGGGAAGTGTCCCTGGTTGTAGACGCAGTGAAAGTTGTTCCACTTTTTAGTTTTTGAAGATTTACACTGCACCCACAGATTGCCTCGTTTTATTTTCACGCCGACCTGCACAATTCTCTTGAAGGGCGACACTGCATGGTGGGTCTTAACCTTTTTTTCGGGATGTTTTGTTGGCGTTGCTAGCCTTTGCGTGATAACTGATGCACTTTCATGCTTTGACGTACTAGCACCTGCGTTGTCACAATATCGCTTCAACCGCAACCTATCGCCGGTAGTTTATACGTCAAGGTTCTGGAAATCTTCAGCTGACATTAAGGCCACCAGGTCTGGAGTAATGTTCTGTTTGTTAAATTCTGCTTTTAGAACGCCTAGCTGACAAGCTTCCAAGGCCTGATAAGCACTGCCAAATTTCGCCGACATGATCACATCTGAGCGGGCCAGGGCCAATATTTTGGTATCAGGTAATGCAGAATTCTTTGGCGCATAGGTACATACCACATTTGTCGTTTGATCTTCTTTAGAACTAGATCTTTTTCACTTTTCTTGGGAGAGAAAATGTTCATGGCTTACTTGTTGGCGCATGCTTATCAGTATCAGCAGATCTCTCAGTGACAGCGCGGAGACGTCCTTCCCCAGGTAGTCGGCCAGAAAGTGATTGAACTCTGCAACATCTCCTATTTGAGTGTTCTTCCCCTCTTGGAAAAAGAATTCGATTGCCTCTTCTTCAATAGTGAAACGGGAAGTGTCCCTGGTTGTAGACGCAGTGAAAGTTGTTCCACTTTTTAGTTTTTGAAGATTTACACTGCACCCACAGATCGCCTCGTTTTATTTTCACGCCGACCTGCACAATTCTCTTGAAGGGCGACACTGCATGGTGGGTCTTAACCTTTTTTTCGGGATGTTTTGTTGGCGTTGCTAGCCTTTGCATGATAACTGATGCACTTTCATGCTTTGACGTACTAGCACCTGCGTTGTCACAATATCGCTTCAACCGCAACCTATCGCCGGTAGTTTATACGTCAAGGTTCTGGAAATCTTCAGCTGACATTAAGGCCACCAGGTCTGGAGTAATGTTCTGTTTGTTAAATTCTGCTTTTAGAACGCCTAGCTGGCAAGCTTCCAAGGCCTCATAAGCACTGCCAGATTTCGCCGACATGATCACATCTGAGCGGGCCAATATTTTGGTATCAGGTAATGCAGAATTCTTTGGCGCATAGGTACATACCACATTTGTCGTTCGATCTTCTTTAGAACTAGATCTTTTTCACTTTTCTTGGGAGAGAAAATGTTCATGGCTTACTTGTTGGCGCATGTGTATCAGTATCAGCAGATCTCTCAGTGACAGCGCGGAGACGTCCTTCCCCAGGTAGTCGGCCAGAAAGTGATTGAACTCTGCAACATCTCCTATTTGAGTGTTCTTCCCCTCTTGGAAAAAGAATTCGATTGCCTCTTCTTCAATAGTGAAACGGGAAGTGTCCCTGGTTGTAGACGCAGTGAAAGTTGTTCCACTTTTTAGTTTTTGAAGATTTACACTGCACCCACAGATCGCCTCGTTTTATTTTCACGCCGACCTGCACAATTCTCTTGAAGGGCGACACTGCATGGTGGGTCTTAACCTTTTTTTCGGGATGTTTTGTTGGCGTTGCTAGCCTTTGCGTGATAACTGATGCACTTTCATGCTTTGACGTACTAGCACCTGCGTTGTCACAATATCGCTTCAACCGCAACCTATCGCCGGTAGTTTATACGTCAAGGTTCTGGAAATCTTCAGCTGACATTAAGGCCACCAGGTCTGGAGTAATGTTCTGTTTGTTAAATTCTGCTTTTAGAACGCCTAGCTGGCAAGCTTCCAAGGCCTCATAAGCACTGCCAGATTTCGCCGACATGATCACATCTGAGCGGGCCAATATTTTGGTATAAGGTAATGCAGAATTCTTTGGCGCATAGGTACTTACCACATTTGTCGTTTGATCTTCTTTAGAACTAGATCTTTTTCACTTTTCTTGGGAGAGAAAATGTTCATGGCTTACTTGTTGGCGCATGTGTATCAGTATCAGCAGATCTCTCAGTGACAGCGCGGAGACGTCCTTCCCCAGGTAGTCGGCCAGAAAGTGATTGAACTCTGCAACATCTCCTATTTGAGTGTTCTTCCCCTCTTGGAAAAAGAATTCGATTGCCTCTTCTTCAATAGTGAAACGGGAAGTGTCCCTGGTTGTAGACGCAGTGAAAGTTGTTCCACTTTTTAGTTTTTGAAGATTTACACTGCACCCACAGATCGCCTCGTTTTATTTTCACGCCGACCTGCACAATTCTCTTGAAGGGCGACACTGCATGGTGGGTCTTAACCTTTTTTTCGGGATGTTTTGTTGGCGTTGCTAGCCTTTGCATGATAACTGATGCACTTTCATGCTTTGACGTACTAGCACCTGCGTTGTCACAATATCGCTTCAACTGCAACCTATCGCCGGTAGTTTATACGTCAAGGTTCTGGAAATCTTCAGCTGACATTAAGGCCACCAGGTCTGGAGTAATGTTCTGTTTGTTAAATTCTGCTTTTAGAACGCCTAGCTGGCAAGCTTCCAAGGCCTCATAAGCACTGCCAGATTTCGCCGACATGATCACATCTGAGCGGGCCAATATTTTGGTATAAGGTAATGCAGAATTCTTTGGCGCATAGGTACTTACCACATTTGTCGTTTGATCTTCTTTAGAACTAGATCTTTTTCACTTTTCTTGGGAGAGAAAATGTTCATGGCTTACTTGTTGGCGCATGCGTATCAGTATCAGCAGATCTCTCAGTGACAGCGCGGAGACGTCCTTCCCCAGGTAGTCGGCCAGAAAGTGATTGAACTCTGCAACATCTCCTATTTGAGTGTTCTTTCCCTCTTGGAAAAATAATTCGATTGCCTCTTCTTCAATAGTGAAACGGGAAGTGTCCCTGGTTGTAGACGCAGTGAAAGTTGTTCCACTTTTTAGTTTTTGAAGATTTACACTGCACCCACAGATCGCCTCGTTTTATTTTCACGCCGACCTGCACAATTCTCTTGAAGGGCGACACTGCATGGTGGGTCTTAACCTTTTTTTCGGGATGTTTTGTTGGCGTTGCTAGCCTTTGCGTGATAACTGATGCACTTTCATGCTTTGACGTACTAGCACCTGCGTTGTCACAATATCGCTTCAACCGCAACCTATCGCCGGTAGTTTATACGTCAAGGTTCTGGAAATCTTCAGCTGACATTAAGGCCACCAGGTCTGGAGTAATGTTCTGTTTGTTAAATTCTGCTTTTAGAACGCCTAGCTGGCAAGCTTCCAAGGCCTGATAAGCACTGCCAAATTTCGCCGACATGATCACATCTGAGCGGGCCAATATTTTGGTATCAGGTAATGCAGAATTCTTTGGCGCATAGGTACATACCACATTTGTCGTTCGATCTTCTTTAGAACTAGATCTTTTTCACTTTTCTTGGGAGAGAAAATGTTCATGGCTTACTTGTTGGCGCATGTGTATCAGTATCAGCAGATCTCTCAGTGACAGCGCTGAGACGTCCTTCCCCAGGTAGTCGGCCAGAAAGTGATTGAACTCTGCAACATCTCCTATTTGAGTGTTCTTCCCCTCTTGGAAAAAGAATTCGATTGCCTCTTCTTCAATAGTGAAACGGGAAGTGTCCCTGGTTGTAGACGCAGTGAAAGTTGTTCCACTTTTTAGTTTTTGAAGATTTACACTGCACCCACAGATCGCCTCGTTTTATTTTCACGCCGACCTGCACAATTCTCTTGAAGGGCGACACTGCATGGTGGGTCTTAACCTTTTTTTCGGGATGTTTTGTTGGCGTTGCTAGCCTTTGCGTGATAACTGATGCACTTTCATGCTTTGACGTACTAGCACCTGCGTTGTTACAATATCGCTTCAACCGCAACCTATCGCCGGTAGTTTATACGTCAAGGTTCTGGAAATCTTCAGCTGACATTAAGGCCACCAGGTCTGGAGTAATGTTCTGTTTGTTAAATTCTGCTTTTAGAACGCCTAGCTGGCAAGCTTCCAAGGCCTGATAAGCACTGCCAAATTTCGCCGACATGATCACATCTGAGCGGGCCAATATTTTGGTATCAGGTAATGCAGAATTCTTTGGCGCATAGGTACATACCACATTTGTCGTTTGATCTTCTTTAGAACTAGATCTTTTTCACTTTTCTTGGGAGAGAAAATGTTCATGGCTTACTTGTTGGCGCATCTGTATCAGTATCAGCAGATCTCTCAGTGACAGCGCGGAGACGTCCTTCCCCAGGTAGTCGGCCAGAAAGTGATTGAACTCTGCAACATCTCCTATTTGAGTGTTCTTCCCCTCTTGGAAAAAGAATTCGATTGCCTCTTCTTCAATAGTGAAACGGGAAGTGTCCCTGGTTGTAGACGCAGTGAAAGTTGTTCCACTTTTTAGTTTTTGAAGATTTACACTGCACCCACAGATCGCCTCGTTTTATTTTCACGCCGACCTGCACAATTCTCTTGAAGGGCGACACTGCATGGTGGGTCTTAACCTTTTTTTCGGGATGTTTTGTTGGCGTTGCTAGCCTTTGCGTGATAACTGATGCACTTTCATGCTTTGACGTACTAGCACCTGCGTTGTTACAATATCGCTTCAACCGCAACCTATCGCCGGTAGTTTATACGTCAAGGTTCTGGAAATCTTCAGCTGACATTAAGGCCACCAGGTCTGGAGTAATGTTCTGTTTGTTAAATTCTGCTTTTAGAACGCCTAGCTGGCAAGCTTCCAAGGCCTGATAAGCACTGCCAAATTTCGCCGACATGATCACATCTGAGCGGGCCAATATTTTGGTATCAGGTAATGCAGAATTCTTTGGCGCATAGGTACATACCACATTTGTCGTTTGATCTTCTTTAGAACTAGATCTTTTTCACTTTTCTTGGGAGAGAAAATGTTCATGGCTTACTTGTTGGCGCATGTGTATCAGTATCAGCAGATCTCTCAGTGACAGCGCGGAGACGTCCTTCCCCAGGTAGTCGGCCAGAAAGTGATTGAACTCTGCAACATCTCCTATTTGAGTGTTCTTCCCCTCTTGGAAAAAGAATTCGATTGCCTCTTCTTCAATAGTGAAACGGGAAGTGTCCCTGGTTGTAGACGCAGTGAAAGTTGTTCCACTTTTTAGTTTTTGAAGATTTACACTGCACCCACAGATCGCCTCGTTTTATTTTCACGCCGACCTGCACAATTCTCTTGAAGGGCGACACTGCATGGTGGGTCTTAACCTTTTTTTCGGGATGTTTTGTTGGCGTTGCTAGCCTTTGCGTGATAACTGATGCACTTTCATGCTTTGACGTACTAGCACCTGCGTTGTCACAATATCGCTTCAACCGCAACCTATCGCCGGTAGTTTATACGTCAAGGTTCTGGAAATCTTCAGCTGACATTAAGGCCACCAGGTCTGGAGTAATGTTCTGTTTGTTAAATTCTGCTTTTAGAACGCCTAGCTGGCAAGCTTCCAAGGCCTCATAAGCACTGCCAGATTTCGCCGACATGATCACATCTGAGCGGGCCAATATTTTGGTATAAGGTAATGCAGAATTCTTTGGCGCATAGGTACTTACCACATTTGTCGTTTGATCTTCTTTAGAACTAGATCTTTTTCACTTTTCTTGGGAGAGAAAATGTTCATGGCTTACTTGTTGGCGCATGCGTATCAGTATCAGCAGATCTCTCAGTGACAGCGCGGAGACGTCCTTCCCCAGGTAGTCGGCCAGAAAGTGATTGAACTCTGCAACATCTCCTATTTGAGTGTTCTTCCCCTCTTGGAAAAATAATTCGATTGCCTCTTCTTCAATAGTGAAACGGGAAGTGTCCCTGGTTGTAGACGCAGTGAAAGTTGTTCCACTTTTTAGTTTTTGAAGATTTACACTGCACCCACAGATCGCCTCGTTTTATTTTCACGCCGACCTGCACAATTCTCTTGAAGGGCGACACTGCATGGTGGGTCTTAACCTTTTTTTCGGGATGTTTTGTTGGCGTTGCTAGCCTTTGCGTGATAACTGATGCACTTTCATGCTTTGACGTACTAGCACCTGCGTTGTCACAATATCGCTTCAACCGCAACCTATCGCCGGTAGTTTATACGTCAAGGTTCTGGAAATCTTCAGCTGACATTAAGGCCACCAGGTCTGGAGTAATGTTCTGTTTGTTAAATTCTGCTTTTAGAACGCCTAGCTGGCAAGCTTCCAAGGCCTCATAAGCACTGCCAGATTTCGCCGACATGATCACATCTGAGCGGGCCAATATTTTGGTATAAGGTAATGCAGAATTCTTTGGCGCATAGGTACTTACCACATTTGTCGTTTGATCTTCTTTAGAACTAGATCTTTTTCACTTTTCTTGGGAGAGAAAATGTTCATGGCTTACTTGTTGGCGCATGCGTATCAATATCAGCAGATCTCTCAGTGACAGCGCGGAGACGTCCTTCCCCAGGTAGTCGGCCAGAAAGTGATTGAACTCTGCAACATCTCCTATTTGAGTGTTCTTCCCCTCTTGGAAAAATAATTCGATTGCCTCTTCTTCAATAGTGAAACGGGAAGTGTCCCTGGTTGTAGACGCAGTGAAAGTTGTTCCACTTTTTAGTTTTTGAAGATTTACACTGCACCCACAGATCGCCTCGTTTTATTTTCACGCCGACCTGCACAATTCTCTTGAAGGGCGACACTGCATGGTGGGTCTTAACCTTATTTTCGGGATGTTTTGTTGGCGTTGCTAGCCTTTGCGTGATAACTGATGCACTTTCATGCTTTGACGTACTAGCACCTGCGTTGTCACAATATCGCTTCAACCGCAACCTATCGCCGGTAGTTTATACGTCAAGGTTCTGGAAATCTTCAGCTGACATTAAGGCCACCAGGTCTGGAGTAATGTTCTGTTTGTTAAATTCTGCTTTTAGAACGCCTAGCTGGCAAGCTTCCAAGGCCTCATAAGCACTGCCAGATTTCGCCGACATGATCACATCTGAGCGGGCCAATATTTTGGTATAAGGTAATGCAGAATTCTTTGGCGCATAGGTACTTACCACATTTGTCGTTTGATCTTCTTTAGAACTAGATCTTTTTCACTTTTCTTGGGAGAGAAAATGTTCATGGCTTACTTGTTGGCGCATGCGTATCAGTATCAGCAGATCTCTCAGTGACAGCGCGGAGACGTCCTTCCCCAGGTAGTCGGCCAGAAAGTGATTGAACTCTGCAACATCTCCTATTTGAGTGTTCTTCCCCTCTTGGAAAAAGAATTCGATTGCCTCTTCTTCAATAGTGAAACGGGAAGTGTCCCTGGTTGTAGACGCAGTGAAACATGTTCCACTTTTTAGTTTTTGAAGATTTACACTGCACCCACAGATCGCCTCGTTTTATTTTCACGCCGACCTGCACAATTCTCTTGAAGGGCGACACTGCATGGTGGGTCTTAACCTTTTTTTCGGGATGTTTTGTTGGCGTTGCTAGCCTTTGCGTGATAACTGATGCACTTTCATGCTTTGACGTACTAGCACCTGCGTTGTCACAATATCGCTTCAACCGCAACCTATCGCCGGTAGTTTATACGTCAAGGTTCTGGAAATCTTCAGCTGACATTAAGGCCACCAGGTCTGGAGTAATGTTCTGTTTGTTAAATTCTGCTTTTAGAACGCCTAGCTGGCAAGCTTCCAAGGCCTGATAAGCACTGCCAAATTTCGCCGACATGATCACATCTGAGCGGGCCAATATTTTGGTATCAGGTAATGCAGAATTTCTTTGGCGCATAGGTACATACCACATTTGTCGTTCGATCTTCTTTAGAACTAGATCTTTTTCACTTTTCTTGGGAGAGATAATGTTCATGGCTTACTTGTTGGCGCATGTGTATCAGTATCAGCAGATCTCTCAGTGACAGCGCTGAGACGTCCTTCCCCAGGTAGTCGGCCAGAAAGTGATTGAACTCTGCAACATCTCCTATTTGAGTGTTCTTCCCCTCTTGGAAAAAGAATTCGATTGCCTCTTCTTCAATAGTGAAACGGGAATTGTCCCTGTTGTAGACGCAGTGAAAGTTGTTCCACTTTTTAGTTTTTGAAGATTTACACTGCACCCACAGATCGCCTCGTTTTATTTTCACGCCGACCTGCACAATTCTCTTGAAGGGCGACACTGCATGGTGGGTCTTAACCTTTTTTTCGGGATGTTTTGTTGGCGTTGCTAGCCTTTGCGTGATAACTGATGCACTTTCATGCTTTGACGTACTAGCACCTGCGTTGTCACAATATCGCTTCAACCGCAACCTATCGCCGGTAGTTTATACGTCAAGGTTCTGGAAATCTTCAGCTGACATTAAGGCACCAGGTCTGGAGTAATGTTCTGTTTGTTAAATTCTGCTTTTAGAATGCCTAGCTGGCAAGCTTCCAAGGCCTGATAAGCACTGCCAAATTTCGCTGACATGATCACATCTGAGCGGGCCAATATTTTGGTATCAGGTAATGCAGAATTCTTTGGCGCATAGGTACATACCACATTTGTCGTTTGATCTTCTTTAGAACTAGATCTTTTTCACTTTTCTTGGGAGAGAAAATGTTCATGGCTTACTTGTTGGCGCATGCGTATCAGTATCAGCAGATCTCTCAGTGACAGCGCGGAGACGTCCTTCCCCAGGTAGTCGGCCAGAAAGTGATTGAACTCTGCAACATCTCCTATTAGAGTGTTCTTCCCCTCTTGGAAAAAGAATTCGATTGCCTCTTCTTCAATAGTGAAACGGGAAGTGTCCCTGTTGTAGACGCAGTGAAAGTTGTTCCACTTTTTAGTTTTTGAAGATTTACACTGCACCCACAGATCGCCTCGTTTTATTTTCACGCCGACCTGCACAATTCTCTTGAAGGGCGACACTGCATGGTGGGTCTTAACCTTTTTTTCGGGATGTTTTGTTGGCGTTGCTAGCCTTTGCGTGATAACTGATGCACTTTCATGCTTTGACGTACTAGCACCTGCGTTGTCACAATATCGCTTCAACCGCAACCTATCGCCGGTAGTTTATACGTCAAGGTTCTGGAAATCTTCAGCTGACATTAAGGCCACCAGGTCTGGAGTAATGTTCTGTTTGTTAAATTCTGCTTTTAGAACGCCTAGCTGGCAAGCTTCCAAGGCCTGATAAGCACTGCCAAATTTCGCCGACATGATCACATCTGAGCGGGCCAATATTTTGGTATCAGGTAATGCAGAATTCTTTGGCGCATAGGTACATACCACATTTGTCGTTTGATCTTCTTTAGAACTAGATCTTTTTCACTTTTCTTGGGAGAGAAAATGTTCATGGCTTACTTGTTGGCGCATGTGTATCAGTATCAGCAGATCTCTCAGTGACAGCGCGGAGACGTCCTTCCCCAGGTAGTCGGCCAGAAAGTGATTGAACTCTGCAAAATCTCCTATTTGAGTGTTCTTCCCCTCTTGGAAAAAGAATTCGATTGCCTCTTCTTCAATAGTGAAACGGGAAGTGTCCCTGGTTGTAGACGCAGTGAAAGTTGTTCCACTTTTTAGTTTTTGAAGATTTACACTGCACCCACAGATTGCCTCGTTTTATTTTCACGCCGACCTGCACAATTCTCTTGAAGGGCGACACTGCATGGTGGGTCTTAACCTTTTTTTCGGGATGTTTTGTTGGCGTTGCTAGCCTTTGCGTGATAACTGATGCACTTTCATGCTTTGACGTACTAGCACCTGCGTTGTCACAATATCGCTTCAACCGCAACCTATCGCCGGTAGTTTATACGTCAAGGTTCTGGAAATCTTCAGCTGACATTAAGGCCACCAGGTCTGGAGTAATGTTCTGTTTGTTAAATTCTGCTTTTAGAACGCCTAGCTGACAAGCTTCCAAGGCCTGATAAGCACTGCCAAATTTCGCCGACATGATCACATCTGAGCGGGCCAGGGCCAATATTTTGGTATCAGGTAATGCAGAATTCTTTGGCGCATAGGTACATACCACATTTGTCGTTTGATCTTCTTTAGAACTAGATCTTTTTCACTTTTCTTGGGAGAGAAAATGTTCATGGCTTACTTGTTGGCGCATGCTTATCAGTATCAGCAGATCTCTCAGTGACAGCGCGGAGACGTCCTTCCCCAGGTAGTCGGCCAGAAAGTGATTGAACTCTGCAACATCTCCTATTTGAGTGTTCTTCCCCTCTTGGAAAAAGAATTCGATTGCCTCTTCTTCAATAGTGAAACGGGAAGTGTCCCTGGTTGTAGACGCAGTGAAAGTTGTTCCACTTTTTAGTTTTTGAAGATTTACACTGCATCCACAGATCGCCTTGTTTTATTTTCACGCCGACCTGCACAATTCTCTTGAAGGGCGACACTGCATGGTGGGTCTTAACCTTTTTTTCGGGATGTTTTGTTGGCGTTGCTAGCCTTTGCATGATAACTGATGCACTTTCATGCTTTGACGTACTAGCACCTGCGTTGTCACAATATCGCTTCAACCGCAACCTATCGCCGGTAGTTTATACGTCAAGGTTCTGGAAATCTTCAGCTGACATTAAGGCCACCAGGTCTGGAGTAATGTTCTGTTTGTTAAATTCTGCTTTTAGAACGCCTAGCTGGCAAGCTTCCAAGGCCTCATAAGCACTGCCAGATTTCGCCGACATGATCACATCTGAGCGGGCCAATATTTTGGTATCAGGTAATGCAGAATTCTTTGGCGCATAGGTACATACCACATTTGTCGTTCGATCTTCTTTAGAACTAGATCTTTTTCACTTTTCTTGGGAGAGAAAATGTTCATGGCTTACTTGTTGGCGCATGTGTATCAGTATCAGCAGATCTCTCAGTGACAGCGCGGAGACGTCCTTCCCCAGGTAGTCGGCCAGAAAGTGATTGAACTCTGCAACATCTCCTATTTGAGTGTTCTTCCCCTCTTGGAAAAAGAATTCGATTGCCTCTTCTTCAATAGTGAAACGGGAAGTGTCCCTGGTTGTAGACGCAGTGAAAGTTGTTCCACTTTTTAGTTTTTGAAGATTTACACTGCACCCACAGATCGCCTCGTTTTATTTTCACGCCGACCTGCACAATTCTCTTGAAGGGCGACACTGCATGGTGGGTCTTAACCTTTTTTTCGGGATGTTTTGTTGGCGTTGCTAGCCTTTGCGTGATAACTGATGCACTTTCATGCTTTGACGTACTAGCACCTGCGTTGTCACAATATCGCTTCAACCGCAACCTATCGCCGGTAGTTTATACGTCAAGGTTCTGGAAATCTTCAGCTGACATTAAGGCCACCAGGTCTGGAGTAATGTTCTGTTTGTTAAATTCTGCTTTTAGAACGCCTAGCTGGCAAGCTTCCAAGGCCTCATAAGCACTGCCAGATTTCGCCGACATGATCACATCTGAGCGGGCCAATATTTTGGTATAAGGTAATGCAGAATTCTTTGGCGCATAGGTACTTACCACATTTGTCGTTTGATCTTCTTTAGAACTAGATCTTTTTCACTTTTCTTGGGAGAGAAAATGTTCATGGCTTACTTGTTGGCGCATGTGTATCAGTATCAGCAGATCTCTCAGTGACAGCGCGGAGACGTCCTTCCCCAGGTAGTCGGCCAGAAAGTGATTGAACTCTGCAACATCTCCTATTTGAGTGTTCTTCCCCTCTTGGAAAAAGAATTCGATTGCCTCTTCTTCAATAGTGAAACGGGAAGTGTCCCTGGTTGTAGACGCAGTGAAAGTTGTTCCACTTTTTAGTTTTTGAAGATTTACACTGCACCCACAGATCGCCTCGTTTTATTTTCACGCCGACCTGCACAATTCTCTTGAAGGGCGACACTGCATGGTGGGTCTTAACCTTTTTTTCGGGATGTTTTGTTGGCGTTGCTAGCCTTTGCATGATAACTGATGCACTTTCATGCTTTGACGTACTAGCACCTGCGTTGTCACAATATCGCTTCAACTGCAACCTATCGCCGGTAGTTTATACGTCAAGGTTCTGGAAATCTTCAGCTGACATTAAGGCCACCAGGTCTGGAGTAATGTTCTGTTTGTTAAATTCTGCTTTTAGAACGCCTAGCTGGCAAGCTTCCAAGGCCTCATAAGCACTGCCAGATTTCGCCGACATGATCACATCTGAGCGGGCCAATATTTTGGTATAAGGTAATGCAGAATTCTTTGGCGCATAGGTACTTACCACATTTGTCGTTTGATCTTCTTTAGAACTAGATCTTTTTCACTTTTCTTGGGAGAGAAAATGTTCATGGCTTACTTGTTGGCGCATGCGTATCAGTATCAGCAGATCTCTCATTGACAGCGCGGAGACGTCCTTCCCCAGGTAGTCGGCCAGAAAGTGATTGAACTCTGCAACATCTCCTATTTGAGTGTTCTTTCCCTCTTGGAAAAATAATTCGATTGCCTCTTCTTCAATAGTGAAACGGGAAGTGTCCCTGGTTGTAGACGCAGTGAAAGTTGTTCCACTTTTTAGTTTTTGAAGATTTACACTGCACCCACAGATCGCCTCGTTTTATTTTCACGCCGACCTGCACAATTCTCTTGAAGGGCGACACTGCATGGTGGGTCTTAACCTTTTTTTCGGGATGTTTTGTTGGCGTTGCTAGCCTTTGCGTGATAACTGATGCACTTTCATGCTTTGACGTACTAGCACCTGCGTTGTCACAATATCGCTTCAACCGCAACCTATCGCCGGTAGTTTATACGTCAAGGTTCTGGAAATCTTCAGCTGACATTAAGGCCACCAGGTCTGGAGTAATGTTCTGTTTGTTAAATTCTGCTTTTAGAACGCCTAGCTGGCAAGCTTCCAAGGCCTGATAAGCACTGCCAAATTTCGCCGACATGATCACATCTGAGCGGGCCAATATTTTGGTATCAGGTAATGCAGAATTCTTTGGCGCATAGGTACATACCACATTTGTCGTTCGATCTTCTTTAGAACTAGATCTTTTTCACTTTTCTTGGGAGAGAAAATGTTCATGGCTTACTTGTTGGCGCATGTGTATCAGTATCAGCAGATCTCTCAGTGACAGCGCTGAGACGTCCTTCCCCAGGTAGTCGGCCAGAAAGTGATTGAACTCTGCAACATCTCCTATTTGAGTGTTCTTCCCCTCTTGGAAAAAGAATTCGATTGCCTCTTCTTCAATAGTGAAACGGGAAGTGTCCCTGGTTGTAGACGCAGTGAAAGTTGTTCCACTTTTTAGTTTTTGAAGATTTACACTGCACCCACAGATCGCCTCGTTTTATTTTCACGCCGACCTGCACAATTCTCTTGAAGGGCGACACTGCATGGTGGGTCTTAACCTTTTTTTCGGGATGTTTTGTTGGCGTTGCTAGCCTTTGCGTGATAACTGATGCACTTTCATGCTTTGACGTACTAGCACCTGCGTTGTCACAATATCGCTTCAACCGCAACCTATCGCCGGTAGTTTATACGTCAAGGTTCTGGAAATCTTCAGCTGACATTAAGGCCACCAGGTCTGGAGTAATGTTCTGTTTGTTAAATTCTGCTTTTAGAACGCCTAGCTGGCAAGCTTCCAAGGCCTCATAAGCACTGCCAGATTTCGCCGACATGATCACATCTGAGCGGGCCAATATTTTGGTATCAGGTAATGCAGAATTCTTTGGCGCATAGGTACATACCACATTTGTCGTTTGATCTTCTTTAGAACTAGATCTTTTTCACTTTTCTTGGGAGAGAAAATGTTCATGGCTTACTTGTTGGCGCATGTGTATCAGTATCAGCAGATCTCTCAGTGACAGCGCGGAGACGTCCTTCCCCAGGTAGTCGGCCAGAAAGTGATTGAACTCTGCAACATCTCCTATTTGAGTGTTCTTCCCCTCTTGGAAAAAGAATTCGATTGCCTCTTCTTCAATAGTGAAACGGGAAGTGTCCCTGGTTGTAGACGCAGTGAAAGTTGTTCCACTTTTTAGTTTTTGAAGATTTACACTGCACCCACAGATCGCCTCGTTTTATTTTCACGCCGACCTGCACAATTCTCTTGAAGGGCGACACTGCATGGTGGGTCTTAACCTTTTTTTCGGGATGTTTTGTTGGCGTTGCTAGCCTTTGCGTGATAACTGATGCACTTTCATGCTTTGACGTACTGGCACCTGCGTTGTCACAATATCGCTTCAACCGCAACCTATCGCCGGTAGTTTATACGTCAAGGTTCTGGAAATCTTCAGCTGACATTAAGGCCACCAGGTCTGGAGTAATGTTCTGTTTGTTAAATTCTGCTTTTAGAACGCCTAGCTGGCAAGCTTCCAAGGCCTCATAAGCACTGCCAGATTTCGCCGACATGATCACATCTGAGCGGGCCAATATTTTGGTATAAGGTAATGCAGAATTCTTTGGCGCATAGGTACTTACCACATTTGTCGTTTGATCTTCTTTAGAACTAGATCTTTTTCACTTTTCTTGGGAGAGAAAATGTTCATGGCTTACTTGTTGGCGCATGCGTATCAGTATCAGCAGATCTCTCAGTGACAGCGCGGAGACGTCCTTCCCCAGGTAGTCGGCCAGAAAGTGATTGAACTCTGCAACATCTCCTATTTGAGTGTTCTTCCCCTCTTGGAAAAATAATTCGATTGCCTCTTCTTCAATAGTGAAACGGGAAGTGTCCCTGGTTGTAGACGCAGTGAAAGTTGTTCCACTTTTTAGTTTTTGAAGATTTACACTGCACCCACAGATCGCCTCGTTTTATTTTCACGCCGACCTGCACAATTCTCTTGAAGGGCGACACTGCATGGTGGGTCTTAACCTTTTTTTCGGGATGTTTTGTTGGCGTTGCTAGCCTTTGCGTGATAACTGATGCACTTTCATGCTTTGACGTACTAGCACCTGCGTTGTCACAATATCGCTTCAACCGCAACCTATCGCCGGTAGTTTATACGTCAAGGTTCTGGAAATCTTCAGCTGACATTAAGGCCACCAGGTCTGGAGTAATGTTCTGTTTGTTAAATTCTGCTTTTAGAACGCCTAGCTGGCAAGCTTCCAAGGCCTGATAAGCACTGCCAAATTTCGCCGACATGATCACATCTGAGCGGGCCAATATTTTGGTATCAGGTAATGCAGAATTCTTTGGCGCATAGGTACATACCACATTTGTCGTTCGATCTTCTTTAGAACTAGATCTTTTTCACTTTTCTTGGGAGAGAAAATGTTCATGGCTTACTTGTTGGCGCATGTGTATCAGTATCAGCAGATCTCTCAGTGACAGCGCTGAGACGTCCTTCCCCAGGTAGTCGGCCAGAAAGTGATTGAACTCTGCAACATCTCCTATTTGAGTGTTCTTCCCCTCTTGGAAAAAGAATTCGATTGCCTCTTCTTCAATAGTGAAACGGGAAGTGTCCCTGGTTGTAGACGCAGTGAAAGTTGTTCCACTTTTTAGTTTTTGAAGATTTACACTGCACCCACAGATCGCCTCGTTTTATTTTCACGCCGACCTGCACAATTCTCTTGAAGGGCGACACTGCATGGTGGGTCTTAACCTTTTTTTCGGGATGTTTTGTTGGCGTTGCTAGCCTTTGCGTGATAACTGATGCACTTTCATGCTTTGACGTACTAGCACCTGCGTTGTTACAATATCGCTTCAACCGCAACCTATCGCCGGTAGTTTATACGTCAAGGTTCTGGAAATCTTCAGCTGACATTAAGGCCACCAGGTCTGGAGTAATGTTCTGTTTGTTAAATTCTGCTTTTAGAACGCCTAGCTGGCAAGCTTCCAAGGCCTGATAAGCACTGCCAAATTTCGCCGACATGATCACATCTGAGCGGGCCAATATTTTGGTATCAGGTAATGCAGAATTCTTTGGCGCATAGGTACATACCACATTTGTCGTTTGATCTTCTTTAGAACTAGATCTTTTTCACTTTTCTTGGGAGAGAAAATGTTCATGGCTTACTTGTTGGCGCATGTGTATCAGTATCAGCAGATCTCTCAGTGACAGCGCGGAGACGTCCTTCCCCAGGTAGTCGGCCAGAAAGTGATTGAACTCTGCAACATCTCCTATTTGAGTGTTCTTCCCCTCTTGGAAAAAGAATTCGATTGCCTCTTCTTCAATAGTGAAACGGGAAGTGTCCCTGGTTGTAGACGCAGTGAAAGTTGTTCCACTTTTTAGTTTTTGAAGATTTACACTGCACCCACAGATCGCCTCGTTTTATTTTCACGCCGACCTGCACAATTCTCTTGAAGGGCGACACTGCATGGTGGGTCTTAACCTTTTTTTCGGGATGTTTTGTTGGCGTTGCTAGCCTTTACATGATAACTGATGCACTTTCATGCTTTGACGTACTAGCACCTGCGTTGTCACAATATCGCTTCAACCGCAACCTATCGCCGGTAGTTTATACGTCAAGGTTCTGGAAATCTTCAGCTGACATTAAGGCCACCAGGTCTGGAGTAATGTTCTGTTTGTTAAATTCTGCTTTTAGAACGCCTAGCTGGCAAGCTTCCAAGGCCTCATAAGCACTGCCAGATTTCGCCGACATGATCACATCTGAGCGGGCCAATATTTTGGTATAAGGTAATGCAGAATTCTTTGGCGCATAGGTACTTACCACATTTGTCGTTTGATCTTCTTTAGAACTAGATCTTTTTCACTTTTCTTGGGAGAGAAAATGTTCATGGCTTACTTGTTGGCGCATGCGTATCAGTATCAGCAGATCTCTCAGTGACAGCGCGGAGACGTCCTTCCCCAGGTAGTCGGCCAGAAAGTGATTGAACTCTGCAACATCTCCTATTTGAGTGTTCTTCCCCTCTTGGAAAAATAATTCGATTGCCTCTTCTTCAATAGTGAAACGGGAAGTGTCCCTGGTTGTAGACGCAGTGAAAGTTGTTCCACTTTTTAGTTTTTGAAGATTTACACTGCACCCACAGATCGCCTCGTTTTATTTTCACGCCGACCTGCACAATTCTCTTGAAGGGCGACACTGCATGGTGGGTCTTAACCTTATTTTCGGGATGTTTTGTTGGCGTTGCTAGCCTTTGCGTGATAACTGATGCACTTTCATGCTTTGACGTACTAGCACCTGCGTTGTCACAATATCGCTTCAACCGCAACCTATCGCCGGTAGTTTATACGTCAAGGTTCTGGAAATCTTCAGCTGACATTAAGGCCACCAGGTCTGGAGTAATGTTCTGTTTGTTAAATTCTGCTTTTAGAACGCCTAGCTGGCAAGCTTCCAAGGCCTCATAAGCACTGCCAGATTTCGCCGACATGATCACATCTGAGCGGGCCAATATTTTGGTATAAGGTAATGCAGAATTCTTTGGCGCATAGGTACTTACCACATTTGTCGTTTGATCTTCTTTAGAACTAGATCTTTTTCACTTTTCTTGGGAGAGAAAATGTTCATGGCTTACTTGTTGGCGCATGCGTATCAGTATCAGCAGATCTCTCAGTGACAGCGCGGAGACGTCCTTCCCCAGGTAGTCGGCCAGAAAGTGATTGAACTCTGCAACATCTCCTATTTGAGTGTTCTTCCCCTCTTGGAAAAATAATTCGATTGCCTCTTCTTCAATAGTGAAACGGGAAGTGTCCCTGGTTGTAGACGCAGTGAAAGTTGTTCCACTTTTTAGTTTTTGAAGATTTACACTGCACCCACAGATCGCCTCGTTTTATTTTCACGCCGACCTGCACAATTCTCTTGAAGGGCGACACTGCATGGTGGGTCTTAACCTTTTTTTCGGGATGTTTTGTTGGCGTTGCTAGCCTTTGCGTGATAACTGATGCACTTTCATGCTTTGACGTACTAGCACCTGCGTTGTCACAATATCGCTTCAACCGCAACCTATCGCCGGTAGTTTATACGTCAAGGTTCTGGAAATCTTCAGCTGACATTAAGGCCACCAGGTCTGGAGTAATGTTCTGTTTGTTAAATTCTGCTTTTAGAACGCCTAGCTGGCAAGCTTCCAAGGCCTGATAAGCACTGCCAAATTTCGCCGACATGATCACATCTGAGCGGGCCAATATTTTGGTATCAGGTAATGCAGAATTCTTTGGCGCATAGGTACATACCACATTTGTCGTTCGATCTTCTTTAGAACTAGATCTTTTTCACTTTTCTTGGGAGAGAAAATGTTCATGGCTTACTTGTTGGCGCATGTGTATCAGTATCAGCAGATCTCTCAGTGACAGCGCTGAGACGTCCTTCCCCAGGTAGTCGGCCAGAAAGTGATTGAACTCTGCATCATCTCCTATTTGAGTGTTCTTCCCCTCTTGGAAAAAGAATTCGATTGCCTCTTCTTCAATAGTGAAACGGGAAGTGTCCCTGGTTGTAGACGCAGTGAAAGTTGTTCCACTTTTTAGTTTTTGAAGATTTACACTGCACCCACAGATCGCCTCGTTTTATTTTCACGCCGACCTGCACAATTCTCTTGAAGGGCGACACTGCATGGTGGGTCTTAACCTTTTTTTCGGGATGTTTTGTTGGCGTTGCTAGCCTTTGCGTGATAACTGATGCACTTTCATGCTTTGACGTACTAGCACCTGCGTTGTTACAATATCGCTTCAACCGCAACCTATCGCCGGTAGTTTATACGTCAAGGTTCTGGAAATCTTCAGCTGACATTAAGGCCACCAGGTCTGGAGTAATGTTCTGTTTGTTAAATTCTGCTTTTAGAACGCCTAGCTGGCAAGCTTCCAAGGCCTGATAAGCACTGCCAAATTTCGCCGACATGATCACATCTGAGCGGGCCAATATTTTGGTATCAGGTAATGCAGAATTCTTTGGCGCATAGGTACATACCACATTTGTCGTTTGATCTTCTTTAGAACTAGATCTTTTTCACTTTTCTTGGGAGAGAAAATGTTCATGGCTTACTTGTTGGCGCATGTGTATCAGTATCAGCAGATCTCTCAGTGACAGCGCGGAGACGTCCTTCCCCAGGTAGTCGGCCAGAAAGTGATTGAACTCTGCAACATCTCCTATTTGAGTGTTCTTCCCCTCTTGGAAAAAGAATTCGATTGCCTCTTCTTCAATAGTGAAACGGGAAGTGTCCCTGGTTGTAGACGCAGTGAAAGTTGTTCCACTTTTTAGTTTTTGAAGATTTACACTGCACCCACAGATCGCCTCGTTTTATTTTCACGCCGACCTGCACAATTCTCTTGAAGGGCGACACTGCATGGTGGGTCTTAACCTTTTTTTCGGGATGTTTTGTTGGCGTTGCTAGCCTTTACATGATAACTGATGCACTTTCATGCTTTGACGTACTGGCACCTGCGTTGTCACAGTATCGCTTCAACAGCAACCTATCGCCGGTAGTTTATACGTCAAGGTTCTGGAAATCTTCAGCTGACATTAAGGCCACCAGGTCTGGAGTAATGTTCTGTTTGTTAAATTCTGCTTTTAGAACGCCTAGCTGGCAAGCTTCCAAGGCCTGATAAGCACTGCCAAATTTCGCCGACATGATCACATCTGAGCGGGCCAATATTTTGGTATCAGGTAATGCAGAATTCTTTGGCGCATAGGTACATACCACATTTGTCGTTTGATCTTCTTTAGAACTAGATCTTTTTCACTTTTCTTGGGAGAGAAAATGTTCATGGCTTACTTGTTGGCGCATGTGTATCAGTATCAGCAGATCTCTCAGTGACAGCGCGGAGACGTCCTTCCCCAGGTAGTCGGCCAGAAAGTGATTGAACTCTGCAACATCTCCTATTTGAGTGTTCTTCCCCTCTTGGAAAAAGAATTCGATTGCCTCTTCTTCAATAGTGAAACGGGAAGTGTCCCTGGTTGTAGACGCAGTGAAAGTTGTTCCACTTTTTAGTTTTTGAAGATTTACACTGCACCCACAGATCGCCTCGTTTTATTTTCACGCCGACCTGCACAATTCTCTTGAAGGGCGACACTGCATGGTGGGTCTTAACCTTTTTTTCGGGATGTTTTGTTGGTGTTGCTAGCCTTTGCGTGATAACTGATGCACTTTCATGCTTTGACGTACTAGCACCTGCGTTGTCACAATATCGCTTCAACCGCAACCTATCGCCGGTAGTTTATACGTCAAGGTTCTGGAAATCTTCAGCTGACATTAAGGCCACCAGGTCTGGAGTAATGTTCTGTTTGTTAAATTCTGCTTTTAGAACGCCTAGCTGGCAAGCTTCCAAGGCCTGATAAGCACTGCCAAATTTCGCCGACATGATCACATCTGAGCGGGCCAATATTTTGGTATCAGGTAATGCAGAATTCTTTGGCGCATAGGTACATACCACATTTGTCGTTTGATCTTCTTTAGAACTAGATCTTTTTCACTTTTCTTGGGAGAGAAAATGTTCATGGCTTACTTGTTGGCGCATGCGTATCAGGTCTGGAGTAATGTTCTGTTTGTTAAATTCTGCTTTTAGAACGCCTAGCTGGCAAGCTTCCAAGGCCTGATAAGCACTGCCAAATTTCGCCGACATGATCACATCTGAGCGGGCCAATATTTTGGTATAAGGTAATGCAGAATTCTTTGGCGCATAGGTACATACCACATTTGTCGTTTGATCTTCTTTAGAACTAGATCACTTTTCTTGGGAGAGAAAATGTTCATGGCTTACTTGTTGGCGCATGCGTATCAGTATCAGCAGATCTCTCAGTGACAGCGCGGAGACGTCCTTCCCCAGGTAGTCGGCCAGAAAGTGATTGAACTCTGCAACATCTCCTATTTGAGTGTTCTTCCCCTCTTGGAAAAATAATTCGATTGCCTCTTCTTCAATAGTGAAACGGGAAGTGTCCCTGGTTGTAGACGCAGTGAAAGTTGTTCCACTTTTTAGTTTTTGAAGATTTACACTGCACCCACAGATCGCCTCGTTTTATTTTCACGCCGACCTGCACAATTCTCTTGAAGGGCGACACTGCATGGTGGGTCTTAACCTTTTTTTCGGGATGTTTTGTTGGCGTTGCTAGCCTTTGCGTGATAACTGATGCACTTTCATGCTTTGACATACTAGCACCTGCGTTGTCACAATATCGCTTCAACCGCAACCTATCGCCGGTAGTTTATACGTCAAGGTTCTGGAAATCTTCAGCTGACATTAAGGCCACCAGGTCTGGAGTAATGTTCTGTTTGTTAAATTCTGCTTTTAGAACGCCTAGCTGGCAAGCTTCCAAGGCCTGATAAGCACTGCCAGATTTCGCCGACATGATCACATCTGAGCGGGCCAATATTTTGGTATCAGGTAATGCAGAATTCTTTGGCGCATAGGTACATACCACATTTGTCGTTTGATCTTCTTTAGAACTAGATCTTTTTCACTTTTCTTGGGAGAGAAAATGTTCATGGCTTACTTGTTGGCGCATGCGTATCAGTATCAGCAGATCTCTCAGTGACAGCGCGGAGACGTCCTTCCCCAGGTAGTCGGCCAGAAAGTGATTGAACTCTGCAACATCTCCTATTTGAGTGTTCTTCCCCTCTTGGAAAAAGAATTCGATTGCCTCTTCTTCAATAGTGAAACGGGAAGTGTCCCTGGTTGTAGACGCAGTGAAAGTTGTTCCACTTTTTAGTTTTTGAAGATTTACACTGCACCCACAGATCGCCTCGTTTTATTTTCACGCCGACCTGCACAATTCTCTTGAAGGGCGACACTGCATGGTGGGTCTTAACCTTTTTTTCGGGATGTTTTGTTGGCGTTGCTAGCCTTTGCGTGATAACTGATGCACTTTCATGCTTTGACGTACTAGCACCTGCGTTGTCACAATATCGCTTCAACCGCAACCTATCGCCGGTAGTTTATACGTCAAGGTTCTGGAAATCTTCAGCTGACATTAAGGCCACCAGGTCTGGAGTAATGTTCTGTTTGTTAAATTCTGCTTTTAGAACGCCTAGCTGGCAAGCTTCCAAGGCCTGATAAGCACTGCCAAATTTCGCCGACATGATCACATCTGAGCGGGCCAATATTTTGGTATCAGGTAATGCAGAATTCTTTGGCGCATAGGTACATACCACATTTGTCGTTCGATCTTCTTTAGAACTAGATCTTTTTCACTTTTCTTGGGAGAGAAAATGTTCATGGCTTACTTGTTGGCGCATGTGTATCAGTATCAGCAGATCTCTCAGTGACAGCGCGGAGACGTCCTTCCACAGGTAGTCGGCCAGAAAGTGATTGAACTCTGCAACATCTCCTATTTGAGTGTTCTTCCCCTCTTGGAAAAAGAATTCGATTGCCTCTTCTTCAATAGTGAAACGGGAAGTGTCCCTGGTTGTAGACGCAGTGAAAGTTGTTCCACTTTTTAGTTTTTGAAGATTTACACTGCACCCACAGATCGCCTCGTTTTATTTTCACGCCGACCTGCACAATTCTCTTGAAGGGCGACACTGCATGGTGGGTCTTAACCTTTTTTTCGGGATGTTTTGTTGGCGTTGCTAGCCTTTGCGTGATAACTGATGCACTTTCATGCTTTGACGTACTAGCACCTGCGTTGTCACAATATCGCTTCAACCGCAACCTATCGCCGGTAGTTTATACGTCAAGGTTCTGGAAATCTTCAGCTGACATTAAGGCCACCAGGTCTGGAGTAATGTTCTGTTTGTTAAATTCTGCTTTTAGAACGCCTAGCTGGCAAGCTTCCAAGGCCTGATAAGCACTGCCAAATTTCGCCGACATGATCACATCTGAGCGGGCCAATATTTTGGTATCAGGTAATGCAGAATTCTTTGGCGCATAGGTACATACCACATTTGTCGTTTGATCTTCTTTAGAACTAGATCTTTTTCACTTTTCTTGGGAGAGAAAATGTTCATGGCTTACTTGTTGGCGCATGTGTATCAGTATCAGCAGATCTCTCAGTGACAGCGCGGAGACGTCCTTCCCCAGGTAGTCGGCCAGAAAGTGATTGAAATCTGCAACATCTCCTATTTGAGTGTTCTTCCCCTCTTGGAAAAAGAATTCGATTGCCTCTTCTTCAATAGTGAAACGGGAAGTGTCCCTGGTTGTAGACGCAGTGAAAGTTGTTCCACTTTTTAGTTTTTGAAGATTTACACTGCACCCACAGATCGCCTCGTTTTATTTTCACGCCGACCTGCACAATTCTCTTGAAGGGCGACACTGCATGGTGGGTCTTAACCTTTTTTTCGGGATGTTTTGTTGGCGTTGCTAGCCTTTACATGATAACTGATGCACTTTCATGCTTTGACGTACTAGCACCTGCGTTGTCACAATATCGCTTCAACCGCAACCTATCACCGGTAGTTTATACGTCAAGGTTCTGGAAATCTTCAGCTGACATTAAGGCCACCAGGTCTGGAGTAATGTTCTGTTTGTTAAATTCTGCTTTTAGAACGCCTAGCTGGCAAGCTTCCAAGGCCTGATAAGCACTGCCAAATTTCGCCGACATGATCACATCTGAGCGGGCCAATATTTTGGTATCAGGTAATGCAGAATTCTTTGGCGCATAGGTACATACCACATTTGTCGTTTGATCTTCTTTAGAACTAGATCTTTTTCACTTTTCTTGGGAGAGAAAATGTTCATGGCTTACTTGTTGGCGCATGCGTATCAGTATCAGCAGATCTCTCAGTGACAGCGCGGAGACGTCCTTCCCCAGGTAGTCGGCCAGAAAGTGATTGAACTCTGCAACATCTCCTATTTGAGTGTTCTTCCCCTCTTGGAAAAAGAATTCGATTGCCTTTTCTTCAATAGTGAAACGGGAAGTGTCCCTGGTTGTAGACGCAGTGAAAGTTGTTCCACTTTTTAGTTTTTGAAGATTTACACTGCACCCACAGATCGCCTCGTTTTATTTTCACGCCGACCTGCACAATTCTCTTGAAGGGCGACACTGCATGGTGGGTCTTAACCTTTTTTTCGGGATGTTTTGTTGGCGTTGCTAGCCTTTGCATGATAACTGATGCACTTTCATGCTTTGACATACTAGCACCTGCGTTGTCACAATATCGCTTCAACCGCAACCTATCGCCGGTAGTTTATACGTCAAGGTTCTGGAAATCTTCAGCTGACATTAAGGCCACCAGGTCTGGAGTAATGTTCTGTTTGTTAAATTCTGCTTTTAGAACGCCTAGCTGGCAAGCTTCCAAGGCCTGATAAGCACTGCCAAATTTCGCCGACATGATCACATCTGAGCGGTGTGCGAATTTTAGAAATATTAGTATACTAGTCTTACCATATATTTAAAACTAATTGCCCAAAATAACAACATATCTGAAGTGAATGTCATTGACATATTGCACAGGACAATTTCAAACAGTATTTTATGTAAAAGCATTCAAAACTCCAATTCTTTACGGAATAATATATTTAATAAAAGTGCTTAACTACATGTATATAAAACCACATCAGGCACATCAATAATGGCTACATTCAAGAGATCATTAAATAAAAACAGCCCAGGTCTGGATGCACATCTGTTGGAGCCCGGGAATAGATGTTATTGAAGAATTTTAACTTCAGATCACAGCTTCTTTATTCAGATGAATCGAATTAAACGAGTTTTCAAATACTAATGGGACAGACGTGTCTGGACAAACTTACTGTTTGATCAAACTTATGCTTTTTTTAGTTCCTTTTTTACTTTTATCGTTGTCACTTGAAGTTTTAATATGCTTCAGGGGACTAGACATTCGTCATACGTTTATATATTTCGGTCGAATTCAGTCCTTCTTTTGAGAGAAATTGTATAACCTCACGCTGGTCAGTTTTAGAACTTTCCATGATTACAGGAGGGTGCATGTGTTCAACAGCTTGTAATTTAAAGTAAACTAGATAAGCGTTTGCGGGACACCGCAAAAGCATAGCAGCCCGGAGACTCAAACGCTTCAGGCATCAGTACTTTTTTATTTATCAGGCAATATCTACAGACACCCAAAGGTGACACGGTATTTAAGTGTTTAGTTTGACACAGAAATAATTGTTCCAGGCAATATCTAAAGCCATTCCGTGATGATGTGACAAGATATTTCAAATAATCTCATGTACTTATCACAGATTGTGTATATTTTAAAAAAAGATCCCCTTACGATTGCCTCCCGACAACATATTTGTAACATCATGAAAACGTTAATGCATCAACACGTCGCAAATTTGTACAAGGGAAGTTCATAAACGTTGATATCAAACAGAAGCCAATGTGGGGGATATTCATTTTATTTTTCAATATAATGTCCTTGCACCTCGATGCATTTTGCCCATTTGTCTTTCAGCTGTGCCCTTGCGGCAGAAGTCTTCTGACTGGCCCTTCAGTCACGCCTCAGAGGGGCGGGATAGCGCAGTGGTTAGCGCGTTCGGCTTCGGATCAAGAGGTCCGGGGTTCGAATCCCGCCAGGGGCACGGCAACTTTGTCTGCAGTAGAGAACTGTTCTACACGCAGTAAGGTTTGGGTGCAATGCTACACTGAATTTCAGGGTAGTACCACCCATGGTTCGCTAGTTCCAGCCGATGCTCGCAGGTTTCACCGCAAAGCATAGCCACATGGCGATGCGGGCTTTCTCCCTGCCATAATACTAGCAGCCGCGATATAAGTGAAATACTCTTGAAAGCGGCGTTAAACACCAACTCACGCCTCAGAAGCTGCCTTGAGTTCACCATTAGCAGCCCCGACTAGCTATCAGTTTTTGCGCAGTTTCCAACGCCGCCGCCGCCGGCGCGTTTTGTATTGGCTATAACTTGTTTTCTATTAGGTTTTGAGAACTCATATAGACATGTTCATATTCAAGGTCAAGGTCACGAGTTTTGAAATCACTAAAACAATCCTTGTAAACACGATAACTTAAAAAATATTTGTGCTATCAGGCTCTTATTTGATTTTATCAAAACCTCATATATATAACTTCTTTCTTGTACACCTGGGGAATTATTTTGACATGCTCACATTCAAGGTCATGAGTTCTGAAATCACTACAAAAATCCTTGTAAACACTATAACTTCAACAACTTCTGTGCTATCAGGCCCTTACTTGGTATATATCAACTATGGAGAAAGGCCAAGATTTGAAAAGGTTTTCGCTAACATCCGTCAAAGGTCAAGGTCACAGCGAGGGCACAACTTTAGCATGCTTTTGCGAAAATGTCTTATTTCAATTTCAACTATTAACACTTTGAATCATCATTACATGATTGTGATTCACACTGAAAAGTGATCATGATTGTGTGACCTTGAATTTTTAAGGTCAAGGTCACGAGATAGGGTCATGGTCACAAGTTCTGAAATCACTAAATAGTTTTTTTTATCCCACCGTCCGTAATCATTTCGTTTCCGGAGCAGAACTCGAAAACCATTTATCATATCTTTCTGAAACTTCACATATGTATTACACATTTACTGCAGTGGTGCCTTTTGATATTTTCAGATTTTTAATTTTTATTTTTTTTTTCGTTTCCATAGAAACTTGATGAATTTGGAATTTGTTCAGAGACAGGTTCGTTTCCGGAGCACCGTTTCAAAACCGTTCATCATATCTTCCTGAAACTTTGCATGTGTATTACCCACTAACTGAAGTGGTGCCTTTTGATATTTTCAGATTTCTGAAAAAAAATTTTTTTTTCGTTTCCAAATATTCTTGTTGAATTTGGACTTTGTGTTCAGAGACAGGTTTGTTTCATCATGTCTTCCTGAAACTTTGCATGTGTATTACCCACTAACTGAAGTGGTGCCTTTTGATATTTTCAGATTGTTTCTGAAAGTTTTTTTTTTCTGTTTCGATAGAACCATGAGAGGGATGTTGGTTGTTGTTGATTTTGACTGCTTCTGGAGCAGAAGTCTAAAACCCTTAACTCAGCATCTGTAATACCGACTAACTGAAGTACGGTAGTAGATACACAAGTATCTGTCAAAGATGTGTTTTACAAATTTTGTGGAACCGGAGGGAGGTGATTGTGTGACCTTGAATTTAGAAAGTCAAGGTCACGAGATAGGGTCATGGTCACCAGTTCTGAAATCACTAAATAACTTTTTTTCAAGGAGGTATCAACACCTCATATACATATACATATGTTCTTTCTTATACACTTGGGACATTATTGTGACATGCTCACATTCAAGGTCAAAGACTAAGGTCACGAGTTCTGAAATCACTACAAAAATACTTGTAAACACGATGACTTCAAAAACTTTTGTGCTATCAGGCTCTTACTTGGTACATATCAACTATGGAGAAAGACCAAGATTTGAAAACGTTTTCGCTAAAATCCTTCAACGGTCAAGGTCACAGTGAGGTCACAACTTAAGCATGCTATTGTAAATATGCCTTATGTTAACTATGAACACTTTGAGTCATTGCATAACTGTTATACACCATGAAAAGTAATCATTGATGGTGTGACCTTGAAGGTCAAGGTCTTGAGATAATGGTTAAGGCCATGTTAATCCTTTGATCCAATTTTGAAATTTTAAGAACAAACTTGTGAAAAGTGACCGCAGTGATGATTCAAATTGTTTTGAATAAGTCGGAGCTGCTATCAGTTTTTGTGCAGTTTCCATCGCCGGAGCGTTTTGTATTGGCTATTACTTTTTTCCTAATTACGTTTTGAGAACTCGTATACATAACTTCTTACTTATACCCCTGGGGAATTTTTTTGACATGTTCACATTCAAGGTCAAAGGTCAAGGTCACGAGTTCTGAAATCGCTAAAAAAAATCCTTGTAAACCCGATAACTTGAAAAATATTTTTGCTATCAGGCTCTTATTTGGTGTATATCAACTATGGAGAAAGGCCAAGATTTGAAAAGGTTTTCGCTAAAATCCGTCAAAGTCATAGTGAGGTCACAACATAAGCATGCTTTTGCAAAAATGTCTTATTTCAACTATTAACACTTTGAATCATTACATGATTGTGATACACAATGAAAAGTGATCACTGATTGTGTGACCTTGAATTTTAAAGGTCAAGGTCACGAGACAGGGTCTTGGTCACCAGTTCTGAAATCACTAAATAACTTCTTTCCAAGGAGGTATCAACACCTCATATACATAACTTCTTACTTATGCCCCTGGGGAATTATTTTGACATGTTCATATTCAAGGTCAAGGTCAAGGTCACAAGTTCTGAAATTGCTAAAACAATCCTTGTAAACACGATAACTTGTAAAATATTTTTGCTATCAGGCTCTTATTTGGTATATATCAACTATGGAGAAAGGCCAAGATTTGAAAAGGTTTTCGCTAACATCCGTCAAAGGTCATAGCGAGGTCACAACCTAAGCATGCTTTTGCGAAAATGTCTTATTTCAACTATTAACACATTGAATCATTACATGATTGTGATTCACAATGAAAAATGATCACTGATTGTGTGACCTTGAATTTTAAAGGTCAAGGTCACGAGATGTGGTCATGCTGACCAGTTCTGAAATCACTGAGGGACTTTTTTCCATGAATATATTGACACCTCATATAGATAGCTTAATTTCTTTCTTATACACCTGGTGAATGATTTTGACGTGTTCACATTCAAGGTCAAAGGTCAAGGTCATGAATTCTGAAATCACTACAACAATCCTTGTAAACGTGATAACTTCAAACTTCTTTTGTGCTATTAGGCTCTTATTTGGTATATATGAACTATGGAGAAAGACCAAGATTTGAAAACGTTTTCGCTAAAATCTGTCAAACGTCAAGGTCATAGTGATGTCAAAACTTAGGCATGCTTTTGTGAATCTGCCATATTTTAACTATGAACACTTTGAGTCATTGCATGATTATTATACGCGATGAAAAGTGATCATTGATGGTGTGACCTTCAAGGTCAAAGGTCAAGGTCATGAGATATTGGTTAAGGCCACGTTAATCCTTTGATCAAAAAGAAGAAATAGGTTTTAAGAACAAACTTGTGAAAAGTGACCCCAGTGATGATTAGTAATAACTCGAATAATGAACACACTTTTGTTAAAAATAATTCCCATTTTATTGATGCTGACGAGAAGGCGGAACAGGGAAAGGCGAAACCCTAAGTTTCGGAGCTGCTCTGCTTTTGCGGTGTCCCGCAAACGCTAATCTAGTCTCTAAATATTGTATCACGCAAGTGTGATTTCAAATTGCGAAAGAAACAGAAGTCGCTTGGGGTCAGATCTAGACTGTAGGGTGGATGGTTAAGTTGTTCAAAGCCACATTGTTGAATTACAGCCTGTGCAATAGGACTCTTGTTTGCTGGAGCGTTGCCACGAACAAACATAACTCCTGCAGTCAACATGCTTCTTGTTCTTCTCAATTGCTTCATCAAGTCAGCATATTAGGCTCCTATTGTTGTAGTTTTAGGTTGTATATACTTATACTGACCAATACGAAACACGAAACAATAGGGCAAATAGACAAATTGTATGGGAATGGTTTCTTTCATTGTTACATTCTATATTGTGTGTTACTCTAACTTCAATTAAATCTACATTTTGAATTAAACACTTTTGATATAAAACATATCTAGACATTCTTTGGGACTTTCAAAATAGCTCATAATCTTACATTAATGACAACATGTAAGTTACGGAGAGCAACTAGTGTTCATTACAGCTGTAAGCTAACAGTATCTTGACTATTTACATGGTGTTATATGGGACTCATTAACTTATATACCGTCTAGACACTAACCAGAGGCGTCAATAATTGCAGTAGGATTCTCATTCGTCAACTCTGTTTTATCTTGGTAATAACTGGCAACGATGCCTTTGTCAGAAGTTCAGCAAATATTGGATATATGGGAAGGAGCTTTATAGGACGATGAGCTTGTTCTTTTATGTTTTAGACAGATCTGATGAACGCCTTCAGAATATTAACTTTATAAATATCGGTATACATTGAACACAAAAGAAAGGGATTATTTCATTAGTCTTGAAAGGAAAAACTCCCGCGAAGACAAATATCTAATGTTATATATGTTGATGTTGATCATTACCTTTATAATTCAAAGGAGAGGTTTTTCTTACTACATTTGAAACATTTGTCTTGAAATATATTATGCTAAATGTCACGTTGAAAACAGTATCATATGATATGCCATAAATATGTTTACCTTGTCTTTATAAATATTTTGTGGATGAAAAGTGTGAAGTAGTTTCGGTTTATTATTCAAACTGTGCAATATACATGAGAAGATTATGAAATGGAGAATGCATGAGGAGCTGTGGATTCGTTAAAAATAATCAACGAGCCCCGAAGGGGCGAGTTGATTATTTTTAACGAATCCACTGCTCCGAATGCATTCTCCATCTTAATCCATGTATGACTTCACGAAACATGCATATGTGATTATTTTAGATTTGAAACAATAAATTTCAATTATGGAATACCAAAATAAACTATTTGGCAAATTTCGGTGCTCATTCGTCGGATATGGTACAAGTAGCTGCGGCCCTCATGAAATGGATTCTTCCACGCACGTGCAGCGCAAAACTTCCACGCGAAGCGAAGTGATTGACAGCTGAACCTCTGCCTTCCGTGCCTTGAATAGAACGTTGGATTCTTACTGACAAATTTCCTCAAGTTTCTAACAGCGTCTTGTGGCCTAATGGTTAGAATCGCTGACTACCAAGCGAAGGGTTGCATGTTCGAATCCAGGTTTACAAAAATTAACTTGTCTAGTTGAGAGATATTTTAAGATCCTATTCATGTACACTAAGACAAAATACATCAGTCTCGAAAAATGTACTCGATTAGCCATTACTGAAAATGTCTAAACCTAACACCCCTCCTGACTGGTTCAGTCAATGAACAGTTGATTCCTAAATAATAATCAACGGAAAACACAATAGACTGACGTCATGACCATGGATTAACTGCTGAGAAAAGCATTAAAAGTAATGTAACAAGGTTTGGATGCTATATAGCCGGATGAAAATGAATTATCAATAGTATAGGACAGACAAATCATTGTTTTTATTTAGAAATAATATTGTAACAGAAAATAATATGTAATGTGATCTACTCTTGATTGTAATACAGGTCTGTTTGCTTCTAAGTACTGTAAACAGGATTGATAGACAAATCATATATTTTAGAAAATCACATTCTGTGATAAAAAGGGACTTCGTATGATATTGTAAATGTGAGATTTTGGGACATTTGACAAGCATGAAATGGGAATTACATCTGATAGTATTAAGAAAAAACAACAAATTTGTACATTAACGTCAGTAAAATCTAAAAATTCTAGTATGACAATTATATGATATCTCTGTTATGTCTTCCATTGTCTTTGTTCAAATTTTCATTCGGTACTTAGATGTTGAAACCATATCTTGGTGATTCTAAAAAATCAACCAACAAACCCTTAAATCCGCAGACAGGATGTTTAATTACATGTTAACTAATGTTCTTACCTTCAAGTCTTATACCGTATGCTAATACAATTTATGTTATGACGAACAATGATATACTGGGATTTATCAGTGAAATAATCTACAGTGAAAATAACTTATATTTTCACCGTGACCAGTGACTGATATAATTTGACGCTATAAAACAACTGTCTGACATAGCGAATTGGCTTATGGCATCACATCGTTACTGTTGTGATTGGATGTTCCTAGCGGCTGCTCAATATAAAAACGACCCTCTTCTGGCGTAATTACAAGGACAAAATCATATAATAAATAGAATATCTGTCAATTCTTGACAAAAAGCATGTTTATCTCATCTCGTGAGGTAGAACAATTAAATATTTTCACTTGTGGGTGCGCCACTCGTTAAAATATAACTTTTCTACATGTACCTCACTCGATGAGATTAACATGATATTAGTCAAGAAAAGATCCTCTATGTACATGATGCTGCGGCCCTCCTTTTTATTCGGAAGATTAATTACCTTCTTATAAGACCTGATGTACTTAAGAAACTGGTGATACACCAGAGGGTCAACTCCTACTTAACTTTGTGGAGCTTTTAAATCAATCATAATATTTCAAGTGTTTTATGTGCTCTTTGATATCGTTTCTTCTTTACATATAAGCTAAGTTAGGCATTTCCCTCTATGCAGGGATATATGCCAAGAAGGCGACACTAACAAATTGGCCCTCTTTTATAATCGTATGATTCATCATTTTCTCTTTACTTATTAGAACAACTAGTGGTGATATATCAGATCAGACATGCCTACTTAACTCCTAAGACAATAACATATTACTGATCAGACTTATCAATAAAAGGCAATAAATTCAATCAAAGCGTCTATTAATCAATGTTATCTTATATAGCTTTTTATTACGACTCTGTAAATAGTATGTGCGTACAAAATCAGAAATGTCTTGGATAATCCCTTTAGATAAAACCTTCTACTTCAATTGATGCTTTATTTATCCATTCCTGAACTGAAAACAAACAAACAGACTCCTATATCAACTAATACGCATCCCTGAATTTTTGCGTGTGTATCATAACCTGTTATTAATGATATACACAATGTGATTTAATGCTTGACATCTTTCGCACACTTTTTTTAGATCTGCATTTATGGTAATACCCAATTCGAACACATGAGATAACTTATGTAATACAGTTTCTAATAATCACTTCAACCATTAAGTCGTTCCTTATGATTAAGAAACCCCATCTGAAGAATGCCACCTGTTTATCACCACATCGAGGAACACCAGACCCAGGATTTATGTGGTAAACATGATCATTTATAAATTTGATGATATGAATGTTCATTTGCAGACAGAGGTTCTTTCATTTGATATGTTTATGTCAAAACGAATGGTGTACTTTACACCAATGAAATTTTGAAGTAAACTGATGTGATGTCATATTTAGTTGCAGCAATGCAATGGCGCCTGTCCTGACATTCCAGTAAACATTACCTTAATCCATATATGCATGAGGTCTCCGATTATTTTCATATTGTGTGAGCTTCATCATTTTGTCACACAATGAAAGGAATGGGGTGTCATTTAATCGTTAAATATGTTTTTCCATACTTTTTTTAAATGTAAAAAGTGCGTCCCAAAAATGGGACGTTATGAACGAAAGGGTACAGGATTTCTTTTTACAGATTTTAATAGATGCACTCTATGCAAGGCATACTTTAGCCACAGCAACACATGGAAAGTTTTATTTGAGTAAATTTGGTCAGTTTCTCTTGGGATTTTCTCTGTTAATACATGTACTAAAATGTAACAAAATATTTAGTTTATTTTAATAAAAAGATATTTTTGCTAAGTATGCATCAGAACTTATTCTAAAAGTTATCAAATTTGACTGCTTATACCAGTTATCCAGTGTTTTCAAAAATAAAAAATAATATTTAAAATAGTTATCCAGTGTTCTTTGAATCTGTTTATAAGTAATTTACAATAACTATTTATCTGGACAAATGATTCAGGGAAACATCACCATCAAGCAGATGCCTGCTTCAAGTGCACATTCAAAGAATATTAATGTTGTGCCTGTTACAGGATAATAATCTGTAAAAAATTAACGGTATTAAACCCCTATAAAAAATATTTAACAAACAATATGGTCCCTCGTCATATATGTTCAACTTGATTGTTTGTCAGTGGTACACAGCTTGAAACAGACTTGGTGCATAGGTGACATTCAGGAAAGTGGATGCATATCTGTGTGGTCTTCTTACAACATTGGAGAAAACGTTAATTTTGAATTGATTTTGGGCAGTGCCCAATTGTTGCCAATACTGATGTTATTGGGAGTGTGACTTAGTCAACATATGTAAAGAAATTGTCAAACTACGTATGGAACATCGTCTGTGGTAGCTCACTCACCAGGTCCAGTTCAGCAGTCTCCTATACCTGTGCATGCTATCACAATCACACTTCCAGGACGCTCGTAAGGTGCAAAAGGTGCTCAAAAGTTGCCCGTAAGGTGAAAAAGATACCCAGTTATAGATTAAGACCCCACATCTTGAATCCGATCCTTTGATAAATAGTATGGTGCCACGATGATCGAAATATGAAACCGTATTCTAATCAGATTTACAGCTTTTGTTCTGTTCCATGATGATGTTGGCACTTTTCCAAATCATCCTAAAGAAGCAGGTCCAGTGCTTCATTTACTGTTATTAATGTGACTAAATTACATTGAACTGAAATTGAAAAGCATGCAAATGCAAGTGTCCACATAGCATATCAAAAACACCACCTCAATCACAGACAATTACCAAATAATGGCTAACTCTATTGCATATCGTCCCATTTTTGGGACGGTATTTTAGTGAGAAAACGAGTATGGAAAAAAATCAAATTGTGTCATTATCATCATTCTATCTTTAGAATGAAACATATAATTACAATAAATTTAACGTTTAAAATCCAAATGTTGATTGAGAAAAATGCTATCCTACATCAAACAGAAACAAATTGCCATTTCGACTGCCAGTTCACTGGAAGTAGCCATGATTTTTAAAAAGATATTCTAAAAATAAAGTGAATACCTCAACCACTGGTCATTTTATCCAGCTTCGTTCACCTCCATATTTGCATTCTCTACCTTAAATAATAAGACAAAAGTGAAGCGTTGAAGTACCCGTCCCAAAAATGGAACGATATGCGTAAATGGGTTAAGCTTTACAAAACGAGTGTTCAGATTATTAGCAGAATCAAACAAATAATCCGTTACCGAATAATATGATAACAATATGTGGCTAAAATATTCACGGCGTCAGTAACAATGACAGCATATTAGCTGCAGTATCAATGTCAGTCTTTTTAATGGTAGTATGGATTATACGACTTCAAATGGCTAGTGTGGAGGGCATTTTATATCTAAAGCAGCATTCACCACGTGATCAAGCTCTGTCCGCTCGATTTTAATTCGTAATAAATATATAATTGAGCCAGAACCTTTTTCTTGCCTAGACTGATTCCGGTACACTTTTTGCAATTACATTGATTCCGGTAATAATTACCTTAGTCTGCAGGAAATAATCTGTAATCCGATGCATGTGCAGACATGGGTTTCCCTTGTATTAAAGGTTATAACACAAAACATCAGTCATCTAAAGTTTGAAATTTACCTATTTGGTGCAACCTTTTTTCAAAGCAATGAAATGGCGCTAGTAGCACATGTATTCATTTTTACTAATACACTTATCTTAGATTTGATATTGAACTAATATGATGTCATATTGAGCTCAATCAATGCAGTTGTGCCATTCACTAAATCTGCTTCCCGTATTTATGTGTTCAGGTCATGACGCATAATAAATAATCTGTAATCGGATAATGAAATATTAATCTGTAGCAATTGGATGCATGGCGCCAGTAACAAAGACATCACATCAATTTTATTTTTTTTGTCAGTAGGAATGCTGATTGGATAAGAATAAGGATGGTAACCACGTTGCAAATTTTTACCGCTAAGGAACTTTTTAGTTGGGAGAAATGTGAAACACGTCTAACACAGTTGTAGGAAGAAATGATTTTTAAAAAGCTGTGGAATGAGAATGAGAATATGTTTTTTCTCCTCACGGCTTTGGATATATCTGGATTAACCAATTTGTGGGTGATGAATTTGCCTTTTTACAATTATTTAAAGACTCATTGATAATTGAATTTTCTTAAAGTTCGATGTTTTTTGGGAATAATTTCTCCACATATGTGATGTTTACAGAATATAAATTCATATTTGAACCAGAAAGAAACCTGTATATTGTAATATCGAACAAAGTCTGCTACATCAAATTTGGATGTAATATACTGCCGCATACTAATGGTTGATGGCAGTCAATTGAACATGTGTTATGCATATGTCCCGTTTGAAACATGGATTTGCCTAGTTTACACTCATTAATGAAATTAAAATAGCGAATAACACCCGGAATGCAATTGTTTTTATTAGTCTTAATGTAACAAAAACTTACGTTTTTCAGTGCTTCAGCATCAGACTTCATTGAAGTCTAAAGGAAATAGTCTAATTACAAAGTGCATGTTTAAATACACATTCGGTCGACGTACATGGTGTACAAATTGTTTCGGACTGAACGTGAAATACTTCAACCTTTCGATCTAAACCCGCCATCGTAGTTATGAGATAGTGTTTGTTTCAGTATTGCAGTATATATCTACAGAGCCTACATATACTCTATTTCAAGTACATGCCATCAGCGAATATCACGAGGAACATCTTTATACCTGAACAGTCATAATGGTTAATGACTATGGCTGTGAGTCTACCCTTGGGGATGATCTAATTTGTGTCCAGACATAAAATGGTAGGTAATCATCATTTTATTATATATTATATGGAAAGTAGTGCTATAGTAAACATCCATGGGATTACATGCAATGTGCCCTCCCAGAATAGGACTGTAAAAGGTCCTAAATGTTTCTGAACGAAATAATTGTTATAATAACGTTTCCTCATTACATTGGCAAACATTGTGTGTTCCTCAACTAGTAACAGTAAGTGCCAGATGCATGCATGTTTTTTAGACAAATGTTCGATAAGTTTAAATTGGTACAAATATTCTTTAACTAATGTCATCTAATAAGGTAAACCTCCTACCGAGGTCACTTACTTTCACACAGGCCACCTAAATAGTTAATGTAAACTTTCAACTTAAATTTTGCATGTGCCCTTTTTAACAGTGCTAAGTGTAAGTCCATGGATTTTAATGTGCAAGGACAGCATTAAAAAAGAAACAAAAAACGTAAAACTGCAAAGAGAAGTTAAAAGAAGTAGGAGAGTTTACCATGATTCAAATTACTCAAGTTAATTAAGTTTTACGAAAACTTGACAACACTGCGCAACTATTTCTATTTTGAAACAATGCTTTCAACAGGACGTTTATGATAATGATGTCATAAATGTATGGTCTCTGAAAAATCCTTCCAAAATAATTACATGTCAATGTTTTCTTGTTCATGTGAGGTGAGGTGATACGGGGTTTAACGCCGCTTTCACATTTATTTCACTTTTAGCACGACTGGTAGTATTATTGCATGGAAAAACCACGTTGCTATGCATTGCGGTGAAACCTGGCCAACGCGCTAACCACTTTGATATCCCGCTCCTCTTGCTTACGTAACCAGCCATTATGTACGAGATGCGTCGTGGATGCTGTGGTCAACCTTTTACTGAATATGCATCCTCGCTATGTAAATCTTATTGTATTTGACATCCTCCGATCATGATACTATAACTACACCAGCCCCAACCTCCCATCCCTCTTTTGAACACCGAAACAAATAAATGACAATAAGACAAAAAAAACCCAAAAAAACCCTACAATACCACATATATATTCAGATTACACAAGGAAGAGTGGGAAGGGTTATTTGAGTATAACAGTCCCCTTTTTGACCTGATATCATTCTGAGTAAGATTATTGCATCTGTGGAATTTTCACATATGATTTTTATGTTTTATTCATAATCAGCTCTTTACATTATTAAAATAGCATTTAAATGCAAGAGATAGTCATACCGTCGGGAGGTGACAATCGGATTTTATAAGCTTGATGGAATGACATTTGAATGGCATCTTGTCTTACATGATATACATATTATCTAAAACTCTGAAACTACCATGAGCGTGAGGATGATTTAAAGGGGTTGTGGCACGTTTTTTGCAAAATTATTTTTTTTCAAATTTTCCTTTCATAATGATAGTTCATGTCATTTAAATTTTCTTTAGAGGATAAAACATTTTATTACACAAACCAATTATCTGTAGTGGTATTAACGATGTTGCGTATAAAGCAAAAATAACATGGCGGCCATTTTAATGTGAACACATTTTATTATTTAGAATTTCAAAAACGATTCCTATGGCTTTACCGAACAATGTACACTCATTTTAGCTTGATTTTCTGAAGTTGGAAGGGTGTTTTACCATTGGTAACAAATACATTTCATCGACTTATTTGAGCGAAACGTGCTACTGCCACTAAAATGAGCAGACTTTGAAAACACTTCGAATCTAGTTTATCATTGTTTATATACTCATTTCTGACCTAATTGAAGACAAATCAGTGTCTGCAAGGTTACTTGATGTGTAATGATCTGCATCAATAAACATTTCGGCACATTTTATTAAGATAATTAAAGGCAATAACCGTATTCACACCAAATACATGTAACATCATATTTTAGCACTCTCGTGACTACAAGAAGTCGACATGTTCCATTAGATCGTTTAGTTTATATTTATAGGAAACAACATTGAAACCAAGAGCATAGCCACAAATCAAAGTTCGTCTTAGGTAGCTGGGAGAACATCAATTGAGGTTCAAACGAAAATCAGAATTCGAAATGGTTGTATGTAAGAATTTGAAGTTGATTAATACACTTGTGTAATGCAACATAACGTCAATCACAGCCAGTATAACATCACAAAATCACAGAGAGCAATACGAATATATCCTCATACATGTGTTCAATGTCGCACTAGTGTGTTTCTGTCTTGATAATCCCAGATAATTTCGTCAATTGTTGATTAAAATGTGTAGACAGCATCATGAGTTTAAGTATAATAGATTAATTATTTTTGTCATCCTCTAACCGTTCATAAAATGTGATATATGTGATTCATCATATAATGGAGGGTGTTATCGATGCAATAACGCAATCTGATAAATATGCAAAACAAGTCAAAGGTCAAAAACACGAACTACTTTCGCAAAATTCCACTCTGTTCATGCGAATCCTAAAACTGCTTACGAATCATTTAAAAGCGTAACCGGGAGTTTATCCGCGTATTTCCGCTTGAATGAATGGATATTCGAAAACGCGAAATCATCTGATATGGTACTGTCATTTATAGTTTTAACAAGTCAAGATAATTGTAAATTTGTTTTTAAAATCATTCCAAACGTCACTGCGCTATTGACCAACAGCATCAGCAAGTATCTGCAGTGTCCTGTGTATAAAATCTTGATGTGTCAGTGTGTGACCTACCGACGCGCCTCGTCGATCGCGCTAGCATTTTGGCAGTTCTTGAGGGGTGAGCATACGGTATTAGGTACATTAATAGCTACTTATCGTCATAAATGAAAGAAACAAACCCACCTCACAAATAACTACCGTTTAAGTGTGAAAGATACTGTTATGCAGCAATCCGAATCAATCCTGCAACGCAGCTTCCAAAACGTTGAAACTAGAGTCACTGCCCTTGTTCTAGCAACGTGATTAATGAGTGTTTTTTTTATTATTAGATAGATGCTTATGAACTAATTGAAAATATCTCCATGAACAATAAAACCAGGGACCAATTGTTGATTTTTGAAAGAATGGCGCACATCGTGTTTTTAAATTGTTTTAATTTAGAACTATTTCTAGGCACTTCACAGCCGATGTCGTGACCATCACTTTGATGTACTGTTTATGATATTACTCCGCTAAAATTGGGTCAATTCTCTTAACACTTTTAACACAAAAACACGCTTATTTTAATAATGACCTAACATGATAAAGAGATTATTAACCTCGTGTGTTTCCGTATCATTATTATCATATATTTGGAATAAAAAAAGGCTAGCATAATACAATTTTTATTCCAAAAATATGATATTAATGATACGGAAACACACGAGGTTAATTATCTCTATATCTTTAGATATACCGTCCTTGATATCATGTAAAATGTCATGTTACCATACTTATCTTGTATTATGGACTACTTAAAGGGTTATTTACCCGACTGGTGCATACATTCAAGATAATCAAAATATTTCCTGGCGTTTGATCATGTTAAGGTGGTTTATAAGATATGTATGTTAATGTACCCTTGACGTTTAATACAATAACATGATATGTGATGTCCTTGGATTGTATTTTCTTATGCATACCATTTATTGAGAATACGAATGTTTCTATAATATTGTTTAATGGTAGAGTTTGCGTAGGTGACCTGTCAAATCGTTGATTTTCTGACAGCTGATGCATTTGTAATCGATTGTGAAATAGAACCTAACAGATTATATCAAAGTCATGTTTTCCAAATATTGATGAAATTTCACGCTTGTTTTCGTTTCCTTCAATTAGAGGTAACAAGAGATACATTGAACGCACTGAATAGAATTCAAATCATAAACAATAGGAACATTGCACATGCTCAATGGATGCTCCCTGAGGTGTACACGGTAAACACTACAGCTCTGATCAATTTGCCTGTTATTTGCAATATCGACATAATACGCAACCACAGAGGAAAGGGTGATCTAAATGAAGCTCTCTGCTTAATGTGAGTACCAAAAATGGTTGATTTAATGCTATACAGAGCCAGGATCGGGGGTTTCTCTCACCCACCCGGTACACGACAGATCGGCCACGTAGACAAGTACACGCCATTCACACGATCGTGTGATGATATGCCACAACGCATTATCGTGTGCTCTGTGCTATTAACATTGCATCTCTATCTTGCCTCACTGTTGATATGCAACAAAGATGTACTTACAAATGCATGTGTACGTTTAATTGACTTTTTGCCTCATGAAAACAAATGTGCTTACAATGACAACACACGTCACGGCGTGTTGACTGAAGCGAGACGGGATGGGTGCATGGGCACTGACCTCATGGGTCAGGGCTTTCGGTCGTTTACTACGATCACAGAAATGAACATTATACACTCTAATGACGTGGAACTAAACCCTGGTCCCATAGGTTTGGAAGAATTGAATAACGTCAAATCTGCTATACTTGGTGAACTTAAAGACTTTCGATCATCAATTACGAGAGAAATAGATGGTATGAAGGACCAGTTGACAGACGTACACAGAAAATGCTCTTCACTAGAGAAAAATGTGGACAATATTAGAAAAGACATGGTCACTTTAAAACATGATCAGGAAATGATGTATAACGATATCGATGCACTGCGTGAACATGTCGACAAGCTTGAAGATGGTTTAACTAAACAATCGAAGTCACTAGAAGAGCTAGAGAGGTTTAGTCGTAGGGACAATGTGTTATTCTATGGTTTAACAGAACAAGCTGACACCCTCTATGAAGATTGCAGAAATACCGTAGTATCGCTACTCAAGGACAATATAGAGGAGAAGACATGGCACGATCATGACATAGTGAGAGCTCACCGTATAGGGCGGAAGAGTGCACTAGCTACAGACAAACCAAGACCTATTATTGCCAAATTTGCGTGCTCTGAGGATAAGATCCAGGTACTTAACAAACGCCAAATTTTTAAAAGCATAAATATTGGCATTTCCAACGACCTAACCCAAAAACAAAGATCTATTATTGCTGAGGAACGTAGTCATGGCAATATTGCCTTCTTCAAAAACGGTAGACTCGTCACAAGACCGATGAATGATATCGAAAGAACCAGACCAAAATTGCTGGCACACAGAACAACGGCGGCGAGGAGTCGGTCACGGGCTAGACTGCAAGCATCTACATCAACTGGTGGGGACAGTCAAGGGGCGCAGTTACAATCTCCAACTGGGACTCCCGATGAATAGGGGTGTGGCCAAGGCCCTCAGCAACCAACTTCAGCAGTAAAAAACACATCAGATGAGTACTCATTTTCTTATTTTCTAAACATCCTTTCTTGGAATATTAATGGTATATTCTCTAAACTAGGGGATACAGATTTCATCTCCTACTTGAAAAAGTTTCAAATAGTATTCCTGTACGAGACGTTTAGGGATAGTAGTGTTTCTATTCCTGAACTGTCGGATTATACACATTACATTGCGAAAGCAACGAAAACTGCCAGACATGGGCGATTGTCGGGAGGCGTCTATGCTTTCGTACATAATAGCATATCACATTTCTGCACTTTATTAACATTGGACATCGATAATCTAATTGCTTTACGTCTATCTAAGCAGATACTGCAAAGTAAAAAGGATGTTATTTTGATAGGTCTCTACATACCACCAGACGGGTCCACATACTACACATCGTCTGGAAAACAAACAAGCATAGAATTGCTTGATCAGTGGTTCTCAGAAAACCTGGACATACTTGCTGACTGTCATATCATATTCACTGGTGACCTGAACTCCAGAGTTGGGACAGGTAATGACCCACCAGAACCACCGCCTGACTTCCTGGGAGATGTGTTCCCTGACGAAGAGTTCGTGCCTCTTGACAAGAGACAATCTTGTGATAAGTCAACCAATAGATTTGGTAGAATGTTATTAGAAATGTGTTTCACTTACAAGCTGTATATCCTTAACGGTCGCGTGCAGGGAGATAAAACCGGAGAGTTTACGTTCATATCTAACCAGGGTTCTTCGGTAAATGATTATTGTGTTGCTAATATTGATTCATTTGACTTGATCGAATCGCTTAAAGTTGAAACCCGAGTAGAATCAGATCATATGCCTTTACAAATCAAGCTCAAACTTCATAAGCATGGAAATCAGCAAACAAATGATATTGCAACTGACATTTATAGTTCTGATAGAATTGTATGGAACCATGCTAAGGCAGATATTTACAACGATGGCATAAAAAAGGCTTCTGACACGTTTGTTGAAGCATCACACTTAGTTGACACGGATGTTGACCGTGCTCTAGACTTGTTCGTACGAACTGTACTTAATGCAGCAGAGTGTATGAAAATAAGCAAAAAACGGAATACTTCTCACGGATTTTATGATAAGCGTTGTAAAAGTAAAAAATTCTACACTCGCAAAATTCTGCGTCGCTTTCAAAGGAACAAGTCGGACGAAAACCGGCGTATTTATTGCAAACAGAGAAACATATACAAGGGTATCTGTAGGCGAGCGAAACTGTCCTATAAGCGCAATAAAGCGGATGCTTTAAAGCAAGCAACTGATAACCCGAAGACATTTTGGCGTATTCTCAGAAGTATATCTCCTTTGCATCGGTCTAGTCCTAACATCAATAATGATACATGGTTTAAACACTTCAATAGTCTATATACAAATTATGGTCCACAATTTAATGACGAATATGAGGCTATGAAAGAACCAGACTTGGATGAAGTCGATTCCCGTATTTTGGAGTCATATATTACCATTTCCGAAATTGATAATGCCATAAGACATATAGGAAATGGTAAATCAGCTGGCATCGATGAAATTCAAATTGAAATGGTCAAAACTAATTCATCCTATTTCATGCCCTTTTTTACAAAACTGTTCAATCGCATATATGATTCGGGAAAATTCCCCACCGGCTGGACTCAATCTATCATTGTCCCTATACATAAGAAAGGCGACGCTAACAACCCCGATAACTACAGGGGCATATCATTGTTAAGTGTCTTAAGTAAGATATACACTGGTGTGTTAAATAATAGATTAAAGCTCTGGACAGAGTTAAAGGATAAAGTTCCTGACTCACAGGCTGGTTTCCGAGCTGGTTACTCAACCACAGATCATATTTTCGCACTCAACTCTATCGTTGAGAAATGCTTCATGAAGAAACGTAAAAAGCTATATGTAGCCTTTATAGATTTTAAAAAGGCATTTGACTATGTGAACAGAAACAAGCTATGGTTTTGTCTTAAGCAAAACGGTCTAGGAGGGAAAATGTTATCAGCACTCAGATCGATTTATAAATCTGTACAAGCTTGTGTGAAATGCTCTTCTTCAGATTTTACCGGATTATTTAATTGCCCAAATGGAGTGCGACAAGGATGCATTCTTAGCCCGTTGTTGTTTTCACTATTCATTGGTGAATTGGCAATGTCTATTAACCAAACTGGCAAACACGGAGTGCAATTATTCCCTGATTTATATGAAATTTTCCTTCTGTTATTTGCAGATGATGTCATTCTAGTATCTGAATCGATAGTAGGTCTACAAAACCAATTAAAGGTTCTTGAAACTTTTTCAGACAATTGGGGATTAACTGTTAACCTTGATAAAACGCAAATTATTGTGTTCAGAAAAGGGGGAGTTCTTTCAAGTAAAGAAAAGTGGTTTTATAAAGGAAACAAAGTCGCCACTGTAAATAGCTACAAATATTTGGGTGTCTGGTTTTCAAGTAATTTAAAAATGACAACTTGCATTAAAGATTTGGCAAGTCGTGGTAAAAGAGCACTAATGGAAATCATTGTAAAACTAAACAAGATTGGAATGATTGATCCTAAAATATATTTTAAAATTTTTGATACACAGGTTCTGCCGATATTATTATATGGCAGTGAGGTTTGGGGAGTAAAGCAATATGAATTGTTGGAAAGGGTACATCTTTTAGCCTGCAGGCGATTTTTAAGGGTTGGAAAACAAACCCCTAATGCTATTGTGTACGGCGAATGTGGTCGCTATCCAATTTATATAAATGCTTACTTACGCATTTTACGTTATTGGTTTAAATTGCTCAAAATGAGCGAGACCAGAGTATCTAGGAAAGTATATAACATGTTGATATATTTTGATGACATTGGAAAGGAGAGTTGGGTCTCATTCACAAAGAATATCTTGTTTTCACATGGGTTTGGATATGTATGGATAAACCAATTTGTTGGAGATGAAGTGGCTTTTTTACAATTGTTCAAAGATTCCTTAATAAATGAATTTTACCAGACTTGGATGTCTACATTACAAAATAGTTCAAGATATGTAATGTACAGAGAATATAAAGTATTGTTTGAACCAGAACGATATCTGTACGTTACAGTTGAAAATAAGGTACGTTCAACGTATGCCAAATTTAGATGTAATGTTTTACCACTAAATTATAATAAAGGTAGATGGCAATCAATAGAACATCGCCAACGTATATGTTCCATTTGTAAAACTGGTGTAGAGGACGAATATCATTTCGTTCTTGTATGCGATCTCTACAAAGATTTGCGGAAAACATTTATTCCGGAATACTTTTGGAAAAACTGCTCTTTTCATAAGTTTAAAACATTATTATGTACATCTCAGGAAAACCTTATCAAATGTATACAGTATTACGTCTATCATGCCTTTATCAAAAGAAATATGTATCTAGAAACACTTTAAAGTGTTTTTGTATGTTACACGTATATATTATGGTTGTTTTGTATTTTTGTACATGGGCCCATGGCCTCACTACAAATAAACTCCTTTGACTTGACTTGACATTTGAGAATAACGTAAGCAACAAGTATGACTGGTGCCATTACCAGAATCCGATGGTTATTATGAAGTTTTATCATGATGTACTCATTATTCGGATGTGTCGGGAACCATACATATGTAAATTCGCTTCGTCCCTTGCTTAAAAATATAATTATTAACGAATAAATAAATAACAATTGCTTTGCGTGAATCTGCCCCCATGACGTCAGGTTCATGGCTAGTTGCGTTGTGCATTTTCATTGGATGATGAACACGTTGTAGGCGGGGCTAATATTTGGTGTCTTCATACGCGTAAATAGTACAGCTCTAATTGTTGCAGATTTGTATATTTGTAGAAAGGAAACCTTTTCAAAACATCAGGTACGAATTTATTTATTTTTTAAGTTTATACCTCCATAAAATTAATAAATTTTGAAGTCAATTCTAAATTGAGTGTAGAGATTATCCCTACACTCAACCGCAAAAGAAACGTCACCATACAAAATGCAAGCTAATTCAATCCACCAGTGATGAACACGACTAAAACAGAGATACATACATAATGTCTTCAGAAGCCTGCTAAACTAATCCTGAATTGTCAAAACAATATATTTTCATAATTCTGAGAAACACGCGTTTGAAGAAGTTTTAATTACATTTCTACATTTTACACATTTTTTACATAAATTCCAAACACTCAAACCCCAAGTGTATTTGAACTGACAGAAAAACAAAGTATCCTACTCTGATGCACGGACTTGTGAGTTATTCTTAACGAAATATATGTCTATCGAATACATTCATAATCTACATTCTCAGGCAGCAGTATTTTGTTTTTGAACTGTTGAAAATGTGGTGACGTTGCTTATGCGGTTGAGTATTTACTGTCAAGCATATGTGATTGTACCACATGCTGATACAAGAACATGTGATTTAACTTCAGTTTTTTTTTTAGTGAGGGTAACTAATTTAATGTGGTCTGTAGACAGAACCGCTCATTTCTACTCTTTGATTAACAAACTCCTTGAATTGGAAAATACGAATACTTAGACAGATTAGTATCTTACTTAAGTGTTGACACCATTTCGTTTTTGTTGAATTACTGGAGCTTACACGTTATTTTAGATGTTGACAAAACAATTGTACATGTATTTTACGTAAGACAATCTCATTTGTTCAGTGTGTAATCCTAGGAGTTCTGGAGGCAGCTCTACTTTGCAATTCCAAGTATAATGACAAGTGAACGATAACATCAACTCCAGAACCATGGGATTTGCTGTATCAAGTGCAAAGTTGCTATTATATTTACGGCTTAACTTGGTGTAAATTAATTTTTTCAACAAGAAAAGATATCTTGAAACAATTGACATACATTGTTCTACTTTGTGAACAAACAACACGTTAATAATGACTACAGAACAAGGAGACAAATTACACATTGTATGTCGTTTAGTGCAACATTCGTTTATCTGACACAATCGAGAGAAAACTCAATCCAGGGACGTGATGGTACTTAAAACATCAATCAAAAGTGTGGATGGATTTACGAATGTATTCCTTGTCCTTCTGATGTTATTTGACTGATTACATTTTCCTTACATTGTCTTATTGTCAATTTTCAAAAATCTCACAGAACCAAAACAGTATTGAATAATCATGTTCTTATTGTAACACTAACGTTTACTTCATCAATGGCTAAATGTGTGTGCATAGATAACAAAATAAACTTGAATATCTCATTAAATGTAACAGGATTGATTGCTCGATTTCATGAAGTTGAAACAGTAAACTATGAAACCAATTTGATGTGACGAAAATCTCATATATCATTCTGAAATGCAGTAGAAAACTTATTTAGAGCAATATCAAAATTTTAACTGTAACACATATTTCACATAAACATTAGCTATATTGTAGTATATCAATACGATAACCCTATAAATCATAAGACCTCAATGACAATTTTCTAAAGTGAAGCAGTTGAAGACGGATGACATTATTCTATCCAGTACCAATTATATATTACACTAATGTTCATCATCATCATTTCATCAGACTTTCCTAACCGTTATAGGTAAATTTCTTCTGATTCTCACATGTTAGTAAGTGAAATAGTTCTATAAGTCTATAGGGTTACGCCATGGTGTGGTCAGCTAGGGTAATAGTAGATTCCAGGAACGCTCTCAGTACAAACTAGTACAATGTTAACAAGATAAATATTATAAAGCATCGCCAATGTCAAAGGCTATTACAAGTTCTCAAGAGTTAAAGGTTAGCCTGTGGTACACGGATGCTATCAGATTCCAATAGAGCTCAATTTGCTATCATCAATAGAGTTCATGAAGGTGCATTACGTTGAAGAGTTCCACGTTTTCATTTTCCATTATTGTTATTTTATGTATATGGAAACAAGCTAATATCGTATATTTAATAATGTTAAAAGGTAATTTGTCTGCATGGTTTCAAGATGATTTCCAATTGTGATCAAATTTCAATATTCATGTTTAGTGTTAAGAAGAGCTCTGAATGTCACTACAACTTGTAGATTAGAGCGTCACTACTATTTAGATAGAGTGTCACTAATATTTAGATAGAGTGTCACTAATATTTAGATAGAGCGTCACTTATATTTAGATAGAGTGTCACTGCTTATGTGTGTCTTTCAGATATTGATCTTAATGCAACGTTTGATAGAAGTGCAGAAATGGATTAACCTGTCTCGAAAGATGTCATGTAAATTATACATTGCATTTTTATTTTGACATGATTATAATCTATAGAAATGTGAAATTAAACCATTCAAAATGAGCTCTGAGGTGTGAATGACTCTAATAATCATTACAGATTTCCCCCCGTAATTTGTGCAATGTCACAACAATTTTTTTTCGAATTATTGACTTGTTTCAACTTCAGTCCTTTAATGTAAATATCAGCCTGCGATTTCTGTAGTTACAACTACTCATCAGTGGACAAATTGCTATATCAATAATTCAATTCCATGTAGTACTGTTTTGACAACTTGGTAAACACAGTGACTTTCATTGCCTTTGTCTTCTTTCATCTGAATACACATTCAATATGCGTATTACGTTTAAAACTGCTTGAAAGACCAAGTTAGGGGTTTGTTTTAATACTGTTTTTTTTATCTACCATACACTCCAGTGACACCAATTCTGTAAAACAAATCACTGAATGTTTCAATGTTTGTACAAAAACATATAAATATTACGACATGGAATACACATTTATGTTATGTTTAATACACTAGTAAATAAACGGGAGAAAAATAATCTGAAATAGTATGTACATTTCCTATTGAGTTAATGAAATATTTGTGGTAGTCACTTTTGGAATAAATTGAGATATTTATACTAAAATAAGTAAAATAAAATTAAGTACATGCATAGAATTTCCCTTAATTACCCTATACGTCTGAATGCTATGATGAGATTATATATCATGTTAGTTTATACTTTTATCATGTTATTATGTTTTGTTTTACTCATGTTATTTGCCTGTATTATTGGCCTCAGGCCTCTCTACTGAATTGAACTGTCTATCATACTAATCAGTAGAGTGGACGTTCTAATGGACTAACGTTTCAAAAGGAATAATAACACTGGCAATTTATTTGTCGAAATAATTTGTAATTAAGTTCAATGAATATACTTTCGTTGCAATTTTGTTTGACACTAAATGTGATATTTGGTTCCTATGATTTCAGTTAAACGTTTCATTTGTGAATAATATGTTTTTGAAACAAGTTATGGTTCGCATGAAAGTTATGTAATGGATTTATCATTTCCATGCATCATTTTGTAATTTTTTTAATCCCTTTGATGTGCTAATTTGTTACTGTCTTCAGCAATAGACAGGCATGTATGTGAACAAATCGTTATTAGCAAAGTTCCTTTCTTCAGCGTTTCATCTGACCAACATTATCTACTTACGGAAAATGGGCAACTGAAGCTAATAATATACTCTTGTTAAACCCTAAATCTCCTAAAGTGTTCCTATTGATCAATTGCCCACTCAGCATAAAAGGCAAGATTATAGTTAATGCTTCTCTTGTCTAGTTCTGTGTGACGTGTGATGTGTCATTTCAAAGCAACGTTTTAGCGTTGTATATCGATCCAAAAACATTTTGCAGAACTTTGATAGGATATTGCGAACTAGTTATTTGAAATTCACTTTAAATACTCCTATTGTTACTTCTGGTAATTCTAATACAATTACAAATTTTCCTGGCTGGAATATTATTTTCAATAATGTGTCATGAGCATACATATACAGAAGGAGACTTCAAACATATGAGCTCTCAACAATAATTTAAAGGGGTAGTAGTACGTTTTTTCGCTAAAATAAGTTGATGAAATGTATTTGAAAAATAATTTCACCAATAGTAAAACATCCTTCTCTCTTCGGAAAATAAAGTTAAAAATGAGTGTACATAATTCGGTAAAGCCATGGGAATTGTTTTTTAAATACAAAATAATAAATTGTGTTCACAATAAAATGGCCGCCATGCAATTTTTGCTTTTTACGCAACATAGTTTTTACCACTAAAGATAATTGGTTTGTGTAATAAGATGTTTTACCCTTTAAAGTTAATTTAATTGACATAAACTATCATTATAAATGGGAAATTTGAAAAAATAAATTTTGCAAAAAACGTGCTACTGCCCCTTTAAGTTCTGATATTAACATTTGAACATCAATTTTCCTAAACATTCAGTTAGCATACTTGTTGAAAGTAAACCTCTCCTCAGTAGGTTTATTTCAAGTAAAGGAGGTACTAAAATATCGATTAATGGATGTTACAATCGAGACATGATTGAAATGCAAGGCAGAAATTTGAGCTTTTCACATGACAAGCGTTGACATCGAATTTTGCAGAATGCAGCACTTGGGTTCTGTGTTTGTAAGCAAATGAATAACGTACCTGTTCATTTTATATTCCGTACACGACTACACATTAAGAATATTATGGAAATAAGGTGAATCTGTCTTCTGAAACTACCTCTTTAGTCAACAAATGACTTCAAATAGTCCCAGTACTTTATTTATTCATATAGCTCAATAGCCATGACTCAGTACCAGTCTTGCCCCTTTATTGCCTCAGATATTTATGGAAAAAAAGCCAGAATAAAATCTTTATATTATTTGATATTTATTTACAAATACGTTATTCATCGTAAGGGGGGTGAAGAACAAGCATTCAGAACACCTATTCAAAATAGAACCAAAACAACAATAAAGAAATGTTAAAGAAGTATTAACAGTGAAGTGTGTAGCAGTCAATAAAAATGGTGATATTTATAAATGCAAGTGACATTTTAAACCGTTGAACAAGATGAACATTTTCGTCCTGGGTTTATCTTATAAAGCATATTCACAGAAATGAAATACATTGTCGAATAAATGACAACATAAATGTGTTCAATTTGATTAAATACCCATATTTTATTATGTAAATCCTGTTGCAGCTTGATTATGTGATATTGAAGGTAGAATGAATTTGTCAGTCAAATTCATTATATTATGTCAATAACTTTAAGTATATATTCTATGAATGGTCAGTGTTAAATGACTAAAGATCTGTCAAAACCATTGTTGAAATTTCAGATCCCAATGTGTTTTTGCACAAATTGTAAGATTCAAAGTATCATACCCTTCACACAGAAATATTATCAAAGGCATTCGGAATTGACTTCCTCAAACAGCTTTTTTTCATTTTTATTTCTCTCATGTTTAAAATGTTGTGACGTTTATTTTCCTCGGAGTATACTTCATTTAATCTAATGTTCACAGCTAAAGCTTCATATCGGAATCTGATGTACCTTTTCATATTTATTTTATCTTTGTAAAAAAGGTAATGACGCATCTAACACAGAACATGCATATGACATCACATGAAGTGATAATAATTTCATAACAGGCATTTAATGTTAGGGAATCGGAAACTAGTAAGTATGATATAATTGACGATTTGGGATAAATATGCAAGTTGAGTAAAATTATTTGAACTGAAATTAGCAAATAAGATATGTTGGCAGGTATTAAAGCACTATCTTTAAACATGACCTAATAACTTCATTGCACAAACAAAATCATTTCCTCTAACTCAACCAGACTTTAATTTAATTTAATTTAATGCTCATGTACCTTACTTTTCTTTAACAATATTGTAGCCAAGACTCGAACGGAGGCCCATATATTGTTAAGTATTCTTTAAGTATGAACAAATAATGAAACTATTTCCCCAGATTCCCCAGATTCCCCAAGCTCGTACTTTCACTATGGTATCACATCCTTGATGAGTGTCCTTGCTGTGAGATATTCCCACTAACCCATGTAATGAAATCGAATTCCATGCATAACATTAAAGTTGGTTTGCGATCAAGTGCACCATGTGTTATTTATGCTACAATGGGTTGATAACTAGATTCGCTCATTTGCTAAACAAATCAGAATTGTTGGTCGATGTAACGTGCACATTTTCAAATGAGATTCAGATTAAGTTAAAAGAAAGCCAAAGTATACAATAATGTTATCATTGTCAATATTAATAAGTAACCAGTAAAGTAAACATTCATAGGCTGCAGTTGGGGCATTTTTAGTCGTAATTCTAGTGGAGTTTCTTAGGAGTTGTAAAAGGCACTGTAGCACGTGTTTCTTACTGAAATAAAGTGACCTCGTAAAAAGATAAATACGTATTACCAATGGGTAAATAATCTCCCGAATCAACAAAAGCAAATTCTAAAACAAGTGTACATTATTCGACTGCACCCTGCGAATCCATTTCCCTTCGTGTGATGTGTTCACAGAAGGCAGATCAGGTGATCTGACTGATGTAGCGATACCTAAAGACTCAACGTACACTACTGTGCAGAATTAAGTACACCGGATTTCGCGAAATGTTCGCGAAATGTTCGCGAAATGTTCGCGAAATGTTCGCGAAATGTTCGCGAAATGTTCGCGAAATGTGCGCGAAATGTTCGCGAAATGTTCGCGAAATGTTCGCGAAATGTGCGCGAAATGTTCGCGAAATGTTCGCGAAATGTTCGCGAAATGTTCGCGAAATGTTCGCGAAATGTTCGCGAAATGTGCGCGAAATGTTCGCGAAATGTTATGGTTTATCATTTTAAATTTTGTCTGTGTGACAAAACACCTCAACCAGTACCTTAATACGTTCAATATGCATTAGTTAAGTAAGTTTTTATTATACAAAAACATTTAAATTAAAATGCATTTAACGCCTTGCATGTCAATCTTCCTCACTTAACGATTTACAATTACCATTGACACAACTTTAAAATGACATCACTTACTTTTGCTTAACTGAATTAACTCGCTAAGCGTTAATAGCATATTTGTTTATACCAACTCAATGATAATTTGAAATTATCACTCGTCGGTAATCCTCCTTAATCCATTATGAAAGCAATCGTCGAACAGATAACTTATTCCTCGGATCTCAGATACAAGCTTTGGTCAGATATAAGTATTGCTCACCCTACATACCAATCACTGTCACCAGTACAGAAAATGGTATTATGTTTTAATGATAGTAAGTCTGTAAAGCCCCTTGCCGCTCTTTTATATACTATTTTTAGGCGCCGAAATATGTCGGCAGAATAGCCTTATATAATATCACAGTTATCATATAATAGCTGTAGTTTTCTTTTAAATGTATATCAGATTTTTCTGAAATAAAAGGATGTGTAAGAATGCGTATGAGCTTGAGTACGTGTGTGTGTGTGTATGTGTGCGTGCGCGTGTGTATGCATTCTGGTTTTCTTGTGTATAAGTGTTGATGATATTATTAAAGTGATATCATGGCCAGTTGCTGTTTTTATTATTATGATTTAAACACATTTATTTCATTCAAGAAATGGATTATTGTGATTCTATATCCTCTGAGTTTAATTGTTCAATGCAGCAAGTGACACGTAAATAACATATATTTCTGCCTCTTCTTCGTCTTGATTGAATATTCAAAGCTTTTTGGAACCAGCAAGTCCAATATATATGTATCTCAAAAGTCACTGTTTGTCCTCTCTGATATTTTAATTCAATTTCTTTATTTCCGTTGTGTATACAGATAATTGGAATACATAAGGCATGGAGAATGGTACAGGTATATTCAAGAGTTTGTGACATCGGGTGGTTGATGGAATAAATGCATTAGAATGTTTGCGTAAGAACAAAGGTAAAATGTACAACTCACAAAAAGTTATATGAAAGTGGCTCCTCTTCACTAGCGATTAGACGATATAAACATAAAATGTGTTTGTTCTATACAATGAACGCGAATATGATGCCTAAATATCTGTCGGAGCTGATTCCTCCAATGATAATAAAATAATCAATCACTTTATGAATTAAAAAATGGTGATGCTATACAGGTTCCTAATTGCTGTACGGAACTATATAAAAGATCACTCCTACCGTCCGCCGTGATGGAATGGAATATCTTGATGACAATATAAAGGAATCCGAATCGTAAGCAATGTTTAGAAAAAATTAAATGACAACAAAAGCAACGTTCACGAACTTGTTCAAAATGATGGATTTAGAAATGACAAACTACTGCATTGTCGCATCCGATTGGGATGGAGCAACTTAAATGGTCATAAATTCGATAGATTTATTGATGATGATTCACGATGTTTCTGAGGCCATGCGTATGAAGATGCACATTATTATATATTCATGTTTGCAAATTATACACATATCCGCAATATAAGCTTCTTTTATGTTAATGGTTACGGCCTGAATACAGTGCTATTTTTTGGGGGGTACGGGATAGCTCAGTCGGCAAGAGCGCCGGTCTCACGTTGCTGAGGTCCGGGGTTCGAATCACATCCAGGCCAAGGTGTAAAAACCTAGAGTTCACCTCTGTTAGAACTCTATAAGTGTCACCCTGGAGCCCTAGTGTGTAGTGCAACAAAAACTACGCACTTAAAAGATCCCACGAATTCATGTCAGTGGCTGAATGGTGGATACATGAACACGTGCATACGCCGAGCTGTCGGTTATCAGCGTTCAGCAGTGTTGGACAAACTGCTGTGACTATGTGTCTCAGTTCACCCAGCTGTAAATGGGTACCCTGTGAGGCATAGAATGGTCCCCAAACTGAGCGCCACATATGGCTGCCGGTTGAATACTCCCCAGGGAGTTGAATTGGAAAAAAATGATTGGACGGTGAAAGAATGCCATTGACCAGGGGAAACAATGTAAGCGCCTTGAGCAACCACTAGTGGATGGATATGTGCGCTATATAAATATCCTAATCCTAATCCTATTTGGTAACAAAACACTGTCAAATCATGTTAATGCATAAATAATCCAGTCTGTTCATAAGTTTCTCTTAGCAAACGCTTCTCATGAATATCTATAAACAAATATGCTGTGTTTTTCTACATCAATGAAAATATTGATGACATTTATGGTGTAATTGTCCTGTTTTATTGCTAATTTTGAGGAGAAACATTTAAATAGAGAAACCCTGTTCGTTTATCGCCCTGTACCTGAGTACATGAATAAATATTATTTAAACCACATTAGAATGTAAAATAGTTCTTAATGAGCTAGCCTGGATTGGTAAACAAGCTAAAAGTCATGATGAAGTTATGCATGAAAGAAGTAAACGCTAATATATTATATATTTTCCATACGATGTTTGTAAATTGTCTTTGTCTTTCATATATAAGTTCAGTTGAGCTTGTGGACCAATCCAATTCATGTATATTTGATTTTATGAAATAGATATGTTTAAACCATGTGGTATTAGAATTTTTTTACACGAAATATTTCAGACAACATTGATTAATAACATGTTTATATATTACACATTTAGATGAAGAAGATAATTGACTAAAGTAAACTTGGTAGCCTGGTCATGAATTATTTGTCTAATAACTGGTAAATAATCTATTGATGATTCCTGCTTTATATATAATTCCGAGATTATACATATTGATAGCCCCAGTTCGGAACTCCACGGGATTCCACGTCTTCATATAAGTCATATAATTTTGTAAGGGAGATTCTATATTTCCAAACATTTAACGGGGATAACCTGATTTCATTTAAATAAATTGTAGTAAAATAGTTAAAATAGATCTGTAATAAAACAAAAGCATTTAATTACTACAGAAAAGTGGTTTAGCCAATATACATATTGTAGCCTTTGATTAAAGGATATGAAGAACTTCGAATGAGGGACTAAACGCTGTTGCATTCGTATTATCGAAACCAGCTGATAATAACAAATTTTAACTTCTGTAACACAATAACATTGGACATTTTTATCATATAAGATCATCATATCATAACCCATTTTGGGCAATCTATTGGATGGCATATTTAGTTTTTACAACCATTATTTTATTACTTTCGTTTTTGATTCTACGTACATTCACCATAGACCATTACAGTTGTATATTTTAAATAATAACTTTTACACCGAGACACAATTTAACATTGCATAATTGTATATTTTCTATTATAGAAGAAGAAGACGTTTTAATAAACAGCATCCGGTCGAACGGCCTATGAGACACAAATGGACATGTTTATACCATAAAAGTTTAAAATAGATGTTAAAATATAAGACAAACTAGATAAAATGCTAAGACGATTTAGAGTGGGATACATTCACTACGACGCCTAAACATTGAAAAAAGTAGTTCAGAGAGGGGAATAACAAATTCGCTATTTATTAAGAAGATCAACTGTTCTACCGGTGAAAGATGACAAAGGAAGGGATATGCATCACCTATTAATTTCCATAAATATTATATCAAGGCGTCCTAAAATCTCAGAGCGGTATAGAAGAATTTGGCTAATCTTAGTATAACAATTTGTTTAAAGAAATATTTATTTTACTTGTCGCCTAACATTTAAAGATATAAATGTAAATGTAGTTTATATGTGTACATATCTATCTGTGAAATTCTTTGCAACAATGGGACTGGTTGTAATAAAAACGGACAGACAGACAGACATATATTTTATTACAAGTCTCACCAATAAAAACGGACTTTCATCTTTAAAATTCACAAAGGTAAACGCTCTCATCAATCCAATGGCCGCCTTCAATGGCGCTAAATCGCCACATAGGATACCTTCGAGTTTGTATTTATGTGCACTGAACCATGAATAAACATCCTGTTATTTACCCAGCCCATCACTACTCAACATTCAGACAACATCCGCCTGTTCGATACCGCTTTACGAGTGAAATCAAAGCCCTGATTATGCAATTTATAACTCTGTGACTATGAAGCTATGACAGAGCTCTTTTATACTCCAGAGAACCTGAATATTTTGTAAATGTAATTTATGTTGATTCTTTTTTACCGACAGAAGATTTCCATTAGTATTCTAATGTAAATTGCATTAATATTAATATATAGTGTGATCTCTCATATTTCCAATGGAAGGACGTGTGTGTAATGTAATGATATATAGTCCGTCAACCTAACTTTTTAGACTGCGTTTTCTGCAAAAATCTTATTCATTTTTCAGTCACGTCAAATTCTTTTATTAGCATATTGATTACTTTGTTTGACGTATCAGGAACTAAATTTTGACATTGATTTCATAGCTTCATTAAAGTTTTGCGTTTGTTTTGATACTGCACAGGCGGGTTTAGATTCAATTAACTTAATGTCTAACATGCCGTGAAAACTTGCAATGCACGTGCCTGTGGGTCTGGGTGTGCGTGTGTATGTGTGAACATGTCTTCGCATGTATATGCATGTATGTACATAGGGGTGCATAAGTGTACATAAGTGTACATAAGTGTACATGTTTAGGTATGTATATGTATGTATGCATGTATGTATCACGTATGTATGCATGTATGTATCACGTATGTATGCATGTATGTATCACGTATGTATGCATGTATGTATCACGTATGTATCACGTATGTATGCATGTATGTATCACCAGGGACAATATATATATATATAAGGTCCCTGGTATCACGTAGGTATGTTACGTAAGTACATTTGTATGTGTATCAGTGTAGGTACGAATGTAAGTATGTGTGTGAGTCCCCGTACTTGTGTATGTGTCTGTAAGTGTATGTTATGAATTTCATATGTGCGATCGAGTGCTAGTGGATAATAAAAGTCCTATTATATGAAAATATGTATAAATATGTATTAAAACAGAGTAAAAATATATTTTCATCAAAATTAAAGTATGACTTATATTAGATTAGTAAATAGTAATGTTGCCAAGTACTGTTTGCCAATTTAAATGTGATTTTAGCAATATGTCCCAGGATGTAGCATGCAGTGTTAACACATTGACATGTGATCTCAGCAGAGGGGTATACCCCAGGCTTTATAGTGTTGGCCAATTGAAATGTGTTTTAGTGGAGTGGGCATTAAGGTATTTACCAATTGGAATATGATTTTAGCAGAGTGGGTATATCCTAGGAATTAAAGTGTTTGCCAATTATTGAAATGTGATTTTAACAGAGTGCAGACATCCCAGTAGTTTACTGGAATATGATTCTAACAGATTGACTTATACATTTACAATGAGATATTGAGACGATCAAATCAAATAAAAAATGTGTATAAATGTGTCTCCAAAAATGAAGTACAGTATTTAACAATTCATAATGGAAGTCATTTCAACCAACAAAGGTGGTTTCAAGCTTGTTTTAGACGGCCATATGTACACTAAACATGCAACCCGCAAATCAAAGATTGTTTTGAAGTGAAGCCGGATGGAAACTTATTGGTGTTGCTAAAAACATTAGACTAAATAAAGTATGCTAGTTAGTATGTCCAGTTGTATCAAGTCATATGATCAACTTCTTTATTAACAATAGCGACGTTTCGGTATAGATCCTTATGATAGATGGGTGACCAATCAGTGGGGGATAAGGATGGAAGAATAGGGATCAAGGCTATTTCATCCGAACAGCTTATAACCGCTTAATTCTTAAATAATTATTCCACTCTACTCACTCTGGCTTCCATCGTTATCCCCACTGATTGGTCCCCCTCACTGCTGCTTTGTACCCCCATTCTAAGTTAATTAACTTGCCTTCCACTGGTATCCATGTTATCACAACTTCCTTGTTGCACCTTTCATCTCAACCTCCTTTTTACACCTTTGTTATCTCATGATCATACCAGTACAGAAATTGTACCAACATATGTCATGTATATAACCTCTGTTTTTATCATCTCTCCCATATGCTAGATAACGGTATAAAGGATCTATACCGAAACGTCGCTATTGTTAATAAAGAAGTTGATCATCCATAACATATTTGTGGTTTAAACATATTTATTTCATGAAATCAAAAATACATGAATTGGATTGGTTAACAAGCTGAATTGAACTTATGTGAAGACCGCTCCCGTGTTCATATGCTAAATATGAAACGTTATTATGACAAGAAAGACAAACAGTGAATAACATATTTGTCTTCATCGACTATATTAATCTTATATTACCACTATCTATATGTGTAATGTATGCACAAAGTGAGAACTTATTAAAAATATATGCTTGTTTGTGAATGCTAGAGAAGATTGTCCATTACAATTACTGCAATATACATATTGTAATACACAAGGATGCACGATTTGTTCACGAATAAGGAAGTATATTCTTGCAGACGGTGAGGAGATGGAAGCACTAGACAGCTAAAGAAAAACTGCCATTTGGACTGATGAATGTATGTCACGTATAGTGAGAACTGGAACTACAAGATATCAAAAACTAGTTTTTAAAACATAATTTTAGAAATTAAGTGGAAACAAAACTACACGGGATAGACTTCAAAGTGAAATAATATGTAAAGTTACCGATACAGACCTATAATACTATATGTGACGGGGCAAAATGGGTGGCAGTCTACGAAGAGGGAAATCTGCCAATGAACGAGTTGTGATAGTAGACAAACATGTATTTTGTTTCACTAGTACGCAATATCATTTTAACATATATATCTTTATGTCAGAGGTATCTACATACGCATACAACAGTTTTACTGGTTCATTCCATTATTCAAATAATTAGTGTTAAATCACGTACACTTATATGTCAGTTTAGTACCTGATAACTTCAAAATGTTTCTTTTAAATAGTTTAAAACATTGAACTGTATATATCCCTTACAGATCAACACAAATTGAAACCTCAATAACATTTATGTTTGTTTATCTGGATTTTATTCCTCTTTCTATTAGCGCGGAGACCGCGTGAATAAACATCCGGTCATACTTTGCCCAACAATATGATTCTAACGAGTTCCACCTCACTGTGTCGTTCCAAGTGTGACATCAAAGCGCTAATGATAGGCTTATGTAATGTATTGCCCTGTGACCATGAATCACTTACAGAAGACAATATGGGTGGTTTGGTGTGTGGGTAGTGTGCTTGTGTGTGTATTGCGGGTTGAGACTATGCAAGTGGTTGAATGAGTATGTATGGCTGAGTGAGGGTGATTGCAAATTATTTTAATACATTTTAATATATTTTATTGCGACATAATATAATTTTAGTGTATTTGTCTCGTGTAGCACTTTGGCGGTTCATGCATGTTTATTCTCTTACCATGTGCCATTTTTGTTATGTATGAGATGAGACAGTAATAAACAATGTTTTCTCTCCCTTGTCGTAAATACCTCTTGCATTTTGAAATATGTAATATGCTGGTTGATAATTTCATCATCAATTTATGTAAAATCATTTGATATCAACAAATAGCAAATATATTTGTACTATCTGTGTACAGGTATGTTTCATTCTTACACCATTATCGGTGAAATACAGTTTACTTTAAAACTATTTTCTTTAAAGGAAATGAAATGGCTTATATTGATGCTGCTCAAGTCTACAGAATACATATATTCACATTTAAAGAGAACGTTGCACACAAAAACCATAACAACAACTAAGATAAAACCTGCAAAGTACTAGGACATAAATTTCTGGAGTAGATCTTGTCAGACATTTCATTATCGCCTCATCATCATCATCATCATCATATTTATTTCCTCCTTCAGTTGGAGATTAGATGTTGATTACATCAAAAGACAGTGGGAGTATGTACAAGAAGAATGAGAAGTGTTAATTTACTGAAAGTATGAGATTTGGTAATTAATAATAATGTTCGCTGTTCATGACTCCAGGGTTATGATCAGTTGCATGTCACACTACGTATGTTTATGAGGCGCTGATATGCAGACATCGCGGACATGAGGAAGACAGCCGAGAGGTTGTGGAACTGGAGTAGAACGTCTGCATCAGTACACACACCCTGAGGACGACCCATTAACAACTGCAAGAAGGTTTCCTCATCACTGTTGTAGAGAAGAATGTGCAGCTGTAGGGGTAGATAATCCAGTGTGTTGTTCCAGAACCTGTTGTATATGGCAGAAAGTGCTGGGCATCCGCTAGAGACGTGTTGGAGTAGGTCTGAATACAGGAGTTTGCAAAGAACACAGGTTGTGTCTCTAGGTTGAGGTACAGCAATCCACAACTGTGATAGAAAGTGAAATGCCTTGGTAAGATGTCTGTTTCTGCTTAAGATCCAAGGGAGACATGGTGATGGCTTATGGTGAAGTGATTTAAAACGTTGAAAATCATCATCAGAGTTTATGCGCTGCTTCCATTCAGTTGTATACTTGTGAGTTACTCGTTCAGAGATAAGCTTTTTCCAGGATTGTTTGCTTGGTAATGGTGAACCTTGAACAAAAGCGATTAGGCAATGTCCGAGGTTGTAGACCTGGAGAAGGGACACAATTGCGGGGCAAAATCCAAGTTGAGTGTCTGAGTCTGATTTCTGGAGGTAGAGAAGAAGTCTGGATGTGAGTAGGCGGCGGGATAACGCTGTAGGAGGCAGAGTGACGAGTCTGTGGAAAAACATAAGCTGACGACGAGTTATCTCCTCTTTGACAGGAAGCCACCCTATCATACTCAGGCACATATCTGTTCGGGTGCGGGTTGGAAAACTTTGAATTTGCTTTGCAATGTAACGCCATGTTGTTTCGAGGACGTGTTCATCATATTGGGATAGTTTTGTCCATAGTTCGCATCCATAGAGGAGAGATGGTAGGACGACTTTGTGCACGGTGGAGGCAGCGATGAGAGGGTTAAGGCCATGTGGTCTGATTCCAATACCAGTAAGAGAGTGAAAAGAAGCTCTTGCTTTACGACAAGCTTCTTTTATTGACTGCGAGTGTGTGAGATTGTTGGAGACTTTAGTTCCAAGATGGGAGACGCAGTCACTACTTGGAAGTTGGTTGCCAGCAAGAGAGAAGTCGTGCTTCATTGCTTGAGTGCTTTGTCTACTGAAGACAATAACTTGACACTTGGTGGGATTAACCTCGTATCTCCAGTTAGATGCATAGGTCGTGATTATGTTCAAGAGAGATTGAAGTCCTGAGGGATTAAGGGAAAGAACTGTGAGATCATCTGCTAGCGTTGGATTCCCAAGAGCCAAGTCTCCAACTGTAATGCCGTGTCCAGAGATTTGCAGTTGGTTTAGCAGGTCGTTTATGAATACCAGGTACATAAAGGTTGAGAGTACACCTCCCTGTCGCACTCCTTGCTTGACGGAGAACTGTTCTGACTGACATCCATTTATTGCAACAATACTTTTAAGGTCAGAATAACAGTGCACAAATAGTCTCCATGTCTGACCAGTAATTCCAAGGTGTGCTAATTTGACAAATAATCCACTGTGCCATACTGTGTCAAACGCTTGTTTGTTATCAATGAAGGCTCCATAGACTTTGCTCCCTAGTTCTAGGTTGTGATGTATGGATTCTGATAAGTTAAAAGAAGCTGTTGTGCACCCAAGGCCTGATTGATAGCCTTGTTGCTGTGCATTTGGAAGTAAGATGCCAGAGTTGGTAAGCCATTTGGTAAGTTTGCTGTTTAAGAGTTTTTCAAAAAGTTTATAGAGAACTGGTAATAGGGTAATAGGCCTGAAGTTGTTTGCTAAGTGTTTTGGCTTGTTGTTACCCTTGTGGATTGGTATGATGACGCCAATTTTGCAGTTTTGAGGAACATAGGCAAACTGAATCATGGCATTGAATAAGCGAGTGAGATGGAAAATAAGTTGAGGTCCTCCATATATAATATGTTCGTTTTGTATGTAGTCGTTTCCTGCAGCTTTCTTCTGTTTAAGAGATTGTGCCATGGTTCGAGTTTCATCACAAGTAATGGGCACGGAGAATTCCTTGATATGAGCACAGTTTGGTGAGGAGTATAGATCATTGACCTTGAGTTCTGTTTCCTGTAAGAAGGTCTTGTTGAAGTGAGGTTTTGCCTGAGGAGTGTGAACTGAGTGGTAGAAACTAGCAAAGGAGGTGCACACATCCTCTGGATCCCAGACGTCATGGTCATCGACAGTCAGATGTGAACAGTAATTAGTCCTTTTGCCTTTCCTGTTCTTCACCATTTTCCAGAATAGCTTCGAATCACATTCTGCATACTGTTCAAATTCATTGAGATTTTGTTCAATAAGATCTTGTATAGCAGTTCTTTGAGCTCGTCTGAAATCTCGTTTAAGACATTTGTAAGTGGTATAGGACTCGTGAGTGAGACCACGAGGTCGTCCCTGGTTAATCCAACGTCTTCTAGCATGCCGTTGTAAGGAGTGAATCTCTTTAAGATGTTTCGACCAGTACGGTTTAGTATGTGGGTTATATTTAGAAATAGGCAACGTGAGTGAGGAAGCATGAGATATGGCGTCAGTGATGTTGTGATAATAGCCATCAATGGAATCTGTGGTATAAAGATCTGGTTCACCAAGTTCTTTCAGCGCACATGAGAGAGCATCAGAATAAGCTTCAAGGGCAATGTCATCACAACGTTTCCATGCAATACTTGATGGTCTCGTTTGTATGAGGGTGGGAAGTTCTTGCAGCTTGAGCTGGGCAACTATGGGGAGGTGATCTGACACACTATTTAGACTATCTTCCTCTTGAATATAGGCATAATCGATGAAGGATGTATTCTCGGTGGAGATGAAGATGTAGTCTATCTGGGACATGGCGGGAACAAACGTGTAACAGTGGCTTGTGTTACCATAAGATATCGCTGAAACTAGATTGTTGTCAGCTACAAATTGAGAGAGGAGAGTTCCATTGGAATCAGATGGTAGCTGTGAGTTAAATCTCGCATTAAAGTCTCCCATAAGTATCACCACACCGTCGCTGATGTAGTAGTCATGAATATCCTGTAGTTCATTAAGGACAGTTTGGTATTCAGCAGTTCCATAACTCGCCGTAGGCATATACACTGAGAACATGAAAAGTGGGGCCATGTTCTTAAGAATGAGTTTGATGCCAATTATGCGTTCGCTTGTTATGTGATCCAAGAGGGTTACATATGGAGCTAGGGTTATCTTACACATTATGGCAACGCCTCCTTTCCCACAGCGTAGGTGTGTTCCACTCGAGTACTGTGTTTTCGCAAAGGAGACATAATCCAAATGAATGGAGTCAATGAATTCTACAGAATGCTCTAAGAGTTTGTGTTCAGTGATAAAAGCGATGTCAGTTTGATTTATTGTCAATATTTCACCGAGGGATAGTGCTGAAGACATTATGCCTCTGACGTTCCATGTTAAAATGTTAAGAGCACCCATTTGTGAGTTTGCTTGTTTTGCAGTGAGGTCATCAGGTGTCATTGTGTTTGAGTGGATACAACAACATAAAACTAGGTAGAAATAAAGTGAGAACATGCTTAGTGGTTTCATTTGGCTTGAATATGAAGTAAGTTTGCTAATACCACTCATTGTCATCATCGTACTTGTGTGCTTGATTGCTCTGCTTGTCCTGCCATTGTCTGACACTCAGCCACTTCCTGCAGTAGACCCCCGGGGGCCACTCAACGTGCTCCTCTATTATAGCTGATTGATGCTTGGGTACAGTTAGCTTCGCTGATTGCGTACTGTTACTGTTTTTGCCTTGTATGAGTCGGAGTCCTGTAACTGTGACATCATTCTGTTTGAGGAAGTTGACAATTGCTGGTCTGGTTGAGGATGCCGAGATGCCTCCGATGTAGTACCGCACAGTTCTGGTACGCACAGTGCCTTCAAAGACCCCTGGATCAACTTCGTCTGGTGTACTGGAGTTATGGGTTGTTTGCTTGACTTGAGATGGTGGTATGACAGTAACGGTACGCTGTGAAGCATTGGTACCTTTTGAAGAGATGGTTATATTCAGCTTTGATGAAGCAGATGTATGGCTTTTGGGTTTGCGCTTTGTGGTAGTAGTGGGATCTGGGGTTAAGTGAGATTGCTGTAAGAATGATAAACCAGAATTGGAACAGTCCATATCTTTTGCACGTACATGTTCTTTCAAAGTAGTGTCGTCATCTTCTTTAAGAGACATTATAGTGTCGTCATCACAGGTGATATCAATGACGTCACGAGTAACTGTGGCTTGAGTGTTTTCCTCCTGATTGATGGTTGAGTGCTCAGTGTTTGTATTCACAGTGTTCATAAGGAATTGTTCCCTTAAATCCGCCATCTGTTCGACAACAAACTCAACAGCTTGTTTCATAACAATGTTGGATACTTGCATATGCTCATTATGTTCTTTCAGTGAGGTAATTTCTGTTTTCAAGGAGTCAATGACATTTTCATCAATGCGTTTAGCGTGGTCCAGGTCATGTACTCTTTGTTTGAGTTCAATGAGGTCAGCTTTGAGCTGGGCCATCGTTAATTGGTCAACAATAGAGCGAGTTTCGTTTGAGAGAGGACGGCTTGGGGTTGAATTGTCTTTAGGTTTTGGTGTGTTTTTAGCGTAGACAAGATCAACTTGTGTATTATCTCCTTTGATAAAACTTTGTAATATATAACAATCCTTGGCGTATTTCATCAAACTGGTACATTTATCGGTATTCTTTCTGGTTATCAGTTGTCCACTTGGACAGTTTGACACACATTTGGCTCTTGATGACAAAATGTGTCTATACCATTTGACACTTTCCTCTGACTTGCACGTTAAAGTCAATAATGTCTCTATATAAATATCACGAGGAAGGTTCGCCAGGTCTGCATCAATGTTTTGTAAGAGCGAGTCATTAGGCGATGGCAGGGTAGATTGGGATATTACAATGTCACTTGCCTGAGATAGATGGAGGCCATCTTGGGTGTCTTGTTGATCACTGAATTTGGTAGGCACAGGTATAGATGTATCAAGCGCCTTAATTCCACGTATATCAAACGTCTTCAAATAGCGCGGCACTGATCAAAGGCTAATTAGTTGATAACTGTAAAAGCTCATTAGGATGAAGGTGTCATGGCTCTGAGCGGTACTCACTTTGAAATCGGATTTTCTCCTCGAATCACAACACCACCGTATGGGTTTAAGAAAGACGGGTTTAGAGTCAAATTGCTTTAACATATATATACTGTTATAACATCACATCAAATGGTTTACTTGTCACTTGGGTCACTTTAAACTTTTACATTTTCCTGGGAATCGATATCCTAAGCAGTGCTATATTATGTTACATGTTATGTTGATAGGAAAACTTAGGTATATTTTGTTCGAAATATTCTCTACAAGCATGTTTTTTTTTTGAGCAGCTGTTTTTGAAAGAATTTCATGTAAGAATTAGTGACAATTCATATTTTCTGAAATGCACAAATGTACATCGCTGGATCTATATTCAAGTATCAATACTGTATTTTGTTTTGAACCTTATTTGTCTTTTGTGAAACTAAATATGCAAGGCGCAGAATCGGTGCACTTCCAATATACAAAAATACCGGTAGATTTGATGGACTTTCAAGGCAACAAAGACTTTGTTATATTTGCAATGCTAACTTTGTAGAAAATGAACCTCATTTTCTATTTGAATGTAAAGTTTATCATGATTTGCGCTGTTAATATTTCAAAACATTACCTTATCATATTGACCAGCAATACCTTTTATATACTTTAAAATGTACTAATTCTTCCCCCCCCCCCTCCCAACAACAACAAACTGTTCTAATTACATAGAGGAAGCATTGTTACTATTAAGTTTGTATCGTACGTGGGCCTAAGGCATTTTACGGAATAAACTTGACAGATTGATTGATTGGTTGGGTTATAATTGTGTCTCAACAATCTAGCAAATACCCTACATTATCGGAGGGAATACCTGTTGGTTGAATTTCGGTTCGGTTATATGATAAATCCTTGTTTCCTTTCTTCAAAATGAGCGTTAATCGAATGTGTCGATGTTATCATACAATGGATCTTGAATGCCAATCAATGCGTCTGATCGACTGTAAAATATTTTTAAATCATAAACATCACTAATTCGTTTCTTTCGTTGTCATCTGATTTAAGGAAGCTAAACATGAAGCACACTCTTATGATTCAAGTTAATTTGATGAAATAATAAATTGATGAAGTTAAAACACCTCGTAACAAATGGCCATATTGGAGAGAAGCGATTAGTACACCAAAATAATGATTTTTAACAATGTCGTTTAAATCATAAACATCACTAATTCGTTTGTTTCGTTGTCATCTGATTTAAGGAAGCTAAACATGAAGCACACTCTTATGATTCAAGTTAATTTGATGAAATAATAAATTGATGAAGTTAAAACACCTCGTAAGAAATGGCCATATTGGAGAGAAGCGATTAGTACACCAAAATAATGATTTTTAACAATGTCATTTAAATGGTATTTATTTCCAGATGTTTAACTACTACGAGTTTACTAAACAAACTGATTTGTTTTAAGTTTATTTTAGGAGAATCATTTATATAGGCTATTGAAGCCTGTTTGCTAATCCTTTTCCATCGATTTTTTTCATAATTCTGGTGTGTTATTATTTTAAACATATTTATTTCATAATAGTATACATATATTGTGAAGGGGATTGGCCAAAAAGTTTACAGCGCTTATGCTAAGGCCGCTCTCTTGAACATAATATCCATACACGTTTCATACATAATTGAGACACTTGAAAAAGTACAGGATGTATTATCGTAAATGAAACGATTATAATTATTTATCACTACAATCATGTTTTTCTCTTTAGATACTGATATGAGGATATATTATAATAATTCATATAAGATTTCATTTACAAAACCATATTTTTGTTATTGCTGTACTTTATTAGATGTTTTTGTTGATTTTATTATTTTATTTTTCCGGTTACATTTGGAAAAAAGTTAAATTTTATTTCCTTTCAGTCATAAACTGCTGTATATCCCTCACTGTGCTTACACGGGTGTGCCTCCATGTACCTGTTGTTTCAAGTCACTCGAATGAATCATTATGATGAATTTATTTCCAAAATAAAGTTGAAATCAGTGGTAATGGCAGTAGTGTATTATGTTATCCCTACCTTTTCAAGTTATTCTTACTCCTACTTTTCCAAAACCACCTATTTTAAACGAAGAAATTTGTCATACCCTTTTCACAAACACTTTAATCTTAGCAATTACATTTCAAAGTTTATGCCGACACCTCTCTCTGTAAGTAAAATTAAAATGTCAGTCGGGGATATTATTGAGCCACGCACACATTTTTGCTTGTTTTTACTATATTGTTCATTATATATTACATTTAAATAATCGAATATATACCTTTAAAAGTTCCTCCGAAATCGAAAATGTACAGTACACTTTAGTTCCAAGAAACGTTGGCTATATTAACTCTAAGATGTCTGTACCATCCTCGTATTAAAAGTTGAATAACACTCTCACCTCAAAAGTGTTTATTTATAACAGAACATGATGAAATGAACACGTATCAAAACTTGACATAATCGGGGATTAAAACTAGACGGTTCACTGAACGACAGTTCAATATAATATTTTATCACATTTGACACATTTTACTAAAATACACAATACTATACAAGAGTATAGTACATGTACACGATTATAAGAATAACAAAATATATTACAAGCGTACAGGCACAACATGTTACAGATATAACATCAGTAGTGTATAATATAGATATATAACATACAAACATTCATAATTTCGGCATAGAATGTAAACGTTAAGTATAAAACATTTTCCATCCATTTATATATCGTGTCTTCTGGAGTGAATTCACAACACACTCGTAGTTTTATTAATTAATTCTTAATTTCGATTACTAAATCTATGTTCTACATAGTTCACATGTCAGTACGCCATGACAATGTACACTTGATTAAGCCAATGAGGATAGTTGATTATAATCCAAAATTCGTTAACAGGAGGACAGGATTTATAGGTACCGTTTCGGAAATATGAGATGAAACTAGATGCGATTGTGTTATAGTTGTGTGTACATAGGCATAGACCATACTTTATATCACTACTTGCTCTAAATCGAATAGTGTTTAATTGATTAAACATCATAGCCCAGAGACATCCTAAATGCCATGTACCAATTAAAACAGTAAAATGATTAACGAAAGCTTGGTAATGAAAACCAGGGCAATGTCATTGTCGTTGGTATCTAGAGCAGATGAATTGTGAACTATATTATCCAATAGTTAAATTGATTTAATAATAAGGATTATAATCTTATACCACATGATGCTTGTAGCTTCCCAGCGAAATGTGCGCGAAATGTTCGCGAAATGTTCGCGAAATGTGCGCGAAATGTTCGCGAAATGTTCGCGAATTGTTCGCGAAATGTTCGCGAATTGTTCGCGAATTGTTCGCGAAATGTTCGCGAAATGTTCGCGAAATGTTCGCGAAATGTTCGCGAAATGTTCGCGAAATGTTCGCGAAATGTTCGCGAAATGTTCGCGAAATGTGCGCGAAATGTTCGCGAAATGTTCGCGAAATGTTCGCGAAATGTGCGCGAAATGTTCGCGAAATGTTCGCGAAATGTTCGCGAACAAGGGGTACTTAATTCTGCACAGTAGTGTAGAGTTTAAAATATGGTACCATAATAGAACGACTAAGCAACTGGCTGTCTGAAATCTCAACTTCGCATGAAACCTTCAAATCTTCCTCTCACACTGAAAAGTTCCACACAACTGTCGCTTTAAAGTCATTTTCTTTGATTTTCAAGATGTTGGCGATATGGAGTTGGAGATCATATCATTCAAAACAAACCCGGAAAACTAGAAATTTGATTAGTTATTCATAAAATAAAATGATGTTAGGACGAGGCATTTTTCAGTTTCCTCCATGATAGTCAACTTTAAAATGTATTGTAAGTGAAGGATTTCTATAAATGTTGTACCTACAATCCACCGCTATAATAAACATTATGAATTTTGAATATTCTCATGCTGAAGAGGATGGTTCACATATCGTCATTTTGTGTTTTATATCTACTTTACGCTAATAATGTTGAAACATATATTAATATTAAATATATCATCAAATATTTTGCCATTGTCACCAACGACCTTGATGGACATTCGTTATTAATGTTTATAATCGTTATCTCATTCACTTGACCTATCAATGTAGATGTCATGGAACACCCTGTGTGTGGTCGGACGTCGAATGTTTAACAATATCTGCCTCTCTATCATGTATATACGATTAACAGAAATATAAGAAATCATAAAAAAACCAATTGGTTTTGATTTAATATAACACTTGTGCCTCATACAACCATGTACCTGTATTGGGGAGTAACATTATTAATGTGAATTTTCCAACACATCAGCAGTACAACATACAGTTCTATGACCTTGATCCTCTGGGGAAATAAACCCCTGTAGCCTTTAGCGCTTTATAAATCCACTCATTATTATAAATAATAACTAATTATCAGAGATCAGAATCCTAACCAGACGAGATTGACAATTAGGTTACAATAATTATAGATTTGAAGGAGGTATAGAATTTTGCACTAACACAAGTAAATGTCACATCTCTTCATCTCATCATCTTTCTCTTCATTTGAAATAATCATGAGCTCAAGACATATTATCTTATGTTATCTGAATTTAAAATGTTTGCATCTGAATGTCAAATCCTTTACAAATATCCAAGTTTCTTTGAAAGGACAATGCGTTTAGTTATATATATAATCTAAATAAATGAAAAAAATGACAAACCTGTGGCTAATTAAATATTTGAAAATGAACTTCACATCTCAGATACAAATATCCAATTGAATTCTCGTCAGTCCAACCGATTTAACTCGATGTCACCTGAGTGATTCATAACAGCCATGTCTCATACAATTACCTTGCAAAATCACATCACACTTCATATCTCGTTGATAACCAAAAAACCACGTATTTTAATACGAACATGCTGTAAACATATTTAAGTTATGAGAATGTACCAATTGTGGCATCTTTATTTTGATCAAATGGTTTAATGCAACCAGAGTAATTTCATCCCAAGATACAATCAAAGTGTGTGATCAAATATCTTAAACAAACACTGATAATCTTAAAATAAAAAATTCTAACCAGGGATGCGAGGAATTCGGGCAGCAATGAATATTTACGTCATTCTTACAAATGGTTTAATGTGACGCATGTCTAAATTCTATTTAACGCATAGTTAATGCGAAATCTATGTTGAAATAACATTAACGTTTAAATTGTTATTGATACATTTGTATTATTTTAAGATTCGAACAATGAATGAAAAAAATACGTCTTTCTAGCAAAGGTACCAAAGTCAATTTCATCAGAGTGCTAGACCATCAAGTGCAAGCAGAGACAAACTTAAATTATAAGAACTTAATGCTCTTTGAACGATCATTGATAATGTTACAACTACGTCTTACAATCCAAAACCAGTAATTTCATTAATACAAAAACAGTAATGAGGAATTCCACCTTTCCTTTTAACCCTAATGTTCAGACTCAATGTCTTTTGAATGCATCCCTGTCAAGTGCAAGAATTATACAAATTATCTTCTTAAAAATCCAACACAGTTTAACACTCACCTCCTTTATCATAATTAAATCAGCATTTAAATCCAAGCCATGAATTCCGTTTAAGAACAGGATTTTAAATTCTCATTTTACTCATGAATAACACTCAACGTCTCTTGAATGTCTCCCGAGCTGATGCAAGGAACATGTACAAGCATTTAAATCTCACAATTTTAAAAATAGTCCAAAGTGAACTCCTGATATTATTTCTATATCACCCCAGATAAAATATGGGCATAAAAGGCAAGGAGGTGTCAACAACATCTTGTATCAATAAAATATACAATTTGATAGATTTGTAATTACATTAAACATTCTGTACAAACAAAATTTTGAGAAGTTAGAACACAGACATGACATAAAATATGCTATCCTGATGAATGAACTGTGTATTTATGTTTATAAAGGGCATTCAAAGTCGAAAATATTTCGATTGTTTTACACTGTTGTAAATGTGGTTAAGACTAAAGATAATTCCCTCTTATCCCACAGAACACTAACACTAGAGACTAGATATAAGTGAGTTGAGAATGAATGGGAAGGGTTATCAAACGAAAAGTATACTTTATCAGAAACCAAAGGCTTCCATTTTACAATAAAAATAATTTTACAGTAATAACATTTGCAAATAAAAAAATATTAACAACATTCTGAAGGAAAATACCTATCCTAAACGCAAACAACTTCCGTCAAATTCAATAATTACGTGTTTTAAATATATATTAAACTGAAAGCATATTTTAGCAGAAACTAGTACAATCATCAATTTGTTTTACACAAAGAGATTTTATCACTACCAGATATTGAGGATTCTACACTTACTAAATAAAAAAAGTAAGTTTCTTAAATGTCCGACAACAGCGCTTTTCACCACGTCAATGAACAAACTGTATATATATATATATCAGATGAATTGTTGTTTTCAGTCATAAAGCTAAAAATGAGTGGGCTTTCTGTGCCAAAAAAGTTTATTTAATTTGATTACGCATAGCTGTCCCTTAGTTGATATATCAAAACTGGAGATTTAATCTTAACCCCATGAGAAACTAATGCATTTCCCTATGCTATAGCACTAATCCCGTTACTGTTCTCAAATGAGATTTTCAGACTTGTCAGTGACAGAACTGTCCTTACAAGTGGCATTATTTCTAAATCCCCTGAAACCCTTTACAAGAATAGTTTGATGTAATGTGAGAACAATCATTTCTTTAGATTTTTAAAAAAAAGTAGGAAAAGCCTTAACTTACATTCTGTTTATTCATGGGAGGACGTTTTTGAAATTGTGGAACTATATGTGAATTAACTGTGAAGATAGCTTTTCAGAACCAAACAAGTGTTAAGATGTTATTTACATCGATCTATCTTTTCTAAAAATATACTGTTACCACATATATATTGAAATACAGAATACCTGATTTTTATGGACAAAGCAAACATATTGATCACGTACGTAAACAGTTGTCACCATTGAGGAACTTAAACCCGAAATGTTCATGAATATAGCATGACTGTATCCAAGACGAAGTCCTAATTGTTGCTCTGCAACATATTTCCCTAGATTTAATAGATTCAGATGAATGGCTGGTTGGGTACAAGCTTTGGGTCGATTCATTCATCATGAGCCACGTTTTGAAACATTCTAATGCTAAAACCTGAGCATATATATAAATCCAACTTCTTCGTATCTCACCTGAATCTCGGACAAAATACTTAATTACGTATATACTACTGAGTTGATAAACAGGAATCATTCAATAAATATTGACACCTGTGGTGAGTGTCTGGATGATGTTTCAATCTGAAAGAGGGAATGTAATATCAATATCCACGCTGAGAGTCAACACATTACAGACCCACGTGTTGCCATTTTCATGTATTCACAATATATGTACATTGTATGATACGTTCTTTTGTAACCCCCCGGTTTACAATATAGGCTATGAAATAATCATCCGTCTGTCCGTAGAGGTTTTGCAATATACATTGACAAGATTATGCAGCGTCTTTGACAGTGGACAATGTGGTAGAATTTATTTTGCATTGAAATAAGCTTTGTCTTTGTCTTCTGTAGTGTGCTTGTCCAAAAATGTATAACTTCAGTTACACTGTAACTGCTAATCAGGATTTGTAATAATTCAAAATATAAGCTTAACATCGCAACTATTGACCATAGATAGATATGTCAGGCGACCAATTATTGATTACCAATTAATAACTGATGGCGAGAGGTAATTCTCTTGCTGTAAGATGGTTTGATTAATTGGTCTTTTCCACTTACAAAGTTTGATTCAAAGCAGGTATCTCTTGAATCAAATTAACAGCTCAGGTCATTTTATCTGATTTTATAATATTAATAAAATTTCACCTGTCAACAATTTCAAATATCCAACTTAGTTTAATATCCAACTTAATATTTAGGAAAATGTACAAAAATCACAAACCTTTCCGTCGATACAATAATGGAAAATTAACTTCGCAGCCCAGATGCAATTATCCAATTTAATTTATTTCAATCCTTCCGACTAAACTCCATGTCAACCGGATGCTTTATAACAGCTATGCCTCATACAATTACCTTGCAAAATCATACCGCACTTCAAATCTCATTGATAACTGTAAAACCCCGTCTTAAATACTTAATTACTCTTAACATTCATGAGCTATGAGAAAGTACCAGTATTTTATTTCTAACAAATGGTTTGTTGCAACTAGAGTATTTTCATTGCAAGGTAAATGCAAATTAAATGTTCGAGAATCACCCATAAATTCAAAATCGGACATGTCATGAATAAGGGCTGCAATGAACTTGTTTGTCATTCTTACAAATGTTCAAATGTAACCCAAGTGTATTCCTTATCATCAAACATTTCATACATAATACAGTATGGCATATTTTATTGTCTGTTAAAATGGCTTCTTGTATCATCTAAGGGAGAATTATACAGTATATAAGCCACTTTTATTTACTAAATGTATACAAAACCAATACTATCTCAGCTTTAAACTGTTTCTAAATGCATTGAGTGTAAGTTATTACTAATGTAATCGTTACAATAATGGTATTACGTTGAACCGTCCCTTATAAAAAAAAACAGGAAATCAAAGATTTGCTCATCAAATAAACCCTTAACATCACATAAATTGGCCAAAGATAGATCGAACTTGAGTTTCAGCAATGCTAAAGTGCCAGGCGACCCATTATTGATTACCAATTAATTAGTTTGGGTGAGAAGTAATTCTCTTGCTGTAAGTTGGTTAGATTAATTGGTCTATATATACAAACAAAACCAGACACTGTCTACACTGAAATCAACATCAGACTGATCTTGTCCACTTTCACAGTTTGATTCAAAGCAAGTATCTCTTGATTCAAAATAGCCTTCTAAGAAGGATTCTACCATGATATTTTAAAATCCTTGTTTTTGATTGGTTTATTTTATGTTTGAACGTAGGTTCGAACACTATTTTTGTGATCGGCGATTTACCGCATTTGGATACATGGTGACACAAGATTCTAAGCCAAGCTATGTCATTGAAGTAAACGTGCATTAATCATTTATATTCACTTTACGGTTTCCATCATGTGTTCCTTCTACGCAATATAATCTATGTATTAGTTTTGGAAAGTTATTCTAATTTGGACCGATGTGAAACTAAAGTAGTCGATCAAGACCGCCATACGCCATGAACGAACCTGTTTGTATACAATGACGCCATAAGCCCAATCAGTTATGACGTCACAGGAATGGTCACGTCAATTTGACTAGTGGAGGTAAGCTTTCAAGGCGGAGAAACGTTCACTTAGTTCTTCACAATCTGAACTAGAGGTTCCAGACTCCAGTGCATCTCTTCCTCATCAAGTTCCATAACCACCCTGTCTTTCAACGCCGCTGTACATTCATGTCCATCACCTACACCTGTACCCATCCGAGAGCAGTCCTCATCCTCAGAATCACCCCAGAATATTCAACTTCGTGTTCCCAAACCCAAACGAAAGACCCCCAGTGTCAAACATCTCCAGAACAATTTGCAATACAATCCAGTTTCGAATTGGAAGATTCAGTATACTGACACTATCACCACAGCAGGACGATCCGGGAAATGGTTAATTCTCGATCAATGGCCACCCGTGCCTTTTACCCGAACCCTCCCAACTGTGATGTGCCCTAAATATGAACTCCAAAAAACGCTCTTTTGTATTTAGTTCACTTCTATTAATTTCATTGATTAATTTTGTCAATTATTTCCTCATGTTAAAACGAATGTATTATTGTTAATAACACTTGATTGTTTTTTATGTATGTCTTCGTTTATATACGTTCACCAATTTTTATCATTCATGTGCACAATGTTTCATCATATATTTAAATATTATCATATGTCTTTTACGTTCATAGCCATTTTTACATTTTAATGTTTATTTTTATTCATTATGTACGTTAATTCCAAGACGCGTCTGTATCACAATCTCCAACATATTATTCTTATCTGTAAATCTAATATATCTTGGTATTTGTAAATAGCACACTAATGTAGGTCCGAACCCCATCCAAGTTTGGTGTAAATATCTGTACTTTATGCATACAAGATTTTATGAATAATGTACTTCTCCACACTCCCTTTTAAATAATATTCATGTATGTACTTTTAAGGTACCAGTATATCCAATCATCCTCTTTCTTTAAAAACATGATCTTCCAAAAGAAAACAAATATGGCTTAATTTCAACATATTTTATTTGTGGACACTCTGCCGTTCATCCAGCTGATCTGTGACGTCACGGCTCGTCTATGACGTCATGGAACAGACCCCGCACAACAGTACCTCAAGAGAACCTGTAAACATTAAAAAACATGCTCTGATGAAGACCACCTAGTGGTCGAAACATGTAAGCACATGAATAAATGTTTGCGACCAAGGCAACTCTGGTTCCTGGTGCTTCTTCTTCCCTTCTTCTCTTAATACTTAATTATCATATTTTAATAAGAATGACTTGTTAATTTCACTTGTTAGTAAATTTCTACCGTATCGAAAACAAACAAAACACGTCAAAGAAACACGGGGATAACTCCTCATTGTAAAATGGAGATAAACCTACTGTGTTTTCAACTTTTTGTGAGTCTAACGTAGATTCGATACAGATGTTTATCAATCGAAGCCTCACGCTAAAGCGTTTGCCTCCGAATGATGAAAATCGGTATCGAATCTACATGAGACTCACAAAAATTTAAAAACACAGTAGGTTTATCTCCTAAATAACACAGAACTGAATTATTAGATAATTGATACAATTTGTATTTCAAGTACATGATTGTGAAACGTATGTGGTATTGATTCTTCAAGCAACGCAGCTCTGTAAAGATCTAAACACCACACCACATGGATTTTGCAATATTGACAATGCAATGTGTCCACTGATGAGTAGTTGTAACTACAATCATCACAGGCTGATATTTACTTAACAAGACTGAAGATGTAACGAATCAATGATTTGAAAAACTCTTGTTAACTTTGCCAAAATTACGCTAGTACACAGGGAGGAAAATAAACATTTCTATTGATCAAATTGAGTCTTGAGTTGATTTCACTTGTTGCATTTCACAAAACATTCTACATAAACTAAATTCAATTTGAGAGATTATCAATATCCTCAGCTAACACGCGACGTTCTCACAACGTCCTGGTTTGGTAACGTCAGGAAATGACGTAACTAGGACGTTATTAAAACGTTGTTACATAACGTCATTCCAATACCAAGACACAACATCACACGTTACATTATTAGGATTTCCTGGCAACATAGTTTTCAAACCCAAACTCAACGTTTACATGACGTTGTAAGAACATTTGTTTTATGTTTCTGTGTGTTTATACTTTTTTAAATACTTGACAAGTTGTTCTAAGTCTAAAAGTATATTACCTAAATTCATATCATGGTTGTTTTTTTATTATTGAAATTAAATTAATTATAGGCTTAAAAAGTTTCAGAACGTTATTTTGCAACATTTTGACGTCTTGCGGACGTCCCAACAACGTCCCCACAAGTTAGGTGCATAACGTCCTCACAACGTTGTTAGGACGTTTGACTACAACATACATTGATTACATCCTGTTTTATTTCCTAATCAATATTTATACTTGATTTAGTATATAAATACCCTAATGATCATTATCTGAAAACGATTTTGCCTCGACTTGTGAAAAAATATTATGTTAATGTCAAAATACAATCATATATTTTAAGCAATATTTATTCAGTCAATAATATTTTTATAAGCAATATAATGGATTTAAAAAAAATTTAATACATGTTTTTCAATTTCATTTTGGTACCAAATATTACTAAAAAGCTGCGTACGATTTGTCTATGAAAATGTCTATGACGTCATATGCCACGATGACGTCACAAATCGAGTACTTTCGCCACCATGTTTGACCTTCTTTACTACAAGTAAGTAAAGTTATCCACCTACACATAACAAGCTATCGTTGACCTCGGACTACTTCCGAATTGACCTTGTTTACAAACAACCCAGCATTCTGACTCAGGACGCTGCCTGTTTCGGAATGTCAATCAAGTAAAAACTACCTGTTGAACTTAAAACAAAGGCGATGTGTCGACACAGGTGTGTTAAGAATAGTGTGGTCACTTTTAGAAGCTAAATCCAACATCCATGCGACTCAGTTTAAAAAATAAGCATTATCTTTATTTGTCACAACTGTTTGCGTCTGGCGGAGAAAGTTAAAAAATTCCAAGATACATGTACATTGGTTTCTAGCACGGAGAAAAAACAAAGACTATCAGGGGAGCTGGGGAATACCACACGAAATCGTTGCGAACTGAAGGTATGTGTTAATTGAAAAAAAAATAAAGCAACTATTTACAAAAATATAAAATTGAATGACAGCTGACATGATACAAAATTAATTGGTCATTAATTGAATATTAAGCCATGGATTCTTTATTAAATATTGAATACAATTAATCATTACAATGTTTCTATTAATATCATATTATGAATTAATTAATCAATAAATAATTTCAGAAAAAGGAGATCAAGATAATTGTGAAAATGAAAAATTTCAAAAGGATGAATGCCAGACTGATAGACAAGGTAAACAGTTTAATGAGTTTAAATTTGTTGACCCATAGGGGGGCAGTCTTCTGATTAATTTCAGCGTCAATGCATTAATCATTTATACATTGATGTTATTACTAAAAGCCTTAACTTTCAACTGGAGATAGAAATAAATAATTTACTGGTGCATATGTGCATAGCTGAAAGCACTGTCTATAAAATAATTGATAATATAATCTTACATCACATACCATATTTTAAAACACTAGTAGATGTCAGTCATTTTACAAACTTATTATCTTCATAAAGCATCCTTTCTCAAATGTTAAAAAATTTATAAAGAGCAAATTAATTATTGCTATCTGTAGAAATCATTACTTTTAACAGTCAATCTTCAATTTCAGAAATGGGGGGATGTGACTCCTGATAGCTTAAGAAAATGATGATCGTTTGTTAAACAACATTTTCGTTTTGTTGTCAAAAATTAATAGAAACTTTGTACAGTTGGTGTGTTAACTTTGGAGCTCTTTCTTCAATATCTTGTTAGTTTTTCCTAGCCCAATTACACGCTCTACATGAATGCGTTTAGAAGCTACTCTGCGATCATGAACAACCTCTTCTGGTTCTAGTTGACTCCTTCCCTCAAGCATTGTAGGGGTATTAACCTTTACATTTGCAGATGAAAATATATCTTGGACCTTAATTCATCTGTCTGCCATGGTACTGTCACCAGGGGACAACATGTTTGGATAACACAGCTTACATCTTTCAATGATATTTCTATCACTGCATGAGCCACCATAACTATCACTCATGAAAGTTACAAGTCCACGGGGCGAACAGCCTATCATTGTCTTGAGAGTATTCTTTTTTTTATAACGTGAGAATGTTGCTCGTTGATCATTGACATTACTAGGTTAACAAATAGGTGTTCTGTAGCATCTAGAATTACTCTGGTTGACGGAAAACGTTCTCTGGCATGGTATTTTTAATAACATCTTGAGAAGCCCACAATCTAACTCACAGAGTTGGAAATACAAGAAATTTGTCCAAACTAAAACAATGTTGAAACAGTACTTTCACTAATGTGAAACAATATTGACAAACCAAAGTCATCCCTGGTTTGTCTTAACTTGAGCAAAGTTATAAATAACTGATCTTCCTCGGGCAATGAAACACATTCATAAGAGAGTTGATACACAGCTGGGCCCAAAACATTGAAGAAGTACATGAAATGATAATAATCTTCAAAACCTGTGTAATATAATACTGCTTTAGGGTTATCTTTGAAATGATGAATGGCCACACGGTAACTTGAATATGATAGCAAATCACATTGATCATTGATATCAAGCATAAGAAGCAAACAATGTCTATTTTCGCCTTTTTTCATAATATTTGAATAAATCAGTCAAGCAAAACGGATAATGACATAAATGTTCTCTATCATTAATATCCAACATAATTATCAATAAAGATTTACTTATTTCTTAATACGTTTTTGGTGTCGAATCAGTAAGTACCGTAACTATGGACGCTAACCTGTGTCAGACGGCTTGTAGTCAGTTGAAGCGACTCCGGCACACAACACTGTGTCGACTGGGTATCCACAGTTTCTTGGTTCTGGCATCTGCTCTTCTTCTGGCTACCCTCCATTTCATCATCATATGTGGAATTTTTAGGAAATTGTGGCCATCTGAACGGCTGCTACAATCGGGCACACAGCACCGCGAAGGCATTTTGATGGTTGACAGGTCATACAGAGCTAACAACAAGGACGGAAATTCTGCAGCGCCACCTATGACGCAGTTTCGTATCACGGTTCCCCATTGAGCGATTACTTTGAACCCCTTCTTGAAAATGGCCAAGTTTTACTGTCACGCCCGGTTTCAGAAACACGGCCGAACTCTTTACAGGGTTACGGCAAAGCATAATATGCTTTGTGACGTGTCTTCCGTTACAAGGGTTGCACGGACTTACAAATTGTTCGATCAGCTGTTTGTGAGTTCACTGGGTGCAAGCTTTGTTCAGTTCCGTTGTTTTTTGTTATTGTTGCAATGCGTCCAAATCACCGGAATAATGACCCTTGATTTCATATGCTGATAGCTTCCGAGTAATAAAAATGAATTAAACTACAGTGCCGTGCCATTACTTAACGGACAGGAACGTTTTTCCACAGACTTACGTGTTAATTTTAGTCCAGGATAAATAATTTTCATAAAATAACCTCTCGTTGTATCAATCTCACATTTCACAGCTTTATTTGAAATCATTTCAGCTTGAACTACACAATATAAATTACATTTTCTGTCTTCAATATCACACAGATTCATCCCATTTACCTGCATATGCACATTAAATAAAAACATTTCCAAAAGACCGCCATGATGAATTTCTCACAATTTTGTATATATGTTGTTCAAATTACTGTAGTTCCCTAGATAGAAAACGGAAAATTAAACACAAATTATGAGATTGTAGCCAAGATGATTCCTCACAACCTCGATAAAAGTGAATTTAATCTGACAAAAATGGTATCTATGAACATTATTTATCCTGGACTATTAACATGCAAGTCAATGGAAATCATGTCACTGTCCTGTGTATGTTTTATTAAATTTCAAAATGTGTTCATAAACAACGCCACATAGCGGGTGAAAATACTGTACTGTAGCGGGTGTAGCCTAATTCAGTAGAGTGAGACCATCATAGAATTAAGCAGAATTTACTTGTGTCCACAGGGATAAGCCCGTGTCTTTAATTCATTGTCGGGGCGGGATAGCGCAGTGGTTTGCGTGTTCGGCTTCGGATCAAGAGGTCTGGGTTTCGAATCCCGCCAGGGGCACGGCAACTTTGTCTGCAGTAGAGAACTGTTCTACACGCATTAAGGTTTGGGTGCAATGCTACACTGAATTCAGCGTAGTACCACCCATGGTTCGCTAGTTCCAGCCGATGTTGCAGGTTTCACCGCAATGCATAGCCACATGGTGTTACGGGCTTTCTCCCTGCCATAGTACTAGCAGCCGCGATGTAAATGAAATACTCTTGAAAGCGGCGTTAAACCCCAACTCACTCACTCACTCACTTAATTCATTGTCAATAGTATATATTTGAAAATAATTCAATTGCTTTCAAGAAATATTTGTAATGCAAACAGTGCCATGTCGGATATATTCGCAACTGAATTTGAAATAGACTAGTTGATTTAAATTAAATTTCCTGGAGTCTATCTAACTTAATTTACCTACAATTATACATAGAATTATATCGTATCCAAGATAATTACTAAAATATATGAACAAATGTTAACTGGATCAGACGAAAATATATATGTTAAACACTAGTATTTATGCTACACTAAATATATTAACTCTGTTGAAATAACGGCAAGTTACGAACATAACTGGCATGTCACTACTTTATACACTTTTAACAATAGCAATATTTAGTTTCATACACGAGTCAACAGTACCTGCCCAAAAGTGGGTCATCACAGAAATAAATCTAATTGGTAACAAATAGTATTATAGATATTATATAGAACAATATAAAATTTGGAATTTAACATACATGTAATACATTCTCTGTCAACAGTCGACTGCTAGAGACAGCTGAGAGAGCCGGACTGGAGTTAGGAGAGGCAGGGTGTTCTAGAATGCTCCGTCCAAACAGAGGGGGCCAATAGTGTTCTCAGGTATTTACAAACTAATGATATGCAGTTATACTTTATATCTGATATGACCTTTCCGAAATATCAAAATTCCAACAACTATAAAACAATAACATTACAAATCTCATTAAAATCATATGTTTTGTTCGTTTTCAAGGTTAATGTAGCTTTTAAACTTTGGCTTGTCACTCATCCAAGATACAGAATCCAGTTGTGCCCCGTGCATGCATTTAACAACTTCCAGCGAACACGGAGCTCTACGGGATTCCGTCAGCTCCTTGATGAGTGACAACCCAAACACAGTCTGTAGGTCTAGCCTTAGGAACGAATCAGAGATTGATTTTAATAAGATTGTTACATTACATAAATTACATAAATAACCTTTGTATAGAATAATACAATAGGAATGCATTTTATACGGAGTTTATAATATAAACAATATTGTTTTAATGTTTTTTCTCTTTAAAATTTATTGCTATTTTTCTCTTACAGAAAGCTGCTTCGCTGATGAAATGAAGAAACATGTGCATTGAAGACATGCAGAATCTCGTTTTTGCTTGTGTTTTCTTTATACAGGTGAATAAAATTTCATGTAAACTGTGTCACTGTCTATTTTTGTATTGTTCAGTTTTGGTTGATGACTAGCCCGTAATTGATACAGTTGACCAGAAATATATACCATATTTGCTCTAATAGATACATGTACTCTGTCCTGTTTTCAATCGCACCTTTTTAAGGGAATACGTTATTACACTATCATGAAACGCCCAACATTCTTTAGAGAGCTGCGTATATTACAGTGAATAAGGTTTATATATGCAGTCAAACACAATTGTGCTTTATATGTGTTATTGGTCAAATGTAGAAATCTTCAATAGCATAACGTTGTAGGGACTGTTTAATACTGGGACGTTGTGGGAACGTATTTTTTTTGGTCCTGTGAAAGTCCATAATAACGTCATTTCGACTCCACACGAGGGACGTTCTGGGGACGTTATATATCCTGACGTTTTGGGTACGTAAACGTAACGTTGTGACAACGTCCTCACAATGTTATTTTGTTAGCTGGGTCGGTATATAAAATGTACATTCCGAATGATAGATGGCGCCAATTTATATCTATCAGAGGGGTACTGGATGTAAGATTGCCTAACTATCGATTGTGTGAAATGGTTGTGTGGTAAACTGCTGGGTCTAGGTTCGAATCCTGCAAGGCACTCCTCCCGAAAAAGTACAAGAACTTGTACTCTTGAAGGTTGTGTTATCCCAAATATAATCATGTTATACTTGTTCATTATCTAAATATGTAAATAAAAATGTAAACTTATTTCTTTGTTATATTACAAATTAGCATACATTTGTATTTGCTGATCTAAATTCAGAAAATCTCTCTCCATCTGAATGTTTATATCCGAAATGTCCAACATGTGACAATTAAATGAAAATGAAACAACGGTCATATAATGGGCAGCAATTACGAAATTTCTCATGTCATTTACATATCTAAGACTAGTATGAATTTACCTACAGGTGTATGAACATTATCAACCAAAATATGCAATTTTCTCTGCAGCAAATAAATTTTTTAAATTAATCGGCGGAAGCCACCCGTGGTGCATTGTTCGATTTTCAATCAGAATTAAAACTTTTCATCTCATCATTGTCACAGAACTTGTCAATAAGTATCAATATATAAACAATCAACTTTGTTCTCACATCAATCCGTTTGTCTCGTGTCCTTATTCATCCATGAAAATAAATATTACGTACATAGAACGAATGGTGAATCTGTTCACAATAACTAAGTTGTTCCATAATATCCTCTACCTCAGAGAAAAGCCACATGGACAGGCACATTTTTGTTTGAAGGGTAGCGAGTTGATAGCACTTGCTTACAAACACTGCCATTTCGACTGAACTCCCAAACTTCTACTGTGCAATGTTTTGTATATGTATAGGTCAGAAAGCCTTCAACAATGTACAAATTACCCAATCTGTCAGTAGAGCTTATTGTTTTAGGTTGTCCGAATCGTCCTGTTGCTGATATTTCCAACACGTTGATGTCACATGGTCTTCCCCATACCACCTTCTCAACAAAGACAAGAAGACCAAACGTTGATGTCTTCAGAAGGCCTAGGTGCGTAAAATCGCCAGTCGGTTTAAGTGTTGGTCGAGTGTAGATTTTTCTTTTTGAGGACACCTCAACACAATCGATTACACTGGCATGTTTCTTGATAATCCAACATGCAATGTTATTGTCAACCACAAGATACGAAATGTAACTCTTTGGCATATGCAGCCAGATTTTCGAACTTTCTACTTTGATGAGAGATTTAGTGAAAATGATAGAATTTGCGCTAAACTTTGTGTAAAAAAACAATATCTCATTGTGTATAGTCAATGAATATGACCACCCGTGGCTAGAGATTTTCTTTTTTGAATAACATCCTATGACTTGTTGAAATATTCCGTCCATCTGAGACCAGTACAAGGTTTTAGACTTTCGGTGATAAACAATAGATAGAATTATTTCTGACAAGTTGATTCCTATCTTCACTGTTATGTTTGATTTCATGGATACTTTATAAATGTCCCTAGCTTTCTCCCAATTCTCGCGTGTTACCATTAAGAAAGACTCAACAACCTTTACTTCACGACTTGATTCATCACCATTTGTCTCGCTACCAGAATTGGTGTTTCGATATTTAACAAAGTTTGTCAGTGTTGTCTTGATGTCAAGTGTTTCAGCCTTTTTGTACAACTTCCCGGAATCCACATCTGCAAGATCACAGCCAGAGGTGGACAAACATGATACAGCGCACTGCACAGCTGTTATACAGTTAGCAGTAGTAGTCAGATACAGGTGGTTTGAAAGTTTAATAGAAACACCCTTCTCGTGTTTGAAGTTGGATGTTCTGGTAAACACACCCTGTATGAACAAAACCAAAATCAAAGCAATGTTCAAAAACATGTCAACATGTGGATCCATCACTTCGACATCAGTTGGCTAAACTGAAGTACAGCTTTTCCTCATGACAATTCTTCAGAAATATTTTATTTTACCTAAATTCAGTGTAAGAACTCATTTGTATTTCATTGTTTCTCTTTATCTCGTTCAAATGTCTTCACTTTACATATAGACACTAGAAGAGCCTCATTTAAATTGCCGCATGTCATCACTTTATCATTATTTATATGTTAATGTTTACCAGATGACGTCTTTATTCAACTTTTCCAATACTTTTAATTCTATCACATTGTGAAAGTTGATTTAAATGTATAAATGATTGTCTAAGAAATTATGCAGAATATAAAACATCCTCGTAACTAACAAACTCGGGGACATTATTTGGCTAAAAATCAGATTTCTTAAAAGTAATGTCTTATTTTTATATTTCTGATCCTACCTCGTGTAGGAGTCTTGGGTCTCAAGTTTCAGCTTGGGAATTATAACTGATTTGACCCCTCGACTTGGTCCAATCTAAACCAATCACAATGTAGTGGACATTCAAAGCATGCAAACTTTTCAAGAGAATAATTGATATTTTTTGGCGAAACCGAATCAAACTTTTCAATCTATTGTGCTTATTTAACTATCGGACATAACATTTTGACACATCAGAATCAATGATATCTCTATTTTCAAATGATTAAATGGGTTAATTATTTTGGAGCGTTATTAATCTTTACTTTTGGGTACACGATATTTCAAAAACTAACTTTTAGTGGATATTATTTTTTATATATAATGAAATTGTTGATGCGTTTATTATTTACAATCATTCAATCATTCCGCCAACGAGATGTTTATTTGACAAAGAGAAGAATCAAATCATATGGGTGACCGTGACCTTAGTATCAAGGTCATTTGAGACCAGATTTTAAATTTTCTAGCATGATATCCCATGAATCCTTGCGCCCAGAGAATCAAAGTGTGTACCAGTCTTCACTTTGAGAGTGCACAGACAGCAGTCGATTTACCGTGACGCTTATTGTTACATAAATTGTGTATTGAGTGCTTCAAAATAATATCTAATAAAGTCTAAACCAAATACCAACTTTTAAATCTAAAAGTATAAATATGCATTGAGTCAAAATTTAACTGCAAAACTTAAATGAATTCCAAAATTGTTTCAGACTGAATTTGACATAATCATCCTTTCTATTTGTTTTCCTTTATGAATAAAATCCTTATGATTTATAAAAAAATATTTAGTTATACTTACTTAATATTTAAATCAATTTAATGTTGTAACTTGCTAAATACAATATTTAAGTTTCCACTGGCAATTTAGCACATAATGGATTCCTTCAATCATATTCTTTCACTGATGATCAGAAATTCACTGATTCAAAATTTCGTTTAACAAAATATTGGAATAATGATTTGCATATATCTTTAGAAATCGATGCTTCAGGGTGATTTAATGATTCAATGTTTTATGCAGTAATAACAAATAACTCGACAAAGCATCAACTTTTAGAGTACATAGTGGGATTGCCAATACCATAGGAAATGTAAAACGTTACATAGATGGTAATTTTATGGGTGTTTTCATACCCTATACTATATGCGCACGAGACCCCAATAGCAGCCCGAGAGCTTTACTGGTCGAGGGCTGAAACAGATTGTGATATGAAAACACCCATATCATAATATGTCTATCATGTACACATACCTAAAAAAACAGACCACATAAAGTAAACATTAAACTTTAATTCCCGATTCTATCTTGTCTAATTATCATGACAACAACAAATTTGTTCTTATGTCATCTGTGTATATTCTCACAGTATTTGGGTTTTGCAGATTCTCTGTATGCATATCGATTGTTTCAAAGTTTACCTCATTTTCTACGGCAAATGTCGATTCAATGATGGTCACTCATACGACCTGCAAATAATTGTGACGTTTTTCAGCGATTTCCACCATGTTGAATGTATGCTGTGCGAAGGGAGACAACTCTTAATTTTGTGTGACTTCGATCTATTTGTCTCGTACGTTACGTATCAACAATTTGTATGGTAATGCTAGGATTGACTCTTTTCGAGAGAATGTTTTTGTTAAATACAAGTGACTACTTAAAAATTACAATAGACAAAAACGAGAAAAATGGATTTTCACTTCAGAAAGAAAGTTGTATTCTTTTGTAAGCTCTGATGATAATTGTAAGTGAATTTTTCTTTCCTGACTAATTAATTTATCATTTATGTTTCATCATTTCATCTTCGGTTACCAAGGGTTTTATATATGCTCCGTTACTCTCCACTATATCACCACTGGGAAACTCTATAAGAGAAATCTGTACCAAAAACCCCGCACTTGGCCGGCGTGAGCCAATGAAACTGCTACGCAGCTTGGACCTGTGAGCCAATGACAATTCATATCACTTCGTTGCAAAGCATGCGCGGTCATTTTGTTAGCCATCTGTCACCAGTTATCTCCCTTGACCATTTACGTCTTATCATCGTCTTCGTGCCATGTTCAATAGATCAGCTTGAATGGCTGTAGAAAGCAACGTTACATACCACCAAATGCAGTTGGGCCATACTGCTTTTTGGGATCCTCGAGTGTAGCATGTTGCACGTGCATGTCCCAAACGTGTAGCGGCGACTATCACGCATCACTGGCTGGAACGTATCGCACAAACACTACTCTACTCTACTCTACATAAACAAACATTTTTTAACTATTCAAAATATTCTCGAAAAGATATCATCATACATATTAGGGATTGCTTAACTTTTGTGTGTATAGGTTAACAATGTTGCCGCGAAAGTCAGATTTATTACAGCAAGAGTTATTACATTCCGATTTTCATTGTGACATCATCATATTGTTCTCTCGATCAATTATATTCCAATAATAGACAGTTGTTCTGTATATTTGTTTTGTAACTGTGTAAAAACTATGAATGTATCTATACAGTCTCAAGGAATGCTTAGTAGCGGCATTGAACAGTACAGTTTCTTCAGGGTAATAATACAAATTCTCTGTACAGCTCAATGCTCAAGTATTCTTTTCGAAATATTGGAGCCAAGACTCGAACGGCCCAGAGCCATTATTGTAAAGCATGCTTTTAGAATGGACAAATAATGGAACTGTCTCTCCAAATTCCTCAGCTCTCGTTTTCACATTGGCATTACATCCTTGATGAGTGTCCTTGCTGTGAGAAATTCCCATTAACCCATGAATCGAAATCGAATTCCATGCATAACATAAAAGTTGGTTTGCGATCAAGTGCACCATGTGGTATTTATGCTACAATGGGTTGATAACTACATTCGATCAATTGCTAAACAAAATCTGAAAAAAATTATTTGGTCAACATAACAATATAACGTGCACATTTAAAAATGAGATTCAGATTAAATTAAAATAAAGCCTTTACTCAACACTCTGTTATAACTGTTTTCATAAACCCATCATGAAAAACATTCATAGACTCCAGATGTAAAAATTTTTAGTCTTATTTTCTATTTGAATTTCTTAGGAGTTGTGAAAGGAGCTATAGCATGTTTTTTTAACTGAAATAAAGTGAGCTCCTGAAAAGGTAGATAGGTGTTACCAATGGCTAAATAATCTCGCGAATCAATAAAAAGAATTCCGAAACAAATGTACATTATTCGGTTAGGCCATGCAAATCCATTTACCTTCGAGCGGCCGTTTCATTGTGTTCACAGAAACGATTATAAACGATTTACAGAAATATAAGAAATCATAAAAAAAACTGGTTTTATCTTAATATTAACAATTGTAAAGAAGCTCTCATACAACCATGTAACTGTATTGGGGAGTAACATATGAATTAATCTGTGCATGTTGTTTGATTAATTTGAATTTTTCAACACATCACAACAGTTCAGCATAATTGTCTATGACGTTGATCCTCTGGGGAAATAAACCGTGGTTTAAACAGGGTCAATTAATGATCAGAGATTAGAATCCTAACCAGAAGAGATTGACAGTTAGGTTAACAGTATACTCTCTGTTATTTACAATAATACAAATTTGAAGGATGTATAGAAGTTTGCACTTACACAAATAAATGTAACATCAGACTTTTTTGTTTTCTTCATTTGAAATGATCATGAGCTCAAGACATATTATCTTATGTTGATTTTAAATGTTTGCATCTGAATGTCAAATCCTTTTCAAATATCCAAGTTACTTTGAAAGGACAATGCGTTTGTACATTTATGAACTTAATAATACAAAATACCGGAAAGCATTACTTATGTTTCGAAGCTGTTATAACCGACTTGGAGTACAATGTATTAGGAAAGGCTTTTGCGATTACGAAAGTCCTGATTCTAAATGTTCATTATGTAAAGTAACTGAAGATGAAATCCATTTTATATTTTATTGTCCAATGTATCAAATATTTCGTGATGACATACCATTATTTAGGAATGTAACAAAAATATGAATGATCTAAAATGTTTGATGAATTCAAATGTCTACACCTTCATGTTGGGAAAATTTCTATACAATGTTTTTCGTGTACGAGGAGAATTCCTTTGACACGCATGTGTATATATTTTCTTGTATATGTCTAATGTATTATGGGTCAACTGGCCTTGAAACAATAAACGATTGAATTGAATTGAACAATGCGTTTGGTTATATATAAATGTCTAAATAAAAATATAAAAAGTGACAAACATTTGGCTAATTGAACATTGGAAAATTAACTTCACATCTCAGATGCAATTACCATGCAAAATCACATCACACTTCAAATGTCTTTGATAACCATAAAACCACGTCTTAATAAACGAAACTGCTCTTAACATTCTTGAGTTAAGAGAATGTACCATTTGTGGCTTTCATATTTTTAACAAATGGTTTATTGCATCGAAAATATTTTCATCTCAAGGTAAAATCAAATTGTGTGATGGAATATCTTTAACACTGATAACCTTAAAATCAAAATTCTAACCAGGAATCCGGGCAGCAATGAATATTTACGTCATTCTTACAAATGTGTTAATGTGACCAGTGTGTAAATTCTATCAAATGCAAGTTAATGCGAAATCTATGTTGAAATAACAATACAGTTTAAATTGTTATTGATACATTTTATTATCTTAAGATTCGAACAATGAAGGAGAAAATTACGTTTTTCTAGCAAAGGTATCAAAGTCAATGTCATCAGAGTGCTAGACCATCAAGTGCAAGCAGTGACAAACTTAAATTATAAGAACGTAATGCTCTTTGAACGATCACTGATAATGTTACAGCTACGTCTTACAATCCAAAACCAGTAGTTTCATTAATACAAAAACAGTAATGAGGAATTCCACCTTTCCTTTTAACCCTAATGTTCACACTCAATGTCTTTTGAATGCATCCCTGTCAAGTGCAAGGATTATACAAATTATCTTCTTAAAAATCCAACACAGTTTAACACTCACCTCCTTTATCATAATTAAATCAACATTTAAATCCAAGCCATGAATTCTGTTTAAGAACAGGAATTTTAATTATTATTTTACTCATGATTAACACTCGATGTTTCTTGAATGTCTCTCGAGCTGACTGCAAGGAACATGTATAAGCATTTAAATCTCACAATTTTAAAATTAATTCCATCTGCGAATTGCGAATAGTCCAAAGTGAACTCCTGATATTATTTCTATATCACCCCAGATAATATATGAGCATAAAAGGCAAGGAGGTGACAACAACATCTTGTATCAATTAAATATCCAATTTAATCGATTTGTAATTACATTAAACATTCTGTACAAACAACATTTTGAGATAGCGAATTTCGAAACCCATGTGTGTTTTTGAAACACATGAAATAAAATATGATATCCTGATGAATGAACTGTGTATTTATGTTTATATATTTTGTTTACACTGTTGTAAATGTGGTCAAGACTATACATCGTTTCCCTCTTATCCCACAGAACAATAACACTAGAGGCTAGGTATTAGTGAGTTAATAATGAATGGGAAGGGTTATCAAATTAAAAGCATATTTTATAAGAAACCAAAGGCTTTTTTCCATTTTACAAATAGTGTAATAACATTGGCATATGAAAAGATATTAACCAAAGGAAAATACCTATCCTAAACGCAAAAAACTTTGGTCAAATTAAATAATTACATGTTTTAGATATATATTAAACTGAAAGAATATATTTTAGCAGAAACTTATAGTATAATCATCAATTTGTTTTACACAAAAATATCGTATCACTACCAGATATTGAGGATTCTACAATTACTAAATAAGAAAAAGCAAGTTTCTTAAATGTCCGACAAAAGCGATTTTCACCATGTCAATGAACAAACTGTATAGATTGTATCAGATGTTTTCAGTCATAAAGCTAAACATGAGTGGGGTTTCTGTGCCAAAAAAAGTTGATGTTGGTCGATTTAATTTGATCACGCATAGCTGTCCCTTAGTTGATATATATAATAGTTTGATGTAATGTGAGAACAACCTTTACTTTAGATTTAAAAAAAAATTCAGGAAAAGCCTTAACTTACATTCTGTGTATTCATGGAAGGACGTTTTTGTAAAAAAAACTGTATGTGAATCAACTGATTGTTGCTCTGCAAAAGTTCTTCAAAATTACACTTCAGTCTGAAACGAAACATATTTCTCTAGATTTAATAGATTCAGATGGATGGCTGGTAGGGTAGAAGCTTTGTGTCATCATGAGCCACGTTTTGAAACATTCTCATTCTAAAAGCTGAGCATATATAAACCCAACTCCTTCGTATCTCACATGAATCCCGGACAAAGGACTTAATTATGCATATACTACTGAGTTGATTAACAGGAATCATTCAACAAATATTAACACCTGTGATCAGTGTCTTGATGCTGTTCCAATCTGAAAGAGGGAATGTAATATCAATATCCAGGTCATCAGGATGTGTAATAATTCAAAATATAACCTTAACATCGCAATATCAGGCGACCAATTATTGATTACGAATTAATAACTCTTGGCGAGAGGTAATTCTCTTGCTGTAAGTTGGTTTGATTAATTGGTCTATATATACAAGTAAAACAAGACACCGTCTGCACTGAACTGCACTACACCAAACTGTTCTTGTCCACTTACAAAGTTTGATTCAAAGCAGGTATCTCTTGAATCAAATTAACAGCTCAGGTCATTTTATCTGATTTTATAATATTAATAAAATTTCACCTGTCAACAATTTCAAATATCCAACTTAGTTTAATATCCAACTAAATATTTAGGAAAATGTACAAAAATCACAAACCTTTCGGTCAATACAATAATAGAAAATTAACTTCGCAGCCCAGATGCAATTATCCAATTTAATTTATTTCAATCCTTCTGACTAAACTCATTGTCAACCGGATACTTAATAACAGCTATGTCTCATACAATTACCTTGCAAAATCATACCGCACTTCAAATCTCATTGATAACTGTAAAACCCCGTCTTAAATACTTTATTACTCTTAACATTCAGGAGTTATGAGAAAGTACCAGTATTTTATTTCTAACAAATAGTTTGTTGCAACTAGAGTATTTTCATTGCAAGGTAAATGCAAATTAAATGTTCGAGAATTACCCATAAATTCAAAATCGGACATGTCATGAATAAGGGCTGCAATGAACTTGTTTGTCATTCTTACAAATGTTCAAATGTAACCCGAGTGTATTCCTTATCATCAAACATTTCATACATAATACAGTATGGCATATTTTAGTGTCTGTTAAAATGGCTTCTTTAATCATCTAAGTGAGAATTATACAGTATATTAGCCACTATTATTTACTAAATGTATACAAAACCAATACTATCTAAGCTTTAAACTGTTTCTAAATGCATTGAGTGTAAGTTATAACTAACATAATCGTTACAATAATGGTATTACGTTGAACTGTCCCTTATAAAAAAAACAGGAAATCAAAGATTTGCTCATCAAATAAACCCTTAACATCACATAAATTGGCCAAAGATAGATCGAACTTTTCAGCAATGCTAAAGTGCCAGGCGACCCATTATTGATTACCAATTAATTAGTTTGGGTGAGAAGTAATTCTCTTGCTGTAAGTTGGTTAGATTAATTGGTCTATATATACAAATAAAACCAGAAACTATCTACACTGAAATCAACATCAGACTGATCTTGTCCACTTTCACAGTTTGATTCAAAGCAAGTATCTCTTGATTCAAAATAGCCTTCTAAGAAGGATTCTACCATGATATTTTAAAATCCTTGTTTTTTATTGGTTTATTTTATGGTTGAATGTAGGTTCGAACACGATTTTTGTGAACGGCGATTTACCGCATTTGGATACATTGTGACATAAGATTCTAAGCCAAGCTATGTCATTGAAGTAAACATGCGTTAATCAGTTATATTCACGTTACGGTTGCCATCATGTGTTCCTTCTACGCAATATAATCTGTGTATTTGTTTTGGAAAGTTATTCTAATTTGGACCGATGTGAAACTACAGTAGTCGATCAAGACCGCCATACGCCATGAACGAACCTGTTTGTATACAATGACGTCATAAGCCCAATCAGTTATGACGTCACAGGAATGGTCACGTCAATTTGACTAGTGGAGGTAAGCTTTCAAGGCGGAGAAACGTTCACTTAGTTCTTCACAATCTGAACTAGAGGTACCAGACTTGAGTTTATCTTCTTCCTCATCCAGTTTCATCACCATCCTGTCTTCCAACGCAGCTGTACAATCATGTCCATCACCTACACCTGTATCCATCCGAGAGCAGTCCTCATCCCCAGAATCACCCCAGAATATTCAACTTCGTGTTCCCAAACCCAAACGAAAGACCCCCAGTGTCAAACAGGTCCAGAACAATTTGAAATACGATCCAGTTTCGAATTGGAAGATCCAGTATACTGACACTATCACCACAGCAGGACGACCCGGGAAATGGCTAATTCTTGATCAATGGCCACCCATAGATCGGGAATTGTGCCTTTTACCCGAACCCTCCCACCTGTGATGTGCCCTAAATATGAACTCCAAAAAACCCTCTTTTGTATTTAGTTCACTTCTATTAATTTCATTGATTAATTTTGTCAATTACTTCCTCATGTTAAAACGAATGTATTATGGTAAATAACTCTTGATTGTTTTTTATGTATGTCTTCGTTTATGTACGTTCACCAATTTTTATCATTCATGTGCACAATGTTTCATCATCTATTTAAATATTATCATATGTCTTTTACGTTCATAGCCATTTTTACATTTTAATGTATATTTATATTCATTATGTACGTTAATTCAAAGCCGCGTCTGTATCACAATCTCCAACATATTATTCCTATCTGTAAATCTAATATACGAGGGGCGTTCAATAACTGTTGCAAGCGGGGCATTGGTGTTTACATAAACAGTGTCAGCTTATAGCAGGTGTTACTATAGTCAAAACATAACATTGACACAGGTGTTACTATAGTCAAAACATAACATTGACACTTGTCAAAACAATTTCTAGACATAACACTTATTTAGATATAATAGCTGCGCTGACCTAGGGGTCTCCATAAACATGGATTCTCTCAAACATGAATAACGCGCTGTGATCAAGTTCCTTACTAATGAGGGATGCAAAGCTACAGTTATTGCCGCTATCGAAAGACGAATTTTAGCTGACCGCCGTGTTAAAGTTTCTGAACTGTCTTTGGAATTCCAGATATCAGCTGGAAGTGTTGAAAAAATAATTCATGACCATCTTGGTATGTCCAAGGTATCTGCAAGATGGGTACCCAGAAACCTCACAGCACAAGATCGCCAGAAAAGAACCGAAAGTTGCATGGAGCTCCTGGATCGGTTAAATGCGGATGAAGCCAGGTTTTTCTCTCGTCTGGTGACAGGTGACGAAACCTGGATCCACCACTGGGACCCGGAAACTAAACTGGAATCCAAGCAATGGAAGCACCCGAGTTCACCGCCTCCCCTGAAGTTTCGCACTCAACCATCAGCTGGCAAGGTTATGGCGACAATCTTTTGGGATGCAAAAGGCATATTATTAATTGATTACTTGCCAACCAAAACTACAATGAATGGTCAATATTATGCCAACTTAATGCAAGAATTGCGAAAGACAATTCGACAGAAACGCCGTGGAATGTTGACACGTGGTGTTCTGATTTTGCATGACAACGCTCCAGTCCACAAGTCAAGAGTTGCACAGGCCGCTATACGTGATTGTTGATTCGAACAGCTTAACCACCCACCCTACAGCCCAGACCTAGCCCCCAGTGACTACTTCCTGTTCAGAAACCTGAAATCCGCCCTACGTGGAAGGCACTTCCGGGATGACGAAGACGTCAAAGCTGCCACAGAGGCGTGGTTAGGGGGGCAAACGGAAGACTTCTACAAAAGCGGCATCAAAAGTCTTAAAGAAAAATGGAATAAGTGTATTGAGGTGAAGGGTAACTATATTGAAAAATAAAAGTAAAAAATTTACTACGCGAGTTGGTTTTATATTGAAGTTGCAACACTTATTGAACGCCCCTCGTATCTTGGTATTTGTAAATAGCACACTAATGTAGGTCCGAACACCATCCAAGTTTGGTGTAAATATCTGTACTTTATGCATACAAGATTTTATGAATAATGTACTTCTCCACACTCTCTTTTAAATAATATTCATGTATGTACTTTTAAGGTACCATTATATCCAATCATCCTCTTTCTTTAAAAACATGATCTTCCAAAAGAAAACAAATATGGCTTAATTTCAACATATTTTATTTGTGTACACTCTGCCGTTCATCCAGCTGATCTGTGACGTCACGGCTCGTCTATGACGTCATGGAACAGACCCCGCACAACAGTACCTCAAGAGAACCTGTAAACATTAAAAAACATGCTCTGATGAAGACCACCTAGTGGTCGAAACATGTAAGCACATGAATAAATATTTGCGACCAAGGCAACTCTGGTTCCTGGTGCTTCTTCTTCCCTTCTTCTCTTATCACTTAATTATCATATTTTAATAAGAATGACTTGTTAATTTCACTTGTTAGTAAATTTCTACCGTATCGAAAACAAACGGAAATGTGATGCGTCATACCTGAAGAAAAATGGGTTCAACCGATTACCGCATCACTCAGTTCATTTCCGCAATGTCAAAGAAACACGGTGATAACTCCTCATTGTAAAATGGAGATAAAAATACTGTGTTTTCAACTTTTTGTGAGTCTAACGTAGAATCGATACAGATGAATAGTGTAAAGTTTATTATGATGTTGTTGGTCCCATTGGGACTTCCAACGTTGTTGCCTCCGAATGATAAAAATCGGTATCGAATCTACATGAGACTCACAAAAAGCTAAAAACACAGTAGGTTTATCTCCTAAATAACACAGAACTAAATTATTAGATAATTGATACAATTTGTATTTCAAGTACATGATTGTGAAACTTATGTGGTATTGATTCTTCAACCAACGCAGCTCTGTAAAGTTCTCAACACCACACCACATGGAGTTTGCAATATTGACAATGCAATGTATCCACTGATGAGTAGTTGTAACTACAATCATCACAGGCTGATATTTACTTAACAAGACTGAAGATGTAACGAATCAATGATTTGAAAAACTCTTGTTAACTTTGCCAAAATTACGCTAGTACACAGGGAGGAAAATAAACATTTCTATTGATCAAATTGAGTCTTGAGTTGATTTCACTTGCTGCATTTCACAAAACATTCTACATAAACTAAATTAAATTTGAGAGATTATCAATATCCCCAGATAACACGCGACGTTCTAACAACGTCCTGGTTTGGTAACATCAGGAAATTTCGTAACTAGGACGTTATTAAAATGTTGTTACATAACGTCATTCCAATACAAAGACACAACATCACACGTACCATTATTAGGATTTCCTGGCAACATAGCTTTCAAACCCAAACTCAACGTTTACATGACGTTGTAAGGACGTTTGTTTTATGTTTCTGTGTGTTTATACTTTTTTAAATACTTGACAAGTTGTTCAAAGTATATTACCTAAATTCATATCATGATTGTTTTTTTATTATTGAAATTAAATTAATTATAGGCTTAAAAAGTTTCAGAATGTTATTTTGCAACATTTTGACAATGTTACATATGACGTCTTGCGGACGTCCCCACAACGTCCATACAAGTTAGGTGCATAACGTCCTCACAACGTTGTTAGGACGTTTGACTACAACATACATTGATTACATCCTGTTTTATTTCCTAATCAATATTTTTACTTGATTCAGTATATAAATACCCTAATGATCATAATCTGAAAACGATTTTGCCTCGACTTGTGAAAAAAATATTATTTTAATGTCAAAATACAATCACATATTTTAAGCAATATTTATTCAGTCAATAATATTTTTATAAGGAATATAATGGATTTAAAAAAAATTAATACATGTTTTTCAATTTTATTTTGGTACCAAATATTACTAAAATCTTTTGCATTCAAAAAGCTGCGTACGATTTGTCTATGAAAATGTCTATGACGTCATATGCCACGATGACGTCACAAATCTAGTACTTTCGCCACCATGTTTGACCTCGACGGGAATATTTTTATTGTGTGTTATCGGCAATCATGAATGGTGGGCCTCTTCTTTACTACAATTAAGTAAAGTTATCTACCTACACATAACGAGCTATTGTTGACCTCGGACTACTTCCGAATTGACCTTGATTACAAACAACGCAGCATTCCGACTCAGGACGCTGCCTGTTTCGGAATGACAATCAAGTAAAAGCTACCTGTTGAACTTAAAACAAAGGCGATGTGTCGACACAGGTGTGTTAAGAATAGTGAGGTCACTTTGAGAAGCTAAATCCAACATCCATGCGACTCAGTTTAAAAAATAAGCATTATTTATATTTGTCGCAACTGTTTGAGTCTGATGGAGAAAGTTAAAAAAATTTCAGATACATTGGTTTCTAGCACATAAGAAAAAACAAAGACTATCAGGGGAGCTGGGGAATACCACACGAAATCCTTGCGAAATGAAGGTATGTGTTAATTGAAAAAAAAAATAATAAAGCAACTATTTACAAAAATATAAAATTGAATGACAGCTGACATGTCAAAATTAATTGGTCATTAATTGAATAGTAAGCCATGGATTCTTTATTTAATAATGAACACAATTAATCATTACAATGTTTCTATTAATATCATATTATGAATTAATTAATCAATAAATAATTTCAGAAAAAGGAGATCAAGATAATTGTGAAAATGAAGAATTTCAAAAGGATGAGTGCCAGACTGATAGACAAGGTAAACAGTTTAATGAGTTTAAACTTGTTGACCCATAGGGGGGCAGTCTTCTGATTAATTTCAGCGTCAATGCATTCATCATTTATACATTGATGTTATTACTAAAAGCCTTAACTTTCAACTGGAGATAGAAATAAATAATTTACTGGTGCATATGTGCATAGCTTTACCTGAAAGGACTGTATATAAAATAATTGACAATATAATCTTACATCACATACATTATTTTAAAACACTAGTAGATGTCAGTTCACTTTACAAACTTATTATCTACATAAAGCATCTTTTCTCAAATGTGAAAAAAATTACTTTTAACAGTTAATCTTCAATTTCACAAATGGGGGGATGTGACTCCTGATAGCTAAAGAAAATGATGATGGTTTGTTAAACAACTTTTTCGTTTTGTTGTCAAAAATTAATATAAACTTTGTAGAGTTGGTGTGTTAATCCTAATAACTTTGGAGCTCTTTCTTCAATATCTTGTAAGTTTTTCCTAGCCCAATTACACGCTCTACATGAATGCGTTTAGAAGCTACTCCACGATCATGAACAATCTCTTCTGGTTCTAGTTGACTCCTTCCCTCAAGCATTGTAGGGGTATTAACCTTTATATTTGCAGATGAAAATATATCTTGGACCTTAATTCATCTGTCTGCCATGGTACTGTCACCAGGGGACAACATGTTTGGATTACACAGCTTACATCTTTCAATGATCTGTCTATCACTACATGAGCCACCATAACTATCACTCATGAAAGTGACAAGTCCACGGGGCGAACAGCCTATCATTGTCTTGAGAGTATTCTTGTTTTTATAATGTGAGAATGTTGCTCTTTGATCATGGACATTACTAGGTTAACAAATAGGTGTTCTGTAGCATCTAATTACTCTGGTCGGGTACCGTTTCCTCCCATGCCTCTACCTGTCTCGATTTCCTCAGTGTTGGACGGACCTTGTTGAAGGCGAAGATGGATGGAACAGAATCTTCCTTAAGACGGGGCTTCTTCCCTGATGAATAATATACATAATAATTAAAAGTGGGAAGTTTGGATTAATATTTATTTTTAAAAAAGTATAGTGATATAGTAACAATATTTTTTTTAAATATTTCATTTTATGTTATCTTAATGTTTAATGTTTAATTCAATTCCACAGGCCAAGCATAAGTAGCAAACAATGTCTATTTTCGCCTTTTTTCAAAATATGTGAATTAATCAGTCAAGCCAAAAGTATGACATGAATTTTCTCTCTATTAATATCCCACATAATTATCAATAAAGTTTTACTTATTTCTTAATACGTTTTCGGTGTCAAAATCAGTAAGTACTGTAACTATGGACGCTAACCTGTGTCAGACGGCTTGTAGTCAGTTGCAGTGAAGTGACTCCGGCACACAACACTGTGTCGACTAGGTATCCACAGTTTCTTGGTTCTGGCATCTGCTCTTCTTCTGGCTACCCTCCATTTCATCATCATATGTGGAGTTTTCGGGAAATTGTGGCCATTTGAACGGCTGCTACAATCGGGCACACAGCACCGCGAAGGCATTGTGACGGTTGACAGGTCATACAGAGCTAACAACAAGGACGGAAATCCGCAGCGCCACCTATGACGCAGTTTCGTATCACTGTTCCCCATTGAGCAATTACTTTGAACCCCTTCTTGAACATGGCCCAGTTTTACTGTCACGCACGGTTTCAGAAACACGGCCGAACTCTTCACAGGGTTATGGCATAGCATACTATGCTTTTTGACGTGTCTTCTGTTACAAGTGTTGCACGGACTTACAAATTGTTCAATCAGCTGTTTGTAAGTTCACTGGGTGCAAGCTTTGTTCAGTTCCGATGTTTATTTTGATTGTTGCAATGCGTCCACATAACCGGAATAATGACCCTTGATTTCATATGCTAATAGCTTCAGTGTAATTAAAATGAATTAAACTACAATGCCGTGCCATAACTTAACGGACAGGGACGTTTTTCCATAAACTTATATGTTAATTTTAGTCCAGGATAAATAATTTTCATAAAATAAGTTCTCGTTGTATCAATCTCACATTACACAGCTTTATTTGAAATCATTTCAGCTTGAATTACACAATATAAATTACATTTTCTGCCTTCAATTTCACATAGATACATCCCATTTACCTGCAAATGTACATTTAATAAAAACGTTTCCCATAGATCGCCATGATAAATGTCTCACAATTTTGTATATATGTTGTTCAAATTATTGTTGTTCCCTAGATAGAAAACGGAAAATTAAACACAACTGATGAGGTTGTAGCCAAGATGATTCCTCACAACCTGGATAAATGTGAATTTAATCTGACAAAAATGGTATCAATGAACATTATTTATCCTGTACTATTAACATGCAGGTCAATGGAAATCATGTCACTGTCCTGTGTATGTTTTATTAAATTTCAAAATGTGTTCATAAACAATGCCACATAGCGGGTGAAAATAGTGTACTGTAGCGAGTGTAGCCTAATTCAGTAGAGTGAGACAAGCATAGAATTAAGCAGATTTAACTTGTGTGTACAGGGATAAGCCCGTGTCTTGAATTCTTTGTCAATGGTATATATTTGAAAATTCAATTGCTTTCAAGAAATATTTGTAATGCAGATGGATTTTTGCATTTGATCAACAAAGCTGTGTCGGATATATTCGCAACTGAATTTGAAATAGACTAGTTGATTTAAATTAAATTTCCTGGAGTCTATCTAACTTAATTTACCTACAATTATACATAGAATTATATCTTATATACCTACATGTGTTATCAATTTGTTATCGTTGCGTAGATTAAAAATTGAATCTTTAACGGAAATAGTAAGACTGTATCCAACATAATTCATATATATATATATATATGAACAAATGTTAACGGGATCAGGGATCAGAAGAAAATATATATGTTAAACACTAGTATTTATGCTACATTAAATATATTAACTCTGTTGAAATAACGGCAAGTTACGAACATAACTGGCATGTCATTACTGTATAGACTTTTCACAATAGGAATATTTAGTTTCATACACCAGTCTACAGTACCTGGCCAAAAGTGAGTCATCAAAGAAATAAATGTTATTGGTAACCAATAGTATTATATATATATTATATAGAAACAATACAAATTTGGAATTTAACATACATGTAATACATTCTCTTTCAACAATTGACTGCTAGAGACAGATGAGAGAGCCGGACTGGAGAGAGGCAGGGTGTTCTAGAATGCTCCGTCCACACAGAGGGGGCCAATAGTGTTCTCAGGTATTTACAAACTAATGATATACAGTTATACTTTATATCTGATATGACCTTTCCGAAATAACACAATTACGACACCTATAAAACAATAACATTACAAATCTCATTAAAATCATAGTTTTGATTCGTTTTCAAGGTTAACTTAAGCTTTAAAATTTTGGCTTGTCACTCATTCAAGATACGGAATCCAGTTGTGGCCCGTGCTCGCTTTCAGAAATCATAAAGCATGCATTTCGGACGGGAAAGTAACAACTTCCGGCGAACACGGAGCTCTACGGGATTCCGTCAGCTCCTTGATGAGTGACAATCCAAACACAGTCTGTAGGTCTAGCCTTAGGAACGTATATACTTGTTCATTATCTAAATGGCATGTATTTCTTATTGAATTAAACATATTCTAATAGATCGGGCTTCATATTCAAACATATTTCAAAGTGAATTTAGTAAATCAATTTCAAATTGCGGTTAATATTTGAAACTACATTTGTAAACTTATTTCTTAAGTTATAGTACAAAATAGCATACATTTGTATTTGCTGATCTAAATTCAGAACATCTCTCTCCATCTGAATATTTATCTCCGAAATGTCCAATATGTGACAATTTCAATGAAAATGAAACAACGTTCATATAATGGGCAGCAATTACGAAATTTCTCATGTCATTTACATAGCTAAGACTAGTATGTATTTTACCTACAGGTGTATGAACATTATTTAGCAAAATATGCAATTTTCTCTGCAACAAATTATTTTTTTTAATTAATCGGTGGAAGCCAGCCATGGTGCATTGTTCGTTTTTCATTCAAAATTAAAACTTTTCATCTCATCATTGTCACAGAATTGGTCAATAATTATCAATATATAAACAATCAACTTTGTTCTCACATCAATCCGTTTGTCTCGTGTCCTTATTCATCCATGAAAATAAATATTACGTACATAGTCCGAATGGTTGAATCTGTTCACAATAACTAAGTTGTTCCATCATATTCTCTACCTCAGAGAAAAGCCACATGGACAGGCACATTTTTGTTTGAAGGGTAGCGAGTTGATAAAACTTGCTTACAAACACTGCCATTTCGACTGAACTCCCAAATTTCTACTGTGCAGTGTTTTGTATATGTATAGGTCAGAAAGCCTTCAACAACTTACAGATTTCCCAATCTGTCAGTAGAGCTTATTGTTTTAGGTTGTCCGAATCGTCCTGTTGCTGATATTTCCAACACGTTGATGTCACACGGTCTTCCCCATACCACCTTCTCAACAAAGACAAGTAGACCAAACTTTGATGTCTTCAAAAGGCCCAGGTGCGTAAAATCGCCAGTCGGTTTAAGTGTCGGTCGAGTGTAGATTTTTCTTTTTGAGGACACCTCAACACAATCGATTACACTGGCATGTTTCTTGATAATCCAACATGCAATGTTATCGTCAACCACAAGATAAGAAATGTAACTCTTTGGCATATGCAGCCAGATTTTCGAACTTTCTACTTTGATGAGAGATTTAGTGAAAATGATAGAATTTGCGCTAAACTTTGTGTAAAAAAAACAATATCTCATTGTGTATAGTCAATGAATATGACCACCCGTGGCTAGAGATTTTCTTTTTTGAATAACATCCTATGACTTGTTGAAATATTCCGTCCATCTGAGACCAGTACAAGGTTTTAGATGTTCGGTGATAAACAATAGATAGAATTATTTCTGACAAGTTGATTCCTATCTTCACTGTTATGTTTGATTTCATGGATACTTTATAAATGTCCCTAGCTTTCTCCCAATTCTCGCGTGTTACCATTAAGAAAGACTCAACAACCTTTACTTCACGACTTGATTCATCACCATTTGTCTCGCTACCAGAATTGGTGTTTCGATATTTAACAAAGTTTGTCAGTGTTGTCTTGCTGTCAAGTGTTTCAGCCTTTTTGTACAACTTCCCGGAATCCACATCTGCAAGATCACAGCCAGGGATAGACATACATGATACAGCACACTGCACAGCTGTTTTACAGTTAGCAGTAGTGGTCATATACAGGTGGTTTGCAAGTTTGATAGAAACACCCTTCTCGTGTTTGAAGTTGGATGTTCTGGTAAACACACCCTGTATGAACAAACACAAAAGCAAAGCAATGTTCAAAAACATGTCAACATGTGGATCCATCACTTCGACATCAGTTGGCTAAACTGAAGTACAGCTTTTCCTCATGATAATTCTTCAGAAATATTTTATTTGACCTAAATTCAGTGTAAGAACTCATTTGTATTTCATTGTTTCTCTTTATCTAGTTCAAATGTCTTCACTTTACATATAGACACTAGAAGAGCCTCATTTAAATAGCCGCATGTCATCACTTTATCATTATTTAAATGTTAATGTTTACCAGGCGACATATTTATTCAACTTTTCCAATACTTTTAATTCTATCACATTGTGAAAGTTGATTTAAATGTATAAATGATTGTCTAAGAAATTATGCAGAATATAAAACATTCTCGTAACTAACAAACTCGGAGACATTATTTTTTTAAAAATGCAATTCTTAAAAGTAATGTCTTATTTTTTTTATTTCTGATCCTACTTCGTGTAGGAGTCTTGGGTCCCAAGTTTCAGCTTGAGAATAATAACTGATTTGACCCCTCGACTTGGTCCAATCTGAACCAATCACAATGTAGTGGACATTCAAAGCGTGCAAACTTTTCAAGAGAATAATTGATATGTTATGTCGAAACCAAATCGAACTTTTCAATCTATTGTGTTTATTTAAATATCGGACATAACATTTTGACACATCAGAATCAATGACATCTCTATTTTCAAATGATTAAATGGGTTAATTATTTTGGAGCTTATTAATCTTTACTTTGGGGTACACGATTTTGCTGATTCTTGTTTGTTTACATTTTTACAGTGTGGATTACTTAATCGAGAAATAATGTTTTAGGAACTCGATTATTTATTTAATTTTTTTTTATGGGTCATGTGAAAAAAGAAGTTATTCAAATAATGCTGTACTGCTTTTGCCATCAGTCGACAAATGCAACTGAACCTGCCCATTTTTCCATTTATCCCATATTTTTCATGTACTTATTTTCTTTATTATATTCTTCTTTACTCTTCTTGATAAACTTGCATCATAGCCAAAATAGAGTCATTGGTTCTGTAGCTCATCAGGCTTTGAACACTAAACTCAGTACGTTTTGAGTCAGAGATGTTTTATTTGTTAGAGATATCACAAATTTCAAACACTTTACGTAATGGAGAAGAAGAATAAAATAGGTGTCTGACACATCTTGCTTCAGGAGTGCCTCGAAAGTGCACATTACCCTGATATCCTGAAGCCGAAAACTATCGTCTTGATGTCTGGTGGTCGCTCACCAATAAATAACATAGCATGTAAGTTTTCAGCAAATGAGTTTTTGAACGTCTGTGATCATCAGTCCTTTCATCCAGGTTCGGTCTCTTGAACTTGTTGCTAGAAAAGGAGCTCTTACATTTGTTAGGTTATCTTATAGCATACTGTTTTACTGATAAAAGTTGTAAGTGCACTACGAGGTCCCTTTTATGCGATCCCAATTATTGACGTAGTTCTATATACGCATGCTATCAATAATGTGAAATAATGTCTTTCCCTCAATTGATGTTAGCAATTCTAGCTCCACTGCAATCTGATAGTAACCATGAACCATATGATAACCTTCGCCCCTAAGAGCCCCTATGTTCATTGGTCAGGATGAATAAGATTTCTATGCTTAACCTAATACAATTCTTCACTGAGAGCTAACCTGGCTTCTAATATTGCTCAAGCTGACCATAACGGAACTTACCCATACAGACGTATTGGAATATTTCACTCTTATATATTTATGAGAATCAGAAGCGATTTGTTTACAACATGCGATATGTATCTCGTGAAGCTGGAGTCAATACCTCATAAGCACAAATACAAACACAGATACGCAGTGAGACTCTCGCGAAATTGTATTCACTCTCAAAGTTTTTTAAATATTCCTCTGCGGGATGCTACTGATGAAAATTTATATTTGGTTATCTTTCTTATTTGTTGACTTAATGTCTCTAAAAGCTTTATTGGAATCATATTGCATCCCAGCTAACAAGGTTCAAGGTTCTGTAACTGCATTAACGTCTTACCAAGTATACATATTGTGAATAAAGAGGAAATGAAAACGTGATGGAACTCTTCAACTCAATCATTCAATCACTTGCCCTCCATTTATGTCAGTAATTCAAACTCTAGTGGAATCTTGTTGTAACTATACGATAAGCTTTAGTCCTCTCATACCATTAAACAAAGTTAGTTTATCAAAGTATTGAGGCAAAATGCTTCGTATTGGTGAGGCATTGACCTAGTTTATTTCACAACGATAACTTTATTGGAATAGAGAGCGGATGACAAATCGTAACAATGCATGAACTGGTATTGAAAAATAAAAAGGCATTCACAAACTTAAAGCTTCAACTGACTGGTTGAATTTGAACTATTTGTACTGTACTGACCAGTCGATGTTCACAGGCGTCAACCCAATGCATTGCCACCATGTCGTCGGTGGCTCTCAATAATTATAGCAGCCTTGATATATGTGAATTATTTTGAAATCGACTATAAACCCAAACTCACATCACCTTTACCATCATTACACATTACACATCTTGTCTCCTGCTACATTGCTTGGTAAAAAATGAAAAACAATCCTTCAATCCATTTATTAGTTTGGTCAATAATCATTGATTTTCACAACGACAAACCAAACACACTGAGCTTTTCTTTTAGGTGTTCTCAACTCGTTTGATGTGTCAATAAGCCATATGTTGAATATAACTCGAGGATACCATCACGATTTCAGTTCGCATGACTGTAATTCATGACTTGAATTTCAATAATATAGAGAATGATGTGTTTATGTATACTTATTGTTAGAAATATTAAAGAGTCATACATGTTGAAACAGTAGAATTGAAATAAATTTCCTATTCTCATGATTGGAAGTAATGGCTTGAATTTAATAAAACTGAATGGTGATAAATGATAATTGCGTACAGTCATTGCACTTGATGTTGAAGCATTCTTTCAAAATAGATTTGAGAGAAAGTGCAGGAAAATCCTCTTTAGTGATTTAAGAATGGAATTAATTATTTGAATAAAATTGAATCGTGAAACTTTGGCATTAACACTGGTCTTTAAGAGAGTATAATATTCATAAAATTTAATTGGGTAGTGATCACAGCTTAATTGGTTAGCACTCAAATGACATTGACTTTACATAAGACGTAAAATTCAAATTATTGCCCTAATAAAGTAGAATTCATGGATTGAATTTTAGGATTATCAACAATATATTGCATATATAGTTATAAGGTACACATATTAGCATTATAATTGATGCTAATACATACACTCGAGCGACATCATTACTCAAACATTGTCTTAACTCTTAATATGAGAAGACATTTTTATTTTATTTTAAGATATTGTTATATGGTTATGATTTATTTTGTTAATATATTGAGATTTTCACCGTATAAAGTTTTTAGGAGTTGCTTGTTATGAATGACTTTGTTCAATATTGAGTGAAATTGGTTGAGCTTAAAACAGAATAAATTGGGTCATTGCGTCTGTGCTTTGAAGTAAATATAGTTGCAATTATTTAAGTGACTGGGGGTTTGTTAACCTTTAAATATTTGAATGATTGTGTTAGCGAAAATACACCAAACATAAGCAATTAACGCCGGTTCAAAAGTCACAGATACTCGTTGATAATCAATAGTTTATTTTACCAGAAACCAATTATCTTTTGATTACAAACTTGTAATGAGTCTCGTTATGTAAGAATTTTAACAAAACAATTTTACTTAATTTATTATTTTAGAGGTCATTGGTAAATTTTGTAATAAGAAGAATTTGAATGCATTGAAACATGTTTGAGGATTTCTCTTCTATGGAAAGGATAATGCAATGTTTTTCATCTAACTAATCAGAACAGATACTTACTACTTAAATCACATATCCTTGTCTCACCATCTATAACACTCGTATTTGCATTTAAACATATTGGTAATATTTGTACTCAATCGTAAATTATTAGCTTTAAATTTAATGGGTAAAGCGAACTTCAAAATGATTACAGTTATATGACTGCTGTTAGAAGCTCCATTGGAATCTCTTAAAGAAGAGAGGAATAAACATAGTAATACTACATGTTATAAGAGAACAGTTTATCACTACAAGCATTGAGCATGTCCTGTGTTAGCCTGATATATGAATATGTTTATAAAGACGTTCGAATTCTAAATACATAAATGCATACATAATTGTAATCCAAGGATATTATATATCTTGTTTGATTTTATTTCCAGTACTGAAAGGCCACAGGCCTGTAGTACAATACATGTCAATGATAATATGTACACGCACATCAAATACAATGAAAATGATATTCAACAATTAGGTATAACTTATATTATGTGTAGAAATATATTCTGTTCTGAATACCATAGCATGGTAAATAAACATAGCTAGATTTTGAATAACTGTAATTTTTGTGTTACTTAACAAGTCTACAAATTTATAAAGGTTCGGATGGACATAGTAATAGTTTTTAATATACAACTTCCTCAGTGAGTTATAAATAGGGCAAATTAAAAGAAAATGATATTCATCTTCTATTTGGTTATTATTACAAAGTCTGCATATTCGATTCTCTCTTTGTACTGATTTGTATCTTCCACTTTCGATATATAAATCATGTGATGAACATCTTAATCGACTTAAGGCTATCCTAAACTTTTTGACATTTATACATGAAAGATAAATTTCTGATTCTAGAGTACATTTTAACATCCTATAATATAGACACTTACTAGAAAGGGATATGTTTTCAGTCCATTCTTGTAAATAAATATCTTTTAATCTCCTCGTTACTTGACAAATAAAGTCCTCGTTTGAACCAACACACTGGTCTATCCAAACAAAACCAAAACCCTTTGTGGATAAGAAATTTCTTACAGAAGTGACCCATTTTTATGACCATTCTTATCATATAACATCATCATATTGTAACATTTCTTTGGTAGACGATATGAAGCCATTTTCAATAACTTTAACCAATACTTTATGGCTTTAATACTTGTGAATAGGTGCATTGGGTATCTACCACATTCTCCATAAACCACTGTTTTGGTAGTGTTGTTTTTCACCCCAAGATATGTTTTACATGCTTTCAATCGTACTCTTTCAATATCTACATAATAATTAAACCCCCAGATTTCAGCCCCGTATGATAAAATTGGTTTAATTTTTGCATCAAATATTTTAAAGTATGCACTTATATCAATGTCACCGAGAACATTTAACTGTTTAAAGATACCAATCATCACCTTTGTTGCTTGAAGGCAAGCATAATTAGCATGCATTGTCCACGATAAACAACTACTGAAGAACAATCCCAAATATTTGTACGAACTAATACAGTCTAATTCTTTGCTTTTATAACACCATTTCTCATTTTTTGATAAACGCCCTCCTTTCTTAAACACTACTATTTTGGTTTTGCTTCTATTTACAGTTAATTTGTAATTGTTACAATAAGTCTCTAGTTCATTTATAAGTCTGTGTAAACCTGCTACAGTACTAGAGAATAACACGATATCGTCTGCAAAGAGCAACAGAAAAATATGTACAAGATCGGGGTGTAACTGTACCCCATACTCACAATTGCTTTCAATTTGGGTTGCTAATTCATTTATGAAAAATGAAAATAAAAATGGGCTTAGTATACATCCTTGTCTTACACCAAGTTGTAGTTCAAAACAGTCTGAGAATTCATTGTTATTTTTTACACAAGCTTTAACATTTTCATACATGTTATGGAGAAGTTTTTTCATTTTCGGGCTAAGACCATGGTTATTGAAAAGAGACCATAATTTCTGTCTGTCAACTGAATCGAAAGCTTTTTCGAAATCAACGAAGAGAGCATAGAGTTTGCCTCCTTTGGCATTGAAATACTTTTGTATAATACTTTGTAGTATAAACATATTGTCGGTGGTGGTATATCCCTTTCTAAATCCTGCTTGAGATTCACTAATTCTATTCATTGTCTCTCCCCACGATACTAATCTTCTGTTAATGATAGAAGTGAAAACTTTACTAAAAATGCTCAAAAGAGTAATCCCTCTGTAATTATTTGGGTTATCCAGACTACCTTGTTTATGGAGCGGGACGATAATACCGATTGACCAACAGGATGGAAAAGTACCATTTTCTAATATAATGTTGAATAATAATTCTAGATATGGGACTACAATATCTCCCGAATTCTTAATAAGTTCTGGTATAATATCATCAATACCTGGTGATTTATTGGGTTTTAAGAATTTTATGCTGTCTAATATCTCATCCCTACTGATTGGAGAATCTAGTATATCTTCTGATATTGAAAAGTTATCATCGTCAGATGTCGATAGGTTTACTTTGTCTACAAAAGTATTAGTATTATTCTCATTCTCATTCTCATTCTCAGTTTCATTTTCAAAGTTAAATAGGTTTCTAAAATGTCGATGCCATTCATCCATATTTATATTGTTTTTCGCTACGGTAGAATTGTTCAACTTTTTCAATTCAAGCCAAAACCGTTTTGAGTCTGAAATGCTACTTTCTATGACAAACTGTTTCTCTCTGAAGTAGGCAAGACGCTTCTGTTTACACATTACACTATATTCATTTCTTATATGACAATATTCTTGGAGTGATTCCTTATCTTTCGTTTTTCTAAATTTATTTAGTAATTTACAACGTTTTATTTTAAGCTTCTCACATTCCTCATCATACCACATATTAGCTTTTCTTCGTGGGGTCTTAATATTTCTTTTCATAGTTTCTGCCGCTAAACACAGGGCGTTAGTTACATATTCAATGCTTTCATCAATATTCGTAAAAGCGCAATCAATTGACTTATCAAATAGGGACTGAACATGATCTGATAGGAGATTCTCTTTAAATTGTTCAGCTTTATCGTTTTCCCAGAAAAACTTAAAGGCATGTTTTGGACTTTTAACATCCCCGTTGTAAGATCTCATGCAGTCTGTCTTCAATGAAACCGCTATCGGAAGATGATCTGACTCAGTACGAGACTGTACACTAAAAGCACCAACGAAATCAAATAATACTGACGATGAGATAATATAGTCTACTAGGCTTGTACCATTATTACTTATATAAGTAAAATCTCCAATTTCATTATCTTCACCACAGCGCCCGTTCATAATGTGAACATTCAATGTAGAACATAAATCTAGAAATGTTTTACCAAAGTTGTTTACAGCTCTGTCAGCGGAAAAACGTTTAAGATTAAAAAAGTCAGTTAAAAAGTCCGAATGCGAATCATTTTGATTTTCTATATAATCTAATATATCATCTTCAACAAAGTCAGACTTTGTGCCTGTTCTGGCATTAAAATCTCCGCCACAGAGGATATAAACATCTGGTAGTTGGAACATGATATCTAATAAGGAGTCCTGAAATACAAGTATACCATTTTTACATTGTGGAGATAACTTATCGTACCACGTCGATCCTTCCGGTTGGATGTAAACACACGAGTATAGGATGTCTCTGTCTAGGCCAAATAATGCACGGTCAAATAATATAAAAACAGCATTTTCAGTAATTTTGGTCCATTTTTTATATTTATACAAATGGTTACGTATCAACACTACTATCCCGCCGGAAAGTCTGCCACAGGTAGATATTTTATCTGCTACTTTTACAATCAATTCATAATCAGGAAAAATATTTTGGATATCTATATCACTGCTCCAAGTTTCACTTATTCCAATTATATCAAACGATTTGATATACTCAACAAGATCATTATGAGAAAGTTTATGCGTTAGTCCACCAATATTCCAAAATATAAAATTTACAAAATCAACTGTCTCACAGTCATTTGTTAATGTGTCCTCGTTCTGTTCTGAAAGTATCTTATAATTCGTAGAATGTTTAGTACGAGAATCTAGGCCTTGGCCCCACCTCTATCGTGGATGCTCCCTGAGAGAGCCACGCGTCGCCGATCTGAGACCACGACCGGAGCCCCGACTACTACCCTGTAGCGAGGCGCTCCGCGTGTGACGCGAGGGAGACTGATCACGTGTTGGTTGGGTCGATGTATCATTCGTCGTAGCGGGTTCTTCTCTGGGGGCTTCCATTAACTTGTTACCTTTGAAATAAAAGCGCATGTTCGGGTTTTCATTACGCCGTCTTTGTAACTCTTGTCGTTGATAAGTTGTGAGATCATTTGCAATGCCCACCCCCTGTTCCTTCAAAACACTTCTCATTTTCACTGAATGCCATTTGTCCTCCCAATGAGACATGCGGACAATAATTGGCCGAATCTTATCACCTCTCTTTGTAGAAAGTCGGTGTGCCCTTTCTATATCCCTCGGGACTAAAGGGGGGAGTTGTTTCACTACCCTTGCCTTATTAAGCACTGACAAAACTTTATCCTTACTCTCAGTGTATGTCTCCCGCTCACTACTTTCAGACACATTGTATAGCACGAGATTGTTTCGTCTGCTACGTTGTTCTTGGTCTTCGAATTTAATGTTTAGCTCTTCCAAATATGTCTCGATACCAACCGTCCTGTCATCTAAAGCTTCTATATCTAGTTTCATCACATCGTGTTCTTTGTTACAAGTGCTTATTCCTTCCCGCAGCCCCTGTATATCTGTCTTCATATCCCTTATGTCATCTTTGATAGACAGAATATCCCGAGACAGTCTATCCTCACTTGCTTGTATCTTACTCAAAATCACACTTTTCAACTCATCTAAACCATCAATAGGGCCTGGGTTGAGTTCTATGTCTCCTGACAGATATAACAGGGAAGGTACAAGTCTCTTTACAGGTAGGGTTCCTTTGTTGACAAGATGTTTATAACATATAGCACTAGCCAGACGCGAGCTATCTGTGACGTCACTATTGTCGCACAAATGTAAACATACATTTTCACCAGCCAGTAGATCAAAATCAAGAGATCCAGTATCAGCACTTACTTCCACCAGTCTTACAAGGGAAAAGGACAATATGAGATGTACAGAGAGAAGTACAGCACAGAGTGTTAGTCTACAGGGTACATCAGAGCTAGTTGTGTACGGAGTGTAGCTGTCACAATGGCTGACCTGTCGTGTACCCCTCGGGCGTGTAAACAGCCCGATCCTCGCTCTATAGAGCATTAAGTCTATCATTTTTAGTTCATAAACACGCTCTATTCCCTTGTGAATCGATATTGATGATTGATTGTCTTATTTCAGTTGGTAGTTTGATAATACCTTAGTTTTTCAGCACTGCTGTGTTCCGTGACCGTGTTGATAGGGGTGTGTAACTCTCATTGCAATAAAGGTCATGCTGACATTAACATAATTGTATTATGAACTACCCTAACGGGATCAAACACGTGGACCTACATTTGTATCTTAGTTATCTTGACTTTATTCACCAGTCGTCTCCGTAATCTTAAGTAGGCCAGTAATGCAGGATAAATTGATAGTTACATTGCATTTTATCAAGGCAATTCATCTTTACAAGATATCAAGTATGTTCTATCTAAATCATATCACGCTTATGACCGTTTAGTGGATGAAAGAGTGAAAGAAAGAAGAATATTGCTTTTACTAAAACTGGTCGCCCACTTGACTTCAATGTTGTCTTCCTGTATAATATATGACACTGAAAATAAAATTTACTGAACGATGTAATGAAACGCATGGGTTAATATGCATTGTAAACTTAATTATATTGAAAGCAGGAGTTGTCTTGAAACTTCTTGTAGTAACAAAAGTTATAACATCTACTTTTTATTGGGTATGTGTATCGTCATATAAATGTGCGGAATAATTCTTATTAATGCCGATCACAGTGTATCACGTATTGATTGGACTTCACATTTGTCAGAAACGAGTGAACTGTGCACGTGATAAATAATAGTTCATGAGAGTTAGAGTGTAGCTACAAAATGTTTTGAAAGACTGTCTAAACGCACATTCATTGTAGTTTTAGATTTAACGTTTAATAATATGTATATTTAAGAAAATATGCCATTAAAATATCTGTCCATCAAGCTTACAAACTCTGATTATCATCTGTCAAAACACTCACAAACAACAAACATGATTACACTCACCGCCGGTTATCTGAAGCATTACAAATTTTAAGACCTAATCCCTCTTTGAATAGAGATCAAGGCTACTTCATCCCATCAGCTTACAACAACTTAATCCACAAATAAGTAATCGACTCTACTTACTCTGGCTTCCACTGGCATCCATGTTATCACAACCTGCTTGTTACACCTTTCATCTCATTGTTATCTCATCTTGTTGTCTTTGTTATCATACCAACATGTATCATGTATATAACCTCTGTTTTTAATCATCTCTCCCATATGCGTGATAACGGTATAATGATCTATACCAAAACGTCGCTATTGTTAATAAAGAAGTTGATCATCTATAAATATTTTGTCTTCTTCCTCTTTCAATAACCTGGATATAAGCAAACGCTATTTCAATAATGTAAACATTTCCTGTCATTACTAAAACATCAAAATCATATGAAAAGTCCAGTTTCATTAATCTCACTTTCACAAAATACCTCAGAATTACAAATTACGCTTTCCAATGAGCCTCTCGTAATCTGAATAAGTATTTCATGATTGTTTATTTGAATTATTTTGAGGGAGGGGATGTCAAATGTACATGCAAATTGTTCAAAATGAGCATGGGAGGATAATTATATAACCATATACCAAATACATATAATAATTTTTGAATTTATTCATTTCAAAATAAATTATTTTCGAATAAAAATTATTTTAAGCTTATACTTTCCTGAACCCAAACACTTTCATTATATTCATCATGAATCTGTCTTCGACCAATTTAGATTGCTAATTCTGGAAAGAACAATCAATGCAAGTATTTTAAGCAAAGAATATGCTTGATGAGGGAAACAAAAATAATATTGTCTGTACAGTAGCAATCGTCTATAATGTAATGTGTTATGGGGACAATATCCCCCTTTTTAAAAACCCATTTAAAATGTTCCCAAGGTTCAGTATCAGAGTGAATTCTCTGCAACAAAAAGCTTGCAAGGTTCAGTTCTCTCTGAAGTCCAATACTCCCCTGAACTCCACCACCACCAACAACATATCCACTTGCAACTACAGAGAGATTGAAACATGCCGATGAAGTGATTACATAATAGGTATTTGCTTAAGAGCATTGCATAAACCATATGTTGTACTTGAAGTAGTGATACGGTTTTAAGGACTTTGGGGTAGGCGGAAATCAGATTATCCCTTGTCATCGTCAGTAGTATAAGATCACAAAATAAACATAACTTTGCATATTTACATTTACGTTACATTATGTTGAATATTTCTTAATGACGCACTTGTCCTTACAACTGAGTATACTTAAATTGGACTGGACTTGTAGATAGCAGTTGGAAAAGACATAATATTTCAAAAACTAACTTTTAGTGGATATTATTTTTTAATGTTTTGTAAAGGCGGTTTTGTGTAAGTGACTTCAGTAGAAAGTTTTCCTAATAGGACACCATGAATATTTGCACCATTCTGACCATCTTTCATTCTCATTTTACTTATGAACACGCAATATTTGTATGTAAGTACTTATCATTGTTACATTAATTAATCTCCTTTCGATGCATTTACGACTAATTACATTCCTATTCTGGCAGGGGTGTTACACGTAATTAAATTGTCCTACAGAGAATTACCATTTTATGTCTGGACCCAAATTAGATCATCCCCAAGGGTAGACCCACAGCCATAGTCATTAACCATTATGACTGTTCAGATACAAACATTGTCCTCGTGATATTCGCTGATATCATGTAATTGAAAAAACGTATATATAAAGACTGATATCCAATAATGAAATTGTCGATGCGTTTATTATTTACAATCATTCAATCATTCCGCCAACGAGATGTTTATTTGACAAAGAGAAGAATCAAATCATATGGGTGACCGTGACCTCAGTATCAAGGTCATTTGAGACCAGATTTTAAATTTTCTAGCATGATATCCCATGAACCCTTGCGCCCAGAGAATCAAAGTGTGTACCGTCTTCACTTTGAGAGTGCACAGACAGCAGTCGACTTACCGTGACGTCACGCTTGTGACAAATAATTGATTTCATCAGTCTTATTGTTACATAAATTGTGTATTGAGTGCTTCAACATAATATCTAATAAAGTCTAAACCAAATACCAACTTTTAAATCTAAAAGTATAAATATGCATTGGGTCAAAATTTAACTGCAAAACTTAAATGAATTCCAAAATTGTTTCAGACTGAATTTGACATAATCATCCTTTCTATTGTTTTTTTTCTTTATGAATAAAATCCTTATGATTAACAACACATTCTTAAGTTATACTTACTTAATATTTAAATCAATTTAATGTTGTAACTTGCTAAATACAATATTTAAGTTTCCACTGGCAATTTAGCACATAATGGATTCCTTCAATCATATTCTTTCACTGAAGATCAGAAATTCACTGATTCAAAATTTCGTTTAACAAAATATTGGAATAATGATTTGCATATATCAACAACTTCCGGTGATGTCATCATGGCAGGTCGTGGTCTATCGAGCTCCGCTGTAACTGAGTGAATTTTACTTGCTATGGTGGAAACTAAAGCATTTCAGCATACTAAATCACATCAAATGTAAGCCTAATTGTGTATTTAATGAATTTGAATGACATTTGTGAACGGATGGTCGCTAATTCTTGTGATAAATTGACGATATAGAAATTGTCACATAAACAGTTATTTCACAGTGGCCGCCATTACCAATTTTTCACAGTGGCCGCCATTACCAATTTTTCACAGTGTTCAGTGCTTCTACCACGTTTTATAAACTCAACTACCATCATTTATCTTATGGAAAATACCCCGTCAATAAAACGCAACCGTCAAGTTGTTTTTTTCCAGAGTCGGACCTAGAAACTGATTCGAAGAGACATTGTAACGTCAATATCAATATGTCGTCGAACGCTGAGGGTGTAATTGAGGAAATGCCTGAGTCCGGTATTAGTCCTCCTGTAATGGATACTTTCCAGCAAAAAATGATGGAAATGTTTCAAAATAAAGAAGTCATGTCAGTACTGTGTTCTACGCTGGCGGAACAAATGAGACCTGTGGTCCGGGAAGAACTAGAAAAGGTCTCGGAAAGAACCACTAAGCTGGAGCAAACCGTGTCTCTTCTAACAGAGAAAATGGAAGTAAAAGATAAGGAGATCTGCGAATTGAACGACCGACTTGACCGAAGCGAGCAGTACTCGCGTCGAAACAACGTCCGAATATCTGGCTTACTGGAACATGATGGCGAGATCACTGGCGACCTGGTGATAGAGCTAGCCGACTCCCTTGGTCTGGAGATCTCAGCAGGTGACATTGACGAATGCCACAGGATGCCGAAACGACCAACTACACGTCAGGTTCCGCCCCGCACTGTCATAGTTCGTTTTGTAAGTAATGCCACGAAACGACAACTTTTGAAACTAAGATCGAAGCTGAAAGAGGTGCGTGAGATTGGATCTCCCAGGATCTACATTAATGAAGATTTGACCAGAACGCGAGCACAACTTGCGAGGAAAGCTCGAGCCCTAGTGTCTGAGAAGAAGATTGAATCTGCTTGGGTCACTCAAGGGGTGATCCTAGTAAAGATGAAGGATGGTTCAGTCACGAAGGTTGCAAATCCATCCCACTTTCAGGAGGTTGTAGAGCAAACGCGACTAAAGGTGTTAATCAACTTGTCACAGGGTGATGTGACACCTATACAAACCTAATATGTGTGTATGATCTTGGACCACGGACTAACTATATAAACCTGTAAGTTAATCTTCACATAAGCCCCTCACTCAAAACGACTTTTACTTGCAAAGTTAATTATATGATCATCAACAGAAAAGTTTTATTCCATGTAATCAGATGTTTGCTCCAGAAACTCTCGAACTGTAAACATGTGAGTGACATTTGTAATTGAATTGTTTATATTAATCAAAATCTTTGACCCGGAAGCAATTGAACTGCAATCATGTGAGTGACATTCATAACTGAAATGTTTTTATTAATCAATTTTTTTTATCCGAAAGCGATCGAACCGCAATCATGTGAGTGACATTCATAACTGAACTGTTTATACTAATCAAATATTTGACCCGGAAGCAATTGAACTACAATCATGTGAGTGACATTCATAACTGAACTGTTTATATTAATCAAATGTTTTGATCCGAAAGCGATCAAACCGCAATCATGTGAGTGACATTCATATCTGAACTGTTTATATTAATCAATTGTTTGATCCGGAAGCAATCGAACCACAATCATGTGAGTGACATTCATAACTGAACTGTTTATACTAATCAAATGTTTGACCCGGAAGCAATTGAACTGCAATCATGTGAGTTACATTCATAACTGTCTGTTTATATTATTCAAATGTCTGATCCGAAAGCGATCGAATTGCAACCATGCGAGTGACTTTCACAATTACAATTGTTTACAATAATTATATGTTTGATCCGGAAGCGATTGAACTGTAATCATGTGATTTACTTTCATAATGCAACTATTTACTGTTTATAATAACCATGTGTTTGATCCGGAGGTGGTTGAAAGTTAATAATTGAAGTGTTTACAATAGGCACATATGACCCGGAAGTGATTGAAATGTAAACACGTTAGTGTCATTCTTAACTCAAAGTGACCTTATATTCACTCACAATATGATCCGATTAATGATCTTTTTATCAGCAAAAGTATATTTATTAGTATTATCAGAAATATGTCTAAAGGTGATCAATATATTAACAATTTTAACTTAAGTTGATTTGGATCCAAAAGAATACACCATATTTGATACACATTTTCGGTTGTTTGCAGTTATTTTTCTTGTTCTATGAACGTTAAATTGCGTAGGCTACACGAAGTTTCACATAAATTTTCTTGTTTTGGTTACATTTGGCGAGCAGTCAATCATGTAAGCAATTGTACTTCTTTGCATTTAAATTATTCGACAGTCAATACAAGAGTAATTCTATTACCTGACATAGTCTTCCCTTGTATCGACGCACACATTAGTTGTTTAGTTTCACTGTTATCCATTATTTTAGTTATTAGACTTCGCAGTATCGACAGGTATCCACAAGCCATGAGGCTTCGATCACGTGACCCCCTACATCGTGCTGCACGATCTAGTTATGTAACGCCGTCAACAAACATTCGCTTTATGTAATAATGAAAAGTATTTCAGTAATAATGCAATTTCCACATTTTTTAAATACAATTTTTAGGCATTTATTCTAAAATTACGTTTCCACCATAGTAACCCCATCCATCTCATCGAAATGATGTTATGGACTCTTCTAATTTTCTTATCCTTTTTTCTTCCTTTTCTTCACCTGTGTAAATATGTTTTCACTCAGTTAACTGACCAATTTCATGACGACTCAACTGTTTTTGTTACTCAACTGCGAACTGAGAGAGTCATTTTATATGACATCAGGATATCTGTAATGTTATCTTTAGAAGAATACTATTGGTTTAATTTAACAAAAGTTTGTGTTTGTGTACATGTCAATTATGATGGTTGTTTGATACATTTACCCACTGCACATGTTATAGTTTTTGAATGTATAGATGCCGGTTGATATAAGTCAGTATAGATTAGCAGTGGGGACATTTGCAGTCATACTTCACTCTTATGCAGCTTGTAAGCTATCCACCTACATTTTCCTTTCCCGTCATCTCTGTGTCTTTAACCTATCTGTCAGCATTATTGCGTCACTACTATTACTCTGTTGTGGAGACGTACATCCTAACCCTGGCCCAACCATAACCGATCTAAAGATAGTACATCTTAATGTTTGTAGTCTAAAAGAAAAATTGGACTTTTTAGAAACTGAATTTAATTCATTTGATGTTATCTGCATAACAGAAACATGGTTACATGAAAATATTTCGAATATCGATATTCTTATACCAGGATTTCAAACCCCTATTCGTAAAGCTGGAGGAAGTCGCGGGGGCGGAGTAGCTGTTTACATTAAAGACAATTTGTATTCCGAGCATATGCAACATTTGGACATGGCCGGACTTGAGGCTGTGTGGGTCCGTGTCAAATGTAAATATAATACTTATCTTATAGGTACTTTCTATAGAGCTGACCGTAGCGTTGCGTATTGGGATTTAATTGACCAGTCAATTGGAAACGCTGTAGATCTTGATCTGTTCACCATTGTTACGGGAGATTTCAATGAAGATGCTTCAAACGGACGAAGTCGTAAAATTAGACTATTAGAATCATTTCACGGGTTAACTCAAATCATAAATAAGCCGACTCGAATCACCTCGCAATCCAATACTTTAATTGATCTTATTTTTGTGTCTTCTGTAGAGAATGTGCAGGGTGGCGGGGTGTTAGATCCTATATGTAGTGACCATTGTCCGACCTATGTTGATATCAAATGTAACAGACCCAAATACGATACATTCAAACGTAAAATATATGATTATCAATGTATGGACGTAAATGGGATGATTTCCGACATCGATAATATTGATATTGAAGAATTATTTTTCGATAAAAACGTAAATGATATTGCAATTAACTTAACCACCGCAATTAAGAAAGTATGTAATGAACATATTCCAAATAGAATTGTCACTATTCGGATATTTGATCCACTTTGTATGAACAATCGAATTAGATCACTAATTCGCACACGCAATAGACACCATAAGATTGCTAAGACAAAAAACTCACCTAGTTGATGGGCTCGATTTAGAAAAAGTAGAAATAAAGTTATCTCATCTGTCAGATCAGCAAAACGCGCTTATGAAAATAAACTCGATGAAATAATCAATCAAACCACTAGTGATAAAAGTTGGTGGAAAATAGTAAATAATTATATGAAAAGAAAGAATAATACCACTAATTTTCCATCTTTAATTCAAAATGATGTAGTTTGTGACGACTTACAAGACATAACTGAAACTTTGAATGATTATTTTATTAGTCAAGCACAAGTAGAAAATCCTGAATCAATACCCCCTCATATCGATCGAAAGACAGTTAATAGTTTATCTGAAATTAATCTTGTAAACAGTGAGGTATACGATATTTTAATGAGTGTAAACACCTTGAAAGCATCTGGCCCGGATGGGATTGGGAACCGAATTCTTAAATTAATCGCACGCAGTATTTCTCCCCTTTTAAGAGATCTCTTTAAGCTCTCACTACAACAAATGATCTTCCCGGCAGCGTGGAAAGAGGCAAGTGTTATTCCAATCCATAAAAAGGGAAGCGTTAACGATTGTACCAACTACAGACCAGTTAACTTAACGAGTTGCTTAGCTAAAATATTCGAACGATGTATATTCAAACATGTTTTCAATTATCTTAGAGACAATAACATCTTATCAAACTTACAGTCCGGTTTTATCCCAGGAGATTCTTGCGTTAATCAGCTCACATATTTGTATAACTTCATTGCTAAGGCAATGGACGAAGGTAAAGAAATACGCGCGGTATTTTGTGACATAAGCAAAGCCTTCGATCGAGTGTGGCATAAAGGTATAGTGCATAAGTTGAATTCTTGTGGAATTGATGGCCCCCTATAACAATGGTTTAAAAGTTATCTAGAACATCGTACACAGCGCGTAGTAATAAATGGTTACAGTTCTAATCTTAAACCAGTAACCGCAGGAGTCCCGCAGGGTTCTGTATTAGGACCACTTTTGTTTTTGGTATACATAAATGATATCGTTGAAGGCATCGATAGCAACATAAGGTTATTTGCCGATGATACTTCTATCTATGTAATAATTGATGACCCCCGGGTAGCGGCGTCGTGTCTTAACAATGATTTACGTAAAATAGCAAACTGGGCCAAAACATGGAAAGTCGACTTCAATCCCGCAAAAACCAAATCAATCCTATTTAGTAGAAAATCTAATCCAAACCCTCATCCCAGTTTGTTTTTCAATGATACAGAAGTTGAAGAAACGTCAAGTCACAAACATTTAGGTATAACCCTTCAAAATGATTGCTCATGGGATGTTCATATCAACGATATTGTTAAAAGGATTAGCCCGATGATCAACTGTTTGAGAAGCTTTAAATATCGACTAACGAGAAACGCCCTAAATCGTATGTATGCGTCATTTATGCTTCCAATATTTGATTACTGTAGCCACATATATGATAATTGCACCAAAACTCAGGCAACAATCTTGGACAAACTGCACTTGGACGCTTTACGTACTATGTGTGGTGCTGTTCGCGGCACCAATCACGATAAAATATATAACGAAACATCTACTGTTCCGCTTTCCGAAAGGAGAAGAATAGCCAAACTAGTCATTTTCTTTAAAATGTATCATTACAGATTGCCCGATTATTTAAACGAACTTGTCCCTCAATTTGTCTCTCAAGCCAGTAGTTATCCCCTGCAAAAATGCATCAGATTTACAAACCATACCGTGCCGTACTGTGTTGTACGATAACTAATTTCTTCCGGACACTTTACGCCTTTGGAATTCTTTACCGCAGAATATTAGATCATTAACAGACCTCAAAGATTTCAAGTCTGCCCTAATTTCCAAAACAAAAGGTATATACTTCGATCTAAACATAGGCTCCAGACTCTGTCAAATCCTCCACTGCCGACTACGGCTAGGATGTAGTGATCTCAATGCTGACAAACTCAAAAGACATATCATAGATAAAGCGGATTGTTTTTGTGGTCACGCCAGTGAAGACGCACTTCACTATTTCTTTGTGTGTTCAAGATTTGATTCAATAAGAACAAACAAATGTTATTATACTAATGGCTTTTCATTTGAAACAATCCTATTCGGAAACTCTACCTTGAGCTCTGCAACCATGACTGAAATTTTAAAATCAGTACACCGATTTATAATAGAAACTAAAAGATTTGTTTAGTATAACCACATACCAATTCAAACAAGTGATTCTGACTGCAAGCGTCATAAATGTATCGAACCATCATTAATCAATTAAACAACACTGTTGATTATTTTGTCTAAACACTTATTATTTCAAACCATGTTATCACAACACATGAAGTAATTAACTCAGCCTGACATGTACTGTTGAAACAAGTGAACTAAATTCACTTGATCAGGATTTCAATATAAGTCAAAGAAAAACTGCAGAATGGCATCATTTGTTGAATTTATTCACAATGTCCGACAACTGTGTATACTGTTCCAAACCTTGTGGCTGGAGACAACAGTCTCTTCAATGTGACTTTTGTGACAGATGGCAGCATAGGACTTGTCAAACAGGTAAGCATACTTCTAAGTTAATTTCTTTATATATGTTAATCACAAATATATTATAAATATATATTGTTGACTTATTTTCGATTGTTAAAGAATTTTTCAACATAATATGTAATACTAATATAATGTAATTACTTATGTTTTAAATATCATATTTTGTATTTAAAATTTAAGTTATATAATATCTTAAATTTTATACTATATATATATCATATTTTTTCAGGTATTTCACAGGCCTTCTACAGGGACTTGACCAAGGGGAACGTCCGTCTTGAAGATTGGAGATGCTATACCTGTTCACTGACGAGACACATCTCAACTTCTGCTACCAGTGCCTCTACAGCAACTGCCATCTTAGAGGAATTTAATCCAAGATCTCCTACGCCACCCCCAAGATCTCCTACGCCACCTCCAAGATCTCCTACGCCACCTCCAAGATCTCCTACACCACCTCCCAGGTCTCCATTGATCTTCCAGAGACCCAACCCCCTAGATGAAAGTGCCATCCAGCCCAGGGCACTACCAGAGCTTGAAGTTAACCATGTCATGCCGGCAAGGGAATACACTGTTGTTGAAGATGGGTCGAAGAGAGGCAAATCCAAGTTTGACCTCCAGAGTTTGATTCTTTGGAGTATGATGTGAGTATTTTTATAAAAAAAAATTATAATAAATTTTTAAAATAAATAATTTTCTCTATAATAAATGTAATATTCTTAAGGTTTTTCACAAGTATCTAAAATAATAATGTTAATGTTCTTTTGTTCTATAATATGGTATATATAATCACTTATTCATTTGGTTTTAATAAATTATATTTATATTTCAGTTGAGACCACATTACGTTCCAGACGACTTCCTTGTGGATGATCTGACGGTAGAGGGAGCGAGACATCTCGTATTTGCTACAACGGAGCAGTTGGAGACCATGAAGATGGCCAAAACATGGTACATGGATGGGACATTCGGCATTGTGCGAAAGCCTTTCGTTCAGCTTTATTCCGTCCATGTATTCCTGGTCTCTGAGACTGGGGACATGAAACAGGTGCCCATCTGTTACATGTTCATGTCGAGGAAGAGGAAAGTGGACTATGAAGCGGTAAGTTAATGTTGCAATCTGAGTAATGTTTGTCAGTTAAGTTAATGTAAGTTAATGCAAGTTAATGCATAATGCAAGTTAATGCAAGTTAATGCAAGTTATATATGATATATAATATTTGTTTTTATTCTGCAGGTGTTTAAGGCAGTATTCGACCGATGTGACGGCATCCGAGTCCAGAGGGTAATGGCAGATTTTGAAGCTGGTGCTTGGGAGGCCATGAGATACTTAAGACCAGAGGCTGAGCTCCGTGGCTGTGCTTTTCATTGGCAACAGGCGGTCTATCGTCGGATTCAGATGCTGGGGTTGGAGGTAATTCAATCAATTTTCATACACAACAATATATATATATTCCCGAAAATAATTGCCATATTCGAAAATAAAATGACTTACATATACATTAAATGGGTTACATATGCGATGAAAAATGATATTTAATTATATATATATATATATATCTTTTATTCATATATATGTTTTACTTCTTTCAGACTGAGTACTGTAGAAACAGTGAGTTCTACTCCCTCGTGAAAAAACTGATGGCCCTCCCCTACCTCAGTCCCAACCACATCATGCCGGAGTTCGAAAAACTGAAAGACTTGGCAGGACCGACTGCAACACCCCTCTTCAACTACGCGGAGAACCAGTGGTTGACAAACAATCTGTGGCCAATCCACACCTGGTCTGTCTACAGACTGACAGTCCGCACAAATAATGATTGTGAAGGTAAGTCATCATTCAATCTATAGAAACATATTAATAAAATAATATAATGATAATATAATAACTGATATAATGATGATCACATCAAATGACAAATTTATATTTAAAATAATAATTCACAATTCTCTATTTATTCTTTCTGTTTACAGGATGGCACAAAAGAATCAACAGTCGGGCCGGCAAGAGGAATGTCAACTTCTTTCTCCTTGTGTCACTCCTTCACAAAGAGGCAGGTTTCCTACCGACAGTGAAGGAATTTGTGCAACACGGCCAAATGAAGAGACTGCAAAACACAAGGACCAAAGCTTTCAACAGAAAGCTTGAAGGTGTATGGGCCGCATACGAGGATGAGTCGAAGACCATTCCACAGACACTTGCTGCCATTTCCTCTTTGTTAAAGAAGTGAAAAATGTACATTGAAATAGCTCAGTAGCATGTCAATATTGTAAATTACTTTTGATAGAAAATGGGAAATACTTAGGAAACGTAATTTAATTTCATGTATGCCCATATGTCCATGCATTATTAATGACGCTTCTCATCAAGATCTGTCCATTCTTGGTAAAATTATATGTCAACTGCCTTGTTGTATTATCTCACTCTAGGTATACTATGAAACAATGATTGTATCCAACTGAACTGAAACTGTGCATTGAAGAATGAATAAAACATATACAAACTCCTATCAAGAGCTTTGTGGTCTTCTTATGATGTCTTAAATAATGAATAAAATCTTCTGAATTGTGAAACTGCATTGAAGAATGAATAAAACAAATACAAACTCCTATCAAGAGCTTTGTGGTCTTCTTATGATGTCTTAAATAATGAATAAAATCTTCTGAATTGTGAAACTGTGCATTGAAGAATGAATAAAACAAATACAAACTCCTATCAAGAGCTTTGTGGTCTTCTTATGATGTCTTAAATAATGAATAAACTCTTCTGAATTGTGAAACTGTGCATTGAAGAATGAATAAAACAAATACAAACTCCTATCAAGAGCTTTGTGGTCTTCTTATGATGTCTTAAATAATGAATAAAATCTTCTGAATTGTGAAACTGTGCATTGAAGAATGAATAAAACAAATACAAACTCCTATCAAGAGCTTTGTGGTCTTCTTATGATGTCTTAAAAAATATACTTCTTGATATTCCGTCAGGAATTATTTCATCAATAGACTGGTGACTAAAACAAATCGATACGTTGCGCAACGGAGACATAAAACCAGTTTGGGATCCTTTCTCAACATGGCGGTTGCTTCAATATAACGCTAATAGTTTCCCGTTTTCAGGATTCTGAGGTACAAAACAACTATATTTTGTAAAAAATATATCCATTATCCACAAGTGTAATCATTCATGAACAATTTAGATAGTATTTTAGCGATTTACAGGTGTTAGGCGAAAACGGCAAAATATCCGATTCTCGGCTGTCGGGTGATTTTTGACAACTACTTTATTGTTTCGATATAACGAATATTAATGGCTCTAATACCGCTATACTGAATGTTCAGTCAGAAATATACAGTTAATAGTTTATAATTTAATATGTATATGGGAACTTGGGAACATATTTCTTTGGCATAACTCAAATAGTTTTAAGTTTGTTTAACTGAACAATTTACATTTGGATAGGCTAGCTCTTTATATCAATCAAATAAGATGTAAGAGTTGCTAGTTTTAAATCAATCACACGTGTATTCTTTTATTCAATCAATCAAGTAACTAGATAAGTTTAAACAAACAAGGTAACGTTGCAGCGTTTAGACAATATACACTCTATATGTTGTTTTACCCTCACACCAGTGAGCGTGGCCTAATTTGTGTCCATTCATAACTGATTACTTGGGCTTATGAAGGACTCAGTGTCACACATCTTCAGGATGGTCAGTTCTCTTTGACATCAGGCTGTCACATTTACATATTCAGTGTTCGGTGCAGGTTGTTGGATTATACATGCATTGTTGTAAAGGACTCAGAAGGATTTTCGTTCGTCAATACGGGTATGTCAAATTGAATCGTGATATATCCAAAGTGACTAACAAAAACGTTTTCAAGAGTAACAAAAAATGCCTAAAATGAATAACTTTGAGGTTGAAACATTGTACCTGCCATACCCCGTTACCATAACTTAGATCGTTATATCACAGATACAATCACTTATAATCTTTAGACAACAATACCTTTTTTTTATGTCTAAATAGTATGAACAAGATATATGTATTAAAAATATAATTGTTTTAAATCAGTCTGTATCTTAAAATGAATAACTGTGGAACAATAAATCGTATATGTCATTTGATTTGAGTTTTCCCCGTTTCACTCCATTCATCATAAATATAACGACTGTGAAATATTTAAATAGCGATGGCATTTAAATTTTGATAAAGTTGTTTGCAAACTGTATTTATTTCTCCCATTAATTTGTGTTTAAATCATTGTTTTGATCAACGTATGATATATTCATTGACTCCCCGAGGAGGACAGATGAATCCTAGTCAATAAGTCAAGTAAATAAACATCAAAGTGAATTTTCATTGTAGGTTCTTAAAGTTTATACCTAAATGATCTATAAATACACGTTATTACCAAACTTCATATTTAAATACAAATATTACTTGCATATTTCATTAAACCCCGTCCCATCTTAAGATGGGACATCCCAACTTTGAATCCCAAGTTGGGACGCGTCCCATCTTAAGATGGGACGGATCCGCAGTTGGGATGATACATCTATACAGTCTCAAGGAATGCTTAGTAGCGGCATTGAACAGTACAGTTTCTTCAGGGTAATAATACAAATTCTCTGTACAGCTCAATGTTTAAGTATTCTTTTCGAAAAATTGGAGCCAAGACTCGAACGGCCCAGAGCCATTATTGTAAAGCATGCTTTAAGTATGGACAAATAATGGAACTGTCTCTCCAAATTCCTCAGCTCTCGTTTTCACATTGGCATTACATCCTTGATGAGTGTCCTTGCTGTGAGAAATGCCCATTAACCCATGAATCGAAATCGAATTCCATGCATAACATAAAAGTTGGTTTGCGATCAAGTGCACCATGTGGTATTTATGCTACAATGGGTTGATAACTACATTCGATCAATTGTTAAACAAAATCAGAAGAAAAAAAATTTGGTCAACATAACAATATAACGTGCACATTTTCAAATGAGATTCAGATTAAATTAAAAGAAAGCCTTTACTCAACACACTGTTATAACTGTTTTCATAAACCCATCATGAAAAACATTCATAGACTCCAAATGTAACATTTTTTAGTCTTATTTTCTAGTTGAATTTCTTAGGAGTTGTGAAAGGAGCTATAGCATGTTTTTTTTAACTGAAATAAAGTGAGCTCCTGAAAAGGTAGATAGGTGTTACCAATGGCTAATTAATCTCGCGAATCAATAAAAAGAATTCCGAAAAAAATGTACATTATTCGGTTAGTCCATGCAAATCCATTTCCCTTCGAGCGGCCATTTCATTGTGTTCACAGAAACGATTATAAACGATTTACAGAAATATAAGAAATCATAAAAAAACTGGTTTTATCTTAATATTAACACTCGAAAGAAGCCCTCATACAACCATGTAACTGTATTGGGGAGTAACATATGAATTAATCTGTGCATGTTGTTTGATTAATTTAAATTTTTCAACACATTACCAACAGTACAGCATAATTGTCTATGACGTTGATCCTCTGGGGAAATAAACCGCGGTTTAAACAGGGTCAATTAATGATCAGAGATTAGAATCCTAACCAGAAGAGAATGACAGTTAGGTTAACAGTATACTCTCTGTTCTTTACAATAATAAAGATTTGAAGGATGTATAGAAGTTTGCACTTACACAAATAAATGTAACTTCAAACTTTTTTGTTTTCTTCATTTGAAATTATCATGAGCTCAAGAAATATTATATTATGTTGATTTTAAATGTTTGCATCTGAATGTCAAATTCCTTTCAAATATCCAAGTTACTTTGAAAGGACAATGCGTTTGGTTATATATAAATGTCTAAATAAAAATATAAAAAGTGACAAACATTTCGCTAATTGAACATTGGAAAATTAACTTCACATCTCAGATGCAATTACCATGCAAAATCACATCACACTTCAAATGTCTTTGATAACCATAAAACCACGTCTTGATAAACGAAACTGCTCTTAACATTCTTGAGTTAAGAGAATGTACCATTAGTGGCTTTCATATTTTTAACAAATGGTTTATTGCAATTTTCATCTCAAGGTAAAATCCAATTGTGTGATGGAATATCTTAAACACTGATAACCTTAAAATCAAAATTCTAAACAGGAATCCGGGCAGCAATGAATATTTACGTCATTCTTACAAATGTTTTAATGTGACCAGTGTGTAAATTATATCAAATGCAAGTTAATGCGAAATCTATGTTGAAATAACAATACAGTTTAAATTGTTATTGATACATTTTATTATCTCAAGATTCGAACAATGAATGAGTAAATTACGTCTTTCTAGCAAAGGTATCAAAGTCAATTTCATCAGAGTGCTAGACCATCAAGTGCAAGCAGTGACAAACTTAAATTATAAGAACTTAATGCTCTTTGAACGGTCACTGATCATGTTACAACTACGTCTTACAATCCAAAACCAGTAATTTCATTAATACAAAAACAGTAATGAGGAATTCCACCTTTCCTTTTAACCCTAATGTTCAGACTCAATGTCTTTTGAATACATCCCTGTCAAGTGCAAGAATTATACAAATTATCTTCTTAAAAATCCAACACAGTTTAACACTCACCTCCTTTATCATAATTAAATCAACATTTAAATCCAAGCCATGAATTCTGTTTAAGCACAGGAATTTTAATTAATATTTTACTCATGATTAACACTCGATGTTTCTTGAATGTCTCTCGAGCTGACTTCAAGGAACATGTATAAGCATTTAAATCTCACAATTTTAAAAATAATTCCATCTGCGAATTGCGAATAGTCCAAAGTGAACTCCTGATATTATTTCTATATCACCCCAGATAATACATGAGCATAAAAGGCAAGGAGGTGACAACATCTTGTATCAATTAAATATCCAATTTAATCGATTTGTAATTACATTAAACATTCTGTACAAACAACATTTTGAGATAGCGAATTTCGAAACTCATGTGTGTTTTTGAAACACATGAAATAAAATATGATATCCTGATGAATGAACTGTGTATTTATGTTTATATATATTTTTTACACTGTTGTAAATGTGTTCAAGACTAAAGATCGTTTCCCTCTTATCCCACAGAACAATAACATGGGAAGGGTTATCAAATTAAAAGCATATTTTATAAGAAACCAAAGGCTTCCATTTTACAAATGGTGTAATAACATTGGCATATGAAACAATATTAACCAAAGGAAAATACCTATCCTAAACGCAAACAATGTTGGTCAAATTAAATAATTACATGTTTTAGATATATATTAAACTGAAAGAATATATTTTAGCAGAAACTTATAGTATAATCATCAATTTTTTTTTTACACAAAAGTATCGTATCACTACCAGATATTGAGGATTCTACAATTACTAAATAAGAAAAAGCAAGTTTCTTAAATGTCCGACAAAAGCGATTTTCACCATGTCAATGAACAAACTGTATAGATTGTATCAGATGTTTTCAGTCATAAAGCTAAACATGAGTGGGGTTTCTGTGCCAAAAAAGTTGATGTTGGTCGATTTAATTTGATCACGCATAGCTGTCCCTTAGTTGATATATCAAAACTGGAGATTTAATCTTAACCCCATGAGAAACTAATGCATTTCGCTATTCTATAGCACTAATCCCGTTACTGTTCTAAATGAGATTTTCAGACGTGTCAGTGACAGAACTGTCCTTACAAGTCGCATCATTTCTAAATCCCCTGAAACCCTTTACAAGAATAGTTTGATGTAATGTGAGAACAACCTTTTCTTTAGATTTTAAAAAAATGCAGGAAAAGCCTTAACTTACATTCTGTGTATTCATGGAAGGACGTTTTTGTAAAAACTATATGTGAATCAACTGATAGCTTTTCAGAACCAACAAAGTGTTAAGATGTTATTTACATCGATCTATCTTTTCTAAAAATATACTGTTACAACATATATATTGAAATACAGAATACCTGACTTTTATAGACAAAGCAAACATATTGATCGCGTACGTAAACAGTTGTCACCATAGAGGAACTTAACTCGAAATGTTCATGAATATAGTATGACTGTATCCAAGACGAAGTCCTGATTGTTGCTCTGCAAAAGTTCTTCAAAATTACACTTCAGTCTGAAACGAAACATATTTCTCTAGATTTAATAGATTCAGATGGATGGCTGGTAGGGTACAAGCTTTGTGTCATCATGAGCCACGTTTTGAAACATTCTCATTCTAAAAGCTGAGCACATATAAACCCAACTCCTTCGTATCTCACATGAATCCCGGACAAATGACTTAGTTATGGATATACTACTGAGTTGATTAAAAGGAATCATTCAACAAATATTGACACCTGTGGTCAGTGTCTTGATGCTGTTCCAATCTGAAAGAGGGAATGTAATATCAATATCCACGCTGCTAGCCAATACGTTACAGACCCACGTGTTGCCATGTTCATGTATTCACAATATATGTACATTGTATGATACGTTCTTATGTAACCCCCTGTTTACATTATAGGCTATGAAATAACCATCCGTCTGTCCGTACAGGTTCTGCAATATACATAAACAAGATTATGCAGCGCCTTTGACAGTGGACAATATGGTAGACTTTATTTTGCATTGAAATAAGGTTTGTCTTTGTCTTCTGTAGTGTGCTTGTCCAAAAATGTATAACTTCAGTTACACTGTAACTGCTAATCAGGATGTGTAATAATTCAAAATATAACCTTAACATCGCAACTATTGACCATAGATAGATATGTCAGGCGACCAATTATTGATTACGAATTAATAACTGTTGGCGAGAGGTAATTCTCTTGCTGTAAGTTTGATTAATTGGTCTATATATACAAGTAAAACAAGACACCGTCTACACTGAACTGCACTACGCCAAACTGTTCTTGTCCACTTACAAAGTTTGATTCAAAGCAGGTATCTCTTGGAGTTTTTGCTCATTCTGAGTTTTTACTCAAATTTGAGTTGTTTTTTTAACTCAACTTGAGTAAAAAACTCAAATTATTTGAGTCTGCTTGGTAGGTAACTTAAGTTATTATTTGAGATCAAAATTGCGTATAGGAGAAGGCGACAACGGCGTCAGAGAAACAGAAAACGAATGGAGAGGGGTTTGATTGACCGGTGTAACCCTCTAGAAACTATGTCAGAAGAGGCAGTATTTTCAAGGTATCGTTTTCGACCTGAGACGATAATTTTTATCGTAACAGTAGTTGCTGGTCAGCTGAGAAGAGACACGGCGAGAAGCTCTCCCCTACCACCCCTAACGCAAGTGCTCGTCTCCCTCCGTTTTCTGGCTACCGGTGGCTTTTGTTCCCTGATTGCTGATACATACCGCAGCATTTCCGCATCGTCGGTGTATCGGTCAATCAGGGACTTTTGCCGTGCGTTGCTACCCCTAGCACAGTGTTTCATCAAGATGCCCGTGGATACAGACGCATGCAAGTCCATGTTTTACCAGATTGCAGGTAATTTCTTCAATTATAAACGCGTAGTCTCAGTAACTTGTCTAAAAATTATGTATAAACTAAGGTAAATAATTTAATAAAGGGAGATCACTCTAATTACGAGGGGTGAGGTAAAAGTTTAACTGCGAAACGGAATAACAAAAACGCAATTATGATATGAAATTAATGAACACAGACCATCTTTTTACATGCTAAATTATTTTGTTTGGTTTGTTTATATTTTAGGATTTCCAAAAGTATTGGGCTGTGTAGATGGCACATTTGTTCGCATTATTGCACCCACACAAAATGAAGGCGATTTTGTAAACAGAAAGGGATATCATTCACTCAATGTTCAGGTGAGTGCACTTGTTCAATTTATTAAAATAAATATTTAAATGTAATTATTGACTTATTTAAATAATCATAAATTAAGCAAGTTATATCTAATATAAATTTTCTGAACTTTGATTAGTTTGACTATCTCAGCATTAACACTTTTGGTTAAATTTACTCATCAAGTTTTGATTGTTTGGCAGATGATCTGTGATGAACAATTTCGAATAACAAACTGTGTTGCCAACTGGCCTGGGAGCGTCCATGACAGTAGGATTTTCCGAGACAGTCAAGTCAGTGTGGCCTTTGAAAATGGTTTGTATTTGTTTAGTTTTGTAGTATAGTGATAATTATAATATTGATATCTATACCAATTATTATCATACTAGTGTTGATACTTTTTTGGCTAGTTTTATATAAGAATAACTAAAAGTATTATGATTTTATAAAGTCAAATACAATCTGAGTCTCCAAATTATAAATACTATTTTTTGTGACTATGAAGGATTTTACTTATGTAATTATTACATTTCAGGTAACTACAAGGGATTACTCCTGGGAGACTCCAGCTACCCGTGCAAGCCTTACCTGATGACTCCATACCTCTCACCAAAAAGGGCACAGGAGAAATTTAATAAAAGTCAAACAAAAACAAGAGTACTTATTAAACAAACCTTTGGAATTTTAAAGCGAAGGTTCTCTTCCTTACACAGTGGCCTTCGCATGTCACCTACACGTGCATGTAAGTAATTGTTTCATGCGCAATATTGCATAATATTGGTATTGACCGACAAGATGTGATAAATGTTGATTATGAGGATTGTGATCATGACAAATTCAATGTCCGAGTTGCTGATGATTTGAGTGGAAAGATGAAACTAACGTATAGAGTCTAGCAGTCGATCGGTGATCGAAAACCGGACTCGGCTGCGAGATCGGCACGTATAAAATTACTGATCCAATCAGGTTACATGCTTAAACAGTAATTCCAGTTTGTGATAATCGCATTTTTTCGATATTCATACATTCATCATAAATATAACGACTGTGAAATATTTAAATAGCGATGGCATTTAAATTTTGATAAAGTTGTTTGCAAACTGTATTTATTTCTCCCATTAATTTGTGTTTAAATCATTGTTTTGATCAACGTATGATATATTCATTGACTCCCCGAGGAGGACAGATGAATCCTAGTCAATAAGTCAAGTAAATAAACATCAAAGTGAATTTTCATTGTAGGTTCTTAAAGTTTATACCTAAATGATCTATAAATACACGTTATTACCAAACTTCATATTTAAATACAAATATTACTTGCATATTTCATTAAACCCCGTCCCATCTTAAGATGGGACATCCCAACTTGGAATCCCAAGTTGGGACGCGTTGGGATGATACATCTATACAGTCTCAAGGAATGCTTAGTAGCGGCATTGAACAGTACAGTTTCTTCAGGGTAATAATACAAATTCTCTGTACAGCTCAATGTTTAAGTATTCTTTTCGAAAAATTGGAGCCAAGACTCGAACGGCCCAGAGCCATTATTGTAAAGCATGCTTTAAGTATGGACAAATAATGGAACTGTCTCTCCAAATTCCTCAGCTCTCGTTTTCACATTGGCATTACATCCTTGATGAGTGTCCTTGCTGTGAGAAATGCCCATTAACCCATGAATCGAAATCGAATTCCATGCATAACATAAAAGTTGGTTTGCGATCAAGTGCACCATGTGGTATTTATGCTACAATGGGTTGATAACTACATTCGATCAATTGTTAAACAAAATCAGAAGAAAAAAAATTTGGTCAACATAACAATATAACGTGCACATTTTCAAATGAGATTCAGATTAAATTAAAAGAAAGCCTTTACTCAACACACTGTTATAACTGTTTTCATAAACCCATCATGAAAAACATTCATAGACTCCAAATGTAACATTTTTTAGTCTTATTTTCTAGTTGAATTTCTTAGGAGTTGTGAAAGGAGCTATAGCATGTTTTTTTTAACTGAAATAAAGTGAGCTCCTGAAAAGGTAGATAGGTGTTACCAATGGCTAATTAATCTCGCGAATCAATAAAAAGAATTCCGAAAAAAATGTACATTATTCGGTTAGTCCATGCAAATCCATTTCCCTTCGAGCGGCCATTTCATTGTGTTCACAGAAACGATTATAAACGATTTACAGAAATATAAGAAATCATAAAAAAACTGGTTTTATCTTAATATTAACACTCGAAAGAAGCCCTCATACAACCATGTAACTGTATTGGGGAGTAACATATGAATTAATCTGTGCATGTTGTTTGATTAATTTAAATTTTTCAACACATTACCAACAGTACAGCATAATTGTCTATGACGTTGATCCTCTGGGGAAATAAACCGCGGTTTAAACAGGGTCACTTAATGATCAGAGATTAGAATCCTAACCAGAAGAGATTGACAGTTAGGTTAACAGTATACTCTCTATTCTTTACAATAATAAAGATTTGAAGGATGTATAGAAGTTTGCACTTACACAAATAAATGTAACTTCAAACTTTTTTGTTTTCTTCATTTGAAATTATCATGAGCTCAAGAAATATTATATTATGTTGATTTTAAATGTTTGCATCTGAATGTCAAATCCTTTTCAAATATCCAAGTGACTTTGAAAGGACAATGCGTTTGGTTATATATAAATGTCTAAATACAAATATAAAAAGTGACAAACATTTGGCTAATTGAACATTGGAAAATTAACTTCACATCTCAGATGCAATTACCATGCAAAATCACATCACACTTCAAATGTCTTTAAAAACCATAAAACCACGTCTTAATAAACGAACCTGCTCTTAACATTCTTGAGTTAAGAGAATGTACCATTTGTGGCTTTCATATTTTTAACAAATGGTTTATTGCATTTTCATCTCAAGGTAAAATCAAATTGTGTGATGGAATATCTTAAACACTGATAACCTTAAAATCAAAAGTCTAACCAGGAATCCGGGCAGCAATGAATATTTACGTCATTCTTACAAATGTTTTAATGTGACCAGTGTGTAAATTCTATCAAATGCAAGTTAATGCGAAATCTATGTTGAAATAACAATACAGTTTAAATTGTTATTGATACATTTTATTATCTTAAGATTCGAACAATGAATGAGAAAATTACGTCTTTCTAGCAAAGGTATCAAAGTCAATTTCATCAGAGTGCTAGACCATCAAGTGCAAGCAGTGACAAACTTAAATTATAAGAACTTAATGCTCTTTGAACGATCACTGATAATGTTACAGCTACGTCTTACAATCCAAAACCAGTAGTTTCATTAATACAAAAACAGTAATGAGGATTTCCACCTTTCCTTTTAACCCTAATGTTCAGACTCAATGTCTTTTGAATGCATCCCTGTCAAGTGCAAGAATTATACAAATTATCTTCTTAAAAATCCAACACAGTTTAACACTCACCTCCTTTATCATAATTAAATCAACATTTAAATCCAAGCCATGAATTCTGTTTAAGCACAGGAATTTTAATTAATATTTTACTCATGATTAACACTCGATGTTTCTTGAATGTCTCTCGAGCTGACTGCAAGGAACATGTATAAGCATTTAAATCTCACAATTTTAAAAATAATTCCATCTGCGAATTGCGAATAGTCCAAAGTGAACTCCTGATATTATTTCTATATCACCCGAGATAATATATGAGCATAAAAGGTAAGGAGGTGACAACAACATCTTGTATCAATTAAATATCCAATTTAATCGATTTGTAATTACATTAAACATTCTGTACAAACAACATTTTGAGATAGCGAATTTCGAAACCCATGTGTGTTTTTGAAACACATGAAATAAAATATGATATCCTGATGCATGAACTGTGTACTTATGTTTATATATATTTTACACTGTTGTAAATGTGGTCAAGACTATACATCGTTTCCCTCTTATCCCACAGAACAATAACACTAGAGACTAGATATAAGTGAGTTAATAATGAATGGGAAGGGTTATCAAATTAAAAGCATATTGTAAAATGGTGTAATAACATTGGCATATGAAAAATATTAACCAAAGGAAAATACCTATCCTAAACGCAAAAGACTTTGGTAAAATTAAATAATTACATGTTTTAGATATATATTAAACTGAAAGAATATATTTTAGCAGAAACTTATAGTATAATCATCAATTTGTTTTACACAAAAATATCGTTTCACTACCAGATATTGATGATTCTACAAATATAAAGGCTTCCATTTTACAATAAAAATAATTTTACAGTAATAACATTTGCAAATAAAAAAAGATTAACAACATTCTGAAGGAAAATACCTATCCTAAACGCAAACAACTTCCGTCAAATTCAATAATTACGTGTTTTAAATATATATTAAACTGAAAGCATATTTTAGCAGAAACTAGTACAATCATCAATTTGTTTTACACAAAGAGATTGTATCACTACCAGATATTGAGGATTCTACACTTACTAAATAAGAAGAAGCAAGTTTCTTAAATGTCCGACAAAAGCGATTTTCACCATGTCAATGAACAAACTGTATAGATTGTATCAGATGTTTTCAGTCATAAAGCTAAACATGAGTGGGGTTTCTGTGCCAAAAAAGTTGATGTTGGTTGATTTAATTTGATCACGCATAGCTGTCCCTTAGTTGATATATCAAAACTGGAGATTTAATCTTAACCCCATGAGAAACTAATGCATTTCGCTATTCTATAGCACTAATCCCGTTACTGTTTTCAAATGAGATTTTCAGACGTGTCAGTGACAGAACTGTCCTTACAAGTCGCATCATTTCTAAATCCCCTGAAACCCTTTACAAGAATAGTTTGATGTAATGTGAGAACAACCTTTTCTTTAGATTTTAAAAAAATGCAGGAAAAGCCTTAACTTATATTCTCTGTATTCATGGAAGGACGTTTTTGTAAAAAAAACTATATGTGAATCAACTGATAGCTTTTCAGAACCAAAAAAGTGTTAAGATGTTATTTACATCGATCTATCTTTTCTAAAAATATACTGTTACCACATATATATTGAAATACAGAATACCTGACTTTTATAGACAAAGCAAACATATTGATCGCGTATGTAAACAGTTGTCACCATAGAGGAACTTAACTCGAAATATTCATGAATATAGTATGACTGTATCCAAGACGAAGTCCTGATTGTTTCTCTGCAAAAGTTCTTCAAAATTACACTTCAGTCTGAAACGAAACATATTTCTCTAGATTTAATAGATTCAGATGGATGGCTGGTAGGGTACAAGCTTTGTGTCATCATGAGCCACGTTTTGAAACATTTTCATTCTAAAAGCTGAGCATATATAAACCCAACTCCTTCGTATCTCACATGAATCCCGGACAAATGACTTAATTATGGATATACTACTGAGTTGATTAACAGGAATCATTCAACAAATATTGACACCTGTGGTCAGTGTCTTGATGCTGTTCCAATCTGAAAGAGGGAATGTAATATCAATATCCACGCTGATAGCCAATACGTTACAGACCCACGTGTTGCCATGTTCATGTATTCACAATAGATGTACATTGTATGATACGTTCTTATGTAACCCCCGGTTTACATTATAGGCTATGAAATAACCATCCGTCTGTCCGTACAGGTTCTGCAATATACATAAACAAGATTATGCAGCGCCTTTGACAGTGGACAATATGGTAGAATTTATTTTGCATTGAAATAAGCTTTGTCTTTGTCTTCTGTAGTGTGCTTGTCCAAAAATGTATAACTTCAGTTACACTGTAACTGCTAATCAGGATGTGTAATGATTCAAAATATAACCTTAACATCGCAACTATTGACCATAGATAGATATGTCAGGCGACCAATTATTGATTACGAATTAATGACTGTTGGCGAGAGGTAATTCTCTTGCTGTAAGTTGGTTTGATTAATTGGTCTATATATACAAGTAAAACAAGACACCGTCTGCACTGAACTGCACTACACCAAACTGTTCTTGTCCACTTACAAAGTTTGATTCAAAGCAGGTATCTCTTGAATCAAATTAACAGCTCAGGTCATTTTAACTGATTTTATAATATTAATAAAATTTCACCTGTCAACAATTTCAAATATCCAACTTAGTTTTATATCCAACTAAATATTTTGGAAAATGTACAAAAATCACAAACCTTTCGGTCGATACAATAATGGAAAAATAACTTCGCAGCCCAGATGCAATTATCCAATTTAATTTATTTCAATCCTTCTGACTAAACTCATTGTCAACCGGATGCTTAATAACAGCTATGCCTCATACAATTACCTTGCAAAATCATACCGCACTTCAAATCTCATTGATAACTGTAAAACCCCGTCTTAAATACTTTATTACTCTTAACATTCAGGAGTTATGAGAAAGTACCAGTATTTTATTTCTAACAAATGGTTTGTTGCAACTAGAGTATTTTCATTGCAAGGTAAATGCAAATTAAATGTTCGAGAATTACCCATAAATTCAAAATCGGACATGTCATGAATAAGGGCTGCAATGAACTTGTTTGTCATTCTTACAAATGTTCAAATGTAACCCGAGTGTATTCCTTATCATCAAACATTTCATACATAATACAGTATGGCATATTTTAGTGTCTGTTAAAATGGCATCTTTAATCATCTAAGTGAGAATTATACAGTATATTAGCCACTATTATTTACTTAATGTATACAAAACCAATACTATCTCAGCTTTAAACTGTTTCTAAATGCATTGAGTGTAAGTTATAACTAATATAATCGTTACAATTATGGTATTACGTTGAACCGTCCCTTATAAAAAAAACAGGAAAACAAAGATTTGCTCATCAAATAAACCCTTAACATCACATATATTGGCCAAAGATAGATCGAACTTTTCAGCAATGCTAAAGTGCCAGGCGACCCATTATTGATTACCAATTAATTAGTTTGGGTGAGAAGTAATTCTCTTGCTGTAAGTTGGTTAGATTAATTGGTCTATATATACAAATAAAACCAGACACTGTCTACACTGAAATCAACATCAGACTGATCTTGTCCACTTTCACAGTTTGATTCAAAGCAAGTATCTCTTGATTCAAAATAGCCTTCTAAGAAGGATTCTACCATGATATTTTATAATCCTTGTTTTTATTGGTTTATTTTATGGTTGACTGTAGGTTCGAACCCGATTTTTGTGAACGGCGATATACCGCATTTGGATACATTGTGACATAAGATTCTAAGCCAAGCTATGTCATTGAAGTAAACATGCGTTAATCAGTTATATTCACTTTACGGTTGCCATCATGTGTTCCTTCTACGCAATATAATCTGTGTATTTGTTTTGGAAAGTTATTCTAATTTGGACCGATGTGAAACTACAGTAGTCGATCAAGACCGCCATACGCCATGAACGAACCTGTTTGTATACAATGACGTCATAAGCCCAATCAGTTATGACGTCACAGGAATGGTCACGTCAAATTGACTAGTGGAGGTAAGCTTTCAAGGCGGAGAAACGTTCACTTAGTTCATCACAATCTGAACTAGAGGTACCAGACTTGAGTTTATCTTCTTCCTCATCTAGTTTCATCACCATCCTGTCTTCCAACGCAGCTGTACAATCATGTCCATCACCTACACCTGTATCCATCCGAGAGCAGTCCTCATCCCCAGAATCACCCCAGAATATTCAACTTCGTGTTCCCAAACCCAAACGAAAGACCCCCAGGGTCAAACAGGTCCAGAACAATTTGAAATACGATCCAGTTTCGAATTGGAAGATCCAGTATACTGACACTATCACCACAGCAGGACGACCCGGGAAATGGCTAATTCTTGATCAATGGCCACCCATAGATCGGGAATTGTGCCTTTTACCCGAACCCTCCCACCTGTGATGTGCCCTAAATATGAATTCCAAAAAACGCTCTTTTGTATTTAGTTCACTTCTATTAATTTCATTGATTAATTTTGTCAATTATTTCCTCATGTTAAAACGAATGTATTATTGTAAATAACTCTTGATTGTTTTTTATGTATGTCTTGGTTTATGTACGTTTACCAATTTTTATCATTCATGTGCACAATGTTTCATCATATATTTAAATATTATCATATTTCTTTTACGTTCATAGCCATTTTTACATTTTAATGTATATTTTTATTCATTATGTACGTTAATTCAAAGCCGCGTCTGTATCACAATCTCCAACATTCTTCAATATTCTTATCTGTAAATCTAATATATCTTGGTATTTGTAAATAGCACACTAATGTAGGTCCGAACCCCATCCAAGTTTGGTGTAAATATCTGTACTTAATTATCATATTTTAATAAGAATGACTTGTTAATTTCACTTGTTAGTAAATTTCTACCCTATCGAAAACAAACGGAAATGTGATGCGTCATACCTGAAGAAAAATGGGTTCAACCGATTACCGCATCACTCAGTTCATTTCCGCAATGTCAAAGAAACACGGTGATAACTCCTCATTGTAAAATGGAGATAAACCTACTGTGTTTTCAACTTTTTGTGAGTCTAACGTAGATTCGATACAGATGAATAGTGTACAGTTTATTATGATGGTGTTGGTCCCATTGGGACTTCCAACGTTGTTGCCTCCGAATGATAAAAATCGGTATCGAATCTACATGAGACTCACAAAAAGCTAAAAACACAGTAGGTTTATCTCCTACATAACACAGAACTAAATTATTAGATAATTGATACAATTTGTATTTCAAGTACATGATTGTGAAACTTATGTGGTATTGATTCTTCAACCAACACAGCTCTGTAAAGTTCTCAACACCACACCACATGGAGTTTGCAATATTGACAATACAATGTGTCCACTGATGAGTAGTTGTAACTACAGTCATCACAGGCTGATATTTACTTAACAAGACTGAAGATGTAACGAATCAATGATTTGAAAAACTCTTGTTAACTTGCCAAAATTACGCTAGTACACAGGGAGGAAAATAAACATTTCTATTGATCAAATTGAGTCTTGAGTTAACTTCACTTGTTGCATTTCACAAAACATTCTACATAAACTAAATTCAATTTGATAGATTATCAATATCCCCAGCTAACACGCGACGTTCTCACAACATCCTGGTTTGGTAACGTCAGGAAAGTTCGTAACTAGGACGTTATTAAAATGTTGTTACATAACATCATTCCAATACAAAGACACAACATCACACGTACCATTATTAGGATTTCCTGGCAACATAGTTTTCAAACCCAAACTCAACGTTTACATGACGTTGTAAGGACGTTTGTTTTATGTTTCTGTGTGTTTATACTTTTTTAAATACTTGACAAGTTGTTCGAAGTATATTACCTAAATTCATATCATGGTTGTTTTTTTATTATTGAAATTAAATTAATTACAGGCTAAAAAAGTTTCAGAATGTTATTTTGCAACATTTTGACAATGTTACATATGACGTCTTGCGGACGTCCCCACAACGTCCCCACAAGTTAGGTGCATAACGTCCTCACAACGTTGTTAGGACGTTTGACTACAACATACATTGATAACATCCTGTTTTATTTCCTAATCAATATTTATACTTGATTTAGTATATAAATACCCTAATGATCATAATCTGAAAACGATTTTGCCTCGACTTGTGAAAAAAAATTATGTTAATGTCAAAATACAATCATATATTTTAAGCAATATTTATTCAGTCAATAATATTTTTATAAGGAATATTTGTATTGTGTGTTATCGGCAATCATGAATGGTGGGCCTCTTCTTTACTACAAGTAAGTAAAGTTATCTACCTACCACTGCTAGAAAATTGGGGGTATCCTGATACAGTATACCTCATGAAACCCTAAGGGTTTAATGAGGTATCCTGCTCAGGATACCCTAAGGGTTTAATGAGGTATCATGATCAGTTTATAGGGAATTTCCTGAGCACAGGATACTTCAGGAAACTCAAGGAAACTCCAGTATATGAACGGAAATTATCAGCGCTATAACATAACGAGGACTTTGTATTTATTCACCAAATATACATAGTCATGTTACATTTCATTGTTAAAAATTAAGATAGTGCGTTAAAAATGTGCATTTTGATCTGTTAGTTGAATGCTTGACGGGGCTGGGGGGGGGGTCATTATTCAAATGAAAAGGGAATTATTTATACATGAGAAGCAGTTTTCAAAATGATTAACTCGCATTTCTAAGAAACAAACTGAAAACTTTGTTTTTAACATTATTTTGTCACTGTTTCATAGAAGTCAGATGCTTGTAAGAGACATCTTGAAAGATTTGATATACGAATGAAGAGGAGGATTTTGCCACATGTCTTGGCAACTTAACAAATAATGATACATTCACTGATTTTACCTTCTTTCTATATTCGTTATGAATATTGAACGATAATGTTACAATTAACAGTTCATTTATTTTCTCAATGATAACATCTAATAACATTTCAGAGGGTAGCAGGATCACGATAAACAAAAGCATATCACTTATTTACTTTGTCAGTATTTATTATAAGGTTTAACAATATACGGTTCAGAAAAACAAAATATATGGACAATCAAATTTATAATAAATATAAATGACGCTCAAATTACAGTCAGCAATTTCATTGATTTCAATATGGTTTGCTGTTACCTAAGAGGTTGGTTGTTGTTTAACTGTCGTCCATTCAGGATAATAAATGTTTTCATTGAATAATATTTGGTAATCAAATCAAGTATCAAATATTAGGAATTAATGAAAGAAGCTTACCTTATCACCGAATCCAACACTATGAATATCCAGATACACAAGAACACAAATTGTAAACTTATAAATCCTTCAATGTTAGAACTTTGAACCACAAGATTGCGAAACTTGTCCTACTTCAACAAAAGTCTTTTCGCAACTGGCAAAGTTTGCAAACAAATTGTTCTCACGATTTCATACTTAATTTAATTTCATTGGTTCCTTGGTTTACCCATTAATTGTCATTGGACAACTAGATTGAGAAAAAATAGTGTTCATGTTGTTACACTCATGACACTGAGACAGAGAGACAGACACTTGTCTCAGTACCACCTGCAATTGTTTATTCAAGTGACACTGACATTATCTGGTCAGGTGGCTTACCGGGAAGCAGACATTTGGTATTACAGTTAAAATGCTTTGATGCTTGAGAGATGATGGCTTGTGTTGTTATAACGGATAAACTTTTTTGATTATACCAATGCTGAACTACTTAACGAAATCGGCCGGTCACTACAGTGACTTAATTGCAATGTCTTAAAGACAGAGCAACACACAGACAAGTAAAAACATGTCATAGAATGAAAATTACATTTTTTATAGCAGTACAACATATTCAGATATAATCAATAAAGCATACTCAACCCCTTTTGATAAAATTAGGTATAGGTTTATATTAGATGGACATGAGTGAAATATCTTGTGTACAATATATTAAGGAAGATATCACTGTATAATATCTACATCACTTGTTCAATGTATTTATTTGCTTGCACAGGTGTCCAATAAATAAACATACCCCGTATCTAGAAACTTTCTAGTGCGTATCTAGAAACTTTCTAGTGCATATCTAGAAACTTTCTAGTGCATATCTAGAAACTTTCTATCAAACACTTTCTATGTACCATGTACCATGTGCCATCTGGACATATTTTTGCAAATCACTAATCACACTTCATCCTTGGAAACATGACACAAATATTTTTCATAAACCCCAGAGACAACAGTAGGACCCCCATGTTGCATCAACTGTTTTACTACATTTACTCATCCGTAAAATCATGGTGAGACCTGAACGAAATAAAACATTTTGTGTCATTATAACTGTCCATGACCTGTCCATGTGTATGTCACTTTGATTTAACTGTATTTTGTTAGGGAGCAGCATTAACATAAGCATTATTTGCTTGTTTGCCAATCCCGTTTTGTTTTTGAAATAAAAATATGTTTAAACCATATAAAACTGATATCAATATCACGTATAAAAAGGGCGTACTTACTAAATCCTGCGTACCAATGTTCTTGGCCTTTCAAATGTAAAACAGTGATTCACTGCGTTGGTTATGCTATCTTTTTAATAATTTGTAGTGAACTAAAGAAGTGTCTCTGGGTTTAAGGTTGTCTGCTTAGCTCAATTCGAGAAATATATTAAGTTTGCCATATTTTGAATCCTTATTTGTAAGTTTATTTTTCAAATGAACAATAAATGTGTCATTTGAATGATGATAACAGTATACATGTAAGTACAGGTAGCAGAGTATTTATAGTAAGGCGTCTCAACGAATATGAATGTATTTGTTCCTAAACTGATTGGAATATCAAATCAAGTGACTGATTTTAATTCATTTGTTGTTACTTACTACATATGAACAGAAACAATATTAATAAATCCGGAGAGACTCACTAATGCAAGACGATTTATAGAAGGAATGGTAGCTGAAAGAGGGCATTTTGTCATAAGCCACTTAATGCATTTTGAAAATGAAGTATTACATTTTCAGTAAGATGTCATCTTGCATATTGGTTAAAATGTGTATGTGTTTATTTCTATAGATTAAGTAATGAAAGGTGTTGAGTGATGCATGTCAGACATAGGGGCAAGAATGAGCTAAGAAACTTCGTATTGTAAGTGGTTAAGAAACTATAATCCATATCACACGTTGTAAAACCTACCGAATTCTAAATGCCCTATACTCATTTAATAAGAACCATTTTACCATTACCTGTTTCCCGGTTTTTCCTAGCCTAACAATATTGATACAAGTAATGAGCCTACATAAGATGTGTATTTAGATCAAAGGTTAATTGCTTTTTCAGGTTATTAAACATAAGTTCTGATAATTACACTGAGTCAAACATACATTTTCATACTTAATAGTTTTATCACTTTAATCGGGACATTTTGATGGTACCATTTTGATTTTTGTCCTGTAAACCAGAGATTATTAGAGCGTAAAATTAACCTCGCGTTACCGACAATTACTAATGAACTGGTTGTCGGCGGTCAGCTCGTTAAGAGAGATAAAACACTGAGGCCGCCAAAGAGTTTTACGAGACACGCGCATGAACAGCAATGGTGCAATGTATTTCATTTATACGTGTATATCTCTAACTAAACAGTCATGGCTGGTGTATATGATCAGCCAGTTTCCTGTCATCCCAGGTTTTGAGGACACCTGTTCAGCAACTCAAACGTGGTAAGCTGTGGACCCGCCGTTGTGTCATTCATTCAATGGTAAGATTACATAATGAAGTATACAAGATCATTGAAAGAAGAAAATGGTGTATATTTGAAAGATGGTGTTTTGTCAGCCATTTATTTATGTATTTAGGAAAGAAGTTTTATGTCTTCAATAAGCTGATATCTTGATTATCTCATGTAACGCCGATGGAGAGAATTAACATTTGAATTTGAACTGAAAATCACATATTCTAAATGTCCATCAATCATCTACCATGCTTGATTAAACTTATGTCTTATTAACACTGCATGTGCTTATTGCGCAATCAAGATGAAAATTATTACTGAGGGTGATATATGTATGACTTTATATTTGAGAACTTACTTGAGAGCCTACATAAGTTGTAGTCGTTGAACCAAAGTTATTAATCATGTGAGGTTAGAAAAGTAAAACTTCTTATCACTGAGTAGGAATTCGTTTGTTCGTCTAAAATACATAACAGTGATATGGTAGTTCACACATTATTAGTATTTGGCATCTCTCTCAACCACAATTAACTATCAATGAACGTAAATCCCCCACAAAACAATACATCCACAAATTTGTATTTGATTAAAGTTATTTGAATGAGTAGACCTTTGGTCATTTGCATTCATTTGCTCATATTACATTGTTCTTTTATGATAAAACACAGTAAGTATTGGATCCGTTTAATGAGTAGAATTCATTTGTTTATGGGTATTTAAGAAAGCAGTTTGATATAAATATCCAACCAAGAACCCATACACTTAACCAAGGCAATAATATTGTATTTGTGGCGTTTGTCAAGAATCATTCACAAATAAAACGTAGGAAATGTACATTTAGTACCCTACCGAAACATGTTTGAAGGGGTATTGAAACACCAAAACAAACTAAAATACCAAAGTAAAAATAAACATTTTGAAATACATTTCCATACTCAATTATTATCCCTTTAACCTATTTTCAACTCAGTTTTGTAACGCCATCGGAAACTTTGTCTTGAAACCACTAGATCAGTAGCGCGGAACAATAAGCTTGAGCATGAACTGATAAAATACAATCACAGAGGCCGCACAAGAGCTACATAAGAGACAGACGTGTGTACATCAGTGTCGCAATATATTGTTTATATACGTAGACGTATATACAACAACTTAAATCACCGGCTGTTGTACATGACTAGACAGTTTTCGTTCATTGGGAACCACTTGTTATACTCGTGTATCAATGATACCGAAACATGCGTGATTAGCAGGGTATTCAAAGCACTGTCGTGGAGCTTCTCTAACTTCATGATACTGCGTAATTAAACACTGGTTTTGATATCGTCAACCTAATCTTATAGTTCTTTAATTGTTACAAACATGACAAATCAAAAGTTACGTATTCATTGCGGTATAGTATGAAAATCAGCGTGTATATAGATTACACTATTGACCAATTGTGAGCGCACGAATATGAAATATAAGCAAATTTGAAAACGTGCATACTATTTATTTCATTACATTTGTTTCGTATTGATAAGTATCCACACTTATACATGAGTGTAAATACGTCTGTGACAATGCCATTAAAACCCTATTTCCACAAAGGTGAAGATTGTTGTATGTAAGTGTCACACAAAAACTGAATTATGGGGCCCTATAAAACATAGTATACAAAAGAATAAACACATATTTAAAAAGAAATACCATAGGATAATGTCAATAACCAAGGGAGACAGTATGAAATATACATGTCGTATCGTATCGATGTTTAAGTTGTAATGTATAATATCATTTAAAACCGTTGCCGTCAAACAATAAGAATCTAACCGTAAAAACATTGATTTAACATCGTATTCATCATAAAATATATATTGCCGTCACACATCCAACAAAAGCCATTTTAGTTTGTGCATATTTAGATAATTATAATCTACAATGTATATGAGAAATAAATGAATATTCAAAACAAAGTACATGTATTGTAAAATTTAAGAATCGACGGAATACTTAATTATCATATTCTATAACATGCAGACACAATTTGGAAATTGCATAGTTACTGGACATTGATTTTGATTTCTCAGTATGGTATAATAAATGTAATTTGTGATGGGATATTTGAAATGAATCAAGTCAATTCAATTCTTTATTATTTATAAGTTGTATCAGTGTATACAGTACAGTATTTTAGTGTCTAATTGCCATCACTCATCCTGTGAGGAGCCCAGTCGCGCTATTAACGAGTTAAATAAAATATGCAAGCCTGGATATACTAGGATATGTGTGTATTGCAAGGGGGCAATCTGTGCGGCTATTACCATAAACCAATTAACGGATGTGTATTGTCGCCAATACTGCTTATTCAATCTGATTAAATTTACACGTGTGTAGTTGACTCAGAGATATATTCAAGTGGTCACTGGAATGTTCAGGAGATACGGTTCACTGACTTCATGGATAAACCCTAAAGTTTCTGAGATTTTTGAAAAAGTGGTATATATTTATTTTGATTTCATTTGAATGAAAACCGGAGAGCATATTGGTTGAAGGCTTATTCAAATTTGATAATTCTGAGGGAAGGAAAATTGTGTGACAAAAGGCTATTCGTAAAAATTGTCCATCAAAATCGTAAGACATCTTGTATAAAACAGAGAGAGACCAGCCGAAATTGTAAACAAATCAAATGATTAAGAACATGTGTAATGTAGATTTTGCATACGCCTCTTCACTGCTGTCAACAATCTAAATCTAAAAATTGGAGACTTATTTCAAGATTAAATAGATAGTGTTCGGATAATGCAAAATTGGTGACTCGATGTTAAAATACAATATTTTATCTTATCTTGAATATATAAATAATCGAAAATGTAATATGTTTACTTGCATCCCCGACAGTATTTTTAGTATTTATTGTAATAGGGGAATTGTTATAACAGTCGCGTAAAACGTAACGCTTTTCAATATCCATCCAGTGGTTCTTGAACATAAATATTGGTTACTAGTAGATGAAGGAGAATGAGTTCTATGGATATACAACTTCTTTAATGCAGGAGTGCGACGTTTCGTGGTAGCTTGATAACAGTTTTAGAAACTCGTTCTCCTTCATATATATATTGAAATTGATTTTAAAATTTTACAAAATTAAGAAAACAATATGTATTGATGACAGCATATAAACATCTTGTTTGCAAATCCTTTTCTATTTACTGAACAAGATATGTTAAACTCTATCCCATAATATTGACATGGATTTGATTATCCGTGAATCGGTATTATGTTTTAAACATATTTATTCATGTTAATTATACATGAATAAGGACATGCAAATAAGCCATATCTATCTAAATGCCTGTCCTCGTCAAGATACAATACATACAATATAAATACGGATGGCATCATGAATACACACACGCACATTTCATACAGTGATTGCAATGTCAGAACAGTAATGAATTATTAGATCGGTATTATATAGTAAAACAGATATCCACTTGTGTAACTACGTTTAATTTTTCATAGAATACATTATGACAAAGCTAAAGTTGACTTCCCAGATAAACCGTTACCAGGCACATTTTTGTTTGAAGGGTAGCGAGTTGATAGCACTTGCTTACAAACACTGCCATTTCGACTGAACTCCCAAACTTCTACTGTGCAATGTTTTGTATATGTATAGGTCAGAAAGCCTTCAACAATGTACAAATTACCCAATCTGTCAGTAGAGCTTATTGTTTTAGGTTGTCCGAATCGTCCTGTTGCTGATATTTCCAACACGTTGATGTCACATGGTCTTCCCCATACCACCTTCTCAACAAAGACAAGTAGACCAAACGTTGATGTCTTCAGAAGGCCCAGGTGCGTAAAATCGCCAGTCGGTTTCAGTGTTGGTCGAGTGTAGATTTTTCTTTTTGAGGACACCTCAACACAATCGATTACACTGGCATGTTTCTTGATAATCCAACATGCAATGTTATCGTCAACCACAAGATACGAAATGTAACTCTTTGGCATATGCAGCCAGATTTTCGAACTTTCTACTTTGATGAGAGATTTAGTGAAAATGATAGAATTTGCGCTAAACTTTGTGTAAAAAAAACAATATCTCATTGTGTATAGTCAATGAATATGACCACCCGTGGCTAGAGATTTTCTTTTTTGAATAACATCCTATGACTTGTTGAAATATTCCGTCCATCTGAGACCAGTACAAGGTTTTAGACTTTCGGTGATAAACAATAGATAGAATTATTTCTGACAAGTTGATTCCTATCTTCACTGTTATGTTTGATTTCATGGATACTTTATAAATGTCCCTAGCTTTCTCCCAATTCTCGCGTGTTACCATTAAGAAAGACTCAACAACCTTTACTTCACGACTTGATTCATCACCATTTGTCTCGCTACCAGAATTGGTGTTTTGATATTTAACAAAGTTTGTCAGTGTTGTCTTGATGTCAAGTGTTTCAGCCTTTTTGTACAACTTCCCGGAATCCACATCTGCAAGATCACAGCCAGAGGTGGACAAACATGATACAGCGCACTGCACAGCTGTTATACAGTTAGCAGTAGTAGTCAGATACAGGTTGTTTGAAAGTTTAATAGAAACACCCTTCTCGTGTTTGAAGTTGGATGTTCTGGTAAACACACCCTGTATGAACAAAACCAAAATCAAAGCAATGTTCAAAAACATGTCAACATGTGGATCCGTCACTTCGACATCAGTTGGCTAAACTGAAGTACAGCTTTTCCTCATGACAATTCTTCAGAAATATTTTATTTTACCTAAATTCAGTGTAAGAACTCATTTGTATTTCATTGTTTCTCTTTATCTCGTTCAAATGTCTTCACTTTACATATAGACACTAGAAGAGCCTCATTTAAATAGCCGCATATCATCACTTTATCATTATTTAAATGTTAATGTTTACCAGATGACGTCTTTATTCAACTTTTCCAATACTTTTAATTCTATCACATTGTGAAAGTTGATTTAAATGTATAAATGATTGTCTAAGAAATTATGCAGAATATAAAACATCCTCGTAACTAACAAACTCGGGGACATTATTTGGCTAAAAATCAGATTTCTTAAAAGTAATGTCTTATTTTTATATTCCTGATCCTACCTCGTGTAGGAGTCTTGGGTCTCAAGTTTCAGCTTGGGAATTATAACTGATTTGACCCCTCGACTTGTTCCAATCTAAACCAATCACAATGTAGTGGACATTCAAAGCATGCAAACTTTTCAAGAGAATAATTGATATTTTTTGGCGAAACCGAATCAAACTTTTCAATCTATTGTGCTTATTTAAATATCGGACATAACATTTTGACACATCAGAATCAATGACATCTCTATTTGCAAATGATTAAATGGGTTAATTATTTTGGAGCGTTATTAATCTTTACTTTTGGGTACACGATATTTCAAAAACTAACTTTTAGTGGATATTATTTCTAATGTTTTATAAAGGCGGTTTTGGGTAAGTGACTTCAGTAGAAAGTTTTCCTAATAAGACACCATGAATATTTGCACCATTCTGAACATCTTTCATTCTCATTTTACTTATGAACACGCAATATTTGTATGTAAGTACTTATCATTGTTACATTAATTAATGTCCTTTCGATGCATTTACGACTAATACATTCCTATTCTGGCAGGGGTGTTATACGTAATTAAATTGTCCTACAGAGAATTACCTACCATTTTATGTCTGGACCCAAATTAGATCATCCCCAAGGGTAGACCCACAGCCATAGTCATTAACCATTATGACTGTTCAGATATAAACATTGTCCTTGTGATATTCGCTGATATCATGTAATTGAAAAAAGGTATATATAAAGACTGATATACAATAATGAAATTGTTGATGCGTTTATTATTTACAATCATTCAATCATTCCGCCAACGAGATGTTTATTTGACAAAGAGAAGAATCAAATCATATGGGTGACCGTGACCTCAGTATCAAGGTCATTTGAGACCAGATTTTAAATTTTCTAGCATGATATCCCATGAACCCTTGCGCCGAGAGAATCAAAGTGTGTACCAGTCTTCACTTTGAGAGTGCACAGACAGCAGTCGATTTACCGTGACGTCACGCTTGTGACAAATAATTGATTTTATCAGTCTTATTGTTACATTAATTGTGTATTGAGTGCTTCAACATAATATCTCATAAAGTCTAAACCAAATACCAACTTTTAAATCTAAAAGTATAAATATGCATTGGGTCAAAATTTAACTGCAAAACTTAAATGAATTTCAAAATTGTTTCAGACTGAATTTGACATAATCATCCTTTCCATTGTTTGTTTTCTTTATGAATAAAATCCTTATGATTAACAAAAAATTATTTAGTTATACTTACTTAATATTTAAATCAATTTAATGTTCTAACTTGCTAAATACAATATTTAAGTTTCCACTGGCAATTTAGCACATAATGGATTCCTTCAATCATATTCTTTCACTGAAGATCAGAAATTCCCTGATTCAAAATTTCGGTTAACAAAATATTGGAATAATGATTTGCATATATCTTTAGAAATCGATGCTTCAGGGTGATTTAATGATTCAATGTTTTATGCAGTAATAACAAATAACTCGACAGAGCATCAACTTTTAGAGTACATAGTGGGATTGCAAATACCATAGGAAATGTAAAACGTTACATAGATGGTAATTTTATGGGTGTTTTCATACCCTATACTATATGCGCACGAGACCCGAATAGCAGCCCGAGAGCTTTACTGGTCGAGGGCTGAAACAGATTGTGATATGAAAACACCCATATCATAATATGTCTATCATATACACATACCTAAAAAAACAGACCACATAAAGTAAACATTAAACTTTAATTCCCGATTCTATCTTGTCTAATTATCATGACAACACAACATTTGTTCTCATGTCATCTGTGTATAATCTCACAGTATTTGGGTTTTGCAGATTCTCTGTATGCATATCGATTGTTTCAAAGTTTACCTCATTTTCTACGGCAAATGTCGATTCAATGATGGTGTCAAGCTCACTCATACGACCTGCAAATAATTGTGACGTTTTTCAGCGATTTCCACCATGTGGAATGTATGCTGTGCGAAGGGAGACAACTCTTAATTTTGTGTGACTTCGATCTATTTGTCTCGTATGTTACGTATCAACAATTTGTATGGTAATGCTAGGATTGACTCTTTTCGAGAGAATGTTTTTGTTAAATACAAGTGACTACTTAAAAATTACAATAGACAAAAACGAGAAAAATGGATTTTCACTTCAGAAAGAAAGTTGTATTCTTTTGTAAGCTCTGATGATAATTGTAAGTGGATTTTTCTTTCCTGACTAATTAATTTATCATTTATGGTTCATCATTTCATCTTCGGTTACCCAGGGTTTTATATATGCTTCGTTACTCTCCACTATATCACCACTGGGAAACTCTTTAAGAGAAATCTGTACCAAAAACCCCGCACTTGGCCGGCGTGAGCCAATCAAACTGCTACGCAGCTTGGACTTGTGAGCCAATGACAATTCATATCACTTCGTTGCAAAGCATGTGCGGTCATTTTGTTAGCCATCTGTCACCAGTTATCTCCCTTGACCATTTACGTCTTATCATCGTCTTCGTGCCATGTTCAATAGATCAGCTTGAATAGCTGTAGAAAGCAACGTTACATACCACCAAATGCAGTTGGGCCATACTGCTTTTTGTGATTCTCGAGTGTAGGATGTTGCACGTGCATGTCCCGAACGTATAGCGGCGACTATTACGCATCACTGGCTGGAACGTATCGCACAAACACTACTCTACTCTACTCTACATAAACAAACATTTTTTAACTATTCAAAATATTCTCGAAAATATATCATCACACATATTAGGGATTGCTTAACTTGTTTGTGTGTAGGTTAACAATGTTGCCGCGAAAGTCAGATATATTACAGCAAGAGTTATTACTTTCCGATTTTCATTGTGAGATCATCATATTGTTCTCTCGATCAATTATATTCCAATAACAGACAGTTGTTCTGTACATTTAAAATAAAATCATTGTTTTGTAACTGTGTAAAAACTATGAATGTATCTATACAGTCTCAAGGAATGCTTAGTAGCGGCATTGAACAGTACAGTTTCTTCAGGGTAATAATACAAATTCTCTGTACAGCTCAATGCTCAAGTATTCTTTTCGAAATATTGGAGCCAAGACTCGAACGGCCCAGAGCCATTATTGTAAAGCATGCTTTAAGAATGGACAAATAATGGAACTGTCTCTCCAAATTCCTCAGCTCTCGTTTTCACATTGGCATTACATCCTTGATGAGTGTCCTTGCTGTGAGAAATTCCCATTAACCCATGAATCGAAATCGAATTCCATGCATAACATAAAAGTTGGTTTGCGATCAAGTGCACCATGTGGTATTTATGCTACAATGGGTTGATAACTACATTCGATCAATTGCTAAACAAAATCTGAAAAAAATTATTTGGTCAACATAACAATATAACGTACACATTTAAAAATGAGATACAGATTAAATTAAAATAAAGCCTTTACTCAACACTCTGTTATAACTGTTTTCATAAACCCATCATGAAAACATTCATAGACTCCAGATGTAAAATTTTTTAGTCTTATTTTCTATTTGAATTTCTTAGGAGTTGTGAAAGGAGCTATAGCATGTTTTTTTAACTGAAATAAAGTGAGCTCCTGAAAAGGTAAATAGGTGTTACCAATGGCTAAATAATCTCGCGAATCAATAAAAAGAATTCCGAAACAAATGTACATTATTCGGTTAGGCCATGCAAATCCATTTACCTTCGAGCGGCCGTTTCATTGTGTTCACAGAAACGATTATAAATGATTTACAGAAATATAAGAAATCATAAAAAAAACTGGTTTTATCTTAATATTAACAATTGTAAAGAAGCTCTCGTACAACCATGTAACTGTATTGGGGAGTAACATATGAATTAATCTGTGCATGTTGTTTGATTAATTTGAATTTTTCAACACATCACCAACAGTACAGCATAATTGTCTATGACGTTGATCCTCTGGGGAAATAAACCGTGGTTTAAACAGGGTCAATTAATGATCAGAGATTAGAATCCGAACCAGAAGAGAATGACAGTTAGGTTAACAGTATACTCTCTGTTATTTACAATAATACAGATTTGAAGGATGTATAGAAGTTTGCACTTACACAAATAAATGTAACATCAGACTTTTTTGTTTTCTTCATTTGAAATGATCATGAGCTCAAGACATATTATCTTATGTTGATTTTAAATGTTTGCATCTGAATGTCAAATCCTTTTCAAATATCCAAGTGACTTTGAAAGGACAATGCGTTTGGTTATATATAAATGTCTAAATACAAATATAAAAAGTGACAAACATTTGGCTAATTGAACATTGGAAAATTAACTTCACATCTCAGATGCAATTACCATGCAAAATCACATCACACTTCAAATGTCTTTAAAAACCATAAAACCACGTCTTAATAAACGAACCTGCTCTTAACATTCTTGAGTTAAGAGAATGTACCATTTGTGGCTTTCATATTTTTAACAAATGGTTTATTGCATTTTCATCTCAAGGTAAAATCAAATTGTGTGATGGAATATCTTAAACACTGATAACCTTAAAATCAAAATTCTAACCAGGAATCCGGGCAGCAATGAATATTTACGTCATTCTTACAAATGTTTTAATGTGACCAGTGTGTAAATTCTATCAAATGCAAGTTAATGCGAAATCTATGTTGAAATAACAATACAGTTTAAATTGTTATTGATACATTTTATTATCTTAAGATTCGAACAATGAATGAGAAAATTACGTCTTTCTAGCAAAGGTATCAAAGTCAATTTCATCAGAGTGCTAGACCATCAAGTGCAAGCAGTGACAAACTTAAATTATAATAGGTTAATGCTCTTTGAACGATCACTGATAATGTTACAGCTACGTCTTACAATCCAAAACCAGTAGTTTCATTAATACAAAAACAGTAATGAGGAATTCCACCTTTCCTTTTAACCCTAATGTTCAGACTCAATGTCTTTTGAATGCATCCCTGTCAAGTGCAAGAATTATACAAATTATCTTCTTAAAAATCCAACACAGTTTAACACTCACCTCCTTTATCATAATTAAATCAACATTTAAATCCAAGCCATGAATTCTGTTTAAGAACAGGAATTTTAATTAATATTTTACTCATAATTAACACTCGATGTTTCTTGAATGTCTCTCGAGCTGACTGCAAGGAACATGTATAAGCATTTAAATCTCACAATTTTAAAAATAATTCCATCTGCGAATTGCGAATAGTCCAAAGTGAACTCCTGATATTATTTCTATATCACATGAGATAATATATGAGCATAAAAGGTAAGGAGGTGACAACAACATCTTGTATCAATTAAATATCCAATTTAATCGATTTGTAATTACATTAAACATTCTGTACAAACAACATTTTGAGATAGCGAATTTCGAAACCCATGTGTGTTTTTGAAACACATGAAATAAAATATGATATCCTGATGAATGAACTGTGTACTTATGTTTATATATATTTTTACACTGTTGTAAATGTGGTCAAGACTATAGATCGTTTCCCTCTTATCCCACAGAACAATAACACTAGAGACTAGGTATAAGTGAGTTAATAATGAATGGGAAGGGTTATCAAATTAAAAGCATATTGTAAAATGGTGTAATAACATTGGCATATGAAAAATATTAACCAAAGGAAAATACCTATCCTAAACGCAAAACACTTTGGTAAAATTAAATAATTACATGTTTTAGATATATATTAAACTGAAAGAATATATTTTAGCAGAAACTTATAGTATAATCATCAATTTGTTTTACACAAAAATATCGTTTCACTACCAGATATTGATGATTCTACAATTATAAAGGCTTCCATTTTACAATAAAAATAATTTTACAGTAATAACATTTGCAAATAAAAAAAGATTAACAACATTCTGAAGGAAAATACCTATCCTAAACGCAAACAACTTCCGTCAAATTCAATAATTACGTGTTTTAAATATATATTAAACTGAAAGCATATTTTAGCAGAAACTAGTACAATCATCAATTTGTTTTACACAAAGAGATTGTATCACTACCAGATATTGAGGATTCTACACTTACTAAATAAGAAGAAGCAAGTTTCTTAAATGTCCGACAAAAGCGATTTTCACCATGTCAATGAACAAACTGTATAGATTGTATCAGATGTTTTCAGTCATAAAGCTAAACATGAGTGGGGTTTCTGTGCCAAAAAAGTTGATGTTGGTTGATTTAATTTGATCACGCATAGCTGTCCCTTAGTTGATATATCAAAACTGGAGATTTAATCTTAACCCCATGAGAAACTAATGCATTTCCCTATTCTATAGCACTAATCCCGTTACTGTTCTCAAATGAGATTTTCAGACGTGTCAGTGACAGAACTGTCCTTACAAGTCGCATCATTTCTAAATCCCCTGAAACCCTTTACAAGAATAGTTTGATGTAATGTGAGAACAACCTTTTCTTTAGATTTTAAAAAAATGCAGGAAAAGCCTTAACTTATATTCTCTGTATTCATGGAAGGACGTTTTTGTAAAAAAAACTATATGTGAATCAACTGATAGCTTTTCAGAACCAAAAAAGTGTTAAGATGTTATTTACATCGATCTATCTTTTCTAAAAATATACTGTTACCACATATATATTGAAATACAGAATACCTGACTTTTATAGACAAAGCAAACATATTGATCGCGTACGTAAACAGTTGTCACCATAGAGGAACTTAACTCGAAATATTCATGAATATAGTATGACTGTATCCAAGACGAAGTCCTGATTGTTTCTCTGCAAAAGTTCTTCAAAATTACACTTCAGTCTGAAACGAAACATATTTCTCTAGATTTAATAGATTCAGATGGATGGCTGGTAGGGTACAAGCTTTGTGTCATCATGAGCCACGTTTTGAAACATTTTCATTCTAAAAGCTGAGCATATATAAACCCAACTCCTTCGTATCTCACATGAATCCCGGACAAAGGACTTAATTATGGATATACTACTGAGTTGATTAACAGGAATCATTCAACAAATATTGACACCTGTGGTCAGTGTCTTGATGCTGTTCCAATCTGAAAGAGGGAATGTAATATCAATATCCACGCTGATAGCCAATACGTTACAGACCCACGTGTTGCCATGTTCATGTATTCACAATATATGTACATTGTATGATACGTTCTTATGTAACCCCCGGTTTACATTATAGGCTATGAAATAACCATCCGTCTGTCCGTACAGGTTCTGCAATATACATAAACAAGATTATGCAGCGCCTTTGACAGTGGACAATATGGTAGAATTTATTTTGCATTGAAATAAGCTTTGTCTTTGTCTTCTGTAGTGTGCTTGTCCAAAAATGTATAACTTCAGTTACACTGTAACTGCTAATCAGGATTTGTAATGATTCAAAATATAACCTTAACATCGCAACTATTGACCATAGATAGATATGTCAGGCGACCAATTATTGATTACGAATTAATGACTGTTTGCGAGAGGTAATTCTCTTGCTGTAAGTTGGTTTGATTAATTGGTCTATATATACAAGTAAAACAAGACACCGTCTGCACTGAACTGCACTACACCAAACTGTTCTTGTCCACTTACAAAGTTTGATTCAAAGCAGGTATCTCTTGAATCAAATTAACAGCTCAGGTCATTTTATCTGATTTTATAATATTAATAAAATTTCACCTGTCAACAATTTCAAATATCCAACTTAGTTTTATATCCAACTAAATATTTAGGAAAATGTAAAAAAATCACAAACCTTTCGGTCGATACAATAATGGAAAAATAACTTCGCAGCCCAGATGCAATTATCCAATTTAATTTATTTCAATCCTTCTGACTAAACTCATTGTCAACCGGATGCTTAATAACAGCTATGCCTCATACAATTACCTTGCAAAATCATACCGCACTTCAAATCTCATTGATAACTGTAAAACCCCGTCTTAAATACTTTATTACTCTTAACATTCAGGAGTTATGAGAAAGTACCAGTATTTTATTTCTAACAAATGGTTTGTTGCAACTAGAGTATTTTCATTGCAAGGTAAATGCAAATTAAATGTTCGAGAATTACCCATAAATTCAAAATCGGACATGTCATGAATAAGGGCTGCAATGAACTTGTTTGTCATTCTTACAAATGTTCAAATGTAACCCGAGTGTATTCCTTATCATCAAACATTTCATACATAATACAGTATGGCATATTTTAGTGTCTGTTAAAATGGCATCTTTAATCATCTAAGTGAGAATTATACAGTATATTAGCCACTATTATTTACTAAATGTATACAAAACCAATACTATCTCAGCTTTAAACTGTTTCTAAATGCATTGAGTGTAAGTTATAACTAATATAATCGTTACAATTATGGTATTACGTTGAACCGTCCCTTATAAAAAAAACAGGAAAACAAAGATTTGCTCATCAAATAAACCCTTAACATCACATATATTGGCCAAAGATAGATCGAACTTTTCAGCAATGCTAAAGTGCCAGGCGACCCATTATTGATTACCAATTAATTAGTTTGGGTGAGAAGTAATTCTCTTGCTGTAAGTTGGTTAGATTAATTGGTCTATATATACAAATAAAACCAGACACTGTCTACACTGAAATCAACATCAGACTGATCTTGTCCACTTTCACAGTTTGATTCAAAGCAAGTATCTCTTGATTCAAAATAGCCTTCTAAGAAGGATTCTACCATGATATTTTATAATCCTTGTTTTTATTGGTTTATTTTATGGTTGACTGTAGGTTCGAACCCGATTTTCGTGAACGGCGATTTACCGCATTTGGATACATTGTGACATAAGATTCTAAGCCAAGCAATGTCATTGAAGTAAACATGCGTTAATCAGTTATATTCACTTTACGGTTGCTATCATGTGTTCCTTCTACGCAATATAATCTGTGTATTTGTTTTGGAAAGTTATTCTAATTTGGACCAATGTGAAACTACAGTAGTCGATCAAGACCGCCATACGCCATGAACGAACCTGTTTGTATACAATGACGTCATAAGCCCAATCAGTTATGACGTCACAGGAATGGTCACGTCAAATTGACTAGTGGAGGTAAGCTTTCAAGGCGGAGAAACGTTCACTTAGTTCATCACAATCTGAACTAGATGTACCAGACTTGAGTTTATCTTCTTCCTCATCTAGTTTCATCACCATCCTGTCTTCCAACGCAGCTGTACAATCATGTCCATCACCTACACCTGTATCCATCCGAGAGCAGTCCTCATCCCCAGAATCACCCCAGAATATTCAACTTCGTGTTCCCAAACCCAAACGAAAGACCCCCAGTGTCAAACAGGTCCAGAACAATTTGAAATACGATCCAGTTTCGAATTGGAAGATCCAGTATACTGACACTATCACCACAGCAGGACGACCCGGGAAATGGCTAATTCTTGATCAATGGCCACCCATAGATCGGGAATTGTGCCTTTTACCCGAACCCTCCCACCTGTGATGTGCCCTAAATATGAACTCCAAAAAACGCTCTTTCGTATTTAGTTCACTTCTATTAATTTCATTGATTAATTTTGTCAATTATTTCCTCATGTTAAAACGAATGTATTATTGTAAATAACTCTTGATTGTTTTTTTATGTATGTCTTCGTTTATGTACGTTCACCAATTTTTATCATTCATGTGCACAATGTTTCATCATATATTTAAATATTATCATATGAAGGGCTCAGAACCAAAAGGGTACTAATGGCATATTTTGGTGGTTTTGAGTTATCTATCTCAAATGAATCTCTGAGGTCCCTTCCATATAAACATGCATCCTCCTGGGCTAATGTTCAATGAATATGGCCCTTATTGAGCATTAAAGTTTGATTGCAGTGGATAAAGGGCCTAGTGGCCATTAGGTACCATTTGGAACTATGGCAATGTATGACACATGCCACAAGGCCTTTTTGCTTTTCAACCTAAGTCGGTTTCCTCGATGGACATGTGCTTTCCAGGAGAGGTAAGTTTGATGTATTTAAGTAAACTATGAATGTAAGTTCGGTATTTGTGAAAACCAATTTAAACAAAACGTTTTTTGTTAATTATATCAGCTATCAGCTGCAATAAAACTCCTAAAACCCTTAAAATAAAGCTGTAACCAAATATTTTACAAGGCCCTTTTGATTCTCAATATATCCCTGGGTGGTTGCATGTAAGATGACATAACTTTGTAAGAAATAAATGAAATGCAAATGATTTTGCTAACGAATGTATATTATAAATGACCACTGTGTTTGCCAACGCCTTCTAACAGTCTTAAAGCCAACAATTGTATGAATTATTCCAAGAGTTGCCACTAGGCCCCTATGGTTCTGATTTTGTGATTGTCTTTTTTGCAGGATGTGTTTCCTCCTAGAGCTTCCAACCGAGATACTGGTGAACATTTTCAAATACCTCACTCTTGAACACTTGCTAACCATTGCCAACAAGGTGTGCTGGAGGTTTCATGATATTATTGAAAGTAATAGTATCTTATGGAGACATTTCGAGTTCAGCAGACACCTGACATTTAGTGAAAACAGATTGAACCGACTGTCCGACCACTTGTCATGCCAATTTGTTCTGGACATTGGGTATTCTTCAGTACTAAATGTGGATACTCTTGTGAACAGACTTTGCCGGGTTCACAACTTGGTATACTTGAGTCTAAGTGCTACTCCAATAACATCACTGAACTTTCTTTCATGTATGCCAAAATTGGAAGTTCTGTTGTTAACACATTGTCAGAAAGTGAAAGATCGAGAGTTTCAATATATAAGCACTTTATCAAATTTGGAGCAACTGTCTGTCAGTTATTCAAATGCGAGATCTTCAACTTTAGCCAGATATTTGCCACCAAAGCTTGTTGGACTCACAGCAGCTGGAATTGAATTCAGGATTGATGAAGTTCAACTTGTCTTGGCAACTCTCTACCAAACGTTGGTTTCGTTTATATTTTCAAAATACAAAGATTTGCAGAAATTGTCAAGGTTTCTGTTTCTCCGCTCACAGAAAGTGTTCTATCAGTCCTTGAAGTTTGTTGGGCAGAGGGATGAAGCTCCAGCTGAGTCAGAAGACGAGGACGTCGACAATGACGACCTTGTCTATGATAAGTGAAATGTGACTCAAAGTTATGGTTACTGCTCATACATTGGTTGTGTTCCATTTGAGATGATAGTTTTTGTCGTTGGATCTGTTTTAAATCCTTTCTTCATGTATTTCGGTGCAACATGGAATTGTTGTACTTTCATACTGTCCAATCCAATTTTAACAAAGAATCCATTATTATTCTAGGTATTATTCTAAATCAAAAACTTGATTGACATTGACCTGAGTTAAGAGATCTTCTCTATGATAAGTGAAATGTACCTCAAAGTAACTCTTCATAATGCTTACTGATCAGATATTCGTTGTGTTCCATTTGAAATAATTATAGTTTTTTTCTGTTGAATCTGTTGGATATAGTTTGATCCTTTTTTCATGTATTGCGGTGCAACATGCCTTTTTGTACTTTCATGCTGTCAAGTTTTAACAAAGAAAACCCTTCTTTTTTCCGGGTTTTATTCTGAATACAAAACTTGATCGACCTTGAAGTGATAAGTGAAAGGAACATCCAAGTAACTGTACATTTTGCTCACTGCTGAGATATTGATTATGTTCTATTGAAGATATGGTTTATGTCGTTGAATCTGTTGAATCTATTTTGAATCTATTTCATGTATTTTGGTGCAACATGCCATTTTCGTACATGCTGTGAAGTTCTAACAAAGAACCTAACACTTTTCTGGGTACTTTTCTACATGTTAAAACATGATAAAAACAGTTCAGTTCATGTTAAGGTTGTTTTCAAAGTTTAAAATTTGATCCAGTTATTGTTATGCCTTGGAATTACTTGAATAAAGTATGATTATGAATTCCAATGGGTTTATTTTAGTTTTTGTTTGAATTTGACCATATTACTTCTAAGAAGAAGAGATAAGGGTTTATTTTAAACCCTTAGTTGTGAAATTTAATGCAATATAACATATTTAGCAATGTAACCAAAAAGGCCTTATGGTGGTTTAAGGTCCTTCTGCCACTGAGACAAACTTATACAGCTTATATTTTTTTATTAAATGATATTTCTCCCACTGAAGTATCCATATTTTTACTTCATTATGTTTCATCTTTCTATGTGTGAAGGATAAAAAACACTGATTCATGCAATAACAAGATGTATGTTTTCAGCCTATATCTCAAAACCAACAAAATCACCATTAGTACCCGTTTGGTTCTGAGCCCTTCATATGTCTTTTACGTTCATAGCCATTTTTACATTTTAATGTATATTTTTATTCATTATGTACGTTAATTCAAAGCCGCGTCTGTATCACAATCTCCAACATATTATTCTTATCTGTAAATCTAATATATCTTGGTATTTGTAAATAGCACACTAATGTAGGTCCGAACCCCATCCAAGTTTGGTGTAAATATCTGTACTTAATTATCATATTTTAATAAGAATGACTTGTTAATTTCACTTGTTAGTAAATTTCTACCCTATCGAAAACAAACGGAAATGTGATGCGTCATACCTGAAGAAAAATGGGTTCAACCGATTACCGCATCACTCAGTTCATTTCCGCAATGTCAAAGAAACACGGTGATAACTCCTCATTGTAAAATGGAGATAAACCTACTGTGTTTTCAACTTTTTGTGAGTCTAACGTAGATTCGATACAGATGAATAGTGTAAAGTTTATTATGATGGTGTTGGTCCCATTGGGACTTCCAACGTTGTTGCCTCCGAATGATAAAAATCGGTATCGAATCTACATGAGACTCACAAAAAGCTAAAAACACAGTAGGTTTATCTCCTAAATAACACAGAACTAAATTATTAGATAATTGATACAATTTGTATTTCAAGTACATGATTGTGAAACTTATGTGGTATTGATTCTTCAAGCAGCGCAGCTCTGTAAAGATCTCAACACCACACCACATGGAGTTTGCAATATTGACAGTGCAATGTATCCACTGATGAGTAGTTGTAACTACAGTCATCACAGGCTGATATTTACTTAACAAGACTGAAGATGTAACGAATCAATGATTTGAAAAACTCTTGTTAGCTTGCCAAAATTACGCTAGTACACAGGGAGGAAAATAAACATTTCTATTGATCAAATTGAGTCTTGAGTTAATTTCACTTGTTGCATTTCACAAAACATTCTACATAAACTAAATTCAATTTGATAGATTATCAATATCCCCAGCTAACACGCGACGTTCTCACAACGTCCTGGTTTGGTAACGTCAGGAAAGTTCGTAACTAGGACGTTATTAAAATGTTGTTACATAACGTCATTCCAATACAAAGACACAACATCACACGTACCATTATTAGGATTTCCTGGCAACATAGTTTTCAAACCCAAACTCAACGTTTACATGACGTTGTAAGGACGTTTGTTTTATGTTTCTGTGTGTTTATACTTTTTTAAATACTTGACAAGTTGTTCGAAGTATATTACCTAAATTCATATCATGGTTGTATTTTTATTATTGAAATTAAATTAATTACAGGCTAAAAAAGTTTCAGAATGTTATTTTGCAACATTTTGACAATGTTACATATGACGTCTTGCGGACGTCCCCACAACGTCCCCACAAGTTAGGTGCATAACGTCCTCACAACGTTGTTAGGACGTTTTACTACAACATACATTGAAAACATCCTGTTTTATTTCCTAATCAATATTTATACTTGATTTAGTATATAAATACCCTAATGATCATAATCTGAAAACGATTTTGCCTCGACTTGTGAAAAAATATTATGTTAATGTCAAAATACAATCATATATTTTAAGCAATATTTATTCAGTCAATAATATTTTTATAAGGAATATTTTTATTGTGTGTTATCGGCAATCATGAATGGTGGGCCTCTTCTTTACTACAAGTAAGTAAAGTTATCTACCTACACATAACGAGCTATCGTTGACCTCGGACTACTTCCGAATTGACCTTGTTTACAAACAACGCAGCATTCCGACTCAGGACGCTGCCTGCTTCGGAATGTCAATCAAGTAAAAGCTACCTGTTGAACTTAAAACAAAGGCGATGTGTCGACACAGGTGTGTTAAGAATAGTGAGGTCACTTTTAGAAGCTAAATCCAACATCTATGCGACTCAGTTTAAAAAATAAGCATTATTTATATGTGTCGCAACTGTTTGCGTCTGGCAGAGAAAGTTAAAAAATTCCAAGATACATTGGTTTCTAGCACAGAAGAAAAAACAAAGACTATCAGGAGAGCTGGGGAATACCACACGAAATTGTTGCGAAATGAAGGTATGTGTTAATTGAAACAAAAAATAAAGCAACTATTTACAAAAATATGAAATTGAATGACAGCTGACATGTCAAAATTAATTGGTCAATAATTGAATATTAAGCCATGGATTCTTTATTTAATAATGAACACAATTAATCATTACAATGTTTCTATTAATATCATATTATGAATTAATTAATCAATAAATAATTTCAGAAAAAGGAGATCAAGATAATTGTGAAAATGAAGAATTTCAAAAGGATGAGTGCCAGACTGATAGACAAGGTAAACAGTTTAATGAGTTTAAACTTGTAGACCCATAGGGGGGCAGTCTTCTGATTAATTTTAGCGTCAATGCATTAATCATTTATACATTGATGTTATTACTAAAAGCCTTAACTTTCAACTGGAGATAGAAATAAATAATTTACTGGTGCATATGTGCATAGCTTTACCTGAAAGCACTGTATATAAAATAATTGACAATATAATCTTACATCACATACATTATTTTAAAACACTAGTAGATGTCAGTTCACTTTACAAACTTTTTATCTTCATAATGCATCCTTTCTCAAATGTGAAAAAAATTACTTTTAACAGTTAATCTTCAATTTCAGAAATGGGGGGGGATGTGACTCCTGATAGCTAAAGAAAATGATGATGCTTTGTTAAACAACTTTTTCGTTTTGTTGTCAAAAATGAATAGAAACTTTGTAGAGTCGGTGTGTTAATCCTAATAACTTTGGAGCTCTTTCTTCAATATCTTGTAAGTTTTCCTAGCCCAATTACACGCTCTACATTAATGTGTTTAGAAGCTACTCTACGATCATGAACAACCTCTCTGGTTCTAGTTGACTCCTTCCCTCAAGCATTGTAGGGGTATTAACCTTTACATTTGCAGATGAAAATATATCTTGGACCTTAATTCATCTGTCTGCCATGGTACTGTCACCAGGGGACAACATGTTTGGATTACACAGCTTACATCTTTCAATGATCTGTCTATCACTACATGAGCCGCCATAACTATCACTCATGAAAGTTACAAGTCCACGGGGCGAACAGCCTATCATTGTCTTGAGAGTATTCTTGTTTTTATAACGTGAAAATGTTGCTCGTTGATCATGGACATTACTAGGTTAACAAATAGGTGTTCTGTAGCTTCTAGAATTACTCTGGTTGACGGAAAACGTTCTTTAAAATTCATGGCATGGTATTTTTAATAACATCTTTAGAAGCCCACAAATCTAACTCACAGAGTTGGAAATACAAGAAATTTGTCCAAACTAAAAACAATGTTGAAACAGTACTTTCACTAATGTGAAACAATATTGACAAACCAAAGTCATCCCTGGTTTGTCTTAACTTATCTTCCTCAGGCAATAACAAACATTTATGAGAGAGATGATACACAGCTGGGCCCAATACATTGAGGAAGTACATGAAATGATAATAATCTTCAAAACCTGTGTAATATAATACAGCTTTAGGGTTATCTTTGAAATTATGAATGGACACACGGTAACTTGAATATGATAACAAATCACATTGAGTACTGACATCTATATTGTCTTAAAGTGATGGAGATTCATCAGAAGACTCACTGTCTGGAAAGGCGATGATGACAACTTCAGACTTAATGTCGGGTACCGTTTCCTCCCATGCCTCTACCTGTCTCGATTTCCTCAGTGTTGGACGGACCTTGTTGAGGGCGAAGATGAATGGAACAGATCTTCTTTAAGACGGGGCTTCTTCCCTGATGAATAATATACATAATAATTAAAAGTGTGTAGTTTGGATTAAAAGTGTAATTTATTTAAAAAAAAGTATAGTTATATAGTAACAATATTTTTTTTAAATATTTCATTTTATGTAATCTTATTGTTTAATGTTTAATTCAATTCCACAGGCCAAGCATAAGTAGCAAACAATGTCTATTTTCGCCTTTTTTAAAAATATGTGAATAAATCAGTCAAGCGAAAAGTATGACATGAATGTTCTCTCTCTTATTATCCCACATAATTATCAATAAAGTTTTACTTATTTCTTAATACGTTTTCGGTGTCAAAATCAGTAAGTACTGTAACTATGGACGCTAACCTGTGTCAGACGGCTTGTAGTCAGTTAAAGCGAAGTGACTCCGGCACACAACACTGTGTCGACTGGTTATCCACAGTTTCTTGGTTCTGGCATCTGCTCTTCTTATGGCTACCATGGTTTTACTGTCACGGCCGGTTTCAGAAACAATGCCGAATTCTTTACAGGGTTACGGCATAGCATAACATGCTTGATGACGTGTCTTCCGTCACAAGTGTTGCACAGAGTTCCAAATTGTTCGATCAGCTGTGTGTGAGTTCACTGGGTGCAAGCTTTGTTCAATTTTGGGCTCCGTTCCATAACAGCGAGCGCTTATAATAGCTCATTTATCGCTCAATGTAGAGCTCAAGTAGCGCTCAAATAGAACTCATTTCGAACGACACTGTGCAAATTCCTCGAAGTTTGCTTGTCTTGCTACGTAGCTCTACATTGAGCAATCATTGAGCGATTACTTTAAAACTTTCTTGAACGTGGCCCAGTTGTTTATTTTGATTGTTGCAATGCTTCAAAATAACTGGAATAATGACCCTTGATTTCATATGCTGATAGCTTCACTGTAATTAAAATGAATTAAACTACAGTGCCGTGCCATAAGTTAACGGACAGTGACGTATTTTCCATAAACTTACATGTTAATTTTAGTCCAGGATAAATAATTTTCATAAAATAAGTTCTCGTTGTATCAATCTCACATTACACAGCTTATTTGAAATCATTCCAGGTTGAATTACATAATATAAATAGATTCATCCAATTTACCTGCATATGTACATTAAATAAAAACGTTTCCCATATATCGCCATGTTAAATTTCTCACAATTTTGTATATATGTTGTTCAAATTACTGTTATTCCCTAAATAGAAAACGGAAAATTAAACATAAATTATGAGGTTGTAGCCAAGATGAACATTATTTATCCTGGACTATTAACATGCAAGTCTATGTAAATCATGTCACTCTCCTGTGTATATTTTATTAAATTTCAAAATATGTTCATAAACAACGCCACATAGTGGGTGAAAATAGTGTACTGTAGCGAGTGTAGCCTAATTCAGTAGAGTGAGACCAACATATAAGTAAGCAGAATTAACGTGTATGTACAGAGATAAGCCCGTGCCTTTAATTCCTTGTCGATGGTATATATTTGAAAATTCAATTGCTTTCAAGAAATATTAGTAATGCAGATGGATTTTTGCTTTTGATCAACAGTGCCGTGTCGGATATATTCGCAACTGAATTTGAAATAGACTAATTAAATTTCCTGGAGTCTATTTAACTTAATTTAGCTACAATTGTACATAGAATTATATCGTATAGACCACCATGTGATATTAATGGCTATCGTTGCACAGATTAAAACTTGAATCTTTAACGGAAATAGTGAGACTGTATCAAAGATAATTCCTGAAAAATATAAACAAATGTTAACGGGATCAGACGAAAATATATATGTTAAACAGTAGTAGTTATGCTACACTAAAAATTAACTCTGTTGAAATAACGGCAAGTTACGAACATAACTGGCATGTCACTGTGTAGAGACGTTTAACAATAGCACTATTTAGTTTCATTCACCAGTACAGTACCTGGCCAAAAGTGAGTCATCAAAGAAATAAATGTTATTGGTTACAATTAGTATTATAAATTTGGAATTTAACATACATGTAATACATTCTCTTTCAAAAGTCGACTGCTAGAGACAGATGAGAGAGCCGGACTGGAGTTAGGAGAGGCAGGGTGTTCTAGCATGCTCCGTCCAAAAGGGGGCCAATAATGTTCTCGGGTATTTACAAACTAAAGATATGCAGTTATACTTTTTATTAGCTCATCAGGCCTGAACAGCCTGATGGGCTTATGGCATGGCGTCCGGCGTCCGTCCGTCAGTAAACTTTTCACTTTTTCGACTTCTTCTCCAGAACCAATGACTCCACTGAGCTGAAAGTTTATATGCAGACTCCTTGGCCAATGGGGATTCTAAATTGTAGATTTCGTGACCCCATGACCCAAAATGTGGTCACGGGGTCACATCCTTAAAAAACTATTTCCATCTTCTTCTCCAGTTTCAAAAGGTCTAGAGAGCTGAAAATTGTGTGCAGACTCCTTGGTCAATGGGGATTCTAAATTGTAGATTTGGTGACCCTGGCCTGGGACAACTCGTGACTTGTCAAATGTATTTAACTCACTTTAGCTCGTTAAATACGTTAACAAGTAACTCGTTGTAATAAATACGGTATCCGTAGGGAACTTGTTTGGTATTCTCTATATATCTGATATGACCTTTCCGAAATAACACAATTTCAACAACTATAAAACAATAACAGTACAAATCTCATTAAAATCATATTTTTGATTCGTTTCCAAGGTGAACTTAAGCTTTACAATTTTGGCTTGTGACACATCCAAGATACGGAATCCAATTGTGCCCCGTGTATGCTTTCAGAAATGTAAAAGCATGCATTTCCAACCGGAAAGTAACAACTTCCGGCGAACACGGATATCTACGGGATTCCGTCAGCTCCTTGATGAGTGACAACCCAAACACAGTCTGTAGGTTTAGCCTTAGGAACGAATCAGAGATTGATTTTAATGAGATTGTTACATTACATAAATTAAGTAAACAACCTCTGTATAGAATAATACAATAGCAATGCATTTTATACGGAGTTTATAATATAGACAATATTGTTTTAATGTTTTTTCTTTTACAGAATGCTGCTTCGCTGATGAAATGAAGAAACATGTGCATTGAAGACATGCAGAGTCTCGTTTTTGTTTGAATTTTCTTTTTACAGGTGAATACAGTTTTATGTAAACTGTATCACTGTCTATTTTTGTATTGTTCAATTTTGGTTGATGACTAGCTCGTAATTGGTACAGCTGACCAGAAATATATACCATATTTGCTGTAATAGATACGCTGTTCTATTTTCAATAGCACCTTTTTAATGGAATACGTTATTTCACCATCATGAAACACGCGGTATTCTTGAGAGAGGCGTATATTTCAGTAAATAAGTTATAAATATGCAGTCAAACACAATTGTGCTTTATATGTGTAATTTGGCCAAATGTCTAAATCTTCAATAAGATAACGTTATGGGAACGTATTTTGTGGTCTAGTGGAAGTCCAAAAGAAAGTTTTGGGGACGTTCTTGGGACGTCATGTGATAACGTTATGAAAATGTTTTAATTGGACGTTGTGGGGACGTTATTTGTTGATCCTGTGAAAGTCCAAAATAACGTTGTGGGGACGTTATTTCGACTCCACACGGGGGACGTTCCGGGGACGTTATATGCTGACGTTTTGGGGACGTAAACGTAACGTTGTGACAACGTCCTCACAACGTTTTTTTTGTTAGCTTGGTAGGTATATAAAATGTACATTCCGAATGATAAATTACGCCAATTTATAGAGGGGGTACTGAATGTAAGATTGCCTAACTATCGATTGTTGAAAATGGTCATGTGGTAAACTGCTGAGTCTGGGTTCGAATCCCACAAGGGAATCCTCCCGAAAAAGTACAAGAATTTGTACTATTGAAGGTAGTTTTATCCCAAATATTATCATGTTATATTTGTTCTCTGTCCAAATGGCATGTATTTCTAATTGTATTAAACATATTCTAATAGATCGGGCTTCATATAAAACATAGAGTAATTACAAACATATTTCAAAGTGAATTTAGTAAATCTAATTTCAAATAGCGGTCAATATTTGAAACTACATTTGAAAACTTATTTCTTTGTTATACTACAAAATACATTTGTATGTGCTGATCTAAATTCAGATCATCTCTCTCCATCTTAATATTTATCTCCGAAATGTCCACTATGTGACAATTTCAATGAAAATGAAACAACGGTCATATAATTGGTAGCAAATACGAATTACTCATGTCATTTACATATCTAAGACTAGTATGTATTTTACCTACAGGTGTGTGAAAATAATCAACCAAAATATGCAAGTTTCTCTGCAACAAATCATTTTTTAAAATTAATCAGCGGAAGCCAGCCGTGGTACATTGTTCGCGTTTCAATCAAAATTACAACTTTTCATCTCATCATTGACACAGAATTGGTCAATAGTTATCAAAATATAAACAATGAAATTTGTTCTCACATCAATCCATTTGTCTGGTGTCCTTATTCATCCATGAACATAAATATTACGTACATAGTCCGAATGGTTGAATCTGTTCACAATAACTAAGTTGTTCCATCATATCCTCTACTTCAGAGAAAAGCCACATGGACAGGCACATTTTTGTTTGAAGGGTAGCGAGTTGATAACACTTGCTTACAAACACTGCCATTTCGACTTAACTCCCAAATTTCTACTGTGCAGTGTTTTATATATGTATAGGTCAGAAAGCCTTCAACAACGTACATATGTCCCAATCTTTCAGTAGAGCCTATTGTTTTAGGTTGTCCGAATTGTCCTGTTGCTGATATTTCCAACACTTTGATGTCACACGGTCTTCCCCATGCCACCTTCTCAACAAAGACAAGAAGACCAAACTTTGATGTCTTCAAAAAGGCCAGGTGCGTAAAATCGCCAGTCCGTTTAAGTGTTGGTTGAGTGTAGATTTTTCTTTTTGAGGACACCTCAACACAATCGATTAACCTGGCTTGCTTCTTCTTTATAATCCAACATGCAATGTTATCGTCAACCACAAGATAAAACATGTAACTCTTTTGCATATGCAGCCAGATTTTCGAGCTTTCTACTTTGATGAGAGATTTGGTGAAAATGGCAGAATTTGCGCTAACCCTTGTGTAAAAAAACAATATCTCATTGTGTATAGTCAATGAAAATGACCACCAGTGGCTAGAGATTTTCGTTTTTGAATAATTTCCTATAACTTGTTGAAATATTCCGTCCATCTGAGACCAGTACAAGGTTTTAGACTTTCGGTGATAAACAATAGATAGAACTCTTTCTGACACGTCGATCCCTATCTTCACTGTTATGTTTGATTTCATGGACACTTTATAAATGTCCCTAGCTTTCTCCTTATTGCCTTCGTGCGTTACCATTAAGAAAGACTCACCAACCTTTACTTCACGACTTGATTCATCACCATTTGTCTCGCTACCAGAATGGGTGTTTCGATATTTAACAAAGTTTGTCAGTGTTGTCTTGACGTCATGTGTTTCAGCCTTCTTGTACAACTTCCCGGAATCCACATCTGCAATATCACAGCCAGGGATAGACATACATGATACAGCACACTGCACAGCTGTTTTACAGTTAGCAGTAGTAGTCAGATACAGGTGGTTTGAAAGTTTAATAGAAACACCCTTCTCGTGTTTGAAGTTGGATGTTCTGGTAAACACACCCTGTATGAACAAAAACAAAAGCAAAGCAATGTTAAAAAACATGTCAACATGTTGAGCCATCACTTCGACACCAGTTGGCTAAACTGAAGTACAGCTTTTCCTCATGACAAATCTTCATACACATTTTATTTTAACCTAAATTCAGTGTAAGAACTCATTTGTATTTCATTGTTTCTCTTTATCTAGTTCAAATGTCTTCATTTTACATATAGACACTAGAAGAGCCTCATTTAAATAGCCGCATGTCATCACTTTATCATTATTTAAATGTTAATGTTTACCAGACAACATATATATATTCAACTTTTCCAATACCTTTAATTCTATCACAAAGTGAAAGTAGATTTAAATGTATAAATGATTGTCTTAGAAATTATGCAGAATATAAAACATCCTCGTTACTAACAAACTCGGAGACATTATTTGGTTAAAAATTCAAATCTTAAAAGTAATGTCCTATTTTTTTATTTCTGATCCTACCTCGTGTAGGAGTCTTGGGTCCCAAGTTTCAGCTTGAGAATTATAACTGATTTGACCCCTCAACTTGGTCCAATCTGAACCAATCACAATGTAGTGGACACTCAAAGCATGCAGACTTTTCAAGAGAATAATTGATATTTTATGTCGAAACCAAATCGAACTTTTCAATATATTGTGTTTATTATCCCACCGGTATGTAATACCGTGGGATATAGTCATCGCCCCGTCCGTCTGTCCGTCCGTCCGTCCGTCCGTCGGTCCGTAATCATTTCGTTTCCGGAGCAATACTCGAAAACCGTTCATGATATCTTTCTGAAACTTTCCATGTGTATTACCCACCAACTGAAGTGGTGCCTTTTGATATTTTCAGATTTCTTAAAATTTTAAATTTTTCCTTATCATAGAAACTTGTTGAATTTGGACTTTGTTCAGAGACAGGTTCGTTTCCGGAGCACAGCTCCAAAACCTTTCATCATATCTTTTTGAAACTTTGCATGCGTATTACCCACTAACTGAAGTGGTGCCTTTTGATATTTTCAGATTTCTGAAAATTTTAATTTTTTCGTTTCAATAGAAACTTGTTGAATTTGGACTTTGTTCAGAGACAGGTTCGTTTCCTGAGCACAGCTCCAAACCCGTTCATCATATCTTCCTGAAACTTTGCATGTGTATTACCCACTAACTGAAGTGGTGCCTTTTGATATTTTCAGATTTTTTCTAAAAAGTATTTTTTTTTCTGTTTCCATAGAAACATGAGAGGGATGTTTCTTGTTGTTGATTTTGACTGCTTCTGGAGCAGAAGTCTAAAACCCTTAACATACCTGAAACTCGGCATCTGTAATACCCACTATCTGAAGTACGGTAGTAGATACACCAGATGTGTTTTACAAATTTTGTAGAACCGGTGGGATATGTCATCTTCTGATGACTCTTGTTTAAAATTTCGGACATAACATTTTGATACATCAGAATCAATGACATCTCTTTTTTCAAATGATTAAATGTGTTCATTATTTTGGAGCGTTTTTAATCTTAACTTTGGGCTACACGATTTTGCTGGTTCTAGTGTGTAAACATTTTTACAGGGTGGATTACTGAATCGAGAAATAATGTTTTAGGAACTCGATTATTTATTTAATTTTATTTTGGAAAAATCACTATCATGTGAAAAAAAAAGTTATTCAAATAATGATGTACTCTTTTGCCATCAGTCGATCAAATACAACCAAACCCGTCCATTTTTCCATTTATCACATATTTGTCATGTATGAAAGATGAAAATAGGTATGTAGGTCATGACCACTGTGACCCATATTTTTGTCACATATCTTGCTTCAGCAATGCCTCGAAAGTGCACATTACTCTGATATCCTGAGGCCGAAAACTATTGCTTCATGTCTGGTGGTCGCTCACAACTAAATAACGTAGCACGTAAGTTTTCAGCAAATGGAGTTTCTGAACGTCTGTGATCATCAGTCCTTTCATCCTGGTTCGGTCTCTTGAACTTTATGCTAGAAAAGGAGCTCTTACATTGGTTAGGTTATCTTATAGCATATTGTTTTACTGATAACAGTTTTAAGTGCTAATTCAACACTACAAGGTCGCTTTTATGCGATCCCAATCATTGACTTAGTTCTATATACACATGCTATCAATAATGTGCAATAATGTCTTTCCCTCAATTGATGTTAGCATTTCTAGCTCCACTTCAATCTCATAGTCCATTGGTCAGGATGAATAAGATTTCTATGCTTAACCTAATACAATTCTTCACTGAGAGCTGACCTGGCTTCTAATATTGCCCAAGCTGACCATAACGGAACCAAAACAATACAGACTTATTGGAATATTTCCCTCACATATATATGAGAATCAGAACCGATTTGTTAACAACATGCGATATGTAACTCGTGAAGCTAGAGTCAATACCTCATAAGCACAATTATACAACTAGGGTCCGTTATGTCTATTGTTCTCAGAGGGGTTATTTCACATAACCTTGATAACCGCCCTAGGGCAATTATTTGAATTAAAAAAACATTTTTTTTCACTTGTAATGATCATTTTCTTTACATCTCATTCATTAAACGTACGTAAAAACAATATTCCCACGTGGTATAAGCCGTTTAATCACCCAAAACTGCGATAGTTATTTAGATTAACTCTGCTCGGGCTAACGCCCTCGCATAGTTAATCTAAATAACTACCTTGTTTGGGTGATTAACCTATACATACAAACACATATAAGCCGTGACACTCTCGCGAAATAATATTCACTCTCAAAGTTTTTTAAATATTCCTCTAAGGGATGCTAATGATGCAAATCGATATTTGTTAATCTTTCTTATTTGTTGACTTAAGGTCTCTAAAAGCTTTATTGGAATCATATTGCATCCAAGCTAACACGGTTCGAGGTTCTGTAACTGCATTAACGTCTTACGAAGTATACATAGTGTGAATAAAGAGGAAATGAAAACGTGATGGAACTCTTCAACTCAATCATTCAGTCACTTGCCCTCCATTTATGTCAGTAATTCAAACTCTAGTGGAATCTTGTTGTAACTATACGATAAGCTAAAATTTAGTCCTCTCATACCATTATACAAAGTAAGTTTATCAAAGTATTGAGGCAAAATACTTCGTATTGGTGAGGCATTGACCTAATTTATTTCACAACAATAAATTTATTGGAATAGAGAGCGGATGACAAATCGTAACAATGCATGAACTGGTATTGAAAAATAAAAAGGCATTCACAAACTTAAAGCTTCAACTGACTGGTTGAATTTGAACTATATGTACTGTACTGACCAGTCCATGTTCACAGGTGTCAACGCAATGCATAGCAGCCATAACGTTGGTGGCTCTCAATAATAATAACAGCCTTGAGATATGTGAATACTTTTTAAATCGATGTTAAACCCAAACTCACATCACCTTTACCATCATTTACACATTACACATCATCTTGTCTCCTGCTACACTGCTTGGTAAAAAGTGAAAAACTATCATCCAATCCATTTATTAGTTTGGTCCATATTCATTGATTTACACAACGACAAACCATTTATTACTTCAGATACAGCTGAGCAAGATACGAAACGTTCTCGATAATAGGAAAACTAAAAGTGAACTGTAACGTGCATATCAACGGTGAGATTGTACAAAACACACTGAGCTTTTCTATCAGGTGTTATCAACTCGTTTTATGTGTCAAGAAACCATACGCTGAATATAACCACGAGAATACCATCACGATTTCAGTTCGCATGACTTGAATTCATGATTGGAATTTCAATAATATAGAGAATGATGAGTTTAAGTATACTTATTGTTAGAAACTTGCAAGAGTCGTACATGTTGAAACATTAGAATTGAAGTAAAATTCCTATTCTCATGATTGGAAGCAATGGCTTGAATTTAATAAAAACTGAATGGTGATAAATGATAATTGCGTAGTCATATTTGATGTGGAAGCATTCTTTCAAAATAGATTTGAGAGAAAGTGCAGGAAAATCCTCTTTAGTGATTTATGAATGGAATTAATTATTTGAATGACATTTTAATTAAATCATGTAACTTTGGCATTAACAATGGTCTTTTAGAGAATATTGTGTTCATATAATTTAATTGGATAGTGATCATTACTTAATTCGTTAGCACTCAAATGACATTGACTTTACATAAGACGTAAAATGCTCATTAATGCCCTAATAAATAGAATTCAATCTTAGAATTTTAAGATTATCAACAATAGCTTTCATATATATTTGTAAGGAACACAAATTAGCATATGAATTGATGATAATACATACACTCGAGCGACATAATTAGTTAGAAAGACGCGTATTAGCATTACTGAAACATTGTCATAACTCTTAATATGAGAAGTATGTTGAGATTTTTACCGTATAAAGTTTTTAGAAGTTGCTTGTTATGAATGATTTTGTTCAATATTGAGTGAAATTGGTTGAGCTTTAAACAGAATAAATTGGGTCATTGCGTCTGTGCTTTGAAGTAAATATAGTTGCAATTATTTAAGTGACTGGGGGTTTAAATGTTTAAATGCTTGTGCTAGCGAAAATCCACCAAACATAAGCAGTTAATGCCGGTCCAAAAGTCACAGACACTCATTGATAATGAATAATGTTTTTACCAGAGACCAATTATTCTCATTTTGTTATCATTATCATGTCTTATGATTAAAAAATTCTAATGAGTCTTGTTCTGCAAGATTTTTAACAAACAATGTTTAATGAATTTATTATTTTAGTGGTAATTGGTAAATTTGTAAATAATAAGTATTTGGATTCATTGAACCGTGTTTGAGGATTTCTCTACTATGGAAAGAATAACGTAATGCTTTTGATCTAACTAATCAGAACAGATAATTACTTCTTAATCACATATCAGTGTCTCACCATGTATAGCAATCATGTTTGCATTACAGTATATGGGTAAAATTTGTACTCAATCATAAATTAATACCTTTAAATCTAACGGGTAAAGCGAACTTCGAACTTGGAAACGATTACACTTATTTGACTGATGTTAGAAGCTGCATTGGAATATGTTAAAGAAGATAGAACTAAACATAGCAATATCAGCGTACTACATGTTATAAGAGAACAGTTTGTCACTACAAGCATTGAGCCTGTACTGCAGCAGAACACAACTTGTGTTGTGTTACCCTAATGTATTAATATGTTTTACCATTTCTTACTTGTGATACGACTCCTATATTGAATTTGCCATAATAGTTGTTTTATGTATATTCTGTAAGTGCCTTACATAAGTTCAACTTCATTTACTACATGTATCTGGAGTACTTCATTATACAAGTTTATTATTACCACCGGACACTGATTAGCACTTACATTTTGCTTATGCTAATCTCAAATGTGTAAAAATGTGTATTTTCCATTGTATGCATTCAGTATATCTCTTGTTAACTGCAACTGAAGAAAAAACGATAACTATTGTGACTTTGATGTAATCGTCTTGGTTCTATTTCACGATACAATTTACAAATGCATCAGCTGTCAGACAATCTATATGCTATTTGACAGTTTATGCACAGATACTTTACTGTTATACAAGATAAAAAAGACCGTCGAATACTAGATAAAAAAAACACATGCATACGTTAATTTAATCAATGAACATTTAATGTCTTGTTATTGCAATAAAGGCCATGAGGACATTAACATAGATGCCTTATAAACCAACTTAATGTGATCTAACACGAGGACCTATCTTAGTTATCTTGAATTTATTCACCAGTCGTCTCCATAAGCCTTTAAGTAGAACAGTAATGCAAGATAAATTGATGGTTACATTGTATTTTATCTAGGCAATTCATCTTTTACAAGATATTAAGGACGTCATATCTATAGATAGAGCATATATCACATTTTATGAACGTTTAGAGGATGAACGAAATAATAATCGTTTTTGCGTACAAATTTTACCTATATCATTTTTACTTTAATATTGTTTTCCTATAAAAGAAGATGAAAACAAGAAAAAAGTGAGCATGACTCACATATCCCCGCCATCCGCTATGAATCCGTCCATTGAGCATCATAGATGTCAAGGGTACAATGTTCAAAAAACAGATTCAAACAACATACTATCGTCTAAAATATAATTGGGGACTGGCTTTGTTATTACAAAATTTCATTCACCCAAATGTTATATTTTTCAGGTAACTTAATTGTTTCCATTAGAGCATCACAGCGGTAATTTGTACCAATTTCAATTACATATTCATTGGCCATAGCTCCGTAAAAAATAATATTTCGGAACTGAACTTTGAAGTCCAAAAAGGTTTTTGAGAAACTTGACCGGATGGAATGACGGACGGATGGAAGGATAGAAGAACGGACAGATGGAATGACCGCTATTTACCCCCGCTTACTTTGTAGCGGGGGTATAATAAGATTTACTAAACGATTGTATGGGTTAATATGCATTGTAGTATTACAGAATAAATTATATGAAAAGTATAAGTTGTCTTGAAACTTCTTGTAGTCAAGAAAGTCATAACATCTACTTTTATTTGGTATGTGTACAGTCATTGCCCTTGATATAAATGTGTTGAAATTCGTATTAAAGGTTACGGTTACACTTCAAAATGCCAATTTTCTTGTAAATTATAAAAACCATGTTAAAACAGTTGAGATAGCATATAAAACACGTTTACAAAATATTCCAGTCAATAAATTATTTTATGAACAAATATGTGAACCATGAATCGAATCACAATCCGACCGGTACAAATCGTTCGATCCTTGAGGAAAACGGACCATGACATATCTCCTCTTGAAAATGATGTCATCGTCATGGCTTCCCCCGCCAATTCCGACATGTCATAACAAGAGGATACCTGTATGTTTGATGCATGTCCAGTTGTCGAGCCTTACGCTGGGGAACCAACATAATCGTCGTTTCCGAAGTTTCAACTACGCAGCCGTTTCTGTAGGTTTTCGGAGGATGGGATTACAGAACAGGGATGTCGACCACAATGGTAGGCAATGAACATTTTTCTGTTTAAATTTCACGCATGCAGAAACATGCATTGAATCAACATGGAATCAATCGGCTAACTCGTGGGATGCACAGTGTTTTGACTACATCACGCAAATGCAAATAAGCAAAAAATCAGTCAGAGTAGCCTCCCTTTGCCTTGTGCGTAAGACACAACCCGTTTCGTAATATTTGAGTCCGCGACCGAATATTTTCATATGTAGATATAGTTTTTCATCAAGGCTCTAGTCGTAACTTTATATTCCCACGTATGTTTTGTTTTTCTTTTTAAAAAAAACCCAAATCGTGTTCATTACGGCCTATCATAATCGTTTCAAAACTCCGACAGAATGACCAGAATCTACACTTTTCTACTCCTCACTTTCTCAGTAGTTCTAGTATTAAAGTATATTTCTAAAACGAATGTCCTAATTTTACTACTGTAGAGAGTCAATTTTAAATCTCGAAATCAAAGTTGTTCAAAATATTGAAAAATACTAATGTTAGTTAGTGGTAATCCTGTGGTTAAGCCAATAGCTTGCCTCTCCCCCAATATCATCGACGTCAGGATGTGGAAGAGCTTTTTTGGCGAAGAATCTGCAGCTAGTCTCAGATTCATGAGAAAGTGCGAATACGATTGTCATTTTAGTTTATTTATCAATTACACCAAGCACAAAATGTCAATCCTGACAGTGCCAGTCTCAAGACATTTCTGCTAGATTTCCATATGTCCATATACATTTTGATTATAGAATATTTTCATTTCATTTGGAAGTGTGAAGATTTCACACTCATATCTAGAACTTTTAGATCAGATGTGAGAGGTTAATATCACTATTTATTTCAACATTGCTATTATCATATATTATGCTCTTTCAAATTGAAAATCAGAATGTGTTTTACATTTGTTCTTATAATGATTTATAAGGAATATTTGACAGTATAGAGTTATATCTAACAATGTTAAATGTTCAGAACTGTAATTCCATGATTCTCTTGGAAAGCTTTTGTCTGGTAGTCCATAAAATTGGAATTCGGTTCGATTCCGATAAGAGGCAAATATAAGGGAATCTTTACTCACAGACATTTATTTTATTATTTTTTGGTTTCTCATTTGTTTGTTAATTAATACTACTAAAGACCAAATCTATGACTTGAATGAATACTCTATCTAGCACAGTGAGCCACATATGCTATTCAATGGGGTTGCAGGTAGAGCCTCTCGATCAATGCTACTACTACTATAAATTAAAAAAGATATTTACTGACATGATTTATACCAGTGATATCAAAAAAAAAAAGTTTATATAAAGTTGCTGGTAACATTTCTTTACAATTAAGACCTTGTTAATAAACAGCAAATTCATTTTTGGCTTCCTCATAGCCAGTGTTTCTGTGAGACTTGGGGGAGCATTGGCGTGTAGTGCTCTGTGGGCCTGCTGGCAACTTGGATAAGTGGTCCTGATGGAACAGAGCTCCTCATGAAGTTCACTCACATATTCTGTAAATACAAATGCATTTTCATGATGAAACATCATTCTTAGATGTTTAATATAATTATAAATTTGTTGATTAAAAGTGACTTTATCGAGGGAATGTGTTTTAACATACAAACATAACTTGAATATATATATCTTGCTATCAAGGACTTAGGAGATAACAGTTGTTCAAGAAAATTGTTATTCTTACCAAATGTCTGTTCTGGTTTTTTTTCACTTTCGCCACAGCCTCCCACTGGCGGCCTTTAGGATAGGCCAGCACCCATTGGTCCCCCCCCCCCCCATGCCCGTCTACAGCCTGGGTTCTCTTGGCATTTTCGTTGTAGTGTAGTCCAGACATTTGCAATGTGGAAAGACGTTACAACTTTTTTTTATAAGGTATTAATGAATTGAATATTTAAGTATTTTTCCGAAAATTTCATCATTTAAACATAAACAACTTTCAATAAGCATGTGTTCAATCTCGCTAGCTATAAAATTATACTACATCCCACAAATCCTTTATTACATCAAGAGTATTTGGATTTCTTATTACCTTGCATTCATTTCAGCGTTGTGAAAGTGGTAGAACTTGGGCGCAAAATGACAAATGACATTGTGAAAGCCCTCCAAAGAAGAAGTTTGGCCAATATGTGAGACCTTCCCAATGTCATTTTAGTAGGCATCGGCCAAGAACAACTCTTTCGATCCTCTTTATAGGCTCTTGATCCTGAAACAAAGAAATGAATGAATCAGTCAAGCTTTATCTTTCTTTAAAGTGAAAAACTTGATTTTGATTGGCTGACAGTTGAAATATTTTTCCTTATGTATTTATGTGAGTCTCAAGGTGTACACGTTTTATGTACCCCGCTGTCATACTAACAGCTCTTAGCAAAACGGAGGTGTCACATTACTGTCAGAAAGTGTTATATAATGACGCACACATATGAACTAACCTTGGGTATCCAAATCCGCTCTTCAAAGAATCCATGCTGACAATTGTATGTTAGCCATATATGGTTCAACATTGATGACCACTTGGTGCAAGGTCCCCATCTCCTCCACTGCTCGAAGCACACCAGTACAAGTGGTTTGGGATTGCATGGGACCACATTCCATTTACCTCAAGGCCCTTCTTCTTGCCAAGCTTGTGAAGCTTTTTATATACTCCTTAAACAAACGGTGAAATTTTGAAAACAATACTTTTTATATAAGATTTGGTACAAGAGTAATCAAATATCACATATCCCACTCATCTCCATAGAGTAAACAGTTAAGTTATTTTTTTGGGGGGGGGGGGGGGGGGGGGGAATATGCTAAGATTATCAGATCTCATCTTGTAACCTATGTCTTAGGTTTAAAAAAAATAGAGCCATGGGCTCTGTATCTCATTTTTCTGTATTTACAGTTGTTTGATATGGATATAATACACGCATTGAGGTGAAGTTTTATCAAAAGATTGATGTCAAGTATGCTAGCTTTCTTTATGTTGATTACCTTTAGTTAAATGCCAAGTATCAAATCGATAATTAATTGTTGATTTTTCTTTACGCATAAAAGCCATGACCTGGCAATGACGATCAGTGATGATGTCTCCAACAGTAACATCATGCTCTCCGAGATGATTAAGTCTTCTTTTGAGTCCTTCCAGTTCCATGGAGTTTGAGTTTGCAACCTCATTGCATTAAAAATTATTCATAGAGAAATCATATACATAGAGTCCTAAATTTTCAAGAAGTAAATCCCCAAATACATTGTGACCCATATTTGGGGTCACTGGGTCACCAAATCTACAATTTAGAATCCCCTTCAGCCAAGGAGTTTTTACATACAATTGCAGATCTCTAGAGTGACTGGGACTGGAGAAGAAGATGAAAATAGCTTTTTAGGTCATGACCTCTGTGACCCATATTTGGTGTCACAGGGTCACCAAACATACAATTTAGAATCCTCTTCAGCCAAGGAGTATGTACATAAAAGTTCAGCTCTCTAGAGTCGAAAAGTTTACGGACGGATGGACGGACGCCATCCCATGCCAAAAGCCCATCGGGCCTTTCAGGCCTGATGAGCTAAAAAGCGTGTTGTTGCTGACATCGACGTGTTGACATGAGAGTGCTCCTCCTTTGCACTACTACGATCGACTAGACTTGGTTGCGGCTCGGCGTCTGGTTTAAGTCTAGGTGCCTTGTGAAAGTCGGTTAAAATCGGATTTTGCTCAAAACAACATGGCGAAAAGTGATCCGAGCATACTCTAGAAGATTGGTTTATCTCCTTAATTAGTTTACAAAGAACAGTCCATCTCCGTTTTCTTGAAGGAGAACTAGGAAAACGCTTGTTCATGCTGCCGTTCTTGCATTTCGGTATGGAACAAAATACCATCTTTAATTGTCAAGAATGCTGCTTTGACCTCTCCCTTTGATCTTCAAATTACTTGGGCAAGTACTCGATGGTGCTAATGAGTCTCTGTTGCTATGGTCATCGATGACGTCATAAATCAAGGGCAGATAAGTCATGTGTTGTTTTCGTTTGAAATGGAATGTTGTGAAACGTGGAAATTTGATTTGTCAAAATCACATTTAAGGTAATATTTTTATAAAAAATAACAAGTACCTCATTTGTTTATGTACTACATAGAATAGAAATATTGGCTTTATATTTACATAAAAGCAGTTTCATTGTTTGTGTAACCTTCACCTTTAATGCAGATCACAGTGTGTCACGTATGATTGGACTTCACAATGTTCAGAAACGAGTGAACTGTGACAAACTAGTTCATAAGGGCAAGAGTGCCGCTGCAAAATGTGTGTAAAGGCTGCCCATTAAACCATTCTAAACGCACGTTCATTGTAGTTTCAGATTGTACTTTTAATAATATGTATATTAATGAAAATATGCCATTCAAATCTCAGTCCATCAAGCTTACACAATCTGATTATAATCTCTAAAGAGCGAATATTAGCACATGCTGTTTCAATCAGGTAAACATTTCCTATTATGAATAAAACATCAAAATCATATGAAAAGTCCACTGTTTCATTAATCTTACTTTCACAAAATAGTTTCAGATCACATCAGTACAATAACAGCTTAATATTACAAATTAGGCTTTCCAATGAACCTCTCGTAATCTGAATATGTATTTCATGATTGTTTATTGTCCCCCGCCGCCGCGAAGCTGGAAGCTGGTATTCAGCTCCGTACGTCCGTCCCGCTTCTTGTTAGCGCGATATCTAATGAACCGCTCAACCTAGAATCTTCAAACTTGGTACCAGTCTTCATCTGGGGAATACGCAGACCTGAAAAGTTTTTGGTGACCTTGACGTCATTTTCAAGGTCACGGCGAGACTTTGAACAGTTTTGAGAAGAGAATTAGTGAGCACGGTTAGGTGTAATAACGCCTACAGTGACAATTGCCTACGGGGATTAATAGCTACAGTTTGAGTTGTGACAGCGATACGCTTACCTGCACACAAGTGAACTGTTCCAATCAGTGTGCACTAATGCCTACAGTAGAGAAGTAATAACACAAGCTGAGGGATTAGGGGAGCAAAGAGCAAAAAGCTTAAGAACAACTTTCATGAAACTGCTATAGAACTTTAATTTACTGTGTAGGTAAAGCTTTCTCAATTATTTCCATTATCAATACACCCACCTTTAGCCAGACATTAGTGTTCAACTTTATAAAAGTCATTAGATAGAGAAACTTCATCAACGCAATTAATAATTCAAGAGTCAACATTTCGCAAAGATGAATATTTTATATATGAGAGTATATTGTTGAAACGTCTTTTTAAAAAAATACTACATATCTGTAATCTCAATATATCTTTAAGGGGAAGGACACTTTTCAAAGTCAACATTTTATTTGAGTTAAACTTTCACAAAATTCAAGAAATATTTCCAAAGTTATCATTTCACCAAAGTCAATGTGTGATCAAAGTCAATATATCACTTAATTCAAAATAACTTTTTCCAAACCAAAATGTCACCCAAGTTCAACATTTTATATATTTTAAACTTTCGCAATAGTCAAAAAATAATTCAAAGTCGTCATTTCATCAAAGTAAATACCTGATCAAAGTCAATATTTCACTTAAATAGAGGTTATCATGAGAGTGTGTTTTGGGATGGTCAATATCCTGCATTAGGAATAAACATTGTATTTTGCGAGCCTTGGCGAGCTAAATACATTGTGTTTATTCCTAATGCAGGATATTTACCATCCCAAAACACACGAGCATGATAACTTCTTTATCATACAATGTCATTCTTCATTCATTTTGCGCAAAACAGCATGACAACATTATTTCAAAGTTGAACTTAACTGTAACTAAGCGTATTGATATATACAAATGAACTGGTGTTATTCTCACAGTAAAATGACACAAAATAACGCCTCCTAAATTATGCTTTCAGTGAAAATAATTTTTATTTTTGGCATGATCTGTCGCCGCTAATGGCTGCAATACTGCCGAAGCGGCGTTAAACAATAACTCACTCACTCACTCACTTAATTTTCAATGTTTTAATACGTTTTAAAATACGTTTTTCAAATGAAAAATATTTAACGTGAGGACAGCGAATTCGAACTCGCGTCCTATCGCTTGTGTAACCATGACTGTAAGGGAATCTCGAAGTGCGAGAGTTGCTTCCCTTCCGCCCGGTTGCAAATGGCGACTCGCTCCACCACACGGAGAGCTAAACTGAATGTTAGGCAGCTAATTCTAAAATCCCCTTTACAAAAGTCACATTATGGAACCGTGAAGATTGCCGTTCGATAAATGAATGTGTCACTCAAACTGCCTTTGTTACCTGTGAGTATTATAAAGTGTTTGCTCGGTAGTTTTCAACTCGCGATGAACATGTTTTGGCACTGCTTGAACATAATAAAATTTTGCCGCACTATGCATTGCACAATAATGTTTTTGTTATCATTTCCAAAAGTAATGTGGATCTATATGAAAGGGAGCATGTATATTTACATGAAGCTGTTACGCTATAATTGTCACGGTTATTACAGGCATTTGAAATGTTAACGCGTGTGACGTCATTTCCAAAAGAAGTTCCGTCACTTGACCTCTGTAATTTGCATCTTTATCCGTATATGACCCCAACGGATCCTGCCGAGAACACCATCCAATGTATGATAATTCAAAATATCTATTTCAAAGTCAACATTTTATAAAAGTTAAACTTTCACAAAAGTCAATAAATATATTCAAAGTCATCATTTCACTAAATCAATATGTGATCAAAGTCAACATTTCACAAAAGTCAATAAATATTTCCAAAGTCAATATTTCACTTAATGAGAAATATCTTTTTCAAAACCAAAATGTCACCAAGTTCAACATTTCACACTTTTAACTGTAGGCATTAGTCCACAAAATAACGGGTCATTCCACTTCGATGAAAGGTTGAAGGATGAAAAAATCCGAACCACTGGTGCATAAACTTGTTTGTTTAAGACTGTAGGCAATCGTCCCTGTAGGCGTTAGTAGACTCCACAGACAGCTCACTCATGATACCCCCGCTTTTAACATTGGTAAAAAAGAAATGTTTGAAAATAGCAAAAGGGCATCAATGTTTAAACTTTTGTATGAACATACCATTATATATAAGTGTTGTAAAGCAGAGTAAGTATTACACTTGTAAGCATGTTTTAGAAGTAAAAGTCGAAAAATTTGAAAAATGTCATTAAATAAGCAAATGAGGGAATGAAACATACAAATATGCAAATGAGGGTATGAAATATAAAAATGACAGATGTACACATCAGTGGTTTCGTAACATTTGAACAATTAGTGTCTGAGTTATGAGTGGAACAAAAAGTGTGAATGGCGAGGATGAAAAACGGAGAAAATTTGCATAAATTATGCAAATGAGGGTATGAAACATACAAAAGGCAGATGTACACATCATGGTGATTGTACATATCAAGTTTCTTAACATTTGGACAACTGCTTTCAGAGTTATGAGTGAACAAAAAGTGTGAATGGTTAAGTCGAAAAAGGAGAATATTTGCATAAATTATGCAAATGAGGGTATGAAACATACAAAAGGCAGATGTACACATCGTGATGATTATATGTATCAAGTTACAAGACATTTGAACAATTAGTATTTGAGTTATGAGTGGAACAAAAACTGAATGGCAAAGTCGAAAAACGGAGAAAATTTGCATAAATTATGCAAATTAGAGTACGAAACATACAAAAGGCACATGTGGGGACCATAAAGTGTACATACATAAAGTTTCATAACAATTGAACAAGTAGTATTTGAGTTATGAGCGGAACCAAAAGTGTAAGCATAGACGCGCACACAAAGACGCTTAAAAGTGGAAAATCTGAAAAAATAATCATGGTATCTGAGGGAAACATAGAAAAGACACATCTAGGGACCATAAAGTGTACATGTATAAAGTTTCATAACAATTGAACAAGTAGTATTTGAGTTATGAGCGGAACCAAAAGTGTTCCGGACGGACGGACGGACGCGCTGAGCGCTATATACCCCCGACTTCTTCGTAGCGGGGGTATAAAAATGTTGTTAGCGCGATATCTAATGAACCGCTCAACCCAGAATCTTCAAACTTGGTACCAGTCTTCATCTGGGGAATACACAGACCTGAAAAGTTTTCGGTGACATTGACCTCATTTTCAAGGTCACAGCGAGACTTTGAGCAGTTTTGAAAATGTTGTTAGCGCAATATCTCATGAACCCTTTGACCTAGAGTCTTCAAACTTGGTACCAGTCTTCATCTGGGGAATACGTAGACCTGAAAAGTTTTCGGTGACCTTGACCTCATTTTCAAGGTCAGAGGGAGACTTTGACCAGTTTTGAAAATGTTGTTAGTGCGATTCCTCATTAACCGCTAGAACTATTGGTTTTAAATTTAGTATCAGTCTTCATTTGGGGAATATACAGATACCAGTCGATTTGGTTGAGCTTGAAATTATTTTCAAGGTCACTACAAGACTGATTGTCAAATGTTGTTAGCACGATATCTCATGAACTGCTGTACCTAGAGTCTTCAAATGTGGTACCTGTCTTCATTCACCAATCGATTTGGGTGACCTTGATCCCGTTTTCAAGGTCACTACACGACTTTGACCATTTTAAAATTTGTGCCCGATATAACAATACTTGAATCAAACATGTAAATGTCACTACTCGGTACAAGCTGTGTGTCCATTCTTTTAACTCATTTCTTAATTGCGGCGGGGGACATGGTCACGTTTGTGACAATTACTTGTTTGAATTGTTTTCAGGAAGGGGATGTCAAATGTACGTGCAAAATTGTTCAAAAGAATGGGAGGAGGGTGTACTAATCATATAACCATATACCAAATACATGTGGGAACATGCATATGCCACATGTTTACCAATGGTTGACAACATCTTCCAACCATTAACCAATCCCATCCTGCCATACTTCATCGTAGATATCGTCAAACCAACCAAATGATGCAGGTTCTTCTATGATACCCTTCAAAGTTTTATCAGTGGTAACTCATTTAAATATAAACATAAGTGGACTTAAATCAATCAATAGCCAAAATTGAATGGACCGAAATAAATCATACACCTTTTTCATCACATCTTTGTACAACGCAAATTTGGTTTCGATATTCGATCCTACACAGAATGCTTCCATTGAATGACCTTCTATTTAAAATGAAATTGAAAGACACAAACAAATGTACTTTCTGTAAAGTATCTGTAGAAACTATAGTGCACATTTTCTATGATTGTCCGAAAGTGAATAACATCTGGGATAGACTAAAGACATGGATAGAGACAAAAATAGATTCAATATTAAACCTATCAAAACGAAACATATGCTTAGGATATCCGGAAAGACGAAATATGATTCTAACTCTTAGTATAACAACAGTCAAATATAATATATACATATCAAAGTTAAAGGAAACTGTACCGCAATTTAACATTATAAAACAAGATTTAAACAATGTCTATGAAATTGATAAACGCATCTGTTAATCGGATTGCAATTATTCGAAGTTCACACAATTCTGGTCTGTATGCTATAATGTTTTTAAAGTTTGACACTCTGCAACTTCAGTGAAAGTATGGAATTGCCAGGTCCAAAAACACTTGAACAAAACCATCACCTCTACGTTTTTGTCCCCCGCCGCAACGCGGAACGGGGGACTATGTATTCAGCGGCGTCCGTACGTACGTCACATTTCTTGTTAACGCGATATCTCATGAAGCTTTTTATCTAAAGTCTTCAAATTGGGTGTCAGCCTACATTGTGGTGTGACGCAGACACCAGTCGATTTTGGAGACCTTGATATTATTTTCAAGGTCACCACGACACTTTGACCAATTTTCAAACTCTTGTTAACGCAATGGGAACGGGACAAAACGGCGATAAACCAAAACGTCGAAAGGCGAAAACGGCGAATATTTGGCGAAAACGTCGATGAAATGCCTGGCGAAAACGGCGATGGATTTTATATTGAGTGAAATAAACTATAAAAGTATTATTTAGTTTGTTTTTATTTACGTTTTAATCCTTACAAGTGATTAATGTGATTATTACAGTGTGGTATTACCGTGTATTGAAGTCGCCGACAGTGTTGTGATTAAAACAACATGTTCGCTTGGATGTTATCACAAGATTTCATTGATAAGTGGATAAACTCAAACTCCTCTTTAATGAATAAGTGGATGATCTCAAAATTAATTAGGAAACTCAATGTCAATACAACGAGTATTATATACTGGCGAGGATTTTCCATTCCTCTGCCTAACCTGTAGACCTACATCAAGCTCCGAATCCGACCACGAAGAAGAATTTCAGAGGGACATTCAGTCTATGACATTTCATGTCAGTTTTCCTTCCATGGAAATATCAGGACTACCTGAACCAGAACATGAACCAGAACCTGAATCTGAACCAGAAGAAGATAGCGATAGCCGCGTCCCAGACATCTCCGACATCGACATGTCAACGAGATCTCTACCAGAAGACGATTTTCTTCAAGAGAGGTAATTTACTGATTAATTAAAAAGTAAAAAGTCTAAAAAAAAAATTTGTTCTAAAGTAGTCCATCGATATTAGTTATTAAATAAGAAAATTATAAGAAAATAACAATTACTTAATTTTTCAGATCCCTCCTTGAAGATACACACCTGGCCCCACCAGAGCTACCGGACTTCCCACTTACGTTCGAGGTAGTCGACACCGGTTCTCAGAAGGGGAAGAAGAAACTGGTGGACTCATACGGATTCTCCTATGTCGTATCGGTATGTACTCATGTATGATTTTTAATTGTCATTGTATAATTCAATTAATGTGTAACTGCTGTAACTTATTTGTATGTTTCTTTTCATTAAAAATTTTATATTTTTTTTTAGAAATCTACACAGGCGAAGGTATACTGGCGATGCAGCGTTCGTGGAAAGAAGTTGACCTGTTCAGCGACGGTGACGCAAGCCGGCTCCAGCTTCACAGAGGGACGACACCGACACGTCCACCAACCTGAGCCCGGAAAGTTGACACAAGTACAGGTCCGAGTGGAGGTATGTTGTTATTATCAATTAATGCAGTTGATTAGCAATTAGCGGTAACGAGGCCTAATTAATTCAATCAATCAGTATCTGTGTATTCACGGTTGATTGCTTATGTTACAGATTAAGAACCTATAGACCCTACGAGTGCTTGATTTCTGAGCTGAAATCATATAAAACATGTGTAAATAAAATCATGAATGACAACATTGTTTTATGTTATCTATACCACACTTTATAGTTTATTTCACTCAATATAAAATCCATCGACGTTTTCGCCAGGCATTTCATCGACGTTTTCGCCAATTTTCGCCGTTTTCGCCAGAAATTCCGTCGCCGTTTTGGACTGTCGCCGTTTTAGCCATAATATATCACGACTGGATGGACCCAAAGTCTTCAAATTTGGTGCCAGACTACATTGGGGGATGACGCAGACACCAGTCGATTTTGGTGACCTTGACAATATTTTCAAGGTCACCTCAACACTTTCACCTCTTTTCAAACTCTTGTTAACGTGATATATCATGAATGGATGAACCCAAAGTCTTCAACTTTGGTGCCAGGCTACATTGGGGGATGACGCAGATACCAATCCATTTTGGTGACCTTGACCATGTTTTCAAGGTCACGACACTTCGACCACTTTATTGTCTCTTGTTAACGTCATATTTCATGACCGGTTAGACATAATGTCGTAATATTTGCTGACAGACTATATTGGCGGGTTACGCAGACACCAGTCGATGTTGATGACCTTTACCTTATTTTCAAGGTCACCACAAAGCTTTGACCTCTTTTCGAACCCTTGTTAACGCAATATCACATGAACCCAAAGTTGTCAAAGTTGGCGTCAGTCTACATTGGGGGATGACGCAGACACCAGTCGATTTTGGTGACCGTGCCCTTATTTTCAAGGTGACTATGACACTGGACCAAATGATGTGTCTTACTAAACTCAATGTTAACGGCGGGGGACATTGCCATGTTAGTGGCAAACACTTGTTCTTTATTGAATTGCAATGTTAGCTTGCAGTTGCTAGAAATAAGGATGCTATTACACATATAATTGGAATCTAAGTAAAGCTATACACTGCTAGAAAATTGGGGGTATCCTGATACAGTATACCTCATGAAACCCTAAGGGTTTAATGAGGTATCCTGCTCAGGATACCCTAAGGGTTTAATGAGGTATCATGATCAGTTTACAGGGAATTTCCTGCGTTCACTGCGTTGGTTATGCTATCTTTTTACTAATTTGTATTGAACTAAAGAAGTGTCTCTGGGTTTAAGGTTGTCTGCTTAGCTCAATTCGAGAAATATATTAAGTTTGCCATATTTTGAATCCTTATTTGTAAGTTTATTTTTCAAATGAACAATAAATGTGTCATTTGAATGATGATAACAGTATACATGTAAGTACAGGTAGCAGAGTATTTATAGTAAGGCGTCTCAACGAATATGAATGTATTTGTTCCTAAACTGATTGGAATATCAAATCAAGTGACTGATTTTAATTCATTTGTTGTTACTTACTACATATGAACAGAAACAATATTAATAAATCCGGAGAGACTCACTAATGCAAGACGATTTATAGAAGGAATGGTAGCTGAAAGAGGGCATTTTGTCATAAGCCACTTAATGCATTTTGAAAATGAAGTATTACATTTTCAGTAAGATGTCATCTTGCATATTGGTTAAAATGTGTATGTGTTTATTTCTATAGATTAAGTAATGAAAGGGGTTGAGTGATGCATGTCAGACATAGGGGCAAGAATGAGCTAAGAAACTTCGTATTGTAAGTGGTTAAGAAACTATAATCCATATCACACGTTGTAAAACCTACCGAATTCTAAATGCCCTATACTCATTTAATAAGAACCATTTTACCATTACCTGTTTCCCGGTTTTTCCTAGCCTAACAATATTGATACAAGTAATGAGCCTACATAAGATGTGTATTTAGATCAAAGGTTAATTGCTTTTTCAGGTTATTAAACATAAGTTCTGATAATTACACTGAGTCAAACATACATTTTCATACTTAATAGTTTTATCACTTTAATCGGGACATTTTGATGGTACCATTTTGATTTTTGTCCTGTAAACCAGAGATTATTAGAGCGTAAAATTAACCTCGCGTTACCGACAATTACTAATGAACTGGTTGTCGGCGGTCAGCTCGTTAAGAGAGATAAAACACTGAGGCCGCCAAAGAGTTTTACGAGACACGCGCATGAACAGCAATGGTGCAATGTATTTCATTTATACGTGTATATCTCTAACTAAACAGTCATGGCTGGTGTATATGATCAGCGAGTTTCCTGTCATCCCAGGTTTTGAGGACACCTGTTCAGCAACTCAAACGTGGTAAGCTGTGGACCCGCCGTTGTGTCATTCATTCAATGGTAAGATTACATAATGAAGTATACAAGATCATTGAAAGAAGAAAATGGTGTATATTTGAAAGATGGTGTTTTGTCAGCCATTTATTTATGTATTTAGAAAAGAAGTTTTATGTCTTCAATAAGCTGATATCTTGATTATCTCATGTAACGCCGATGGAGAGAATTAACATTTGAATTTGAACTGAAAATCACATATTCTAAATGTCCATCAATCATCTACCATGCTTGATTAAACTTATGTCTTATTAACACTGCATGTGCTTATTGCGCAATCAAGATGAAAATTATTACTGAGGGTGATATATGTATGACTTTATATTTGAGAACTTACTTGAGAGCCTACATAAGTTGTAGTCGTTGAACCAAAGTTATTAATCATGTGAGGTTAGAAAAGTAAAACTTCTTATCACTGAGTAGGAATTCGTTTGTTCGTCTAAAATACATAACAGTGTCACACATTATTAGTATTTGGCATCTCTCTCAACCACAATTAACTATCAATGAACGTAAATCCCCCACAAAACAATACATCCACAAATTTGTATTTGATTAAAGTTATTTGAATGAGTAGACCTTTGGTCATTTGCATTCATTTGCTCATATTACATTGTTCTTTTATGATAAAACACAGTAAGTATTGGATCCGTTTAATGAGTAGAATTCATTTGTTTATGGGTATTTAAGAAAGCAGTTTGATATAAATATCCAACCAAGAACCCATACACTTAACCAAGGCAATAATATTGTATTTGTGGCGTTTGTCAAGAATCATTCACAAATAAAACGTAGGAAATGTACATTTAGTACCCTACCGAAACATGTTTGAAGGGGTATTGAAACACCAAAACAAACTAAAATACCAAAGTAAAAATAAACATTTTGAAATACATTTCCATACTCAATTATTATCCCTGTAACCTATTTTCAACTCAGTTTTGTAACGCCATCGGAAACTTTGTCTTGAAACCACTAGATCAGTAGCGCGGAACAATAAGCTTGAGCATGAACTGATAAAATACAATCACAGAGGCCGCACAAGAGCTACATAAGAGACAGACGTGTGTACATCAGTGTCGCAATATATTGTTTATATACGTAGACGTATATACAACAACTTAAATCACCGGCTGTTGTACATGACTAGACAGTTTTCGTTCATTGGGAACCACTTGTTATACTCGTGTATCAATGATACCGAAACATGCGTGATTAGCAGGGTATTCAAAGCACTGTCGTGGAGCTTCTCTAACTTCATGATACTGCGTAATTAAACACTGGTTTTGATATCGTCAACCTAATCTTATAGTTCTTTAATTGTTACAAACATGACAAATCAAAAGTTACGTATTCATTGCGGTATAGTATGAAAATCAGCGTGTATATAGATTACACTATTGACCAATTGTGAGCGCACGAATATGAAATATAAGCAAATTTGAAAACGTGCATACTATTTATTTCATTACATTTGTTTCGTATTGATAAGTATCCACACTTATACATGAGTGTAAATACGTCTGTGACAATGCCATTAAAACCCTATTTCCATAAAGGTGAAGATTGTTGTATGTAAGTGTCACACAAAAACTGAATTATGGGGCCCTATAAAACATAGTATACAAAAGAATAAACACATATTTAAAAAGAAATACCATAGGATAATGTCAATAACCAAGGGAGACAGTATGAAATATACATGTCGTATCGTATCGATGTTTAAGTTGTAATGTATAATATCATTTAAAACCGTTGCCGTCAAACAATAAGAATCTAACCGTAAAAACATTGATTTAACATCGTATTCATCATAAAATATATATTGCCGTCACACATCCAACAAAAGCCATTTTAGTTTGTGCATATTTAGATAATTATAATCTACAATGTATATGAGAAATAAATGAATATTCAAAACAAAGTACATGTATTGTAAAATTTAAGAATCGACGGAATACTTAATTATCATATTCTATAACATGCAGACACAATTTGGAAATTGCATAGTTACTGGACATTGATTTTGATTTCTCAGTATGGTATAATAAATGTAATTTGTGATGGGATATTTGAAATGAATCAAGTCAATTCAATTCTTTATTATTTATAAGTTGTATCAGTGTATACAGTACAGTATTTTAGTGTCTAATTGCCATCACTCATCCTGTGAGGAGCCCAGTCGCGCTATTAACGAGTTAAATAAAATATGCAAGCCTGGATATACTAGGATGTGTGTGTATTGCAAGGGGGCAATCTGTGCGGCTATTACCATAAACCAATTTACGGATGTGTATTGTCGCCAATACTGCTTATTCAATCTGATTAAATTTACACGTGTGTAGTTGACTCAGAGATATATTCAAGTGGTCACTGGAATGTTCAGGAGATACGGTTCACTGACTTCATGGATAAACCCTAAAGTTTCTGAGATTTTTGAAAAAGTGGTATATATTTATTTTGATTTCATTTGAATGAAAACCGGAGAGCATATTGGTTGAAGGCTTATTCAAATTTGATAATTCTGAGGGAAGGAAAATTGTGTGACAAAAGGCTATTCGTAAAAATTGTCCATCAAAATCGTAAGACATCTTGTATAAAACAGAGAGAGACCAGCCGAAATTGTAAACAAATCAAATGATTAAGAACATGTGTAATGTAGATTTTGCATACGCCTCTTCACTGCTGTCAACAATCTAAATCTAAAAATTGGAGACTTATTTCAAGATTACATAGATAGTGTTCGGATAATGCAAAATTGGTGACTCGATGTTAAAATACAATATTTAATCTTATCTTGAATATATAAATAATCGAAAATGTAATATGTTTACTTGCATCCCCGACAGTATTTTTAGTATTTATTGTAATAGGGGAATTGTTATAACAGTCGCGTAAAACGTAACGCTTTTCAATATCCATCCAGTGGTTCTTGAACATAAATATTGGTTACTAGTAGATGAAGGAGAATGAGTTCTATGGATATACAACTTCTTTAATGCAGGAGTGCGACGTTTCGTGGTAGCTTGATAACAGTTTTAGAAACTCGTTCTCCTTCATATATATATTGAAATTGATTTTAAAATTTTACAAAATTAAGAAAACAATATGTATTGATGACAGCATATAAACATCTTGTTTGCAAATCCTTTTCTATTTACTGAACAAGATATGTTAAACTCTATCCCATAATATTGACATGGATTTGATTATCCGTGAATCGGTATTATGTTTTAAACATATTTATTCATGTTAATTATACATGAATAAGGACATGCAAATAAGCCAAAGGTTTATCTAAATGCCTGTCCTCGTCAAGATACAATACATACAATATAAATACGGATGGCATCATGAATACACACACGCACATTTCATACAGTGATTGCAATGTCAGAACAGTAATGAATTATTAGATCGGTATTATATAGTAAAACAGATATCCACTTGTGTAACTACGTTTAATTTTTCATAGAATACATTATGACAAAGCTAAAGTTGACTTCCCAGATAAACCGTTACCAGATGTTGATTATATGAGTTGACATAAATAAGGCAAGTGGCCCAGATACACTTAGTAATAAGTTCACCAAGCTAGCTGCATAATCAATTTCCTTGCCCCTTATATATTTACATTTACATAAATCATTGTGTGGGTATATATTTCCTCCCTTATGGAAAGAAGTTTCTGTATATCATTTGCACAAGAAAGGCAGTGTAAATGAATATCAAAATTATAGACCTGTAGTATTTCCTTCCTGTATTTGAAAGATGAGTTTTCAAACAGTGTTCAACTTTTTTCGAGACAAAAATGTCAGGGTTTATGCCAGGTGAAAGTAATGCATATCAACTTACATACCTCTATGACATCATAGCAAACGCTTTAGACAATTATTATGTTAATGGATTTAATTTGAAAACCGTTCTTTAAGGTAAAAATGACTTATCTGATGAGACTAACTTAACAATTGTGGATTCTGTTGACACATTTATTGACTTAAGTTAACGTTTCTAAATTTAGAAAGCACGTGAAGTTTAACCAAATGTTATATTTGTTAGCATGCAACACGTACATTTCTTATTTATTATTATTATTTATTTCCAAAAAGAAATCTGGATTGGCGAACAAGCCATAGGCTTATTTCAACGCCGCTCCAGTACAATGAAAGCAAAAGCTGGACGCAGAAACAATATATATGGAATACTTTTTAAGCAAAAGACAAATCAGTTAATCCTCGAATCTGTCTATAATTTTATTCAAGAGTCACTAACATTTAAATCATCCTATTCAGCATGTGTCCTTTTAGATATTTCCGAATTAGTGTTTTGCTTTTTGCCTTTGTGTAATCATTTGATCACTGAATTTGTACATTGATCTTGAATTATAAATTGTACTTTGATATGATTTAAACATATTTATTCATGAAATGATACATGAATGGATAGGCCAACAAGCTCCGAAGAGCTTATTTTAAGGCCGCTCCAATACAACTTCGAAAATACAGATATACAAACAGATGTTAGATGTACATCAAATCATAATTATAATTCAAAGATTTAAACAATGATAATGCATGTTACCAATTTGTTTATTTGGCAGTCATTATTCTAAAATGTGCTTAAGACATTTCAAATCTATCTGATTTAGTGATGTAGTGATGAATAGATTTCAATAATATTGTTTGGTCATTTATTGAGAGCGATGCACATCCCCGTAGTACCGTGTTGATAGAAAATCCTTTCAAATAAAAGAATGATTGATTTCTCAAGTCTATGTACTTTTTGCAACTAAAGAAATAGTGTACTGCATTTTCAATCGGGTGGCCGCATGAGCATGCAGGACTGTCAATGATATGTCTATTAAATTTATCGGCATTCAAATTACTACAATGGAGCCTTAGGCGAGAATGAATAATCTGACAAGTTCTTGACCCATAATTAAGATCAAAGATAATAGTTTTATTTTTGGGTCCACTAATCGTATTTTTGAAGCCGGACAATGTCTCGTTATTTCTTATATCGGGAGTTAAAGAATTCCAAAGTTTTATTGTATCGGGTAAAAACGACTTGGAATATGTCGCCGTTCTACATTTCACAGTTCGCACAGATGAGTTTTCTCTAAGGTTATATTCATTTGTATTTGGCGTAGATGGTATTAGGTTACACAGATATTGAGGCACAAGATTATTCTTCATTTTATAAAATGTAGTCAATTTAGATATGTTCCTACGGTCTTTCAACGATTTCATATTCGTTTCTTCGTAAAGGATACTATGACTTGTTCCGCGAACTGCTCCGCAAATTGATCTTAACGCGTCTAGATTAAGTTTCTCTAACAAAGTACATTGTTCTTGAGTGCAGTTATCCCAAATATGGCCGCAATAGTCAAAAATTGGTAAGATGAATGATTTATATATAATTTCTAAACTTTTGCGTGACAGGCGATATTTAAGACTTCTTAGGCAATTAATCAAAGGACTAACTTTCTTGATTATGGTATTTATATGGATATCCCAGTAACAGTTGTTTTGAAGTGTTAAGCCGAGGTGCTTTTGGCTTTCGACTTCTTGAATTATTTCTTCGTTCATAGTAAGATTAGGTCGGATGCTCCTATTTACTTTTCTGCTAAAGTGTATTGATTTAGTTTTTTTTGGATTAAATGAAACCTTCCATTTTTTGGCCCATTTTGAAATCAATGACAGGTCATTGTTTAAGCAGTTTGCAGATGTATGGGGATCGTCGATTATAACATACAATGAAGTATCGTCTGCGAAAAGTCTGATGTTACTGTCTATATTATCTACAATATCATTTATATATATAATGAATAACAAGGGCCCCAGGACAGAACCTTGGGGGACGCCTGCTAGAGTATATTGGGAATCAGAAACATGTCCATTTATAACAACTCGCTGAGTTCTATTTTTCAAATAACTTTCAAACCAATTCAATAAGTTACCATCTATTCCATAGGATTTTAATTTCTGTAGTATACCTTGATGCCAAACTTTATCAAATGCTTTGCTAATATCGCAAAAGACAGCTCTTACTTCTTTACCATCGTCCAGTGCTTTGGCTATGAAATCATACAAATAGGTTAATTGATTAGTTGTAGAGTCACCACATGTAAATCCTGATTGTAGATTCGAAAGGAGGTTATGTTCTCTTAGAAAGTTATTAACATATTTAAAGACACATTTTTCAAATACTTTGGCTAGACAACTTGTCAGTGCTACTGGTCTATAATTTGAGCAATCGTATATACTGCCGCTTTTGTGAATTGGGATTACGTTTGCTTCTTTCCAAGAAGTAGGGAATTTAGCACATTTTAAAGACAGATTAAATAATTTAGTAAGAATAGGAGCTAGTGAAAAAGCGCAAGTTCTTAATATTTTGTTTCCAATTTTATCAGGGCCAGTGGCTTTAGTTACGTCAACAGAGAGCAATATATCCTTAACTTCCCCCATCTCCAAAACTATATCGGTAAGAGTACTATCACAACGTTTATCAATAGGAGGGGGGTCGTCGTCAGGATCTATAACTTGAGATTGGCTACTAAAATAGTTGTTCATTATTTCTGTAACATCGTTAGGATCATCGTATAATATATCATCGTCAATAATCGAATGACAAGAACTTAATGCCGATTTATTTTGCAAATAGTTCTTCACTAGTTTCCACCACGTTTTTGTACCAATTGATTCACTTATTGCTGTATCAATTCTTAATGTATGCTGATTTTTCGCTCTACGTACAGATGATATCACCATATTTCTAATTAATTTAAATTTCTGCCATTCTAGGGGACGGTTTGTTTTTTTAGCGATTTTGTGTTGCCTATTTCGTTTCCTCATAAGTGATCGTATTTCGTTGTTCATCCACAGCGGGTCCTGAGGTCTAAAAAGTACGGTTTTATTTGGTATGTTCGCGTCGCAAATTTGAATTAAGTCACTGGTTAGTTTAGATATTGTTAAATCTATATTTTCGATATCGGTTTCACGAATGCCAATTGAAGTGATATGTTTGTTCAACGTTTCTGCATTTACTCGAGAATAATCATAAATTTTCCGCTCATAGCAGGTTCCTTTCTGTCTCTCTGATTCAATATTGATAAACACCGGACAATGATCACTACACACAGGGTCCATTACTCCCGAACTCCGTACTTTGTTCACACATGTTACAAATATCAAATCAATTAACGTACGCGAATAAGAGGTAATGCGTGTTGGTTCAGATATAAGTTGTTTTAGTCCGTATGCAGCTTCTAAGTAATTTACTTTCGAGCGGTTTTCTTTTAAAAGGTCTTAGTTAAAGTCTCCAACAATAATAGTATTGAAGTTTAAATCCACGGCATTTGCAATGTTATTATCAATGAGGTCCCAATAAGCTTCACTTTTGTCTGCTCTGTAAAATGAACCAATGAGATATGACTGCTTTTTGCATTTAACTTTTATCCATATTGCCTCAAGTCCAATTGTATCCAAATTAACCATCTCCATCGCACACAAGTTATCTTTTACATAAATTGCAACGCCACCACCTCTACTTTCTCTATCTTTACGAAATGGTGGTTGGAAACCCCGGATAGTGATTTCCTTATTATCAATGTTTTTGTGCAGCCATGTTTCGGTTAAACAGATTATGTCGTATGTGCCAAATTCCGCCTCAATAATATCAACCTTATCTCTTAAGCTTCTAACGTTCAGATTAATTAGTTTAAGATCAGTATGAAAGAGAGGTCCCGGATGGGGGTGTACATCACCACAGCAAAGTAAGAGCAATGAGATAAATATGCTTACGGAAGCATTGTATAGACAAAGAAACCTTATATTGTATATAACAACTTTAAAATTTATCAGTGATTTTACGTGCGGTTTGACTGCAAATAGCCCCACTGCCTGTCTGTACTGTGCTATGTCAACTGCCATGAAAATACATTCTAATAACAATAAGAAAGGCAGCGGGGGGCAAACTGAATGTACATGCATTATCTAACTGGAAAACAACCCAAAGTGACATACTATACTTTGAATAATAAACGTAACATCTGTAACCACATCTTGAAATTTGATTTACATGTGAAAAGTTGGACGAATAAAGGCAAACAAAAACAAAAAGGAGAAAAATAAAAGTTGACATGAGCATAGAGTAAGGAAGTTTGTTTCGGATAGAGCAGGAGAAAGTGTTGTAGTTTTAGTATGGAGTGATTCTATCAGCTGCTAATGTGCTACCGAGAGCGTGGTACACATGCTGCACGTGCTGGGATCGACAACAGTGAACCTTCACATGTGAGATTGGATACCTGTGATGTGTTGGCAAGTCCGAGATGATGTTATCTTTACATGCGTAAGTTTAATATTATTTTACATTGTATCAGGAAAGCAATTATATATTTTATCCTATTACCGCGTTAAATGTATTTCACCGGAGTAAAATATAGAGATATTAAGCTGGTCCAGTATGATGTAACGAGTATAACATCAAGAATACAGGTAATGAAGTGAATATTGCTTTGTATCAACCAATAGCATATAATGAATGGATCATATCACTGTAAACAGCTGGTAAACACTTTCAGGATTAGAAACATTAGAACACCATGTCATAATGTAAAGAATATGTCGTGATAACCTTGTGTATCTGTGTGTACTTGTGTACTTGTGTACTTTGATATATTTAGTAGAGCGGCACTACATAAGCCAATAAGTCGAAGTATCATCCTTTCAGTGCATTACTGTTTTACCTAAATGGTTATTTTACTAATTTCCTTGTGAAAATTAAATGTTGAAAATTAATGTTATTCTATTACATGTATTCACCTTTATTTAATGTTGTGCTTTCTCAGTTTTGATGAATGAATATGTGTTATGTACTGGAGAGGTATTTATAAAGGTGTAATGTATGTGGTTTAAACATATTTATTCATGAAGAATGTGGTTTGGTAAAAAGCAAACTGTTGCTTATATTAACACACGAGAACTGGACATAAAAACAACCAGCTATAACATAATCATATGGTTTAAACTCATTATTATTCAATAAAGAATCTGTGCACATGATTGTTGTTTATGAACATTCTCTACATGTGTAATGTATACATTCATTCTGCTTCGAATCACTACCCGCTCATACATTTTATTGCATCAACATGTATAAATTACTCTGTATGACACATTAATAAACAATATATCTTTCCTCATTTTGAGTGAGACGCTCAGGGTTCATTCATCCATAACAAGGCTACTGGTCACGCATTTAGCATTCCCGGCTAAGAACCTTTTGATCAAAGGGGATCACAGCAGGAGGGCTAATTAGTGTCACAGTGTGTATCCACTGCGATGAGTGAACTGTTCTGCTCTAAAACAGGTTACAGCCCCACAGTCAAGTAACCATCTAATCCCCTCTTAATCCCTGTCAAAACATACAGATGTGTGACAGGGTGAGGTGTCACCATGACACAAGATCAAAGTTAATCTGTTTGTGTTTAAAGATTAAAGGACCAAATATTTAAGAATACATTACAAAAACAACTAACAAAAATATATATCATATATCAACATAATATATACTAATATATTATATAATTTGTGACTTTTTTCTTGTAACATGTGTCCCTACATTCAACTCTACACGGCAATATTATAATTGTAAATTAGTTCCTTATTCAGACAGAAAGTAGTTAGCAAACTTTGAAACCGATAATTTAATTTCTTTTCATATTATCAGGTCCTTGTTATAATGATTTCAGGAAAGCTTATATTCAACCTTGATATTTGAATAAAGCTAGTTGTTTAAGAAGTGAAATAAAATCATATTCTCTGCATTGTCCTCAACCTATATGTTTATGATCACTTTGGTTTAAACATATAGCAGACTAGGAGAATTTAACAATAAACTAAAACAAAAAGCCACAATGTTATGTATGTTTGTGCCGTGCCGTGCCTTGTTGGCGTTACCTATATCCAGATATCTATTCTGCTGACATCATAACACCTAGTTTTGTTTGGTGTTTTTGTTTCTTATAATATTACTTGTCTTGTTTTGTTTTGTTGTTGAATTTGTAAATTTATGATATTTTGTAACGCATAATGTCCTGTAGTCTGGAGCTGTATTCACTTTAACTTTTAAAGTTCGTTTACCAATCCATTTCATGTATGAAATAAATAAGTTTAAACCATATTTAAACGTATTTTATTTCATAAACATGAAAAAATTATTGGCGAACAAGGCACAATCCGCTCCGGCACATATATATTTTTAAAAATCATATTTTGAAAATCATTCTAAATTATCTAAATAAATATAATGGAACGAAACTGCAACAAATTATCAATTAACACTTATGTACGTATATCTATAGTTTGATTGTCTTGATTTTTCATTTGTTGTTAACATGTTACCAGCTCTTGTGAATTTGTTTATGTTTTATGTAGTGGTGAGGCATTCACATAAGCAGAGTTTTGCTTGTTTGCCAAACCACATTCTTATTGAATAAACATATGTTTAAACCATATATTTTTAAAAAGCTGGTTACAAGATAAATGAGACAGAAAATGAAAATTAACATTTGTATAACATCAGACATGAATATTGTTATGTTGTTAGGTGTGACTAATAATGAAGTGGGCTGCAGCTCAGAATTTAATCATTAACTACAATAACTTTCAAAGAAACCGGTTGCTTTTACTGATTAACTGATGTAATGAGTTCAAAATATTATTGTAAGTGGTGTCCTTCAAGGAGCTGTTATCATATGATTTAAACAGTATTTATTTTCCAGATGGTACATGGAAAGGGGGATCGATAAACAGGGTTACCCCTATATAAATATCTCTCCCCGTGATCATATTATACTGTTGTTATGTCCTAGCCTTGATTGTAAAAATACATATTTGATCTTAAATGGTAGTAGCTTCAGCAAGTAAACAGATAGCGAAGTACATGTAAGTTTTCGTTATTGTGACCACATGAAAATCTGGACGTTTCCGAGATATGTGATTTAAACATATTTATTCCATAAATGGATCCGGATTGGCAAACAAGTTGACGCTTATGTCAATGCCGCTCTGGGATACAAAATACATAAAATAAATGTCATGATGAATGTACAATAAATTGTATTACATGTCTGAAAAGAATAATACACCAATTTATGATATATGTCTATTATAACGGTGGGTAATCCATAATCCAGGCTCTTCATTTCTCATAGCAAACGCTTCTTATGAAATATCTATTAAAATGATGTTGTGTTTTTCTACATTCATGTATGTATGATTATATTTATGATGTAATTATCCTGTTTTATGTTCTTTTCGGGAGAAACAGTTATATAGGGAAAACCTGTTTGTTGATTCCCCTGAGTACATGAATAAATATTGTTAAAACCATATAAAATCTGAATAAGTTTATTTCAACATTTACAGGAGAGCTGTAGTCATCTATCAAGAGACATGAGCTTTGCCTCAAGTTGGTACCCATATTGACCACACTAATTAATCCATCGTTAATCCCTCGTCTGGGTGAATCTTGTTGACACTCTGAGGTGTACAAACTAAACGGGCTCTTTGTTTGTTATTTAACATTGTGTTCATCTCTTGTGAATACCATCCGTGAAATGCAGACGTCTTTGTTAAGTGTCAATTAAGATACTCAGACAATACTAGTAATTCACTTGTGACCAGCTAAGCAGGTGTGAACTAGTCACCTGTAAAAACACACACGGGTGGCTTATGGGCCTTATGTTGCCTGTCAATAGAATCACGTCACAGCCAATGGATGATATACTGTTTTGAGTTATCCAATGAAATCAGTAACTGTTAAGTGAAACACCAATGAGATTTGAGCTGAAATCCGGGATAATCAATTGGGCAAGATGTTAACCATTTATCTCGAGTTACTACACGTGTAAACACCTAAGAGTTTCATCAATGGTGGATACACATGTTGTGTAGTGTTAATACCTGTATTTGATTTGGATATTCATAGTGTTCTTTCGGATGCGCTTTTTTAAAAGGTGAGTTTTAGGTTTTTCATAAATCTATCACGATCCAGACAACATTTATAAAAGAACTTGTATAAAGAACTTTAATGCAGGTAACTTAAACTTATGCATTTGATACTGATACATATGATAGGGAAGCAACAATGACAAAGAGCCACACATATCAAACGTGATTTTACACATGCTTCAATGTATAATTTTCTCAATAAAAAGCGTCTACATGAATCTAATGTCGTCTGACAGAAACAACTAATGCCAAAACTGTATGACAGGGTTAAACCTCGTTCGTCTGTGGTATAATTTGCAGTATTATGTGTAATATTTTAAAATTTCTAACAAATTCCGATAGTTTAATATAGTTTCCTGAAGTATTCTGACGTATCCTGAATCATGAAACCCGGAGTATCCAGAACAGGATATTTTTGGATACCCCGAGTATCCTATGGTATACTGATACTGAAATTCGGAGTATCCTGGTCAGGAAACTTCATGAAATCACTTCTGTTTCTCATGTGATACAGCTGACACATGTCGAAATGCACAATGGTTTTATTTGGTATGGTTGTACTTATGTTAGGGACCAGTAATAAATAATGCACGTCAGTATAAAATGCCCTCCCATGGACATCGTCACACACAAGTTCACAAGTTCAATGCCAATACAATGGTAAGGTGAAACATCATTTACATTACCATAGTAAACAACAGCAAATCATAACCTAAACTGCACAAGGGATTTGTGAAACTATCCAAGACATTTATTGGGTATTTAAAGCCAAATAACTCCTACACTCCGTCACTCCTCCAATTACAGGCGATATATTGAACTTCAAGACGTGATAAAGCTGAATGGGATGAAAGTCACGGGGGAATCAATAAGAAAGTTGACACTCACATTTCCTCAAAGAAAATGGTTTGTCACTTGATGAATGGGTATGTATCACTTATTTCAGAAACAAAGTTTTGTGTTGCAAATGGATCTAACACCTGTCATTTTTCATTTACATGTAAGACAATGATTACTTTTATTGCTGTTGGCTTTAAATGCATTATAATCATATTTGAATTTATTCATTTCAAAATAGAGTATTACCGAATAAAATAATGTAAAGCTTACATTTTCCTGAATCTAAACACTCTCATCATATTCATCATGAATCTGTCTTCGACCAATGTAGATTGCTATTTTTGGCAAGAACAATGAAGCATTTCAATCAAAGGCTATTTTTTTTTATATCTGTCGAAACATATCAGATTCAGTAGTTAAACAATACCAGCAATTATGCATTGTGTATAATTATGTGTATAATCGAACATGGAAGTCTGGTAATGGATTTACCGATACTTAATATATGAGCACAATGTGGGCAAAACTGCCTTCTTTGATTAAGGGTTTCTCTGAAATGCTTAATTCTCGTATTATTTGAAACTACATATATCAGTTGGTACAGCGATCAGATAAAGCGAGCATAATCACTGTAATTTGATTGAGAGAAAATGAATGTGATGAATCATGCCTTTTTATTTTAATAGTGTGATTGAATTGAACATGAAGGTCAAGGTTACAAAACTCTGTGTGAGCGTTCGTCTCCCTTTGATGAAATTATATTCAAAATATGACAAGAGTTCAGTGAATAATACTTGAGTTATTCCATTTCATACATATACGTATGAACGGACGCAGCCGATTACTAAATCACACGCTTCTTGTTAAACGTAAAGCAGGGGATATTAATGAATGTTTTTGTCTACAAAATGCTTGTTTGTCAATGAGAACCATTAAAATAATTTATATTTTAAGAGTTGATCATATTATATGTTCATTTTGTGTATTGTTACATATTGATTAATGAATTGAAAATGTTCTATGATTATGTTCATGTACAGACGAAAAGCAATCATTGTCTATCTATAAGCATTTCCCAAATGGTTTCGGGCTGAATTTGAAATATTTCATCCTTTTCTCTTTTTTAAAAAAACCTTCTATACAAGGAAATAATTATGATTTATAAAGGCATTTTTTGTTATATTTGCTTAATATTTAGTTCAATTTTAAGTTATAGCTTGCTAAATACAATATTTAAGTTGCCACGGGCGATTTAGCACATAATGGATTCCTTCGGTCATAGTCTTTCACTGAAGATCAGAAATTCACTAATTCAATATTCAATTTAACAAAATATTGGGAATAATGACTTGCAAATATCTTGAGAAATTGATGCTTCGGGGTGATTTAATGATTCAATGATTTTGTGCAGTAATAACAAACTCGCCAAAGAATAATTTTTCGAGTACATATTTTATTGTTAATACCATAGAAAATGTAAAAAGTTACAATACAATATAACATGTCTTCAGGGGATCCAGGCACGTGATACTTTCTAGGAGTTGTCATGCCTCTACTATTATTTATTGACTTAAAAGATCAACAATATGTATGGTAATCTTTGTCGAGAGAATGTTTTTGTTAACAACAAGTGATTATTTAAAAATTACAATAGACATTACAAGAAAAAATGTTTTCCCTTCATGAAAGAAGGCTGTAATCTTAATGTTAGATCTGATGCGACCTTTAAGTGAAATTATCTGCTCTGACCAATTGTTTTATCATTTATCTTTTATCATTTAGGAATGGAGATATTAAACTTGATAATATACGTTGACTGTAATAACTCTGACTGTACTATATCTTACTTGGGTGGCAAGATTGTTAAATCGCAGTTCTAGTCAATTACCCTTAACCTATATAGTGTAAATGTTTCTGGTCTAGGAAACTATGAGGATCGGCAAACTCGTATTGCCTTCAAAATCGTTTGTGTATTGATATATGTAAAACTGACATCAACGCCTTTGGTTTCTATTGCATGATGTTCATTGCAAAAATTGTACATAAAAAAGTTTCGGTAGGAAATTGGTTCTGGCTCAATTACATATTTATTTCAAATTAAAATCCAATCCACACAGAGCTTTGAATAGTTTTATTATCCATACTAGACTGACATTGATACTGCTGTTAATATGCTGACATCGTTACTGACGCCGTGAATCCTCCAGCTAGAGATTAATATTACATTATTCTTTAACGGATTATTTCTTTCTTTCTAGCTCCATAATCTGAACCCTCGTATTGTACAGCTTAGGGTAATTATTACTGGAATCAATGTTAGGATTTCGTGACTGGCACCATTGCATTAATTCAACTTAACATGACATCATATCAGTTTACGTCAAAATGTTAGATTGGTGTAGCGTGAATACATTCGCCAACTGCGCCATTGGAATGTTTTCAACAAACATGGCATCATATAGGTAAATTGCAAAATTGCTCAATATAGAGAGTTAGTGAATTATTGCTTAACGCCGCTTCAATATAAGATACACGATGTGCTGTGTCATAAAACTATTAATCGTTTTCTATACACGTATCGGATGACACATTCTTTTTTCCGTTCGTTTCATGATAACAAAATGGATATTTCAAAGTGTAATGTAATTATAACAAATGATGTACTCATTAGCAATACCCAGGCTCGGTGTATGGTGCCATATCAATGCTGCAACTAAATATGACATCAATGAATTGCAGGTGATTATTATAAACTGTATTACATAATTATACCCCCGACCAACGGTTGGGGGTATATAGTTATACCAACGATTCCGTCGTTCCGTCCGTCCGTCCGTCCGTCTGTCCTTCCGTCCGTCTGTCCTTCCGTCCGAAGACAATTTTTGTCCGATCGATTACAGAAAAACTATTCGTCTCATCCTTTTTAAATTTGGTACATGTCTTCTTCCCCACTAGGAGAGGTGCAATGCGAAGTTTAAACCGAATTGGTGAATTTTTGAATTTTTGGCGATTTTTAAATTTTTTTAACTTAGTCAAATTCTGAGCATTTTTTGTCCGATCGATTACAAAAAAACTATTCATCTCATCCATTTCAAATTTGGTACATGTCTTCTTCACCACTATGAAAGGTGCAGTGCGAAGTTTAAAACGAATTGGTGAATTTTTGAATTTTTGGCGAATTTTTGTATTTTTTAACTTAGTCAAATTCTGAGCATTTTTTGTCCGATCGATTACAGAAAAACTATTCATCTCATCCATTTCAAATTTGGCAGATGTCTCCTTCACCACTAGGAGAGGTGCAGTGCAAAGTTTAAACCGAATTGGTGAAGTTTTTAAATTTTTTGGCGAATTTTTTTATTTTTTAACTTAGTCAAATTCTGAGCATTTTTTGTCCGATCGATTACAGAAAAACTATTCATCTCATCCTTTTCAAATTTGGCACATGTCTCCTTCACCACTAGGAGCGGTGCATTGCAAAATGTAACTCGATTTGGTGAATTTTTGAATTTTTGGCGATTTTTTATATTCTTTTACTTTATCATAGCTAGAATGAATGAATACTTCTGTATTGTGATTTGTTGACTTCATAATTTTCTTTTTCATGTAACTTTTATCAAAAGCTACTTCTGTGTTTTCATTGATTTTACTATTTTATATTTCCACTGGTTATATTTTGGGAAAAGTTAAATTTTCCTTTCAGCCATAAACTGCTGTATATCTCTCACTGTGCCTTCAGGGGTGTGCTTCCATGTACCTGTTGTTTAAAGTCACTCGAATGAATCATTATGATGGATTAATTTCTAAAATAAAGTTGAAATCAGTGGTAATAGCAGTAGTGTATTATATTACCAATACCTTTTCAAGTTACTTTTATTCCTATTTTGACTTAAACCACCTTTTTCACATGAAGATCGAGACTTGTCCTACCATTTTCACAAACAGTTTAATCTTAGCAATTACATTTCAAAGCTTATCAATCCTTAGGTGTGCAGACACCTCTCTCTTTAAGTAAAATAGAAATGTCAAACTTAAACAGTCGGGGGTATTAGTGAGCCACGCTCACTTTTTTGCTTGTTATCATTGTTCTAACGTTATCTGTTATGTCAAATTGTGTTTTACTATAAAAGATAGATCTAACAAAATTGAAAAATATGTCAAACCTTATATCACAAGCGGATATCATTAATGACATGTAACGTTACAGACCGAAAACTCCATTGATGGTAAATTACTTTTTAATTATCATTGGAATCTATTTGATGGTTTTCATTTAGGAATTTATCATTATCAAAAGAATGATTGAAGGGTGAAAGGGTTTTATGTTAAGGTCTTGTCCAAGAAATTTCTGTTAAAAGCCTAAATAACATGGCAATGATTAATAATGTTTTTATGGCTAATACTAATAAGAGTTGCTCAGTAATATATTACCTTCACAAGAGCTTAGTAGGGTTGTCTGCTCAGATATATCACCAGTGGTTTTTAAGTAAGTGGAAGTATTGCAAATATAAGATATGTGATTAATCTCACGATTACAAAATGAGGAACAAATTCGTTAGTGTCAACTTTGCCTTTTTGGTGTATATCCCTGCATAAAAGGAAGGCCATGCTAAGCATTACATGTCTGTTTATGGTCGAAATGTAGAGCGGAAACGATATCAAAGAGCCCATAAACACTTGAAATATTATGATAAAGATGAAATATTGTTGCCATTACACACTTTAGTAGGTGTGGACCGTTCTGATGTATCACCAGTGATTTCTTAAGTGCATCAAATATTACCAGATGGTGATTCATCTTCTGAATGTGAATTGTTAGCATCAATTTCCTGGTAAAATAGCCTTTCGTGTAAGAGTTGTTATAAAGTTCAGGATTGAGTGCTTATTAACTTATATTTTGAAATTTTAAAGATAAATGTTCATAAACAGGATCTGATCTGATGAATTTGAAATAAGAACGAAAATGGAAGACATCAGGTATTTCGGTAGGGAATTGAAGTGTTTGTACATTGTTGTTCAAGCAATAGGTTTCCAGACAGAACAAATTATAATTTTTGTGTCAAAAATTTGATGAGCAAGTCATAGTATTTCGATTTACTGAATAGAACCACATTTAAACTTGTTGTTCTGCCTTAATAAGCACACATGTCTATAACCATCTTTTGCTTCACAAAGATCCTTTATATCAAAATAAGGCGCATTTACAAAATTATACCCACTCACCTTTCCACACTGTAATTACAATAGTAGACCATTTGTTAAACACTATTTCAATTCATTAGCATGGTCAAATGCACAATTTGTATTATGAACCGGAAGGAAATGGATTTTTTTATGCTGCTTCTAAGTGCTTCGCACAACCATATAGGTCCGTACTTCCCATGTCCAAGTACCAATTTAAACAACTGAGTGGACACCTATCTACTTAAACAGACCTAACATTGACCTAAAATTACAAATTAAAAGTAAGTTTGACAGAGGTTGATCACCAGTGCTCATTGCTATGTTTTCATCAAGATACTCAGGATAAAAACGTTGAGTATTTTACTCATATGATTCATACTAGTGTTGAAATAAATATGCTTTCTTTGTTTACTGGCGCCATACATCCTATCGCTGCAGATTAATATGACATTATCCGATAACAGATTATTAATTTCATTGTGCTTTATGATCTAAACATGTCTTATCTAAAGAATAAGGTAAGTATTACCGAAAGCAATGTTTAGATTTAGTGACTGGCATCATCATATTGATTCAACTTAAAAGACACATTTTAGGATTGTTTTACATGTTTTGTGCCTCTATCGATGTATAACATCAACAAATTGTATAACATCGCGTAGCGTAGCGGAGCGATGTTATACTAAATTTGTTGCTGTTATACTTCGATAGAGGCACAAAACATGTAAAACAATCCTTATAATTACGAAATTTAACGTTAAAAAGATTATTTATGAAGTAAATCGTGTCATTAATCTCTCATACACCGACGTACATCGACCGGAGTTCATTCAACAGCGGCGTAGTAATACATGGTGGAGTGATCTAGGTCATGCCGCGTAACAACCTTATCCTTACGCCTCACATTTCATTCTAACATGACATAAACACAACAAAAACACGTTTTAAACATTTAACAACATTGTATTTGCAAGATATCCTTACATCAGCAAATTATTAGGTAACATTAGAAACAAACGTTTCATTGACAACATTCATTTTCAAACATGACGCTATTTTGTGACGTCATTAAACCATAGCGGAAGTGCACAGTTACGTTTGAACGTCGAAGGCGTTAGGCGTGTGGCATGAAGATTGAGAACTGGCAGTTTTCAAAAGAGGAGTTGTTTAGGATACCACGAGATGCCAAAAGGGATTTTGGAGCATTTATGTTGACCGCAGTGTTGGATACCGGGGCAACAGGCGACTGCAAGGACACAGCATTACTTTCAGGGTTGGGGAATGTGGCGGCAGGTACTCGTTTTTGAATGTCGGGGACTTGGGAGGACGGGACAAGCGAGAGCGCGATGGGTGGATTCTGAACAGCAAGAATATCGCTTATTGCGCGCTTTTGGTGAGAACTACAGTCTCTACTGTAGGTTCGGACAGAGGCCTCATTACGATGACCCGACATCAACATAATGTGTCGGAGTTCCACCCCGGCTTCGCTAAGAATGTGAATAGCTGATGCCAGAGCTAGCTGATGCCAGAGACAATGAGCTGTGTATACAACAATGCACTGTGTAAGTTTTGAGACACGTGGCATGAAATCAGAAAACATACGTTTGCTTATTGGTTTCGTCGTGTACCAAATATCGTCGGAGCTGACGGTTTTTCTCCACCTGCAAAACAAACTTGTTGCCTCTGGATGGCAGTGTGACAGAAAATTCTTTAATGTTGCAAGTGGACAAGTTGCCCCGCCAGTTGCACACATGCGTTTTTCATTTCCTACAACCCCCCTGGATAATTCTTTGCTGTGTATCATGTCTGAGAGTAACATATTCCCTGCCCGTATCATCCTCACTGAAATCAAACGAAGTTGGCATTAGTTGAAAGTGGAACTCTAACCCCCTACTCACAAAATGGACAGCAAGATTGAACCAATTACTAAGCAAAAGAAGACTGACCTTATTTTACCGTAAGCTTTAGTTTTGCGTTTAGGAGTCTGTTAGCCCTGTCAAATACTTTATCCCTTACAATATCAACATCCCTTCTACAATCTTTAAGTTTTCGGTTTAATGCAGCTCTTAGCTCTTTTTAGTGAGTTTTTGTGGTATTCGGCAGCGAGTGACTCCGGGAGGGCTTTTTTCCTTGTCTCCCTCTGCATAGGGGTGGCACTAGCATAAAATTCCCTCAAGTAGTCAGCGATGACATCTGAGGAGGCAACATCGAAGTCGAGCTTTGGTCGACCGCTCTCTATGCACCAACCTGTAAAGTATTAACGATCTACTAGATTCACCATGTTTGACTCTATATGCACCAAGCTGTGAAGTATTAACGATCTACTAGATTCACCATGTTTGATTTTTTATACCCCCGACCAACGGTTGGGGGTATATAGTTATACCAACGATTCCGTCCGTCCGTCCGTCCGTCCGTCCTTCCGTCCGAAGACAATTTTTGTCCGATCGATTACAGAAAAACTATTCGTCTCATCCTTTTTAAATTTGGTACATGTCTTCTTCACCACTAGGAGAGGTGCAGTGCGAAGTTTAAACCGAATTGGTGAATTTTTGAATTTTTGGCGAATTTTTGTATTTTTTAACTTAGTCAAATTCTGAGCATTTTTTGTCCGATCGATTACAGAAAAACTATTCATCTCATCCATTTCAAATTTGGCAGATGTCTCCTTCACCACTAGGAGAGGTGCAGTGCAAAGTTTAAACCGAATTGGTGAATTTTTTAAATTTTTTGGCGAATTTTTTTATTTTTTAACTTAGTCAAATTCTGAGCATTTTTTGTCCGATCGATTACAGAAAAACTATTCATCTCATCCTTTTCAAATTTGGCACATGTCTCCTTCACCACTAGGAGCGGTGCATTGCAAAATGTAACTCGATTTGGTGAATTTTTGAATTTTTGGCGATTTTTTATATTCTTTTACTTTATCATAGCTAGAATGAATGAATACTTCTGTATTGTGATTTGTTGACTTCATAATTTTCTTTTTCATGTAACTTTTATCAAAAGCTACTTCTGTGTTTTCATTGATTTTACTATTTTATATTTCCACTGGTTATATTTTGGGAAAAGTTAAATTTTCCTTTCAGCCATAAACTGCTGTATATCTCTCACTGTGCCTTCAGGGGTGTGCTTCCATGTACCTGTTGTTTAAAGTCACTCGAATGAATCATTATGATGGATTAATTTCTTAAATAAAGTTGAAATCAGTGGTAATAGCAGTAGTGTATTATATTACCAATACCTTTTCAAGTTACTTTTATTCCTATTTTGACTTAAACCACCTTTTTCACATGAAGATCGAGACTTGTCCTACCATTTTCACAAACAGTTTAATCTTAGCAATTACATTTCAAAGCTTATCAATCCTTAGGTGTGCAGACACCTCTCTCTTTAAGTAAAATAGAAATGTCAAACTTAAACAGTCGGGGGTATTAGTGAGCCACGCTCACTTTTTTGCTTGTTATCATTGTTCTAACGTTATCTGTTATGTCAAATTGTGTTTTACTATAAAAGATAGATCTAACAAAATTGAAAAATATGTCAAACCTTATATCACAAGCGGATATCATTAATGACATGTAACGTTACAGACCGAAAACTCCATTGATGGTAAATTACTTTTTAATTATCATTGGAATCTATTTGATGGTTTTCATTTAGGAATTTATCATTATCAAAAGAATGATTGAAGGGTGAAAGGGTTTTATGTTAAGGTCTTGTCCAAGAAATTTCTGTTAAAAGCCTAAATAACATGGCAATGATTAATAATGTTTTTATGGCTAATACTAATAAGAGTTGCTCAGTAATATATTACCTTCACAAGAGCTTAGTAGGGTTGTCTGCTCAGATATATCACCAGTGGTTTTTAAGTAAGTGGAAGTATTGCAAATATAAGATATGTGATTAATCTCACGATTACAAAATGAGGAACAAATTCGTTAGTGTCAACTTTGCCTTTTTGGTGTATATCCCTGCATAAAAGGAAGGCCATGCTAAGCATTACATGTCTGTTTATGGTCGAAATGTAGAGCGGAAACGATATCAAAGAGCCCATAAACACTTGAAATATTATGATAAAGATGAAATATTGTTGCCATTACACACTTTAGTAGGTGTGGACCGTTCTGATGTATCACCAGTGATTTCTTAAGTGCATCAAATATTACCAGATGGTGATTCATCTTCTGAATGTGAATTGTTAGCATCAATTTCCTGGTAAAATAGCCTTTCGTGTAAGAGTTGTTATAAAGTTCAGGATTGAGTGCTTATTAACTTATATTTTGAAATTTTAAAGATAAATGTTCATAAACAGGATCTGATCTGATGAATTTGAAATAAGAACGAAAATGGAAGACATCAGGTATTTCGGTAGGGAATTGAAGTGTTTGTACATTGTTGTTCAAGCAATAGGTTTCCAGACAGAACAAATTATAATTTTTGTGTCAAAAATTTGATGAGCAAGTCATAGTATTTCGATTTACTGAATAGAACCACATTTAAACTTGTTGTTCTGCCTTAATAAGCACACATGTCTATAACCATCTTTTGCTTCACAAAGATCCTTTATATCAAAATAAGGCGCATTTACAAAATTATACCCACTCACCTTTCCACACTGTAATTACAATAGTAGACCATTTGTTAAACACTATTTCAATTCATTAGCATGGTCAAATGCACAATTTGTATTATGAACCGGAAGGAAATGGATTTTTTTATGCTGCTTCTAAGTGCTTCGCACAACCATATAGGTCCGTACTTCCCATGTCCAAGTACCAATTTAAACAACTGAGTGGACACCTATCTACTTAAACAGACCTAACATTGACCTAAAATTACAAATTAAAAGTAAGTTTGACAGAGGTTGATCACCAGTGCTCATTGCTATGTTTTCATCAAGATACTCAGGATAAAAACGTTGAGTATTTTACTCATATGATTCATACTAGTGTTGAAATAAATATGCTTTCTTTGTTTACTGGCGCCATACATCCTATCGCTGCAGATTAATATGACATTATCCGATAACAGATTATTAATTTCATTGTGCTTTATGATCTAAACATGTCTTATCTAAAGAATAAGGTAAGTATTACCGAAAGCAATGTTTAGATTTAGTGACTGGCATCATCATATTGATTCAACTTAAAAGACACATTTTAGGATTGTTTTACATGTTTTGTGCCTCTATCGATGTATAACATCAACAAATTGTATAACATCGCGTAGCGTAGCGGAGCGATGTTATACTAAATTTGTTGCTGTTATACTTCGATAGAGGCACAAAACATGTAAAACAATCCTTATAATTACGAAATTTAACGTTAAAAAGATTATTTATGAAGTAAATCGTGTCATTAATCTCTCATACACCGACGTACATCGACCGGAGTTCATTCAACAGCGGCGTAGTAATACATGGTGGAGTGATCTAGGTCATGCCGCGTAACAACCTTATCCTTACGCCTCACATTTCATTCTAACATGACATAAACACAACAAAAACACGTTTTAAACATTTAACAACATTGTATTTGCAAGATATCCTTACATCAGCAAATTATTAGGTAACATTAGAAACAAACGTTTCATTGACAACATTCATTTTCAAACATGACGCTATTTTGTGACGTCATTAAACCATAGCGGAAGTGCACAGTTACGTTTGAACGTCGAAGGCGTTAGGCGTGTGGCATGAAGATTGAGAACTGGCAGTTTTCAAAAGAGGAGTTGTTTAGGATACCACGAGATGCCAAAAGGGATTTTGGAGCATTTATGTTGACCGCAGTGTTGGATACCGGGGCAACAGGCGACTGCAAGGACACAGCATTACTTTCAGGGTTGGGGAATGTGGCGGCAGGTACTCGTTTTTGAATGTCGGGGACTTGGGAGGACGGGACAAGCGAGAGCGCGATGGGTGGATTCTGAACAGCAAGAATATCGCTTATTGCGCGCTTTTGGTGAGAACTACAGTCTCTACTGTAGGTTCGGACAGAGGCCTCATTACGATGACCCGACATCAACATAATGTGTCGGAGTTCCACCCCGGCTTCGCTAAGAATGTGAATAGCTGATGCCAGAGCTAGCTGATGCCAGAGACAATGAGCTGTGTATACAACAATGCACTGTGTAAGTTTTGAGACACGTGGCATGAAATCAGAAAACATACGTTTGCTTATTGGTTTCGTCGTGTACCAAATATCGTCGGAGCTGACGGTTTTTCTCCACCTGCAAAACAAACTTGTTGCCTCTGGATGGCAGTGTGACAGAAAATTCTTTAATGTTGCAAGTGGACAAGTTGCCCCGCCAGTTGCACACATGCGTTTTTCATTTCCTACAACCCCCCTGGATAATTCTTTGCTGTGTATCATGTCTGAGAGTAACATATTCCCTGCCCGTATCATCCTCACTGAAATCAAACGAAGTTGGCATTAGTTGAAAGTGGAACTCTAACCCCCTACTCACAAAATGGACAGCAAGATTGAACCAATTACTAAGCAAAAGAAGACTGACCTTATTTTACCGTAAGCTTTAGTTTTGCGTTTAGGAGTCTGTTAGCCCTGTCAAATACTTTATCCCTTACAATATCAACATCCCTTCTACAATCTTTAAGTTTTCGGTTTAATGCAGCTCTTAGCTCTTTTTAGTGAGTTTTTGTGGTATTCGGCAGCGAGTGACTCCGGGAGGGCTTTTTTCCTTGTCTCCCTCTGCATAGGGGTGGCACTAGCATAAAATTCCCTCAAGTAGTCAGCGATGACATCTGAGGAGGCAACATCGAAGTCGAGCTTTGGTCGACCGCTCTCTATGCACCAACCTGTAAAGTATTAACGATCTACTAGATTCACCATGTTTGACTCTATATGCACCAAGCTGTGAAGTATTAACGATCTACTAGATTCACCATGTTTGATTTTTTATACCCCCGACCAACGGTTGGGGGTATATAGTTATACCAACGATTCCGTCCGTCCGTCCGTCCGTCCGTCCTTCCGTCCGAAGACAATTTTTGTCCGATCGATTACAGAAAAACTATTCGTCTCATCCTTTTTAAATTTGGTACATGTCTTCTTCACCACTAGGAGAGGTGCAGTGCGAAGTTTAAACCGAATTGGTGAATTTTTGAATTTTTGGCGAATTTTTGTATTTTTTAACTTAGTCAAATTCTGAGCATTTTTTGTCCGATCGATTACAGAAAAACTATTCATCTCATCCATTTCAAATTTGGCAGATGTCTCCTTCACCACTAGGAGAGGTGCAGTGCAAAGTTTAAACCGAATTGGTGAATTTTTTAAATTTTTTGGCGAATTTTTTTATTTTTTAACTTAGTCAAATTCTGAGCATTTTTTGTCCGATCGATTACAGAAAAACTATTCATCTCATCCTTTTCAAATTTGGCACATGTCTCCTTCACCACTAGGAGCGGTGCATTGCAAAATGTAACTCGATTTGGTGAATTTTTGAATTTTTGGCGATTTTTTATATTCTTTTACTTTATCATAGCTAGAATGAATGAATACTTCTGTATTGTGATTTGTTGACTTCATAATTTTCTTTTTCATGTAACTTTTATCAAAAGCTACTTCTGTGTTTTCATTGATTTTACTATTTTATATTTCCACTGGTTATATTTTGGGAAAAGTTAAATTTTCCTTTCAGCCATAAACTGCTGTATATCTCTCACTGTGCCTTCAGGGGTGTGCTTCCATGTACCTGTTGTTTAAAGTCACTCGAATGAATCATTATGATGGATTAATTTCTTAAATAAAGTTGAAATCAGTGGTAATAGCAGTAGTGTATTATATTACCAATACCTTTTCAAGTTACTTTTATTCCTATTTTGACTTAAACCACCTTTTTCACATGAAGATCGAGACTTGTCCTACCATTTTCACAAACAGTTTAATCTTAGCAATTACATTTCAAAGCTTATCAATCCTTAGGTGTGCAGACACCTCTCTCTTTAAGTAAAATAGAAATGTCAAACTTAAACAGTCGGGGGTATTAGTGAGCCACGCTCACTTTTTTGCTTGTTATCATTGTTCTAACGTTATCTGTTATGTCAAATTGTGTTTTACTATAAAAGATAGATCTAACAAAATTGAAAAATATGTCAAACCTTATATCACAAGCGGATATCATTAATGACATGTAACGTTACAGACCGAAAACTCCATTGATGGTAAATTACTTTTTAATTATCATTGGAATCTATTTGATGGTTTTCATTTAGGAATTTATCATTATCAAAAGAATGATTGAAGGGTGAAAGGGTTTTATGTTAAGGTCTTGTCCAAGAAATTTCTGTTAAAAGCCTAAATAACATGGCAATGATTAATAATGTTTTTATGGCTAATACTAATAAGAGTTGCTCAGTAATATATTACCTTCACAAGAGCTTAGTAGGGTTGTCTGCTCAGATATATCACCAGTGGTTTTTAAGTAAGTGGAAGTATTGCAAATATAAGATATGTGATTAATCTCACGATTACAAAATGAGGAACAAATTCGTTAGTGTCAACTTTGCCTTTTTGGTGTATATCCCTGCATAAAAGGAAGGCCATGCTAAGCATTACATGTCTGTTTATGGTCGAAATGTAGAGCGGAAACGATATCAAAGAGCCCATAAACACTTGAAATATTATGATAAAGATGAAATATTGTTGCCATTACACACTTTAGTAGGTGTGGACCGTTCTGATGTATCACCAGTGATTTCTTAAGTGCATCAAATATTACCAGATGGTGATTCATCTTCTGAATGTGAATTGTTAGCATCAATTTCCTGGTAAAATAGCCTTTCGTGTAAGAGTTGTTATAAAGTTCAGGATTGAGTGCTTATTAACTTATATTTTGAAATTTTAAAGATAAATGTTCATAAACAGGATCTGATCTGATGAATTTGAAATAAGAACGAAAATGGAAGACATCAGGTATTTCGGTAGGGAATTGAAGTGTTTGTACATTGTTGTTCAAGCAATAGGTTTCCAGACAGAACAAATTATAATTTTTGTGTCAAAAATTTGATGAGCAAGTCATAGTATTTCGATTTACTGAATAGAACCACATTTAAACTTGTTGTTCTGCCTTAATAAGCACACATGTCTATAACCATCTTTTGCTTCACAAAGATCCTTTATATCAAAATAAGGCGCATTTACAAAATTATACCCACTCACCTTTCCACACTGTAATTACAATAGTAGACCATTTGTTAAACACTATTTCAATTCATTAGCATGGTCAAATGCACAATTTGTATTATGAACCGGAAGGAAATGGATTTTTTTATGCTGCTTCTAAGTGCTTCGCACAACCATATAGGTCCGTACTTCCCATGTCCAAGTACCAATTTAAACAACTGAGTGGACACCTATCTACTTAAACAGACCTAACATTGACCTAAAATTACAAATTAAAAGTAAGTTTGACAGAGGTTGATCACCAGTGCTCATTGCTATGTTTTCATCAAGATACTCAGGATAAAAACGTTGAGTATTTTACTCATATGATTCATACTAGTGTTGAAATAAATATGCTTTCTTTGTTTACTGGCGCCATACATCCTATCGCTGCAGATTAATATGACATTATCCGATAACAGATTATTAATTTCATTGTGCTTTATGATCTAAACATGTCTTATCTAAAGAATAAGGTAAGTATTACCGAAAGCAATGTTTAGATTTAGTGACTGGCATCATCATATTGATTCAACTTAAAAGACACATTTTAGGATTGTTTTACATGTTTTGTGCCTCTATCGATGTATAACATCAACAAATTGTATAACATCGCGTAGCGTAGCGGAGCGATGTTATACTAAATTTGTTGCTGTTATACTTCGATAGAGGCACAAAACATGTAAAACAATCCTTATAATTACGAAATTTAACGTTAAAAAGATTATTTATGAAGTAAATCGTGTCATTAATCTCTCATACACCGACGTACATCGACCGGAGTTCATTCAACAGCGGCGTAGTAATACATGGTGGAGTGATCTAGGTCATGCCGCGTAACAACCTTATCCTTACGCCTCACATTTCATTCTAACATGACATAAACACAACAAAAACACGTTTTAAACATTTAACAACATTGTATTTGCAAGATATCCTTACATCAGCAAATTATTAGGTAACATTAGAAACAAACGTTTCATTGACAACATTCATTTTCAAACATGACGCTATTTTGTGACGTCATTAAACCATAGCGGAAGTGCACAGTTACGTTTGAACGTCGAAGGCGTTAGGCGTGTGGCATGAAGATTGAGAACTGGCAGTTTTCAAAAGAGGAGTTGTTTAGGATACCACGAGATGCCAAAAGGGATTTTGGAGCATTTATGTTGACCGCAGTGTTGGATACCGGGGCAACAGGCGACTGCAAGGACACAGCATTACTTTCAGGGTTGGGGAATGTGGCGGCAGGTACTCGTTTTTGAATGTCGGGGACTTGGGAGGACGGGACAAGCGAGAGCGCGATGGGTGGATTCTGAACAGCAAGAATATCGCTTATTGCGCGCTTTTGGTGAGAACTACAGTCTCTACTGTAGGTTCGGACAGAGGCCTCATTACGATGACCCGACATCAACATAATGTGTCGGAGTTCCACCCCGGCTTCGCTAAGAATGTGAATAGCTGATGCCAGAGCTAGCTGATGCCAGAGACAATGAGCTGTGTATACAACAATGCACTGTGTAAGTTTTGAGACACGTGGCATGAAATCAGAAAACATACGTTTGCTTATTGGTTTCGTCGTGTACCAAATATCGTCGGAGCTGACGGTTTTTCTCCACCTGCAAAACAAACTTGTTGCCTCTGGATGGCAGTGTGACAGAAAATTCTTTAATGTTGCAAGTGGACAAGTTGCCCCGCCAGTTGCACACATGCGTTTTTCATTTCCTACAACCCCCCTGGATAATTCTTTGCTGTGTATCATGTCTGAGAGTAACATATTCCCTGCCCGTATCATCCTCACTGAAATCAAACGAAGTTGGCATTAGTTGAAAGTGGAACTCTAACCCCCTACTCACAAAATGGACAGCAAGATTGAACCAATTACTAAGCAAAAGAAGACTGACCTTATTTTACCGTAAGCTTTAGTTTTGCGTTTAGGAGTCTGTTAGCCCTGTCAAATACTTTATCCCTTACAATATCAACATCCCTTCTACAATCTTTAAGTTTTCGGTTTAATGCAGCTCTTAGCTCTTTTTAGTGAGTTTTTGTGGTATTCGGCAGCGAGTGACTCCGGGAGGGCTTTTTTCCTTGTCTCCCTCTGCATAGGGGTGGCACTAGCATAAAATTCCCTCAAGTAGTCAGCGATGACATCTGAGGAGGCAACATCGAAGTCGAGCTTTGGTCGACCGCTCTCTATGCACCAACCTGTAAAGTATTAACGATCTACTAGATTCACCATGTTTGACTCTATATGCACCAAGCTGTGAAGTATTAACGATCTACTAGATTCACCATGTTTGATTTTTTATACTCCCGACCAACGGTTGGGGGTATATAGTTATACCAACGATTCCGTCCGTCCGTCCGTCCTTCCGTCCGAAGACAATTTTTGTCCGATCGATTACAGAAAAACTATTCGTCTCATCCTTTTTAAATTTGGTACATGTCTTCTTCACCACTAGGAGAGGTGCAGTGCGAAGTTTAAACCGAATTGGTGAATTTTTGAATTTTTGGCGATTTTTTGTATTTTTTAACTTAGTCAAATTCTGAGCATTTTTTGTCCGATCGATTACAGAAAAACTATTCATCTCATCCTTTTCAAATTTGGCACATGTCTCCTTCACCACTAGGAGAGGTGCATTGCAAAATGTAACACGATTTGGTGAATTTTTGGCGATTTTTTATATTCTTTTACTTTATCATAGCTAGAGTGAATGAAGCTACGAGTACTTCTGTGTTGTGATTTGTTGACTTCATCATTTTCTTTTTCATGTAACTTTCATCAAAAGCTACTCCTGCGTTCTCGTTGATTTTACTATTTTATATTTCCACTGGTTATATTTTGGGAAAAGTTAAATTTTCTTTCCTTTCAGCCATAAACTGCTGTATATCTCTCACTGTGCCTTCAGGGGTGTGCTTCCATGTACCTGTTGTTTAAAGTCACTCGAATGAATCATTATGATGGATTAATTTCCAAAATAAAGTTGAAATCAGTGGTAATAGCAGTAGTGTATTATATTACCAATACCTTTTCAAGTTACTTTTATTCCTATTTTGACTTAAACCGCCTTTTTCACATGAAGATCGAGACTTGTCCTACCATTTTCACAAACAGTTTAATCTTAGCAATTACATTTCAAAGCTTATCAATCCTTAGGTGTGCAGACACCTCTCTCTTTAAGTAAAATAAAAATGTCAAACTTAAACAGTCGGGGGTATTAGTGAGCCACGCTCACTTTTTTGCTTGTTTTATTTTGTAATTTTATAAATAGACGCCTTGTAATTTTATTTCCAATGTTTTATTATTCTTAAAACGTTAGCTTACTGTAGTAATAAACTAAAAGAAAAATCGGACTATTTTACAAAAATGTACGTGTTTATTAAAAAAAAAGTTGTTTAATATAAATATGGAGTCTGTATGTACCTTCACAAATTTTCACTTCCCATTTGGTGTTTCGTTTGGTCGATTCACTTTGACCATAGCTTTCAATATTTGTAAGTTATTCCGCTGAAAGCCTTTTGAATCGAGGTGCCACTGGTTTGTTTTCACGGTTTTCTGAACAAAAAAATCATCATTTTACTCGATTTATTACTGTTTTATTGATGAGAAGTTCAATTGAAAGAAATTCGATGACATCTCAAGCCTAATTTTAAATTGAGTATATGATTTACGTTTTCATATTTTTTCTTGATATTCATAACATTAAATGTTCATGATGCTTTGAGGCTTTATTGTTGTATACCTAACATTTGTTTTTATTCGACAAGACCTCACCTTCGTCGACAACGTTTATTGACTGCATGTCAGTTTCACTTTGAATGTCCTCATCGTTCATCGAAACATCTACAGAATGATACACTTACTTATTCTACGGCAAATCGAAAATGTCATTCCATATTTCCATTTTCCAATTATTTTACTGCGACCGCAGATAAAGAAGAAATCAATAGCAAGCAGAGATGTTTTCATAATAATGTGTTCATGCTTTGTAACTTGTATATTTTAGACATATCATACAAAGTTATAAACAATAAGAAATTTAATTAACCTTCGAGGAATTCCTTCTCATGTTCATTTGATTGAACTAATTCATTCAACATATGTTGCAGATCTCTATCACTTCCGAAATCGAACGATGTATTATCGAGAAAGAAATTCCCGAAATCGTAGCTAAGGCAGGAGCGGGTGCGGCAGCCGAAAGGGTATATAATATGTATCGTAATTAAAAACATTGAAAACTGATGTATACATGTATGTTTCTTTTTTATCCCACCGGTATGTAATACCGTGGGATATAGTCATCGCCCCGTCCGTCCGTAATCATTTCGTTTCCGGAGCAGAACTCGAAAACCATTCATGATATCTTTCTGAAACTTTGCATGTGTATTACCCACTAACTTAAGTGGTGCCTTTTGATATTTTCAGATTTCTGAAAATTTTATTTTTTTTCGTTTCCATAGAAACATGTTGAAGTTGGACTTTGTTCAGAGACAGGTTCGTTTCCGGAGCACAGCTCCAAAACCGTTCATCATATCTTCCTGAAACTTTGCATGTGTATTACCCACTAACTGAAGTGGTGCCTTTTGATATTTTCTGATTTCTGAAAATTTTATTTTTTTTCGTTTCCATAGAAACATGTTGAAATTGGACTTTGTTCAGAGACAGGTTCGTTTCCGGAGCACAGCTCCACAACCGTTCATCATATCTTCCTGAAACTTTGCATGTGTATTACCCACTAACTGAAGTGGTGCCTTTTGATATTTTCAGATTTCTGATAAATTTGTTTTTTTCGTTTCCTTAGAAACATGTTGAAGTTGGACTTTGTTCAGAGACAGGTTCGTTTCCGGAGCACAGCTTCAAAACCGTTCATCATATCTTCCTGAAACTTTGCATGTGTATTACCCACTGACTGAAGTGGTGCCTTTTGATATTATCAGATTTTTTCTGAAAAATTAATTTTGTTCTGTTTCCATAGAAACATGAGAGGGATGTTGGTTGTTGTTGATTTTGACTGCTTCTGGAGCAGAAGTCTAAAACCCTTAACATGCCTGAAACTCAGCATCTGTAATACCCACTAACTGAAGTACGGTAGTAGATACACAAGTATCTGTAAAAGATGTGTTTTACAAATTTTGTGGAACCGGTGGGATATGTCATCTTCTGATGACTCTAGTATTGATATGCAAATACTGCTTTCCAGTACAGACTACAAAACTTGGCTCCTCAAAGCAAATGTTTCCGGAAATCCACGATGTGGGAATCTCCATTTCTGCCTTATTAATAGACATGGCCATCAAGGTTAAGGTCAACTTGAAAGTACTTCCCGCTTCCGGTGTGTTACAGCATTTTTTCTGCATTTATCGAGAAATGGGCAGCAGGTTTTTGAGAGCTCTCGTCCAATCAGAAACGCGGAAATTAGTGTAACAAAACCATTGTGTAATTATATCAGTTTAATTCATCTTAGAGTAGTTTAAAATAAATACATTCGCATTTGTGCCATTACATTGCATTGCAACAATCAAGGCATCATATAGGTAAACTTTATTTTAAACTTTAGATTAATATAAAATAAACGTTCAGTTTTGTCATAAATCATGAATGAGGGAAATCCGTGTATGTACATGTACTGTATTGCAGGTTATTTATTGTCCCCCGCCGCATTTGACACGTAACGGGGGACTATGTATTCAGCGGCGTCCGTACGTCACATTTCTTGTTTACGAGATATCTTATGAAGCGTTGCATCCAAAGTCTTCAAATTTGATGTCTGTCAACATTGTTGGAAGACACAGACACCAGTCAATTTTGGTGACCTTGGCCTTACTTTCAAGGTAACCACGACACTTTGACCACTTTTTGAACTCTTGTTTACGCGATATCTCATGAAGCGTTGCATCAAAAGTCTTCAAATTTGGTGTCTGCCTACATTGTGGGAAGACACAGACACCAGTCAATTTTGGTGACATTGGCCTTATTTTCAAGGTCACCACGACACTTTTACCACTTTTTGAACTCTTGCTTACGCGATATATCATGACCGGTTGGACCAATTTTTTTCAAATTTGGTGTCAGTCTACATTGAGGGATAACACACACACCAGTACATTTTGGTGGTTACCACTACACTTTGACCACTTTTAGAACTCTGATTAACACGATATGTCATGAACCCAAGCACCCAAAGTCTTAAAATTTGCTGATCATCATGGCACTTTTTACCAGTAAAGCAATATATAAAGTAGCTCCAATAATGTGTCTTACTAACTCAATGTCACCGGCGGGGGACATTGCCATGCTAGTGGCAAACACTTGTTTTAACTTGCTATCCCCAGACGCGCGGTTAGCGCGAAGCGGGGGATATAGTATTCGGCTGCGTCCGTCCGTACGTACGTCCGTACGAAATGGAATAACTCAAATACTATTCACTGGATTCTTTTCATATTTGGCATATGGGTTCATCATTGGAAGAGTTATTTTCCTACAGAGGTTTGTGACCTTGACCTTCATTTCAAGGTCACGACGAGACTGTCATTTTACCCTTGTCAGCGGGATATCACAAGAACCATTCGCTGGATTCTCTTCATATTTTACACATAGCTTTTCCAAGGAAAGACAAAGGGTTGATTAGATTTTGGTGACCTTGACATTATTCTCAAGGTCACAGTTGAACTTTGAATTTTTTGACATGCTCATGTACATGTAATTCTTGTCAGCTGGATATCTCAAGAACCATTCACAGGAATTCCATCATATCTTACACAAAGCACCTCCTAGGGAAGACAAAGGGCACAGAGGAGCTTTGACTTTTCCGACATGTTTGACAGTCGATTTTGCTGATTTTGACATTATTTTTCAATGTTGAAGTATTAATTTGCGGCGGGGGATCATGTCACCTTAGTGACAACCGCTTGTTTCATAATCAATACCCTCGTATTCCAATGTTTTATGTAAATTCTACTACAATAAATACCCAGACGTGGTAACTGACGCCAATACATTGCTGCATCTAAATATGTCATCAACTCATTCACTTCAAACTTTAACTTACGCAAGGTAAACTATCCTATGTTCCTTGATAAGTTAATAAACATGCCATTCTTCGGATTTATTTCAATCATAAGGAAATGAACTAACTTTTGAAGTTTGTACAAACTTGCTCTCCATATATATATAATATATATATATATATTCATTTTGTAACCATGTCCAGTATCATTTGCTTGATAACGGTGTTAGACTCCACACCAAACGTCGCACTCTTGCAATAAAGAAGTTGTAAATGCATTAAACTTGTTCTCCTTAAACTTCCTTTAACGTTTGAGGTGATTATTAGAAGCTATGCTATCATTATTGTAACACTATCTATTATGTTCAAATTGTGTTTCCAATAAAAACAGATCTTAAAAAGATTGCAAACAATGTTAAATCACACCAGGATGTCATCAATGACACATTGTGATACAAACCAGAAACTCAAGTGATTGTAAATTGCTCAAAATTGTGATTGGAGTCTGTTTAATGGTTTCCATTTAATCAAAAGCATGGTTGAAATTAGGGGTTATGTAAAAGGGATGTCCTGGAAATTTTTGATTATTTGTTTATGTCAACAATAGATGTACGTACATACTATCTGCAGAATCGTATTAAAACGCTAAATAACATAACGTTGATTAATAGAGGTGTTAATTAAATTGATTGGCTAATGATAATAAGAGTTGATCAGTAATATGTTACTGTCACAAGAGTTAAGTAGGGTTGTCTGCTCAGATATATCACCAGTGCTTCTTCATGTAACTACAAGTATTAAAGTGATTAATCTTACGAATGTACAGAGGGGCAATTTGAATTATTGGTGGATATCCTTGCTTAAAAGGAAGGCCGAGCTGGGCTTTATATGTATCTTTAAAACGAAATGTACATCACGAACGATATCAAAGAGTGCATAAAACACTGACATTTTGAAATCACCAAGATATGTTTTCAAAATGTGAGTACCGAATTGGAAATTATGTACACTTGACTCGACTAAGGACTGACAGCAAAACGAGCTTGAAATTCCCGCGGTTTTAGGCCTGATAGATCGCGAATGAATGATTGTTAATGAAAGTTTACATCGGTATCTGCTCGTTTTAAATGCAATATGGAGTAAGCTTTCGATCAAATCTACTTTCCGGCCCCGTGTTGAGGCACCACGACAGCGCAAATCATGCTTCAGTTTGTCAACTGCGGAACATTGACCCGTTTACGATCATAATCACAACTGAACAACTTTATAATGTAACTATATACTGAACAGATTGGCACTAAAAGGGTAACATTCGACAACGGTCATAACTTTTCGATAAAATAACACCCTTGCTAAATTTTAACCTGTTACTACAATAACATACGGAGTGTCCCTGTAATTATAATGCAAATTAAATTAGCACAGTAACAAACGTCACTTATGTATTTTACTCTGCTTAGAATTATAAAGAGAATAATTATTTATTTAATTTTATATTTTTCTTCTTGTGTGTGCTTCTTTACAAGGCTACTGATTCAAACAATGAATATCAAACTTTTTCATCAGTTCTGTCTAAACGATAAAAGAGAAACTTCCTCATAAGATGAACATATGATATAAGACGACCCCATTCTTAAGAAGAAATCTAGCAATTCACAAACTGCCAAATTTCGACGCAAATTACGTCCGTATGTCCGTAGATTGCACGAACCTGCACAATCTTTGAACATTTAGTTTGAGCGCCTAATTTTACATGTGAGAATCATATGCTAAAATCGGTCATTTTTTAATGTTATTTCACTAGGAATATATGAGATGTAAGTAAGTTACACAATAGTTTCCTCGTTGCATCGGGAAATAGCAGGATAGGTGTCCTCGATATAGGCCAGAGGCCTCGGACCTGGGCCTCTCGAACGAACTGTCCTCGGAAACTATAATAGTAACTATTACTTAATATCACGTTTGTCTGTTATTCGTCGGTTTTTCCTCTGGTGTACCAGTTTTCCGTATTTGCCAGGTTATCGATTCAATATGCTTTACTCGTTACTACCGTATAACAGTGATAGTTTTTAAACACTTCTTTGTTAGTGTACATAAGAAATACCTTCATTTATACAGAGTAACATGAATGTTTTTATGCATTTCCCATGACATGTCTCAGAATCCGATTTCCAAGAATATAATTTGGTTTCATTCTTTTAAAAATAGAGCCATGGGCTCTGTAGCTCATCAGGATGTCATTGATTTAGTATCTAAGGTTGAATATCTAAGTTATCTCAAGTAATACATTGTTAACAAGCAAAATAATATGGGTTTTAGACCATGACCCCTGTGACCTACATTTGGAGTCACAGGGCCACCAATCCTACAATCAAGAATCACTACACAACATTTCACCTTTCTAGAGCTTTACATATAAACTGGAGAAGACGATGAAAATAGGTTTTTGGGTCATGACCCGTGACCTAGATTGGGGTCACAGGGTCACAAAATCTACAATTTAGAATCCCCATTGGCCAAGGAGTCTGCACACAACTTTTCATCTCTCTAGACCTTATGGAACTTGAGAAGAAGATGAAAATAGGCTTTAAAGCATGCGGCCCCTGTGACCCCATTTGGGGTCATGGGGTCACGAATCTACAATTAAGAATATCCATCGGCCAAGGAGTCTGCACACATCTTTTCAGCTCTCTAGACCTTTTGGTACTGGAGAAGAAGATGAAAATAGGTTTTAAAGCATGTGGCCCCAGTGACCCCATTTGGGGTCATGGGGTCACGAAATCTACACTTTAGAATCCCCATTAGCCACGGAGTCTGCACATAACTTTTCAGCTCTCTAGACCTTTTGGAACTGGAGAAGAAGATGAAAATATGTTTTAAAGAATGTGGCCCCTGTGACCCCATTTGGGGTCATGGGGTCACGAAATCTACAATTAAGAATCCCCATTGGCCAAGGAGTTTGCACATAAAAGTTCAGCTCTGTGGAGTTATTGGTTCTGGAGAAGAAGTCGAAAAAGCGAAAAGTTTACGGACGGATGGACGGACGGATGGACGCCATTCCATGCCATAAGCCCATCGGGCCTTTCAGGCCTGATGAGCTAAAAACTGCTACCTGCAGAATATTGCTAGATTGTAAATCTTCAATGAAAATACGTGAAATCAATGAAGGCTAGATTTTTTTGTAAAATGTTCTATTATCATACACATGATATTGTACCCTCTTTAACTACAAATCCAAATAATAATGGAAACATAAAAGTCAAAATGAAATGGGGAAGTGTTTTAATGAGATAATACAATTACAACCCAAGAACACAACACAGTATAGCAATGCATATCGTTCTATACATAGCAAAATAAGTGTTGCACCAGTAAAAGTTGTCTGATAAAAAAGTAGACAATTAGTATTATTACCCTGAAGGAAATGTACTTCTCGATGCTTCTCTAAGCGTTCCTTACTTCCCATGTCCAGGTACCCATTGGATAGACAGATAGTCTAAGAGTGCTATGTGGATGAAGAGCCTTGCCAAGCAACACTACACAGCAGAGACCAGGGTCACTTGTTTGTGGGTGTCTCCACCCGGATTCGAACCCCGATTTTGTCGTGAGAAACGAGCACGGTAACCCCTACACCACTGTGATCCACACTGGATTTTCAAGAATCAACTGTATGTACTATTATACTATTGACATGTCTGACAAATGTTATTAATCTTTATCGAACATATGTTCTGGTTAAAAATGGGTTTTTATCAAGATCAGTGACATTGCTACAGTTGTGTCTGCTTTATTCAGCAGATTACTGTAATGCATGGTGTCAATAATGGCGCAAACTGCTTCATGTTATTGATCAAAATAATCAATTTTCAAAAACAAAACCGACATGTTCATGGCATACAATATGATACTGTTACAGTCACCATTTCATTTCGCAGTTAACCTTGTTCAAATACACTACAAAAATACTGAAAATAACACCTTCAAAGTGAAAAGATAACCATCAACTATTCAGTTCAGGACATATATGAAATACAGACATAGGCAGTACGTCGACTAGCTTAGAAGCCTGTTGTTTTTAAGTATATACCTAAATTATAATGCGACAATATTGTAATATGATATCATGGTGCTTATCATGATCCTTTGATCTACATGTAGTAATGAGTGTTCTGGTCTAGGATCCTACGAGGATCAATATACTGTATTGCGTTCAAAGTCTTTTATGTTTCGAAGTGAAGTACATGTATAGAAGTGATATCAACGCTTTCGGTTCTTGACCTCAAACCTGACATGAAAATATAATGGATGACCTTCATTGCCAAAATTGTACCTAAAACGCTATCGAAAACAAATGCATGGCTCAAGCATTATATATTCTTTATAATTATATTAATTGGGTTAACTTTAATAACAATATAATCAAATAATCAACATCTTTACCTGTTATATATGTTTATGTCATATATTATTCCAAATACCATTTATCAATGTACGATTTGTAGCTGAATTCAATTCTAACACATTTGTGCATCTACTATAGTTCACTTATAGCATGTTTAGCAATACTTTCCTTCGTTCGGTTTACATGTAGGTTAATGAATGGCTGACGACACAGGTTGAAGACATAAGTTGAAAAGGAGAGAGCTCATGATGCCTTCTTCATATTGTAACACTTTAAAACCTAAGTTTGAATTATTTAAATTAAAATCGATCTGACGGAGCTTGATCACCTGTGCTGAATGCTGTTTTTCATCAAGATAACCTCCATAGGATAACTCTAAAAACTTTCAGTATTTTAATCTTATGATCCATACTACTGTACAAGTCTGAAGTAAATATGCTGTCTTTGTTACTAGCGCCAAGCATCCTATCGCTACAGATTTATATAACATTATCCGATTACATATTATTTATTTCATTGTGCCTAATGATCGGAACATTCATAGTCTAAAGCATAAGTGTTAATAATAGTAAACAGTGTTCAGATTTAGTGACTTGCATCATCATATTGATTCAACATAATATGACATCAATCAGTTAACTTCAAGTTCTTACATCAAAATTAACACATTCGCTACTTGCATCATTAAATTCATTTGCAAAATCATGGCATCATACAGGTAAACTTTACATTAATGTAAGATTAACAATGTTTTGTGTCGTAATCCTATAAAAGAAGGAAATCCGTGTCTGTAAATGTATCATAATTGGATTGCAGATTCTTTATTTCAACTTGTTTCATGATCAAACGCTCGTATTCCAAAGTTTAATTAAAGTTCTAATACAATTAATATCCAGACTTGGTAACTGCATCTAAATATGACATCATCTCAGTTCACTTCAAACTTTGATTGATGTAAGGTTTACCAACGATCTGATGTTCCTGGATAAGTTAATAAACAGATTCTTTTCTTCGGATGGATTTTCTCAATCATAAGGAAACGTGATTATTAGAAACCGTTATCATCATTGTGACATTATCTGTCATGTTCAAATTGTGTTTCGCAGATTGCAAAAAACTGTTAAATCACCACAATCGGTTGTCCTGAATGACACTTTATAATACAAACCACTCCGTTGACGGTAAATTGCTCAACATTGTGATAAGAATCTGTTTAATGGTTTCCATTTAATCAAAAGCATGGTTTAAGTAAAAGGTGTTATGAAAAGGGGGTGTACAGGACATTTCTGATAATTTTTAGATGAACTGACATAATATCCACAGAATCGTTTTAAAACGATAAATAACTGATAAACGTTGATTAATAGATGCGTTGATTAAATTGATAAGCTAATACGAATAAGTGTTGATCAGTAATATGTTACTGTCACAAGAGCTTAGTAGGGTTGTCTGCTCAGATATATCACCAGTGGTTTTTAAGTAAGTGGAAGTATTGCCAATATCAGAGAAAGTGATTAATCTTACGAATATAAAGAGGGATAATTTGTTAGTGTCAAATTTGCATTCTTGGTGAATATCCCTGCTTAAAAGGAAAGCCGGCTGAGTGTTATATGTATCTCTGTAGATGACATATCAATCTCTAACGATATTAGAGTGAAGAAAACACGTTTCCTTGACATGTTTATATCACCAAGATATGTTTTCAACATCTGAGTACCAAATTTGAAATTTTACTGAAAACAATTGAAGGCATCTGGTGTTTTTGGCTGGGAACAGAAAGTTTGGGTACACCTTATTTCAACCAAGAGTTTTATTATTTGTTTTGTCGAAACATTGATTAAGATAGCATAGTAATGTCATGTTAAACTATTTACTTTTTATGTATTTGAACCAAATTAAACGTGTTGTTTTCTTGTCATTATCCAAAATGTAATCATCATTTCCATGTTTTACAAATATCCCTTTCAGAAAATTACGTCAATTAACATTATTTTTACCCAATTCCTTGCGCATTTTTAAATATTATACAATGACTTTGCGAAAAAGTCGTATCTAATTGGATACTTTAAAAAATCAGAGATGGTATAATATGGTTATACAGTGCTCTGTTTACTGCCTCATGCGCGCAATAATATAAGTGTTGCCAAGCAACGATAGCAAATGCGACAATTCCCGAAAATCATACATCCAGGAACGTGGTATAATAGCATTTGTTGTGATTTAAACAAATACTTTGGATAATACATCTGACAGCGTTCAAAATAAGACCCGAAACGTTAAAAATTAACAATGCAGTTAGAAAGATCTTTCATTCAACGACATTGCATTTCACTATTTCAGAAACTTCTTGAATTAATTTAATTCCGGCGACACAAAAGTTAAACGCGGACAGCATATCATAAACAAACTACCGGAATAAAATAAGAGCTAATTATCCAGCTATCAAACAGTATGATTATCTTCTAATTATGTTTCTATGATAGCATACTACTGATATCTTAAGCCGACATTTTTTTCTGATTCAGACTGATTTTTAGAATCTTGCAATATCACTTTATATCAGTGACCTTGTTACTTAATATACTGCTTTCCTCAGCAAATTTTCTCTTCATGTATATTTGATATTGTAGAAAAGGACTACGTCTTGTTGGATACAATTTGATATTTTTATCAACGTGGCATTAAGAATAATGACACTTTAATTTGCACAGTAACGAATGTCACTAATGCATTTTATTCTGCTTAGAATGATAAAGGTAATAATTTCAACAACATTTTTAACATTTGATATTGTTCTCCATTTGTGTGGGAGTTTCAAGACTACTGATTCCAACAAAAAAACAAACAATTTATACATTCACTTGTCAAACATAATACGATCCATTTCTTTTGGGTTCACTTGATACTATATTTATAAAGATTATTCTCTGAAGGCATTCATCAGCTCTGTCTAAAAGATAAAAGAGAAATTTCCTCGTAACATGAACATATGAATCTTCTTCCCTTATATCCAATATTTGCTGAACTTCTGACAAAAGCATCGTGGTCACTTATTACCAAGATAAAACAGAGTTGACGAATGAGAATCCTACTGCAATTATTGACGCCTTCGGTTAGTGTCTAGACGGTATATAAGTTAATGAGTTCCATGTAACACCATGTAAATAGTCAAGCTGGTGTTATTAGCTTACAGGCGGAAACACCTTATCCACACAGTGAATAATCACTTCCTTCAGCAACACGTAGCCACTTTAAAATGTACTTTAAAACTACATTGATCGTCGTTTTATCTTAAATATATGAATGAAAATGGAGCTTTAATACACTCAAAGTAATCGAGATTTTAATATGTTCTACGAATTCAGTAAAAATGTAATGCATGTATATTGATGTAAGAAACATTGATATCACGTTTGTGTAATATTCGTCCGTATTCCTCTAGTGGCCCACTTTTCGTATTGGCCAGGTTGTCGTGCTCTAGGCGCTACTACAGTATAAATGTCGTAGTTTTTAAATACTTCTTTAATAGTGTATAATAAGAAAGACATTAATTTATATTGAGTAACATTATGTTTAAACCTTTTTAACTATACATAATAATCCAAAAATAATAATTGAAACATAAAAGTCAAAATATGTTTTTTTGAAATGGGGAGTTGTTCTAATGTGATAATACAATTGAAACCTACGAACACGACACAGTAAAGATATGCCTATCGTACTATACATAGCACACTGACTATTGCACCCCCAAAGTTTCTTCACCAGTAAAGTTGTCTGATAAGAAAGTAGACAATATGTCAGGAAAATCAACTGTATGATATAACAGAAGCACTATCTACCAGTTTAACAAAGCAAATTTCATTCAGATAACGTTTCACAACTTTGTGATATTTGCAATCGTAAAATTCTGCTATTTTGGTGTCCAGGAACAAGTATTGGTATACTGAAAATTGATAGTCAGTATTGGTTGTTGTAATGTGAGTAATTCCATTCTCTCAAGTGATCTGATAAACCTTCAGTAACTTACTTTTAACAAAATGTCACTGGTATGTTTTGAAAAAGACAAAGTTGAACAAAGTTGTTTACTGACAACATTCGGTCTGTATTATTGTAAGGACACCTCGAAATTACAGAGATGTGTTTGATGAACGAATTACCTTTTAATCAAAACTTGTTGAAAAGAGGATGAAATTTTAAGAACCAGATACTTCGATATTTTTCTTGAAAAAATTATTTTCGTCCTCTGAAACCTAATGTTCATCGCATAGTTTTGGCACAGAAACAATAGTTATTTAAGGAAAAACAGTACTATTGCAAACTCAGTCGTTATTCCTGTCAACATGAATGTTTTTTTTCTTTGAGTCAAGTTATAGATGATGTTTTAAACTTAATCTTGAATTTCAATGATCATTTACTTTTTAAAACATTGCACTCATAACTACACATTTGCGACGTGTTGATGTTTTTAAGTGTTCATGAAATTGTGTTGATGGATTACATAAGTTCCCTTTGAAATACAAACATTATGTGCTAAGTGCTCTTAATAATTGAACGATTGTTTCTGTGACAAACTAAACACTTAAATACCCTGTAATGACACATTGAGATGGCTCTAGACATTGTGAATTGAATGTGTAAAGAAAAGGTTAAGATTTTAAGGAAATTGTGATTCTTTTTTATGATGAGCACAATCTAGTTGACTGAATCATATCAAAACTTCAAGCGACAAAGATAAAAGTAAAAGAGGACACACAAAATCGTAAGTTTGGTAAGACACATCTGTTCAATTAGGACTTGAAACCGCGTTTGATCAGATTCATCTGTATGAAGAGCATGTGATCTTGCAAGTTTAAATTCTTCAAACATCTATACCCGGGATCCAACAGATGTGAATCCAGACCTAGGCTTTGTATCCTAACAAAACAAGAAGACATAGTCATCAACATCCCCCGCCAGAGCCAAGAAATTGGAAAAAGGGCAATAATTCGAAATAATTGTGCATTACTCATTTTCATTCCATCAAGGTATGTGTGCCCTCCTTTCTTAAATAGTTTCGGAGAAAAACTGTCTCCTTTGGAGATACCGTGAACAAAGTCCAAAAATACGGAACAAGGGCAATAAGTCTGGAAAAAATAATTGCACACTCCTCATTTTCGAACTCCATCAAGGTATTCATGCCCTCAAGCAACTTATCAAATTTAATTGGTAACCCTATCTTAAACGGTTTCTGAGAAAAGCTGTCCCCTTTATTTCGGACGGACGGAGCCCAAACTATATCCCCCTAGATAGAGGATATTTGGCTTTTCTTGAAAAATGCCACGTTTATCTCATCGAGTGAGGTAGAATGTTTATATTATCACGAGTGGCGCAGTCAAGAAAAGACAAATTTTCTATTTATTATATGACCAAGTCCTTGCATATTCACCGAAATCGAGTTGCTCAAGAATGAGCCTGTTGCCTCACCAACAATGTGACGTCATGAATGTCGGAGCATTCTTTTATGACGTCAGGTCATTGCTATATCAGTCACTGATATAACACGTTCCATTGTTATTTTAACTAGTGACTGATAACACGGTTTATTTTCATCGATAGATCCCGGTATTTCACCTGCAATCATATAATAAAGAAGCGTTTTCACGGTGCGATCTGTAGTAATAACAAGTAGCTCGCAAAACAATCGAGTCGTGAGAACCCCTACATAACCACTTCGGGTCGTAAACAACTTGTAGAAAGCGAATCGCAGCAAAATAAGCCTGTCCCATTTTCTACTATACTACGACTGTCAGCCAATCAAATTGCGTTGACGTGTTTCAGCTCACTAATACCCCCGACTGTTAAAGTTTGACATTTCTATTTTACTTATAGAGAGGTGTCTGCACACCTAAGGATTGATAAGCTATGAAATGTAATTGCTAAGATTAAAGTGTTCGTGAAAAGGGTAGGACAAGCTCTTAAAAGTAAAAGTAGGAATAATAGTAACTTGAAAAGGTAGGGGTAACATAACACACTACTGCCATTACCACGGACTTCAACTTTATTTTGGAAATTAATTCATCATGATGATTCATTCGAGTGACTTGAAAAAACAGGTACATGGAAGCACAGCAGTTTATGGTTGACAGGAAAGAAAATTTAACTTTTTCCAAAATATAACCAGTGGAAATATAAAATAGTAAATTCAACAAGAACACAGAAGTAGCTTTTGATGAAAGTTACATGAAAAAGAAAATAATAAAGTCAACAAATCACAACACAGAGGTAGCTTCATTCATTTTAGCTCTGACTATGACGAATTAAAAAAAAAATTAAAAATCACCACAAAAAAAAAAATAATTCACCAAATCGTGTTACATTTTGCACTGCACATCTCCTAGTGGTAAAGAAGACATGTGCCACATTTTAAAAGGATGAGATGAATAGTGTTTCTGTTATCGATCGGGCCAAAAATGCTCAGAATATGACTAAGTTAAATAAAATTTTAAAAAATTGCCAAAAATTAAAAAATTCACCAATTCGGTTTAAACTTCGCACTGCACCTCTCCTAGTGGTGAAGAAGACAAGTGCCAAATTTGAAAAGGATAAGATGAATAGTTTTTCTGTTATCGATCGGACAAAAAATGCTCAGAATATGACTAAGTTAAAAAATAAAAAAAATCGCCAACAATTTAAAAAAGCTTTCTACTTTTATATAGGCAATCTTATTTCCATAAAGGAATTTTATTTTTTTTAAATATATCGATCGAGGCGAATGAAATTGAGAACTATCTTCGTCCCGGGAGATGAGTAAACTCCATTCTTGCAGCCATGAGAATGCTAAACACGTCTTTTTTTGCCTCCTTCGTTATCTTTTTTTCACTTGTTTGATCCCGACGACAACATCGATATATTTATTTATTTCATAAGCTGTTACACACTGCATCACTCGGTATTTCAGTGTTAACACCACATCTCGTATTACTTGCAGTTATGTTCGAGATTAACAAGATACAGTTTGGAAAAATATCATTCATAGATGATTGAAAAGGGCAAACAGAAAACGAAAGTTCAAAGGAAAACCAGCTACAACACGACCACATAACTCCAAACACCGAACTACTCGTAGGTAGCGCTTTCTCTTTTTAGTTAGAAACATTTATAAAAACGATGTGATGAGTTGAACAGAGAGACGATTGAAAAATACGGCTCGTGATTTAATGGTTGGGCTTTTGTAAAAATATTTGCAGAAAAAAATTATCAGCGGTTATTAACAAATCGTCACTTCTATTTTTTTCCAAGTCTGCCTGAAATAGGGTCGGCGGATACGTAATCCAAGAAATAAAGGAAAGTCTGGGCTATTGGGTCAGTGATATATTTGGGATAACACTGTCTGCAATAGAACACATATTCTTTGTTCGAGATAAGAAGCCACACCCTCAAACACCAATCACCAGCACTGACTGCTCCACCAGTTTACAAACTCGCCCAGCGAGACCTCGACAAACGCTTCAAAACACTTTTGAAATGTGTGAATACACATACTCATTATATATTTAAAAATTAAAGTTAAATCCGATTTGAAATCTCTGCAGACACGCATTGTGATCAATAGATTTTGAATTAAAGATGTTCCCCCGATGTATGGTATTTGTTCAGTAAGCTGGATACAGCTTATCTGCTGAAAGTGAAATTTCTTCCTGTGATTTCTGTAGTTGAAACTACTCCTCCGCTAACATTAATGTTTAAGGAATGAAGAATTACTCGTATATCCTGTACGTATTATGTGGCATTTGTTGATGAAGCCAGAATATTCTGTAAAATTGCACAGTAAATAGTAAAATCATATTCGATAGTGATATGCATATGTTGAATACTGTTTGGGCTCTATCTGAATTCAAATCAACTTGCCATTGTTTCAGCATAATCTATACCGAAACTTCGCTATTGTTAATAAAGAAGTTGCTCATCAATAAAATATGTGTCTTCTTCATCACACCAACTTCTAGAATGCCTGTCAAACAGTTCAGCATAATAGTGCAATGTGATATGATTATTTATTGAAGACTTTTATAATAATTGAGAAATTTGTTAAACGAAACTATAAACCTAAACTATCAACCAATGGATAATGACAGTGCTTAATAAACTTAAATATTTACCCATTTATTGGAAAAAAATGCTGTGTTTGTGGTCCTTGGACATTTAAAAAATTGAAAACATTAACGGTTGCTCAGATATATATTTTAATTTGAGGAGGATGAAGTACGTGTATATGTGAAATTTATTGTATTTAAATGTTGTTTTATGTATTGACATCCAGGCATCTACGTCACATTTCTTGTTTACTCGATATCTCATGAAGCGTTGCATTCAAAGTCTTTAAATTTGGTGTCGGCCTACATTGTGGTTAGACGCAGACGCCAGTCGATTTTGGTGACCTTGACCTTTGACCACTTTTTGAACTCTTGTTTACGCGATATATCATGACTGGCTGCACCCAAAGTCTTCAAATTTGGTGTCAGCCTACACTTGGGTAAGTCGCAGAAGCCAGTCGATTTTTAATGACCTTGACCTTATTTCAAAGGTCACCGTGACACTTGACCACTTTTCTAACTCTTGTTAACGCTATGTATCATGACTAGATGGACCCAATGTTTTCAAATTTGGTGTCCGTCTCCATTGGGGGATGACGCAGACACCAGTCGATTTTGGTGACATTGACCTTATTTTCCCGGTGACTATGACACTTTGACCACTTCTCGAACCAATATCTCATGAACCCGAGCACCCAAAGTCTTCAAATTTGATGATGATCATCATGACACTTTTTACCAGTAATGCAATATATGAAGTAGCTCATTTTGACCAAATGATGTGTCTTTTAAACTCAATGTTATCGGCGGGGGACATTGCCATGTTAGTGGCAAACACTTGTTCTAAGTATGTGACCTGGTCGATTGTCTCCTTGTCTGATTAACTGACGGGGTCCACACTGGTCAATAGCTATTTTGATTAGCTGCTCGTTTTTTGAAACACACTCTATGTCAAATGGTCAAAGAGGTTATACACGAACAGTTACAATGTATTGTTGGTTGAACCGAGAAATTATTATTTATTTGACATATTTAAATGTCATTGGTATTAGGTCAGCGGATTTATTGTCACTCTCCGATTTCAGTGAACACATTTAATGTCAATGTTTAATGCTAATGGCATTTTATTATTTGCCGATGTTTTGAAAGGCAGCCGATGCTCGCAGGTTTCACCGCAATGCATAGCCACATGGCGTTGCGGGCTTTCTCCCTGCCATATTACTAGCAGCCGCGATATAAGTGAAATACTCTTGAAAGCGGCGTTAAACCCCAACTCACCTCACCTCACCTTTTGAAAGGTTTTGTGAATCGACGGAGTATGTGTGATGTACAGGTCGACAGCATCAAACAGTTTACTCTGATATGTGGTCCTACTGCATGTGCAGAAATTTCTTAGACGTCATTATATATATTCATCAATTGCTTAGAGTCGTGTATAAGTAAAATTTGCAAAAAAAAACCCAAATCGTAGGATTGGTATGAATAGTTTATGAACTTAAATGTGATTGTTCAAGCTCGTGTGCCAATCAGTCTCCGAGAAAAAGAAAATGATAGATATGTTAGAAACTCACATTGCATGATATATGAATTGTGAAGTACAAAAATATTGATTAATAATGTGATATAAAGTACTTTGACGATATTTCTAAACATTTCTAACATATAAACGTATTCAAAAGATACTATTCATTTGATGTCAGTGACAGACAACGGAGACAAATTCGACCTGAGCAAATCGTTCAGTATCTCTAATGAGAAACTGCAACTCAACCTGTTGGTAAGTATGGATTTATTTAGTTTAAGAAAAGGCGTCACAGACAGATATGGATACTATAGCATATAACAGTAGTAGCATCCTCATCGCGAGATTATTCTTTTTAGCACATAATATTAATCTATTGATGTAACTTCGAAGGTTCAAAGTCACAATCATTTTGGTTTCTTTTGTAATCACTTCATGTACATGAAATCGCGTCATTGACGATATAGTGAATACCTTCTTTTACGTAGACTTCGTTCAAGCATGACGGAAATCTCATCTAAGAAAGTTAGTCCTTATACAGATTCACAGAACAAATAATGATAGCTTCATAAATTGACATCAGGACACTAGATGCAAGATCTTTATGTTACGGTCACGGTAAGTCTGATGGCAACATGAACAGGGTAACTGGATGACATTACGGTCATCTCAGAGGTCAAAACATTATTAGATATGGACAACCTTCTACCAACCTCTGTATATGGAACTGTCAGCGACAAAGGTCTGACCAAACAAAATAATCACAGGATATAAATTAATAAGTTCATAAATTTACAACATGACTCTAGATAAAATCTTTATGTCCTTAAAGAAATAGCGGGGTAAGTTATTGAAGTCATGTCAACCATAAGTTTATTATGATACTAACATAATAGAGTAATCATACGGCATTAAGATCACCCCAGAGATCAAAATCTTATCAGATATTGACAGCCTTCACCAACTCATGTATATTGATCTGTCAATGACAAAGGTCTGGCCTTTCACCTCGCCTACAAGATTGGATAGTGAAATTAGGAAGTAGATCGTGTTGTTGTCTAGACGGCCATCATGTTGAAGGTTATTTAGTGTAAGAGGACCACAACATCCCTGTACCGGTTGTAGAGTCATTTAGATTGTTGCTTTGACGAAATTGTTATCGATTGAAACTAAAGTAAAGATAAAATCAAAAGAGTGAAAAAAACACTTTACATAATTATCTGATTGTACCTGCATAATTCATACATTCTATTTTTCAACGATAAGAATATAAAATCAGGGTACAACATCATGACACAGTGGAAAAACCAAAAACGTATCTCGGCATCTCATCGCTAATTTTTTGTCTGGATATTGAAGTCAGCATGACTTACTTGGTATTCAGGATATATATCTATTCAATTATTTAGAAGTTCCAGACAGTCAACAAGGGAGTCAATATTTGCTGAAATATGTGTTTTATCATTTCGAGTGTATATTGGTAATAACCAACAATGGCTATTTTGCCAGACATTCAGTAAATATTGGATGTTAGGGTGCTGGCTTTTATGCTCCTCTTTGAACAAGAACTTTGGTATTTCTTTCAAAGCATGGCTGATGAAAACATCTTCAGAAAACAGATTTTGAATGTCAATATCTGCTGATTACACAACCAGTTGCCAGTTAAACCTTTGGTTGCATTAATAAAACAGCATATTTGCAATGTTAAGGTTATCTAATAATGAAGTTCAAATACCTTCATTCTAACGGATGTTTTTGTTTTATAAATGTGTAACTGATGTTGATTCATTCAACACTCAGTTTTCAGATCTATCACACAATACAAAATTAGCAAGAATATATTGTTTTGCTAGAGATAAGCAATACAACAAATCGTTCAAGATTCCTTGATTTAACTTGTCTATGCCAATGACTGCATCAGTATTATTTTAATTTTAAGTTAAGTATCAAAATCAGTCACCTTTTACACATCAATCCATGAATCCAATCAAATATTTAAGTGATACTCCTATTGCTACAGAAGTGGAGCATAGTGGTGTAGTGGTTATCACGATGGCCTCTCACGCCGACGATCCGGGTTCGAATCCCGGTGGAAACACCAAAGATTTGTGACTTCGGTCAACTACTGGGTTGTGTCCTTGGGCAAGGCACTTAATCCACATTGCACTGAGTCCCAGCTGTACAAATGGGTACCTGAAAAGCAGCTCTGAAAGTACAATTCCTTCAGGGTAATAATTGTAGCGCTTTGAGCATACCTTAGGGTGTGGAAAAGGCGCAATGTAAGTCCGCAATTATTAAATTATAAGTTTGTAATTCCATACACACAGAAGCAATTGTTATTTTTTTAAATGCGTTTCTCTACCGATGCTAGAGTCTTGTTGCATGAATGATATCTTCGTAGTATTTATTAAGTATCACAATAATCAAGTTTACAACACTGTAACTCATATACGTCAATTACACAAACACATTTTATTTGGACTCGTCTTTCAACTTATATATTGTCAATATTGTGACCTGATTGCATTCAAATGGATATGTTCAGCAACAGTTGGTACTTCACAATATCATAATTCCACTGGTAACTTTTAATATAATAAGACTCCGATACAACACTCACTCATACCGTCCGAAATTAGAATTGTTGAAATAATTTACAATAACTTTTGATAAAAACACGTGGATTAAGCGGATTATGCATAACAGGTTATTCACCAGGCAGCCCTTGCTATACCACATATACCTTGTATATCACGTATGTCAAAATCTTATCACAACCCCATTGGAGAGTTCAGATTTTCTTCTGTGAATGACATTAATCTTGTTACAGTTCCTAAATTAGATTGTCATCCTTGGCAATGACAGAACTGTCAATTATAGGTCGTATTATTTGGAATTCCATCGAGACATGTACACCTAGAAATGTACAAATTTAGACAATTCTTAAAGATTATGCATTCGGGTGATCACACATTCTTACACTTTTTCTGTGAGTTTGGTATCATATGTATGTTCTATAGGCCTGTGACCTGAAACTAGGAATACACTCTCCTTCTTGGCCTTTTTAGCTAATCTGGCCTGACATGGTGTCCGGCGTGCGTGCGTGCATGCGTGCGTGCGCCCCTCTGTTAACTCTTCGCATTTTCATCTTCTCCAGAACCACTGGAACTAGGAAGCTGAAATTATGTGTACAGACTCCTTGGCAAATAAGGATTCTAAATTGTGAAATTGGTGACCCTGTGACCCCAAATAGGGTCACAGGGGTCACGACTTTGAAAAAAACTATTTTCATCTTCTACTCCGGTTACAAAAAGGTCTAGAGAGTTGGAATGTCGTGTACAGACTCCTTGGCCAATGGGGATTCTAAATTATAGATTTCAGATTTCAAGACCCCAAATATAGGTCACAGAGGTCATGACCTGAAAAGCTATATTCATCTTGAGATTTTATGTGCTCTTCAAAAGAGAAACAACAGTAATGAATAAAATCTCTCAGTGTGTCTTTATTATATGTATGTAATATATACAAAGCCTGATGAGCTACAGAGCACAAAACACAGCCCAATATAATATTTATCAGTTTTATATGAAAAATATGTACGTTATTGTTACTATTTCTATTTAATTTGTGACGAATAAAGTCTTATGACTTTTTTCCTAGGCAAATTTGTGACTTTTGTTACTTGCATCTTGTAAACATTTGCAAAGACACGTTTACCAAGTTCAATGTTCATAAATATAGATACATAATATAGACAATATTGTTTGTAAGAGACGTCATGGACGTTACAAAAGTGCAAAAAGCTCATATACATTCATGTCACAAATTATGGTTGATTTATAATGTCATACAAACTCTCGATCCAATGAGGGTTCCGCGATTTTTCAGTGTGATACATTGATCTTGTCACAATTCCCATATCAGATTTTCACTCCTTGTAGAGACAGTACTGTCTTTTTAAGTCGCAATATTTATACACATACTTTTTGCAAAAGTTTAACCATTATATATTTGAAGTGTTAATTACTCTGTATAATTATAATGGATCTTTGCGTTGTATGCAAGGACACATTATCAGAATGAAATAAGATGATTAATTTATAAAACCGAAAAGTTTTTCCATGATTACTGTACCTTATCTCGAGATTGTGTTATCTGTATAATATCAAATTAAATTAAGAAAGACATTCTTAAACTGTTATTTCATCAAGCTAAATTTGATCATAATCCCAGAAGAGTTTGTCTTTGTCCTAATACTTTTAGACCTACACTGTCACGGTGTAATGTGAAAGTTTACATATGAAATCGAATTCGAGTGAAGAAAAACCGAATAAGTGTCTATGCCCTGGGTTTACCTTAAGGGTTTCATATAGATTAGTTCAACATTTACACCAGAATCACCCTCATGTGACTGACACTTAGACAGGTTGTGTATAATCAATTCCCTAAGAAGGTTGTCTTTTAAAAGTGGATCAGTGCATCAGTCCATAACCGACAGAATTACAAATTACTGGAAAGATGTGGCAGGGGTGTTCAAGTACGACATGTACCGAATGTATGTCTATAGGAAGATATCAATCGGGTATTTGTTTTACTTGTAAAGGGAAGTGAATCACAATTTGCTAATATCGCTAATCAGCATCTATATCTGCATGTGAGGGACAGATACAATTATGCATACAAATACCTAAGATAATCCTACCTCTTATTGTTTGGAGGCGCAGCCGCCTCCAACCTGTATACGCAGTTGAAATTTCACACTATATCACAGTTGAAACGTTCAAAATAAACGTTCAATCAATCATGCTTGGCCTCTTCATATATTGGAAAAAGTATATGACCAATGAACACAGTTGTAGCAAATTTTACTGCGAAAAGAAATTTTGTCTAAACATCTCAAAATGAAATTGAAACGGCCGTTGTGTTATTTTATATCTCAACGTTAGTAAACATAAAGATTGTTTAATTCAAAGCCATTTTAAACCTGAATGAGCAGACATGTACCAATTCGAGTGCATAATTTCACACTGCAGTTTCGGAAATCTAAGAATTTTCACACGCACATGTTACCCGCACGACGCAAGCAAATATGTATGTCCAAACTGAAAGCACCAAGATGGGGATACCTGGTCATTATCCCCGGAATAGATTCATATGCCTTCCTTCAACAGATAAACGAAATATGCTTCAAAATCAATTGAATCCGTGTATTTTAAATTAGAAAGGTTTTAACAAATGGTTGACTTCCTTTTTTTTCATTGAAAATAGGCATTCATTTTCATATTGCTGGAATGTAGCAATGACAAAACTCTCAACAACGTTTTGAATACATTCATAATATAGGAATAGCTACTTCAAAATATATGTTAAAATTAATCTGGGAAATTGAATATTCACTTTTATTTCGGAATGATAGATTATAAATAATATAATTTTATTAATATACACTTAATTACTCATGGTAAGATCATTAGGTAATACAAGGACTCGAGACCTGACTCCCGAGAAGGTCTGACGTGACCGAGACCGCTGGTTGAGGTCAGGTCAGACGGCCGAGGGAGTCAGGTCCGAGAGTCCTTGTATTACCTAATGGCCTCACCATGAGTAATTAAGTGTTTTATTATACAGAATTTTTCTTGAAAGCGAACGTCAAAACAAACAGTCACGTGAGAAATCACGTGACGAGTCAATATCTCAGGTCAGTGACAGAAATGTATGTCATAAAGCTGACCTCATCACTTGAATCGGAGGTCAATGTACAAATATATGTTTCACGTGGTGTGAACTGGCCAATGATATTTTTACAAATTTAATTTAGGTATAATAATGGAAAATAATGTATGTAAATGTTAATGCAATATATACCTATGTCACACAACTTAAACGATCGAGGTACATTTATTTATTTGAGACTTTTAAATTGAACAACTAATTGTTTGATTAGTTATGAAAGCTTTTATCCCCAAAATAGTCACAATGCAGATTATTTGATTTTTCATTTATATAATATTAATATTACAATGCGAGCCAATGACAATTCATATCACTTCGTTGCAAAGCATGTGAGGTCATTTTGTTAGCATCCGTCACCGGTTATCTCCCTTGACCATTTCCGTCTTATCCTTTTGAGCATTTTCTTTGGTTACTGACATTCGTCACGCCGGCTCAGGGGCGAGTAATTTTTGTACATATTTCTCTGATAGAGTTTCCCAGGGGTGATATAGTGGAGAGCAACGGAGCATATATAAAACCCTTTCACATTTTATCTTCCAACGATGCCTGGTTAACATGATTTCCAAACGACGATTTGTCAAAGGAGTGCTCGATAATGCTCACGTATTCAGCTTTTGTTGAAACATATTTGATTGACGATAGGTGAAACGGACAACGCACAAAATAACAGCTGTTATGCATACTCCTATATACAAGTGGTTATTGCCTCAAGATTATACAGATATAACACTGATTAATAAAAACATTTTATATACTGATTTTTGCCAGAAATGTAATGGCGGTAAAGTTAGATGTAAACGTATTCATGCTTGGGACCGTGCTCGTGTGACAAAAAGTGGTGGAATCCGGTTTCCTGGATCCTTCCTGACTTCGGAACCGCCAATATTTGGAAGAATCCGGAACGATCCGGCAAATGGATTCCACCACTCTTTGTCCTGTGCTTGTAGTGTCGATGCTCTCTAAGTGCTAAGATAATCTTAAGTACCATTCATGGTTTAGGCATATTTATTTCATTCAAGAAATGGATTGGTAAACAAGCTTTAAAAGCTTATCTGAATACCGCTCCATTTATCAACATTAGCTTATGACTATTTCATTTAAGACATATACAATTCTACATACTGAATACATACCATTGATGTGCTCGGTTAAGACTCACATTCGCTGCACTTCCAGAAAATTTTAGTAATATCTCTTGCCCAAGGTGACACAAAAAGTGTCATTACTCCTTTCCTTATTTATCGGGAGCGGGATAGGGCGTTCGGCTTCGGATCAAGAAGTCCGGGGTTCGAATCCCGCCAGGGGCACGGCAACTTTGTCTGCAGTAGAGAACTGTTCTACACGCAGTAAGGTTTGGGTGCAATGCTACAGTGAATTTCAGCGTAGTACCACCCATGGTTCGCTAGTTCCAGCCACTGCTCGCAGGTTTCACCGCAGTGCATAGCCACATGGCGTTGCGGGCTTTCTCCCTGCCATACTGCTAGCAGCCGCGATTTAGGTGAAATACTCTTGAAAGCGGCCTAAAACCCTAACTCACCTCACCTCACCTCACCTCCTTATGTATCAGTGCTCAATGTAGGTCAGGCAACAAACATTTCGGGCAGACCAATTACCAAGCAATGAAATGGAAAAGCCACTGAAATATGGTTCATGGTCAATGACTTGAACCAATATATCTCTGGCATTTGAACTTGGCGACGCAAGGAAATAACGACACATAAGGAATGAAGACCATGTTTACTAATATGACATTAACATATTTCTGATCAAATGTCCTGTACAGTTATTAGTCAGTTAAGCATGATACGATACCATAATGTATTTAACACATTCCTTTAAAGTTACATTATTGTTGTGGGTTCATAAATTTACATACATTTTTTTACAATAAATTTAGATAAATATTTTCTTTTTCCTATTAAACAATTTTACCTCTGACACCTAAATACTCATGTCTTATATAAGACACTATTATGATTATTTGATTATTCATTTATATAATATTAATATAATGACTGTGATTTTCCATTGTTCAGGCTTGATCAAGTTAATCGGATTTGTAATGATGTATCACAGTGCAGCCACGCTATCCACACTGCCTCTATCAACGTATTAATAGCTAATGGTGAGCTATCAACTGTTACCGTGATACATCAGTCTCTGAATATTACAATTTCATCATGTATAACCAAATTTAAATAGCTAACAAATTTCAAGTAACAAGAAAAGCAAAAGAATAGGATTTTCTACTTGATGTTTGTTTTTTTAATTTAAGTATCCTTAAAAAATCAGCCTTGTGGGCTGTGCCACTTTACATGTATCAGAGGGGTACTGGATGTTCAAGTAGCTTGTAGGACCTCGTATTTCTCGATGTTACGGGGACCGAATGAATAATATGTTGGTACGACCAATGCTGGCGACTGGCGTCTGATCCTGTGAGTGTGCAAGGGACACGTTCCGACAAAAAAAGAAGAAGAATTTGTAATGTTGTAGATAAAAGTACGTGATCCAAAATACAAAATATGAAGGACACGTATATAAGCTTGTAAACATTTTTTTCTTGATTAAAAATCAAGCAGACAGACATAAGGCTAAAATATGAGGTGAGGTGAGTTGGGGTTTAACGCCGCTTTCAAGAGTATATACTTACATCGCGGCTGCTAGTATTATGGCAGGGAGAAAGCCCACAACGCCATGAGTGGTACTACCCAGTGTAGCATTGCACCCAAACCTTACTGCGTGTAGAACAGTTCTCTACTGCAGACAAAGTTGCCGTGCCCCTGGCGGGATTCGAACCCCGGACCTCTTGATCCGAAGCCGAACGCTCTAACCAGTGCGCTATCCCGCACCCGCTAAATTATGAGGGATGATGAATTTTCAGGTATGATGACTGTGTCAGTTCCAAAACCACAAACACTTATTGAAGCCTTGATGAATTGTTGCAAGATGAACAGCTGCAGCTACATGAAATCACATATTTACTTTACAACATGAGTCTGTAGCCGATCAATCGGTTGCAGAATACCCGAGTTTACTGAACAAATGCTACACAGCAGCGGAAAATCTATAATTCAAGGGCTATGATTTGTCTATACACTTGGTTTGAAATTTATTTAAAACTGTTGTTAAATTTCAGGAGTGAATAGGTAATGCATGTATGTATGTCTAACATAAAAATGATGGTGTACACATTTGACTTCATTTAATAAATAAAGATATATTCATCAGGAATGACACCTGCAAAATCAATACCTGTTTTGAAGACCAAATAAAGTATGAGGTATTAACGAGGTATTTATTCCGAAATGAGTGTTTGTAAGTACGAAATGGGAGGCAGATATTTACATAAGATCAGTGAAGCTGTGGGAAATCGATAGCTGAAGTGTGATGTTTATGTAATGCAAAAACAGGGAAAACGGTAAATTTGTATTGAGGAGAGTAAGTTTCGGCATACGTACAGTTATTTATCTGAAATCATCTTATGTCCCGAATGACAAGAAAATTACTGTACATGCAGTTTCTTTTGATATTGTTCTTATTATAATTAAGTCATGGAAGTGAATTTACAGTACAGTGTGAAGCTAGTGGCCACAAAAGACAAGCGTATGTAGTTGCTTATATAAATACTTTTAAGATGCCTAGCTGCTAGTACAATCGAAAAACATCAACTTTATTGTAGGTATAGTTTTCTTGATGGTGTAACAATTGAATGACGTTTTCGTTGTTCCATGCTACCCCCTCGTTATCAAGTGTACGTCAATTCGCGTCAGCTGTCTGTACTCTTACATGTATATCGCAACCAATAAAGTGTGTACTTCTTCTATGATGCGCAACTCCTGCAGTCGGTCAAAATTAGCGTTGGTACATGTAAAATGAACATCAACTTTTTATGTAGCAGCAACCTTGTACTTCAGGCTACGACTTGATCAAGCTCTTCCCAACATTCTTTTTAGAATGTTATATTATTCAGGTGTTTTACCATATATAGGATATGATATGAGTGTCTTTGTCTTACTATGTTTACAACAAGATGCCTGAATAACAGTTTTTCTAATGCGAGAGCGATAATAATAATTTGATAACTAGGATTGCCAAGGCAATACTTAGGTCTTCAAGACTTCTGATTGACCTTGAACTCCATGTTGGACTCAGGGTTATACACCTGTTTCTCTGCTTTAAAATGAGCTATCAAACATGTCTCTATCTTCAGTAGTTTTTTTACAAAAAATCTTCAAAGAAGGTACCCCTCTGAAAACGGAAAAATCACATATTAATGGACCCCAACATTACATTTCTCACGATTAAGACAAAATGGTTAATATTTCCATACTAAGGTGTAACATAGAAAATGTTGTGCTTTAATTTCCACTTAAGAAGATGTAATCATCATTTAGATTGCATACATAATTAATGCGTTATGCTGTTCTGAATAGTCAAGAAAATACTCAAAAATGCTTAAATTTGGACCCCTAGACATCGCTTGCGATGTTCGAGGCTTAACTATCAACTTTTTGATGAAAGCGGTCAACATAAAAGTTGTTCTTCTTGAAATTGTGCATACGCAGGTGTATGCAAAATTTCAATAGCGTAAGAAGTTAAGCAGAAATGATCCTTTAAACATGGCTGAAAATGGCGAGTTCTGAAAAATGGCAATCTTCTATGACTTGTCACACATAAACTATGACAGAAAAATGGTTGAAATTTATTCCCCTAAATAAAGGACATCTCTACTTCACGATGATATATTAAACATAATTGTATCTTTAGTGGTTTACAATGGAAAATTCTACAAAGAAAGTACCCCTCGAAAAGTCTCAAAATCCCAAAATTTTACATTTTTGGGAATATGTCCAAATTGTGCCTAAACTATCAATTTTTACATGATAATGATATATTGTGGAAGTGTTAAGCTGGTTATTATGAAGAGATTGCAATATATAACTTTGACATAAGTTAATTTCTAACAGAGTAATGCCCCTTTGAACATGCAGTCGAAAAAGGAACATTTAAAAAAGGACCATATTCAAGGGCAGTTAACTCAAATTACAGGCCAAAATTCAAAATTCGGCTCACAGCAAGCTATGGAGCAGGTATTCAGCTTTCAAATGAGCTATCATATAAAGCTGTATGTTTTCCCCTGATTTAGGAGAAGATTTTCAAAGACGCGTACCCTAAAAACTGCGAAAGTTCACACACAATTCAGTTTTTTCGAAATAGCACAAAATCTATATATACGGCCGAAAAAATGACATTAACCTTTTTGATGGGGAATGTTGTTGCGCACATTTTAGTGAAAGTTTGAAGAAAATATATTGATTAGTATTCGAGCTATGAAGGTTTAAAGTTTTGACTTCAAAGGGAGATAACTCACGACAGAAGTCGAAAATCCAAAAAGTGACTCGTTAAAATCTAAGTTGAGTCACAAGCTATCATCCCTGAAATTTTCATGTGAAACGTCCAAGTGGTTACTTCAGAAAGCTCTGGACAAAAAAAGTACAAAAAATAATAATAATAATAATGAAGAACACGGATAATAACAATAGGTCTTCCAGACGTAGTCTTGAAGACCTAACTAGGATTGACGCGTCAATACTTAGGTCTTCAAGACTTCCGCTTGACCTAGAACTCCATGTTGGACTCTCAGTTATTCATCAGTTTCTCTGCTTTAAAATGAGCTATCAAACATGTCTCTATCTTCAGTAGTTTTTTTACAAAAATTATCCAAAGAAGGTACCCTCTGAAAATGGAAAAATCACATATTAATGGACCCCTACATTACATTTCTCACGATTAAGACAAAATGGTTAATATTTCCATACCAAGGTGAAACATAAAGGTGATTGCATACATAGTTAATGCGTTATGCTGTTCTGAATATTCAAGAAAATACTCAAAAATGCATAAATTTGGACCCCTTGACAGTGCTTGCGATGTTCGAGGCTTAACAATCAACTTTTTGATGAAAGCGGTCAACATAAAAGTTTTTCTTCTTGAAATTGTGCATACGTAGGTGTTTGTAAAATGTCAATAGCATAAGAAGTAAAGCAGTTATGATCCTTTGAACTTTGCTGAAAATTGCGATTTTCGAAAAATGACAATCTTCTATGACTGGTCACACGTAAACTATGACAGACACATGCTCGAAAATTATTGTCCTTAATATAATGATGTCTCTCCTTCAAATTGAGCTATTAAACATGTTTGTATCGTCAGTGGTTTGCGATCGAAAATTCTTCTAAAAATATGCCCCTAAAAAGTTCTCAAAATCACTAAATTTCATACATTTTGACAAATGCGATAATTGTGGCCTAACTATCAACTTTTACATCATAAAAATCTGTTATACAAATGTTAAGTAACATACTGTGATGAGATGACAATAAGTATCTTTGACTTATCTTCATTTCTAACAGAGTTATGGCCCTTTCAGCATGAGGCCTAAATTCAGTCTTTTTAAAAATGACCGTCTTCAATGAAGGATTATTAAAATTCAAGGATGAAATTAAAAAATCGACTTCTACAATCCTCTGAAGAATTCATTTATCTTCAAAATAAGCTATCACATTTAACTTTATTCAAAGAATTGAAGGAAGAGAAGGTTTTTTTAGACGCATACCTGAAAAATTGCGAAAGTTCACCAAAAATTCAGTTTTTTTGAAATAGCAAAAAATCTATTGTTACGGCCGAAAAGTGCTATAAGCCTATTCGATGCGGAATGTTGTTGCCCACATTTTGGTGAAAGTTTTATGAAAATATATTCATTAGTTTTCGAGTTATTGCGGTTTTAAGTTTTGACTTCAAGGGGAGATAACTCAAGAAAGAAGTCGAAAATCCAAAAAGTGGCTCGTCTATTTCCAGACATGGTTACATGCTATCAGCCCTGAAAATTTCATGCGAATCGGTCCAGCCGTTAATTCTGAAAGTTCTGGACAAAAAAAGTGCAAATAATAATAATAATAAAAACCAGGATAATAACAATAGGTCTTCCAGACATACGTCTTGAAGACCTAATAAACAACTGGTTAGTAAATGAATGCACGACATGATTGTTTCAAAGTCTAATGTATTTGTAATCAGACGTGTTCAATCTTTATTTTCTTGTGAAAACAATGAAGCAGTTAACAAGAAAAGTAATATTTATTTCAAACAATGACAAAATGAAACCAGTGATATGCATTGTTTAACTTAGGGGATGGGTTTTATACTTAACATAATCATCCGTTGGTTCTGTTCAGGATTATTAATAAAAAGAAGGTGAACACTATTTTTAGAATGTTAACTGTATGGGTAATTTGACATCTTAGAAAATAAGAAATAAAGTTCGCTGTACCCGAATATGTTTTGTAATAAAGTAAAGTTTTACCTTGAACTATTAGTACTAATGTCCTCGTGCATTTCAGGGCAAAGCTATACTCAATTACAAAACATAAATTCAACCCCGACAGAACCTCTAAATACTACTTCGACGTCAAATACTCACACTTTTGATTTTAAAATCTGTACGTGTATTAATGATGTTTTGTTTCATGAAATCCCTGGCACGTACATGTTGAAAGACGCGTACGCAACATAACATCTCATCCGTGAAAAGGCATGTAACTGTCCTTTGAATAACGGCAACAGAGGTTTACCAGTCAAAGTATCAAAACATTCTATTTACAATCTTATGACGTCAGACCTCGCCTGTGACGTTTCGTTCTATATTTGTAAATGCAGCAATAGCCTATTCTCAAAACAGTAGAATTTTTTTAGCATATTTTACACGTCTTCTGTAGTGAGAAACACATTATATTCTTATGTTTGTCATATTGTTATAACCCTCTTGGCTCAATGTATATCTCCTGATATTCAGACTCTCTTGTCGAAAACTTAGAATGACATTCAGGCTTATACAATATCAATTCTGTGACAGGGTGACATGACATTTTTCAATTTGCTTTGGCATTTTGGATATCAACGAACTGGTAATTTGCTTCTTTCAAAAATTCCTTGTAAATTGCCATTGTTAATAGTCTTTGATGCACATTTAATACTGGTTTAGAAGGACACGATGCGATATGGTGTATTCTCAAAATTAAAAAATTCTATCATCCATGATACTTGTTATTACTGGAATTGAATTACTGTGGATTAAAATTACATGTAATTCATAACAAATCAAATTATCTATAACATAAAGCCGATTGATAAAATTATGATCGTTGATAATATCCAACATAACTGCAATGTGGTATTCTCATAAACCAGATTGAGAGCTGATTTAATACTTGAATTGATTACCAGCTTTAAGAATGCCGCCATTAAATGACTATACTAAATATCAGATGACATAAAATCGGATTACTTAATCGTTTGGCTTAATATGAGGGAACGTTTTGTTGCGTCATAAAGCTATAAAGCTTAATCACGTTTAGAAACTAATAACGTTTACAATAATTAGTCTTGTCTCCTAAGTCTCCTTTCATACATGTTGTATCAACATGAAATGATAAGTTCTTAATCAAAACGGGAAATGAATTTCACATTTTTAAAATACTTTTTATTTTTATTTTCAATTAGGTATATTCATTATAGTTTTGTTGGATTATATAAATGTCCCTTTCTTACAAAAAATATGCCACCCATCAGTTACATGTTACTTACCAGAATTGGGGCATACAATTACATTAAAAAACATATATAAGTTCTTATTAAACGTATTTTATTATAATTACATAGAATATTACATACTTTAGCACTTATCGGTGAGTTGAGGTACGGGTTGTGGGAGAAACCACATTAAATAAGTCCTTCATCTAAATGTACAGTTTATATGTCCTGCGCGGATAAGTCTTACCTTTGTGCATTTCTCGAATTTAATCAGGGTAGTCATCCATTTGTCATTTAAAAGGTAATAAACCCTGGTCTTGTCAAACATGGCTATATTCCAAAATTGATTTTTTGCCAATACATGATACTTTAAAGGCTTCAAAGGTGTTACAGCCTCTCATTACTGTTCACGTAGTATTGAGATAGAAACCTACGGTATAACTGCTAATACATGTAGAATACCGTTGATGCTTAGACCAAATACCTTGACACAACATAGTGTTGTAAACATGTGCTCATTTCGGCACTATCTACACAGCAAGTACATTTTGAAACTAGAAGTGTTTGTATCTTCCGAGATAACCTCACTCTTCATTAAATCATGTCTAGATAGACGAGGAAGAAGAAACGAAGATGATCGAAGGGAACGATTTCATCAGGTTGATAGATATGGGGTAATTTTGGGGTAAACGAAGCATCGTTAATCTTCTACAAACCTTTACACTTCACCTCTCCCACTAAATAGGCCAGTGGAACGAAGATGTTGCACTTCTAGCTGCAGAGGGTCAGTTTGCAGAAAGAGCTGGTCAGAGTAACCACATCACGTGGACAGATACATGTGCGGACAATTTGATGATTGCAAGAACTGTTCCTTTCTTTGATGCTGAACATCCTGCATTTGTCAAAATTATGACTTGCACAGGATCAGGATACAGACTTCCAAAATGTAAGCTGTGTACATCAGTTATTAGCAACTTAGAACTGAACTTCTCTTTACCAGTGGGAAATTGTCTAGACTATGTCATCACAACTTGCTTGGCAAATGTGTTCAACATATGAATTGCCTGACATTACAAATAGTGACTTGGATAATAATGAGGTGATCGTTTTACCAAATGTTTTCAAAAGTCAAACACAAAACATTTCTTGTGGATAAACCCCATTTTGAATGCCTGTAATGAGGATGCAAATATTTGCTTAAAGCTATGGCCCTTAATAGTTTATATCTGTTCAAACGGACATGAATTTTACGGACATTTTGTTTGGTATTGAAGGTGGGATATGGAAATTATGTTATTGTTGTCGGTATAATGCACCCTTTTTGGCTTAAATATGTTGACGCACCATTATTGGAGAACATAATAAAACAACCCAAAAGGTCATTTTGTTCTCCAATCTCACATCGTTTAGGAGATTCGAAAACGATGATTTCTGAAACTGATAATGTTTTGAAATTTCACAAATAGCTTAATTGACCTCTTAAGTCTTTAGGTAACTTTATTTCAGTGCATGTAGTGTTGTGGATCGAAATAATATTGTATGTTGTATGCTATTAGGGTTTGATTGCCCAAGATTTAGTCATTTTCGTCTCGTGCTAATGAGCTTGCAACTAAGCAATTTATAAACAAATAATATCGGTGAAATCATGATTTAAACAAAGTCGTTAAGGTGTCATATCGTAAGTTGTGATTACAAAACATATATTGTGATCATCGTTAGTGTGGAGTTACAGTTAACAGATGTACTGTCGATAAATACATTATCTTCGAAAACAAATTTCCAAAGAAATATTTCTCAACAGTTTACCTATTTAGTCCATGATCATAACGCAATCTAGTATGATATGATGTATGATGAAATACTCCCTGCAGCTACCAGTAATAGAGTATAGTGCAATGCCATTATGCTTCATAATAGACATGAACTAGTAGTAATAATTATTGCTATCAGACTTCCACTGGGAATCTAATAAACTTGATAGAGTCATTTTACAGAAGAGGTCATTTGCTTTCCCAATACTCTCAATGAAAATACAAACATACTTGTCATCCTTGATATAATGCGGTGTATCTCTGTCTTGTGTACTCAATTGTATATCCACTTTGTCAATTTGCTTTAGATCGACATGTAATGATCTCCACATAATAATGGCTGTGATACTGCCGAAGCGGCGTTAAGCAATAACTCACTCACTCACTCCACATAATAATCTCGACATAATACATCTTAAGTAGTGAATTCAGCATTTGTCTTTCTATAACTGATTATATTTTATGGGTTGATGTGATAAGGATAAGTATATTGATACGATGCAAGTGAATCCGAACTGAAAACAACACGATAAGAATACAAAGTAGTTTAGTTGATTTTGATAATCCATTATCTTATATTACTGTGTCAACATCTTTAAATATTCGACGTTAGGTCATCTAATATAACATTACATTGATTGACGTGATCACTTTCTAAATACTTACAATCAAATCTTTCAAACAATATACATTCATATTCATTTTCAAATCCATTCACATGGAATATTATGTAATGGAATGGGAATGTCAACAATGAGGGAGTCAGTTGTTATTCAACCTCGCTTGGACAGTATTGCAGCAATAAGGGGTAAATGCTGTTGTTCATTTAAGCTTAGCAATTGCCGATAAACATACAAATGTGTTAATGTTATGAAACACCCCCATTATCTTCGTTATCATTTCGTGTGTTTCCAACATGACCGTATAGCCTGTTGACATGGGTATACGCGAACTTCTCCAAATGTATATTTCTTGTTCTTGCACATGAAACACAAGCTCTCCTATTCTGGACAACAATTTGAAGATGTAACGTTGCGAATTCATGCTTGAAAATGCCGTGAAAACCAATAGAACTACAAACGAAAAGAACACACTTCAAGCTAGAATATATATTTCAAATTGTGTTGACCATTGTGTCAGCTTTGAAAATCCTAAAATCTCCAGATATACTCAAAAGTCAGAATATGCTGTCAGACCTTTTGAAAGTCTCATTTTTGGAACAAAATGACATTAGAAAAAATAAAAGTGTTGATGGATATTTCTTTTCTTCGGAAGACCATGTCTATTTGGTTATGGAAAGGTCAAAGAGCTTTTACTTAGCAAATGTTTCATGTTCAATGCAGATGTTGCAAGTCGTTCCTCATATTGACTCCTATTCAGGTGTTTGAAAAGACGTTAGACGCTAATTTCAAATACCATGGTATAAGGATAGTCACATTCCACCTGAACACTGCTGATGTATTACTTTCACGTGTAACGACGTTAATAGAAGCACATATAGATTGAAACAAAAGCAAACATAGTACTAACTATCTACACATACACTGTATATCCGTATTCTTGGAAAAGGCATTGCAATTTAAACAATCAAACTGTATAGAAGGTGAGGTGAGTTGGGGTTTAACGCCACTTTCAAGAGTATTTCATTATATCGCGGCTGCTTGTATTATTGCATGGAGAACGCCTGCAACGCCATGTGGCTATGCATTGCGGTGAAACCTGCGAACATCGGCTTGAACTAGCGAACCATGGATGGTACTACGCTGAAATTCAGTGTAGCATTGCACCCAATCCTTAATACGTATAGAACAGTTCTCTACTGCAGACAAGGTGCCGTACCAATGGCGGGATTCGAAACCCGGACCTCTTGATCGGAAGCCGAACGCGCTAACCACTGCGCTAACTTGCCCCCTGCTGTATGGAAACATCTTTATGCATATTGAATATTTGAAAAAGAACGGTACGTTGCTGTTAGCTTTGATGAAATTCAAATTCATATATTTCCCCCCTGTTGTCAATTTGATATCAAATGTCTAGCAACTTTAGGTTTGAGAAACCATTCACAACTGAGAATGACTGTCTGGACAGTGCCTGGTAGTATTAACATTCTGTCTGCCGGATACAGATGTGTGAACGTTAACTTTATATAGTTTACATGACAGGGTAGCTTACTTCTATAAAGTCTGTTTTATTTATTGACAAATAATATTGCTTTTAAACCCAAAATGATTGGAATGTCTCAACAAATTGCTTACTAGCTATATATATCACACATAGTTGATGTTTCCAAGTGACACAAACTTGGCTTACACAGGGTTATGGACATCATTCGAAATCTACAATCAAACATAATTGTACAGTATATGACTTCAATACTGGAAGGAGTATTTGAAGTGTTTATGTGTAATTTAATGCATGAAATTATGTCAAGTAACTTGGTAAATCAAGAGTATTGTTTGTAGAATATAATTTAAAAAATTATAAACATAAGTAATTCTTTTGTAGCGTTTAAACCATATAATTGGACTAATTACTCTTTGCACATGGTACATTATTACCCTAAGGGAACAGTTCTTTTTGGACATCACGAAACCACTTTTACAGCCTTGAGAACTGAGTGCAACCCGTACCTTAAGCGCGAAAGGCCAGCAAGCAAACCACTACACCATTGTCCGTCACATCTATACAATGTCGTTTAACATTACGTTTGCTTACTTGGTTTCTCTATATACAAAACGACAACCATTTAGCAGAATACAAAAAGATAAAGATTTTACATGAAAAAGCATTGTCCTTTGAAATCGTAGCTTCAAGCAGATTATAATTTGAAAAAAAAGGAAGACAAATTATGCAAGCTAAACCTACTTTGGTAAAACACTTGTCTGCAGGACACTAGTCACACTACGAATACTCCTGAAAAATACTGTGATAGATTGGTCATGCTTTTTCTCATTTTGTTGACAAGGCATCAGTGTAATATGTTTCCGTTTTTTACCGTTTATCTTAAATAAGTTCAACATTATTTTTTCTTATCTTCAGAAGAGAAAGTAATCAAAAGCTCACATTAGTCACAGTATGTCTTATTTATATACTTAAAAGTTATATCTACTATATATCATTACATGTAAGTATGTATACATACTATCAGTAGCAATCGTACACTACTATACCTTTCCTTTGAACACTACATAAATATAAGTAAACCTAAATGGATAAGTTAGCTCAAGCAGTTCAAGAAATTCATTCATTACATTTTCCTTTTTCTCTTTCGTTTTATTACATCTGTTTTCATAAGATTTCGGTGGTTGTTGCATTATTGACTGGTGTTAAGGGACACGTGGCTTATGACTTATCGTTTCAACCATAAGCTACGTTCTAAAGAAAAACATATACAAAACAATATGTATTTCATGTGCATGCATATGTATATCATCATGTTACCTATAGACAGTTACTCATCACCCTTAACCACTCCCTAGTAACCAACTCAGCTTAAAAATAATGCAAATAAGGACATGCAAAAGGCACATGTACACATCTACACATCATGGTGATTGTACATATCAAGTTTCGTAAAATTTGAACAACTAGTGTCAGAGTTATGCGCGGAACAAAAACATTCCGGACGAAGTTGTAGGAGGATATAGAAATGACCTCCGTAGGTGCGTGCGTCCGTACATTCGTCCAGCTTTCGTTTCCAGACAAAAACTAAAACAACTATTACACATAGCTCAATGAAACTTGGAATGTGGAACAGTAATCATGTGTCGTGGATCTTTTAGGGTTTTCGACTTTTTTTGGAATTTTATTTTTATCCGTTTCCATTGAAACATATTTTAGAATTTCGTTTCCGGACCCGAAACCAAAAACCGTAAATCATAAATGTAGCTCAATGAACCTTCGTATGTGGAACAGTTATCATGTGTAGATGTGTCTTTGAGGGTTTTCAACTTCTTTGGAATTTTATTTTTAGCCGTTTCTATGAAAACTTAAATTAACATTTTGTTTCCGGACCAGAAGTCAAGCAATGTAAGATATAGCTCAATGAAACTTGGTATGTTGAACAGTAATCATATGTAGATGTGCCGCGTAGGGTTTTAAATTTCTTTGGAATTATATTTTAAGCTTTACCATGGAATCATAACTTAACATTTGTTTCCGGACCAACACTCAAAAACTGTAAGCTATAGCTCAATGCAACTTTGTATGTGGAACAATCATCATGAGTAGTTGTGTTTTGGGGGTTTAATCCTTTAGAACTTCTATTTTTAACCATTTCAATGAAACAAATATATTTATCTTGATTCTGGAACAAAACTCAAAATGCTTTTTACAATTTACTTTCATTACTAATGAGCGTTTTATTAAATAAAAAAGCTTCATATGCATAATCATTGTTCACTATATTTCCTTTCCCACATGGCAGGGGGATATATTTGACTCTGTCTACCTGTTGAATATATCTTTATGTGATTATAATCAACGTTTAATACTATATAAAATTCATATCTATATTGGCTTCAAAGGATATTCAAATGAGCTATGAGTTAAAATTTATTCTTATACATAGATAATGTATCATAAAGATAAGCATCTACTATGATTGAATCTTATCATAATTATTATGGCAGTCCCGAGAATATATGTTTAATTGAAATACGTCTCGGTAAAAGGCCAGGGGTTAACATGGATCTATTGTTCAAATACCCTGGGGGAAATATTAACAATGAGTATTTCCCTTTGTCCTTATTCAGTGATTACCAGACAATGGAATTTCTGGTAGATTAGAGATATTTGATATAACATATTGCTACGTCTGGGTACTACTGTCTGTCATCCATTTCAATCAGCATTTGTTCTGCTGAGCACTCAATGTATTTCAAGAAACCAAATACTGGCTATGTCCAATAGGTAAGCTCCCTATGGCCCAAAATATGCGTGGCTAACATGTGTAAATATTTATCCTTTATCTATCGAAAATGATGAGTCAGGCATATTGTATGTCATTATTTTATAAGATTTGCCACACAACCACATTTCAAAGATACATGTATGATATATGTTTTATTTCAAACAAGTTAAACATATGAATGAAAATAAAATCTGTTATAGATAGTTATATAATGTTTATTTGAGTCTCACTTTCTGTTCACAGTCAGCGAATATAAAATAAAAGTTCAAGGTTTAAAATTACAGAAACCATCGGTTAGGTTACGAGAGACTAATAAACGAATTAAAACCTTACATCCATACATACATTACACAACAAACATACAAACCTGTTATACATAGATGGCAAACAGACTTTTATAAATGGATATAAATCTGTAGAGCTAAGCTCGGAACACTATCGGAAGTCGCCTGAACATCATACATTTTTCACTTGGCGTGGACGCAACAATAACTGCAATGATTCTAATATGTTTATTTTCAAACGGTCCCTTTCAATATGTTATATTTGCTAGTTTTACTGATAAATATTGGATAGCTAGAATTTTTTAAAAACAAACTTTTGCTTGAGGTTAATTTAAAGATTCATAAAAGATACCTTCGATATATTTGGTTTAATGTATAATTGAAAAAGCTCCGAAAATATGGGAAGATCAAGAATATGTTATGAATATGCAAGGACAAGAAAAAACAAGCATTTATTCTAATGATTTAGCATATTGGTACTTCAAATATGATTCTTGGGTTAAGAATTTAGTTCTTAGTAATATGCAAAATTACCTTGGTTCAGACAGTTTTCACCATGGTTCGGCGCTATTACATTTTAAAAGTAAATGCTTGTATGGTTGTAAAAAAAACCTGGTGAAAAAACTAGGAAATATGACGAAACATTACTGTTCCACTTATGACAACAACATTAAGTTCGAAAATAAGAAGTCTGTGCTAACAGCGAAAAGCATGCTCTGTATTAATGACATATAACTTCCAATACGGATATGTTCATTGACCATTTTTCACGTATTTTGGAATATTGAGAATCATTTGATAAAAAGTTTAAACCATTAACACATGCCAGAAAGTAAGGTAAAAACTGTCCGAACCTTGGGCGAATGGATAAACGCAGCTGTAACGCTTATTCTCGGTACATCTAAAGAAATTCTGCATATCTATGTTGAAAACGAATAAATTACTTAATGTTCAATATTTTAATTGCTGAAATTTCCCAGATAATTAATCATTATGCAGTCTTGCGTAATATGGGTATCCGATCACTGTCCTACCTTGCCTCACTTTGCCCTATTGTAGTAAGCTCATATATCATATGTGCATTGAAATAATGTTAAACTCTCTTTATAAATAATCTAATGGAATACTTTCTTAAAATATATATGAAAAGTACACATAAATAATCATTTCTTGAAATTGCAATTCCTCTCGTATCAGGATTTTAATAGTTTTCTCACAAGGTGATTTTGTATTATTGAATTTCAGTTAAGGTTGTACTATAAACGTTAGAGAAAACCTCCGTGAGAAGTTTTGCCTACACGTTGACTTGAATTCGTTAATTCAAACCAATTTTAAGGTTGTCTTTTCTCATATCATTCATGCATTTGTCTGTGTAATATTTTCACAAATACTTCACAAAAAGGGAAATGTCCTTTTCTCCACATTTCTACCGGGATCAAAAGATAAGTAATTGTGTAATTTCAATTCAAACTTTCAAACAGTCTGCAGTCGGTCTACAGCAGGACAATACGAGGAAACTTATAGTATAGTTGGTTTCTTTAAGAATTCCAATCCACTTAACAATAAAGAGGCAACTAAAACGTTTTGCTCGTAACTTCAATTCTGCAATAAAATCTGAAAGTTCTGAAACTGCGAATTGTAACGGAGTACTGATTTGTACGATTATTTTCATAGTTCAATTTTATGCACAAAGCAGGAACAACAATTTAGTTACATTTCTATTTCAGTACAAACTTTGAAAAGGTGAAAACACGCTATCTTGCTTAAATATTTCCTAGTATTTTCAAAATTATTTGAACATTCTTGCTGAACTCACTATGAGGAGCAGTGTAAAAACGAGTTGACAATCAAAGATGTAAACCCTAAACACTCTCCATTTGCAAGAGGAGATCAGAATATCAAACTTTAAAGGGGCAGTAGCACGTTTTTTGCCAATTTTATTTTTTAAAATTTCCCATTTATAATGATAATTTATTTCATTTATATTAACTTTAGAGGGTAAAACATCTTATTACTCAAAACAACGGTGCTGCATATAAAGCAAATATTACATGGCGGCCATTTTATTGTGAACACATTTTATTATTTCGAATGACAAAGATGATTTCCATAGCTTTACGGAACCATGTACACTCATTTTTTTAATTTGATTTTCCAAAGAGAGAAGGGTGTTTTACTATTGGTGACATTATTTTTCAAATACATTTCATCGACTTATTTCAGCGAAAAAATGTGCTACTGCCCCTTTAAGCAAGCTACCAAAGGGATGTCAGTTAGCCAGTTACGTTAATATTGTGAATATGCATACTGTGTGAAGCAGTTAGAACATACAACATGGAATGATATGAAAGGAATCAGGCTTATATAGTTTGCAGGCTTCTTCCACTTATACCAGAATTATGACAAACAAAAGTCCACAAAAATATTGTTATTCGCCTACATGTAAGTGTTGTTGATCAACAATTTAGTTACATTTCTATTTCAGTACAAACTTTGAAATATTTCCAATTAATCATTTTCCACTGTATATTTACATAAATTCTACTCAAATAAAACCTTTTATATAATAAATATGAAAATCAATATCTAATATGGTATCAGGCAATATTGTAAATATATTGACTATAACCTGTGGCCAGACTATTGGCAGTCATATAACAGGCTTCCTATCCATTATCATGTCTTTGTTATTAGCTGCTCCTTGGTGTCGCGCTAAGGGCTCAGTAGAACCAATTTCTCATTTTTTCTAGGGGGCGGGATAGCGTAGTGGTTAGCGCGTTCGGCTTCGGATCGAGGGGTAGAGAACTGTTCTACACGCAGTAAGGTTTGGGTGCATTGCTACACTGAAGTTCAGCGTAGTACCACCCATGGCTGTTAGTTCCAGCCGATGCTCGCAGTTTTCACCGCAATGCATAGTCACATGGCGTTGCAGGCTTTCTCCCAGCCATAATACTAGCAGCCGCGATTTAAATAGAATACTCTTAAAGCGGCGTTAAACCCCAACTCACCTCACCTCACCTCACCTCACCTCACCTCACCTCACCTCATTTTTCTAAGTGTTCTGATTAAAAAATAAGTACTCAAGAAGACTGGGCCTTGCCATCCAGTACAAACATTTTGCGGCATTAACATCAAAGGAGGACATTGACCATTGGTCTCAGGTGAAAAGAAATATCTAAACCGGGTGAAAGCTTTCTAATTACAAAGTAGTCAAGAAGACTGGTTCCTGCCATCCTACACACAACATGTAGCTCTTAGCATCACCTTCCGTGACATTACCCGTAACACTGCACCTTTGTGTATATTATTCAGCCATCGGTCTTAACCAGTCTTGCTTAGGTAGTTCGACTGCTCATCTTTGTTGTTTTTGTTTTTGTTGGTTCCTTCATGACTTCCAAGAAGTGCATAAACTTCTTTAAAAAAAGAGATGCTTAAGGTACCCTTTTCGGAATAAAGTCATCTGTATTGATTCATGAATAGTTATTTCATATTCACTTTAAAATACTGGAAATAGTTTGCTCCTTCCTTATTATCGATGTAGAAAAAAGCATGAGACTTCCTTATATAATAATAAAACGAAATCGGTATGCTTAACTGAGAAATGAAGAATACATGTTATTATCAGTAGATATTAACAAAGACACTATAAAGCCATCATTATACAGAAAATCCATAATGATATTGATGTTTAATGTGATGAAAAGTTAATGACACCCATTGAAAACCAAACCAAATGGCCATAGCTAAATGAAGCGGTCGAGGATCAGGTCATTGAACTGACTTCTGATTGGAGGCCACTGACAGAATCTACTAAGATTAGCCTTGACCTTGAAGTGATTGGTTCACCGTCCAATGGTTGGATGTCACTCGTCACTGGATAATCAACACATGTCTTTAAGAGGTGTTTGTGTTGCACTTGGCATGTTTATGACCATGTGGGCAGCGATGCCAATATTTTCCAGGATACCAAGCATCATGTGCATGCTAATGTCAACAGACGACATCAATCCATGTTTAAGCATGATTTATATAATTTCTGCTAATGTTCGCCGATGAGAATTATATACTAGTCTGCTTTAAGAACAGTTTTACGTGTATTTCATGAAATAAATTGATATGTTGATACTCAATTAAACAAATTCGACAAGGCATGTCTATTTTATTATAATGTCGGCTAGTTATACATTATATCGTAACCAAAGTAATTGTTCAAATGCTGCTTAAGTTTCTTAACCATCGTAGCATATGTGATATTCTTAACCATCCATTCGTTGCCCGTGACATTATATTGACTGTATAGACAATCATAGACTGAATTGGTCTCCATGTAAAGTCTGATAATTGGAATTTTATCACAGATTAAACCTATGTCAATATGTCTACGGGCTATTGGCCCTCCTCATTTCCTGTCATTAAATTCTGCAGACATATTACGCTGTTCCAAGTGAAACGGCCAATCATGATTCTAAGCTTCAGACTATAAAGCTTGTATTACATGCGTCTGATATTTACTAAAGATAATGATCGGATATATCATTGTTAAATTTGGTTTTCCTAGGTAGAATACGCAATAATCTATATCTTTGAATAATTTACCAAATATTGAGGCATAAAAGTTCAATAATTGCTTTGACTAAATGTTAAGAAGTATTCTTGACAAACGATAATCAACATAAAGTATTTGATATATTTATACATCTTCCGGAAATCAATATAAGGAGAAGTCTAAAATGAACAGACAATAAAGGAAGGAAAGCCTAAACACTAAGCCAGATAAGCTTGTCAAACTAAGCAAGTAATGTCACTGTGACCTTAGGAATGTTCTTCCAGTGTCCATAGTTTGTGTTAAAACAGAAATTGGAACAAACAAACTACTGTTTAATGGGACTTTATACTATCCTAAAGAGCTGATATAGTTCTTCATTATCCTACATCACCTTATGCTTTTAATCATAATTATATCCATTCATTTCAGTGTTATTGAAAGTTCAGGAATAATGTAAATTATTTGTCTAACTTACCCAACTGCCGAACTGGGGTGATTTGACATGAAACGATTTGGGGTGAATACAGTTTGCAAGCTTCTTTCATTTAAACCAGTATGACACACACAAGCCCACAAAACTATAGTTGTTCATCACAGTGACAGTGTTGTTTTGGGGGGTCACATGTGCCAAACATTATAAATGGTATTATGTTATCGAGAAGTACTGACTGTTGCCAAAAATTCCCATTTTGATTATAGTCGACTCAGTATAGGGACGATATAAAAAGGAAAAAATATATAATTTATATTATATTCAATTTGATCGAAAACCGGACAGTGCACCGCAATTGACGCGCGTCAATAAGTCAAACATAAGTTTAGAATCTTGTTACAACAGACAAAAAGACAAATTTGTGTTGATAACGTTTGATATTGCATATAACTACTGGGCATATACATGAGACGTGTAGTTTGGGTTTCTGCACAAGTTTAATGATTGCATGTATCTTCGATTTGCATTTGAAACTAGTCTTTATGATACATTTGGCGATAGAGATAAATATGCAAATTGAGTGAAATTATATGAACTAGAAAAACAGTACATATGGTATTTTGGAACGTATTGAAGCCAAATACAAAATTAAGAAACAAAATAGATGCATCTTTAATTTAGTCAAAACTTTTAATGTCATGAAGTCAATAATGCTGAGGGCATTTTGTAAGATTTGAATATCTGAATATTCCAGCTACAAGCGTAAAGATATCAATTGAAACGACCGACACTGTTAAAAGTTGTATAGAGTATTTAACAACTTATATCATTCGTGCCAGGATGCTTAAATCAGTGTTAAGCATGGCATATATTTTACAGGTATTTATGTTAATGCGACATTAACACTCCCAACTGTCTCGCTCACATGCCAATCTTAAACTTCATATTAGGTGCCAATGAATGGATAAATCCAATATGATGAACCACATGATAATAATAGCATTTCTGTCATGTTGATTGATGGGTGTTAATAAAGACCAGATAACTGATTTGTTTCATAAAGTTATTGATCAATAATAGAAATAGAGTCAACTCAAACATTCCAGGTTGATAGAATTCAGAATCATGTCCTACGTGTCAATAATATTATATTTCATACTTCATACTAAAAGTTTAATAACTGTTTTAATGAATCTACCAACAGAAACTATTCAGACACAATTTCATAGTATAATGTTTTTCATGTTACAATTCCATTGTCTGTCAGAGTACATACTGCCCAGTAGGGGACTCTTATTGTATTAATGGAAGACACTTCGTAACGTCCTTGTCACCATTAACTCATAAAGGCGGCATCATCGATAGATTGACAACATTTGAAATAATCAGATTCGCAGTTTTGACCATCTCGCAAGGAGACATATTACTTAGGTATTATGAATAGACATAGGTGTATAGTGTTCTGTGTCAGTGTCTCTATGTATGCACTTGCTCTTCGCCTGTCCATTATTACCTCTCTTATTTCTCTTTTTGAAGTGTCTACGTGATGTTAGACACATGATTGAGGTTCTCTTTATATCCCAAGTTTCATTATCGGGAAATAACCCCAAAAAAAGATATATAGAGGATATATGTCTTTTCTTGACTATTACCATGTTTATCTCATCGAGTGATGTAGAAAAGTTATATAACAAAAAATAATTTTGTTTGAACGAATACGATTGCGTTATTTGAAATATGTGTCATTCTGCAATGTATCATCGCAAACAATAGTCAAATTCACACTGGTAAAGGACCCAGATAGTTATCTAATAAAGTTGATGTCCAGAGTACGTTTCTGTTCATATATTCGACAGTTTCTAACAAATATGTCAAATGTGTACAATGGTCTTTCATCAGGCAAGGTGTGCTACAATATAAAAACTAAAAAAACTAACAAAGGAAAGATTTTTTTAAAAACCCGAAAAGGTCGGATATAATAAGTAGAGACATTTAAAACTCCGAACTCAAGAAAATGTCAACTCCATAATGTCTTACTGCTCTTCAAAACATCGAAGTAGACACCGACTCATGCAGTTAAAGGTTATTAACAGTCTAGATAGTACTGAACTACTTTGGAATTTTACAGCACCTTCGTATGAAAGGAAAGCTGTGACATGAGAATAGAGCTTATGAAACTAAGGTCAAGATTTGACATTTCAAATCAAACCTAAAGCTTTAAAAAATTATATTGGATAATAAAACACTCATGATAGACAACTACAGAACTTTTTTTTAATATATATCTTTGGAAACATAAAACCTAATAATAAACCGCTATGATTTCTTATTTCTTGTTTTGTGTATACATTGGATCAGATTTACATGTTTTGCTTCTGTAGTATTAATAAGGTTTGGCATTGAACAGTTTTCTCAACAAGGAATTACATTGTTTTATAAAATAAGGTTAATGTTGTATCATTTTGTTTTTTAAGAAAAAGGAAGCATCAATAATGTGTTGTGTCAAGACATCACCATATCCCCGGCATTGTCTTGTTCGGGATTCTTTAATATATAGGTTCATCACTGCTGTTTTCTGGACCTGTATTCAACTGAAGGATCTGATTAACCATGGCAAATATTGGAATTACCGAGAAACTGGCCACGTCTTTTTTTAATTAAAGGGAAAGGGTCAGATATCAGCTAATAAAAAGGATGAGGAACCAGGTAATTTGAAAAAGCCAAAGCAGTGTCATTATTACTGTATAAGTGTTCCTGTAACCTAACAATCTTAGAAACTATTGAGAATTTGAGTAGCTACAATTTAAATTTAAATTACTAGTATGATTGATTGATAATGAAATTAAAACCTTAAACAAATAGGCATTCACCCAATTATTGTTCACGTACTTATTTTATAAATAATATACGAAAGTATAAGGGAAGTGTTGTTCAGTTAAAAATATGTTCAGCCATAAATTGATATGTACATTGAAAGTAATATACATGTTATTCGAAAGTTTTGATACATGTATGTTCGTTCTTGGTTTTTGCTGTACCAAATTCATGGTTTGAAAGCTAGATGCACAGTCAATATTAAATTATGTTTCTAAAATAACCACACATAACTGATTAAAATTCAGCAATGTTGCAATAGCTAATTCGAGACATTATTTGAACTAAAGCATAAAATGGCCCGTTTTCGACATTATCATCAAAGAATTGTCCTGGGTACATCTGTTACGGAAAAAAAATCAAATCATCGATGGTTATGATCATGGAGTCTACAATCGTATTATCTGCTTTCTCTTTCTTATGAGGTAATACCAAGTCAGGACGACCATGTCTCTTACGTCACAAATTTGGCCCCAATTCAAATTCAACCTTCACAAGCTCTCACAAAGTTGTTGGTTACATAACCATATACACTCACTTACTTTCTTATCTGTTATAAAAAAGCTTATTTCATATGTAATGATTTTAACCACTATCCAGCATATTACCGCGACTATAATTTGAAATAACTTGGATCCTTGAAACATTATTTTTTAAATGTAATGAAATAGAATTTTCAAAACTATTGTTTTGCATCTAAATTTAATTTTTTTTAATCTACTTAAATGAAAAGTTGACAAAGATCACATTAACATTGACATTAAAACCGTCATTCAAGAACGCTGTGGTAAATTGGAAAAGTGTGTTCTTTAGTCTTTCTGATAAATCATTTTGCAATATTTTTACAAATTAGGGAATACATTGAATACCACACTTGTTGACTTAAATTGGCATTCTTCAGTACTGTTCACGGGAAAATTACATCTCTAAACACAACACTGCCAGTGCGGTATTGTCATAATACTGTCACATCATCCGTCTTAACATCAATTTATCCTTCTGTCATCAATCATGATTCGTTTAAGTCGATGTTAAAGGTAGGGTCTGATTATCCATGGTCACTTGTGGGATTCATTTAACGCGTATTTTAATTTGACAATTACCCGACTTACTTACTTACATAAGACTTTTAAATTACACCGCCTAATTTGTGCCGACAAACATTCATGAAAGAAATAATAATAGTCAAATAAAATAATAAAATAATAAAATAATATTATTAATGTGCATATTGTCTCGGTTTTATGCTCATTAGATCCCGATATACAATGTACATACATATAACAATCTGTTATTCTTTCATAAAATGCATTACAGCTGACCTTTAACTTGTTATATTTAATGACACGTTCAATCTTACGCGTTTGTAAATATCTAAGTTATACTGTATATTTAGCATCAGTAATTGAAGCATACATAGATATAAATTGTAAATCATTTGTGGGAGGAAGAAGAATCATACGTGATAGGAAAAATCCTGTCACCAAGTATTGCAAAGAATATATGGTGAACATTGATAGTTGAAAACATGAATATAAATGCAATCTCCTTAATTGATTTTGTTTATGATGAAAGTATTTTGATTGATTAAGCTGTGAGAGGTTTTATAGCAAACATTTAATTCATTATGCTGCTGATGATTGAAAAGAAATTCGTTTTCATTTCAATCGATATTATGATCAATCACCTCTGAGAAAATCGGTTGGCAGCTAAGTTGACAGATACTTAATCCAATCCAAAAACATCAACATATGATCAGGTTAAGAATGTCACACATATTCCTGAATGTTATTTGATTCAATAGTATATTGCTTCAAATAACTATTCAGTATTTATTGTCTATTAAAATATGTCAAATAATTTAAAGGATTAGTAATAAGTAGTTTGAAATAACGTCTTTACGTTTCAATATCACAGATCCAAAAAGGATACAAGTTCATGTTCATAATTTAATGTATGATATGGTATTATTTGCACAAGTTCAGTAATAACTTGAATACTGAATACTCAGATATTATCCATCCATCCTTTACTATTTAAACAGAGCATTTTCGTATATTTTTTACTGTTATTTCATACTTCAGAAAAGTGTTTACTGCTGAAAACCTAGTTAGTATTATTCTATCGAATCTAATGTGAGTGTTGTTCAGTTGCTGACACGGACATAGATACATTTTAGAAACTCATCATGTACAACATTTCCCTGTGATATAAAGCATTCAGGCGCTTATTGTGGGGTATAAACAATGAAAGAAGCATTTAAATATCACTTATGCCTTGATTCATGAGCACTTTTGAAAAGTCACATTTTGCCTCTTTACTCAAAACGAATGAAAATTGACTTGTGCCTATTTTATAAATGATCCCGTCAATTCACGTGACAGTATTTAGATATTCAGATGCACATAGATACACATATGACTTAATAATTGTATAATTTGATATACGAACAATATTGCATGGTAGCTCGTAAGTTTCATCCTTACATGATCAACTGTGATTGAGGGTTATATTATTGTTGTTAAAATAATAAATCATATTACATAAGACAAAGCGGATCTGTAGTAATTAGTTAAATAATATAGGTACGATATGTTCATGAACTGCGTTAAAAGTTCTGACCATTTTGAAAAAGATAGATCTTGTTACAGAATCCCAAGGGAAATGTGTTTGCTGAAGACATATCACCAATGTGCACAAGATGGGTATCTGATCAACATCCAATCACAAAGGGTAAAGGAATTCATTACCATTTACACCTTAGACCATTTCGTCACATAGCATACGTCACATAACAGCCGATACCGTTACGACCATTTGTGTGCTTTATTACTTAAAATAAAGTGGACTTTTCTCTGATTCAATAACCATTGATTTTGCATGAAACATACTCGTAGATGATATCCCACCAAACAGAAACTATTTTATAACACATAAAACAACATTTGGAATGGTTTTGGGCGCCGTAGTTGGCTCGGTTGTTCTGAGCAGGAGCACTTTTTTTTATTTGGTAAGGCTGTGATGTGATGTTTCAGTGCATGGTTTAAGTCGATTATCATCCATTTACCCCGTATTACATGGCCACGCTAATTTGAAAGTTAATCACATACTTTAAAAGGGGACGTAGCTTATGTTTATAATTCTATTACATTTATACAAACTTACATATGCTTGTGTGGTTAATTTCAAATACTTTTGAGTAGCTTTTGCAAAAGGAAATATTAACATTATATAAGTTGCTTTCATGGAAATTGTGCTTTTATTTTGTAAGAAAAAAAAGTAAATTAAAATAAAATATGTATCATGTCAAAAAAGGTTATATTTCATTAATGTAAATGTGTCTTTGAAACAATAAATAATATGAAAGGAAGAATACTTGTATTTAACAATGTAGTCATTAAACTTTTGATTAGAACATTTTGAATTTTTTTTAACAACAGTAATATTTACAAATACAATATTTACAAATACTAAAAAGTTTGAGAGCATTGAATGAGAAATGACCCAATGGTCAAAAAGAACACTAACACCCTTGGGGAGAAATGTAGTGTTGAAATCATTACTAGTTCCAAAACTAAATCATTTGTTCAGTAGCATACCAAACCCCATAAAAAAATGTGGAAGACTTTCAGAAGAAATTTTATCATTTTATTTGGAAGGGTAAGCCAGATAAAATTCAAAGAAATATTATGCAACAACAACCTAAAAATGGAGGTATTAGTGTCCCTGGTGTCAATACCATTATTTCAGCACAAAAAAATAGTTGGATAAAGAGATTAATTTATAGTAATGCAGTTTGGACAAAGTTTTTTACCAAAAATATCATTGATATAAATGTTATTATGATCAAACATAATTAAGATGAATTGGGGTGTCATCCTTAAACCAAATGTTTACATTTTGTGCATGATTAAAACCAAAGTTATCATTGTCACATACATGATCTGTGTTTTATACATAATTTTTATCTACAGTAAGGGATTGCTGAAAATCTTTCACAACCTTGCCTCGTATTTGGCAGATGTTGATATAGTCTTATATAAACCAAATACTAATACTAGCGTACCACGCATACACTTTAAAACAAAAGTGGCACAGAGAAGATAAGATAACACTTAACGTTTAATAAGGATATTAAATGGTTGCCTCTTTCATCAGTTTCCTTATTCGAGAAATTGCATTATACAATCATTCTGCATCAACACATTTTGCTTTTATCTTAACTCACACTCAATTACTTAAAGTTCTTTACTCAAACTTTTAAATTGAATGAAGAAAACCTATTTCATAATGGTTAAAAGTTCTGATCAAAGAAGCAATCTTTTTAGATTAATTTAATTATCGTTTGCTATAACAATATGGCTTTCATGCAGTTATATTTAACTAAATATTTAATCTATGTTTACACGTTTATGTATACCTAGAACGATGTGCTTAATATGGCTTTCGTTTTTTTTATCTAGACAAAAAGGTTTTTCGTTTATGAAAACGAAATTTCATTGAAATGTAGGTACAATAAGAATTAATGTAGGCCTTTCCGAGGCCTTATAGTAAATTTCATCATGCGACCTTGCCAATATAAATTTAAAAACGTGAAATTTCTGCACAACGTCGAATGACAAATCACTGCTTAGACAACGCGTCAAAATCAAGTCAGATATAAAGTTATTAATATGGTAAAATGGTAAAATACAAGTAATGTTTGGAAATATATAAAAATAACTTGTACATTCTTGTGGAACTCAATCTTAGGAGTTGACAATTAAAGATCAAAGTAAGCCCTAAACACTCTCCATTTGCAAGGGTAGATCAGACTATGAAACTTTAAGCAAAGTTATCACAGGGATGTAAGGTTAGACCATGAATATTCATACTTTGTGCATAGTTTGTTTTTAAACATCAGTAAGAACATACTACATGTGACAATATGAACGGATTTGGAGTTCATATAGTTTGCAGGCTTCTTCCACTTATACCAGTATTATGACATTCAAAAGCCCACAAAACTGTTGTTCTTCACCTATGTGTTGTTGGGGGTCACATGTGCCAAACATTATAAATGGCATTTTTTTTCCGAAAATTACCATTTTGTTGATAGTCGACTAAGTAGAGTGATACTATAAAGATAAAGTTGTTATTTTTTTATCGGAAACTGGACAATGCACCCAGGTTTATGCGCATCAATTTGTAAAACCTAATCTTATTTACAGCAGACAAAAATACAAAATTGAGTTGATAATGGCTGAAATGACATATAACTACTGTACATATACATTGGAGGTGTAGTTTCAGTTTCTGCACATGTTTAATGATGTTGCTCGATTTGCATTGGAAACTTGTCTCTATGATACAGTTTGCGATTGGGATGAATATGCCACCTAGGTGAAAGTATTTGGACTAGAAAATCAGTACATGTGGTGGTATTGTACGTATTTAAACCAATTACCAAACAAAATCGAACACAATGGGTGCATCTTTAATTTAGTCAACGTTGTAAATGTCATGAAGTTAATAATGCAAAGACCATTTTTAAGATCTCAATATCTGAATATTCTAACTACAAACGTTAAGATATCAATTGATACTTCCGAAACTGGTAATAGTGGAGAGCATTTAACAGTTCAAATGGACCAGACCTGGTAGGATGTGTTGATTCATGGTCAGGATGAGTTAATGATCAGTGTTAAGCATGAAATATATTTGACAGGTATGAATGTTAATGCGATATTAACACAACCAACTGTCTCGCTCATATGCCAATCTTCAACTTCATATTGGGTGCCAATGAATGGATAAATCCAATATGATAAACCACTGGATGATTTATAGTGTTTCTGTCATGTTGATTGATGGATGTTAATAAATATCAAATAACAGATGTGTTTAATATTGTTATTGGTCAAAGATAGAAGACGACCATTCTAGGTTGATATATCTATCTTTATCTCCTTTACATAAACATATAATTCAGAATGATGTCCGACGTGTAAATAATTCAAGTTAAAAGTTTTATCTATGTTTTAATGAATCTACACCAAATCCGCAGACGCAATTTCTTAGTATTGAGGCTTATGAGAGACAAAGGCCAAAAGATCTGGACAAATGAAGTCAATTATTTTACCTATATCAGTTACATGTAACAATTCAATTGTCTGTAGATACTGCCTAGAGGGGTACGCTTATTGTATCAATGGAAGACACTTCGTAAAGTCCATTTCACCATTAACTCATAAACTTGGCATCATCGATAGATTGACTACAGTTGACTTATTATCATATTTGCAATTTTAACCAACTCACGAGAAGACATATTGTGAATAGACTTTAGTGTTCATTAAATATAACACAATGTTTAGTGTAATGTATCAGTGTAATCAATTTAATTCATGAATATGTATCCACTTGCAATAGGCTTGTTTATGATTAACTATAAGACTGTCAAACATTTCATATTTATTTTTCATAGTTTCCTTTTTTAAATGTTCTACTTTATGTTTTCTTTATATTCAAAATGTGTTTATCATAAAAAATATATAACAATAAGGGTTCTATCATCACTGAAAAATATATTTGGAGCCACTAAGAAATACATATGGTAATGGAAATGCTATATGCTTCAAAATCGCAATGCTTGACGGACACAGATATATTCCTTAGTTGTGAATTAATGGTCATGTTCAGGTCAAAGGTGGATGACATCAATTGATTAAGTTGCTGACCTCTGATTGTTTTAGCCGAGATACAGCAGCAACACTTCAGATACAATATTCAAACCGGTCTTTAGTCCATGCATGTAATATTCAAAATGAAAACAAATAACCTGAACTGCACTTTCTTATAGATGCAACCTCGTAACTGTCTGTGTACACCCGTCCCCTTCACTACATTTTCAGGATAGCGCCCTACCTACATGTGTATAGCCAAATTCAGGGCAGTTCAGTATGAAAACAAATACACTTCCTACACTGCAGCTAAAGAATGGAAGAAGTGCCCCGAGTATCTGACAGACTGTTGTAACTTCAAAACTTTCTGAATTGATGTCATACAACACATTTCTTGTACACATTAAACGACTGTTGTATCTTGATAACTGACCTCAAGGCCCTACAAAACCACACAAATGTTTAAGTTATAATTAACTCAACAATCTTTGATTCCCTTTCATATGTGCGTGTTATTGCATTGATGCGTGGTAAAATTATCTCATTAGCTCTTCAAGACAAAGTCATGAAGACCTATTTTTATTATCGTGTTTTTTTATTTATTCATTATTTGCACCGAATTTTGTCCGCAGCATTCCCTGCTTTACGGCTCAAGCGATTTACATGCAATTCGCAGAGTTAATAGCTTGTGACTTAAACTGGTTTTGTGTCGAGTCACTTTTTTGGAGTTTCGACTTCTTTCTTGAGTTATCTGCCCTTGAAGTCGAAACTTCAAACCTTAATAGCTCGAACACTATTCAAGATAATTTCATAAAACTTTCACCAAAATGTGGGCAACTATATTCCTCATCGATTAGGCCTATCGCGGTTTTCGGCCATTGCAAACAAAACCAAATGGCCATAGCTAATTAAACCGGTCGTGGATCAGGTCATTGAACTGATTTCTGATTGGAGGCTACTGACATAATCTACTAAGATTATCCTTGACCTGGAAGTGATTGGTTCACCCTCCAATGGTTGGATGTCACCCGTCACTGGATAATCAACACATGTCTTTAAGAGGTGTTTGTGTGTTGCACTTGGCATGTTTATGACTGTGGGCAGCGATGCCAATATTTCTCAGAATACCAAGCATCGTGTGCATGCTAATTCCAACAGACGACATCAATCCATGTTCAAGCATGTTTTATATCATTTCTGCACTTCGCCGTTTTTCACCAGGTTAATGTCCGCCAATGAGAACTATATACTAGTCTGACTTTAAGAACAGCATTACGTGTATTTCATGAAATAAATGGATATGGTGATACTCAATGAAACAAATTCGACAAGCATGTCTATATTATTATAATGTTGGCTAGTTGTACATTATATCGTAACCATAGTAATTGTTCAAATGTTGCTTAAGTTTCTTAACCATCGTAGCATATGTCTTAGGTGATATTCTTAACCACCCATTCGTTGCCACCTGACATTATATTGACTGTATAGACAATCATAGACTGAATTGGTCTCAATGTAAAGTCTGAGAATTGGAATTTTATCACAGATTAAACCTATGTCAATATGTCTACCGGGCTATTGGCCCTCCTCATTTCCTGTCATTAAATTCTGCAGACATATTACGCTGTTCCAAGTGAAACGACCAATCATGGTTCTAAGCATCAGACTATAAAGCTTGTATTACATGCGTCTGGTATTTACTAAATATAATGATCTGATATATCATTGTTACATTTGGTTTTCCTAGGTAGAATACGTAATAATCTATATCTTTGAATAATAAGTTTACCAAATATTAATTCATAAACGTTCAATAATTGCGTTGACTACATATTAAGAAAGCATTCTTGACAAACGATAATCAACATAAAGAATGTGTTATATTTATACATTTTCCGGAAATCAATATAAGGAGAAGTCTAAAACAAACAGAAAATCAAGGAAGTAATACCTAAACACTGAGCCAGATAAGATTATCAAACTAACCAAGTTATGTCAATTTTTAATGGGACTTTACACTATCCTAAGGAGCTGATATCGTTCTTCATTATACTACATCACCATGTGCTTTTTAAACATAATTATGTCCATTCATTTCAGTGTTTTTGAAAGTTCAGGAATAATGTAAATTACTTGTCTAACTTACCCAACTGCCGAACTGGGGTGTTTTGATATGAAACGAGTTGGGGTGAATACAGTTTGCAAGCTTCTTTCACTTAAATAAATATAAGTATAATGTTTTTCATGTTACAATTCCATTGTCTGTCAGAGTAGATACTGCCCAGTAGGGGACTCTTTTGTATTATTGGAAGACACTTCGTAACTTCCCTGTCAACATTAACTCATAAAGGTGGCATCATCGATAGATTGACAATATTTGAAATAATCAGATTCGCAGTTTTGACCATCTCGCAAGGAGAGATATTATGAATAGACTAACGTGTATAGTATTCTGTGTCAGTGTCTCTATGTATTCACTTGCTATTCGCTTGTCCATTATTTCCTCTCTTATTTCTCTTTTTGAAATGTCCACGTGATGTTAGACACATGATTGAGGTTCTCTTTATATCCCAAATTTCATTATCGGGAAATAACATAAAATAAAAGATATATAGAGGATATATGTCTTTTCTTGACTAATACCATGTTTATCTCATCGAGTGAGGTAGAAAAGTTATATAACAAACAATAATTTTGTTTGAACGAATACGATTGAGTTATTTGAAATATGTGTCATTCTGCAATGTATCATCTCAAACAATAGTCAAATTCACAATGGTAAAGGACCCAGATAAATAAAGTTGATGTCCAGAGTACGTTTCTGTTCATATATTCGACAGTTTCTAACAAATATGCAAAATGTGTACAATGGTCTTTCATAAGGCAAATGGATACAATATAAAAACTTTAAAAACTAACATAGGAAAGTTTTTTTAAAAGAAAGGAAAAGGTCGGATATTATAAGTAGAGACATTTAAAACTCCGAACTCAAGAAAATGTCAACTTCATAATGTCTTACTGCTCTTCAAAACATCGAAGTAGACACCGACTCATGCAGTTAAATGTTACTAACAGTCATAGAAAGTAATGAACTACTTTGAAATTGTACAGCACCTTCGTATGAAAGCTGTGACATGAGAATAGAGCTTATGAAAACTAAGGTCAAGATTTGACATTTGAAATCAAACCTTGCTTTCTAAAGCTTTCAAAACATTATATTGGATAATAAAACACTAATGATAGACAACTACAAAACTTTTTTAAATATATATCTTTGGAAATATAAAACCTAATAATAAACCGCTATGATTTCATATTTCTTGTTCTGTGTATACAGTGGATCAGATTTACATATTTGGCTTCTGTAGTATTAATAAAGTCTTGTATTGAACAGTTTTCTCAACAAGGAATTAAATTGTTTTATAAAATAAGGTTAATGTTGTTTCATTTTGGTTTTTAAAAAAACAAAAAAGCATCAATAATGTGTTGTGTTAAGACATCACCATATCCCCGGCATAGTCTTGTTCAGGATTCTTTAATATATAGGTTGATCACTGCTGTTTTCTGGACTTGTATTCAACTGAAGGATCTGATTAACCATGGCAAATATTGGAATTACTGAGAAACTGGCGACGTCTTTTTTTTTATTAAAGGCAAAGGGTCAGATATCAGTAATAAAAAGGATGAGGAACCAGGTAATTTGAAAAAGCCAAAGCAGTGTCATTATTACTGTATAACTAGTATCTAGTTTTAGATTAGTTTTTTTATATCTGTTATTCGTCGTATTTAAACTGGTCACAAACAACCCACTGCTTCGATGCTTTATTGTAGGTATTAGTAACAGTTAATAATGGTCTTGTTGTAAGATATATAAAGGTATCATATTATCTGAGGAGACATCACATTGTAAAATTCTTTCACTAACCACTTTCTTGTTTAATAATAAGGTACCCAAATTAATTGGTAATATTTGCAGTAAAATATAATCATCGAAACATAATAAACTGTCTTGATATATGCAATTGTGGCATTAACAATGGGTATGTTGTTTTCATTTACAAATATTATGTTGGTTGCTAAACAACTAATCAAAATAAAGATATTGGATGTTATCAATCAAGTGTTCCTGTAACCTAACAATCTTAGAAACTAATGAGAATTTGAGTAGCTACCATTTAAATTTAAATCACTACTATGATTGATTGATAATGAAATTAAAACCGTAAACAGATAGGCATTCACTCAATTATTGTTCACGTACTTATTTTTATTAAGTAATATACGAAAGTATAAGGAAAGTGTTGTTCAGCCATAAATAGATATGTACATTGAAAGTAATGAACATGTTATTCGAAAGTTTGATACATGTATGTTGGTTCTTGGTTTTTGCTGTACCAAATTCATGGTTTGAAAGCTAGATGCACAGTCAATATTAAATTATGTTTCTAAAATTACCACACATAACTGATTAAAATTCAGCAATGTTGCAATATCTAATTCGAGACATTATTTGAACTAAAGCATAAAATGGCCCGTTTTCGACATTATCATCAAAGAATTTTCCTTAGTACATCTGTTACGGAAAAAAAATCAAATCGTCGATGGTTATGATCATGGAGTCTGCAATCTTACTATCTGCTTTCTCTTTCTTATGAGGTCATAACAAGTCAGGACTACCATGTCTCTTACGTCACAGATTTGCCCTAAATGATGCGAAGAGATACTTTCTAAGGAACGTGGGAAAAGATAATAATTTTAAAAATTCAATATTTTGGTTAATGCAGAATTTTATGTGATGAAATGTTTTCCTTGCACATACAAATATTTGTTTTGGCAACATGACACACTCACTTTAATACATTTGATCTTACTCCGTTGTGTATATGTTATAGTGTCAAAGACAGAGTGACTCCTTGATAATGACACCCTTCCACCAACAACGTGTGATAATTGGTAACAAAATAGCGAACTAGACATTTCTTTTACCTAAATTAAAATTTTCCAATAAAAAAGCACTTTGAATCAACACTCTTAAAGCATGTTGGACTGGTGTTCGTGTGTTGTTATTTTTAATGGTTGACTTCAGTTAAGATATCTGGAGACATCTGGAAGTGCAATGGTTAGTCTGTTGTCACATGGCGTTTAAAAGTAATTAAAATTCTGTCAATTCTAAGCACTTTTTAAATGGTTAAAAACTCTTCAAAATGGCACAACATATATATTTCAAATTCAACCTTCACATGCTCTCACAAAGTTGTTGGTTACATAACCATATCCACTCACTTACTTTCTTATCTGTTATAAAAAAGTTTATTTCATATGCAATGATTTTAACCACTATCCAGCATATTACCGAAAGTATGATTTGAAATAAATTGGATCCATGAAACATCATTTTTTAGATGTAATGAAATAGAATTTTTAAAACTATTGATTTGCATCTACATTTTTCTAAATTTTAATCTATTTAAATGAAAAGTTGACAAAGATCTGGCACATTAAAACCATCATTCAAGAACGCTGTGATAAATTGGAAAAGTGTGTTCTTCAGTCTTTCTGATAAATCATTTTGCAATAATTTTACAAATTAGGGAATACATTGAATACCACACTTGTTGAATTAAATTGGCATTCTTCAGTACTGTTCACGGAAAAATTACATCTCTGAACACAACACTGCCAGTGCGGTGATCTCATCATATTGTCACGTCATCGTCTCTACATCAATTTCTCCTTCTGTCATCAATCATGATTCGTTTAAGTCGATGTTAAAAGGGTAGGGTCTGATTCTCCATGGTCACTTGTGGGATTCATTTAACGCGTATTTCCATTTGACAAGTACTCGACTTACTTACTTTGTGCCGACAAACATTCATGAAAGAAATAATAATAGTCAAATCAAATAATAAAATAATCTTATTAAATTGCATATTGTCTCGGTTTTATGCTCATTTGATCCCGATATACAATGCATATACATATAATAATCTGTCATTCTTTCATAAAATGCATTACAGCTGACCTTTTACTTTTTATATTTAATGACACGTTCATTTTTTTTTTATTTTAGAACTGTATATTTAGCATCAGTAATTGAAGCAAACATAGATTTAAATTGTAAATCATTTGTGAGAGGAAGGAGAATCATACGTGATAGGAACAATCCTGTCACCAAGTATTGCAAAGACTATTTGGTGAACATTGAAAGTTGAAAACATGAATATAAATGCAATCTCCTTAATTGATTTGTTTTTATGAAAGCAAGTATTTTGATTGATTAAGCTGTGACAGGTTTTATAGAAAACATTTAATTCATTATGCTGCTGATGATTGAAAAGAAATTCGTTTTCATTTCAATCGATATTACGATCAATCACCTCTGTGAAAATCGGTTGGCAGCTAAGTTGACAGATACTTAATCTAATCCATTAACATCAACATATGCTCAGGTTAAGAATGTCAGGTAAGGAACACGCATATTCCTGAATGTTATTTGGTTCAATAGTATATTGCTTCAAATAACTATTCAGTATTTGTCGTCTCTTAAAATATGTAAAATAATTTAAGGGGTTAGTAATACGTATTTAGAAAGAACGTCTTTACGTTTCAATATCATAGATCCAAAAGGGATACAAGTCCATTTAACATAATTTTTTCAAAAATTAATGTATGATATGGTATTATTTGCACAAGATGTGTTCAGGAATAACTTGAATACTGAATACTATAGAGATTATCATTCCATTTTAAACAGTGTCTTGTCCTCTAGTCACAAATCATAAATCCATCATTTACTATTTAAACAGACCATTTTCGTATATTTTTTGTTGTGTGAACCTGTTTTTGATGTTATTTCATATTTCAGTAAAGTGTTAACTGCTAAAAAACAGTATTATTCTATCAAATTTAATGTGAGTGGTGTTCAGTTGCTGACATGGACATAGATACATTTTAGAACAAGTGTTTGCCACTAACATGGCAATGTCCCCCACTGGTGACATTGAGTTAGTAAGACACATCATTGGAGCTACTTTATATATTGTATTACTGGTAAAAAGTGCCATGATGATCAGCAAAATTTAAGACTTTGGGTGCTTGGGTTCATGGTATATCGTGTTAATTAGAGTTCTAAAAAAGGTTAAAGTGTTGTGGTGACCTTAAAATTAAGGTCAAGGTCACCAAAAGGTACTTGTATGTGTGTCATCCCCATATGTAGGCTGACGCAAATTTGAAGACTTTGGATGCAACACTTCATGAGATATCGCATAAACAAGAAATGTGACGTACGTACGGACGGACGCCGCTGAATACATAGGACAATTTAAGGAACTCATCATGGACACCATTTGTGTTTAGGGCTTTCTCTGTGATATAAAGCATTCAGTCGCTTATTTTTGGGTATAAAACAATGAAAGAAAGCATTTAAATATCAGTTATGCCTTTATTCATGAACAGTTTTGAAAAATCACAATTTGCCTCTTTACTCAAAACGAATGAAAAGTAACTTGTGCCCATTTTTGAAATGACCTCTTCAATTCACGTGACAGTATTTAGATATCCAGATAGATATAGATGCACATATGACTTATTAAGAGTATAATTTGATATAAGAACATTATTACTCACCCGTGTAAGATACTGCAGTAATATTATACAGCAATATTAAACTAGTGTTATACCGCCGCACGTATGACGTCACAATAGTTTGCGGTTATGACGTCACAATGGGAGTAACGTCGTCACAATCGCTCGTTTTATACAAAATCATTAACTCCTTTAATAAAAATGGTATTAAATAGAAGGTCGTTTAGTATCCTCTATTTATTGCATGGTAGCTTGTTAGTTTCATCTTTACATATATTGTTGTTAAAATAATAGATCCTATTCCAAATATCCAAGCGGATCTATAGTAATTAGTTAAATAATATCATTATTAGTAAGTTGTTATAGGTACGATATGTTCATGAACTAACGTGTTCTGACCATTTTGACAAAAGAGAGATCTTGGTACAGAACCCCAAGGGATATGTGTCTGCTGAAGACATACCACCAATGTGCACAAGATTGGTATCTGATCAACATCCAATCACAAAGGGTAATGGAATTCATTACCATTTACACCTTAGACCATTTCGTCACATAGCATACGTCACATAACAGCCGATACCGTTACGACCATTTGTGTGCTTTATTACTTAAAATAAAGTGGACTTTTCTCTGATTCAATAACCATTGATTTTGCATGAAACATACTCGTAGATGATATCCCACCAAACAGAAACTCTTTTATAACGCATAAAAAAACATTTGGAATAGTTTTGGGCGTCGTAGTTGGCTCGGTTGTTCTGAGCAGAAGCACTTTTTTTATTCGTTAATGTTGTGATGTGATGCTTCAGTGTAATTCAGTGTCTAGTTGCAGTCGATAGTCATCATTTACCCCGTATAACATAGCCACACTAATTTGAAAGTTGAGCACATACTTTAAAAGGGGACGTAGCTTATGGTAATGATTCTATTACATTTATAGAAACTTACATTTGCTTGTGTGGTTAATTTCAAATACTTTTGAGTAGCTTTTTGCAAAAGGAAATATTAACATTATGTTGGTTGCTTTCATGGAAACTGTGCTTTTATTTTGTAAGAAAATAATAAATTATAGGTTATATTTCAAAAATGTAAATGTTTTTTTAAACAAAAAATAATATGAAAAGAAGAATACTTGTATTTAACAATGTAGTCATTAAACTTTTGAGAAGAAAATTTTGAAGTATTTTCAAAAAGAGATTAATTGTTAACAACAGTAATATTTACAAATACTAATATTTGTTTTAGAGCATTGAAAGAGAAATGACCCAATGGTCAAAAAAGAACTCTAACACCCTTGGGGAGAAATGTACTGCTGAAAGCATTACCACTTCCAAAACTAAATCATTAGTTCAGTAGCATACCAAACCCTATAAAAAAAATGTGGAAGACTTTCAGAAGAAATGTTATCATTTTATTTGTAAGGGTAAGCCAGATAAACTTAAAAGAAATATTATGCAACTACCACCTTAAAATGGAGGTATAAGTGTCCCTGATATCAATACCATTAATTCAGCCCAAAAACCGATGTGGATAAAGAGATTAATTTATAGTAATTAAGAAATAGATTTCATAATGTGTTTGTTCACTGGCTTATAAACGGTTTGAAAGGTACAAGTTAAACTGGTATAAATGCCGGAGCTTGTCGACGGCATTTATACCAGTTTAACTTGAACTTTCAAACCGTTTATAAGCCAGTGAACAAACACATTATGAAATCTATTTCTTATAAATTCAAACTTTGAAATTTAAGTGATTTCTAATCAGTAAATAAACTTTTGAATATAAACAATCTCTGCAAAAAGTGTACAGTGCATAATAAAACAAATGTTAAGTATTGTCATGCGCTAAGCTCCGCCCACAATAATTCCGCATCACTTATGTGTCACCACGCGCAAAAGGTAGTTCATTCAATTAATTTTTGGTTCTAATATGTTCTAATATGTTTTAATCAAACTTTCAAATCAAATTACAATTAGAATTCACGTTGTAAGGTTTTTCAAAAGTTTAATCAAGAAAAGAGCATGTGATAGCAGTGTAATAATTGCGCAATGATACAGTGATAAAGTAGTACCGCAGGTTATTTTTTGTAAACGTCAGGTTATCAAGGTTATCCTTTTCAGCTGTCAGTATTGTGTTTATGAGAATGTATACCGGTCACATGACCTTGTTTAATCCAATCAGCAGAGAGCATATCGCTTAAATTTCAAAGTCTGAATTTATTGTAGTTTGAACAAAGTTTAAAAAAAAATATCATTGATATAAATGTGCTCTATTTAGCAGGATCTCGCTATATTAAACAGGAGGTAATTCCTAAAATTGAAAATAAATCTTGGAAAAACGTATTACCTTTATGGTCAAACTATTTGCACTCCCTTGATAATGAATTTGGAAGTGGTGAAGTAATTATGTCAAATTCTCTTTGGTATAATAATGATATTAGAATTGGAAATGAAACTATCTATTTTCAACAATGGCACAGAAAGTGTATTACATATTTTAGACATGGTCGATGACAATGGAAAAGTTTATGATTAAACAGAATTTATGCAAAAGTATGATATTAAAACAGACTTATTGACTTCTTTTTTGCGTAATGTCAAATTCTGTGCAAAACTCAACTCTAGACCAATCAGGCCTTTCAATATAACATCAATCAACAAGGCTGTTCAGCTTTTTGTAAAATGATATTAAATTCAAAATTTACAAAATTAAAATCATTTTTCAAATGGGAGGAATATTTAGAAAAAAGACTACACTGACACAGAGTGGAAAATTTTCAATCTTATGGCAAAAAGATTTACAAAATTTAGCGAACTTAGATTGTTCCAATTTAAAATCATACATAATATATTAAGTGCCAATAATTTACTATTTAAGATTGGATATATAGAATCATCAGTATGTTCTCTTTGCAACGACTCAATCGAAACTATTTCACATGCTTCATATGCATGTCAGTAAGCTTCAACCATATGGAGACAATTATTAGAATGGCTTGCAGATTGCATAGAAGAAATTATCGATTGAAATGAAGAGAAAATACTGCTTGGCTTTAGAGGTAAAAATAATAACCCATTGAATGCAATTATTCTCATAACAAAATTGTTTCTAAAAAATTCAACCAAATTTCAAACCTTTACAACTAGAATTAAGGATATATTAACAAGTAACAAGAACTATTGCTTTCTCAAATTGTATATTTGCAAGTTTTTATAAGTTCTGGTTCTCTCTCCATATGTTGTTCCAAGATCTTCCAAAAACCAAATGATATGACATTGAATATATGTTTTTATACACATGTATGTATACTTTATTTGACATGAAATTAGGGTGACGTTACTAATGACATTTACCACATTTTATAGTCCCTGAAATTATTTTAGATAAGAAGATATGTTTGTTAAACACTAATGCTTCCCAGGTAATAGCATATATTTAAATGAAATGAATCAAAGTTGTGTATGTTGCCAAACATGAATGAGTATGGTTAGTTACGAAATGTCTAAATCACTGAACAGTGCAAACTTTTGGAAGAATGCTACATGTGGCAAGGTCTAGCTAGGTCTCAATGGAAATTGGTATTCTATCTCGCGTCAATGTCAAAGTCACAATTTCAAAATTTATGACCAAATCTAAAAGGTCCTACCACAATTGATGCACATTTCAAGGACCAAAATCCTATCGCTGATCAATCATAAGGTGTAATCGAGGTACTGTTATAGGAGAAATGCTTCCTGCGCAAAGGTCAAGATTATATGGTAAGAAATTATGACCACAAGAGAAAGGTCTCAATGGAAAAACATGTCAAGTATGAAAGGTCTATCACAGATCCCATCAGGAGTTATGTCCAAGATTATAAACCTCTGGTGACGTCATCCCTTTGTGTAGCACCGTTCCGTAACCTGGAGGTAGGACCTTGGCTACATCAAGTCAGGTCTATCTGTAACCTACGGACCTCGTTTGAGGTCTATCTGTGATTTAGAGACTTCATATAAGGTCTATCTAGGATTTAAAGACCTCGTATGAGGCCTATCTGTGATTTAAAGACCTCAACATTAGATTTTAAACTAATTTCTTTTCAAATCTCAAACATTTCCCATTATAAAATTTATATAATTTCCAACACAAGAGTTTTCCAAATATATCACTCGAAAGTCGGGGATCGAACCACTTGCCTTTCGATTTGTAACCAAACGTGTATACCATTTGGCTACGGAGCCAGTTGAAGTTAGAATGATTTTTTCATGACCAATTGATTACACTATTTCATTGCCTCTTGTAAAATTGCCAGTTTCTGCATTACTTATTTTTATTATTATTGATGTAGCAATATGTTTTATGTGCAAAAGGTCTTGTAACTATTGAAATTGTGTTGTGTTTGGGATAACTTTGATCATGTTGTCATTGGTCGAGCAGTTTAGTGTGCAAGCGTGTACATTTCAGCATTAAGCACAAGTGTCACGAAATGCACGGGCACAATGTCACGTGATCGGCTGCGTCGCCTGATGATGACACTAATATTAACTGTCAACTTTTTGTTTGTAATTTTAAAGGAAAATATTTTGATTACTTAACATATAACTAAAATTCGTTTTTAAAACGATTGTTATTAATGGTTTCCAAATCATGTCACAAACCTATGAAGTCATTTGGACCAGTTCATTTTCATAGAGGGGTGTGAGTATGTTTGAACTGCTATATTTTTGTTTTATTTTTTAAATGCAATCTTCCCTCAGTTCATAAGCCGGTTAAGTTACTCAGACTCGGTCTTGGTGCCTGTAGATAGACCGCAGGGGGAGTCGGGTAGGACAGATAGACCTTGGCCTTCGGCCGCGGTCTATCTGTCCTACCCGACTCCCCCTGCGGTCTATCTACAGGCACCAAAGACCGAGTCTGAGTACCTTAACCTTTACTTAAAAATTTTGGACAAACAGACTCGGTGACAGGCAGACCAATGAAAAACAATAAATCCCCAGAATATCCCTTTCGGAGGCATAACACCAAAAGTAAAATGTTACATATGTATAACAATTTAATATGTAATAAACATGTTGTATACTTCCGACAGTAGTCGCCAGTCAAAAGATTAAACTTACAGTTGGTATTATGATCAAACATAATTTAGATGAATCGGGGTGTCATCCTTAAATCAAATGTTTAACTGTTACATGTTGTTCATGAATAAAACCAAAAGTAATGATTGTCACAAACATGCTTTGTATTTAATACATAACATTTATCTACAAAAAGGGATGGCTGAATGTTTCACAACTAAGCGTCGCATTTGGCAGATGTTGATATAGTCCTATATAAACCAAATATTAACATTTTCTTTCCTCTAGCATACCATGCAAAACAAAAGCCATAGGGGAATGATAAGGATATTAAATGCATGTATCTTTCATCAAATCCTTTACTTGAGAAATTGCATTATAGAATCATTCTGCATCAACACATTTTGCTTTTATCTAAACTCACACTCAATTACTTAAAGTTCTTTACTCAAACTTTTAAATTGAATGAAGAAAACCTATTTCATAATGGTTAAAAGTTCTGATCAAAGAAGCAATCTTTTTAGATTAATTTAATTATCGTTTGCTATAACAATATGGCTTTCATGCAGTTATATTTAACTAAATATTTAATCTATGTTCACAAGTTTATGTATACCTAGAACGATGTGCTTAATATGGCTTTCTTTTTTTTATCTAGACAAACACGTTTTCCGTTTATGAAAACGAAATTTCATTGAAATGTAGATACCATAAGAACTCAATTATATCGCTATTTTCCGAAGCTTTATAACAAGTATATATGTTAAAAGTACATGCACGAGTAACTTCATGTTTAAATATACATTTATATTAGATATGAATGTTTCAAACATACATGTATATCCAATCTAACACTGTTAACATTATCGTATCAAGTTCATATATGAATAATACGTCCAAACTATGAACATGTGCTCATTGTTCATAGTATTTCAACTCTTGTTTTGAATATTGGTTACTGTTGATGTCAAAGTTTGAGATTGAATTATTTCCCAAGCTGTATTGTTTTAACATACTGATGTAAACCTGCTACATGGATGCATAAATACCTCCTTAGGAAATAGAAGACGTATGCTTTATCGTTGAAAAGTGCGATGTTTTGATCTACGATAAAGAACAACAACGTGTCTTCTATTTGTTATATGAGATGAGATGCCCTTAAACATTTATTCGCTTCGATATAAAAATCGTTGAGATATTATGTTATATGTATCAACTATGTTTTGAAAATATTAATGCCTCCCATCGTAGAAGCCATTCACTAGCCACTGAACATGACGTCCTCTCCTAAGCGACGCCCTAAATAACATTCTAAATCACGAACATGTTTTATTTTCTCCTAAGCCATGCTATCGGTTCCACTGACCGCATGTTGTATTGCTGTGTGTATCTTATATTATTGTACTTACATTCCTACCTCGCATATCACAGTTTTCTGTACAATAATATTCACCTAATTGCATAATACGTGTAACTACAGTGGACAATATCTTAATGAGGAATTGCCATATCCTGATTACTGACAATAATGACGTAGTTGAATTATGAACACATTCTTTAATTTGGAACCCGTCTCTTCATAATCACTACTTACAATCATTTTAAGTGGATCTCAAGAGACATCGGTTTGAACAATCTCGACCGAATTTAAAAATTGTATCAATCCACAATGTGCATGATCAAATATGACAAGTGTCTGTATTTGATATTGCCATGATACTTCGTTTTTTTGTTGTTGGTTTGGATTTAAAAAACAATGAAATTAATGACAGCGCATAAAAGCATAGTTACTTTACTTGTGTATTTTCACATTAAAGAAGTTGTTATCCAGAAAATATGGAAGCATAGTTACTTTCTTTATGATGTTATTATAAGATAGAAAGTCATAAAAGACAAGGAGACGCCATGATAATGAAAGTCTTTCAACAATGACGTGTGATGATTTTTAAAGTGAAAGCAACCCTGGCATTTCTTTTATGGAAACTGTTTCCTGCGACAGTGCACTTTGAATTAACACTCTCCAAATAACCCCCTTTCTTCGCTTGCCCTGCATTGTTAATCATCATGGTTTTCCAGACCATTCTGACTTCAGCAAAGAGTTTTGGAGACAGGAGAATGTCTAAAGGTGAACCACGTTTTATGTAAAATGGTGGAAAAAACATAGGAGATGGGTTTTAAGTAGCTTAGACGTGTTTCAGTTTTAAAAAACCTTTTAAATGTGTTAAAAGTTTTAAAATAAAATGTTGATCTTATGAAGCTCATTCAAACTCTTACAAGCTCTCACTAACTTAAACTTGTTCTTTGTTAACCGATCTTTAAGAATACTTTTTAAATTTCTAAAGAAAAAAAATGAAAAAATGATCTTATGAAAGCCATTTCAACCCTTAAAAGGTCTTAATAACTCGTACTTGCTCTATGAAAATTACATTTACATATTCATATTTATACAACAAGATCAATGACATGAAATAAATAAAATTAAACAAGCATAAGCTATCTTCTTACGTAAATACACAAGACAAATATATCTTTATGTTATTGCCGTAATAGAAACCTAGTTCAGCTCTTTGATTCTGAGAGATAATCAATTGAAATATACAATGTAAGTTGCTGTTCACATCAATCTGCCGTTTTATAACCAATATTTGTGTAATTCGATTGTGCATAGCTTTTAACTCATTTGTATATCCATAATATTGACGTCAAGTGACCGTAATATGGGAAAATGCCATCATACAACATCAATGCAAGTTAAGTGTGATTTTTATCATTTCTGTAATTACTTTTAATTCAGAATAATTCTAGTGTTCGACAATGAGAACTTTGTAAACTAGTTTTATGTGTATTTCATGAAATAGATGGATATGGTTCATAAAAAAACATTGATGGCCAATTAATTGACCTGACTTGTCTATATCATTATCATGTTGGTTAGTTGTCCATTATATCGTTATTATAGTTATTGTTTAAATGCTGCATCTAAACCATCAGAACTGATTTAGTATGTCATGCTATGAACCATTCATTCCTTGCAACTTAACGTTCTATCGATAGTATAGACAATCATAGACTGCAATGGTCTCAATGTAAAGTCTGAGACGGAGAATTGTATTACACATTAAACCTTTATCAATATGTCTACTGGACTATTGACCCTTCTCATTTCCTGTTATTAGATTCTGCAAACATATTACCCGGGTCCAAGTGAAACAGCCAATCATGATTCTAAGCGTCAGACTAAAAAGTTTGCATTACAAGCGTCTGGTATTTACTATAGGTAATGTTTGAATATATAATAATTAAATTGGTTTTCTCAGCTTGTGCATGCTAGAATCTAGTTTATCAAATAGTTATGCATTAACGTTCGATAACTGATTTGATTACATATTAAAGGGTCAGTAGCACGTTTTGCAAGTTTATTTTTTTTAATTTCCTATTTATAATGATAGTTTGTGTCGTGTATATTTACTTTGAAGGGTAAAACATCTTACTACACAAACCAACTTTCCGTAGTGGTAATAACGGGGTTGCCTATAAAGCGAAAATTGATTGGCGGTCATTTTATTATGAACACATTAATTTTGTATTATTTACAATGACCTAACGTATCGAAAAGCTGTACAGAACCATGTACACTAATTATCTTTAACTTGATTTTTCTATTTACTTACTATTGGTGGCATTATTTTTCAAATACATTTCATCGACTTATTTCAGCAAAAACGTGACACTGCCCCTTTAAGAAATTATTCCAAATTAACGATATGATCAAGTATAAAAATAACTTGTACATTCTTGTGGAACTCAATCTGAGGAGTTGACAATTAAAGATCAAAGTAAACCCTAAACACTTTCCATTTGCAAGAGTAGATCAGACTATGAAACTTTAAGTAAAGTTTTCACAGGGATGTAAGGTTAAGACCATGAATATTCATACTTTGTGCATAGTTTGTTTCTAAAATTACCACACATAACTGATTAAAATTCAGCAATGTTGCAATAGCTAATTCGATACATTATATGAACTAAAGCATACAATGCCCCGTTTTCGAAATTATCATCAAAGAATTGTCCTTGGCACATCCGTTACGGAAAAAAAATCAAATCGTCGATGGTTATGGTCATGGAGTCTACAATCTTATTATCTGCTTTCTCTTTCTTATGAGGTAATACCAAGTCAGGACTACCATGTCTCTTACGTCACAAATTTGGCCCCAAATGATGCGAAGAGATATGATAATGATAAAAATTCAATATTTTGGTTTATGCAGAATTTTATGTGATGAAATGTTTTCCTTGCATATACAAATATTTGTTTTGGCAACATGACCCAATCACTTTAATACATTTGATCTAACTCCGTTGTGTGTATCTTATGTTGTCAAAGACAGAGTGACTCCTTGATAATGAAACCCTTCCATCAACAACGTGTGATAATTGGTAACACAATAGCGACCTAGACATTTCTTTTACCTAAATTAAAAGTTTCCTCTTACAACGCACTTTGAATCAACACTCTTAAAGCATGTTGGACTGATGTTCGTGTGTTGTTATTTTTAATGGTTGACTTCAGTTAAGATATCTGGAGACATCTGGACGTGCAATGGTTAGTCTGTTGTCACATGGCGTTTAAAAGTAATTAAAATTCCGTCAATTCTTAGCACTTTTTAAATGGTTAAAAACTCTTCAAAATGGCACAACATATATATTTCAAACTCAACCTTCACATGCTCTCACAAAGTTGTTGGTTACATAACCATATACACTCACTTACTTTCTTATCTGTTATAAAAAAGCTTATTTCATATGCAATGATTTTAACCACTATCCAGCATATTACCGAAAGTATGATTTGAAATAAATTGGATCCATGAAACATCATTTTTTAGATGTAATGTAATAGAATTTTCAAAACTATTGATTTGCATCTACATTTTCTAAATTTTAATCTATTTAAATGAAAAGTTGACAAAGATCTGGCACATTAAAACCATCATTCAAGAACGCTGTGATAAATTGGAAAAGTGTGTTCTTCAGTCTTTCTGATAAATCATTTTGCAATAATTTTACAAATTAGGGAATACATTGATACCACACTTGTTGAATTAAATTGGCATTCTTCAGTACTGTTCACGGAAAAATTACATCTCTGAACACAACACTGCCAGTGCGGTGATCTCATCATATTGTCACGTCATCGTCTCTACATCAATTTCTCCTTCTGTCATCAATCATGATTCGTTTAAGTCGATGTTAAAAGGGTAGGGTCTGATTCTCCATGGTCACTTGTGGGATTCATTTAACGCGTATTTCCATTTGACAAGTACTCGACTTACTTAATTTGTGCCGACAAACATTCATGAAAGAAATAATAATAGTCAAATCAAATAATAAAATAATCTTATTAAATTGCATATTGTCTCGGTTTTATGCTCATTTGATCCCGATATACAATGCATATACATATAATAATCTGTCATTCTTTCATAAAATGCTTTACAGCTGACCTTTTACTTTTTATATTTAATGACACGTTCATTTTTTTATTATTTTAGAACTGTATATTTAGCATCAGTAATTGAAGCAAACATAGATTTAAATTGTAAATCATTTGTGAGAGGAAGGAGAATCATACGTGATAGGAACAATCCTGTCACCAAGTATTGCAAAGACTATTTGGTGAACATTGAAAGTTGAAAACATGAATATAAATGCAATCTCCTTAATTGATTTGTTTTTATGAAAGCAAGTATTTTGATTGATTAAGCTGTGACAGGTTTTATAGAAAACATTTAATTCATTATGCTGCTGATGATTGAAAAGAAATTCGTTTTCATTTCAATCGATATTACGATCAATCACCTCTGTGAAAATCGGTTGGCAGCTAAGTTGACAGATACTTAATCTAATCCAATAACATCAACATATGCTCAGGTTAAGAATGTCAGGTAAGGAACACGCATATTCCTGAATGCTATTTGGTTCAATAGTATATTGCTTCAAATAACTATTCAGTATTTGTCGTCTCTTAAAATATGTAAAATAATTTAAGGGGTTAGTAATACGTATTTAGAAAGAACGTCTTTACGTTTCAATATCATAGATCCAAAAGGGATACAAGTCCATTTAACATAATTTTTTCAAAAATTAATGTATGATATGGTATTATTTGCACAAGATGTGTTCAGGAATAACTTGAATACTGAATACTATAGAGATTATCATTCCATTTTAAACAGTGTCTTGTCCTCTAGTCACAAATCATAAATCCATCCTTTACTATTTAAACAGACCATTTTCGTATATTTTTTGTTGTGTGAACCTGTTTTTGATGTTATTTCATATTTCAGTGAAGTGTTAACTGCTAAAAAACAGTATTATTCTATCAAATTTAATTAGAGTGGTGTTCAGTTGCTGACATGGACATAGATACATTTTAGAACAAGTGTTTGCCACTAACATGGCAATGTCCCCCACTGGTGACATTGAGTTAGTAAGACACATCATTGGAGCTACTTTATATATTGTATTACTGGTAAAAAGTGCCATGATGATCAGCAAAATTTAAGACTTTGGGTGCTTGGGTTCATGATATATCGTGTTAATAAGAGTTCTAAAAAAGGTTAAAGTGTTGTGGTGACCTTAAAATTAAGGTCAAGGTCACCAAAAGGTACTTGTATGTGTGTCATCCCCATATGTAGGCTGACGCAAATTTGAAGACTTTGGATGCAACACTTCATGAGATATCGCATAAACAAGAAATGTGACGTACGTACGGACGGACGCCGCTGAATACATAGGACAATTTAAGGAACTCATCATGGACACCATTTGAAATGTGTTTAGGGCTTTCTCTGTGATATAAAGCATTCAGTCGCTTATTTTTGGGTATAAAACAATGAAAGAAAGCATTTAAATTTCAGTTATGCCTTTATTCATGAACAGTTTTGAAAAATCACAATTTGCCTCTTTACTCAAAACGAATGAAAAGTAACTTCTGCCCATTTTTGAAATGACCTCTTCAATTCACGTGACAGTATTTAGATATCCAGATAGATATAGATGCACATATGACTTATTAAGAGTATAATTTGATATAAGAACATTATTACTCACCAGTGTAAGATACTGCAGTAATATTATACAGCAATATTAAACTAGTGTTATACCGCCGCACGTATGACGTCACAATAGTTTGCGGTTATGACGTCACAATGGGAGTAACGTCGTCACAATCGCTCGTTTTATACAAAATCATTAACTCCTTTAATAAAAATGGTATTAAATAGAAGGTCGTTTAGTATCCTCTATTTATTGCATGGTAGCTTGTTAGTTTCATCTTTACATATATTGTTGTTAAAATAATAGATCCTATTCCAAATATCCAAGCGGATCTATAGTAATTAGTTAAATAATATCATTATTAGTAAGTTGTTATAGGTACGATATGTTCATGAACTGCGTTGAAAGTTAACGTGTTCTGACCATTTTGACAAAAGAGAGATCTTGGTACAGAACCCCAAGGGATATGTGTCTGCTGAAGACATACCACCAATGTGCACAAGATTGGTATCTGATCAACATCCAATCACAAAGGGTAATGGAATTCATTACCATTTACACCTTAGACCATTTCGTCACATAGCATACGTCACATACAACCGATACTGTTACGACCATTTTGGCGCTTTATTACTTAAAATAAAGTGGACTTTTCTCTGATTCAATAACCATTGATTTTGCATGAAACATACTCGTAGATGATATTACACCAAACAGAAACTCTTTTATAACGCATAAAAAAACATTTGGAATAGTTTTGGGCGTCGTAGTTGGCTCGGTTGTTCTGAGCAGGAGCACTTTTTTTATTCGTTAATGTTGTGATGTGATGCTTCAGTGTAATTCAGTGTCTAGTTGCAGTCGATAGTCATCATTTACCCCGTATAACATAGCCACACTAATTTGAAAGTTGAGCACATACTTTAAAAGGGGACGTAGCTTATGGTAATGATTCTATTACATTTATAGAAACTTACATTTGCTTGTGTGGTTAATTTCAAATACTTTTGAGTAGCTTTTTGCAAAAGGAAATATTAACATTATGTTGGTTGCTTTCATGGAAACTGTGCTTTTATTTTGTAAGAAAATAATAAATTATAGGTTATATTTCAAAAATGTAAATGTTTTTTTAAACAAAAAATAATATGAAAAGAAGAATACTTGTATTTAACAATGTAGTCATTAAACTTTTGAGAAGAAAATTTTGAAGTATTTTCAAAAAGAGATTAATTGTTAACAACAGTAATATTTACAAATACTAATATTTGTTTTAGAGCATTGAAAGAGAAATGACCCAATGGTCAAAAAAGAACTCTAACACCCTTGGGGAGAAATGTACTGCTGAAATCATTACCACTTCCAAAACTAAATCATTAGTTCAGTAGCATACCAAACCCTATAAAAAAAAATGTGGAAGACTTTCAGAAGAAATGTTATCATTTTATTTGTAAGGGTAAGCCAGATAAACTTAAAAGAAATATTATGCAACTACCACCTTAAAATGGAGGTATAAGTGTCCCTGATATCAATACCATTAATTCAGCCCAAAAACCGATGTGGATAAAGAGATTAATTTATAGTAATTAAGAAATAGATTTCATAATGTGTTTGTTCACTGGCTTATAAACGGTTTGAAAGGTACAAGTTAAACTGGTATAAATGCCGGAGCTTGTCGACGGCATTTATACTACAGTTTAACTTGAACTTTCAAACCGTTTATAAGCCAGTGAACAAACACATTATGAAATCTATTTCTTATAAATTCAAACTTTGAAATTTAAGTGATTTCTAATCAGTAAATAAACTTTTGAATATAAACAATCTCTGCAAAAAGTGTACAGTGCATAATAAAACAAATGTTAAGTATTGTCATGCGCTAAGCTCCGCCCACAATAATTCCGCATCACTTATGTGTCACCACGCGCAAAAGGTAGTTCATTCAATTAATTTTTGGTTCTAATATGTTCTAATATGTTTTAATCAAACTTTCAAATCAAACTACAATTAGAATTCACGTTGTAAGGTTTTTCAAAAGTTTAATCAAGAAAAGAGCATGTGATAGCAGTGTAATAATTGCGCAATGATACAGTGATAAAGTAGTAACGCAGGTTATTTTTTGTAAACGTCAGGTTATGAAGGTTATCCTTTTCAGCTGTCAGTATTGTGTTTATGAGAATGTATACCGGTCACATGACCTTGTTTAATCCAATCAGCAGAGAGCATATCGCTTAAATTTCAAAGTCTGAATTTATTGTAGTTTGAACAAAGTTTTAAAAAAAAATATCATTGATATAAATGTGCTCTATTTAGCAGGATCTCGCTATATTAAACAGGAGGTAATTCCTAAAATTGAAAATAAATCTTGGAAAAACGTATTACCTTTATGGTCAAACTATTTGCACTCCCTTGATAATGAATTTGGAAGTGGTGAAGTAATTATGTCAAATTCTCTTTGGTATAATAATGATATTAGAATTGGAAATGAAACTATCTATTTTCAACAATGGCACAGAAAGTGTATTACATATTTTAGACATGGTCGATGACAATGGAAAAGTTTATGATTAAACAGAATTTATGCAAAAGTATGATATTAAAACAGACTTATTGACTTCTTTTTTGCGTAATGTCAAATTCTGTGCAAAACTCAACTCTAGACCAATCAGGCCTTTCAATATAACATCAATCAACAAGGCTGTTCAGCTTTTTGTAAAATGATATTAAATTCAAAATTTACAAAATTAAAATCATTTTTCAAATGGGAGGAATATTTAGGAAAAAGACTACACTGACACAGAGTGGAAAATTTTCAATCTTATGGCAAAAAGATTTACAAAATTTAGCGAACTTAGATTGTTCCAATTTAAAATCATACATAATATATTAAGTGCCAATAATTTACTATTTAAGATTGGATATATAGAATCATCAGTATGTTCTCTTTGCAACGACTCAATCGAAACTATTTCACATGTTTCATATGCATGTCAGTAAGCTACAACCATATGGAGACAATTATTAGAATGGCTTGCAGATTGCATAGAAGAAATTATCGATTGAAATGAAGAGAAAATACTGCTTGGCTTTAGAGGTAAAAATAATAACCCATTGAATGCAATTATTCTCATAACAAAATTGTTTCTAAAAAATTCAACCAAATTTCAAACCTTTACAACTAGAATTAAGGATATATTAACAAGTAACAAGAACTATTGCTTTCTCAAATTGTATATTTGCAAGTTTTTATAAGTTCTGGTTCTCTCTCCATATGTTGTTCCAAGATCTTCCAAAAACCAAATGATATGACATTGAATATATGTTTTTATACACATGTATGTATACTTTATTTGACATGAAATTAGGGTGACGTTACTAATGACATTTACCACATTTTATAGTCCCTGAAATTATTTTAGATAAGAAGATATGTTTGTTAAACACTAATGCTTCCCAGGTAATAGCATATATTTAAATGAAATGAATCAAAGTTGTGTATGTTGCCAAACATGAATGAGTATGGTTAGTTACGAAATGTCTAAATCACTGAACAGTGCAAACTTTTGGAAGAATGCTACATGTGGCAAGGTCTAGCTAGGTCTCAATGGAAATTGGTATTCTATCTCGCGTCAATGTCAAAGTCACAATTTCAAAATTTATGACCAAATCTAAAAGGTCCTACCACAATTGATGCACATTTCAAGGACCAAAATCCTATCGCTGATCAATCATAAGGTGTAATTGAGGTACTGTTATAGGAGAAATGCTTCCTGCGCAAAGGTCAAGATTATATGGTAAGAAATTATGACCACAAGAGAAAGGTCTCAATGGAAAAACATGTCAAGTATGAAAGGTCTATCACAGATCCCATCAGGAGTTATGTCCAAGATTATAAACCTCTGGTGACGTCATCCCTTTGTTTAGCACCGTTCCGTAACCTGGAGGTAGGACCTTGGCTACATCAAGTCAGGTCTATCTGTAACCTACGGACCTCGTTTGAGGTCTATCTGTGATTTAGAAACTTCATATAAGGTCTATCTAGGATTTAAAGACCTCGTATGAGGCCTATCTGTGATTTAAAGACCTCAACATTAGATTTTAAACTAATTTCTTTTCAAATCTCAAACATTTCCCATTATAAAATTTATATAATTTCCAACACAAGAGTTTTCCAAATATATCACTCGAAAGTCGGGGATCGAACCACTTGCCTTTCGATTTGTAACCAAACGTGTATACCATTTGGCTACGGAGCCAGTTGAAGTTAGAATGATTTTTTCATGACCAATTGATTACACTATTTCATTGCCTCTTGTAAAATTGCCAGTTTCTGCATTACTTATTTTTATTATTATTAATGTAGCAATATGTTTTATGTGCAAAAGGTCTTGTAACTATTGAAATTGTTTGTGTTTGGGATAACTTTGATCATGTTGTCATTGGTCGAGCAGTTTAGTGTGCAAGCGTGTACATTTCAGCATTAAGCACAAGTGTCACGAAATGCACGGGCACAATGTCACGTGATCGGCTGCGTCGCCTGATGATGACACTAATATTAACTGTCAACTTTTTGTTTGTAATTTTAAAGGAAAATATTTTTTTCAGCTTTTGATTACTTAACATATAACTAAAATTCGTTTTTAAAACGATTGTTATTAATGGTTTCCAAATCATGTCACAAACCTATGAAGTCATTTGGACCAGTTCATTTTCATAGAGGGGTGTGAGTATGTTTGAACTGCTATATTTTTGTTTTATTTTTTAAATGCAATCTTCCCTCAGTTCATAAGCCGGTTAAGTTACTCAGACTCGGTCTTGGTGCCTGTAGATAGACCGCAGGGGGAGTCGGGTAGGACAGATAGACCTTGGCCTTCGGCCGCGGTCTATCTGTCCTACCCGACTCCCCCTGCGGTCTATCTACAGGCACCAAAGACCGAGTCTGAGTACCTTAACCTTTACTTAAAAATTTTGGACAAACAGACTCGGTGACAGGCAGACCAATGAAAAACAATAAATCCCCAGAATATCCCTTTCGGAGGCATAACACCAAAAGTAAAATGTTACATATGTATAACAATTTAATATGTAATAAACATGTCGTATACTTCCGACAGTAGTCGCCAGTCAAAAGATTAAACTTACAGTTGGTATTATGATCAAACATAATTTAGATGAATCGGGGTGTCATCCTTAAATCAAATGTTTAACTGTTACATGTTGTTCATGAATAAAACCAAAAGTAATGATTGTCACAAACATGCTTTGTATTTAATACATAACATTTATCTACAAAAAGGGATGGCTGAATGTTTCACAACTTAGCGTCGCATTTGGCAGATGTTGATATAGTCCTATATAAACCAAATATTAACATTTTCCTTCCTCTAGCATACCATGCAAAACAAAAGCCATAGGGGAATGATAAGGATATTAAATGCATGTATCTTTCATCAAATCCTTTAATTGAGAAATTACATTATAGAATCATTCTGCATCAACACATTTTGCTTTTATCTAAACTCACACTCAATTACTTAAAGTTCTTTACTCAAACTTTTAAATTGAATGAAGAAAACCTATTTCATAATGGTTAAAAGTTCTGATCAAAGAAGCAATCTTTTTAGATTAATTTAATTATCGTTTGCTATAACAATATGGCTTTCATGCAGTTATATTTAACTAAATATTTAATCTATGTTCACAAGTTTATGTATACCTAGAACGATGTGCTTAATATGGCTTTCTTTTTTTTATCTAGACAAACACGTTTTTCGTTTATGAAAACGAAATTTCATTGAAATGTAGATACCATAAGAACTCAATTATATCGCTATTTTCCGAAGCTTTATAACAAGTATATATGTTAAAAGTACATGCACGAGTAACTTCATGTTTAAATATACATTTATATTAGATATGAATGTTTCAAACATACATGTATATCCAATCTAACACTGTTAACATTATCGTATCAAGTTCATATATGAATAATACGTCCAAACTATGAACATGTGCTCATTGTTCATAGTATTTGAATATTGGTTACTGTTGATGTCAAAGTTTGAGATTGAATTATTTCCCAAGCTGTATTGTTTTAACATACTGATGTAAACCTGCTACATGGATGCATAAATACCTCCTTAGGAAATAGAAGACGTATGCTTTATCGTTGAAAAGTGCGATGTTTTGATCTACGATAAAGAACAACAACGTGTCTTCTATTTGTTATATGAGATGAGATGCCCTTAAACATTTATTCGCTTCGATATAAAAATCGTTGAGATATTATGTTATATGTATCAACTATGTTTTGAAAATATTAATGCCTCCCATCGTAGAAGCCATTCACTAGCCACTGAACATGACGTCCTCTCCTAAGCGACACCCTAAATAACATTCTAAATCACGAACATGTTTTATTTTCTCCTAAGCCATGCTATCGGTTCCACTGACCGCATGTTGTATTGCTGTGTGTATCTTATATTATTGTACTTACATTCCTACCTCGCATATCACAGTTTTCTGTACAATAATATTCACCTTATTGCATAATACGTGTAACTACAGTGGACAATATCTTAATGAGGAATTGCCATATCCTGATTACTGACAATAATGACGTAGTTGAATTATGAACACATTCTTTAATTTGGAACCCGTCTCTTCATAATCACTACTTACAATCATTTTAAGTGGATCTCAAGAGACATCGGTTTGGACAATCTCGACCGAATTTAAAAATTGTATCAATCCACAATGTGCATGATCAAATATGACAAGTGTCTGTATTTGATATTGCCATGATACTTCGTTTTTTTGTTGTTGGTTTGGATTTAAAAAACAATGAAATTAATGACAGCGCATAAAAGCATAGTTACTTTCCTTGTGTATTTTCACATTAAAGAAGTTGTTATCCAGAAAATATGGAAGCATAGTTACTTTCTTTATGATGTTATTATAAGATAGAAAGTCATAAAAGACAAGGAGACGCCATGATAATGAAAGTCTTTCAACAATGACGTGTGATGATTTTTAAAGTGAAAGCAACCCTGGCATTTCTTTTATGGAAACTGTTTCCTGCTACAGTGCACTTTGAATTAACACTCTCCAAATAACCCCCTTTCTTCGCTTGCCCTGCATTGTTAATCATCATGGTTTTCCAGACCATTCTGACTTCAGCAAAGAGTTTTGGAGACAGGAGAATGTCTAAAGGTGAACCACGTTTTATGTAAAATGGTGGAAAAAACATAGGAGATGGGTTTTAAGTAGCTTAGACGTGTTTCAGTTTTAAAAAACCTTTTAAATGTCTTAAAAGTTTTAAAATAAAATGTTGATCTTATGAAGCTCATTCAAACTCTTACAAGCTCTCACTAACTTAAACTTGTTCTTTGTTAACCGTTCTTTAAGAATACTTTTTAAATTTCTAAAGAAAAAAAATGAAAAAATGATCTTATGAAAGCCATTTCAACCCTTAAAAGGTCTTAATAACTCGTACTTGCTCTATGAAAATTACATGTACATATTCATATTTATACAACAAGATCAATGACATGAAATAAATAAAATTAAACAAGCATAAGCTATCTTCTTACGTAAATACACAAGACAAATATATCTTTATGTTATTGCCGTAATAGAAACCTAGTTCAGCTCTTTGATTCTGAGAGATAATCAATTGAAATATACAATGTAAGTTGCTGTTCACATCAATCTGCCGTTTTATAACCAATATTTGTGTAATTCGATTGTGCATAGCTTTTAACTCATTTGTATATGCATAATATTGACGTCAAGTGACCGTAATATGGGAAAATGCCATCATACAACATCAATGCAAGTTAAGTGTGATTTTTAGCATTTCTGTAATTACTTTTAATTCAGAATAATTCTAGTGTTCGACAATGAGAACTTTGTAAACTAGTTTTATGTGTATTTCATGAAATAGATGGATATGGTTCATAAAAAAACATTGATGGCCAATTAATTGACCTGACTTGTCTATATCATTATCATGTTGGTTAGTTGTCCATTATATCGTTATTATAGTTATTGTTTAAATGCTGCATCTAAACCATCAGAACTGATTTAGTATGTCATGCTATGAACCATTCATTCCTTGCAACTTAACGTTCTATCTATAGTATAGACAATCATAGACTGCAATGGTCTCAATGTAAAGTCTGAGACGGAGAATTGTATTACACATTAAACCTTTATCAATATGTCTACTGGACTATTGACCCTTCTCATTTCCTGTTATTAGATTCTGCAAACATATTACCCGGGTCCAAGTGAAACAGCCAATCATGATTCTAAGCGTCAGACTAAAAAGTTTGCATTACAAGCGTCTGGTATTTACTATAGGTAATGTTTGAATATATAATAATTAAATTGGTTTTCTCAGCTTGTGCATGCTAGAATCTAGTTTATCAAATAGTTATGCATTAACGTTCGATAACTGATTTGATTACATATTAAAGGGTCAGTAGCACGTTTTGCAAGTTTATTTTTTTTTAATTTCTCATTTATAATGATAGTTTGTGTCGTGTATATTTACTTTGAAGGGTAAAACATCTTACTACACAAACCAACTTTCCGTAGTGGTAATAACGGGGTTGCCTATAAAGCGAAAATTGATTGGCGGTCATTTTATTATGAACACATTAATTTTGTATTATTTACAATGACCTAACGTATCGAAAAGCTGTACAGAACCATGTACACTAATTATCTTTAACTTGATTTTTCTATTTACTTACTATTGGTGGCATTATTTTTCAAATACATTTCATCGACTTATTTCAGCAAAAACGTGACACTGCCCCTTTAAGAAATTATTCCAAATTAACGATATGATCAAGTATAAAAATAACTTGTACATTCTTGTGGAACTCAATCTGAGGAGTTGACAATTAAAGATCAAAGTAAACCCTAAACACTTTCCATTTGCAAGAGTAGATCAGACTATGAAACTTTAAGTAAAGTTTTCACAGGGATGTAAGGTTAAGACCATGAATATTCATACTTTGTGCATAGTTTGTTTCTAAAATTACCACACATAACTGATTAAAATTCAGCAATGTTGCAATAGCTAATTCGATACATTATATGAACTAAAGCATACAATGCCCCGTTTTCGAAATTATCATCAAAGAATTGTCCTTGGCACATCCGTTACGGAAAAAAAATCAAATCGTCGATGGTTATGGTCATGGAGTCTACAATCTTATTATCTGCTTTCTCTTTCTTATGAGGTAATACCAAGTCAGGACTACCATGTCTCTTACGTCACAAATTTGGCCCCAAATGATGCGAAGAGATAGTTTCTAAGGAACGTGGGAAAATATGATAATGATAAAAATTCAATATTTTGGTTTATGCAGAATTTTATGTGATGAAATGTTTTCCTTGCATATACAAATATTTGTTTTGGCAACATGACCCAATCACTTCAATACATTTGATCTTACTCCGTTGTGTGTATCTTATGTTGTCAAAGACAGAGTGACTCCTTGATAATGAAACCCTTCCATCAACAACGTGTGATAATTGGTAACACAATAGCGACCTAGACATTTCTTTTACCTAAATTAAAAGTTTCCTCTTACAACGCACTTTGAATCAACACTCTTAAAGCATGTTGGACTGATGTTCGTGTGTTGTTATTTTTAATGGTTGACTTCAGTTAAGATATCTGGAGACATCTGGACGTGCAATGGTTAGTCTGTTGTCACATGGCGTTTAAAAGTAATTAAAATTCCGTCAATTCTTAGCACTTTTTAAATGGTTAAAAACTCTTCAAAATGGCACAACATATATATTTCAAACTCAACCTTCACATGCTCTCACAAAGTTGTTGGTTACATAACCATATACACTCACTTACTTTCTTATCTGTTATAAAAAAGCTTATTTCATATGCAATGATTTTAACCACTATCCAGCATATTACCGAAAGTATGATTTGAAATAAATTGGATCCATGAAACATTATTTTTTAAATGAAATGAAATAGAATTTTCAAAACTATTGATTTGCATCTGAATTTAAATTTGTGTAATCTACTTAAATGAAAAGTTGACAAAGATCACATTAACATTGACATTAAAACCGTCATTCAAGAACGCTGTGATAAATTGGAAAAGTGTGTTCTTCAGTCTTTCTGATAAATCATTTTGCAATATTTTTTCAAATTAGGGAATACATTGAATACCACACTTGTTGACTTAAATTGGCATTCTTCAGTACTGTTCACGGAAAAATTACATCTCTGAACACAACACTGCCAGTGCGGTGATCTCCTCATATTGTCACGTCATCGTCTCTACATCAATTTCTCCTTCTGTCATCAATCATGATTCGTTTAAGTCGATGTTAAAAGGGTAGGGTCTGGTTCTCCATGGTCACTTGTGGGATTCATTTAACGCGTATTTCCATTTGACAAGTACTCGACTTACTTTGTGCCGACAAACATTCATGAAAGAAATAATAATAGTCAAATCAAATAATAAAATAATCTTATTAAAGTGCATATTGTCTCGGTTTTATGCTCATTTGATCCTGATATACAATGCACATACTTATAATAATCTGTCATTCTTTCATAAAATGCATTACAGCTGACCTTTTACTTTTTATATTTAATGACACGTTCATTTTTTTTATTTTAAAACTGTATATTTAGCATCAGTAATTGAAGCAAACATAGATTTGAATTGTAAATCATTTGTGAGAGGAAGGAGAATCATACGTGATAGTCACCAAGTATTGCACAGACTATTTGGTGAACATTGAAAGTTGAAAACATGAATATAAATGCAATCTCCTTAATTGATTTGTTTTTATGAAAGAAAGTATTTTGATTGATTAAGCTGTGAGAGGTTTTATAGCAAACATTTAATTCATTATGCTGCTGATGATTGAAAAGAAATTCGTTTTCATTTCAATCGATATTACGATCAATCACCTCTGTGAAAATCGGTTGGCAGCTAAGTTGACAGATACTTAATCTAATCCAATAACATCAACATATGATCAGGTTAAGAATGTCACGCATATTCCTGAAGGTTATTTGATTCAATAGTATATTGCTTCACATAACTATTCAGTATTTATTGTTTATTAAAATATGTCAAATAATTTAACGGATTAGTAATAAGTAGTTAGAAATAACGTCTTGACGTTTCAATATCTCAGATCCAAAAAGGATACAAGTTCATGTTCATAATTGAATGTATGATATGGTATTATTTGCACAAGTTCAGTAATAACTTGAATACTGAATACTCAGATATTATCCATCCATCCTTTACTATTTAAACAGAGCATTTTCGTATATTTTTTGCTGTTATTTCATACTTCAGAAAAGTGTTTACAGCTGAAAACCTAGTTAGTATTATTCTATCGAATCTAATGCGAGTGTTGTTCAGTTGCTGACATGGACATAGATACATTTTAGAATTAAAGAACTCATCATGGACAACATTTCTCTGTGATATAAAGCATTCAGGCGCTTATTTTGGGGTATAAACAATGAAAGAAGCATTTAAATATCAGTTATGCCTTGATTCATGAGCACTTTTGAAAATTCACATTTTGCCTCTTTACTCAAAACGAATGAAAATTGACTTGTGCCTATTTTATAAATGAAGCCGTCAATTCCCGCGACAGTATTTAGATATTCAGATGCACATAGATACACATATGACTTAATAATTGTATAATTTGATATACGAACAATATTGCATGGTAGCTCGTAAGTTTCATCCTTACATGATCAACTGTGATTGAGGGTTATATTATTGTTGTTAAAATAATAAATCATATTCCATAAGAAAAAGCGGATCTGTAGTAATTAGTTAACTAATATAGGTACGATATGTTCATGAACTGCGTTGAAAGTTCTGACCATTTTGACAAAAGAGAGATCTTGTTACAGAACCCCAAGGGAAATGTGTTTGCTGAAGACATATCACCAATGTGCACAAGATGGGTATCTGATCAACATCCAATCACAAAGGGTAATGGAAGTCATTACCATTTACACTTTAGACCATTTCGTCACATAGCATACGTCACATAACAGCCGATACTTTACGACCATTTGTGCGCTTTATAACTTAAAATAAAGTGGACTTTTCTCTGATTCAATAACCGTTGATTTTGCATGAAACATACTCGTAGATGATATCCCACCAAACAGAAACTATTTTATAACACATAAAACAACATTTGGAATGGTTTTGGGCGCCGTAGTTGGCTCGGTTGTTCTGAGCAGGAGCACTTTTTTATTCAGTAGGGTTGTGATGTGATGCTTCAGTGTTTGGTTTAAGTCGATAGTCACCATTTACCCCGTATTACATGGCCACGCTAATTTGAAAGCTGATCACATACTTTAAAAGGGGACGTAGCTTATGTTAATGATTCTATTACATTTATACAAACTTACATTTGCTTGTGTGGTTAATTTCAAATACTTTTGAGTAGCTTTTGCAAAAGGAAATATTAACATTCTATAAGTTGCTTTCGTGGAAACTGTGCTTTTATTTTGCAATAACATGATAAATTAAAATAAAATATGTTTCATATGTCAAGAAAAGGTTATATTTCATAAATGGAAATGTGTTTTTTAAACAATAAATAACATGAAAAGAAGAATACTTGTAGTTAACAATGTAGTCATTAAACTTTTGAGTATAACATTTTGAAGTATTTACAAAAAGGGAGAAATTGTTAACAACAGTAATATTTACAAATACGATATTTACAAATACTAAAAAGTTTGAAAGCATTGAATGAGAAATGACCCAATGGTCAAAGAGAACACTAACAGCCTTGGGGAGAAATGTAGTGCTGAAATCATTACTAGTTCCAAAACTAAATCATTTGTTCAGTAGCATACCAAAGCCTATAACAAACTGTCGAAGACTTTCAGAAGAAATATTATCATTTTATTTGGAAGGGTAAGCCAGATAAAATTAAAAGAAATATTATGCAACAACAACCTGAAAATGGAGGTATTAGTGTCCCTGGTGCCAATACCATTATTTCAGCACAAAAACTGAGTTGGATAAAGAGATTAATTTATAGTAATGCAGTTTGGACAAAGTTTTTTGCAAAAAATATCATTGATATAAATGTTATTATGATTAAACATAATTTAGATGAATCGGGGTGTCATCCTTAAACCAAATGTTTAACTGTTACATTTTGTGCATGATTAAAACCAAAGTTATCATTGTCACATACATGATCTGTGTTTTGTACATAATTTTTATCTACAGTAAGGGATTGCTGAAAATCTTTCACAACCTAGCCTCGTATTTGGCAGATGTTGATATCGGCTTATATAAACCAAATACTAATACTAGCGTACCACGCATACACTTTAAAACAAAAGCGGCAGAGAGAAGATAAGATAACACTTAACGTTTAATAAGGATATTAAATGGTTTCATCAGTTCCCTTGTTCGAGAAATTGCACTATACAGTCATTCTGCATCAACACATTTTGCTTTTATCTTAACTCACACTCAATTACTTAAGTTCTTTACTCAAACTTTTAAATTGAATGAAGAAAACCTATTTCATAATGGTTAAAAGTTCTGATCAAAGAAGCAATCTATTTAGATTAATTTAATTATCGTTTGCTATAACAATATGGCTTTCATGCAGCTATATTTAACTAAATATTTAATCTATGTTTACAAGTTTATGTATACCTAGAACGATGTGCTTAATATGGCTTTCGTTTTTTTTTATCTAGACAAAAAGGTTTTTCGTTTATGAAAACGAAATTTCATTGAAATGTAGGTACAATAAGAATTCATGTATATCGCTATTTTCCGAGGCCTTATAGTAAATTTCATCATGCGACCTTGCCAATATAAATTTCAGAACGTGAAATTTCTGCACAACGTCAAATGACAAATCACTGCTTAGACAACGCGTCAAAATCAAGTCAGATATAAAGTTATTAATATGGTAAAATGGTAAAATACAAGTAATGTTTGGAAATCAGCAGCACAGCTATACCTTATCCATTTAAAGGGCAGTAGAAAATTTCCCATTTATAATGATAGTCTATGTCATCCCTATTTACTTTAGATGGTAAAACATCTTATTACACAAACCAATTATTCGTAATGGTAATAACGATGTTGGGTACAAAGAAAAAAATGCATGGCGGCCATTTTATTGTCAACACATAATTTATTAATATGAATCACAAAAAGGATTCTCATGGCTTTACGGAACAATGTATATTCATTTTTAACTTGATTTTCCGAAGAGAGAAGGGTGTTTTACTATTAGTGACATTATTTTTCAAATACCTTTCATCAACTTATTTCAACGGAAAAACGTGCTACTGCCCCTTTAAAGTGTTCCATTTTCAAATTGACGGCAGTTTAAAACATTGTTTATGTTGAATTTGATCATCAGTCAAGTTTTTCACTGTTTTACATGGCAAATTAATTAAGCACCGCAGCAAGGAGATAGCAATGCTATCGAATAACCTTACCCTTCCATAAGTCATCGCACATGTCTAGACCAATGAAACAACCAATCACAAACAAGGACAGCCTCACAGACATGAGTATTAATGCATTAAGCTTCTGTCCAGATACTCATTCCAGGTTTTGATTGTTTTCTGCAACTTGATGCTATACAATAGAATATCGATTTGACTGTATACTTCAATTTGGAGGATGAATGCCTAGATTGGTTGGAGAATGTGAGCCGACTTTGAAGTCTTCAAGTAATTATTTTATTGAGTTATATCTGAAGTTGTGAGGAATCCTTCAGCATTGAATGGAACTTGCATCTATATAAGAAGATCTATAACTTCAAATTGGCCAAGAGGTGACATTGCTTTTCAACACTGACATATTAATGTTATTACATGCAAATAATAATCGTAAAAATGTTTGGAACTGTCATTTATTGAAAATATGAGATATCATATGGTTTGTTCTGATTATTATATTTTAATTTTTTAAAAATTATTTATGTTTAAAGTACATGCACGATCAACTTCTTGTTTTATGGTACATTTATATTAGATATGAATGTTTCAAACATACATATATATCCAATCTAACACTGTTTACATTATCGTATCAAGTTCATATAAGAATAAAACGTCAAAACTATGAAACTCTTATTTTGAATATTGGTGACTGTTGATGTCATAGTTTGAGATTTCCCAAGCTGTATTGTTTTAGCATACTGATGTCAACCTGCTACATGGATGCATAAATACCTCCTTAGGAAATAGAAGACGTATGCTTTATCGTTGAAAAGTGCGTTTGCTCCCTGCGATGTTTTACTCTATGATAAAGAACAACAACAACGTGTCTTCTATTTGTTATATAATATGACATGCCCTTAAACACTTATTCGCTTTGATATAAAAATCGTTGAGATATTATGTTATAGGTATCAACTATGTTTTGAAAATATGAATGCCTCCCATCGTAGAAGCCATTCACTAGCCACTGAACATGACGTCCTTTGCTAAGCAACGCCCTAAATGACATTCTAAATCACGAGCATGTTTTATTTTCTCCTAAGTCATGCTATCGGTTTCACTGACTGCCTTTGTTTTATTGATGTGTGTATCTTATATTATTGTATTTACATACCTACCTCGCATATCACAGTTTTCTGTATAATAATATTCACCTAATTGCATAATAAATGTAAATACAGTGGACGATATCTAAACGGGGAATTGCCGTATCCTGCTAACTGACAATACTGACATAGTTGAATTATGAACACACTCTTTAATTTGGAACCCGTCTCTTCATAATCACTACTTACAATCATACTAAGTGGATCTCAAGAGACATCGGTTTGGACAATCTCGACCGAAGTTTAAACATTTATCAATCCACAATGTGCATGATCAAATATGACAAGTGTCTGTATGTGATATTGCCATGATACTTTGTTTTTTTTGTTGGTTTGGATTTAAAAAACAATGAAATTAATGACAGCGCATACAAGCATAGTTACTTTCCTTGTGTATTGTTATCCAGAAAATATGGAAGCATAGTTACTTTCTTTATGATGTTATTATAAGATAAAAAGTCATAAAAGACAAGTAGAAGCCATGATAATGAAAGTCTTTCAACAATGACGTGTGATGATTTTTAAAGTGAAAGCAACCCTGGCATTTCATTTATGGAAACTGTTTCCTGCGACAGTGCACTTTGAATTAACACTCTCAAAATAACCCCTTTTTCGCTTGCCCTGCATTGTTAATCATCATGGTTTTCAAGACCATTCTGACTTCAGCAAAGAGTTTTGGAGACAGGAGGATGTCTAAAGGTGAACCACGTTTTACGTAAATGATATAAAAAAAACATAGGAGATGGGTTTTAAATAGCTTAGACGTGTTTCAGTTTTAAAAAACCTTTTAAATGTGTTAACAGTTTTAAAATGAAATGTTGATCTTATGAAGCTCATTCAAACTCTTACAAGCTCTCACTAACTTAAACTTGTTCTTTGTTAACCGTTCTTTAAAAATAATTTTTAAATTTCTAAAGAATTAAGATGAAAAATTGATCTTATGAAAGCCATTTCAACCCTTACAAGGTTTTAATAACTTGTACTTGTTCTATGAAAATTATATTTACATATTCATTTTTATACAACAAGATCAATGAAATGAAATAAATATAATTAAACAAGTATAACCTATCTGTTAACGTAAATACACAAGCCAAAAATATCGTTATGTTATCGCCGTAAAAGAAACCTAGTGCAGCTCTTTGACTTTGAGAGATAATCAATTGAAATATAAGTTGCTGTTCACATCAATCTGTCGTTTTATAACCAATATTTGTGTAATTCGATTGTGCAGAGCTTTTAACTCCTTTGTATATCCATAATATTGACTTCAAGTGACCAAAATGCCATCATACGACATCAATGCAAGTTAAGTGTGATTTTTAGCATATCTGTAATTACTTTTAATTCAGAATAATTCTATTGTTCAGCAATGAGAACTTTGTAAAATAGTTTTATGTGTATTTCATGAAATAGATGGATATGGTTCATAACAAAAACATTGATGGCCAATTAATTGACCTGACTTGTCTATATCATTATCATGTTGGTTAGTTGTCCGTTATATCGTTATTATAGTTATTGTTTAAATGCTGCATCTAAACCATCAGAACTGATTTAGTATGTCATGCTATCAACCATTCATTCCTTGCCACTTAACGTTCTATCGATAGTATAGACAATCATAGACTGCAATGGTCTCAATGCAAAGTCTAAGACGGAGAATTGTATTACACGTTAAACCTTTGTCAATATGTCTACTGGACTATTGACTCTTCTCATTTCCTGTTATTAGATTCTGCAAACATATTACCCTGGACCAAGTGAAACAACCAATCATAATTCTAATCGTCAGACTATAAAGTTTGCATTACAAGCGTCTGGTATTTACTATAGGTAATGTTTGATTATATAATAATTAAATTGGTTTTCTCAGCTTGTGCATGCTAGAATCTAGTTTATCAAATAGTTATGCATAAACGTTCGATAACTGCTTTGATTACAAATTAAAGGGTCAGTAGCACGTTTTGCAAGTTTAGTTTTTAAAATTTCCCATTTATAATGATAGTTTGTGTCGTGTATATATACTTTGAAGGGTAAAACATCTTACTACACAAACCAACTACCCGTTGTGGTAATAACGGGGTTGCCTGTAAAGCGAAAATTGATTGGCGGTCATTTTATTATGAACACATTAATTATTTTTTTTTATTTTGAATACCTAAAGATTTCCAAAGCTGTATGGAACCATACACACTCATTTTTTACATTGATTTTTCGAAAAGAAAAGGATGTGACAAAAACGTGCTACTGCCCCTTGAAGGACATATACATATTGATGGAGTTGACAGTGGTCATTTAGTTTGTGGAGACGTTATTGCCCTTGTCCCGTTTTTTACTTTTCATGGTACATGTATTCATACATTTCATCGACTTATTTCAGCCACAGAACGTGCAACTGTCCCTTTAAGAAATTATTATTGATGATCGATGGAATCAAGTATAAAAATAACTTGTACATTCCTGCGGAACTCAATCTGAAGAGTAAACAATTAAAGATAATTATACTAAAACACATTTTAACGCCTGATATCCAGTGGAAGCACTGCTCAATGGCGGTACAATTATCACCCTGAAGGAATTGTACTTTCGGTGCCGCTACTAAGCGACCATTTAGGTCCGTACCTCCCGTGTTCAGGTACCCATTTAAACAGCTGGGTGGACTGAGTGCAATGTGGATGAAGTGCCTTGCCCAGGGGCACAACACAGTATAAGATATTTTCTAGTATTTTTGCTACAGCATTGCCAAAAGTGTTGCACCGTTTCCCAATAAGGTCCAATGTTATTTCAATGTATCATAGATATTCTAATTATCTCCATTTTAATAATATTTCACTGAAAATTGACGTGGAAACAGGGAATCTGCTCATCAACACGTGAAACAATTCTAATTTTGGATGCAACGTTATTTAACAAAACGGTTAATTTATTACTGAGGTATGTCCATTTTTCAGCCCAATAGGGCTGCTTATATAATGATGGCAATCGGGAAGTGTTGGTTCTGAAAACATACCAAGTCAATATTTTCCGTTTTCGAAAACCATGCTCAAAATTAATCAATTTGAATATTATAACCATAATCTCGAGATGTTAGATTACAATCATGTTGAATTTTATAAGTTTTTGTTAACTGTCACGATCATGAAAATTATTTATGCTATACTGAAATAACATCGGACCTTATGGGAAAACGGCGATACTTGCAGCGCTGTTGGCACTGTGGTGTAATTCTAAACTTTAATTTGAAATACTTTTAATTTAAAATTGTATACACCTCAATAACATCAGAAAAATAAAGAAAAAAATCTGGGTTATTTTTCTAAATTACAAACTTAAACTACACGTCCAATGTATATGTACAGTAGTTTTATGTCATTTCAGCCATTATCTACTCAAATTTGTATTATTGTCTGCTGTAAATAAGATTATGTTTTACGAATTGATGCGCATAAACTATGGTGCATTGTCCAGTTTCCTCTTTATATTCAAAATGTGTTAATAATGAAAAATATATAACAATAAGGGTTCTATCATCACTGAAAAATATATTTGGAGACACTAAGAAATACATATGGTATTTCTTGACATCAGAGAAATGCTATATGCTTCAATACAGATATATTCCTTATTTGTGAATTAATGATCATGTTCAGGGAAGGGGTAGATGACATCAATTGGTTAAGTTGCTGATCTCTGATTGTCTGCAGTGTGATTGTTTTACCCGAGTTACAATGCAAAAATTCAGAGCTGTATCGTATTGGATACAATATTCAAACCGGTCTTTAGTCAATACAGGTAATATTCAAAATGTAAACTAACAACCTGAACTGCTCTTTCTTATGGATGCAACTGTCTGTGTACATCCCGTCCGCTTCACTACATTATCAGGATAGTGCCATACCTATAGCCACAGTAAACGCAGTTCAGTATGAAAACAAATACACTTCCTACGCTGCAGTTGTTGAATGGAAGAAGTACCCTGCGAATCTGAAAGACTGTTGTAACTTGAAAACTTTCTGAAATGATGTCATACAACACATTTATTGTACACATTAAAAGACTGTTGTAACTTGATAACTTGTTATAATTAACTCAACAATCTGTAATTCGCTTTCATTATTGCGTGTTGTGGCATGGATGCGTGGTAAAAGTATGTCATTATTATTATTATTATTAATCATCAGATGATAATACTAAATAAACAATGATACTATTTTTTTTCTGAAATAATATCATACAACACAAATCTGGTACAAATTGACAATGGTAAGGAGTTGGTTTTATTTCGGTGTATACTCTCCTGCCTTTGAAGTCGGATTAAATACAAACACAATCATTATCATTCTGACATCTCATAAGTGATTTCTTCACTAGAAAAGCTTGTTTTTTGTGTTAGGTCCTGTGATTAAACTTAATTATGAATGTCATACCAGTGATAGTCAAATCAAAGTGAATTGATTGTCTGATTGCATAGAATGGAATGTAATGAATTTCAAAAACACTATCTATGATCAAATTAAAGAAAACGTCATTTGAACATAATATTTTGTGAGATAAGGTTAAATTAAACTGAATGTTTTTTTAACAGTCCTATTCCTGGTGTACCTAATAAACTAAACTAAAACATTTAGCACTCATTTTTACAATTCTGATAATATCAAATTCGTTACCCACATCATAACAGTCATTGGACACAAAAGAACACCATCAGTTTATGACGGTCGAAATAGATCAAATACTAGTTAATTTAACGATTAAAAATAGTTCCCTTGACATAAATATAAAAATAGAACAATGTGGATTCAGTGTCATATGAAACTGGTATTGCTTCATATTTCATTGGTGACTACATTGGTGTCTAAATCATACATCAACTGAAAACATTAATCATTCAAAGTCAGTGTAATATTTTTTACTTTGTATTAACGAATATAAGAACAAAATATTAAAAAATATGACCTTCTGGCCTTTAAGAAATAACATACTAATGTTTTTCTTTTTTCAAAAATAAACAATTCAAAACATAAATAATTAAATGATCTTTGTATTGTTATCCTTAAGAAAGAAAAAAACGGTTTGATTATAATAAATAAACAACAAGGATTTATACCAACCAGACCTTTCTGTATCATTATGTTGTTCATGGAAAAGGTGGTATCTGTTTCGTTCAACACTAGTTTATTCCAGTTAATCTAAAGGAAAGAACTTGTGTGATTAAATTATTTGTTAATTGAGTGAGTGAGTGAGTTATTGTTTAACGCCGCTTCGGCAGTATTGCAGCCATTAGCGGCGATTATTTGTTAACACATGTTTGTAATGACAACCTTGAAAAATGTAATCACATTTTATTTTCGTGTAGGTACAAATTGTTAACTTAATTGGCAGTTTTACATACAATCCAGGCCTCAATCTAGTACGTATCTACGATCCAATAAAACACTTGTCTAGACAAGGGAATTGTCGGTCAGCGGAAGAATTATTTGATGAAGAACCCAATAACTAGCATTATTGGATACCAGAAGGAATTCAGGGTTTAATTGTGAATGAAGGGCTATATAAAATATGGGATTTCAACATCTATCACGTTACTTGTATTATATTTTGTACATCAAACCAATGATAGTGAAAATACAAATATACTAATAATACTAATTTATGTTTAAACAAATACGATTGGGTTATTTGAAATATTTATCATTCTGCTATGTATTTGCTCAAACAATAGTCAAATACACAATGGTAAAGTATCCAGAGTGTTAAGTAATAAAGTTTCATAATAAGTTTCGTATGCCTTTCATAAGGCAAGGTGTGATACGATATACAAACTAAATATCATGTTTAAAAAGCTAATATAAACAAGATTTTTCAAAAGTAACGAAAAGGTCAGATACAATGCCATCAAGGTATTTGGAAGTAGAGACATTTAAAACTCGGAAGTCAAGAAAATATCAACTTTATAATGTTTGAAGAGGTTTTTAACGATCAAAGGTAATACTGAATTACTTTGGAATTTGATAGCACCTTTGTATGAAAGGAAAGCTGTGACATAAAAATAAAGCTTATTAAACGTAGAGATCGAGATTTGACATTGAAATCAAACCTTGCTTTTGAAGCTTTCAAAATAATGATGTTGGATATTAGAACACTTATGATTGACACCTGATGCAAAAGAAAAAATGAAATATCAGAAATATAAAACCTGGTTTATAATGAACAACTGGGATTCCATATGTGTTGTCCCGTGTATACCGTGGATCAGATGGGGGTTACATGCTTCTGTATTTTTAAGAAAGCCTCGCATGGATTAGCTTTCTCAATAAGGGTTTATATTGTTTCATAAATTAAGGTTAATATTGTTTCGTTTAATCTTTTAACGAGGGAATCATCACTAATATGGTGTGTCAAGACATCACCATATCCCCGGCATTGTCTTCAACAGGATTCAGAAATATATAGAATATCTGCACCTGTATTCAACTAAAGGATCTTATTAACCATGGAAAAGATTGGAATTAATGATAAAGTGGCGACCTATTTTTATAAAAGGCAAAGGGTCATATATCAGCCTATAAAAAGGAGTAGAAATCAGGTAATATGACAAAGCTAAAACGATGTTATTTCTGTATTACTAGTATGTAGTTTTATATTAGTTTTGGACTTCTGTTATTCGAGTTATTTAAGCTGTATACCATAAAACACTGTTTCGAATTCGAATGTTAATAGTTCTCTTCTTATAAGATATATAAAGGAATGATATTTTCTGAGGAGACTAATCACTAATTTCTTGATTATTAATAAGGTACAAAAATAATTGATAACATTTATGATAAAATATTATCTCGGAACTGTCTTGTTAATTATATCCAATTGTGGCATTAACAACGGATATGTTGTTTTCATTTGCAAATATTCTGTTGGTTGTTAAGGGAACAGGTCTCTTTGTAAATGCAAATGACAAATTGAGAAAATAAACTAATAAAAATATAGGTAATAGGTGTCATCAATCAAGTATTCCTACTGTAACCTGACAATCTTAGAAAATAATAAGAATTTGAATAGCTTCAATTTAATCAAAGTTACTGGTATGATTGATTGATAATGAAATAAAAATCTTACTCAAATAAGCATACACCCAATTATTGTTTACTGTCAAACAATGAACACTGGATATGGTTCCATTAGTAATAAATTCAAAGCCGATTAAGTCGATGTGAGAAAAGTAGATTGACATTTAACAACATCTAAAGAAGATTTCCCAGTACTGTTTTGTTTTCGTTACTTTTTATATAAAATCTTTATTAGGATTCGAGTAGGATTGTAGGAGATATTCGATAAAAATCGTAATTGTGGATTGTGGAGTTCCATTGAATTCTATAGTTATTTCTTACAGTTAGGATTGAGAAATAAATGGATTGATCACCGCTTACAAAACATGAATTCTGTTAATGTAAAGTTTCTCTGCAGTAATGAGTGGGACTTATAATTGTCTATTTTAAAAAAAAATGTGGTCTAAGTGGTCCATGATATGCCTTAAATAAAAAAGTTTTCATCAATATTCCACGAAACACTGTCAATATCTGCTTTCTTTTGTTAAACCACAGAAGGTGTCAACTGAATATTTGAATGATGTTAATTTCTAAGATATGTCGGTATCATTAAATTATCTTATATTTTGTTAGAACGATTTGATAGTCCTATGGCAGATTTGGAGTATTGCGATAATGTAAGACTAACGAGATCTTACATTACGAAATGTCTAGTCCTAAAAGACCCAATAATATGTTGATGCTATAGGGTTTGAAAGAGTGCTTTATTTATTGAAATAGTATAGTAATAGTAAATTAAAAACTGACTTAAAGTGAAACAAAACGCTAGTTTAACCTAGATCGAAGTATGATTTTTAAGACAGTCAACGTTTAATGTTTAAACTGTCATATCAACTAAATATATTTCAATTATCTACTTCGTTATTGCAAAACCCGATCTGCCATTTTCACACACTATGTATATCGAGAGTAATTTATTTTAAATATGCCAACTCCTCCAAAATGAAAAAAAGTGACATGCGTTCCTCCATTGCCAATTATTTTGAGGATGATTTACACAAACATTCTACAGCCAAGTTTAGAATGTAAAAACAGCCAATGCGAAAATATTGATATTGAACACCTTTATCATTCCAAAAGGAATATTGGATGTCCTGACAAGTGGAATAATCCTGATTGTACAATAATGAAACGTTTCATGCCTCAGGATCACAAAGACTGAAGTGTCCATGCCTTCAGTTCCTGCCAAGCCTCTCCTTCTAAGTTGTGATTGTTTTCTGCAACTGCTTCCCACACACTAGAACATTGGCGGGATGTAGACATCAAGTGACATCAAGTGAAATGATGCCCTTACTTTAGATTGATGAGAACATGTGAACCTGCTTTGAAGTGCTCATGCATATTTCATTGAGTTATATACAAAAGTGTGTGGAAAGTGTTGTTCGCTTTAAAGAGTGTGTGGCACCGATATTCAGAATTGTTATTGATTTGAATTGCTGATAAAGTAATGGACTTGTTATTTGAAATTTCGAATATTTTTGTTCTTAGGTTCTTGCTGTTCCAAGCTCTTGAAACAAAGATGCATAGTCAAGGGTAATTTATGTATCTAATATTATTACACATAACTGATTGACAGATGTTAACCACAATGGCAATACCTAATTCGATAGCTATGTTATGTTGGAAAAGACAATGTATCCATAATAATGAAACCCTTCAGACAACAAGGTTTGGTAATTGTTTGACCTCTCTTCGTGGTTTAATGCCAGAAAGTTGTAAAAGACGAAGTGTCTCCTTGATAATGAAACCCTTCCACCATCAACTTGTGATAATTGGTAACGTAATAGAAAAGTTGACATTTCTTTTATTTAAAATAAACATTTCCTGTAACAAAGCACTTTGAATTAAGCTTCTTGAAACATTTTATACTGCTGTCCGTGTATTGTTATTTTTAATGGTTGTCTTCAGCCATTCTGACTTCATGTAAGAGGTCTGGAGACATCTGGATGTGCTATGAATAATCCTTTGTCACTTTGCGAATGAAAGTTTAAAAGTGATTAAAATTCCGTCACATCTAAGAGGTTGAGAGGTTTCGAAGTCTTAAAAATGACCCAAAGTATATATTTCATTTTCAACATTCACATGCTCTCACAAAGTTTTTGGTTAGTATACTTATCCTTATATTAGCAACAATGAAAGATTCATTATGTTCAAACATACAGACAATAATTACATTCAGATGGCAAATATGTAGGCACATCTACATTAGCGCGAACATATTAATATTATTTATTATGAAAGAAGATGAATTTTAACCATATGCTGTTGTTATCTATTATAAAAAGGCTTATTTAATATTCAATGATTTCTAGCACTGTCCAATATATCAATGAGAAGTAGAATTTGAAATAAATATAATGAAATATAATATTTAAACAATTGATCTGCATTTAAATTATTTAAATCTTAATCTACTTAAACAAAACGTTGACAAAGATCAGGCACAGTAAAACCGTCATTCAAGTACACTGTGGTGAATTGGAAAAAATTGTTATTCAGTTTTTCTGATAAATCATTTTCCATATTTTTTACAAGTTAGAGAATAATTCAATACCACAGGTGTTGAATAAAATTGACATTTGAGCTCGTTTTATAATTAATTCAGATGCAACTCATTTACTAATCAATATTATTCTTCAGTACTGTTCAAGGGAAAATCTACAACCATGAACAGTACACTGCCATAAGCCCCTTAGTGCTGTGATGTCATAATATTGTCATTGCGGTGTCATTAGAGTGTTGACGTCATTATTTGATGACATTGTGATGTCATGTAGTTGACGATCGCAAGGGAAAACTTACTGTCCGAAAACGAAATCTCCTTTGAGACATCGCTTGATCTCAAACAACGATCCGGCTGGAGCACAGTTTAGGTATACAAATATTGTATTGATATACTACGTGGCATAATACATGGTAGCGACTGCTACACCAATTTCGCCTTCTGTCATCAATCATGTTTCGTTTACATTGATGCTAACTTTTTATGTTTAATGACTAGTTCAGTGTTATGCGATTGCTCTTATCTATGCTCCTGATTTTTGTTTTAGAATTGCCTATTTAGCGTCAGTAATTAAAGCTTACATATATGTATATTGTTAATCAGTTGTGTTTATTAGTTACAATGAAGAAGCGAACTTGAGAGGGAAAATCCTGTCACCAAGCATTGCAAAGAATATTTGGTGAACACTGAAAGTTGAAAACATGAATATGAATGCAATCTCCTTAATTGATTTTTGATGAAAGACAGTATTTTGATTGATTAAGCTGTGAGAGGTTTTATAGCAAACCTTTAATTCATTATGCTGATGGTGATTGAAAAGAAATTCGTTTTTCATTCCAATCGATATTACAATCTATTACCTCTGTGTAAATGGTTTGACAGCTAAGATGACAGATACTTAATATAATCCATTATCATCAACAAATGGTCAGGTTTAGAATGTCAGGTAAGGAACACGTATATTCCTGAATGTTAATTGATTCAATAGTATATTGCTTCAAATAATTATTCAGTAGTTATCGTCTCTTCAAATATGTAAAATAATTGAAGGGGTAAGTAAAAAGTAGTTAGAAATAACGTCTTTAGAGAAAAATCAACATATGGTCGGGTTATGAATGACGGGAAAGGAACACGCATATGTACATACATTTTAGTCGTTTATGAAAAATGTAGAAACAATCAAGTACTAATTTATATCGCTATATTATAACAAGGTTCATCATTCGACCCATCGACATTACCAATTTAAATTTCAGGATGTGGAATTTCTGAATGACATCGAATGACAAATCACTTCTGAGTCAATGTATCAGAATTTAGTAAATCGTTTTACTATGTTTGAAAATCAGAGGAAAAAGCTCTTAATTATCAATTAAAGGTATTTCATTCTCAGATTGACACCAGTTCAATACGACTTTTCTGACAAATATTTTATGTTGATTTGATCATCAATCGAATTTCTTTCCGGTTTCCGAATCAAGTGACAGACTCGTTCTGGGAATGATTGATTTGTCAGTCTCATTTGTTTTTAACTGTTTCACTGTGGTAAATTAATTAGGCAACATGTCACCCAAATAGCCTTACTATCGAATAACCTTACACTGCCATAAGTCATCGCACATGTCTAGACCAATGAAACAACCAATCTTGAACAAAGACAGCCACGCAGACAGGAGTATTAATGCTTTAAGTTTCTGTCCAGATCCTCATTCCAGATTTTGATTGTTTGCTGCAACTTGATGCTATACAATAGAATATCGATTTGACTGTATACTTCAATTTGGAGGATGACTGCTTCAGATTGGTTGGAGAATGTTAGCCGGCTTTGAAGTCTCCACGTAATTATTTTATTGAGTTATATCTGAACTTGTGAAAAATCTTTCAGTATCGAATGAAATTTGCATCTATATAAGAAAACTTATAATATAACATTGGTCAAGAGGTGAAATTGCTTTTTAACACTGACATATTAATGTGATTACATGCAAATAATACTTACAAAAAAGGTTGGAAGTTTTATTAATGGAAAATATGATATATCACACGGTGTGTGCTGGTGATCAATTGTATTTCAAACATATACAAAAGTTAGTTTAGTTATGTTACATGTAAAGGTCAAAGGTCATGCATGATCAACTGTTTTGTTTTATTATATGTTAGATATGAGTGATTCAAACACCATATATATATATATATATATATATATATATATATATATATATATATTTATATATGTGTGTGTATATATATTCAAAAGTTAAAAAACACACAACACCAATAGACTCCTACTAGTTTCATTGTAATCTTCAGGGAGTACAACAAAACAGTTGTGACGTTAGATTGTCATAATAGTGATGACGTAACACAGGTATGACGTCACAGTCATTAAGCAAGCGATAGAATCAAACACATTTATACATGAATATATAATTATGCATTCAAATTGGGTTTAAGCATTCTAATAAAGTAATCTTCTTTCAACTTTCTGGCCAGTCTGTCATTTGTTTCCATTTTGTAAAATGGAAATATTTGAAATTTTATATCTTTGCCTTTAAAACAATTGGTATTATCATACCAAGTTCAAATATGAATAAAAAGCAGTCATCTGGTCATGGCTGAAATATGTCAACTCTGGTACAATTGAGAATCCCCATTAGCCAACGATAATGTACACAACAGTTAAGCTTTTTAGAGCATTTTGCACTGGAAAGATAAAAAAAAAACAATTTATTTTAGGTCATGACCTCTGTGGCCCATATCTACAATTTAGAATCCCTCTTGGCCAAGGAGTAGATACATAAAATACATCTAAGCTTCCTTGAGTTTCTTGTTCTGGAGAAAAAGTCGAACAAGCGAAATGTTTACGGATGGACTGACGGACGCCATACCATGCAATGCCATAGGCTAAACAGTTGAAAAGGGTGCAAATGTGAACTATCCAAAAAACGAGGTAACAAGGTCAACATCAGAAAATGAGTGAACTATCAGTTTTTCGATTACATTTATATAATTCATTGGTGACGGATATTTACGGCGTAACAAATGCCTAAAGAGAAATTTGGTTGATTAATGGTTTTTGTTCAGACAATTCCTCCTTTTTGCAATCCATCACAAGCCGTACATTAGCTGGTAGTCTAGGGTTAAGGCTTCATTACCTGGGTGAGATTGTATTGGGACCAGAGGGAGGTACCCAATCTAATACATTGCACTTGTCTGATAGTTATATACTGACAAATAGTTGACCATGTGAAACAGATGACACTGTAGACAGATTGTATATCTCTGTATAGAATGACTTTCTGAAGTTTATAGATTTGGATATGGGGATCATAAACAATTGTTATTTTCTGAAATCTCCAAGTGTTCATCACTAGATGTTTACTCTTGTATCAAAACGGTCTTTTGCAGCGAACCATATCTTACTTTTTTTAAATCTAAAGAAGCAAGGCGTAGGATAACATTGTTACGAATTGGTGCACTACCCATATATAAAAACACTGGTAGATTTGATGGTCTTCCAAGGAACCAACGTCTTTGTCATATTTGTAACAATAATTATGTTGAAAATGAATTTCACTTTTTATTTGAATGTAAAATATATCATGATTTACGCAGCAAATACTTTAAACATTTGCCTTATCATATTACTCAACAATACTTTTTGAACATATTGATGTGCACCGATCATTCAACTACACTGGCCTGTTCTAACTATATTAAGGATTCATTAGCGCTACGCTCTCTTTATACATGATTGTCCATCTTCCACCACCATAAATTATACATTGTTTTCGTTATTTTGTATTGTACGTTGGCCCAAGGCCTTATACGAAATAAACTTACTTACAACTTGATATGGGGGACCGTATGAAGGTCATCTGGTAATTTTTAAAACCTGAACAATGACAATGCTTTCACTTCTATGTCGTGCAAAGAACATACCTGCACCATATGAGAAAGATATACATACGTTTTGACGACAGGTGAATATATTGGATGCGGCAAGTCAACGTCTTCAATTCTAACCTTAAAGTTAGTTATTCGATCAGCGACGCTGTTTAAAAGATCAGCATTTTTGTGATCCTCGATTTGCTATTTCATTGTGAATGATATAACTATAAACATGAAAATATGTTAAAAGATCAAGTCACCAAAACAAAGGAAAAAGTTTTTTTTGTTGGGGTATAATTTACATCAAACATATTAAAATTAAATAATGGACTTGTCAGTCAAAGGCTAAGACCATTCAAGTTACATTATTCTCAAGGTCAGCATTGGAACCTGCATGCCAGACTAGTCAGTCTAACTTCAGAAGAGGATAAGCAGACATTTGCTGCACTAGTGTAAAATCTGAGTCGCAGTTTTGGGAGTGAGAGACAACAAAGCCTATGGATTTCTCGTCTAGAAATAAGGCAAAGAGTACTTGGGGAGACAGTTGCAGCCTTTGCTGATGACATTCGATTAATTGTCCAGCGAGCCTATCCTGGCATTGGAAGTCGAGCACAGGAAACCATTGCTTTAAATCAGCTGTACAAGACCGTTTCATCAGAACTCAAGTTTCATTGCAAAGAAAGAGGGTGTGCTACCATCTCAGAAGCCATTGAGGTCATCGAGCGACACGAAGCACTGGTAGGAGATGCAAAAGACTTTTATGATGGAAACACAGACTGGGAAGAATATTTTTCTCATTGCCAGAACTGTGCTGAACTTGGACAATGGCAGACACATCAGCAACTCTTGGTTCTTGCAACATGCTTGAAAGGAATGGCTAGAACCTACTACATTGGTTCATATTTCACCATGAAACTTCTCCCGAGTGTTCAGTATTATTTTCAAGGTCACAGCAACAACAACTTGTATGTTAAGTTTGTCAGCTCGACCCTGACATTGGTATATCAAGTTCATAGGTTCATAGTTTTGAAAATATAAAGAAACATATCAGGCTCATTGACATTATACAGGTTCAAGTTTGCCATGTCGCATAAACATAACATGACACTGATACCCCCTGATATAAGCATTGTGTGATATTAAAAATATCAACGATAAATGCTAATACCCTATGTGAATGAGAACGATTAGGTATCAAATGTGTGTATCACTTGCTACATGTACTGCAAGGTTTTGGGAGAATGCCACAAGCGGAAATGTCAAATATATTCCCTCAGTATTTCTACTACTACCTCAAAAACAATTTCTGTGATAATTTTTGGTTGTTGATCCTTTCATACCTGTGATAATTGTTTGTTCCAGCCTCAAATAGTAACCATGGAAGTCTTAATAACTTAAAATTATATAATCTTCGCAACAACAAAAAACACATTTCTTTACAAATGTTATAATCACAATGGAATTTATGGGCACAAAGTGATGATCACAGCATATGAGGAATATAATCCATGGATGACTGGTGTCTTAAACGTACCCAAATACCCTTTAGAACGATGGATCTTGTGGTTTTAGATAAATGTTCCTCCTCTATCCATCACAAGTCCTCCTGTGCTGGACAGTCGCTTCATTACCTGGGTGAGATTGTATTGGTACCAGAGGGAGGTACCCAATCTAATACATTGCACTTTTCTGATATTTATATCCGTTGCAGCAATTAACAATGTGTTGTAAATGACTTTGAACGACAGATTTCATATATCTAAAAACTGAAATGACTGGACGGAACTAAAAATTTCGTTTGGAGAGGCTTGTCGAACAAAATAGTTCTCAAATCATTGTGCAAATGATACATGTTGTAAATGTGGAATTCTTTCAAGAATGCAGAAGGTGTTCACTCCATGTTAGACATATTCCCTAAGTAGGAAAAGTTTTTTGATGTTACATCTACTTAAATGTTTTACAGAATCTGTAAATTGAAAGAAAAAAACATGCTTTTATTCAGGTTTAAAGCAATCATCCAAGAAACTATTTTCGGATTAATTACTTACTTTTACTTAAATATCAAAGGCTGCAATTTCAATTTAGCGTTTGTGTGAACCTTGAATGTTACAATTCAACTACAATTACGCCTGGGGATTGGAACAACATTTACAAGTGTTTATGTAATTCTTTGCTTATCTAAACATTTTCCCGACGTAAAATGGCATTTTCTGTTTTTTTCTGAAATAAAGGAAAGTTCCCAATTACATTTATAACTTCAGCATTATACAATTAGAAAATGTTTCATGTTGCATATACCATTAGACTATATAAACAAGATACTAGTTTGTGAATGGCTGATGCACCCAGGGATGCCTGGCGACCCTTTACAGTCCAGACAGATTACGACAATCGCGTGTCGTCCACTCCAGTCACCAAGAGCTTAATGTTCGGACACACAAAATATTAATTTGTTTAAAAGTATCACCCGCCACGCGCGAGGTTGGGGCTTTAGAATTGGGCTGCGTCCGTCCGTACGAAATGGAATAACTACTAAAAAAGTACTATTCACTGGATTCTTTTCTTATTTTGCATATGGGTTCATCATTGGGAGAGTAATGTTCCTACAAAGTTGTGACCATGACGTTATCGTTATACCCGGAATCATGTATACATGGTTTCAGGGTGAGGTATCTCATTGATCTGCATATAATTTGTGGGCTTTACATTGAAACATAACTTAAAAGGGACTCTTTGAGGAGAAAAAGCAATATTCATACATTTGACCGCTTGTACATGTACTATTCGATGTGGAGACCTATTACTCTCAATTCAAACATTTTCCGAAATTTTAGTAATATTAACATTCGAATTCAAGGAATGAATCAACTACAAGTCAAGGACTCTAAATTTAAATCAAAGAACAATATCTAATTTCGTGCCAAATACTACAGTAGCATAGACCCCCTACTTCTAATGTAAGGTCATAACGTGATATCTAATATTCTGTCAAATAATGACAGTAGCAGACATTGACACTCTTAAGACCTATTACAGTCTTTTCCATGTTTTTATATGTTCTTGTATAAGCCAACGTTTGATGTCCCCGTGGATTTCCTGTCAATGGTCTCTTAATAACACAGTTAATAATCACAGCAGATAAGCAGAAAAATCCTCCACATCCATAGAAATTTTTGATGTTACATTCATTCTCTGGGAAATGCAAAGTGTGCCCGAAAAGTGTGTTATTTCCCGTACATCGGATTTCAATCAAACGGTGATATTTTGTTTTTGTAATGACAAGTGCATGCTATGACAGGAGGTCTAAGACAGACCACCACTATATCTGAAATAACAATCAGATCCACTGTCTCAGTGAGGTACTTGAATTTTACGCATACACAATATGAACATTAATTGATGATTAATTGATTTGACCTACGAGTTTAGGTTGAAGCCTAAAGGTAGATCATCTTTTCTTTATTTCAAATAACTACTTTCATTTGTGAGGGGAGATGATTTTAATGAGCAGGCCCGTAGCAACAGGGGGGTCTAGCCCCCCCCCCCCCCCCCCCCCAACACAATTTAGGGAGAAATTTGTTTTTGGCTCTCTATTCCAAAGTGTTTTTCAACCTGAAAGACATTGCAAATAACTTCGTGAGAGAAAATTCTGATGATGTACGTAACGTTTGCATGTAAGTTACAAGTATCGTGTATGACGCATCTAAATTGACAAAGTATCTGAGAATCTGGGGGTGTCAACAATTTTTACCATGAGTTTATTCTAATACCTTGGTCACGATGAGGAGGCTCGGACGCAAGTTGTCTATATTGAGAGTACCAAAGAGTCTAGTGTCTGCCCGTAGTAAAGTCGGAATCTAGTACCTCTCTTTTGTAATGATCAGGGGTCATTGCACAAAGCAACCTTAATTAACACTACGATTAACCTCAGCTGGACGGTTACCTTAGAGTTTTGTGCAAAAGGACCCAGTAACCTGAATCAACTGGGGCTGAATACAGAGCATGACCGTATTCGATGCAATGTCAATACAATTATGCCATGACAAAAACTAGTATTTGCTTATAGAAAGCTTATAATGGATAATCTTTGAACCATATCTGTCTTTGTATAAATTTACACTGTCAGGCAATTTACTACTGTCTGCCTTCAGAACAGTGTAGACAGACTGGTTCTTGACCGATTGAATGATTGTGACTGAACACTTTGCCTACTTATCACACTTGTCAACGTAGCAATCATGAAACATACAGTTTGTTTACATGCATGCCTTCCAACGATGAAGCCAATCTTTGATGGTTTTTGAGCAGCGTTAAGTTGGGTAAGTATTTGTTTCTTTTCCTGAATATTGAACTATTAAATGAACCAATTGTTACTGATCATGGCAATGCGATTGTACTTCAACCAAAACAAGTATTTCCTTACAGAATGTTTAGCTTACATAAGGTAACGTATGATCTCATTGACGGGACTTGTTTATTTCTTTTATTGACAGTTCAGAAGATAGTGTGATAAACGAGAACAGGTTCGATGGATAGTCAAATCCGTCATTCCTGTCGATGCGACGATTCGGTGCGGATACTAGCACCGGTAACATGTGAGATATCCCAACGTCGCATATATTGTAATAAAGATGTTAACTGTCCATACAACTCATTGTCCTTTGTATACCGTGGCAGCATTAAACAATTTACTGTCCGCCCTCAGATTGGTGTAGACAGTGTCAGACGTTACTCCTAGTTATTGGCCAATTACTTGCTTCAATAACTGAACACATTGGCGACTTACGACACAACGGTACTGGTCTATATGTTATAAACTGTCTGTACCACTATTCTGTTCATACATAAACATATTGCAGCCACAGTTTTCGTTGAAAGATTTAGCTAGCATTGGTTAAGTTAATAGGATGAAGCTATTATGCACTTAAGATTGGTGTAGACGGTATGAGACGCCTTCTGGGTATTGACCCATTAATTGAATCAAGTATGACTGAACCCAGTGGCAACTTTACCAAATTACTCTAATCAAAAGTAGGACAATACAAGACCATGAATGAAATCAGTATTGTGTTGATATGTGTATTATCTACATTAACACAGCATTTGAAGATTTTAAGGACCGTTTGTAAATATATCTGTTACAGTATCATAAAATTTGCTGTCTGGCATTTGATGAGGGATGATATTGTTCGACACTAAAACTAGAAGGAATCGATTCAACAATGATCGTGACAGAACAATGCTGCGACAATAAAATACCATGAATGAAAATAATAGTCTATGTACATGTATTATACCTATCCGTGTAAGGTTCTAAGAAGAGTTTTTTGTAGAATACAGTTTGAGACATGTTTACTGTGACGTTGTCTGAAACCTGCACCACATTGAATTGAATCAACAATGATCATGGCTGCACCACATGACATCATCATCATTTATTCCTCTACATCGCCACCAACGTTGGTACAAAGGTCAATAACGCATCTTTGTCAAGAACCACTATTCATACAACACGGTTCCATTGGGTGTTCTATCAATATTTGGTAAAGTTAACAGCATCAAGCAGTTTACCGTCTGGCCTCTGGTGTGGGCAGTCTCGGACACCAGTTCTGTGTATTGGACTCTAAATTGAATCAAGTCTGCGGGATCACAATAGATCAATGTTAATGGTCTCACTTTCACCACCAAGAAGTGTAGTATTTCCATCTTCTGTTTGGCTTTATGCATTAATGAATCATGCAATTTTGGATCTTTGCGGTCGAGTCACGTTCACTGCTGTCCTTACCTAGAACTGTAGTGTTTCCATCTTCTTATTGGCTTTATGTCATAATGAATCAAGCAATTTTGTATCCGTTCATTTACTTTGTGGTGGAGCCCAATTGAATTCTTACCATGTTACAGTAAATGATACTTTCGCTTACTTAGTATGTATGCCTTGCAACTACCATGTGATAGTTTGCGATACTGACTACTATCCTCCAAAAGCAATGTAACAAAAATAACTTATTGCACTCTTTACTGAAGTGATATATACACGTAAGCCATGGTTCGTTGTCGTCACTTCAATAAATATTGGATATATCAATACCAAGCAATGTATTGTTTGGTATTAAGTTCCTTCTGATTGCTTCTGAGCCGACTCATGGCCAATGGCAATTGCATGAATCACATATGGATTGTGTCCGCAAGATAATGTTACCCTTATACAACAAGATTTATTGTTAGCTCATCACCATACACACTTGAATCTTGTGTAAATAGCTATACTTTCCATATACTTGAATTCGGTATAAGAATCTATAATGAAGGACGTTATAGTGAATATCTAGGAATCTAGAGATTTGAAAAGGGAGGGGAGGGGTTGAAAAGAAATAATGATAATTGATGTTTTAGAGAACCAATCATATTTGATCATCACAGTAAATCTACAGTCTGCTTTTGATATCTGATGTATACATACAGATTTGTACATGTATGACCTGAAGTTGTATCCCATCCTCTCCCTCCATTAATATTGTAAACATATTTGACAAGATAGATTTGGCAGATAATTATACAAATTTGGGTGCTAATTACCGAGCTATTAATAGATCAGGTGGCCGGTATTATCTTCAGCATTGTAGGATTTGCTATCCACATTTATAGATGGATCGACTTAACGATATAAGTTATATTTGGTATTAGCTGATGGAGTCTTATGGCATGGCATGGCGTCCAGCGTCCTTCAAACCGTTCTTCAACTTTTCGCCTTTTTGAGTTCTTCGCTCGAACCAGTGACTCTAGAAAGCTGGAATTGCTGTGTACAGATTCCTCAGCTAATGAGGATTCTAAATTGTAGATTTGGTGACCCTTTGACTCAAAATATAGAGCAAAGGGATCACAAACTAAAACACATATTTCATCTATTTCTCCAGTACTAGTAACTCTAGAGAGCTGAAATTTTGTATACAGACTCCTTGGCCAAAAATGATTCTGAACTGTAGATTTAGTGACCCTGTGACCTCATATGTGTGTCACAGGGGTCACGACCTAAAAAAACGTGTTTCATCCAGAAAAGTTCTAGAAAGCTGAAATGTTATGTACAGCTTCCCCTAAAAATGTTGTCATCCCTAAAATCCTCTGCAGATGCCTTGGTCTGGCCTGTAGATTTGAAATCGTCATTTTCAACCTACATGTATTATTTAAATCCTAATGAGCTACAAAGCCCAGAACTCTACTTTTAGCAAGGGAGGAGATTGCATTGTCATAATCATCGCAATCATAATTTCAGTCATATGACTAGGACTGTAGTTTTAAGTTCACTGAAACAGGTTTTTTATGGAATTATTTTCTGCGTTAATAAAGCGTGATTCGGAAAAGCTATTTTCGTCATTTCATAAAACAATCGAAACTACTGTAGAGCTGCTAAAGGATATAACTAACTAAGATGTAAGATTAAAGGATGAGGAGAACACTCTGGTCAGCAGAAAAGTATACCTTAACAAATTCTGTTTCCTTACTTGCGTAATTTCATTTTGGAGCAGTTTCAACACAATGTACACTATCTTGAAATATTGTTCTGAATATATTCTGAATATATATTCTGAAGGCACGAACGATAATAAAACATAAAAAACAGAAAACCTAATCGGAAAACATTAATCTAATATTTTGTTATTCATAGCGTTTTATATTTCACACACAGAGATATAATATTACTCAGTCAAGATAATTAGAAATCCTAAATGACTTAACCTCCAGAAAAATAATATAGAAATTCAAATCTCGTGGACGAAAATAGGAAAAATGATGATGAATAGCTATAATATGGGTGGTGACATTTCCTATTAGTACTTTTATCCGAATACAGTCGTTGACATAATAATAATAATAATAATAAGGGTACTTTTACCCCGCAGATGTCCACATGCAAGGCACATGCTCAATGCGGCAGAATATATACACTATATACACATGAATGGAGCAGGATGAGATATGTCTAAATGTAGCGCTTGAAGAGGTGAGTTTTGAGGTGAGACTTAAATGAGTTCAATGAAGGGGCAGTCTTTAGATCAAGAGGAAGAGAGTTCCAGAGAACAGCAGCATTGTATGAAAAGGAGCGGGCACCGAAAGACTTGAGTTTATAACGTGGTACGTGGAGCAGGTGTTGACTGTTTGAACGAAGGGAACGAGTCTGTTGGTATGGTGACACTAAGTCCTGTAGGTAGGCTGGGGCAGTGTTGGTTGACAGATTGGTAGGTGAGGCAGAGGGTTTTAAAGTCAATTCTCTCTTGAATGCGTAACCAGTGAAGTGAGTTGAGGACAGGTGTGATATGGGCAGATTTAGGAGATCTAGAAACAATCCGGGCAGCAATGTTCTGAATCTTTTGAAGTCGTTGGATTTGTTTCTTCGGAATTCCACATAGAAGGCTGTTGCAGTAATCCATCCGGGATAGGATGAGGGATCTTGCAAGAAGTGCAGCTGTATCTCTTGTGATGAGGTGGCGGATGTTACCGATATTCCTTAGGTGGAAGTGACATATTCTACATATGTTGCTGATGTGAGAATCCATTTCCAGGGAAGAATCAAGATAAACATTAGACTTTGTAGTATATATGTAAACACATATTAATGATGATTAGCATCACTATACCGACGTCGTTTTATATCTTCATAAACAAACAAAAAACATCTGTATATCTATTTCAAAATATATTTCCTGTTACAATTAACCACAGTTTAGATATGTTTACACTTCTAACAGTTACAACAACTGTCACTGCTACTATAAGCAAATGTCTAGATGGTTACCGAAACAAATGTTACTTCATGTGTTATACATGCAGGTTTGTAACATTGTTCAAACACGTTATCATGTTCTCGACAAATGGGACTACAGTCGAACCACCTTGATACACCTTTTACATATATAGAGGATACTAAACGACCTTCTAATTAATACCATTTTTATTTAACGAGCTAATGATTTTGTATAAAACGACCGAAAGCGAGTTTGATACCAAATCATTAACGAGTTTAATAAAAATGGTATTCAATTGAAGGAAGTTTAGTATTCTGTGTATTACTCGCCCACCTACAATCCAGCGAAATAACTGACATGGCTCAGAAACTATGATTCCCGCAAGTCCGATACCATTGTGACGACGTTACTCCCACTGTGACGTCATAACTGCAAACTATTGTGACGTCATACGTGCGGCGGTATTACACTAGTTTAATATCGCCGTATGAATATAACACTGCAGTATCTTACACGGGCGAGTAATAAGTATTTGTATCCATGTCAGTACTGGTAAACACAACTTTATAGCATCAATAGTACTCCAATCGAATTCTAACAAACTATCAATGTTCTTTTAAAGTTACATAATGTGTTGAAACGGATTCTATTATTTATTCCATGACTTAATTACTGTCAAAATACTAGTTTAATCTAAAACACGTATACATGGTTTCAGAAGAGGAAGAATGAAGTTTTAAAAAACATATGATTTGAGTTTTTCTACTACTACTACTACTACTACTACTACTACTACTACTACTACTACTACCATCACCACCACCACCACCACTACTACTACTACTACTATTATTAATGCTGTTGTTAGTACGACTATTATTATGTCTACTTCTAGAACTATTACTGAAACTATTTATCCATGGAGTGCTTCCACTAGTACTGCTACTACTACAACTGCTGCTGCAACTACTGCTACTTCTAATGCTACTAAAACTGCAAGTATTCATTCTACAACTGGAACTACTAGAAATTTAGATATTTGAACAATTGGTTCAAAACGCAAATTGTGATTTAACTACTAGTAAAAAACGCAATAAGGAAATAAAAGTAAGATTGATGTTGACAGTAAACAACGTATATAGAGTCGAAACTTTAAATTTGTTTTTTTAACTTGTGATATTCACGCATTTAGGGGGAAACTTTGTAAACTCTGAGATTCACGTTACCTCATTACTGATGCAAAGCATCATGACACAGACCTGTTAATAATCATTCATTCCCTATATGGAAAATTACACCGAATACTGCAAAAAGTCAACCAGAAAAAATCTAAAAATTGGCAAAACCCTGGTAATAGAAACCAACGTTCTGCTTTGTAATTGACAAGCTCAGTCTACTATTTCATTTATATCGGTCACAGAAATATCAGAAGTTCATTTTACCTTTAAGAAGACCGCTAACGACCGTGTTAATGCATGAATAAACTAAGTAAAAAAATTAGAAGTCCTTTCAACCTGCCTGAAGAACCTCCATCACAGCAGTGTCAAATGGCGATTATCGCGTGCACAGCTCTGGATAGGTCATAGCAAAAAATGTTCAAAGATGTAAGACTGTCTCTGTGGTCAGCATTAATGTCTCCCGAGTGAGACACATGTAATGTGTTCTTCTTCAAAGCAAGTTTATCTAATTACTAAATACTTCTGAGGAATACATAGAAACATTGTGGGTCTCTGGTCTGCAGTAGTCTTACTTCTTGTGAACAAAATCTCGTCATTGCATTGTACGACCTATTTACGTTCGTATTAATATACAACAAATAAATGTATCATGATTATTGTTTGGTGTCTAGCGATTGTATCATTTGTTATTTGATATGATTATTTAGGACTCAACCCACTTTGTCAGCCAATCAGACGGTCGTATTTTCCTGACAAAAAAGACTCTTAATGATTTCCGAATACAATGAACAGAGGAAAATGAGCTCACCGCAAAGACAGACGGAAGATTATCTCTAGTTTTACCACAACAAAGTGAAAAGTGAGAGTTCATAAAAACACGTCCACGCAGCTTGGCGACATCGCGTCATATGAAACGATTACGTAGGAACTCACGGAAACAATGACGTCATTGAACCTGTCAATCAAACGTAGGTGGAGTTCTAAGTCAGTTAGAACCTATGAAGAGAAATCTTCGTGATTAAGAAGATTTCTCTTGCATACGGCGAAGTTTGCTCATATGAGCAAATTTGCATATGTGTAATGCTTTACTCATATGCAAACGCTCGCCGTATAAAGAGGACTTTAGATAGCTGTTTAAGTCTTTTATGCGCAACTTAGGATTTAACAGAGGGGGTCGTTTATAGTCCATATTTTGAAGAGTAAGTCCGATAATTCAATGTTTTCATTTCAAATCAAACATAGTCAGGAGGAGAAGATCGACTGGAATAACCAAGGACATCTGTTGGAAAACTATGTGTATAGTAATATAGTAGAAATACTTTAATTCTCTCTGAATAAACATTATTGATAATGTCATCTTTTGAAAGGGAAAGTTTTAAACTGGTATGTATTATGATATGTAAAGAAACATTTCCTCTGTTCAACAATCCCTGAGTCTTTTACATGTACAGAAACCGAAAGGAAGCGTCGCTTGTTCAGTCGTAGTTATATGACCTACTAAACAATACCAACCCATGTTTGTCATTTTGTCTGTTGTAGATAAGTGTCTCAAATTACTTTAAACTAATTGTCGCGCTCCAGCCATGGTTTTTCCGGTTGCCGATCAGGTATCACTACTTTCACTTTTTCTAATTTTACTTATGATACCGTCACTGAGGAATCAAACATTAAAACGGTAATTATCGGTGACAAGTGACATCTCGATAGAATAACACCACAAACAGCGTTTGACATATGTGACTCAGACATCAAACGTCATGTCTCTATGGAGTGGGTCATTTCAATCAAGCCACATCCATGATTTATTTGTTACAAATACTGGTGCTTGACATGGCAAATCGTGCTGGATGCATATATTTTACGTGTGCTTCACTCTGTGTTTTCACACTCGGTAGTGTTGTTAAAATTAAAATCTGATCCTTTTCAAAATTAGTTATTCGTAGACGCTTACAAAATTAAATTTGGATGAGATATTGAGTCATTTACTTAATTAGTTTTAAACAATGATGGTATATTTTCGAAACCAGTTAAAACACATGTGAGCAATGCCTGTATGCTTCGACCTGTTTTGTAATGTTTCTCTCGTATCGTATCGCTATACTTAATTTTACAAAAGTTACCTTTTGCGTTAATTTTTCCATGTTATCGTATTTTCTATTAAATATATTATTTTGTTGACATATCTACGTCTAAAACCTTGGATATGTCAAATAGCTACACAATTTTTTCGAGATCAAGTTGCATTAAATTCAGAGTAAAACATGCTCAGTTTATAGTTCGAGTCAAATGTAAGGGTCTATCGCTATTCGGAAGCATGATAGTTTCTATAAAAGTATGTAGCGTCAAATCTAAGACAAATTTCTTATCTTTGGTGACATGATTGAATGAAACGACCGTAAAATATGCAATGTTCCATGGCATAACCAATTGATGAAATAATTGTAGTATAATACGATTTTGCATCTTACCAAATGCAATTAGAAGATTGTATTGTTTCTTGTATTTGTTAACCCGCACCCCTTCTCCTCAAAATATCACACTAAAAAATATGTCAAATCCGATCTTTACTAGCAACGATAATATCAGCTGATACAACATACAGGGTAGAGTGGGGCAAGACACCCATGCTAAGCTTAAAGTCCTACTACGTTTAATAGATGTTCACACTTTCGGTATTAAATAATCTCTTTTGTGTAAACAACCAATACTTTATGATTGACATTGTTTTTTAGCGCTTGACTTCAAGAAAATGCAGACTAACACTTTCATCTTTTGCGGCCTTCTTGCCCCGTTTTATCTATCATTTTCCCACGGAATAAAACAACAAATTTGCCATAAGACAATGTGTGTGTTAATTAATTTAATTACATTATATCCAACAAGAACAGGAGAACAGCTGATCAAACAATCTTAAATTTCAAAAGTTCTTAACTAAAAACACATATTTTATGATATTTTATCTTATGAAACTCATTCTGAATCATTAGAATCACAATTTTGGCTAATGTATTGTAAGTTTCCTGGCGTGAAGTCTTCATGTGGCCGATTGGTACACTGCTGGCACAGAACAAGAAATGACTGAGCCCAGCTATGAGTTTTGAATAGAAGTTTAAAATTTGGAAAAGTAATTGGATATATATATAGTTTTGATATACAGTGCATTATTGAATGCTTCAGATGAGAAGTCTGAGATTGAGAATTGGATAATGTTATTATGATATAGGCTCTATGCTATTTGAAACTAGTTTGGTTTTGGATATATTTGGGTCGCGAATTATGTAACTAATGGTGGTGCTTTTGTGAATCAGAAAATTTAAAGATATTTATTCCCAAATGTGGACACATGAATTGTCAACATTGAACGAAACTAAACTGTATCTTCATATTAAGGAAACTATATGCATAGAGAAAGAATTAACTAATATTGATGTGAAAAAAATGAAGAATTGCGCTTACGTGTCGGTTCACACATGCTTATGGTTGAAGACGAAGATGGCGTGTGCCCTTTTGTTGATAGATTATGTCCCTTTTGTAATAACGAAATATAAGATTCGTACTCTTGATCTTTCCGAAGTATCAAAATATACGTAAATAATATGTAAGTAATGTTCCACTGCAAATGATAAGTATGTTTCAGTTTATTAGACTGTTTAAGAAAATAATGTTAAAGTGTTCAGGGATGCAAAGTGTATTTATTATATCTTAAAGGAAAGAAACAATGTTGATATTGTGTGATTCTGATTACTAATATCGTCACTTTTGGGCAATAATAACATTACTAATGTATTGTAAGTCTTGTCTTAATATGAACCTCGCAATGCATGAGCACAAACATGTGAAGAGTTCATTTGAATTGTTTGTTTACTTAATAACTTCTTCACGATGAAGTAAGATATCCGCTGATCATTTGCTTCTTAGTGTTGAGGACAATGATGGGGCTGTTCAGAACCTTGGAAGTTGAGATGATCTCAAGCTCTCCGGGCATTGTAGATGGCACCAATCTGATATTTCATTGAACAATAGGTAATCCAGGATCACCCGACTTCTCAACCCACCAGCTGTGTTCTTTACTGTTATCTCCAGTATTGGGTTTATGATCATTTCATGTCATTACTTGTTGATGCTTAAAATAGGGGTCCATTCCTGTTACCAAACTCCTAAACAAACAGCGGTCACCACCACATGCTAGTATAACTGACAGTGACTGATGATATCGCCAGAAAGAAAGGACAGTTCTTGGAGTACATGAACCTTGTTGTTTCACACTCGAAGGTTCCTTTTCAGAGGCTGGCGTCGCAGAAGCTTCAGTAGCTTCAATTATTGATATGTAATCTGGGAAAGGCGACTTCAATACTTGAGTTTTCTGCAATGTACATTGCTCAGTTCTGTCAGTTCTCTCAGCTCCTCGCATGTTACCATAGCAGGTGTGAAATCCTACTCTAAACATGTCAGGATCTACAACTTCAGTTTTATTCATTTCTTAGTATCCATGAATTCTACATATTCGTTGCAGTTGACAAACAATATGCTGTACAAAAAATAGCCATGTTTATAAACCATGCAAGGGATCTACGAGAGTTTCCCTCCTACAATAATATATTAGTATGTATGTAATATGTTAATTAATTTTACATTAAATAAACTAACCTTATTTGTCGTTTATACACATACGCATCATGCTGTAAAACAAAAAGGTTGCGTGGACCTATGACTTACACTACAAAAGAATCAAAGATTGATTGTATCCAACCACAGGCGCAAATATGTTGCGCAACAGAGATGAACGACCAGTTTTCCCTATGTGCGAACGCAGTGAGCAATGGTTGGCAACGTCTTTCTCTCGACTCAAATCGAAATAATTTTGTATCCTCAAAGTTCAATTTCCCAAAAATTCAAACTCGACACCCATTTGAACACAGGGTCGTGCTCTCTTAATCCCAAACACATATGTTACAGTTACACGCTTAAAATATATACAATTAATTATTTTAAGCGCCTAGAGTGGCTTTTCGCTCTGTTCTTCGGCTGCATTCTCACTCACAAACTTCCGCTCACTCTACCCAACATATTTTGTCTTTATAATAAAATTGAGCAGGATTTCTGCAAACTTAATGCTTGAAGAATAGAGACGATTTTATGGATATACAACTTCTTTATTCTTTGAAAGGATGTTTCGACAAAGGTCCTAATGTCGTTGTCAAGCAATTCACTTGCTTGACAACGACATTAGAACCTATGTCGAAACGTCGCCTTCAAAGAATAAAGAAGTTGTATATCCATAAAATCGTCTCTATTCTTCATAACATCAACTTCTAGAATGCCAATCAAACAAGTCAACTTAATGCTTGGCAAACCAAGCTATCCCTTCACCATTGAGGCTACGTGGAAAACAAACAAATTTCATAAAACCAATGTACTTTTACGTGATGTATATCCTGCAGCAAAGTGTAACCTACGTGATCATGTTTTTGTACATTCTCAACTTCCCATTGCAAGGCATAACTCTTGTTAGTCTCCATTACTGGCTGATTTAGGCCTTGCAGTATTTCCTTAAGAAATCTGTGTTTAGAAATCCAGGCCCGCTATGCATTTCCAGTGCAGCGATTCACTGCCTCGACACAAGAAAGCTAGGGAAATACCGCAAGGGTTAAATCAGCCAGTAATGCAGACTGGCAAGAGTTATGCCTTGCGTTTGGAAGTTGGTACATTATATGTTCACGTCGAGTAACCACAATAATCAAAACATGATTTTATAGTAATAATGCAAATAAATGGTATATATACAAGCATGTTATAAACAGTCAGGGACATGTCGGCTTTCCGTCTTGTTACAATGGGACGGTATGCCGTCTAAAAATTAGTGTCTTTTAAAGATGGCAGGCCGTCTATAAAACGTATTAGACGGTATCCCGTCTTAATTATTCAGGGAGAGTTCATTGTGTTAAATGTTAAAAAATTAAGACGGCATGCCATCTTCATATTTCACAAGACGGCATGCTGGCTCATATTTACAAATATAACAGCATGACTGTATTGAGCTTACTTGGGAGTTACCGACTGAGACCGAGGTGTTCCAGTTAGAGCCCTCGCGCACGTGAATCACGAGGCCGAGGTGTTCATGTTTCACGTGCTCGATGGTTCGTCTAACTTGAACCAAATCTCAACACTACATCAAACCACAAACAGAATGAACAACATTTTAGTTTTATTTTCAGTTCTCGTTTGTTTGACATATTAGGGTAAAAGAAACGTGTCCTTGTCAGAAAAAGTGTCTATATTAGGCAGCTAACAGAAAGCATGAACTAATCGTGATTCACGTGGAAATGTACGAGTTGGTACTGTCAATGTCAATATCGTCAGCTTACATAATTCTTTTCGAGTGGGTATGATTATCTAGGCGACACAATTGTACACCAATCGTACCCATCTTGCGCACACCCAAGGAAACCCAATTACATTCCTTACTACATAAGGAAATTATACTAATTTCATTTCAGTGGCTTGTCTTCACAACTGACGTCACAATAACCTAACCTTACTGATATCACTGACAAGGAATCCTACTGGCAAGTTTTATGTTTAAGTATATTTAATGTTTATTCATTCTGTAGCATTTTATTTTTTAATAATTTTTATGCATAAAACACACAGGAATCCGATATCGTAATTTCAATGTACATAAAAACACACTCTATACAATAGACACACGTACCTCTCCATTATGCTTTTTCCACAATTCCACTAGTTTATTTCCATCACATGTCAACTCTTTAACTAATTTTAATATCTCTTCAAAATGGAAAGTCGACTCTGAAAAACTCTGGGATTAACGTAACGCCGCAAGAGCTGAGCTAAGTTAGGGTTTAACGCCGCTTTTAAGAGTATTTCATGTATATCACGGTTGTAAGTATTATGGCAGGGGAAAGCCCGCAACGCCACGTGATTATACATTGCAGTGAAACCTGCGAGCATCGGCTGGAACTAGCGAACCATGGGTGGTAGCCTTCTACGTTGAAATCCAGTGTAGCATTGATGCCAAATCATACTGCGAGTAGAACAGTTCTCTACTGCAGACACAATTATCATGCCCCTGACGGGATTTGAACCTCAGACCTCTTCATCCAAAGCTGCACACGCTAACGTCTGCGCTATCCCGCCTTCGATTCCAAGAACTCGATCTCTGATAAAACATGACACTCGCTTGTTCTGATATCAAATATATCAACACTCCTTAATTATTGTTCTCAGAGCTATATTAAGAGGTTATTACATGACAGTTTTCCTTTCGCCGGTCATATCATCCCGAGACTGCCATATCAGCCCGAGGGCCGAAGGCCTGAGGGCTGATATGGCAGTCGAGGGTTGATATGACCGGCGAAAGGAAAACTGTCATATCGTAACCTTTTTATCATATACCACATCTGTGACTGTCAAACATATTAAGAAAATGGTATTGTAGAACTACTCTGAACTAGTAAACAGTTTATTGACAACAAAAACTAAACAATAACGATGGAAAACATCATTGTTTGGATCTGCTGCCGTTCTCTTGTGATTTAGTATTAGCAGGATATTGCTTCGAATATCTACAAAGACTCGACTAGAAGGAGTTCAGCGAATCTGGTTCATATTCAGTTTTGTCGTGTTTTATGACGTTTGGAAAAAACATGCTAACAAACTGTCCAAAACCTTGGGCTCAATGTTTTCTCACTTCGCCAACTGAATCGATGTAAGTTTAAATGAGTTTCAAGTCACCTTCAGTTTTCTTCACGGTGTTGACATTTTTCATGCTGTCCAAAAAATGAAACCGTGTCAGTTTCATCGGAGAACCGATCTTACCCTGAAATAGCTATGAGAACATACCGGTATTCCGTTCTCCCTATCGTTTCCACTACATCTGTCAGAGCTATGTGTGTACCTTCTATGTATGTAACCCTGAAATTAACGTTATGGTGTCTTTATTTTCTAAAATTCCTTCCAGTTCAATAATTCTGTCGGCAAGAGATGCCAAAACATCGTCTCCGATACAACATTGACAAGGGTGACAAGGGACGTAACTCTAAAATATAAACTGGGCTCTGTCTATTGACGTTTTGCGCGCTTGCGTGAATTGATTGCAAAACCTGCTTACTAGCCGGGCAATACGGCTGATATGGATTTTTGGCCCTAGGGCTGATATGGCTGATATGGATTTGCGGCCCGCGTGGGCAATACAGGCGGAAGTCCGTAACAAGGACCCTATGTGCAAAATGTTCCATATTATTGATAGGTATATGATAAATCACTTTAATCGACTCATTTTCGTATATTTGACATCAAACGACATGATTTATATGAGACTAAATATGGCAGCATAGACTTCATATAACATATATAAGCTAAAGCATAATGCAATATTAGAGCAAATTCACATTAACATAATGAACTTCATAACAAGATGTTCTGAAAATTGGGAAGAACTTCAGTTTGACGGAGCAATGCTTGTTTTTGTGAAGGTAAAACTTTCTGAAGCCTGCGTCGTAGATATCTTTCAACACGCTAAGCTCTGATAAGAGTGTCTCCTTCTGCGTATGATGACCGTGGTATTCCATGAGTAGTTGTTTAACGTTACGAAGATGTCCTGACTTCACTATCTCAGGCAGGGCGTACCATTCTGAATTTTCAACATCTATCTTCAGTACATCAATGATTTTCTGAAATGTGATCTACGTGAATTACATAAAACAACTTGTTATTAAATGATTGAGGTATTGTCTCGTAATAATACGATCATCACCCGCGAATTATCATTGATAAGAAACTATGGAATAAAATAAGGAAAATATAAATTAGTGATTTTATACACGATTTTATTTGTAGTGACTGTATTTGTCAAGTCAAGTCTATGTTTGATTTACATGTTTTACGGTTAATGATAGTTTTAGTAAGTATATTCACGTGCAAAAGAAACGTCCCCATATATTTAAAAGAGTTTAAAATGAAATATTGATGTCGGATAACGTAGGTTTCGAATTTATTTGATAGACACATGTTTTGTGACGATGTACTCACAATTTCATACATCAGGGTATGATACTTTAATATGTATGTCAGTTCAAACACACCTGGGGTGCTACAATCGCTTTTTCAATATGTTTTTTGCCACAATGTTTGGTAATTAAGTTTGAAAAAATGAAAAGTAGAAATTTAATTCATAAAAGATGTCGTCAACATAAATAACCTTCTTGAATTTAAATTTGTTGACGCAGTCATTACTGTAGGACGTCACAAAACACGCAAAAGATCGCTTTGTGACGCCTCTATGTCGTCTAGTTAGGGAAATTCCAAAACGACGATTTCTGAAACATGTGTTTCTCAGAAATATGAACAGATAATGTTTGGAAAATGCATATTTAATATTGTTAGGCGCTGAAGATATGATATAACGCTGTTTCAATCATATTTTTCGCCCTTCGATTGAAATATCTTGTATTTCATAGAGGGCGTTTCTTTTGCACGTGAGGTTATACGATACAGATACATGGTACGTTAATCAAATCTGTAATAGTTAATCCCATTGTAAATACTGCCTTTAAAGGGGCAGTAGCACGTATTTTTTATGAAATTAGGCAATAAAATGTTTTTGAAAAATAGTGTCACCAACAGTAAAACACCCTTCTCTCTTCGGAAAGTCAAGTTCAAAATGAGTGTACATGGTTCCGTAACGCCATGGGAATCGTTTTTGTCATTTGAAAAAATACATTGTGTTAACAATAAAATGGCCACCATGCAATTATTGCTTCATATATAACACCGTTATTACCACTACGGAAAATTAGTGTGTGTAATAAGATATTTTACCCTATATAGTAAATATAAATGACATAAACTATCATTATAAATGGGAAATTTGAAAAAATAAAATTTGCAAAAAACGTGCTACTGCCCCTAATACCCATAACAAACTGACTGTCCAAATAAGATATCAAAACATGGAAACCTTAATAACAAAATAAAACTATCAGACACTGATAATGAAGTTCTGATACATTGAAAAACAACTCTGCCCGGCACCAAAATGTTTACACTGTTGCAAATACAGGTGACGTTTCTTATCCCCGGGGGTGTATTTGATTAAATGCATACATGTTATCGCACTTCGCTCTCGAATTACCTCTAAGGACATTTCCCTCAAATCAAGCATGAAGGATGTGAACTGCTGCGATATCGCCTTTACAAATCGATTCGAAAGTTAATACCATGTTAATTCCCACGTTCCGGGCATAAGAAAATACACACCTCAATTGTTTTCGATTAATTCACTATTTAAAAAAAAAAATGAGATACATTAGTTTCGATAATGGCACGATGAAATAACACTGTTCTGCAGTAGTTTGAATGAATTAATTGTGACTGGTTTATGTTTGTTTAATGTAGACAGGGGTGAGAAATACAATTTAAGCCAACATGACTCCTACCATGTTTGTAATGTAAATGCGTCGGAATGTCACAGCTGTTTATATTTACATAGAACATGTCTCCTACATGTATATCCACGAACACTTGTATCTATCCAAGTTAATTTTGGAAGATATTTAAAACAGAAAACCAATCAAAAAAAGTACACGTACAAGTATTCTTTGATTTGTGATTAAACGCCTGCACTGTTTTAGATTTAGAGTACGAAGAGTGTACTTTCTTTTGCCCAGTAATGTATTTGTCCCCCGCCATATACGGACATATATTAAATTACATCAGCATAAAGCGATTATATTACACAAAATTGACAATCCAATACTTACGTTATTGTGCTTGAATTTATTTATGAAATATCCAAGCGTCCTTAGTTTCCATTTTTGTGCATTTATTTTGTTTTCCCCAGCGATTCCCATCTTTAAGAAATATATTTTGGGACTTCTCCAATAGCTCTTCTGTTTCATACTGTAACAAATCAAATATAAAATATTATCTTTAAACTACTGGTTTCTGTTCGATAAATGAAACACAGCAAACATGAAATGAAACATGGATAAGTGTCATTACACGTTAATATGTATGTCAGTCTTGTTTTCAGCACCAAGTCAATACTGAAGTTAGAAATGATATTTGTCAAAAATATTCAGATCTTCGTTAAACTAAATCCAGTATTTATAGCATACTACAGTGTATGCACTAAACTGACAAATTATTAAACTCTAGGCATAACCGATGTAACATGATACTCAACATATTATTCAAATGTATTGTACTCGTGTCCCTAAATGATTAAATTATATTTCTGGAATTTGGAGTGTCGTATAAAAGTCACTGTATTTTCTTTAATTCTGCATACACTAAAATTCAAACACATTTTCCACAAACCTTGGATCAAATGAGATCACGTCACAGTCGTATACTCTCGCTATATCATCGTCGAAGGAGAAGTCGTTGTTTATTCTGAAGCAAAATGACGCCACTTCATTAATCATACATCCATGTCGAATTGGGGCGCGATAGCGCATCGGATAGTGGTTCGAATCCCATCTGGTTATTTATTGATATGGTTTCTGCTGTAGATGTATTAATAATTTGGTGCGAGTCTGTAACAACATGTAGATGGTTCCAAATGAACTGTGAAAAAAAACCCCAAAAAACCAAAACATTCACCCTTAAACCTTGCCATCTCTTTTCATGGTTTTTTTTCGTATTCTTGTTGTTCAAATTAAAATTCTTCATTTTCATATTAGGGGCCTTAGAGGTAGGCTACAAACGTTACAAAATAATTTTTTTCACAGGTGGCAAGATGTACAGAATACTTCATAGATATTTCCTAGAGCAATGTGGTTTTGTAGGTAATAGGACGATGAGACACAATGTATATACATACCCAAAAGAGTAGACAAGACAGTTCTTGGAGGGCCGGTATTCTTCATCGTCACAAATTTCCCATCCTCCATCTCCAACCTTTCCCATTCGTAACTTCCGCTTGCAACGGATGTCAATGTTGTCAAGGTGACTAAAAACGATATTTCGATGTTTATTAAACTACATGAGACATGTGATTTCCTAACAAATTGAGGCAGTATTATTGATTGTAAAGAATATAAGTGATAGCAAACTGAAAACAGTTTCTGATTTTGTTTCCTTAGCCCGTTTGTTGAAAAGGTTTGAAAGTTGAATGTCAGTTATCAGAACATTCGTAATAATTATGCGAACACCAGACCACACCAGTATGCAGGTTTTTCACTCGCTTGATCACTGGACATTGTACAACTATGGCGTTTGGAGCTTGTTTGATACTAATGTGAATATAAGTATACTTATTCGTATCATAATACTAACTTTCTAGGATGTACGCATTTAATATCTTCGACACGAGGTTAATATATGATACGAATAATAGATTGAATTCAAAACTGCCAATAAGCTTCTTAAGTAGTAAGTGTTTTGGAAGTTAACAGTCACCATCAAATAGCGGTGTTACGTTGTCATATGTGTGCCGTCACAGCATTGTCAACTGTGTTTTTTTTCTTGTCAGTTCATTACCAACTTTCCAAGGCAAGGCATACCTCCTGCCAGTCTCCATCACTGGCTGATCAAAGTCTTGCCACATTTCTTTTAGGTTTCCGTGCTAGGAAATCAGAGCCCATAATGCCTTTCAGGCGCAGCGATCCGATATTTTGGCAGCCGAGAAACGAGGGGAAATATATTGCAAGGCTTAATTAAATAAGCACGTGATAGAGACTGGCAAGAGTTATGCCTTGCATTGGGAAGTTCGTTCACTACCTGGTAACAAAATATCAGCGAGCCACCTCCACCATCTTGGAGGAAGTGACGTATGGTGAATTACATTTCTAACGCACTGAATTAACAGCTCTCAGCTGATTGGCTAATTTTTTAAATTTTTATCAATCAGCTGACTGCTGTTAATTCAGTCCGTATTTGTATACATGTACGTCATTTCCTCTCAGATGGTTGAGGTGTCTCAGATTTCCTTGTAGTTACTATAAAGTTGCAATAAAGTTGTTACGGTAAGATACCGCGGACGTTTTAAGTATGTCAAATGTATCAGGGATGTAAAGTGATAGAAGAAAACTCTTTTCGAGATTGATTGCTTTTGCTTGGAATGAAATATCGACTTTTTTCTCGATTTTTATCGATGTATTTCTGAGACACCATTTTGGCCCACTCAAGTTTGACGAGTAAAAATCCGTGTTTCAAGTGTCGTAGCTTGAAAAATAATGCACCGATTTCGTTGATGTTTGTTTTAATGGAAAGAGAAATAACTTTGCTTTAATTCTGAAATATGTATTACATGTAAAATGCGTGATACATTTTTTTAATGTGGACTTGTTTGGGCAGGGGGTAAAACTCGCTTTGCATCCCTTTCTTTATTCATTAGTATTGGACCTAGGAACTGTTTTGTTTCAGCAATACAAACCCCTGTGGCGATATCTACTAATTGTCGCTTGATCACAAAGGCTCAGATAACTACTGTTTGGAGTGTACTGATAAATAAAAATCACAAAATAGTGCATTCACCGACGAACTCATATCGCTAGGGGGTTCCTCCCGCCAAGATCAAATGACAGTCTGTACAATGGCATGCTCTGACACAAGTTCAGTTAGCCAATTCAAAGTCATCCAACAGAAGCTTTCGGTGCGAGATGCTAGGATCAAGTAACTCAAGGCAATGCGTCCTTTCGTCTGATTCCGTAACATTAGGAACATGTTAAAGGAGCAGTAGCACGTATTTTTCGCTCAGATAAGTTGATGAAATGTATTTGAAAAATAATTTCACCAATAGTAAAACATCCTTCTCTCTTCGGAAAATAAAGTTTAAAATGAGTGTACAAAGCTTCGGTAAACTATCATTATAAATGGGAAATTTGCAAAAATAAAATTTGCAAAAAACGTGCTACTGCACTAGTATGTGATTGGCATGAGCATGTGTCTATACTGGGTGATCTCCGACCATGTTTCTGTAGAACCAGTTCGGATCCCGGTAGATGCACTATTTTACATATCATATTCCTCGAAATAGGGTCGATTTTTAATCAGATAGTGGTGGGGGCTAGGTTCGTATAATAAATCGAAAAACTTACCTGTGATATGTTTGGAATAACGCTTCTGCACTCATCGTTTGCATTATTTCCTTTTCAGGCAGAATTATCTGTAGAAATCAAATATTTCGTATAAACAAACATATTGCTAAATATTCTTACAAATTGCAACGAATCGACTATGGTATGTACATTTCATTAAAATCTCATTAATTTACAGTGCCTTGAACTGTCATAAACTTAGTTAAAGTGTGACTACGCCATAATGGAATATTTAGAATTCATTTTTCAATTCATTGGTGATGAATTCAGTTTACGATTTACAACACTACCATCCATTGGAACATCTAAATCAACATGTAACAATTAAACTGATTTAATGGCACAGAAATGACATGATACGTCAACAATAAAAAAAGAACACGTTAAACTCTTAACTAACGGTAGGTTACTATTGAGAAGGAAATTATTCCTAGCGACTAGCAAGTACAAACTAGCTTAACAAGTAATAAACGTGATTAGAATGTTTTTGATTGTATACTCACTCATTCATCAGGTTGAATGTGATGACGGAGTGAGCATATTACTAATAAACGTCGCTTATTTTCACATTCATGAAGTTTTTACGCAAAAAATATTCCCGTTCTTATGTATGCTACTTCTAAATACACTTCAAAGACTTGGTATATTTTAGTCTTACATACGTACCATTCCATTCTTTCTTAGTTTATCAAGAACTGGGTTTCCAGAATATTCTTTATTGATCATAGTCTCCGACACAAGTTTTCGGTGAGTTGTTTGTCTCAAGCTGTTAACAGCAGGCAGTCTCTGATTGAAGTGGGTTTGTCCCTTGATCTGTAATGAACAACACATGAAAAAACTACAATATGCACAGAAATATAAATCCAATAAGTTTTCACCAGAGTAAAGTACTTGATTGAAATACACATGTAGGTAAGTTTGTCAAAGGCCGCTTCATCTCTCTCTGACGAAACATTAAACAATTTACTCTGCGTCCTACATTATCATATACCTACATACACTTAGCTGACTTAAGCAAAATATACAGCAATACATACTGGACAAAAACAGTTAGGGATATATGCGAATTTTGAAAGTATAATGGTAAAACAATGGTATATATATATATGGTATTATGAATTATAAAAATCAAATATACCTTATTCTGATAACGTATTTTATCTAGTATAGCAAAGGAGGGCATTTTAGACACTTTCATCATATGTTAATTACAATTTCGAAACATTAAAGATATTTTTATTTCATCATCAATATAAACACAATTTATCAGATAATGAAAATAAGCATAATTCACAAATTCCCGTCATTGTATTCTTTTGGGGGAAAGTTTGACAGTTAGCCTTGAATGAGGCTTGTTGGTTCGTCAATGGCTAATGAAATGAACGTGATTAACATGAACATGAGTTAATGTCGTTTTTTTATACATTAAATATGTTTAATTTGCTATTTATTTTAACCAAAATATTATGTAAAGTATGTGTTGTCATAAAGAAATCTTAGCGTTTCTATTAAATAAAACTGCGAAAGGTGAAATAATATGTAAGAATAATCTACATACCACAAGTACGAAGATGAAGAAGGCGATGATAAACAGTCCAATTCCTATTTTCCGTGTTAAGGTTGAGAAGACTTCCATCTTGGAAAAGAAATGAATGACTATTATTTCATATTATCTGTATAATGCATTCGTATGGCGCCACAAATCCAACAACCGAAACTCAATATATTTTGCCAGTTAACCCAGTATGCTGCAACTAGGCGCAAATTCATGTTGATTGATCACCCACATAGGGCACAGCAATCAATAAACGTCTTTGAGAGTTATCCCCACTATAATCTGATTGGTCTTAGTTGGCCGTGATAGGATTTGGGATTATGTTGTTAACTGCTGTTTAATGAAGAGGGCAATATTTTGAAATGAAACATGTTGTTTTGTTACTAATTGAGTCGTAATGTCACCTCCATTATTGTATATTTCATAAAAAGGAAATATTTTGAATGTACCCTTACTACACTGAGATATATGTTTGCTTACTTTTAAGTGTCTTAAAGGGGCAGTAGCACGTTTTTTGCAAAATTTATTTTTTCAAATTTCCTATTTATAATGATAGTTCGTGTCATTTTAATTTACGTTAGAGGGTAAAACATCAAACCAATTATCCGTATTAGTAATAACGGTGTTGCGTTCAAATTTAGCTTAGTTGACTTCCTAGAAGAAGATGTAACTCTATTTCAGTAGTATGTATCACTCGTTGATTGATGTATTCTGTATGTTGTATGGTATCGCTTCTGTTACCCCTGGATATCCTATATTAATAAAAAAAAAAGTTTCAAAAAGTTTCTTGGCTATTCATTTTCAAATGACAAAAACAACATTTCGTTTTCGTTTATTTTGCCCCTCGATACGGGAAAAAAGTCACAGGTAAAAAAGTCACGGAAAAAAAATCACAAATTTCTGTAGGAAAAAAAGTCACAGGAAAAAAGTCACAACTTTTTATTAGCCATCAATAAAAACAATATTTCTCATAACAATATACATTAAAATAATAACATTTTAGAGACTTATTACTTATCTCTGGACATCATCATCATCTGGACATTTCAACACTCTTTATTGATAGCACTATTCTCACAATAGACTGTTAGACACTTAAAATACACTTGTTTCTGGACATCATCCTCTGGACATTTCAAAACTCTTTATTATTACCATATTTTACTTGGTTATTTATTGTTTCATTCTTTTTAGCTAATTATGTACTTGGATTATATACCTGAGCAAAGATTTGACTAGGTCTTAAAACAAGATGAACTCAATCAAAACATCAAAAGGTTTTAGAGTGGATATTCTCAATCTACTAAGTATACATACTGATTGGCTGTTAACAAAAACAACACAAGTCAACAGTTCATGGCTATTCATAGCAATTAACAAAAACAACACTCAATTTGTGATTACAATAAAGCCAATTACCTTACTATCCCAGCTTAAATGGTTATAAAAATATGTGGATTTACAACAAACAATAATTTAAAATGCATATCATTATTTACTAAAATAATGAAAGAATTAGTCACTTATATGCATTTTAATATAATTTGTGACTTTTTTCCTGTGACTTTTTTTCCTAGATTCCATATATTAATCGTGCGTGTCGGATATTTATTTTCCTTTTTCCGAACGAAAAGTATAGATATGGACATATTTCTTCACGTGAATATCAGATTTACATGATGCAACACTCACAAACACTTGTTACTAAGGGAATAACAGATGGTATTGAATATTTCAGTGCTGGTGTTTATGTCTCCTTGCCGTTTTGTTGACCACCGAAGCAAGTCAAAATGTCGAGCAACTTGATGGATTATAAAAACATACGAAAGGCGACACTTATGACAGACTGATGCTATAGAATATAGCTATGGATCTGTCTTGGGTGTGTCTATTAAGGGACAGTAAAATTTGCACAAAAAAACGTGTACATAACATGGGATATCGTACGGTTCGATATACAGCAAGTAGTGCCAGAACGATATAATTATTTTACAATCACTTATGTACAGTGGAAACCTTCCGTATTTTTCTTCACCATCAACAAAAATCATGGATTACGATTCATGGTTAACGTATGTTTTGTATGCATTCATGTATCCGTGCAACCTTTGGTTCAATATAAAGATTAATTCTCAAAACAAAATACCTAAAACTCTTCAAAGCTTCTTAACGCAAAACCATATAAAAAGTGCCACAAATCGTACTTACTTTCATTGCGTTGTGTCCTAATATAATCCGTATGTCCAACAGTCCAAAACTACCCTCCGAGATTATATAGTCCAATGGTCATCATAGTTTTGATCATAAAACCCTAAGGCTCTGGTCAAGCTAGCGATTTAGCGAGTTATCGATAGTTTTTCTGATAAAACCTTAATCTGTGTCCCCTATCAGTCACTCCGTGATGCCCCGGGAGACACCTTGCATCTGTATACATACAGCTGGCCTTTTAGGAGTTATATGAGTTAGGCCAGCCGGAGTATATGCGTGTCTCTTCTCCCCGTCATCGTTTCAAGTTCGCGGACTCAGGAGAATTATAACATATTTGTGTACAGGTGAGATAGGTCAATTTGGTTCAAACGTATTCAAACACTGATATTGATGCGACCGAGATGACGGTGGGGAGTTGGGGTAGAGAGGGGTAGGCATGTCAGATAGGGGAAGGCGTTGGGATAGAGAGGGGGTGGCGTGTCGGCTAGGGGAAGGGTTTGGGGTTGAGAGGGGGTGGCGTGTCTGCTATGGGAAGGGGTTGGGGTTGAGAGGGGGTGGCGTGTCTGCTATGGGAAGGGGTTGGGGTTGAGAGGGGGTGGCGTGTCGGCTAGGGGAAGGGGTTGGGTTAGAGAGGGGGTGGCGTGTCGGCTAGGGGAAGGGGTTGGGGTAGAGAGGGGGTGGCGTGTCGGCTATGGGAAGGGGTTGAGGTTGAGAGGGAGTGGCGTGTCGGCTAGGGGAGGGGTTGGGTTAGAGAGGGGGTGGCGTGTCGGCTAGGGGAAGGGGTTGGGGTAGAGAGGGGGTGGCGTGTCGGCTAGGGGAAGGGGTTGGGGTAGAGAGGGGGTTGCGTGTCGGCTAGGGGAAGGGGTTGGGGTAGAGAGGGGGTGGCGTGTCGGCTAGGGGGAGGGGTTGGGATAGAGAGGGGGTGGCGTGTCGGCTATGGGGAGGGGTTGGGGTAGAGAGGGGGTGGCGTGTCGGCTAGGGGAAGGGGTTGGGGTAGAGAGGGGGTTGCGTGTCGGCTAGGGGAAGGGGTTGGGGTAGAGAGGGGGTGGCGTGTCGGCTAGGGGGAGGGGTTGGGGTAGAGAGGGGGTGGCGTGTCGGCTATGGGAAGGGGTTGGGGTAGAGAGGGGGTGGCGTGTCGGCTAGGGGAAGGGGTTGGGTTAGAGAGGGGGTGGCGTGTCGGCTAGGGGGAGGGGTTGGGGTAGAGAGGGGGTGGCGTGTCGGCTAGGGGAAGGGGTTGGGGTAGAGAGGGGGTGGCGTGTCGGCTAGGGGAAGGGGTTGGGGTAGAGAGGGGTTGGCGTGTCGGCTAGGGGGAGGGGTTGGGGTAGAGAGGGGGTGGCGTGTCGGCTAGGGGAAGGGGTTGGGGTAGAGAGGGGGTGGCGTGTCGGCTAGGGGAAGGGGTTGGGGTAGAGAGGGGGTGGCGTGTCGGCTAGGGGAAGGGGTTGGGGTAGAGAGGGGGTGGCGTGTCGGCTATGGGAAGGGGTTGGGGTAGAGAGGGGGTGGCGTGTCGGCTAGGGGAAGGGGTTGGGGTAGAGAGGGGGTGGCGTGTCGGCTATGGGAAGGGGTTGGGGTAGAGAGGGGGTGGCGTGTCGGCTATGGGAAGGGGTTGGGGTAGAGAGGGGGTGGCGTGTCGGCTAGGGGAAGGGGTTGGGGTAGAGAGGGGGTGGCGTGTCGGCTAGGGGAAGGGGTTGGGGTAGAGAGGGGGTGGCGTGTCGGCTAGGGGAAGGGGTTGGGGTAGAGAGGGGGTGGCGTGTCGGCTAGGGGAAGGGGTTGGGGTAGAGAGGGGGTGGCGTGTCGGCTAGGGGAAGGGGTTGGGGTAGAGAGGGGGTGGCGTGTCGGCTAGGGGAAGGGGTTGGGGTAGAGAGGGGGTGGCTTGTCGGCTATGGGAAGGGGTTGGGTTAGAGAGGGGGTGGTGTGTCGGCTAGGGGAAGGGGTTAGGGTAGAGAGGGGGTGGCGTGTCGGCTAGGGGGAGGGGTTGGGGTAGAGAGGGGGTGGCGTGTCGGCTAGGGGAAGGGGTTGGGGTAGAGAGGGGGTGGCGTGTCGGCTAGGGGAAGGGGTTGGGTTAGAGAGGGGGTGGCGTGTAGGCTAGGGGGAGGGGTTGGGGTAGAGAGGGGGTGGCGTGTCTGCTATACGAAGGGGTTGGGGTAGAGAGGGGGTGGCGTGTCTGCTATGGGAAGGGGTTGGGGTAGAGAGGGGGTGGCGTGTCGGCTAGGGGAAGGGGTTGGGGTAGAGAGGGGGTGGCGTGTCGGCTAGGGGAGGGGTTGGGGTAGAGAGGGGGTGGCGTGTCGGCTAGGGGAGGGGTTGGGGTAGAGAGGGGGTGGCGTGTCGGCTAGGGGAAGGGGTTGGGGTTGAGAGGGGGTGGCGTGTCGGCTAGGGGAAGGGGTTGGGGTTGAGAGGGGGTGGCGTGTCGGCTAGGGGAAGGGGTTGGGGTAGAGAGGGGGTGGCGTGTCGGCTAGGGGAAGGGGTTGGGTTAGAGAGGGGGTGGCGTGTCTGCTATGGGAAGGGGTTGGGGTAGAGAGGGGGTGGCGTGTCGGCTAGGGGGAGGGGTTGGGGTAGAGAGGGGGTGGCGTGTCGGCTAGGGGAAGGGGTTGGGGTAGAGAGGGGGTGGCGTGTCGGCTAGGGGAAGGGGTTGGGGTAGAGAGGGGTTGGCGTGTCGGCTAGGGGAAGGGGTTGGGTTAGAGAGGGGGTGGCGTGTCGGCTAGGGGAAGGGGTTGGGGTAGAGAGAGGGGTGGCGTGTCTGCTAGGGGAAGGGGTTGGGGTAGAGAGGGGGTGGCGTGTCGGCTAGGGGAAGGGGTTGGGTTAGAGAGGGGGTGGCGTGTCGGCTAGGGGGAGGGGTTGGGGTAGAGAGGGGGTGGCGTGTCTGCTATACGAAGGGGTTGGGGTAGAGAGGGGGGTGGCGTGTCTGCTATGGGAAGGGGTTGGGGTAGAGAGGGGGTGGCGTGTCGGCTAGGGGAAGGGGTTGGGGTAGAGAGGGGGTGGCGTGTCGGCTAGGGGAGGGGTTGGGGTAGAGAGGGGGTGGCGTGTCGGCTAGGGGAGGGGTTGGGGTAGAGAGGGGGTGGCGTGTCGGCTAGGGGAAGGGGTTGGGGTTGAGAGGGGGTGGCGTGTCGGCTAGGGGAAGGGGTTGGGGTTGAGAGGGGGTGGCGTGTCGGCTAGGGGAAGGGGTTGGGGTAGAGAGGGGGTGGCGTGTCGGCTAGGGGAAGGGGTTGGGTTAGAGAGGGGGTGGCGTGTCTGCTATGGGAAGGGGTTGGGGTAGAGAGGGGGTGGCGTGTCGGCTAGGGGGAGGGGTTGGGGTAGAGAGGGGGTGGCGTGTCGGCTAGGGGAAGGGGTTGGGGTAGAGAGGGGGTGGCGTGTCGGCTAGGGGAAGGGGTTGGGGTAGAGAGGGGGTGGCGTGTCGGCTAGGGGAAGGGGTTGGGTTAGAGAGGGGGTGGCGTGTCGGCTAGGGGAAGGGGTTGGGGTAGAGAGAGGGGTGGCGTGTCTGCTAGGGGAAGGGGTTGGGGTAGAGAGGGGGGTGGCGTGTCGGCTAGGGGAAGGGGTTGGGTTAGAGAGGGGGTGGCGTGTCGGCTAGGGGGAGGGTTTGGGATAGATAAAATCAAGCTAAAAATGAGTGTACAAGGTTCGGTAAAGCCATGGGAATAGTTTTTGTCATTTGAAATAATAAAATGTGTCAATGAAATAACCGCCATGCATTTTTGCTTTAAACGCAACATCGTTATTACCACTACCGATAATTGGTTTGTGTAATAATATGGTTTACCCTCTATAACGTAAATTTAAATGACGTAAACTGTGGGAAATTTGAAAAAATGAAAATGAATTGGTGTTGTTTTTTTTAATTGTGTGTCAAAATAAATAATGCTGGCAAATCCTGCTAAAATGTCTATCGTCACCATGTGCACCGTATCGAAATGAACATATTCTATGCAACTGAACCCTGTGACACATAATGCGATTATTCTTCTGATTCTCTCTACATTTATGTACTAGACAAAATACTTTTATCGTTCATGAGGTAAAAGGTTATATTTTCAAATGTTTTCTATGTCGAGCGGTTCATGATAATTCTTTGCATTATAATGGCTGCATTTATTTCTACAGCCATAACATTGTCAGTGTTATCACTTAATCCGTCAATATACATGTATATTAAGGTGATGATATCTCGTAGTATCTCCTCCCTACTTGTTTTGCTGGAGGCAATTTCAAAATAAAAATTTATAAGGCCAGAGGTCATGATTATGTCACGTACCAATACACTTTTCTGTTTGTCTGTTTATCACGAAACTAGATGTTATCAAAATCGTCCCATTATAATATGTTTAACCTGGATTGTTCAATAAGCATTCCATTAAAATACATATAAAATACATAGGGCAAACAGAGCGCCTTTGAGCAGCTTAGCTTAGCTGGATATTGGCGCTATACAAATGTTTATATGTATGTATGTATGTATATGTGTAAAAGGAAATTCCTTCGAATATTGATTCCACAAAAATACCCCGATAGAACCCGGTCTTAAAATGAAGAAGATATACATTGGTAAAGGATAATTGATTTTAGATTGAAAAGATAAACTATTTTAACTCAGATACGCCTAGAGTAAAAATGGGAATGGGAAATATTGTTTATTATTTTACTTCGGTGTAGACAACTTAGAATTAAACTCATAATTTAAACTTATATTCATATAAGAGACACACGCGTTGGTGACATTGGAGCAGCTGCATCAAAATATTTTATTCGCGTGTCAAAATCAAACACCGAAGTAATGTATAATCGAAATGATAACAAGATAGAGTAGTGATAACATAAATGGTTTTATGGTAAATAACGACGAATATTTACCTTTTAATTTAAACCTCTCAGGCATGACCATATGGAACTATCAAACTGTTAATATAATGGTAATGTTAAATGATGTTCAAAGGTGACGCTAGAAACACTTATCGTTATTGATGTTCCTGCTGTGTATGTTCCATGCAATCTAGGAATGATCGCAATCTGCAGATTGTGAACAAACAATCGGCTGTATGGATCGATTCCCAGATGGTGAAGAGTTCTCAAATAGTTTTTTCTATCTCATCTACAGACTGTAAGGGTCGATTCCTAAATTGTGAGGAGCTTTCAACTCGTTTCTCTATCTTATCTACCGAATACAGGGGTCGATTCCTAGATTGGGAAGGGTTCTCAAATAGCTTTTTCTATCTTATCTACCGACTATAGGGTCGATTCGTAGATTGTGAAGGGTTCTCAAATAGTTTTTCTATCTTCTCAACAGACCACATGAGTCGATAGCGAAGGGTTATAATATTTCATCTACCAACTACAGGATCGATTCTTACATTGTTAAGGTTTGTGATATTTAATCTGCAGACTGTAGGAGTCGATTCCACTTACATTTATTCATTCGCTCTAGTAGTTTAAGCGCAGCTGCACTCAACAGTTTGTTCAGTGCTTAAATGGGCAGTACTAAATAGAGAATACTAGAGAATTCGCAATGTATTTGTTTGCATTATATGAAATGAGAAAAAAAACCCGCTGTATTCATTTTATATTACATTTTTTTACAATAAAACGTTTATATTGATAGAGTATCAACAAAGTTACAACTACCTGTTCAACGGACTTGGTAGTAATGTTATACGTCATTACGGACATATTGGACGTATAACATTACGGTTTTAACTAGATTGCATCAAACGTGATATGTTTAACCGTAGCAAAGCTTGCCACAGTCGTAGCTCCGATGGGTGGCTTCATTTCTCATTGATTTTATTTGTTAATGAATGCGTGCTTGTCTTTATGTAATTGTCAAATATAAATCAATCAGGATATTACCCGTTGTTCATATTTTAATCATACTTAACATTTGATTGACGTGATGTAATGTTAGTTTACAGATTCAAGTTAATGTGTGTTCAAACGTTAAATGTGTTTTATGGATAGAACTTTAAAAATATATATTTTATCAACGTGGTATGTCCTGGGCGGATATCGGATTTGTTTATCTACTTTAATTAAGTAAACGTTATTATTTAATACAGACTTATGAGATAGACCGTTTATCAGTTGGTAGAAGTATATCAAATTGTATGTTATTTAGGGACAAGGAAGTTCCGTCATGACAGAAAGGTCACGTGATTAATTCCTGAGTTCTATAATGTCATGTTATTGAAGTGACCTTTTTAGCGATGACATTTTACTGTCACTCTACCCAGTGAACATACATTCAAACCTCTTTCACTAAAATTACTTGGTGATAATAATGCTAATTCCAAGAATGACTGGTTATGATTTCAATATTTAATTCATATCAGGAAATTGAAGATATAAACCACCAATAGGCAATTACTGCATATTTCATATTCCTGTTTATTACCAATGTGGCTGAACATAACCGAGTCAATATTTTCGATTCGAGCACATCTGCATATATCACGTTTTGCCTGGTAACCATTGTCTCAGCTCAATTTCCCATTTGTCGTCGTCTGTGACGTCATAAAATAATTTCTCGTGACGTCACTGTAGCTTGCCCTCGTATGAGAAGTGAGTCGTTTCCTCAATTATTACACGATCTAAATGGGATAGAATGGATAATAAAGATACTCTGAAAACATCGGCAAAACGTGATAAATCCTTCGCTCTCCCTCGGGCAATACAACAGTTCAAACACGTTTCATAAACGTCACATGACACACTTCCTCGGGTAATAATCTCTATTTATTACACCGCGTAATCAGAGATTTGACAAATCCATTGAAGCATGACTAGCTCTGTGCCTGCTGATTGACGTAATACATTGTAGCTATATCAGATCTCTAAAAATACATTCTCATGGGATAACATTGTACTTGTCCAAATAGAGCGAATACTCTAATCAATTAATCTCCACTCCAAAATACGAAATATGAGTACCACATAAAAGACATGTCAATTATAAATGTATGTATATGTAGTAGGCAGGTTAATAGCAACACATGTTGAATATTCCTCTGTGAATTGTCCAAATTGTTGTTTGTCCACAAAAGATACGATCCGATGCAGGCTGATGATACATTTAATTCATAACAAACCAGACAAAGAAAACAATAAAGGACATTGTGTATACATCATTTCCGAACAGCAGTTACTACAACCATGTCCCATAATAACCTATGTTACAATACATCGGTATGCCTGACTCCTTAGTTAACAACCAATGGGGTCAATTTGAAATACTGATAACTACCCTCAGTTTCAATGGGTGTAACAAATGTATCAAGATTAAAATCTATTACACAGAAGGAATATGCGCATGGTAGAAGTTATTTAAAGGGACTGTAGCACGTTTTTTTGCAAAAACATTTTTTTTCAATTTTCCCATTTCTATTGATAGTTTATGTCATTTATATTTACAGTAGAGGGTAAATATATTTATAACACAAACCAATAATCCGAAGTAGTAATAACACCTTTTATTATTTCGAATTACAAAAACGATTTCCATGGCTTAACCGAACCATGTACATTCATATAAAACTTGTTTTCCCGAAGAGAGAAGTAGTTTACTATTGGTGACATTATTTTTCAAATACATTTTAAAGACTTATTTGAGTGCAAAAATGTGCTACTGCCCCTTCGAAGTGTTCTCCTATATATATAAATAATTCGAATAACGACAGCCTGATCACTCAACGTCGTTGACTGCAAATCAATTTCATTACAACCGATCAGTATCATGTCAATATAAAATGTGTAAAATAACATACTGTATATGGGAGGATATCATTTATGTAATCTCTGTTGGGATAACATATTTAAATACTGAATGGTAACAATGAAATCAATAATACTGGCTGGTATAATATATAATATAATATACTTATTATCCCACATCTTGAAAACTTTTCATGACCTTCGGGATAAGTATTTTAAACCAATTTTATATCTTTTTAAAAAGCCTTAGATTCACCAAATCACTACATACTGACATATTATAAAAATAATGATTTTACAGCAGTAATATGAACGGTAAAGTGAAGCGGCCTGAAAATATTAATATCTTCATAGCTTTTAAAAAAAGCAAGATTGTGTTGATATAAACTTCTTTTCCTGAGTAAGAGGACGTGTAGGACTACATGCGCACAAGTTCTGAGATGTCTCGAGACGTCACGTTATTCAAATAGAGAACTTAACTGTCAAGACGTCACGCTTTTTTATGTGTTTCCGTTCAAACTATCACAATCACAAACACGACTTTTTTAACAAGCCCACGTTGAACACAGGTCGTCAGCGAGAAGATAATATTTGTTCACTTTCGAAGCAAATAAAACAATAATCGCAAAATCAGTACAACAGATGTCAGTTCTTATATTAAATATAACATTTCTCTTTCTCTTCTTGTTGGAGATTTTACGAGCGCTTTCCAGATGAGCTGATTTCGCACTCAGAAATTTACTTGGCTATACGTCATTACGTTAAAGCTCATTCTCCTTAGGCTAGTACATGTCGCATACCTCTTAGTCCATTTAGAGTGATGTAACTTTATAACAATGAGGCAATTTAACATTTAGCCATCGATTGTGTTACCGATTCATTGGCATACTTAATAAACATTGATTAAATAGAATAGCTTGTATTTTTGAGATTTGCAAAATATAACAACAGAGTCAATATTTAGTCTTCAAAGATACACCATTTACACATATTTAAACATGAGAGGTGTATTTCACATTAGTATTTAGAGACGTATACCTTTGGAAAACATGTAGTTAAGTAACGTTAATTAACTGATAAATCAGGTCGAGGTTGTAGTATATCAACATGTTCAGCTGTTTCGTGCAAATGATCAAAACATTTGCAGATTGTTCGAATAATCTAGGAAGTTCCCATCATAGTCATAGTCACATCACAAATCAATTACTTTTTACACGATGATTTTACGGTCCCATCTCCTTTCCACATGTGCTGCTGGTAGTCCTTGTAAAGGGAAAGGTTCTTCCATGAATAGCTGTTGACGTCAACGTAACTGGTTTCACTCTTGTACCAGTTTCCTCTCTTCTTGGCACTGGATTCAGTATGTCGTCCAACTCTTTCCATGATCCCCTTCAGTCGACTCACGGGCAGCTTGTTCTGTGCACTGGCAGCGATGGCCATTTTATTGAGACTGAGTGAGGTGTTGATCCCGTTTCTAGTTGGGTGCGCTGTCCTGTTGATCACGGAGATGTTATGGGGCGGAGGAGAGAGCAACTCTGAGTCCTGTGTTGCATGGCTGAGCTGGGAGTGTCCAACTTTCTGCATGTCAGGGGATTGTCCATGTGATTTATAGCTTTCAGAGAACGATTCGCCTTGTGCTTCTTTCATTTCCGGGCTAGCTTCTACTTTCGTTTCAGGATTACTATCTTCTTGGACGTTTGGTTCTTCGATTGTATCACTTGATTCACCCTGAGGGTCTTTCCTCGTACATGCTGGTGTTGGTTCCCGAGCTGATGTTTGTGCAGACTCCGGTTCGTTTTCTTTAGCTTCTTCTTTCGTTTCTTCCTCCTTAGCTTCTTCCTTGGCGTCTTCCTTTACTTCATCCTTTGCGTCTTCCTGTTTCGCGTCATCATTTGATATCTTTTCAATGTCTTTATTTTCATCTGCGGTGTCTCCATTGGAAGCATCTTTGGTGACAGGTTCTTCTTGTACAGCGTCTTCGGATTTATCGGTTGTGTCAGCTTGTTCTGGATCTGAAGACTTCGCCTCGTCTGTAATTTCAGTATCCTTTTCAGCATCGATAACAGGTTTCTCATTTTCCTGTGTGTTATCAGGCGGTGAACCTTCCTGTGTGGTATCATCAACGGGCTTATCAGGTTCTACTTCAGGGGTCTCTACTTTCTGGGTCTCTTCCTCCATGATCAATGATCACGTGTTACCAAATATAAAATGTTACCTTATCACTAAGCAGCAACTCGGAACACAAGTGTTTCAAACTCTCATGTAGATGTATAGCTTCCTACCTGTCACCGTCTATGAGTTGTGCAGTTAACTTATTTCAGTCACTCTGTTCCACAAGCAATTATCCAGGTTAGAGCAGTGTGTATTCCATCCTCGAAATTCAAGGGTCACATTCCAAAACAGTAAATTAGATTCCCACTACAACGTGTGTTAAAGCTGTCTGTCGAAGCAGTATATTAAACACTGTGCTGCATATAGTGAACCTCCGAGATCGCCACTTCATACTAAAGTAAGCCGGATTATGTTGCCATTAGGAATATGTTTATAGCCAACAGTAAGCCCTCGTATCTTATCCCGCTGTTTGATAGAGCACACGGGTCGATACAGTGCGACCAAAATGGGTATATGGGTTTAACGCGTAATACACTGGGACTTCACAAGGGGGATTAGGTGTAGGGGGACTTAAACATATAAACCCATATCGTGTGACAACCGAGTCAGTCATTGATATTTATCACGTGACATAATTAATAACGCCACCAGGACTCCTTGGTGAATTTTATCCATACTAGATTTGTTTTAGAGATTGCTTTGTAGACCGGGTACCGTCTGCGGTGGTTGTCAAGCTGGAGCAGATTAACGTGGTTGATTAGCGCAAAGCTGTTTCAAGCTAACGCCGATTTAGTGATTTCTTAAACGCTGAATTGAACGCGCACGATTCCACCTTTGTAGGCCATTTAGGTTATGAACTTTAACAAATGACTTTTGTTAAGGTTAATCGCTAGTTGTTACCTTATACGAAGATATTGAAACTCGACCTAAGGTCTTCATAAACATGATATTAAAACTCATTGATTTTATTCTACACTATCTAGGTTATGGATTTTTTTAAAGTGGTTGTGTCATTTTGTAAGGCGCATTTTTGCACGAGGTACAAATGTGACACTATGAACATGACTCATCTCTCCTACTACAGCAATTTGCTTGTGTTTGTTGTCTTGCCCTATTACACATTTCTAATTGTCGACTTCTTCTAGTAAACGTCAAATATGAGAAAAATATAATATGCGAAAACGTGATACAGTGCCTTTAAAAGCTGAATTCTGATGTTCAGGCCAAGGTCAAAGGATGTTACAAATTATAGGTTTGGTCATGCTAAACAAGCACGTTGTGGCCCAAGAACACTGAAATAGTAGCAGATGGTGATTATGAATTATTCTGTGTTGACATAAGGAATATGCATGAATGGGATTGTCCTAAACACGTCTGTCTCACTGTCCCTTTTATTGTATCATTATGGGAATGGTTGACACCCGAATCACATCACATCACATCACATCACATCACATCACATTTAATGATAAACACACGATTCCGATTGTCATGGATTTTTACCACATTTTTACCGTTTTTGGTTTTAAAGTTTAACTTATTTTGAATAAACTAATTTATATCTATGTGTGTCATTCTTATAGCTTGGGTGTTCTTTTAAGGGATAAATGATTGTAGTGTGGACTACCTGTGGGGAATCGTATGATCGATATTTGATCGTAGTAGATTTAAAGGCGCTGTAGCACGTTTTTTTGCTGAAATAAGTCGATGAAATGTATTTGAAAAATAATGTCACCAATAGTAAAACACCCTTCTCTCTTCGGAAAATCAAGTTGCAAATGAGTGTACATGGTTCCGTAAAGTCATGGGAATTTTTTTTGTCATTCGAATATAATAAAATGTGTTCACAATAAAATGGCCGCCATGCAATTGTTGCTTTATACGCAACACCGTTATTACCACTATGGATAATTGATTTGTGTAATAAGATGGTTTACCCTCTAAAGTAAATATAAATGACATAAACTATCATTATAAATTGGAAATTTGAAAAAATAAAATTTGCAAAAAATGTGCTACAGCGCCTTTAAAGCGCGTCATAGAAGCGAATGAATGCTCAGTTTATAGTATTCATTAATATATTTTTTATTTGAAATGTTAATCTATGATAAAAGGTTATTTTTGATGTTTTGATTGGCCTAGTTGATTTAGAAGCACTTCATTGACAACCTGAGAATATATTTCAATTAAGTTCTAAAATAACACGCACCCACATAAAATATGATACAGTATAATGTAATGTAGACGTTTAAATGGATCTATGTTTACATTACGTGTAGTTTATTAAGGAGTGATTCACACATGTATTGTGATATTACAAAAGTATATTAACATTCCAATGAAACTATATCATCTTATCAAAATCATATTTGTCTGTACAACAATGACACGGGGAAGTTACAATGCATAACATGCGGCTCAGTAGGTCATCGTGACCTTAACAGGTTATCGGTCTTCCAGGAAAATCAAATAAAATTATTGCGTTTTCATGAATGTTTTTTTAGATGACATCTAATATTTCGTGAAATTATGATTTATATCTACAACCGTGTAGTCACCTGCCCGCCTTTAATTATGTACCGGTATGTAGTAGAGAGTTGTTTATGCAAGGTAAAAGCAGATTCAAAACGATATTAATTAGGAGAGATAAACCTACTGTGTTTTTTAACCTTTTGTGAGTCTTACGTACATGTAGATTCGATACCAATTTTTATCATTCATGCATAGACCTTCGCTCTCGGCTTATCGCGGTCGTGCAGTTGGAAAGGCACACAGTCTCAGAGAGTACATTTACTCCTGTCGACTCGTCGACTTCTGTAGTTTCACTGTTTAAAACATTTGTCCAAATTAGAATAATCTCCCAAAACAGATACAAAGATTAAATTACGCAGAAGGAAACATAATGGAAACCACAGAGCAGAACTGATTTACGCCAGTTTATTTCAATGAGATTGTTTGGCCTAGAGTGTTACGTCATAATGTATTCAAACGCAGTAAAGCACAAAAATCGTGTTCCACCCTCCGTTTGACGATGACATAAACCAATCAAAATCAAGGATTTTAAAATTTCTTGGTAAAATTATAGTTATTACTCGCCCGTGTGAGATACTGCAGTGTAGTATTTATACGGCAATATTAAACTAGTGTAATACCGCCGTGCGCATGACGTCACAATAGTTTGCGGTTATGACGTCACAATTGGAGTAACGTCGTCACAATGGTATCGGACTTGCGGGAATAATAATTTCAGAGCCATGTCGGCTATTTCGCTGGATTATATGTTGGCGAGTAATAAACAGAATACTAAACTCTCTTCTATTGGATACCATTTTTATTAAACTCGTGAATGATTTGGTATCAAACTCGCTTTCGCTCGTTTTATACAAAATCATTAACTCGTTTAATAAAAATGGTATTGAATAGAAGAGAGTTTAGTATCCTCTATATATCTTCAAGAAAAATTTAAATTTATAATATTAAAGAATAACCTTATGTGTTGTATTATCACATAATCTACTGCTACATGATATATCAGTGTCGATAAACTTCCTTGTGCGGAATATAAGTAGTGCCAAAATACACATTCTGATAAGACGGGTTTCGCACATTCTATCCCTCTTAATATGCTCAGCAAATACATAAATAGTATTCATATTTCTATCAATATGCGATATACCAATGGCACACTGTGATTGTATGATAAAACAAACAGGATCAATTACCAAATGGTATTGTCTTACTTATTCAGAGAAAATATATCGAGTATACACGGGCGTCTGCGTGACAACCTACCGACAGTAATGATCCGCTTTGGTGAACAATATGATTGCCACTGTTTGGCTTAGTGACAAGTACGCTTTGTTAAATAGAGATTACCTGAGGAAGTTAGTCATAATTGTAACATGATTTCGGTGTATCCTTGATTCTGATTGGTTGATTTGCCTATGTTGAATGACAATGAATACCCGCAAATAAGTTGGGGCGAATCACCGCGAACATATACATCATGTTCACAAGATCCGGCCCGACTCAAAATGTTATTTTTCGATTTCTCTTAATATGTGCCTCTTACTCAAATTTGACAGATGGCATTATCATTTTCTAACCTGTGTATAGCAGTATAGGTAACAAATAACTCTCAAAATTAATTAGTTTCAAGTAACTGAAATGTTTTCAACTAGTAAGATTTGTCCAAGTTTGACGCCTTCTTCCATGCGGTTGTGTTTACCGAATGCCGTTGCCATGGCATGACGTCATAGTGATCAACCGTTTTGACGTCACAATGCTAGCGTCATTGTCACAATGGGTTAGGGCAAGTTTAAGATTTTTTTCCTAGGTATTTTACTGTGTTGATGTCGTAGATAAATGTTTATCGCCATCTAAAAGGATACGTGAATATTGTGAAGTGAACAAACTTGAGTGATACTGTTTGAGCTTATGTGTAAATTGTTGCCAATGTAAATATTACGCCAAGCATTTATATTTATTTTGACCTGACCACACCTCTTACAAAAAAGGAACAGTCGCAAAGTCCTTTCCACTCAGAGATAGGTACGCAACAAGAGAGTTCGTTTCTAAACGCCTGATAACTAACGGTCATGTTACAATATCGATAAATAGTTGCGTTTGTAAAATTTCCGGGATTCATTGCTATTCAACACCCGCAAATTTCGGCGTTTAAAACCTCCGGCTAACGCCGTCGGTTTTAAACTAAATTTGCGGGTGTTGAATAGCAATGAATCCCGGAAATTTTACAAACGCAACTATTTATCTTATAATTAGGTTTACGAAATGATTGAAAATGTCGTATTGCCCGAGCGAGAGCGACGGTTAGCCAACATTTTTCACGAGTTACGTGTCCTCAGGTAACAATTTCTTACTCGATTATTTGCAACCATATAGGTAATACGAAAGTATATGACACATATATACATGTACATATCTGTTGATACATGCATTGATCATATAACTTTCATTTGGGATAGTATATATTCACTAATTATATCAATTGGCATGGTAGGAAATGGTAGGCAAGTACATGTATGACGTCGGGCTATGTAAGTACGTATGTTGGGAAAGGTACCCATAAGGGGCATTGTGGGTAAGTCGCTGTGTCAGGGGAGTTAATGTACTTGACTTGTGAACATGAGTGCATTGGTAGATACTAAACGCTCTGTGCGTTATTATCACTGTTAGCAGTATAGAATTAGTAGCTGCAGAAGTAGTAGTAGTAGTAGTAGTAGTGGTAGTAGTACTAATAGTTGTTGCAGTAGCAGTAGTAGAAACAAGTAGTTGCAGTATAGATATATGTTAGCAGAAGTAGTAGTAGTAGTAATAGTAGTAGTAGTAGTAGTAGGCGTAAGAATATTGTAAGAAGTAATACATGCAGCAGTAGTTGTATTAATAGTGATAGTAGTAGTAGGAGGATGAGGACTAGAAGTAATAGTAGAAGTAATAGTAATAAATGTAAGTAGTAATGATAGTTGTTAGTTGTAGCAGTAGTTGTTGTAATAGTTGTTGTAAGAGTAACAGCAGTAGTCGTAGTGGAAGTAACAGTAGTAGTGGTAGTAGTAGTGGTAGTAGTAGTAGTAGTTGTAGTAGTAGTAGTAGTAGTAGTAGTAGTAGTAGTAGTAGTGGTGGTAGTGGCAATAAAAGTAAAAATAGTAGCAGTAATAGTGGTAGTAGTAGAAATAGTAATAATAGCAGTAGTGGTAGTAGAAGTAGTAGTAGTAGTTGTTGTTGCAGTAGTAGTAGTAATAGTAGTAGTAGTAATAGTAGTAATAGTAATAATATTAGTAAAAGTATGAAACCAATCATACATAAATAAATAGTAGTCATTTAGAATATATATTGACCGAGATAAAAGGAAAACACTCAATTTTAACGCTATTACTACCGACAAAAGCAAACAATAAAATACCTTTTACAAATGTGCACACACGTTGTCTTCTATTTGTTCGGTTTGCACAACACGTGTTTTACTTTGCACAAATACGTGTAACAGAAGCTTTGCAAGTGTAAAACAAGCTGGGCGTTTTGTTCAACAAAGCAATCTTAAAACAATATAGAAGAAATAGTCATCTGAATTGTTTGAATGAGGAAGTTGTGCATGTAATATAAACATTTCACTTAATCAGATGTACAGTTTATGGGTAAGCGTGTGGTGTTTGAAAACATGCAACATGCAGTTCAGTTTACTTCTCCCTCGACGAATTCAATTGATATATGACGTTGAAATGTATTTTAAAAAACGTGCCTGATGGCAAATGTTTATTAAATGAATGATGGACATGTCTGCAACACCATTCTGAGGAGGATCATAATGGAGTTGAATTAATGACACAACATCGTCTCGGTATGGTGATCGAGGTATAGGCAGAATAAGGATAGAGTGATAAATGTGTCAAATTTTAAATTACTTCCATGACTTTAGTTGATGTTATGACTAAATTACTTGACTTAATATTGCTTCATTTACATTACTATGTTAATACATGTCAAGTGTAGTTTTAGGGATATAAACATGTCAAGTCCGTGTTTTACTCTATCACTTAAGTCAAAGCAAACAATGATATTCCTTTCATAAAAGTGAAATAAAGTTGTCCGCTATTTGCTCTGCTTGCACAATATTAGTAGAAGAGAAAACAGAAGTAGTATTAGTGAGAGAAGAAGTGAAAGTAGTAATAATAATAGTAGTAGTTTGAGTTGTGATCGGAGTAGTAGTATCCGGTAGTTGAAGTACAAACTGTAATAATACTAGCAAACATAGTGGTAGTAGTAGTAGTAGTAGAAGTAGTAGTAGTAGTAGTAGAAGAAGAAGTAGTAGTAGTAGTAGTAGTAGAAGCAGCAGAAGTAGTAGTAGTAGTAGTAGTAGTAATAGTAGTAGAAGTGGTAATATTAGTAGAAGTAGTAGTAGTAGTAGCAGCAGCAGCAGCAGTAGTAGTAGTAGTAGTAGTAGTAGTAGTAGTAGTAGCAGTAGTAGTAGTAGCAGTAGTAGAAGAAGTAGTAGTAGTAGAAGTAATCTTATTTAGAAGTTTTATTTATTTCAAGGTTATTCTAGATTAAGCAGGTGATTCTTATAACTTCTCAGAAGAATATTTGCTACTGTTCTTTACACATTCCAAGATACAGAAATTATTTTCCAGTTAATATTTAAATCATGTTTCTTTTAACAAATGCACACGCAGCATTTAAGTACTTTGGGCCATTTTATATGTGGTGTACATTACCAACAGTGTACCTAGTTTATCTGACCTCTTAGTCATTTAATGAGCTTGCAGATGATGATCATGGTTGGGAGTGAGATATAAAAATACTTGCAAATCACTTAAATGGCAGGCTGTCCGACTTCAAATGATGTTTAAACAACGATACAACGCTTTCTGTACAGGGGACTCGTCCTTATACTAAGGAATGTCAGATGTTGGTTAGTTTCGTGCATTCCTCTGGTGATCCGAACCAGACATTTCTATGTTTTACATTTAATTGTGACCCCACTTTACAGCTGCATCTAAATCAGGAGATGTGTTCGTGTTCTACGGATACAAGCGTATCCTGGTTGTTTTTAATTGACAACGCGAATGTCTATAAATTCCTTGTAGCTCAGGAGACATGAAATGGGTGTTTATGTTTCGCAGAAGATAGTGACTTAACAGGACAGAGAGAAGATTGGTTAGAAATCACCGGGAATTTATTCAACGGCTTACACTTGTAACAAGTGATAAACATTCCAACAATTACTCCAATAAAAGACAACCGAGTCATTTATATCATTCACACCTCACCAGGGTTTTGTTAGGGACGTCACGTCCAACTGCATCCATCATTTCACGTCGAGCAACGTAACGTGTAGCGTTAGAGGTCCGCGCGATTAATACTGTATCATCAGTTGTAATTTATTTTAGGTAATTATGTTTTTTAGAATTCAAGTGTTTTTTCTGTTTTATGTGACATTTGTGGCATCCCAGACAGATGTGACCCGTCAAAATGGCGCATATGGTTCGAACGTCGTTGAAGGCGTCATAAGCATTTTACGTGATGCGTGTATTTTCCCTGACAACAAGCTCTTCTTAAGGCGTCTGGCGTACGTGGAGTCGCAAGATGGTGTCAATCCAAAGACTTTTCGGAATGGGTACTTTGGAGGAATTTGGCAGGTAGGTAATGATAGAATATTAATAAGTTACGCTATTTTAAGCTTCGTCGTAGCTCTTAGTGATTCTAGTACAAATACTGACCTTTCGTTTAACTGTATGATAACATTTAGGAAGAGTGTAATGAATCATCATGTCTTTTAAACATAATGTATTTATATTTTGGAATTATTCTTAGAAAGAGGTCATTTCTACTTTCTGTGTACAAAGGTCAACCTAAAATTGATTCTGATATTGTTTAAAGTGAGCAAAGAGGATAAACACTTATTTTTCAAAACCACCATAATTGCACAAATAAACAGAACACTATCTCTCAATATAGGATTTAACATAAAATTATATTACTTTTAAACAATAGAAACAAATGTTAAGCGTATTCACTTGAACAAAAGTTGACATATGCTAATCCAAAGAAGACGAATCGGTTTTTAAAAATAATATTTCTCTATTTGTTTTCTATGAGCATATAGGGAAAGTTCAATCGAGTTCTATTATCCCAAAATGTAAGGTTACATTCCTGTTTATACATTATTGTATTAGTGTTCATGATAACACAATCTTTGACAATTTCAAAATTCCCCCCCCCCCCCCCCCCCCCCCAAAAAAAGTTTGAATGAGCATGGAGTGGTTTAGTCGTTACATCCCTTTCCTTTTCTATAGTAATAGGGTAGGGTCTATATGGGTATATGTCTTTCAAACGCTGTTTCTAAGCGACACACGCCCCTGTGCTACATATGACTAAAGATTCACATGTAAGACTGTGAGCTATAAACGTTTGTAAACGCCTATATTGAAGTGAAATGAAAGTTTTATCATTGAGTTGGCTTAAAAGACTCTTGTTTATGATTTGACTTACTAATCAGTAATGTTTGCCCAGGATGTTTACGTCAGGAAGGAGAGTATTAGTCTAACACTAAAAACTAATTGTTAAAAAATTTAAAGGGAGCCTTTTCCATTTCTTACAGTCATCTTTTCAATATTTAATAACATGGTGATATTTTCAGAATAAATACTCTTTTCATAGTCTGAGTGTAAGACTAGAAGAGTATATATAAACAGATTTCTGATTTCGTTTCACAAAATCTTCACATAGAGAATCCTATCAGGCACCAATACAAACTATAGTCTGGTAAAATAGACTATACCTCCCTGCACGCTTTTATAGTTCTTGTACGAAATAGGGGTGTCACCTTCCTGCCAAAATATAACATATGTACGTCTGTCTGCGTCCTCCCCCCCCCCCCCTCCCCATTTCTCTCTCTCTCTCTCTCTCTCTCTCTCTCTCTCTCTCTCTCTCTCTCTCTCTCTCTCTCTCTCTCTCTCTCTCTCTCTCTCTCTCTCTCTCTCTCTCTCTCTCTCTCTCTCTCTCTCTCTCTCTCTCTCTTTCTCCGAGTATCACATTTCTTACATATCACATATCTTTATATTAATAAACAAAACAAGAGGTATGATCCTTTAAAATATGGTCGCCAAAAATATACCCTGGTCTTTCCTCTGAAGCAATGAAGTGACTTCTACTTTTAATCTATGCAGGTCGACCGAGATATGTTCGATTCTAGCAAGACCCTGATCCGTCCAGACCTCTCAGACAGCCTCAGGAACAAGCTCGGGATTGCCTGGTCCAATACCACATGGGAAGATCTTCGTAAACCTCTATTTTCTGGACTGGCAGCATCGATATATCTGGAGACTAAAGGCGCCCCTGACAACGTTCCAACGACCATTGCAGATCAGAGCAACTACTGGACTACCAATTATAGAACAATCGGCTTCCCTCAAACATTTCAGCAGTTGGCGGGAGAGCTTGATGTAGGTGAGCAACATTTTAATATACGGGGAGAGGTAAGGCCAGGTGAGGCGGGGTTTAAAGGCTATGTAGCACGTTTTTTGCATATCATTTTTCTCAAACTTGTCATTTTTTTATTAATGTTTATACAATATATTCTTATATTAGAGGGTAAAACATCTCATTACACGGCTCGATAAGCTGTAGACATAAAAAAACGATTATCGGTATTGGTAGAATATGGAGTGACGTATAAAGCGACCATTTTGTAGAACTCATAGAAGGTCATAGGCGATTTTGAGATTTCAGACAGCAAGATGGTCAACCGTTCCATCATACCATATTTAAAACTCTACTTTGTGAGTGTGTACATGTAGGTATGGCCACATCAGTCAGATCACTCGAACTACCTTCGAGCAGTCATTTTAATATGAACAAATTAAAATGGCCACTCGAAGGGAAATGGACTCGCATGACTTAACCGATTATTGTACATTCGTTTTAAAACTCTTTTTAATTTCGGAGATTATTTAGTCATTTGTAACACTTTTTTGCTTCTTTTGTGAGAGTACTTCATCTCAGTAGGCAGAACGTGCTACAGCGCCTTTAACGCCGCATTCAAGATAATCTATATACAGGGAGAAAACACAAATTTAAGCAGCTTGTTTGATGTAGGTGAGTCAATATAAACATAGGCGTAGGAACGGTTAAACAATTGTGTGTTATAGAAGCGACTGGGTGTAATATATAAGGGACCTTTTAGCGTTAATTATTACTATAATTTGCCAAATGATTTACATATCAGACCATATATATGGGGTTTGACGATGCTGTTTTACTCCAAAAGGGCCGGAAACTGTCATTTTTGTCGAGGTAACTTGCAAAATCAAAGTTTTTCTATCTTCTTTTTAGCAAGAACGACTTGTTAGTGGTAAGTAAGTGGGTACCTGGAGGAGGTGACCTTTGAGCGCTACGACAACCCAGGTTGGACCAGGGTAATAACGTTAGAAGAGTCCAATTGGCGTGTTATTATTATTATTTCAAAATACTTTTACCATCTTTTTAGCAAGAACGACTGATGCAAATGCAACCAAATTTTGCAGCCCCGTAGCCCTTGCCCTGGAATCGCAAGAATAAGCTTTTGGGCCAAATCGGCCCAGCCATTAAAGGTCCAGTTCAAATCTAAACTTCGATTTTGAACATGGGAACATTTGTTCAAAATACACTTAGAGACTTACAACTTTATAAAAATATATGTGCATTGACAATGCGAGCAGAACATTTAATCATGACGATTTCGTTGGTCACGTGGTTTCGCCGCCATTTTGATTTTAGACACTTTTCAACATTTCCCGACCCCATGCACTTTTGACAATCTTTCTCCTCTGAAGATACAAGCATGAGAAAGCTCATATTTTCACATAATGTAACTGAGGTATTGCACACAAAAATGACCTCACGAATCGCGCAAATTCGCTATACATTTGCACAGTGTGTATTTTAAACCTGGTGATTTTTAAAATAAGTTATTTGGTCATAACTCAAAAACCTACACGTCGAATTTGATGATTTTTTTAGGAGAGTGAGATTGGACTAAGGTCTTTATGAATCAATAATGAAATCGCTCGCGTACAGTCATTTCCGGCCATAATTAAGCTTACAATTTCTAAAAATCGCGTTTTGTGAGTTTTTGTAAATTCATAACTTAGTAACCATAATTGGTAGAATGTTGTTTATCAGACAGACAACACATTTTCCTGAATATTTAAATTAGTATAATAGTGTTCATAACCTTTGAGATAGGGGTATTTGAAGTTGGACAATATCTTCTTTCTAGCTTGACAATGGCCCCGTTTGTAGTGTGTTAAGTACCAATATCATTTTTCAATCTTACACTATCTACAAACAATGGTTAAAATGGCAAAGCAGACATACGTGGAAATGGTGAGATTAGTTTTAGTTGATAATTTGATTTGTGTGTTGTATTTTTACGAAGGGTAAACAATAGGGATACAATTATCGACTTTTCTTTTCTCACAGGTTGCAAAAAGGATGAACGACTGGACCTCCTGTTCCTTGTTGACACGTCAGGACCAGTTTTCACAACTACGCATATCAAAGAATTCATGAAGAACTACATCAACTCGGTAACCATTGGACCAAATAATGTCAGGATAGCTGTTGAAAGCTATGGAACCATCCCTCAAGTCAACATTCCCTTGACAGCTTACTCCGACAAGCTTGGACTCCTTGCCGCCATTGATACCATGACCTTGACCCACGGCGGAGCTGACGCAACCAAGGCCCTGGAAACAGCCTCGGCTGACATCTTCAATCCATCCAAGGGTTCCAGAAATGACGTCGCAACGGTCCTTATCTTGATCTCCAGCGCCAAGATGAATATATCTATGGAGTCCATAATCGAATCCATAAAGCTGAAGAATAAGGGTGTGTCTATCTACACTGTTGGTACAGGCCTGAGCAATCCAAAGCTTCACCAGATTGCCAGTGAACCGTTCTGTGCCCACTCTTACACCGTACGAGACTACACCGAGCTTGTTAGCTTGCATCCGTTTGTGGCGCAAACGTCGTGTAGAGGTAAGTGTAGTACTTGATCGAGCTTGTTGCTCGCAGACAGTGCCCTTGAAACACTCTAACCTTTTACTGCGACACGCTTAATGTAGACATTTCAACCAAATTAAACGCTACATAATGCCCATAGCTTAGCATATTTACTCTGTGTATCGCAATGCATATCTGCGCGACTTAATTGGTGCGTATTGTCAAGCAGGTTTGAATATAGATGGGAGTAAACTCTACTAAAAAGGTATGCAATGAAACAAAATGTAAATTAAAGGTGTTCTATTGTACAGGAATAAAATAAAATTTATACAAAATTTGGCCCGAAATTAAAATTATTTTTCTTTTCAAAAACAACTTGAGTTCAGTAAATACATTATTCTAAGTTTACGATAGCAAGGATAGTAATGGAAGTATTTGGAAACAAGCTATAACAGCTGTTATTTTATCGTAGGTGTTCAACACTAATATTTTCAGTTACCGCCCTGACGCAAACGAGGGTATTTTATTCCCGCTTCCTTCAATCAGAGAAACAACCATGTACATAACAACCAGGAATAATGAGCAACAATCAAACCTAATTCAAACCACATCATGTGTACATATATTCTTTCTATATTAGTATCTTATACACATTTTCATCATGTTATGCTGGAACATTTTAGATTAAATAACAAAATTAATTTTCTATTTGGTTAGGTTAATAAATGTCCCCTCTGCTATAATAATCTAACAACAGATATGAGTTGTATTGTATTCGTCTTAAGCTCTGCTATCAAAATTAATGCTTAAAAGTTTGTATATGGAATACAAAGTTTTTGGTATAATTTAAATTTGACTATTTCTCTTATTGACACTTTTTTCAATATCTTTTCAAAACTCTTATATTACTCTTCAAATGTCTCATATACAACTCTACAGTGATATCGGAAAGTACCTATTCATGACATAACCGAGTCGTTTGTAAAGTGCATGTGTATTAACAGTATACAACTTTGTATGTCAGTGGCTGTTGGACTGCAAGTGGGAGACTACACGTATCCTTGTGGGTCAGATGTTCTTGTGCGTATACAGAGCAGTTCTATAGGAACATCCGTGAAGGTGAGCAGATATAATAACATTGCTACTTGGCCGAGATGCTGAGATGTGTCGCGGGTTGATATATATTAAGGGTTGATATGTGTCGCAGGTTGATAAAGATTAAGCGTCGAGCTGTGTCGCAGATTGATAGAGATTAAGTGTTGAGATGTGCTGCGGGTTGATAGCGATTAAGTGTCTAGATGTGTCGAGGGTTGATAAATATACATTAAGTGTTGAGATGTGTCGCAGGTTGATAGAGATTAAATGCTGAGATGTGTTGCATGTTGATATAAATTAAGTGTCGAGATGTGTCGCGGGTTGGTATAGATTAGGTGTTGAGATGTGTTGCAGGTTGATATAGATTAAGTGTCGAGATGTGTCGAGGGTTGATTTATATTAAGTGTCGAGATGTGTCGCAGATTGATATATATTAAGTGTCGAGATGTGTCGCGAGTTGATATATATTAAGTGTTAAGATGTGTCCCGAGTTGATATATATTAAGTGCTGAGATGTGTCGCGAGTTGATATATTTTAAGTGTTGAGATGTGTCGCGAGTTGATATATTTTAAGTGTTAATATGCATCGAGGGTTGATATATATTAAGTGCTGAGATGTGTCGCGAGTTGATATATTTTAAGTGTTAATATGTATCGAGGGTTGATATATATTTAGTGCTGAGATGTGTCACGAGTTGATATATTTTAAGTGTTAATATGCATCGAGGGTTGATATATATTAAGTGCTGAGATGTGTCGCGAGTTGATATATTTTAAGTGTTAATATGTATCGAGGGTTGATATATATTTAGTGCTGAGATGTGTCACGAGTTGATATATTTTAAGTGTTGAGATGTGTCAAGGGTTGATATATATTAAGTGCTGAGATGTGTCGCGAGTTGATATATTTTAAGTGTTGAGATGTGTCGAGGGTTGATATATATTAAGTGCTGAGATGTGTCGAAATACCCTACACCTTGTTTTCAAAGATACAGCGCGTACAAGTTTAGAATATAACGTGAACATCAAGTGTGTGAATATAAAATTAATATATATGTACATATATAAATATATCATATATCATTTGACCTTATTTTTTGGTAACATTAAAGTAAGATTATTAAACCCGTATCTATCGATTGGTTGATGTGCACGTTTATTGGAACCTTATTGGTAATATCCTTTAGATTATAGTTTTTATGAATTTCTGATTTTTGTATAATGGAAAATTGAAATACAATGAAATGAAAATAAAAATGCATTTCAACAGGTATCTGTGGACAATGGGTCGTCAGAAGTGTACGCAAGTTACGTGAATTCACAACCTTCCAAAGACGTTAACAATCTCAACCAATCAGTGTCAAACACTCAACCATCATCCTTCTACATCAAAGACAAGCGACCTTTGACCTTGGCAGTGGAATCAGAACATCGGAATATACCGACCTGTTCCGGAAACATCCACATCTCTGTGGAACCTGCAGTTTCAAAACGGGCAGGTAGGGAGTTGTAGCAATTTGTTTATCTTTAACTAAATAGTGTCGCCCAATGTCAACATTTCATCTTGGGAAGTAGCTTTTTGGGGTTTTCCCGTTGACCCGTTGGCTAATATATTTATGCAGAAAATATGCCAAAATATTGTGGCCATGCATTGCGGTGAAACCTATCGACTGGAAATAACAAGCTATGAGTCTCTTATTCCCGTAGCGTGTTTCTAGCCAATATACAACATGTTTTTAAGGTCTATAGGTGGACCATCTATTAAACTGTTAAGATCGATGTCATTATACCATGACTTTACATCGACAATAGGGCCAATGTCAAACATGTTGATAACGCTATCACTTTACGGTGCAGAGTGTTGTTGAAATTATGCCAAATATAATTCAACACATTTTGTACAAATATGCTCTCAATAAGAGGCTATTTTGGTGGCGTTATTCTGATTTCATAAAAATTGAATGTGAAAGATATATTTTACGTACGCTTCATTCCAGAATGTCAAAAGAAGAAACCGGACATTGTTCTTCTACTGGACTCAACAAACACCAAATCAAAATCAGATTTTCAATCCATGGTTGAGTTTGCCTCAAGATTCGCCAACAACTTCAAAATCGGCCCAAACGCCGCTCAGATAGCCATGGTAACGTATGCCGAACATCCGCTGAATCAGTTTTGGTTGAAAGCTTTTCACCGCCAGGAGGACGTGCAGAACGGAATAAGAAGCGTCCAGATGCGGGGAAGCAAGCCAAACCTTGCTTCAGCATTGAAATTCCTCCGGGAACAGACTCTGATGCCTTCCTACGGACTGAGGAAGGACTCAAGCAGGATTGTAGTTGTCATTACCGGAAGTGCTGTTCAGAATAGTGGATTCGTCGCATCGGAAGCTCATCTTCTGAAGAACCTAGGAGTCAGAGTCGTCGTTGTGGCGGCAGACGCAGCTGCGAAGGATCCAACGATGGATCTTCTCGGATCTGGACCGGAACATGTTCAGAAGCTGAAGAGTTACAGTGATATGACGTCAGCGGTCAGCAAGGCCGTTGTGGAGAGCTGTGGAGGTAGGTTACTGTCTTTAGTTTAGACGAATTCAGCTATTATCAGAGAAGGACGCTGAGATGTTGGTTTCAGGGGCTTAGTCATATATTCATGAACTAGTTTCAACTTTCATCTTTTACAATATCGTATCTATTTTAGCTTTGTCATCTTTGTCAAGTTTATGATGTCCTTTTTATTCAAGGTTTCAATAATAAGTCAACCAAGCCAAGATCTTTTAAAAGGTGTTGGTCATGTGGCTATTGTTTCTGCTATTATTGGTCATATTTGATTGACCGTCGTTCATATAAACTATCTCCTGTCGAATTCAAAGAGCATTAATGCACTGATGTTCGACTGTTTACGTCTGACTCATATAATTACAGATGTCCAGCTTGTGTGTATGGAGAACGGACTACAGAGAAACTGCAGAATTGAGGACCTGCTAGCAAGTGTTTACGGGAAGCTAATTGTTCCAGGTACATGGTCGATTCATAGAAGCTCCATGATTATTTCTCTGTCAGGATAACATATAAATAGGAAGTGAAATGATTATACAGGGAAACTATCATCACAATATCAGCACGAAACTAAACAGGACAGAGTCCTTATTTATATATCGTCTTTGATGGTTATCATTTAGATATATCTTGTGTTTACTGTTGACTTTGAGAATATATCAGTTTTAGTGTCGTACGGTGACTAACGTTACGTGAAGGATATGATGCGCTAAGTTTCCATTAACTTTACCCAAAGTCAAAGGCTTGAGAGACATAAATTAAGGGCCGTATCAAACCTCAAACAAACGATTCACTTTCAATTATTGAAGTTTGAGTCTAAGTTACAGATTGTTGATAAAAGACAGCATACTAATGTTTTAAATTAGTATAGGAAGAAAGCCTGCGCTATCACTGTTGCGATAAATAACGATGAAGCCTGTGATATTTAGCTGGACCCAGCGAAACCCTGGTGATAATGAATGCACTTTGTAAAGACCAGCTAAAAGATGCATGGTCATCTTTGCGTTCCTTAGATTATAATTTCTAACGTTATATATCCAATCATATCAGTTGGTAGGCAAATCAGTCAACTATATTATGACATCAAACTTAAAATTTTAAATCAATGATAAAGTACATATTTCGAAGGAATCACACGGAATGGACGAGCATGGTTTGTTAGATTCGGAGAACAGAGGAGAACATCTTTTTGCGCGCGAGAAAGGCGAAATTCAGTTGTGTTTAGGGGACACAATGGGTGAATAGCAGAAGCTTTTATCTTGACAATATTACATGTCGACAGCTATCGCAATGATTTTCGCGAGCGTCTAGACCTGTTAGCCCCCTTTCTTTACGTCCCACAATCCTTTGACCTACCTCGCAAACAACACGTCCCTTTCTATCTATAGCAATACGCTAATGCGGGTATGCCAAGTTTGTATTTTTACGAAAAACGTTCAGGTTTTCCTTTGACTGGTTGCAATGTTTTACTAAATATATATGGAATACGCTAAAACTAATTATTTAAATGTCATAAAGTCTGATCATCCATCTTTAACGAATATGTAATTCCGGCGGTCCCTCACTGAGGTACTAGCCAGGTAAAAGCATGTGATTTTCGTTCTTTCTATATTCTTTCAAGAGTTTGTGTATCTGCACTTTATGCCACAGATCACGGAGCTATACCCAACAGCCCTTGCTCAGTGCAACTACCAGTACCTTTCAACATACAGCGATTCCCACACCCCACAGACAAAGACAGATTCATCATCTGCGACAACAAGGGGCAGACATATTTGGGTCTATGTCCTCTAAATGAAATCTACAACGGGAAAACAAGTCAATGTGAGCTACAAGGCACTCAACCTAGCACTCAGCATCCAGGGACTGCATTTCCGGTCATACCCCAGACAACATCCGGTTTCCTCCCCGTCCAAACATCTGGAGCAACTCCTGCCTCACAAAAACCAGGTCCAACAGTCACAGCACCGCAATCATCGGCTAGTCCTTGTACAGGCAATTATATAGCGGCAGGACTCTACTTCTTCCCGTACTACGCTGACAGCCACAAGTACATCCACTGCTCCGGTGTAAATGCGTCGATACTGGAATCTTGTGATAGGTACAAGATTTGGCGTCAGCAAAGTCTACAGTGCGAGTATGAGTATATCACGGATGTGAACGGAAATGCAATAACATCCATCCATAACCCGTGTATCATCGGCGTCCCGGCTTTCTACCCCCATCCCACGGATAGGCACGCGTTTATTCAGTGCGATGCCTTTGGTGAGGGCTTTCTCCTAAAGTGCGTCGGCAATACCCATTTCGTGCCTGGAATGGACACATGTGAATAAAGATTGTCTCTCCCTGCAATTTTGATAATTAAAGTTCAGCTCTTGTTAAATTACACTTTTGACCTTATCCTGTTTTGTTCTCGTTCTTAGTTTTCAAGTTCAAATTTACGAATGACACATTTAAGACTATTTAGAATGTCGTTTACGAGGGTTACTTCCTCGTTACTCAACATTCATAACATAAAAATATGTCACCGCCCTACGGAACTAGGTTCATTATCTAAAGGAATAGAGAGTTACGAGGACATTAACCGTTAATGATAACAATATCCATTTAACGTCGAATATCCAGTGCGGTGCACTGATCATTACCTTGAAGTTCAGTACTCAGAAGTTAATTCTGGTTGTCTGAGTCAATTGCGCTGCGTAACACACGACTAGCTTAATAAAGACTGTCGCCAGTTACGCAGCGCAACATACTCGGGAGAACAAACTGCCCTAAGTGTACTTGCGATGTCGCTAGTAAACGCTTGTTGCTGGGTGGACTGAGTGTAATGTGAATGTGGTGGCCTGTCGAACACAGTATGAGACCAAGCTCACACACCTTTGATGTCGCCATCCAGATACGAACCAAGGCCTTTGGCGTGAGAGGCGAGCATATTACCACTACGCCATATTACCTCCCAAAACTTCTACATGCCAATACTCCTACAATAAGTCATGGTGGAATTATGGAAATACCTATAATCGAACAGCCCAGGGCGTGATTTTAGAGTAATTTGCAAAGCTTCTACAGCTGATAGAGGAGGTCGGTGGGGTAGAGTATTACTGAAGTAAAGAATATGATTAGAGAATTAAAGTGTATATACAGTTACAAAATAATCCTTCAGTAAACTTCCATGAAAACTGTTGATATTTGGTTTAAACTTATTTTATTCATTGTATTGAATTTGGGTTGGTGAACAAGCTGTGTAGCTTATATAAACACCGCTCCATACAGCATATGACACAGAAAACACTATAGATGTAAAAATGGCCTACAAGCTATAACCTGTGATATAAAAGTACATATTTTGTCTTAGGTGATCATAATTACTGCATGTGAAAAAATAGTGTAGGGTGTTTTCAGTCTGATATTCACATGAGCAGCATGGATTATCCAATATATGTCTGATATATTTATCGGAGTTGTGATTCAGTTGTTTACATAAACCTATAAGTAAATTAGCACATTAATGCGGCTTTAAGTTCGAAAAATGCCGAAACACTCAAAACAGATCATGAACAGCTAAAATAACAACATGAAGATGTAAGAGTTATCCTTCTTTTCGCTTTTCCATTAAATTCTGTCACTTTGGGAAAAGATATTTCAAAGTAAAGAAAATAAAACACTGTTTATTCTAGAATTTGTAAATAGTAATTGCAATAGTAGGTCACAATAGACTATCGTTATCACAATAGTCATTGTTGGTCAATAGTCACACCTTGAAAACACCAATGAAGATCTTTGATATTGTGGGACAAGTTTCAACATCTATTTTCAGCTTTATATGTTTATGTGTTTTATTTATTTATGTGATATTTAACGCAAATCTCAAAAATATTAATATTGAAGTCAGTGCTGAAGTTATGTTTATATGTTTTAAATGTTTTATGCTCTAGTGATTTGTAAAATTAATGTTCATATGCCAAGACGTTTAATTTATATGTTATGTTATTTATATATGTAAAAAAACAGTAACTGTTATACAGCTTACAACCTTCTTTGATATGTATGTCTATTTCTATTAACTAGTAACTAGTAACCCAATGTAGATGTTTTGGCACATTAATCGGACTAGTCCATTCTTACTTGAGGTAATGACCATGTGTAATGGACCCTGAACTGCTTTAGTCTGTATGTAGAAATTGTTGGCATGTAGGAGTTTTGGCATGTAGAATTTTGGGAGGTTACCCTACACCACTGTGCTCCGTCGATATTGAATTGAAAAGCCTATTTTGCGCGGCTGGGCTCCGAACTGAAAAATTAAGTAATAAATCATTAAGCGTTTACATCAAAATGTACTGTTGTTATACTTTTACGGCGGCAAATAACACGTTAAACAATCCTTACCTATGCACAACTATTTGTTTTCCAAAATATAAGTTGGAGCTTGATTCAGAACGACTAGCTAAATCCATAGAACTCGTTTCTCTTCTATCTAACTAGTTTCCAAACAAACATGCATGGCTGATTTCAAAATGCAAAATTTATTATGCTAAATAAGAGAGGATTTTTATTTCGTTTTAAAAGCATCCACGTTCGTACTGTCAGGGTTTGAATTACGGATGCAGCATTTTAAAATAACCATTAACAATAATATACATCCTCGGTTACCCAGGGGTTTATATATGTTCCGATACTCTAGTGAAGGACATCGGAACATATATACAATCCTGGGTTACCGCATCCTCGGTTACCCATGGTTTTATATATGCTCCGTTACTCTCCACTATATCACCCCTGGGAAACTCTATCAGAGAAATCTGTACTAAAATTACCCACCCTTGGCCGGCGTGATGAAATCAGTAATCAAAGAAAATGCTCAATAGGAAAAGACGGAAATGGTCAAGGGAGATAACCGGCGAGGGATGGCTAACAAAATAACCTCGCGTGCTTTGCAACGAAGTGATATGAATTGTCATTGGCTCGCAGGTCCAAGCGTAGCACTTTGATTGGCTCATGCCGGCCACGAGCGGGTAATTTGAGTACAGGTTTCTCTGATGGAGTTTCCCAGGGGTGATATAGTGGAGAGTAACGGAGCATATATAAAACCCTGGGTAACCGAGGATGGGGTTACCGAAGATGCAACATATAGCACAACGATCAAAATAGCTAACGTTTGTAACACAGGTGCGTGTTTCGCTAAGAAACAGCGTTTGAAAGACATATACCTATTTAGACCCTACCCTATCACTATATAAAAGGAAAGGGATGTAACGACGAAACCACCCCATGCTCATTCAAAGTCATATTTCGCATAAAAAACAAGTGTTATGGCACAGTCGAGGACCCCTTTTAGAAGGACCAGGTGGGTAATATTGTCATAATACCATATATACATAACCGAGGCTCATAGCTTTTGACATATAATTACGTTGAAATGTAATTGGGGTGAGCAATTTCCTTTGATGTCTTTTGGACAGCACATGACCAAATGCATTACATAAACACAATTAGAGTTATTTTAATGATGCTAATATCCACTCATAAAAGTTAAGTTAAAACGATTAAGTGTCAAGTGTTCTTTCGCTCGTTTGTCAAGAAACATTTTACACGTTTCATAAGAAATGACGTTCCACCCATTGGACGTTTAGTATTATGTTTGGGGTTATTAATCAAAATCAAATAGGTACTTTCAACAAGATGAGACCTGTAGTTCAATATAATTAAACATCTCGTCATCAAGTTAAATGTGTTTGAAGAAGATTCACTCAAAACACTTACAACAGGACATATGTATGCGTACTCTGTTAAGGTAGGATTCTATCAGGGTATATTTATGTGGAAACGAAATGCGAGGTAAAATTCCTGTCTCCCCATATATAATATATAGATGCAAAAACACGATCCAATTTAAACATTTTATTGATATTAATATTAAGATATACAGTGAGACCCCGTAGTATTTCAAAATATTCTCTATGCATTTCATTGCAAATGATGATTCTTTTAATCACACGACTTGCGACGGACTATTTTCAAATGTAACCAAATTGTGCGGATAAACGGGGTCTGACTGTATTTGATATTTGGTAGAGACTACCCCACATTCATTGAAGATAAGAACAGACAGTGATACAATATATATTTAAACAGATTCAACTGGCACTCTAGAAGTTATAATTGTAAAAAAGTAGTTACAAAAAACAACTTCTTTATTCATAGACTTTGACAGACAGACAGATAATAATGCCTTTAAATCTGTTTATGTTATCAAGAATACGAATACATATTAGAGATTCATTCCATAGATATTCATCGTGTCTTCATTTCGCAATAAGACTTAAGAATCTTATAAATACGTATAAAGGGGTTAATCTATAGTAATTCATATATTATAATTCGGGTTTTCAACATCGTTTGAGTCTTGGATGAAACCTTATGAACGTATTTGATGTATGGCATGCACTTAATAGAATGTTTGAATAACTTACACAGAATTCCGAACAGTATAAAACTTTAAAAATGATATTAAAACGACTCAATCTGCTTATAATAAGGTACAATATTTTATTGATATTCATCTTCAACACGATTAATAAAGCGCAAACTCATGGATACGCATACACACACGCTCTGTAAACAGGGATTAACTATCAGAGTTTATATATCCCCTTTTATTCATCCCATTTTATTTAATCCCTCTGCTAACAACTACCTTTTCCACATCTGATTAACTCTATGCTGGCTTCTCTCTAATCCCGTTGCTGTTCTCTGAACTATCCATATCCAATATTAGTCAAACAGAACATATTTCTGCCGGATAAAGTCGATCTTGAATGTCTGTGATGAGGATATATCTCGAAAATAGATATTAGATATTTAACTCATTAGAGTATGATACTTAATATCTTATTTTTGTTCAAACACCAATGCAGTGGTAATATGGCTATTTAAAATGGATTTTCTGGACATTATGTTTTGTATTTATGGCTAAATATTATGAAATATGGAAATAGTGTTATTACAAAATGTGGTTGGCATAATGTACTTTCTTGGACACTTGTTGACGTGCACTTTAGGACGTCTTAAAACAAGTAAAAAAAGGCTATTTGTTCTGAAATTTCACTTTCGGTTAAACTGGCACATGAAGACACGATGAATATCAAAATATGTATATGCCTGTTAACATAAACATATTTAAAGTCAGTAAAGTAAATGTCTGTCTGTCTGTCTGCCAAAGTTTGTGAATAAAGAAGTCGTATGCCATTCTTTCAACTAGAGTGCCAGTTGAATTTGTTGACATAATAGTTATTTTGTAAAGTTATTTTGTATAATAATTTACTTTACTTCAAAGATTAAACTGATGAAAATTAGACATAACTGATATATCTATGAAATCATCATGTGGATTTCTTTCCTGTGATGAGAACAATAATAAAGAAAACGAGATATACTGTATTTTACTGCTACAATTAAATTTGAAGCAACAATCACAATTTTTCAGAAAGAAGCTTATCAAACCTCAAAACTGCACTATGGTTAACTCCTAGGAGATAATATGTCCTAATTAGGAGATGTTATGTCCTAATTAGGAGATAGTATGTCCTAATTAGGAGATGCTATGTCCTAATTAGGAGATACTACCTACTAATTAGGAGATAATATTTTCAAAAATATGTTTTCATGTGACCCTAATACGCTTCCATAAAATCCGAAATGTACAAATTATGAAACTAAAAAATACAGTATAATTACAGATGTAAAACTTATATTACAAAGGGCTAAATAAAAGGACATAGTAGAGGTAGGCGATTGACAAAATGAAACATTCGAAACATATAAACGAATTAAAAACGAGACGGAAACATATTCAAGATGAAGAAGAAAATGACTTGTAGAAATGAGTAGGACATCATGCATACATAAACAGCATATTTGACAATTGAACAACACCGGATGATGATTTTTGAAAGCGAAACAACTATAATTGATTGTCGTGCCCTGCGAAGCAAACATGCATGATTTTAATCAACTGTATGGTATAAAATGAAAGAAATGTTCATGACGTTAACAAAAGCAATAACCTTTAAATGAAATCTAGTTTATCTGACATCAAACACGACGTCAATGAGAAGGCGTCTCACTAGAAATGGGTGGGCGAGAATCCACAAATGAATCCAGATACCAACAGGAGGTAGACGATTCTATGAGTATTGGTTTATATGAATGTATACCTACCCTGAGTGTCAACAAAGATATCAACGTAGTCTAGCAGTCTTCCCTTAATGGCGGGCCGGCCTCCCTTAACGTTGCAAATCATTCTAGCAGCAACACTATGTCGTGGTTTTACACCATTTGATTCTCGTTTGCATTTGGTTTAAGGCACAATCTTCAAACAGATTTGCTGAAAAGGAAACCCTGACGGTGTGTGGCCATCGCCTGTAAGCTTGACGACTAGTGTTAATTTAAAAAAAATTCAAAAAGTCAGAACAGTTTAAAAAAACTTTCAATGCTAAGTTTGTGACTTTGAAATAAAGAAGATGAGCTGTTTTAGTTAAGTCGTTGCTTATAACGCATCAGCCTCTTAACTATATATACTTTCCACCCTGTCGTTTCTACACAACCATTTAGATTGGGTGAGTGTTACAATTTGATCAATCTGTGTTTTTATCTAAGGGGAAAACTACCTATAGTATATTTATACTGATAATACGTGTAAATCGTAGAGGGAAATTTTTCGTAGGAGGCAAACTACAGACATTCGTTTATTTGTGCGAGTTATCATATCACACACAATCTACTCTTCATTCTCTCAGCTAAATGATGTGGAAGCAACACTGTATGACATATTCATATAGGATGCACAATTTTGACAAATGAAAAATGTTTTCACGCCCTCTGGTCATACATATAAACCTCAACGAAGCTTCATCAATTCATCGTTCTCCTGAAAGAAAAATCCGTGCTATTCAAATTCAAATTCAAATGCATCTAATACATGTCTATAACATTAGCAATATCTTACTCATACTGCTCTCTACAAAGAATCTAAAGAACTGCCATAGAGCTGATGTCGAAGATTATCACTGTCTAATACCCCTTGGGCAGATTATACCCAGTGTACAAACGGGTATTTTTATGCATAATCTGATGATAGACAGTCTTAACAGTTTGGATGCCATTCCCACTTAAATCAAATCGTGGGTTACAACCGCTCCACTCCTTATCTTGATTTTCCTTCATAACACGGTTTTGGATGACTCAATTGATTCCGATATATAATGTCCGTAGAGGTAATAATCTGTCACTCTTTTGAAACATGCATTACACGTGAACTTTAAACCAGAAACATCATAAAAGAAGGGTGAGTCGCTTTACTGCAGTTACAGTGTCAAATGTAGCTAAGGTTGTTTCCAAGGTTGTTTCTGACATTTCGGGCATTCGGGAAGTTGATGTTGATGAAGAACTATTTTATGGATATACGACTTCTTTTTTCGGTGCAGGTGGCGTTCCGACATAGATACAAATGTCTAACATGTGGGATAAAGAAGTTGTATATCCTGGACCATTAAAGAGTTCTTCGTTCTTGAGGGTGTTTCTCTTTACCTTCATTTGGAGATACATGTCTGATGCTAATATGAGTTTTGAATGGTACAACTACAATGATCTGCAGTTTTATATGATGCAGCCAACATAATTGACAGTGCACAAGCTTTCAAATAAATTTAACATTTTAATGTTTTAAACCCCAGACACTTGCATGTACTAAACACATGACTGTAAACTTGTCAATCTTCACAGGAAAAAACAAGGACTAAGCAAACATCCTTGTCGTGGCCCTAATTGAGGCATGCGCAAACATCGTTGTGTGGGATATTATGACCTTTAAAAACTCAAACAAATATGTATATCCTGTATGAATAAAGAACCCACTTCGTGGCATGAAGTGTTTTAGATTTGCAAACATTTGTAAAGCACACCCTGAATTGAATACCTGCGGGTACACGTAAACAGTTAAAGCAAACCACACATGCCAATATAGAATGCGTTTAAGCATGCAATGAGAGACTAAGTACATATGTATTCTGAATGGTAGATATTCGTTAACTCAGATGCTAAAGGGGTGAACATTTACTCCTGGAGTATCACATCAATTAGGAGTGTGATATTAAACAGAACACTAGTATTGTATTATAAGGCCCAACGTGCTCGCCACGTGCCCAACGTACTCGCAACGTGCATCTTACCTGAATTAAGACTTTGACTTTGGCAAGGAACAATAGTCGTCAAATATCTTCAATGAAGACTATATACAGACAAACCATGATTTAGATAAACATGAACATATACATTTAATACAGTTGAGAATATATATATATGGATTTGACAAAGAGTTGCTATGAAAGTAACATATATCAAAGAAGTATTTTGTATGTCGGGTACAATAGTATTTACACTTGCAGTACACTGAGTCTTTTGACATGTCAAACGTCTTGGTATTTATGTTGCATACATAAAATAAATAATGAATGGTGTAATTGTACAAAGGACATTGGAAACTTCTTGATAAACAAATGAGCACGAATGGCATATTCGTATGCTAACGCGACGAAAGTCAGTATTATTTCTTATTTCCTATTCGCAATGAGGAAACATCTAAAAAAGCTCCAGAAACATTTCTATGTAAAATATAGCTGTACACATTTCTTTGAACGAGCTACTATATTTGCATGAAGATGAGGATAAGCCTTCAATTTGATACATTTCAAAGGGTGTGCCATTTTTATAAATCTCCCAACATTTTGCTTCTAAGCAACTCAGATATCCTCAGCGGAATCTAAGGGACCATTCGTCATATTTGACCCCAGTTTGACCTTACAGGTAGATTTAATAATTAGTTTATCAAAACTTGCCCTACCTGTGTTCTTACACCTATTTATGTATCAGCACCTTTAGAATCTATCTAGTCCTTGGGCAAATTTCGGAGGGTCCAGTCGATGAGGCACTAAACTCGTGACTTGAAATTGTGATTACCTGGCGAGGAGATTACGGTAAATTACCTTATTACTTCTTTCTTGAAATCAAGCACTATATTCTGACACGATTGCTTTTAGTAATAACGGTATTTGTTTTGTTTTAATCTTAATCTTAATCTTAAACACCTTCAGATATGCACTTTGACGATAAAAAATGAAGACAGTTTTTATGGACAACGTTATTCCATTGAATTCGCCTTCATGCCTCATCACCTCCACTTTTTGAATGCTAATCAAAGAAAATGTGATGATGGTAAAATATTGTAATCCTGCAATACATTATGACGAATAATATGATAATAGTTAATAATAATAATTATTAGAAATTAAATAAAGAGATTTGGCAAGCTTAATAAAAGATACACGTCTTGTTGTTCTTCAGTTTTAACAGTGTATTTAAATTCCAAACTTCCACTTGAATGTTTTAAAATTATTATCTTTTTTCTGTCGAAACATTGAAACTTGAAAATGTCACAAATAACGTACCTTCCGAGGTGAGATGAACACAGGATTGTTAACATTTGTTCTAAACGTCAAATTTCAAACATATTTGGGTTCAGTTTTTACTTATCCCTCTACACCAATGTCCTTAACCATGCTCATACACCCCTAAATTGTAATATTCATTCACGACTTACGCCTTTCAAAACGAAATGACTTGATTAATGACAGTAACAGCAGTTATCAGTGTTTTGCTTATACCTCAATGTACTAATAGAGGGTAATGTCAATTAGTTATTCGTTTTCTAGCCAATAATTTGGATTTTTTTAATTGTTTTTTTTATTATATTTGCTAAAATACAGAGCGTAAATAATAAATATATAGGTAAATATTCTAGTAAAATCATAATTATCACTGTTCGTTCCCTTTCACTGATCTACCAGGGGTGTATTGCAGGGGGATTACTCGCCTCATCTCCTTTTCCAAATAGTTATGTAGTAGAGGGTCTTTGTTGTAGAAATATTATCATACATCTCATATAGACGATACAGGTTTCAAAACACTCGAAAGACTAAGCTGAACAAATAAACGAAAATCTTTGGACAACAACTCTTTCAGTTGTTATCATGATTTTTCTGGGCCACTTATTGTCCATTCGTCAGGTGACAGAATGTATTTATAACGTTAGGGGATGTCTGTGAGTTGGTCAACATTCAAGTCGACGTACAACTTAATTCAAAATAAGTATTGGACATTTCTTTTATTATGAATTTGTGGTGATTCATTCCCTTTTTATTTCGGCTTAGCATTTGCTCTACGCTCAGAAATCAATTTAAATCGTAATAAACATCAGTGACGTCTTCTTTAACGATACAATGGTGAACTTGTAATTGTGTATGTCCTTTGCATTTAAGTTACTTGTTGATAAGATAGTACTAGTTTCATGGTGTCACTGTATGGACAAAATAACTTTTAAAACAGTTTCCATTTCTGGCGAATTTAAGCCCTTCTGTATTTTGCGATATTGTCTATGCTAGATGCAACCTGAGTTTCATAGTGCGCGGGCTGCTACGCCAGTATAGAAAGGCAAACGAAATACAGAAATGATTAAAGAAGCCAGTGAATGTGACGAGTTTTAACCCACCGGAGAAGTTGCTGCAGAGATGTAATTTTTTGCTTTTCCTTTCAACTTATTCGGCGTCCTTTTTCGTTTCCAACTTACATCTTTTTAACTGTAGTGAATCTCAATCCCATTCAATTCTCTGATTTCTACTACCTGCTCTGTTAAATACCATATTATAATAAACATCGCATTTGTATTGCAGGGAGATGTTTCGTCTCCTCCTTATTTCGGTGCTAGTGGTGTCAGCCAAGGCGGCCACACAAGACCAAACCAGACAACCTGGAGCAAGTGGATCTGATGTGGTTAACGCTGTTGTCAATCTATTGAGAGGAGCATGTGTGTTTCCTGATGACAAGCTGTTCCTCAGACGTTTGGCATATGTCGAGACGAAAGATGGTACAAATCCAGATACATATCAGTCGGGATACAACGGGGGCATTTGGAAGGTGAGTTCTCTTTCATCACATGCCAAGCAGTAAAATTCCAGTGCACTTTATTAATATGAGAACAAATAATGTTGTTTACTCGTATGTACATAGAGTGTAACTTCATGTCCACGTTACCTTGGTATAATGATAAAATAAGGATATGAGAATTAACGTAGACTCTCATACTTCTCAGAAAAGTACATTTAATATTTTACAAGTATGGAAGGTGAGTTCTGTTTCATCATATTCTAAGCGGCAACCTTCTACTTGCATTTGATCAATATGAAAGAAAAAAATACTATTATAGTAATGTGAAAAAAAAGAAGTTTTTGTTAAAGCCGAGACAAAGCCTATTAACTCGTACGTACATAGTGTTAATTCATGTCCTCGGTACCTTGGTATAATGATAAAATAAGGATATGAGAATTAACGTATACTCTCATACGTCTCAGGAAAGTACATTTAATATTTAACAAGTTTGTAACTAAATACGTAGTCATGGCAAAAGGTTTGTACTAATTCGGGTTCGAGCTACTAAAATTAAAATATTAGCTACTAAAATTCAAACAGATGGGTTCGATGTACAAGTTAATCTGTTACTACTAATATAAATCGCTATTTCACATTGAGCTTCCTAATTTGCCATTTAAATGTAATCTACAAAGACATATATATATATGGGTTTATTTTCTTACGAATTCGCTTCGCAAATTTACATATGTATAAACTCTTCCAATATATGATAGGTTGCCCAATAGCCTGATGCGCTTACGTAAGGGTAGAGTGTAGTAACAACTATGGTTTTCTATCTCAATCCGCTCACTGGTATTAACGAAATGAACTGGTACAATGCTTTCGCGACATAGTTACTGAAATAATACTAGCCGTTGCCATATCAACGTGAAATACTCAAAAGTGACGTTTAACCCAAACCTTACAACTCTCTACAGTGAAGAGTGTCCTAGAGCAGGATAGTATACACTACCTATTGGCAATTAAAAATATAATTTACAAATTCTAACAAACAGATTGATGAAGCCACCTTCAACAAGATAAGGAGCAATAGCAATGCAACGAGTTTATTCAGTGCTATCAAAACCAACTTCGCCATCGACTGGAACACCGTACAGTGGTCAGATCTGAGGCAGCCATTGTACTCCGGTATCGCTGCTGCACTTTACCAAGCAACTATATCAGAGGAAGTCCCCAGAATGCTGGAGAGACAAGGGTCATACTACGCCAAGTATTTCCGGGTGGATCCTAACTCCGCGCACAAGTACTACGTAGAAGCATCCAAGTTGTCTGAAGGTATTAGCAGCGATAACGAGCTTTCCCTTTATTTGCGTTGACCTTCAACGAATTTTTTTTTAATAAATGATAATGTATATGGCGCACTTTTCCATCTACTAGTGCATGCTCAAAACGCTACCAACATTAATACTCTGGTCACACCCCAACTTCCAAACGCAAGGCAAAACTGTTCCTAGTCTGCATTATTGGCTGATTTAAGCCTTGCGGTATTTCCCTCGCTTTGTTGTGCCTAGATAATGAATCGCTGCACCATAAATCCATAGCGGGCCTGGATTTATAAGCACAGATGTCTTCTAAATCAGCCAGTAATGGAGACTGGCAAGAATTAAGCCTTGCATTTGGAAGTTGGTCACACCAAAGGTGACATAAATGTCGCTAGGAGGTCACCTGAAACACAACGTTACACGTGACGGGTAGGGAACCACCCTTCAAACTCTCAGTTTATTCATCAATGACGCTGTTCACCTAACGGGCCACGCCCATTGTTGCTGAACGTCATTGATAGGGGTCAACTGAGCTATACAGAGGACAACGTGCCACCAGTCAGGAAGGATCACGGGACATGTTGTGGTATCCACCTTACTGGCAAGCGGATTCCACCTATTTTTGTCCTGTGGATATCGGTTTATTTTGGCGATTGATCAAAATGTGAACTCATATGATATAAACATAACATTTTTCAATTCTTTGTGTTTAAACAGCGAGAGTTCAATTGTGTGTTTTGAGAGTAAAAGACAAGCATCTAATAGCTGAATGTGATTAAATGAAGCTAGAAATAATTAGCTCGACGAGCGTATGGATGACCCGCTTTAAGACTGGATAGCCTGACAGTTTGAAGGTTCGATTTCTACCAATGTTGTACTACACCAGAGTAATAATATGTTTGCTCTTTGAGCAAAGCCCTTTGCGGTGTGGTATTTAGCGCTGCATCATTATCTCTATCATTGATAAGATAGAATTATACAACTTATGTTCATATTTCAGCATGTCAACGAACAAGCCTGGACCTTGCCTTCCTTGTTGATTCATCTGCAAGTCTTGCTGTTGCCGATTTCGAGAGCGCAAAAGAGTTTGCAAGCAAAGTTGTCAAAAACTTCAAAATCGGAACTGATGACGTCAGGGTTGGCTTCGTCACCTTCAGCACTGGCTACAGCTCTGAGTTCGACTTCAACAAGTACACAGACCAGAACTCACTCCAGACAGCCATCCGTAACATCCAGTACAATGCTGGTGCAACTGACACAGATGCCGCTCTTGACTACGTGACCGACCATCTCTTCACCAAAGACCTTGGAGCCAGGGACGGGACAGCTAAAGTGGTCCTTGTTCTCACAGATGGGGAGTCTTCGAGTCCATTCAAGACCGTCCCAGCGGCTCTCAGGGCTAAAAGCAGGGGAATCATTATCTATTCCATTGGTGTTGGAAGTCAGACAAATTCCAAAGAACTCGCAGATATCGCCTCGTCACCCGAGTGTACTCATGTGATCAAACTGTCCGGTTATTCCGATCTCAGTGCTTTGGTTAACGAAATCCAGCAAGTGTCCTGCCAAGGTTTGTGTACTTGTGTAAACTTTGCATCCTTGAGTACTAAAACAACATTCATTGACTATATGTATTGGTATCGATAGTTATCGTCTAAAGACAGCGTGGTACAAAACAGCCACGTAAATTACTTTCTTAATGTTTAGATTTTATAAACGCTTCTTGCTTATTCGTGTCACTACTATCCCGAGGAATCTTCAATGAAGACATTAAGGCTTTTCCTCTGATATTGTACTTTATAATAAGACACTTAATGTTTAACCGTATTGCACATATTCGTGTTGGAAACACCGCAAACATGCCATCAATGGGGATCTCGCAACGTTTGCAAATACAACGTTCAAAATCACAACGTTTCTAAGTACAATGATGACTCTTCGTCAGTTTCTTCAAATCTTTGTTCTCTTTCAGCGGCTGCCGTGCTGGGACCTGGAACTTATACGTTCCCCTGCTCGAAAGGAGGCCTCTTCCAGTTCGAGACCAATGGTGCTAACAAGACAGTAACCGTTAGTATAATTACCTTTCTTGTGTTACACAGTACTGACAAGTGAATGGAAAATGGATCAACAGCAACTTTAACACTGACCTTATCAATTATTCTTTTCAGAATGTATCGCTATAAAACAGCAATCGTGCTTACATGAATACGTTCAAATTCAGTCACGTAAGTCACACCTATAACTTAAAAGTACGTACTCCAACAATACATGACCTGGGAACACTATTCATCGTTGGATGTACAAAGCATTGAGATAAACTTAAGGTTGTTGAACTTTGTGTATACTTCTTTAGCAATCAGCTACGTTTACGGTGAACCATACTTTACGTGCTTAAGGAAAACGTATTATAATTTCTTCTTGACACAATGCAGCTTTGACACGTGACCCTTTAGTGTAGGCAATTAAGATTGTAACAATATCTAATATATTTTGTTCAGATCAGTGTGACAGACGGTATGGTTGAAATCTACGGCTCCCTCGAGAATCCAACACCAAGCAAAGCTGTCAACAGCTTCACAAGGTAATATGATACTGATGCTCATTCTACCGGAAGTGGGGGCGGGATAGCGCAGTGGTTAGCGCGTTCGGCTTCGGATCAAGAGGTCTGGGGTTCGAATCCCGCCAGGGGCACGGCAACTTTGTCTGCAGTAGAGAACTGTTCTACATGCAGTAAGATTTAGGTGCAATGCTACACTGAAGTTCAGCGTAGTACCATGAGTGCCATGGTTCGCTAGTTCCAGCCGATGCTCGCAGGTTTCACCGTATAACATAGCGACATGGCGTTGCAGGCTTTCTCCCTGCCATAATACTAGCAGCCGCGATATAAGTGAAATACTCTTGAAAGCGGCGTTAACCCTAAATCACCTCACCTGACCTCTACCGGAAGCCTTGATGACAGTCCTACTATAAACAGTGTCCTTACTATAAGCGATAATGTTTCTATGACACACTTGATATGTAATAGTGAATCACAGGGAACACTATAACTGGATTGACAACCTATTTCTTGGTTTCTGAGGTATAGAGCATACAGTGTTAGTAAAGGATACTGTTCATAATAGAAGCAAGAAAAACTTAGGTGCAAAGATGACTGTGTACAGATTTGTCTACGTTTGATTTATGTTTACAGGAATATTCAAAAATAAATTTCTCAAAACAATATAATGATAGCACTGTTATATACACACGTTATATTTGGGTTTCGGTATAATTTGTAACTTTAGAATTCAATATACATGTATGCCCAAGTGACAGTCAATCTTTGGAAACGGCGTTGCAGTAAACTGGGAGTCATTTGATTTTCTTGTACATCACATCAAGGTCTAGTGCATCTGACCAAGGAATATTTTAGAGAAAATGATAGGATAACTCCACCGATTAGTAAAATAATGCTAGCGGTTGGTGCCTGTTTTTGAGGGTGTGGGTTGGAATCACGAAAGAGATTTGTCCGGAGAAAAAGTACACGGATTTTTACAGTGTTATTTTACATTTGTTCAGTACCTAAATTGCATTTATTTCTACAGATCTGTAAAAGTCCAGAGTACAAGGAAGTGACAAGGTACAATAATGTGGTTACAGTTGGTGTTATTGTTATAATGCATGGATTGTCCTACCCTTCGCAAAAATGTTTTAACCGTGTTTCAGCCAAGCTTCGACTGCAGCGAATTCGGTTATTCTGGTGAGTTCCGAGTATAAGCCTGTTTACACTACCGTGTATTCGCCCGGTCCACCCAACGGTTGTACAGGGACATTCACCATCAAGGTTGGCAACATTGAGAGAGTTCCTCCGGGTAAGCTTACGACGTAATGTCATGAACATCAACTAAACCCGCTTGTCATAACTTGCGCCGGTCTAGTGAATATCGTTTTCCGTACTGGTGTAGTCAGCTCTCCTTAACATTTGAACTTAATAATACACGCTGACAAGCTAGCAAAGAAACGTTCCCGAAATGCAGCTACCCTGAACTAAGCCAGCGATGGAAACTGGCGCGAGTTATGAATTGTGGGGGAAGTTGTGCATACACTCGCTATTATCTGTAGACTTGACATTTGTTTTCCACCGAGAAAACCGTAAGTGGGTTTCTTGTTTGCAGTGTATCTTGCATGTTTTATTCCGTTTATTCCGGGTAATTGTATCAGCAAGGCTACTACAAATCTCGTGATTGTCTGAGGCGTTTTCGATTCTTAACGCTTACCGGCTCTTCACGCACTCTATTTAAAGCATCTATACTGTCAGCCAATGAAATGTCGTGATTTAATAGTTCGTTGACAATTCGTAATTAATACTTGGATTTCGTAAGTTAGTTCGGCAACGTTCTTCCAATTCGTGGCATTTTGATTTGTCCAAAAATGTTCACGAATCCACTACGAATTTAAATTCGTAGCTACTTCGTAAACTATTCGTAAGTAGTTCGTATAGTTCGTAACAAGTTCGTTAACAGTTCTTGGAAATTCGTGGTTAAGGTTGATAACTTTAATTGTCTCACCCCGAATTACTTACGAATCATCTACGTATCATTTACGAATTTACCGAATCAAGGACGAACCAATTACGAAATTATCACGAATGGAAACATGTCAATTTATTTAGCAAACAGTTTGACACAGTTTATACACACAAGCTTCATCGAAGTTCGCCATTTGAGAAACCCATCTATAAAATATATGCAGTATCCATTCAAACTGTTGGTAGTGCAATACTCTCACCACACGTTAGTTGCATGTTAATCATTGCCCATATATTAACCTTTTAATATTTTGAAGTATTTTAACAACGTTGAAACCTACTACGTGTTACGTTCAGATTTAATCGCAAATAATTTTCTGGTATTGATGGACAATATGATAGTAATTTAATGAAGCTTTTAAACATTGTATAAAACGCTAGTAAAATCAATCCGATGAACTAAATGTTGTAACGAAACTAACTACAAGTAGATAATTAAAAACACTTCGTCGCCTCAGTAAGATAGATTTACATTCAACTTTTTTAAGTTGGGGAAGGTAAAGCTCTTTGGCGATATTTAACTTCAAATTATTTTGAAAGTTGACTTAAATATAATCATAGCCATGTTACCAATGAAACCTAGCATTGGGTCATTAAAATATATATTCTCAATAACATGAGGTCTAACCATTATGTTCAATCAGAATATTTTATCTGCAATGTGACAACAGATTCAGTGATTGTTTATGACTTTAGATGCTCACAACAAACGACGTCCTCATAAAGTTGTAGTTAAACGTTTCAAAGAGTAAGCGTGATGAAGACGAAGTTGTGCATAAATTTAAATTAACTTTCTTGGACATAATGTTAGTTATCTACCCCTCATGTGTAGTAAACCAGACGTAAGGTATAACGAGTTATTGGTAGTTTGAACATTTACGAGGTCCATCTTATGTAGGCGAACCGAAGAAAAGGCAAAGCGTCACAATTGTAAAAATGAATACTCGCAATAGATTCAAGTCTATGACGAACATTGAGTATAAGAAAACAATATTCTGGATAACAACTAAACTATTGCCCATGCACATTGAAGTATACATATATGCTTACCCCTTAATCAGATGGAACTTTGGGTGTAACAAGGAGAGGTACATTCATACAATACATATCAATAGAGTCTTGAAGACGTATAGTGTTGAAACGCCAATTTATCTTTGCTTTGCAGTAACCTATGTTGACTGTGTGGATCACGATCAAGCCAAGAGCTGTTCTCCAGCCAGCATCTACGGCTTCTTGTATGAACTCCTCTCTCCACCATGTGAGTACTGAGAATTTGCAATAGACGTCAGACCTTGATAGTCCACCAGCCTCATCTACCATATGTAACCACGTTATCGTAATGAAAACGTAGGTTAAACAAACCTACAGCCCATATGGAATGTAGCCAAGGACTATAACTTCGATGTAAGGGACCATTCTATATTTGGTCAAATTTTACGATAAGAATTGATGAGAAAATTGGTTCGCAAACGAACGCAACTATTCAACTATACATTTCTCTGCAAAGCTCGGTTGGTTTTCATATAGGATGTATTTTTTAACCTACGTTTTACCTACGTTTTAATTATGATATAGAGTTCCTGTGTCTGTAACACCTTAAGTGTCGTTCGCAACCTTGGAGTACAATACTGAATGATTTATTACTTCCTCAGACAGGGGGATGGGTGGTTGAGGGGAGGGGGGTTGAGGGGGAGGGGGTGGAGGGGCCGGATAGGCGGGATAGCGCAGTGGTTAGCGCGTTCGGCTTCGGATCAAGAGGTCCGGGGTTCGAATCCCGCCAGGGGCACGGCAACTTTGTCTGCAGTAGTGAACTGTTCTACACGCAGTAAGGTTTGGGTGTAATGCTACACTGAATTTCAGCGCAGTACCACCCATGGTTCGCTAGTTCCAGCCGCTGCTCGCAGGTTTCACCGCAGTGCATAGCCACACGGCGTTGCGGGCTTTCTCCCTGCCATCATAACCTATCCCTTTGCATCGACGTTATTGGACAAAATAATACATTATATAACATTAAGTAGGTCAAATAGCAAGCGCCTTTCTTTAGGAATAGTTTTTGTTTGTTGAAGCAATAAGGCCTAAGGGGAAAATCACGTTTGTTTGAGAAGGAATGTATTTAAGAGATGACTTCTTTTTATGACCTAATGTGTATCCATAGGTTACCACATGTGACTGAGTTTTCGTGGATAGGATCTTTTCTAGTATTGACATCTTTGATATATGTCTCCTTTTCTTTGAAATGAAACTGTACACGACCTATCGCTGTCTTACATTGCAGACTCGTTCGCCAACCCATGTCGAGTTGGAACTCCAGTGTTCATGGTCCACCCCACGGATCAAACCAGGTTCCTCTTCTGTGACAGAAAGGGAAACGTCTACGTATTCCAATGTGCAGCCAACATGGTCTACCAAAACAACATCTACGACTGCGTTCCTGGAGTGATATCAACAACCCCAGAACCAACAACACCGCCACCAACAGTACGGGTTACCCAGCCACCACCAACTCCCTCCCAAGGGCCATACGGCAACCCCTGCTCAGAGGAGAACAGAGCCGCAGGTCGTTTCTTCTTCCCATATCCACCAGATGAGACCAAGTTCATTGACTGCACCAACTGGCCAACTCTCGGGTACGTCAAGGACTGCGAGAAGGGAAAGATTTGGGACCAGCTCGATCTGACTTGTACCTTCAAGTTCGTCGTCATCAATCCCACTGAGAAATCCTTCAGTCATATCCCTAACCCTTGTAGGAACCCCTTACGTGATGGCGACCTCTTCTACTTCCCGCATCCCACAGACCCCCATAAGTTTATCCACTGTGATGCCCATGGTGACGCCTACGAGAAACTATGCCCAAATAAGATGTTATGGCGTCAAAAACTATTGCAGTGCATCCCTGATAACCTCTTTATTGGTGTAGGATAATGAGTCTGCTTTGTAAAAAAAATATGCGTTCATTTAAAAAAGGTACTTGTCAAGTTCCCTTGAAATTATTACAACGAAAGTTCCATGGTTGGACGCGAGTACATTTTCCCTTCGTAGTTTTCCACAGGTACTAATCATTTTGACAAAAATTGTTCGATTATACTTTGTAATAAAATGCGGTATAACAAACTGTTTAATTTGTCTTTATTGTGCCTCCACGAGGGACGTTTACATGTAAGGCAACATAATACAATACTTACCAGGTATATCCACTGTGATGCCCATGGTGACGCCTACGAGAAACTATGCCCAAATAAGATGTTCTGGCGTCAAAAACTGTTGCAGTGCATCCCTGATAACCTCTTTATTTGTGTAGGATAATGAGTCTGCTTTGTAAAAAAAATATGCGTTCATTTAAAAAAAGGTACTTGTCAAGTTCCCTTGAAATTATTACAACGAAAGTTCCATGGTTGGACGCGAGTACATTTTCCCTTCGTAGTTTTCCACAGGTACTAATTATTTTGACAAAAATTGTTCGATTATACTTTGTAATAAAATGCGGTATAACAAACTGTTTAATTTGTCTTTATTGTGCCTCCACGAGGGACGTTTACATGTAAGGCAACATAATACAATACTTACCAGGTATATCCACTGTGATGCCCATGGTGACGCCTACGAGAAACTATGCCCAAATAAGATGTTCTGGCGTCAAAAACTGTTGCAGTGCATCCCTGATAACCTCTTTATTTGTGTAGGATAATGAGTCTGCTTTGTAAAAAAAATATGCGTTCATTTAAAAAAGGTACTTGTCAAGTTCCCTTGAAATTATTACAACGAAAGTTCCATGGTTGGACGCGAGTACATTTTCCCTTCGTAGTTTTCCACAGGTACTAATTATTTTGACAAAAATTGTTCGATTATACTTTGTAATAAAATGCGGTATAACAAACTGTTTAATTTGTCTTTATTGTGCCTCCACGAGGGACGTTTACATGTAAGGCAACATAATATAATACTTACCCCAAACTTGAGATAAAGAGATTAAGAATGGATAAGAAATGTTACAAGTTGAAACAACCATCCCCCTTAATCAATGAGTTCTCAAGTGAATGGTTATGGTTCCGTTAAGCAAGGCATATCCATTTTCCATCCTCGGTTTATTAAAGGGACAATAACACGTTTTTTCGCTCAAATAAGTTGATGAGATGTATTTGAAAAATAATGTCAACAATAGTAAAACACCCTTCTCTCATCGGAAAATGAAGTTAAAAATGAGTGTACACGGTTCGGTAAAATCCTGGGAATAGTTTTTGTCATTCGAAATAATAAAATGTGTTCACAATAAAATGACCGCCATGCAAGTTTTGCTTTATACGCAACCTCGTCATTACCACTACGGATAATTGGTTTGTATAATAAGATGTTTTACCCTCTAAAGTCAATATAAATGACATAAACTATCATTATAAATGGGAAATTAAACTACCGGGCAAAAGAAAGGACTCAACTCAGTTGATTTTATCATATGTATGATTTTCAATTGCAAATATCTCAAGTTTTCGATGTCATAATCCAAAACTGATAAGTACAGGTGTTTAGTTAGCAGTCAAAGAATACTTCTACATGTTTTTAATTTTTTTTTTTTTTAAATGAAATTTTAAATCTAATTTTGTTTTTAAATTATTTTTGATGATACACAATTGTTCACCGACATATAAGACATATCCTATGTGAAAATAAATAAATGTGCCTGATTCTGCACACATTTACAACATTTTAAACAGGGTAGGGGTAATGTTGGTGTAAATTTAATTCTTAACCCTGTCTTCATTACAAAAAAGATATTTGAACTAAAAATTAACGACAGTCACCAACAAAGTCATCAAAACTACTGCAGATAAGTAGTATTGTATCGTGTCATAGTCAAATACATCTGATTTCTTTTAAATATTGAATTAATAGAAACAAACCTAGGTGAGTCGTTTCTTTTGCCCGGTAGTTTAGAAAAAAAATAAAATTTGCAAAAAACGTGCTACTGCCCCTTTAAACTGTGTTCGCAATAAAATGGTTGTATACCATATAAACATGCAAAAAACGTGTCACTGTGAAAGATTTTATCCTTCGAATGCAAAGACAGCAAACTGAAGGAATGGTGGACATCGTATGAAACATTTAGAGAAGGTCTCCAAACTCATTAAAATCCGATTGTAATCCTGCTTGACTATGTTACACACATACGTATATATATTTAACGTCGTGCATAATTACCATCTGGTTTTTATGTGATTGCGAAGCTCACGAAAAGACTGCTTCAGAAATACATTATGGTAATATCATAAAAACAATCCATGTCGTAATGAATAAGAAACACATGCCTGATATTGGTACTTCCCGAGCGAGAGCGAGAATGATATCGATATTCAGACGCGGATATAGTAAACATAGTTTGACATTGGCATGAATACAATGTTCTGTTCATACTCGAAGTCATGAAATTGAGAAACACGGAAACACAATTTCAAGCATACCCATTAGGCTGACAACACACTGATGGAACTAATGTGTACTGGGGCATAGTATGACAAATATGAACTACATGTATACGATTGTCTTCGTTGCCAATTATAACAAACTTTCAAAGGATGTTAAAGGAAAATTACAAAGGTATCATCATAAGTTAACTTATAAAGATAATAAACACTATTTAGTGGCTGATTTTCATCGAATATCATGTACAGCTCATCAAATAGATATGTGTTAATATAAACTGAAGTACGAAAGAAAGTTCACACCTCAGTCATTTACGATTGATTCCATATTTTTAAAAAAATGTGATGTATTTGATTATTCCACGATTACAAGATCGCATATCTACAGTATGTTGAGTTTATTAATTGGTGACTGGTGAATTTTTGAATATCTTAGTTTAATGTAGACAGGTTTAAGAAAGGAAATTTAAAATATACACCAACATGACCCCTACCCTATTTCAAATGTTTTTAATATTCATTAGGTCATGCAATATATCTGAAATGTCGATGGACAGCTAGGTTTTATCCAAATTAATTTTGGAAAATTCATAAATTTTACATTTTACTTTTTTTTAAATAAATTCAAAAACCACGTAAAAATGTTCTTTGACTGGCGACTAAACGCCTGCAGAATTTAGTTTAAGCGTACGCCTTAAAAAATCGAAAATATTAGTAGTTTTTTTTAAATACATGACATTTGTCAATCAAAGGCTGTTATTATAATCACTTCCAAAACATTGCAACGGTTCGTTGATGAAGTTCTTTTTATAACTTTTTTTTTTATAAATCACAATACTTAAACATGATCATACTATCACGCCGGCATAATGTATATTATTTTCTGCAAACGATATTTCACTCAGTGAAAAAAACGTTTGTATTTTAAAATAAAAACCGTCCTATTCTAACATTTTACATAATAACAGGATATTTTACAAATGGCCCACATGTAAAGCCTGTATTCGTCTGTACATTTGGACAATGTGAATTGTAATTGAATTCTGAAAAACCTTAACAATCTCTTACACTTGAAGTATAACGAACATGAACCATTTAGTGATCGCTAATTAATTTCTACCGAATGTTTTTGTTATAAAGAAAGACATTGCCACAAAATCCAACAATATGGTGACTAATTACGTTGAAGAATGATCAAAAACTTGATTTATTTCCCAATCTTTACAAAATGTAAGGTTTCCTATTCGAGATTTCTTCGTAAGTTGTAAACTTTTTAATTTCTCATCTTCTACTCTATAGCTGTACAATAGCTGTAGTATAGACGAGACATAGAATCATGGACTGATTTATCGGTGTGTAATAAATTTGAAGGGCATCGATACATAAGAAAGGTATGATGTTTCGAAGTATATGCTTACACCCTCATCAGGTGAAGAAGACGATGAACTAATAAGCAAACCGTTATGCTTCTTAAAAGATAAAACTGTAGAATTCTACGGCGACCTGCACGTGCATTTTACCTGCATTTACCTGCTGGTGACGTCATGATATAACACACACTTCAGACGTTTCAAATCACCTTATCTCGCAAAGCCGCTGTAAATGACGAAAATACTCCAATTGTGCACCATTGAACAACTGGCTCCGTCTGGCTCCCAACTCAAGACGCCGGCTCGTAGTGTTAGAATAAACAGCATTGCTGCACTGTGTCTATTTTGAACAATCCTCAAGCAATGTGCTTACCAACGTGTGATCAAAACGCCCTTAAAACCAGACTTAATATAAACACGTGCAACTCGTGCATCTGAAATGAACAAGGTACAGACATGCACACTTAAATGACTGAAATGTACACACAAATAAACAAGATTTAACGTCACTCAGGCGGATATTTACTTGTTGTAAGTACCTTCAACCTCCTTATTTCAAGATAAATTAGTAAAAACGAGATAATGAAAAAAGATATAACTTCATGGACAATGATGGCGTAGTTTACAGTTGATTCCGAGCTTAGAAGTATCTCTCTATATCTTGTTTATTTCTTGTTTATTTCTTGTGTTCATCATTGAAACGTGATATGATGAAAATTATTTTACGATATTTATGTAATTTCTTTACTTTTCCATACGTGGCGCATGAACGCAATTGCATACATGTGTATATTTGCATGGTAGTCAAGAGGTAGTGCAAAATGTATTTTTGCACATGTGCAATTTTGCACAGTATGCTAATTTGGCCCATGAACGCAAATACTGATTTACACACATAAGCAAAGAGTACCGAATGATGAACATGTTCATGACTGGTCTTGCACAGCCATCATATCCCCTACAGAACCTACATGTACAAACCTACAATAGACTTGTATACAAGTTTCATTCAGGATCAAAGCACTTGTGTTATGAATAAGTGACTGAGAGACATCTTAACCATGTTTTCAAGACAAGGATCAGGACATCCTATATTTTGTTTTCAGTCCGTCTATTTACCATTCAAAGATCTCAGAGTTTGCAAAGATACGAGCATAATATGCTCTTCCCAGGTAGCCCATCATAATAAAAACAATCACAGACAACGTGCAACAAAATCGAATAAAACCACTTTCGATTAAGATAGTCCCCATGATTCTGTGAAGGTGCAATAATAGGGATGTGTGACCTATCTGTGGACCCTGCACAATGTGGAAAACCCCAAAAATCTGCTCATAATCCACCAGATACTCCCTCAGCTCACTCCCTGGAAACGTGATGACTTGGGTGCCATCTTCTCAATCAAAGCATTGCAGACTCCTGAACACATGTCACAGCTGTAGATTGGCAACTCCAAAGAGATTAGCATCATGTTTTATATTCAGCTGTTGTTGCAAGCCAGTAGGTTGTTATTGCTATTTGAAGTCTTACAGACACTGTTTCATTGCCCCCACCGCAACGCGGAACGGGGGATTATGTATTCAGCGGCGTCCGTACGTCCGACCGTCGGACGTTACATTTCTTGTTAACGCGATATCTCATGAAGCGTTTTATCCAAAGTCTTCAAATTTGGTGTCAGCCTACATTGTGGTAAGACGCAGACACCAGTCGATTTTGGTGACCTTGACCTTATTTTCAAGGTCACCACGACCACTGTTCGAACTCTTGTTAATGCGATATATCATGACTGGATGGACCCAAAGGCTTCAAAGTTGGTGCCAGGCTACATTGGGGTGACGCAAACACCATTCGATTTTAATGACCTTTACCTTATTTTCAAGGTCACCACAATGCTTTGACCACTTTTCGAACTCTTGTTAACGCAGTATCTCATTAACCCAAGCACCCAAAGTTGTCAAAGTTGTTGTCAGTCTACATTGGGGGATGACGCAGACACCAGTCGATTTTGATGACCTTGACCTTATTTTCAAGGTGACTCATGACACTTGACCAGATGATGTGCCTTACTATACTCAATGCTAACGGCGACTGTTGAAGTGAGGACCAAATAGGATAATGTAGCCATGTTAGTGGCAAACACTTGTTTAATTTGTATTGGTCTGATGTTCCAGTGATCCAGACAGTTGTGCTTATATATAGATATAGTCAAAAGATTTTTGGGACATCCATTATTCATTTGTGAACTTTCTTAAAGATATCCCAACTCCTGCTATTACTGATCACTATCCATGTCATCATCATAAATTGGAAACATCTCCTTTGTCTCCGCAGTACACCAGTGTCTATATGACCAAGGCTTGCGCTTAAATGAAGGAAACTGAAAATTTACCCTATCAAAATGCATGCCATCAGATAGCGCATGAACGCATAGCAAATTTTGTATTTACACACCTGAGTATATTTACATAGTGTGTAATTGTGCATACAGTGTAATGTTTTGGCGCATGAACGGGGATTATTATAGTTTAAAATCCTTATTTTGATTGTGTTTATATTATCATCGAACGGAGATTCGAACCCTATTTTTGTGATAGGCGATTTACTGGGTTTGAATACATTAAGACAAAACATTGTAGGTCAAACTATCTCATTGAAGTAAACATTTGTTCTGGTGTGGTTTCAGTCATGTTTTCCTTCTCCTTAATTAAATCTGTGTTTCTGTTTGGGAAATAATTATTATATTGACCGATAACAATGTTTCAACATTTCACGTCATTATGAATTTGCTTACGACATTACTTATACATAATAAAATATAAATCCAATACTACAGTACAAAAATGCTGACTTGCACAACAACAGAAACAAATGCTCTTAGCAATGAAGGCATCTAGTCTGTAGATCTATAACTCACCCGCAGTGATTTGCCCTATCTAAAATCAGGGTTATCGGGAATATGAGATCCTATAACGTTTGTTTGACTTTTATCGTAAATGATTATGGGCATAGAGACCAACCTTGTACTATGCCAGTGTTTTCCGAATTTTGCTTTTGACTCTCATTGTCTGAAGCAACCGCTATGCATTTGAAGATTATTTTTCGAACACTATACATTTTAGTTAATTTAGTGTCGTGTTTGTCAGAAGTACATGATAAAACGCTGCAAGTAGGGGAGTACGGGGGTGATGTGGTGGACGCAGTTTACAACAAAATCAGAGAGTCGTGTATTTTTCCTGATGACAGTCTCTTCCTGCGACGTTTGGCGTATGTGGAAACGTACGATGGAAATGATCCCAACACATACAGGCAAGGATATGACGGAGGTATCTGGAAGGTCAGTCATTTTTCTCATGGATTCGATATTTCCCAGCATTATCCATTCCTTATAGATAAGGGGTCGAGTGTACTACTATATATATATATATATATATATATATATATATATATATATATATATATATTCATTATATATCCATGTAAACGGGCGTGCAATACGGTTTCCATGGGTGATTTCCGTATTGCACGATGAATTCCGTATTGCACGGCTTTCGGTTCTACTTTCTCTAAACTTTTCTCGGAATTTTCCGTACGCAAAAATTCAATCTTTCAAAGTTTTCAGCACACTTGAATAACCTTTCAAATAATTAAATCGTTAGCTTGGATTAAGAATTAATATTGACATGACAAGTAGGAAACTAGACACTCATATAATCATTTATAAGGCAAAAAGCGCCATGCTGAGGGAATCGAAAAGCATTTTCCTAGGCTTACCTAGCTATGCCGCGTCATTGTTATGTCACAACCGTTTATGACTGTGACGTCACTTCCATAGCTTCGAAAGAAGCACGACTGACGGAATCCCGAATGTTGTTTCTAATTTTCATTTCTTTGGAATTAAATTATATTTCAAGCAAATTTAATATTTTCATTGTATTTAACGCACTTGACAACATTTCACACAAAGCTTTACTGATCAATGAGAAAATAAAGTTGTTATTTAGATGTGAAATAATCAGTCGAGCTGGTCGAGCAACCGTCGGTGTATCAATGCGCGGTACGCCGTCCCAGTAAATATCATTAACTTATCTTTTAAAAACAATTTGCCTCAAAAGGGGGTATATAATAAATATAGAGCATTATACTTGTGCATTTGGATCGTTTGTATTGAACCCGAAGCTGTCATGGAAGCGGAGGAAAAACTCGTTCTTCATACTCGTTGTTCCTTTCGCTTCCATGACATCTTCCCGTTGAATACAAAGGATCCAAATGCACAAGTATGATGTTATATATATATATATATATATATATATATATATATATATATATATATATATATATATATATATATATATATATAAGCATGATAAATATATTTTGTTACCAAGAGAGTTTCGTCAGTGGAGGGAGTTAGTCTGATAAAGTTACGAAGGAATGGCTTTTGTACTTTAATTTTATGACTGATAGTTCTGTTATTTATGAGACCGTTCTTAATTTCAGATTGACCAATCGATGTTCACTAAGATCAAGAGTTCGAAGGACCTAACATATATGTTTTCTGAAATTAAGACAAAATTCCATATAGACTGGATACAGGTCAAATGGTCCGATCTGAGAACTCCCCTTTACTCTGGACTGGCGGCAGCTCTCTATATGAAAACCATTAACGAAAAAGTTCCAGGACTCATAGAAAACCAGGGATCGTACTACAGCAAGTACTTCCGGGTTAATACGCATGCTGCTCACAGTTACTACTTAGGTGCTAAGAGTCTGGATAATGGTAGGTCTATTAAAATTCTAATGTTACAGATCACTGAATAACCGAAGCATGCGTTTTGATGATCTGTGGTCCTAAATCGTTCCATATAAAATCTGTATATGGCTACATATTATGTTCTTTATCGAATAAAAGCCATAGGCCTACAATACACGTACTGTGACAGATTGGATCCATTTCTAACATATATCAGTGCGTCACGAATGAACATTTATGAAATAAGTAACAAAACGTTTCAACATGAGAACATTTCTTCATATTAGGTGCAATGACATAATAATTTGGTACATATTATGCCGCCACACCTTGTGAATGGAGATATTATTTTGTCCTTAATTGTATAAATTACCATTTTGGCCGCCTGTGATTCAGAAAAAGACGTTCTAGGGTAATTTTCGAATATCAAGAACGCATCATTAAAACATGGTTATACTATGTGCAACAACAATTAGTATGATTAGTTGCAAGTAATCTGTTTAAGGTTAAATATTGCTTTAACTATTCTGGGTTTCTATTTTCGAAACTCTATTCGAACTAAGTCGTAAGCTAATGTTATTGCATGGTACTTATGACTATCTTAGTGCTAAGAGAGCTTCGAAAATCTAGACCAAGAACGACATAATGATCAATCTTTCATATATCACAGTGTGTTTTATATAAACATATCAACGTTTGAATTGTCTTTTTTCAGTTTGTCACAGAACAAATATTGACCTCGCATTCCTCGTCGACGCCTCTGGTAGTGTTCATATGGAGGACTTCAATAACGCAAAACGATTTGCAGGCGACGTCATCTCCAACTTCCAGATTGGTCCAGCGGACGTGAGGGTTGCCTTTGTTACCTTCAGCACTGGCTACAAGTCCGAGTTCAAATTCTCCGACTATCCCACCAAGACAGAAATCCTCACTGCTGTTAACGGCATAGTCAAGGCAGGAGGCGGAACCGAAACAGACGTCGCTCTGAAGTTTGCCTACGAAAATCTCTTCACGTCCGCCAACGGTTCCAGAAATGGTACGTCCAAAGTGATTCTGTTGATCACGGACGGAAAGTCGAATGCAAGTTCCAGGACCATAGCAGAAGCTGTGCTGGTACGTAAGAAAGGCATCATCATCTTCACTATCGGTGTCGGGAGGCAGGTGGACCGCCAGGAGTTGCTGCACGTTGCTTCTCCTCCATACTGTACTCATGTTCTTCAGCTTGACGACTTCTCAGACTTAAACTCGCTCGTTAGTGAGATACAGCAGGTATCGTGCAAAGGTTAGTCGTAGTTGTCAAATTTCATTTTCCTTTTGTATTGATCGATTATAACATTGTTACATTTGGGATAACAATACCTTCAAAAGTACAAATTCTTGTACTTTTTCGGGCCGAGTCCCTTGCGGGATTCGAATTAACACCCTCAGAGTAAGGCAACTATCGCCAGCGCAAACCGTACCAACAGCTTACCACACGTCCACCAAGCCTCGACGAAGAGGTCCAACAATCGATAATTAAGCTAATTTTACATTCAGTACCCCTTTGATAGACGTAAATGGCGCGTCTCCCAAAGCCTGAATACATTAGTGTTTACCCAAATGTAACAATGTTAATGTATTCACTATCTAAATGGCATGAATTTCTTATATTGATCTATTGCTAGACACTCTGCCCCAGAATCTGAATCTGACCTTGAAATGTCATGATTTGAACTTAGATGATCCGTTATTCATCTTCTGATCCAGTCAATGCTAATATGTCTCCTTGTAAGTAATTTCATTAGCTTGTCAATAGTGATACGAGGTAAGTTATGAAGAATTTATAAGGGGATTATATGAACCTTTCGGATATCAATACCCTGATGGAACAGAAAGATAATATAACTAGACAAAAGTGTAGGTTGTGTAAGACTGCAAACCCTAGTCACATCTTCTCGATCCTTGACAAACACCATATAACTCATATATTCATAACCGTTTACAACCAACAAACCGAGACAGAGACCGCAATTGACAGAGCAACAGCTTAAGACACTAATTATTGCATCTGGCTATTGGTGTTGGTGTTATCTTAAAGTCGACCCAGTTAGTGAAAACTAAGGAAGTGCAATATCACTTTGCAGACTGTAGATTTTTCAGATTGCTTTGACATCATAACGTTTTGACACAGGGTCAGGGCTCCAGATAATTATTTTCACCAATGAGTATTTTACTCATCAAAATAAAAAATGAAGAGTAAAATTACTAAATGAAAAAAGTCAATGGGTATTTCACTCATCAAAATAAAAAGTGAGGAGTAAAATTAATAAATGAAAAAATGCTAAGAGTATTTCATACTCTCAACATTTATTAACATTCAGTGTCTTCATCTTGTAGGTGTTCAATTAGTCACTGGTTATTTGGCCAGTACATGTACCAAAATATACTGTTTTTCAATATAGTTATGTATGCTACCGTCTAAAATCACATCATGTGCTTTAATTGTATAATATGTTGAATATACTTCTAAAATTGAATGAATCAACCTTATGTTTCAGTCACTACAAAATGTAATAAACAAAATCATAAAAAATTATGAATTTAATCAATTAATTATTAATTAAACATTATTAGACTGACAAACTTCATTCTTGAATAGTTCACTCAATATAAGTTGATACATTTTTTTTTAAAAGTACATTGAATGTTTGAATTTTTTTGTAAGCATGAAAGCTTCTTATTGATTTTAATTGTGATTATTTGACATTACAATTTTCCTGCCCTGAATTTGTGGTACACACTGTCTTCAATAACTGAATAGTACATGGTCTGTATCTAATGTCGCTCAAGGACTTTTGTCAAAATATTCATTGACAAATCCCATCTTTATATGTTTTAATAATAATTTCCCAGGTTATCAACACTAAAATAAGTTTAAACAGATGTCAAAACAGTACACACAGACCACGAGAAAACCGGATGAAGAGGCCGTCATTTCTTAACAAATGCCGATAACTGGTTACAGATAAGTGCACGTTTGCGCTATATGATAAACATTCATCAGACGGCGCCTAGTTTAGAGGAAGACAAGAGTAGCCTCCCTTTAGTTTTGGTTATCGTTTCCGATAATTTGGATGGACTGCTATTGTTTATCGGCAGTTGTGGCAATTAACATTTAAATATATTTTTTGATACGTAAATAAATAAGTTATTGACAAGTGAAAGGCTCTTTCAGTTGACAGATGTACCATGAAATTTATCAGTCCTTTGACCTTGCTAACATAACACTATTTTGACAGTCACGCATGTAAACAAAATCGGATTCGTATTCTGAGAGATTTGTGCGTATCTTTCACTCATTGATTTCATTTTTCATGCGTATATCTGAATTATTCATGCGTATTCTACGCAAATACGCATCTTATCTGGACCCCTGAGGGTACATTACTCACAATGCTGATGACATCACAATGCTTTGATGTCATAAACTTTATGAATTCACATTCAGTGCCAACTTCCCTGGAAGTCAAATGGTTTTGAATTAGTGATGGATGACTATTGCAATAAATTATTCGTATATCCGCTGAAGTCATAAGGTCCATATTCTCTGTATCATAAGTTTTAATCATTTACTCAAAGTCAATCAATTCAAATATTGGTTAAATTGTTATATTACCTGAACTCGGTATATCTTCCAAGCTGAATGTTTGCCGCCTCGATGTTGTTGTTTTTGTTTTACTTAAACTTCTTTACAGGCACCAATCATACAAATACATTCATATAAACAGACGACGACATGATGACCAGAATTTACACACATCTACACTGTTTGACATTTCAGCTGCACATTTAGTAACGTTATAATAGTCACGGACTTGAGTTGTTAGTGATTGGAAGGTTGGTAGTTGTTTCTGTTTATGGTCGAAAATAAACTTTTTGAATATCAGGATGATTATGTAAACTGGGTCATTGTATCTCTCGGAGAAACCAATAAGTTGTTTTCTTTATTAAGTCTTACTTGTGCTTCTGCTATAAGCCAACCTTCCACTTTGGTCCAAAACGGTCGCACATGATCACATTCCAAAAGCAATTGCTGTACTGTATCTGTATTGTTGGAACAAAAATCACATTTATCAGCCTTAGAATAACCCATTTTGTGTTAACGGGTATTGGTTGGTAGGATGTGGTGAGGGATTTTGTATTGGAACCATTGCAGGATTGTATTTATGATGCATCTAAAAGGTTTGATGTTATATATAAATTGCAGCTCGTTATCCAATTTACTGATATGTTGATTTTTTTGTGCATTGTTTCTCAGTCAGATTCAGATTCACGATTTATTACAGCGCCCGCAGTCCTTAAACCAGGCACCTATACCTACCCGTGCTCCAAGGATGGACTTTATGAAATCGAAAGCAATGGGACATTGGTTCAAGTCACGGTGGGGTTAATTGACGTTTACAAATAGTTCTGTGCTTGTTAAAGATCAATAACGTTAATCACATGTTTATAAACATAAACGCTTTTAATAAATCGTTATATTTTACGGCAAATGTGACATGACATATCAGTGACACCGGTGAGCGTTGATTTGAACAATAGTTCAATTTCAAGTACTACATTATCTTTTAAAAAAGCATTCTCCTTACTATATGCAGAACATCTCTTGAAAACAGTTAGAATTACCGACCCACTAGTGAGAATTAAACTCAGAATTATATGTTCCTAAGCTGAAAGTGATTTCCAAAAATTAAATAATCAAATTGTTTTGCTTCAAATTTAGTAAAATCTTTATTAGTCACAATTTTCATAGACTGCATGTGGTCTACTCTGTTTTCATATGTCCTATTCGTATTCGAAATTGTATCTAATGAGTGATGGGTGATTTGAGGTAAAGCTAACTATATCCACATCTATTTTCAGATCCATGTCAGCGATGGAACAGTCGACATTTACGGATCGTTAAGTAACCCGACGCCAAACATTGCTGACAATAACTTCCACACGTATGTATCATACACATAGAGGGAATTATTTACATTCTGGTGTAAACTTCTGAGTATTTTATAACCATTGGAGATGGATTATGCATTATATTACCCTGATCGACCAGCAAACTAGTTTCAATATATTCAAATAGAATATATTATACAAAACTTGAAAGGGGCAGTAGCACGTTTTTCACAAATTTTAATTTATTCAAATTTTCCATTTATAATGATAGTTTATGTCATATAAAATTACTTTAGAGGGTGAAACATCTTATTACACACAACACTTATCCGTAGTGGTAATGGCGTTGTTGCGTTTAAAGCAAAACTTGCATGGCAGCCATTTTAATGTGAACACATTTTATTATTTTGAATTACAAAAACGATTCCCATGGCTTCTCCGAACAATGTACACTCATTTTTAACTTGACTTTCCGAAGAAAGAAGGGTGTTTTACTATTGGTGACATTATTTTTCAAATACATTTCATCAATTTATTTGAGCAAAAAAAAGTGTTACTGTCCCTTTCAGAGGGTAAATGGGAACTGCACCAGGACAATTGAAGGCAAATGATTAATGAGTGATAAAGAGTGATACATGAGTTATACATAGGTGATATATGAATCATATATAAGTATTATAAAGGATATATATGAGTGATACATGGGTGATACCTTATTGGTATATATGGCTTATATATTAATAATGCATGAGTGATACGCGAGGTGATATATAGTGATATCAGATCATTGGAAAGGTAATATTTGAGTGATATATGAGTGATACATTATTGGTATATATGAGTGATACATGAGTGATACAAGAGTTATACATAGGTGATATATGAATGATGTATGAGCTTTATAAAGGTATTATATAAGTGATACATGGGTGATACCTTACTGATATATGAGTGTTATATTAATGATGCAAGAGTGATAGGTATATGAATGATATTTGCTTGATAGATTAGTGATAAAAATAATTATACTAAATGAATAATAGATGAGTGGTTGAGCTTAACATGATTAATAAACGCACATTTGTGATAAAATGATAATATCACATATGCAAGGGTTTCCTTTACAATAGAGTAGGAATCGGCTCTGTAGACAACATATTATTGGCATTATGTGTCTTTCAATCCTGTCAATCTTGATCACAATCATCTTTCTCGATTCCAATAAACTTACCAGCCACTTATAAAGGATATGTATATCAATCTCATTTAATATATAAAAAATTCATTGACTGCAAAAAGTCATGAGGTGTCCTGTTTTTCCCTCAATGCGACAACTTCCCAATGCAAGGCATAACTCCTGTCAGTCTCCATTACTGGCTGATAGGCATTGCAGTATTTCCTTAAGAAATCTATGCTTAGAAATCCAGGCCCACTATGCATTTCGGGTGCAGCGATTCACTATCTAGGCACAACAAAGCGAGGGAAATATCAGCCAGTAAAATCAGCTAGTAATGCAGACTGACAAGAGTTATGCCTTGCGTTTGGAAGTTTTCCATGCGATTGTTCATTTGTTTCATCCAGGAAATCGTCACCAATGGCTTCCTCTGTGACTCTGATGATAGCTGAAAGGACACCTGTATTCTTTAACGTCACGTCTTCAAAATGTAGAGGATCCTATACTATCAAGGTTGGCAGTGTCGAACGGGTCCAACCAAGTAAGTGTTTAAAGGGGCAGTAGCACGTTTTTTCGCTCATATAAGTCGATGAAATGTATTTGAAAAATAAGTTCACCAATCGTAAAACACACTTCTCTCTTCCGAAAATCAAGCTAAAAATGAGTTTACATGGCTCAGTAAAACCATGGGAATCGTTTTTGTCATTCGAAATAATAAAATGTGTTCACAATAAAATGGCCGCCATGTAATTTTTGCTTTAAACGCAACACAGTTATTACTACTACGGATAATTGGTTTGTGTAATAAGATGCTTTACCCTCGAAAGTAAATTTAAATGGCACAAACTATCATTATAAAAAGGTAATTTGAAAAAATAAATTTTGCAAAAAACGTGCTACTGCCCCTTTAAGTGTTTATGCTATTTTTAAGAGTAGGCTTACAAAGTATATGATCAGTGAAAAAATTCGCTGTTTGTCGACAGTAGTGCTAGATGTTTTTCAATGAGAAAATATAATATGATATTGACGAATACATCTCTTAAAACGAATCAAATCTTAAGAGTTACGACTTAAGTTATATGGTCACATTGTAACTGTGGCAACGGGTGCCATTTGGCACGAACGTGACACAAGGATTACACTATATGGGGAATAAATATCTAACGTCTATATAGCCACGGGAAAGTAAAATACGATCCATCGATAGTCAGTGTATTACGTGTTAGATACTGGTATATGTTTGCCCGGTTCATGAGCACTGGGAAAATGTCCCGTATATATGAAGCGATCTCAGCTCTAATGCAGTCTTAAATAATATCAAATAACATTTACAGGTGATAGTCTTAGCATTAATTTAGCTTTGGATATACCTAAGGTACATGTAAGCAATACAAAATCGCCAAATTTCGGGAAACGGGGTAATTTTATTATTTAGATAACTGTATCTCATATACTGATGACATTAACACATATCGGTTATAGAGTTTCACGCATTTAACAGGAGTAAGTTGGCAAAACTATCTGAAAAGTTTGCGACTCACAAAAATTTGCGTTATGCCAACATAATTTGATTTCAAAATCTCTCACAACTTCGCTCCTAGACTATTAGTTTTAGTCTAGATGAAAACAATTTGCTCACAATAAATATACTTTTACTTAAACGGGAAAACATTCCGATGTCGTTTGTAGCTCTTATTTCTATTTTGGACAATCAATTTACACGCTTTTTAATTATTTTTTTAGATACCCTCGTCACCTGTGTAGAAAAGGAAGTCTCCACAAAATGTTCCCCTGCGGAAATATACAAGCTGTTGTATCAGTACCTTCCACCCCCATGTAAGTTTTTTTTGTTGAATTGTAAATTGACCCTGAAATAGTCCTGTTAACATGTTAATCATGTTACATGTATTTGTCTAAAGAAGTGATTTTGTGTATATTTGACAATTCATAGTGTGATTTCCTTTTGATGTTTAGTGCAATATTAGCAAAATGATGCAGTCTGATTAAAATCCTCGATAAGGATTGCAAAATACAGTCTGATTAAAATCGCCCCTGTTCCGAGGAATAAGATTTGCAAAAAAAGATCATATCTGGTTACGAACTGTTTCTATAGATTCCTCGTCACAAGGTCTGAGGCCACGCCGTATAGGCGCGTGTTCCGTACCAGTTAAACGCAGACAAAGCCAAGTCCAATATCTGACCAATCACTTCATAGTTTTTAAAACGGTCGCCGTTTTTTAAGCATTCGGAACAGACGAAAGGGTAACTATTTGGAGTTATTTGCTCCTAGCTTCTCCCCTGAAAGCTTTTGTTGGAGATCCCGTGATCCGGGCTGTTATCAGAACCTCCGAACAATATGAGTTCGTATCCCGATAGATGCACTATTTTGCAACTTGTATTCCTCGGAAAACTTTTATTTTAATAAGACGGTTGCAAAATAGTGCAACCAACGGGATACGAAACGGGAATTAATTTCAGACAACCATCCTTTCGTCTGTTTCCGTAACTTTAGGAAATAGTTAACGAATGATTCGGAATGCCTTCAAAATGGCGATCCTTTACAAAGCTATGATGCGATTACCCGACCAAAGCTTTTATCTGCACTTAATACGAACATATGGGGCCTCTGTTGGGCTCTATCTAGATTTGTTAAATGTTATTCCTCTAAACAGGGTTAATTTTACTCGGACTGAATAAAGTTTGCCTTATTCGCGTTGATGTGTCAGTAAGCCCACACAGGCGTGTTCGCTAATCGCTAAACCTTAGGTCAAGGGTTTAGTACTTTTCAAAAATTATTTAACTAAATTTGATTTTACCTTGAGAATCATTTTTGGTTTAACAGTTAATCGCTGTACATGTATATTGCAAATTGCTTGTTGACATAACTAATTCAAAATTTATTCTTTCCATCTTTGTGTCATTCTTTCAGATAATATACCGAACCAATGCGTTAAAGATCGTCCTATGTTCAAGTCAGATCCCACCAGCCAAACGTGGTTCCTTTACTGCGGCCCTGAAGGCTCCATGTACATATACGCATGTCCACTGCATCATATATATAGCGCCAACATCAAGGACTGTGTGCTTGGCGAACCGTCAACAACCACAACCACCACCACCACAACCACTACCACCACCACCACCACAACATCAACAACAACAACAACAACTCCAATCCCAACGGTCACAGCCGCAATAAATCCATGCACTGATGAACACTTGAAAAATGAACAATTCTATTTTCCATATCCCCCTGATCCTACGAAATACATCGAATGTTCAAATTGGCACGTCGCCTTTCTGAAGCAATGCGAAGTCGGAAAGATATGGAATCAGTTCCATCGCACCTGCAGGTTTAAGAACGTTGTCGTAGATCCAACCAAAAAGATTTTTGAACTGATTCCAAACCCTTGCAAGAATAACCTTCAATTGGGTGAACTCTTCTACTACCCCCACCCCTTTAATCGTCAGAAGTACATTCATTGTGATCAGTTTGGAAACGCCTTCGAGAAGACCTGTCCCGATGGAAAGATTTGGAAACAAGAGTTACTCTTGTGTATTGGAAGTGGCATTATCATTGGTTAAGTTACAGCAATTGTGTGGATTTGAATGGTTGACTGCTTGCATAGCTTCAACCAAAATATATTATCTCATAGGCTTTTGAAATCCAATTTCAAGTTTTAACATTAAGCAAGTTATAGTAGCATTTCTATCAATAGTAATGCAACACCAATTATATATCTTTCTATCAGGTATGAATGTGGGAACAATATTAGTTGCGCATGTGTACCAAAGACATGTTATTAATGAATTTACTGTTGAGGAATATTTCAAATGTTTAAAGCCGCTGAAGCACGTTTTTTGCAGATTTTGTTTTCTCAAATTTATTATTTATCATTAATTTGTATACAATATATTGTTATGTAATAGGGTAAAACATCTCATGACACGTCCCGAAAAGCCGTATCCATAGAAAACGGGTATCATGGTGCGAGACATAAAGCGACCCTCTTCAGTGTGAGAGGTACACTTGTAGGTCTCATGCGAATTTGAGAGTTCCAAAAGCAAGATAATTGACCATATTATCATGGTACCATATTCTACTTCTAACTCTACTTTGAGTGTTTAGGTATCACCACAACGGTCACATCACTTGAACTACCTTCGAATGGCCATTTTTGTGTATAATGAACTCGCATAGCTTAACCGAACAATGTACATTCCTTTTAGAACACTTTTTATTGATTCAGGAGTATAATTGCACCATTGGAAACACTTATTTACCTTTCGTGAGATCACTTTATTTCAATAAGAAAACGTGCTACTGCGCCTTTAAGTGATGTTAAGTACACCATTATCTTATCGTAAGCCTTGATTAAATAATTGACTGTTCTTTATTGTGGTCAAGCAGCATTGGTCAGCTGCTACGGTCATCATACACATACACGTACACATACAGCAAGGTGTGAATGATAGTGAAAAGTATGCTCATTCAAGTTAAATCATTATTACAGTCAAAATGTGACTGTTTAAAATGCTTCATTGCCGCTTCCGTTATTTTAGTATTTTTTAAAATTTGTGAATATCCCGAAAATGACTCTTTTAGAAGATGTCAACTTTGTTATATCAGTTCGTTTTATAAAGTATGAAAACTAAACAAGGACATAATTTAATAAAGACTTAAGCATGAACTGTATTCTTTTGTTATTACTGTAATATATACATTTAAAAAAACTTTGTTTTAAACAATTTCATTATCTGTACTCGAGAACCATTACATTTGAGGAGATTAGTGTCACATGTATTTTGTATAGTTTATAGATTCAAGTTTGCAAACATAAACATTTGCATCAAACTAAGTGACACGCATTCCCCTTCGGGTTAACCAGGTTATCATTATGACAAGCTTAACACAAAATGGTTCCACTCACAATTGTATCTAAAGCTCATAGGAATTTGCTAATAAACCTCCATAGTGACGAAGCAATGGGGGACATATAAGAATCAAGTCGTGACTGAGATTGTGGGGTATGTATTTGCTTTAATATTTGATATTCTAATGACATTTTTATCAAAGTAAATAAAGATAAAGACAACTGTGCTTATTTATTGGCTATTCGCTAACAACCATCTCCACATTGTTCATGATATTAGGTTTTGAAGATCGGAGGGCATTTCTGACAGAAGGTATGTTTTTTAATCCTTATCGCTTACTTTTTACAATGTTAATCCTATATAAACAGTATGACTGTTTAACACTTAATCTGACGCGCCTAATGCATTATTATGACAAACTTACCTCTTGTGAGACACGCCTGAAGATGAGTCATACAATGAATGTATATAACTTTATAAAAATTTAAAACTAGAACTCATCTAACAACTTAAAAATCTAAAACTTTAAAAAAAAAACAACTTGTGAAACGTGATTTATATCATTATTTTGTCCCCCAACTGAGATAAACATACTAAAGCTAGGACGTGTTTTGGGGAACACAAATTTGGCATGGTTATACATGTAAGAGTGTCAGATATTTTGTTTTTATCATCTTGGTTATGAAACAGAAAAGACAAGGTGCATGTATACAACGTGTCTTCTTTGTTACAAACGTATTAACCGGACACGATCTACTGTGAGAACTTCTCCCATATTTTTACTGCCACCAGCTTCCTAGTAATTAAGGTATTCGCGTGATAAAGCTCCACTCCCTTTCAATCACTCTTTGTTTGTGTTATCTTGTCTACCATTTACATACACACATTAAACTTATTTGAAGTTTGCCAGTGTATAATTGGAAGCACACTATCCTTGACAGAACAAGTCTTTCTTGAGAACAACCTCCAACAACGCATCTTCTCCTTAACCGAATTCATCTGTGGATATATTACCGGATCAATTGTTTAATTTCGTATTCGATGCCTAAACATTCTGGTCAGCAATAGTTCTCCTACGATAGTCAATATTTCGAGATCCAATCTACACTAAAGCTGGTATCCTTGACCACTCCTGTTAATTTTGACTGACAGATTCATGCATTACGCAACCGGACACAATAATACTTCTATCCTGTATTAGGACAAGAGCATCTTGGACCGACATTACTGAACAACTCCAAGTATAAGCTACTCGGACACAACAATCCTTGTCAATTGAATCATCTCTTTCCTCAACCAAATTCGCTGTTCCTTTGTCACACAGCCCACAATGAGAGTATTCTGGGTCATCTTCGTGACCTTCTTTGGAAGCTGCTGGTCAGATGTCCAAGACAAGACCAGACTGGCCAACTCAAAAGGACCAGAGGTGGTAGAAGCCGTGGTCAACATGATAAGAGAGTCGTGTCTCTTCTCAGACGACAAACTCTTCCTGAGACGTCTAGCGTATGTTGAGACAAGGGATGGGACAAATCCGAGCACATACAGGCCTGGATTTGATGGAGGAATCTGGCAGGTATTTCCTTATATATAGTATTCTACGTTTAACATTGTTGTTAGTATTGTTTTACATATTGTTATTGTGTAATAGATTTCATACATGATGGCTTATATTATTTTATTATCTTTTCTGGAATCTATTTCATCGTAATATTTCCTCATAATATAGATCAATAATTATAAACAAAAGACCATTAAAAACATATTTGAAAGACGAACTACAAACACGATCACAACAACGTATTCAGCTCGAATATTCTTAAACGTCCGTCAAAACACTTAATTTCTTAATATAATATTAATAATATAATGAATAAACAAACTACCTCGTCAATCAAATAAATCCATGTTTTTGCATTTCTGTCCTCTAATTTAATATTACAAGTTTATACTGGTTCAAATCATTGTTTTCATAAATTCAAAAGATGTATGTTCCTTGAAACCAATTTGTTGTGCTACCGTAAAATGAAAATAACCATCTCTTGTTCCCGAAAATATAGAACCAATCAAATAACATACAATACCTTTCAGTATACTTGAGAGAGAATTTCTTTATTTATGTCCTACCAAGGACCAAACCTAGTTTGGATATCGACAAGACATAAAACACCTTCCAAAGCGTCATTATTACGTAACTAGAAACATAAGACGGTCTCTTCTGTATAATAATTCAATATACTAAAATCATAAAACTATCAATTTCACATCACAAGCTTTTGACAGGTTGATCGACCCAAGTTTGAGAAGACGCTGTCTTCCAACTCATCTAAGGTTTTATACGCGGCTATCAAGTCTGCATTCTTCGTAGACTGGACATCTGTCCACTGGTCAGAGTTAAGGAAGCCCCTCTACTCCGGACTCGCCGCGACTTTGTATCTGGTCACTCTGGGTGAAGACGTACCTCAACTTAAAACTGACCAGAGCCGCTTCTACGCCAAGTATTTTAACAGTGTTCGTAATGCTGAACATACGTATACTGCCGGGGCCAATGCGTTCGATATAGGTAAGACTGGACGAAATAAAATGTTTGATTGGTCGTTATGACAGATTTTAATGATTCTGTTTATGCATATACATGTATGTATGAATCAGTTGCAATCTCATTAAAATCAGATCGTCATTATGCTCCACTACGTTACACAAATATTGCATATATTTTGCCCACTATCTTCAATGTGCAAGGGGAGGATAGTTCTGTAAAGCTTTTTTTTAGCTTGATCAATCAGGATACATAGGGTACATGTTTTAAAGCGATTTCTAGTTTTAAAAATTATACGAGAAGCATTTTACTTGAGAGTTTGGAAACATTATCATACATGATATTTCCAACGGTATGAAGCGTATGTCCGTCTTAATGTTGATGCTAAATAATCCTTTGTCTCGATGTAATTTCAGTTTGCCGACGAACCAACCTCGACCTTGCATTTCTCGTGGACGCCTCATCAAGCCTTTCGCCAGAGGACTTCGACAGGGCGAAACTATTTGCCCATAACGTTGTTGATAATTTCAAGATTGGTTCTGACAGCGTTCGAATTGCCTTTGTTACCTTCAGCTCTGGGTACACGTCGGAGTTTGGCTTCACCAATTACACTACCAAGGACTCCCTTACGAAAGCAATAGACGGAGTTCTGAAGACCGAAGGAAGAACGGACACTGACTTAGCTTTAGACTACGCTTCAGAAGTCCTCTTTACGAAAAGGATGGGATCGCGGGAAGGCAGTTCCAAGGTTATCCTGTTGATCACTGATGGCAAGTCGACCAAAAGCTTTAAGACTATTCCAGCGGCTCTGCGGGCACGAAATAAAGGGATCGTGATTTTCGCAATTGGTGTTGGAAGCGATGTTGATGTCCAAGAACTGGACAATGTGGCCAACAACCCCGTATGTACACACGTCATACAGATGAGGGAGTACTCGGACTTGAATGCTCTTGTGGATGAGATACAACAAGTGTCGTGCATAGGTAACACCACAATCGCTTACGGATGTTCGCTCCTCAAATTTATAGTATTCAACTTTCTTTTTTTTTTTTCAACTTATATATCTTAAAAGATCAAAGTATATGATTGAAAAATGAGCAAATAATGTGGGGTTTTTTTTCGAGATATGACGCCTGTAAGATAGTGGGGTGAAGTACAATTTTAACATAGGAGTCTATCGGAAAAATGAGAAAAAAAACTGCTCAAAACTTTAAAATACTACATTTCTAGAATTAAACTTTTTTCCTTTTTTGATATGTTACAAAGTTCATGTTCTCCTACCGAAATCGATGAAAAAATATATATGGTAGTGTGGTTTTTTAAAGCTTTGACACACAATGTACCTGAAAACCCCCTTTTTAGTCAAATTTGGGCCATTTATGCTGTTTAAGCACTAGAGGTTCTAAAGTCACATTTTCTTTATTTCATTTATTTTAAAAAAAATATATCGATGATGTAGAATATCATGAAGTAAATACAAATGACAAAAAATCTGTACTTAATCATATTTCATTTTTGAAGTTCAACGGGAAGGAGCGAACATCCTTAATATCATGTTAAAGAACCCGCGCGATATTACTGTAGGTTTTGTAGTAGATCTAGTGTGCTTCAGGTGTCTTACAGGGGATGGTTCTTTGTCATAGGTCAGCAGTTTAAACAACGTAAATTGTTAATACAAGACGTACCAAGGACCATTTTCAATTATTGATCTTCCCGTAGATAAAATTGTCATTTTGACAACACAATAACAGGTAATTTTATTATTGAAATTTGGTGTTCTCTTATGTTTTAGATTTACGAATGAAATGAAACTGAACCTAGTATGCGTTTGGATCTGATTCATTTTGTCACTTCTTCCATTGAAAGTTATTTGTTTATGTTGATTCAAATTAAGTCAATTAAATTAATTTAAATAATTATTAATGTATCGTTATTATTTCAATTAGACACTACGTAAATGCAAAAGTCATTATGTGTAAATGCACCTCGATCCAAATGACTTATGTAAATACACCATTAACAACGAATATCAGAACTTGTGTTATTTTGAAAAAGATAAAACCTCTATCATATGATGAAATTATTATATTTCCAGCCCCTACTGTTCTCAAGCGAGGAAAGCACATCTACCCGTGCTCACAGGGTGATGACTACCAGGTCACAAGTTCTGGATCAACTTTAATGGTGACGGTATGTAAATACTTATAACCATTTACTGCCTATATCAAAATTGAAATGACCGAATTTGTCTTTGTGTTCTCTTGGCACCGTTTACCGTCATTTTAAGCGTTGTTTATCCTTTTAATGCTGGAATAAAAGCAAGGAAGCAACAATTTCCTTCTTTTGACGTAATTTTGTATGAAACGGCAGGAAATCGAAGCCCGGCTTTAAGGTGATGAGTGGCCACTTATCCAGCTTGGTTACATCCCTGGTGCGATGTTTGTTCATTGTGTTCTTCCATATATCAATATTACGTACAACTGTTGCAAGTTGAGCAGTGGAGATGTTTTGAAAAGAGCACGTGTTTATACTATCGGACAAATGATTTGAATACAGCAATGGTAGAAATGCTGATGCCTGTTTGCGGTTTTATCAAATCTTAGGAAAAGACTTGATAACGAAATTGCAAAACAAATTGTTTGTAAAAAATATATCATATGTCGCCATACCTGTCACATATCAATCATTATTATTGCAGATTACTGCTACTGACGGCATGGTAAATATATACGGATCTTTGAGTAACCCAAATCCCAGTGAAGCCGGCCATGAATTCTACAGGTGACCATTCATTGTTAAATAAACCATTCAAATTCCTGGTATGATCATCACCAACAACACCACCATCCCGTCACCGCCACCACCAACATCATCATCATCATCATCATCATCATCATCACCACCAACATCATCACCAATGCAAACATCATCATCAACGTCGCCATCATCGCTACCGCCACCATCATCATCATCATCATCACCACCACTGCCACCACTACCAACAACAACAACAACAACAGCATCATCACCATCATCATCACAATCATCATAATCAACGTCGCTATCATCGCTACCGCCATCATCATCATCATCATTACCACCACCACTACCAACAACAACAACAACAACAACATCATCATCATCATCATCATCACCAATACCAACATCATCATAATCGTCATCACCATCGTCATTCACATTACCACAAACCAATCAATCCCTCATCTAAATATGATAACATATTTATGGTTATTGCATTTGTCACATGTTCGTCTAGAGGGTAACTTCTAATTGAAATTTTCAGCAAAACACTTAACTTTGCAGTAACGCCATCGCCGGGACGGCTTCGGTGATTCTCATCAACAACAACCACAAGCCCATGTATTTCCACGTCTCGAGCAATGCCGAATCCTTCAGCTGTGTGGGAAACTACACCATCAGCATAGGATCTGTAGAGAGGGTGAAACCAGGTACGTTGGTAATGTAATGTGTAAGTAATCGTACTCGTATGTCTATTCCAATTCCAACTAATGCTTTACATAACAAGACCAACGGACGGGAGGGACAACGTAGGCTTATTTCCCCTACTGAACAGTCCCAGGAAGGATACAATGTAACCCTGGATGATCGCAGGTGAACTCTTAATGATGGAAAAGTGAGTTGTGTATATAATGCAGTACTGTGGAAATACATATGACTGTATATGGTATGTATACTCATTGAATGATTATGAAGATACAGAGAAAGAATACTCAAGTATCTTCAGATCATAACTTTGTCAGCTGGGTCATAAGTGAAGTCACAACTGTATCTTCTGATATCAAATGTATGAACACTAGTTCAAATTAACATTTATACCAAGACTTGATGATGACGTATGTTTTACCTTAGTCAGAAAGTGTTGATATATCTTAAATGAAAAGATACGAGATAGACGGTTTATCTATTATCAAATATCCTCCGTCAACGTTAGTAGAATGAATGATATACATGTATTACACTTCAGCAGTGCTCTCAGTGAGGTCATATCATTATGACATCAGCAGTGTGACGTATTATAATTATGTCATGAATGTTATGACATCATAATATTAAAACCTGGGTCGTCAGTGACGTCAGTGCAATTCGAGGTCACAACTGATGAAGTTATAACGATTTAATAGCAATGTTTCTACTTTGTGGTAGTCATTGTAGTAATGTAAGCAACATTTCAGTGGAAGCCAGCTTCGAATGATAGTTTATATAGGGCGCACGCCTGGTTCTGAAGTTACAACTGATAATAATAGTCCTATATTAGGAGACAGAAATGAAACTCACTCATTTTTTGAATAATTTTATTTCTTTTAAGAAGGCACACTCATTACATTATACACTCTTGTTTCGAATTTCAAGTTCAAATCACACAATAAACATACTCTTCGAATATAGCAATTGAAGCAATAATAATTATGGCTTTTTACAGGAGTCGTACTTTTGATTTAATGACACATTATCAAACTCAAAGACATGTTCAAATCGATACCTATACCCTCATCTTGACTTATTTCTAGCACTCGCTCGTAAAGGAAAGTTATATACTTTATTTATATATTTGTATACTCTAATATATTTTCAACTCTTTGATATTATCATAAAAGGTATGTCTTTGCATTTTCAGATACATTGGTGACGTGTGTAGATTACGCGGTAGCCAAGTCCTGTACCATTGCAGAGGTTTTCAAACATCTTTACCCACTGATCTCGGCACCATGTGAGCAATATTTTATAACACTTTATAAGAAATTGTCCGAAAAAGAATGTGGATTGGAAATTCGTTGTGTGCATTTTGCACATGCAAACCATGCAGCGCCAGTTAAATATTCTCGTATCATTATAATGCTGAGTTGTAAGTATGGAAGCAGCAACTCACATTATTTAACGTCTAGGCCTTTCTGATTGATGAGCCAACTGATCTACAAAAAAATGTTTGTTTTCTATCCATGTGGTAATTGGGTTAATTATTTGACACGAACGATAGTTAATTTTTTTAATACCAAATCATGCATGGGTGTAATGAAAGTTGTATTACTCGCCTACTTTGATCAAGCAAAATAACTGACAGTGAGATAATTTCCAGAATCTCATATCATTGAGATGACGTTACTTACATTTTGACGTCACAACTGCAAACTATTGTGACGTCATACATTCGTCGGGTATACACTAGTTTAATAATGCCGTATACATAGTTCATTAGTATCTTCCACGTGCGAGTAATAAACGTTCACGTTATCTTAAAGGGCAGGAGCACGTTTTTTGAAAAAATTATTTTTTCAAATTTCCCATTTATAATGATAGATTATGTCATTTAAATTAATTTTAGAGGGTAAAACATCTTATTACACAAACCAATTATCTGCACTGGTAAAAACTATGTTGCGTATAAAGCAAAAATTGCATGGCGGCCATTTTATTGCGAACACAATTTATTATTTTGTATTACAAAAACGATGCCCATGGCTTTACCGAAACATGTACACTCATTTTAAATTTTATTCTCCGAAAAGAGAAGGATGTTTTACTATTGGTGAAATTATTTTTCAAATACATTTCATCAACTTATTTGAGCGAAAAAACGTGCTACTGCCCCTTTAAGGGGTATCGTTGTCTGTAGTTAGTCATATATGAGATCTCTTGATAATGATGACATTTAACCCTCCTTCACATGTTATATGACAGAAGACGTGACTCCAGCTCTATATAATAACGAGTTTTCGAATTACATCCCAAGCATTTAATCATGAAAAATAATGATAATTACAGACCAATGGTCACTTTATATAAGAAATAACAAATCTCTTCCCAATAAGTTGCCAATGCGTATGTCAAAATCTGCATCGAGTCAGTTTCAGATCTCAGAATTATAAATCTTTATCTTCCTATTTCAGCTTCCATCTCTAATCCTTGTCAAGGAGGCCCAGCAGGTTTTAAGTCTGACCCTTCTGATATGACGAGGTTCGTGTACTGTGATGCCAGTCATCACATGTATCAGTTTGAATGTCCACTGCACCACATTTACGACGCTGTATCTGCAGAGTGTATCCCCGGGGAACCCCCGTCTTCTTCAACATCATCATCATCACCCAAAGCAACGAAAACTTCAACAACGGTAACAACATCTAGGTTATCCACATCAACATCTACAGAGATACCAACATCTACAGAGATATCTACAAGAATTCCAACATCTACACAAACAACAACATCTACAACATTACCATCAAGTTCACCAACAACATCAACAACAGCATTTGCCAAGGTAACATCAACGGCCCAAACAACATCAACAGAACGAGCGACATCCTCAACTAGACCTTCGACATCAACTTCTTCAAGCACGACCTCCCCAAGAATAACAGCAGCGCAGACAAACCCCACAGCCAAACATGTGGAACCATCAACCAGGCTACACACATCACATGCAGTCGTAACAACCAGAGCTCGATCAACGGCCACATACATGACTCTCACAACAACAGAAAATCCATTTAGACTGAGCTCATATTCAAAATTCTATCCCACCATCAAGGTTCCGGATTACGGACCAAATGGTCCTTGCTCAGAGTTTTACATTAAACAAAATGGAGGTTCCCTGTTTTTCCCATATGCTAAGGACAAGACTAAGTTTATAGAGTGTACCAGCTGGGTAAATTTCGGCTACGTAAAATCCTGCCCTGATGGAAAGATATGGGACCAGCCTGCTTTGACTTGTGTCTACGAGTCAGTTATCATTAGTCCTATTGAGAATAAATTTGACAACCTGCCCAATCCATGTACAAATTTCCTAAGCCCTGAAAATGTCTTCTTTCCTCATCCCATAGATATCCACATGTATATACACTGTGACCAATACGGCAATGCTTTCGAGAAGACATGTCCACAGTACCGTATTTGGCACCAGGATGTTCTCCAGTGCATTCCACAGGGTCTGATGATGGGGTTTTAATAAATTATTTATTTCTTTTTACTCTAATTTGTTATTTTTCAAAGGCAATAACCCAAGGAAACCTCTAACATAATAATTATTTTTCACGTAGAATTTATTCTATATCTATGGATTGAAAAAAATAACCATTTGTTCTGTATTTGATCAGGCTTTACATAATACATATAAGGTTGAGATTTTTCAGAAATATTTATCAGAGATAACAAATCTACAGTTTGGTTATCCACATTTGCTAAAGCGTTCGTATACTAAATTTCAGCTTCTTTCTCAGGCTAAAAGAAACCGAAAAATAGTCCTAAGTCAAATTTACATGTTATAACTGCTGTCTGCCAAGAATGAAACTTTTTAGTGCGTTTAATTTCTGATGCAAAGATGCAAATGTACAATTCATAACTCGTATTGCCGGGGTTTGTTCACAGGATTCAGCTTTCTAGAGCTGTTCATTTTGGAGAAGAAGGTGGAATTGGGTTTGAAATGTGTCACCCTTGTGACTCTTATTTCGGGTCATAGTGTTACCAATTGAATAATTATGATTTTGATCGAAAACAGGACAATTCACCGGGATTGAGGAGCGTCAATTGGTCAAACGTAATTTTGTGAACTTATTTACAACAGGAAAAAAGACAAATTTGAGTTGATAATGATTAATTGGTTATATAACTAACTGTGCATGTAAATTGAACGTAAAGTGTCGGTTTCTGCTCATGTGTAATGCTATTTCTAGATTTTTATTGAAATTATTAATTAATTATTCAACTTAGGTGAACTTATTTGAAATGAAATCAGCAAATATGGTATTGTTGCACGTATTGAAGCCAAATAAATTTGTATGAAACATAATGGTGATTGCTTGGCTTTTAGCTTATCTGTATTTCGTTTTGTTGTCAATGAAACATAATATTGTGATAACGTTTTCAAATGTGTTTTGCTCGCCTTGTTAACAATAGCCTAGAAATCTATAGGAATTAGGATATACACGTTTACATTGTTCCTCGGTCTGCCTTTCTCTTTGGTGAATGTCACTTCATAACTAGTTATCTTGCTCCATAAATTTCAAATTTCAACGATACGCAATACTTCATCTAGTCACTTTGAGTGGTTTTAATTTTCACGTTGAAACTTAAAAGATAAGCAATGGTTCGAATGTAACGTATGTTAACACAGTGCCCTGCCTTAATGGCATGTTTGCAAGGTGTTGCAGAAACTCGTCTCTTCTGTGTTGTTTTGAAAACAATGTGCTTGCTCTGTTTTGGCAACGTAACGACGGGAAACTTCAACGTTGTAACACTGGCTATATATATCTCAATAATATTTTTAAATAGTTCCCCGTACAAGTACATTATACCATACATGGGCCGTTTATTTGCAATGAGCTTCTCGGTCATTTAGAGTATAAAAAAGAGGCGAGCCTATTCACCCACTAGGAGCCGTAGTGAAATGCTACAATGACAAATCCTCTTTTGTACAACAAATCCCGGACTTCTTTCTCTCAACACAAAGGTTCATTTTACTGTAGTCATTTCTTTTTACGTTACCTATGTTACACGTGGGCGCTGTTTCGTCATTATCACCACATCCCCTAGCTCCATGTATGGAGATTTGCAAAACTGATAGCGTCCTTATTTATATCCAATCAAACATCGTTTTACATCATCGACTGATTTCTGTCTTGTAAAACATGTGTGTGTATCACACAATACATTGAACGATAGTCGTTTTAACGGTCAAGCTCAGTTCCCTGATTGTACTAACTTTGATTGCAAACAATCAGGATTCTCATTTTCTAGTTCAGAAAGGGATCCACTTGATAGAGTAGATGTGTGAAGAAAATGGAAATCTGTCGTGATAGAAAGTCCTGTCCTACGGTCTATGCAAGCCTAATAACGTTAATCACTTCGAGTGTTATGACATTGCATGGTTTGTGAAGACAAACAAGATGTTTTATTTTTGCTTTTGTTCATTTGATATAATATCACGAAGGCGGTATAATAAAACACATTGAAATAGCTCACAACTAAAATACATTATAATTTTTATTATTAAACAAAAATAATTATTTATAGTTACAACCTACCTCTTAAATAGAATTTAGAATTAATGCTTAAGTGTTTGCTAAGCAGATAAGAGACTGATGTGTTCTTAAATGTATGGTAAATACGAGACATCCCTTTTCTCTTCAATGTTGAAGGCGCTGTAGCAAGCTATTCTTGCTGAAATAAAGTGATCTCACGAAATGGTAAATAAGTATTGGCTGAATAATACTCCACAATCAATGAAATACTTCCAAAACGAATGCACATCGTTCGGTTAAGGACGTTCGCTCCTTCCTGTTGAACTTCAAACATGAAAGATCTGTTGTCATTTTTATTGACTTCCTGATATTCTCCATCATCTGCATACATTTTTACAAACAAATGAAATAGAAAAAGAAAAATAGAATAGAAAAAGAAAATGCGACTTTTGAACCTCTAAAAAGTGCTTAAACAGCATAAATGGTCTAAATTTTACTACAAAGGTCGGTTTTCGGGTACATTTTGTGTCAAAGCTTAAAACAAAAACACATTGCCCTATATACTTTTTGGTCGATTTCGGTAGGGGAACATGAACTTTTTAAGATATCAAAAAAGGAAAAATAGTTTAATACTGGAAATGTAGTATTTTAAGTTTTAAGCAGTTTTTTCTCTTTTTCCAATAGACTCCCATGTTAAAATTGTACACAACCCACAAGACCCCCTAATTGTAAATGCTGATTTTTCAATCATATACTTTGATCTTTGAAAATATCAATTTAATACTATAAATTTTAGGAGAGAACATCCTTAAGCGATTCTTGTCCATTTCCAACAAGCGGTCATTTTAAGGTGTTCACATTAACATTGAAGTGATCTGACTGATGCAGCGATACCTAAACACCCAGACTAGAGTTTCAATTATGGCACAATGTTGGAATGGTCAACCATATGCATCTTGCTGTCTGACCTCTAAAATTCCCAACACATTGATTTATTAACAGACTATCAGACTTTCCCACCATGTGTGTTCTGTAATAGAAATGCTTCATCGAATCATCCAATCGATGGGTGAATTTCTGTTCTCAAAAGTATAGTTAAAGTCATTGCTGAACCTGTAAAACCCACACATTGTCAGTTCTGTGCTGTAGAATAAAAGAGTCTGCCTCATCATCTGTTACATGAATTCCGTGACCAGTGTATAATTACAAGTGATAGACGAGAGACTCTGTGGCTCTCCATTCTGGACACGTTTGGTATAGTAGTAGGACTCCGTGAAGCTGGAGGAACAAACAAGAACTCTCCTTGGAACACACTCCACAGACATGGACGAACACAAACTGTTTCACCTTGTGGGACAATTCTTCCTCCCAAATAGACTTCTCCATCTGTCATATATTTGCTGTAGTAACTTGTTAAATATCCAATCAGACATAATTGCAAATCTCCAAATCTGGAGGAGCTAAAGACACTCACTCATGTATATATGATATATATTTCCGTATACATTCTCCTCTTACCTCTTGGTCAGTTCAATACAACGTAATTTTAACGAAGATTTTAGTCCTTCTTTTTGTCACTCTTTCCAGGTGTGTATGTTGTAAAGTAGAAATGCATAAACAAAAGGAAGTGACTTAAGAGGTATGGAATGACTAGCTTATTATACAGTTTTGGAAAGTTGCATTCCGCGAAGTGATTTAGGATACAGTGGACCATTAGAAGGATGAATTGTATCTGAAATGGAAACAAACGAACATATTAATCTTTATGATGTTACGGAACATACCTTGGAGAGTATAAAAGCAACATTTTCTATTAAGAATAATATTACTTCATTGATTTCTCAATAGACGTACCCCCCTCACTAGACGTACCACCCTCATTAGACTTACCACCCTCACATGACGTATCACCCTCATTAGACTTACCACCCTCACATGACGTATCACCCTAATTAGACGTGCCACTCTCACTAGACGTTCCACCCTCACTAGACGTACACTGTACCACCCTCATTAGACTTACCACCCTCACATGACGTATCACACTAATTAGACGTGCCACTCTCACTAGACGTGCCACCCTCACTCGACGTACCACCCTAATTAGACGTACCACCCTCATTAGACGTACACATGTACTACCCGCACGCGACGTACCACCCTAATTAGACGTACCATTCTTACAAGACTCGCCACCCTCACCAGATATGCCACCCTCATCAACCTCCACCCTTAAACACTCAGCTATAACTGAGAGAATTAAAATATACATGCGAATCACATAATGGGTACACTGTCGACCTTGTGACAAAGTGCCTAAACAAGAAATTCATCATCATTGAGTTCAACCCAAGACCTGAACCCTCATATTAATCAAGCAAACTGTTACCCATGTGTACAATTATACTCGATATGGACATAAACATGGCTATATACACACAGTCAGATAAAAGCACATTGTTATTCGTTTGAAAGGGGCAAAGAAAATGGAGAGTACTAGAACTGTTTCTCCTACCAGTTGTAGCATAGTGAGATAACGTTTCCACCAGAGGTATTTCTGCATGTGTGGTCCCATTGATGCCAACGTATAGTACCCATACATGAACACGTGCACACAGGAGTTGAGACCAACCACGAACCAAACTGTTACAAAAATACAAATCAAAGGTTTTGTTATTATTATTAAGATTTACGAACTCTGGTTCCAATAAAAGAAACGTTACAAACCAAACTGTTACAAAACAAGAAACCTGGTTTCAGAATTATTCTACAGATACATGAGACATGGTCAACCTGGCTTTTGATTTTCATTGTAACAACTTCGAAATAGTTAAATTTAAGTAAGGGTTAGCTTGTGAGGGTGATCAAATTGTCACGTAGCCAATATCAACCAATCAGATTAGCAAACATTGACTGACCTTGACCTCCAGGGACCATCACCCCAGTCAACCAGAAGGTGAGGACGACAGTAAGATGGTGATATACGTGGAGAAACGTTATCTGCGAATTCTTTTTCCTCAAAATGAAAAATATCTGGAAATAAAATATTAAAGGAACATAATGAGTTCAATATTTTGAGGAAAAACATGACAGCATATATTCTAACAACATAGCCCCATTGTAATAAAATGCACTGGCATCTCTGTCTTGGGTGTCTAAACCCCTCCACGACGACAATGATGTCTGCACAACTCGGTTCCTTGAAAATAACTTTTACTTCACAACATCTTGAATTCAGTTTTCGGGTCATTCGTTAACTCACTTAAGGCATCATTTGATTGCTGGTCGATTGCTGGCAGCACAAGCAACATCCGGACAGCTGGAACTTCTTGGTATATCAAAATTTCAAATACCTTGTGAGAAGATAATTTTCGTTGACCTTCCAATTGAAGTCAAGATGCCATCGTACAAATTCGCGTATGTACTCCGAAAAAATAGCTCTCACCATCTTGCTGCCAAATCAGGGCAGGGCAGTAACAAGATGGCTTTAGATGCGTTAAGAGTGGACCGTTTACTTTCGATCCTTTGCAAATTTGAACTCCCATTTCCATCTTGTGTATAATTCATCATAATGTGAACCTGTGGAGCTACTTCAGACGAGTAGAATGATTATTGAAGAAATTAAACACCCAGTCTTTGGTGTGAGACAGGTGATACTGAGATGCATGATTTTCTATTCAAAGCTCACTCCTTGTCAATCAACCGCATTGTTTGAATATACTGGTTATTCTATATATTTTCATTTTTGATATAATGTTTACAATTTTATAAACAAATTCGGATTAATTCAAAACAGGCATGGGATCACACATATCCAAAATCAATTAGAATATATAACTTTAAAACAAGTATAAACAAAATGACAGATGCCACTTACTGTGTCGGTTAGCTCAATGATCTTCAAACAGAAGGTAAACCACCCGATGTATAAAATCTGCAAGATATATGAAATTTGTTTTTATTTGAAATCAAGTTCTAAAGTACAAATATCAATGTTAATATGACGGTATAATATACACGAATAACTTAATCAAGCACCACCTCATATTTTTCGATTTGTGTGACGATGCCCAACCACTGTGAAAATCTTGTGAAATTAATCGAAGAAATGCTGTTATTTTATGAAAGTGCATCATCTTAGCTAAACAAAAAGACAACACTGAATACAATGTGTAACATGTATCTCATTATATTGCCAGATGAACATGAACAGTGGTTTTACTTGAAAACTCACTCCTGTACAACTATTGCTCTGTGAACTTCAAAACGCTGAAAATGTTTGTTAAGCAGTTGGACAATGTTCTTTGTTGTATTAAGGAAACACATGACCATCACGTTATCAATAACGGGTGTATCCGCTACGTGCCCAGGTGATTGCTTCAACCATCCTCCACGTCATTGTGGTGACTCTTGATTCGCTGCAGAGGTAACAGCTGCTACTCACGATGTATAGCTGCTTCTGAACCGACTAAATCCTTTACTGGTGGGTCCATGGCTTGCACTCGGCGTCCAATCATATCCCAAATGTTTTCCAGTGGATTGATTTCAGGGCTCATGGCAGGCCATGGAAGTTTGGATACTGCATTGTTCTTTAGAAAATCAATCACAAATCGAGAACGGTTAGGCCGAGAGTTATCATTCATGAATACAGGACAAGTGGCCAATGAATGATTGTAAAACTTTGGCAAAAGAACAGGCTGCAGAATTTCCCGGATGTAGCAATCGCCATTGAGATTACCTCTCGAAGTCACCGAATCGAGCTTACAACTGTGAGAGATGCATCCCCAGACCATTTCAGATCCACCAACGAATGGGACTGATGCTTGGATTTCTTTGGTGCATATGTTGTGTTCAGACGATATTTCTTGACAAGACGGCTTATCACAGTGTGGTGAATGTCCAACTGTCGTCCAATAGCTCTACAAGACATTCCGGTTGAACTCATACCAATAATGTGCAATCCTTTTGCTTCAGTGAGTCTCCTTCGAGCCTTGTTCTGAGGTAATGTCACAATCATTTGAAAATTTCCAAGATTTATACTGATTTCAAGAACGATTTAAAACTGCAAATTCAGAAATTCGTTGGTGGTGTGCTTTACAAGCATTGTGGAATGTGTTTGTGCGATTACCTCACAGGAAATCCGAACACAGTTGAGAGGAAATGCAGTTCCATACCAATTACCATCTAACAATACATATTCGTTACTATGTATATTTGTATCACTGAAAATATTAGGTGGTGCTTAATTAGGTTCTTTGTGTATACATCGAATATTGACAATTAGATTTCTGAGAAGGAAGTGGTATCAAAATAAAATCGGCTAATCACTGACACTCATTGACCAGATGATTGTTTGAATCGTATGCATGGCTATGTAATTGATGATATACTAATATATTATTAATTAAAACAAAAAATAATTAATAGTTCATCACCTACCTCCATCACATCTTGTGATTCACCCTGGTCTATTTCCATGCACACAAAACTGCCATTCTTTCGTGTAAGGTACTATATGGAAGGAGAATTTTAAAAAGACAACAATAACAATACTGCATGTTAAAGAGCCATCACGGATGTTGGTGTTTCAAATTTTTGGAAAATATACTTATAACGTCATTCGCCAGAGAAATCTTTTATCTACAACATGGCATATGTTAAATAATCTTCATATCACGACAATGTATTGCAATTTGGTTTCAAAGAGAAGTATCACTTCGACTAGCGCGCGCTACGGGTATCTGACGTATATAAACAGAGTCCCATTTTTTGCGTAATACGTACTACACAAACAGCAAGCGCTTCCGAGGCGTGAAGGCTCGTCTCTAGCGCAAGTCGCCATAACAACCCATTTGCTGCACGTGCTGCACGTGTCTCTCTTGCAAAGTACCCTTGTCACACATTACTGAATGTGACGATTGCTTTACAAACTATGTTTCTAAATGTCCTGAGAATATACAAATTATTTCCTGTTTAATGTTCTTTTTATTGAGATAAGACCAGCAAATTATAACAAATGTTTACTCTCATTAATTATAAAATTCAAGCAAAATACCTAGTTGGGTAAAACAATTATTCCAATATCTGTAGCAAATGCATAATAAAATATATATATTTCGATTACTTTCATATTTGTTGTTATTCTTTCATGTCTTTGTTTACTGTATGTGAGCTAGACCATAATGCTTTGCGCTTGAAAATAATAGACTGGATCTATATTTAGACTGGAAAACACCTTTACTAATTAATGCAATTTCTTGGCTTATTTTAAGTTGGAAAAATTAGGGAAAAATATAGTGTATGTATTTCACGGAGATAGATTTTTGGAAATGTTTTGATATTTTCATCAACATCCGTGATGGCTCTTTAACATTGTTACTTCTCAAAATATAATACATATATAAATAATGCATTGACTGTGATATTTACAATACCATGAATACCATCAGGCCCCACGTAGTTTAAGTTTAAAAAAGGTTATAATATGTCATTTTACATACCATATGGTTCGACGGTTGATATGGGATATGGTATGCAAAATGACATGTTGTAGCCTTTTTATCATATATCATACTTCTTTTTGAAAACAAAACAAAAACTTCAAAGAAATATTTAGAATACGTTGTTTCCATCCTAAAATTTACTATTCAGGGATTACAAGAGGAACAATAATACATTTTTTAAGTTTGTTAAAACATATGTTATTCATGCGCTTTTTCAATTTTCCAATTAATAGCATATAAAATCATGTTGATAAAAAATAAGTGAAAAACCTTCTTTGGAGACTACTCTGAAATGAAATAGTTACTCTGACACTGCTTCGTCTGTGACGATAACCTGTGTTAGCGTACGCCTGCCTGTAAACAAAGGGAGATCACTCTAACCTAACATCACCATGTCTGATATATGGCTATGCTTGATTCGTTTTAGCGGCGTATACAAAGACCACGTGTCCGGCGTACGCCGTTCCTGGACCAGGCTGAAGTTGAAACAAGTGTATCGGCGTACAGACAGGAAGACGTCATCATCCCTCAAACTAGCTTCAGTAAACATGTCATTTGTATATCAACATCTTATTGTCAAAAGCAAATTCATATAAAAATATGAATATAAAAGTAATATAGTTATTGAATGTCACAAGGATAACATAAATATAAAAATGATATAGTTATTAAATGTTGCAAGGATAACATTTGTCCGCTGTAATCACGCCGCCTTCGCCGGTCATTCCCAACCGGCGCATTCGGAGTACGCCTAAGGCGTACGCCGGATTCAAATCAAGTGATTCGCCGTTAGCGCCGCTTTCGGAGGCGTATGCCGGGGGTGCGCCGAGTCCCGAATTAAGCAAAGCCATTGATATGGATTGCCGTACCGGACTGATATGGCTGATATTAATTTTCGGACCAGGCAGCAATATGGATGCTTTGTCCTTACCCCTATTACATATACAAATCATCCCATATCATTGATGTATATATGATAATTATCCTCATCCCATCGGTAAGTAATGCTGTGATAAATACAAATATATAATTTCGTCCAACTGAATTTCCTGTTCAATCAATAAAGGACAAGTTCAAAACCAACCAATCAGCGTCAAGAACACACCAAGTCATAATGCAATACGTTCTAAAAGATTTTAATTTATTGCAAATTATTGCAAATTACATAAGTTATCAATAAGGCCCTTATTGTAGCCTACTTTTATCAGACGTTGATAACTGTCATGTGTAATTCTAAGATATGTGCAGGGACTAATTTAAGAAATTAGGACTGAAATTGTAATGGTACTATTTTTTTTACCACGAACAACTTCTGTAGTTTCGTCTAAACAACGTAATACAATTTAGGTTTCAAATGTCAACAACATCATTTTTGTTACCAAGTTGACTTGCACACATCAAACCATCTTTTATGCTGCAAAATAAGCAAGAAACGGGTTGATGTTATGTCATCCATTGTTTTCAGCAATATTGACAACTATTGTTTAAAAGGATATAAACATATGATAATGAATACATTTTTATCCAAAAGAAGCGAAACGTTATATGAATGACTTTTTCTTTCTTAAACTGCTAGATTATTTTTCTTTAATACTATACGGTTACATTTATTGACACGTGGTCTTCATTCGTATCATCATGTGATGGTGAAAAAATGTGGTGCGTAACCATTGCCATGTGTTTATTATATAAACATGCATGTTATGTATATATTATTGGTGAAACGTTGATAGTCATCATTAGGCCAACACAAAAAAAAAAAGAATTTGTTTCTGGCTTCCGTCCGCATCAGTTTCAAACCCACGCCTCAGGTTTTTTTTCTAGGTTTTCAACAGTAAGGGGCAGATAACTGTAATTTTTAAGCCTCCGAAAACATTGGACATAGAAAAAGTCACTCGTTTCTGTTGACATGTAGTGTAGAGGGGGAGATTATTGACTATTTCGAATAGTAACACATATTTAAGAGGGTTTGTTCATTATTTATATAAATAATTGTATTAATTTTGTTTGTTTAACTCTTCATTTCTAACAAACAAATTTTGTAAATAATAAAAAAAATCGCGTCATCGCATCATTTTTGTCAGCCTGTAAAGACCAGAAACATTTTTTTAGGCCTTGATGTGTTTATATGTTGTCTCACAGTGATTATTAGAAAATCAAAAACATTTTGTATAACAATTACCTTCCATAACGTGTAGTACACAATCAAGAAATTGTAGAGACACATGAATGGATTATATATCAGTAGAAGAGTCTTGAGCTGAAATGGTTGTCTTCCTTCCATTAGCTTTGGTCCGCAGAAGACACATAATAGATATAGCATCACAATCCAGAGCACGGGATTAGGGGAATTCATCATGGGAAAGTTCCTCATTCGTGGATCTATAACATAATAAATTACACTTAACGTTTTTTGTATAGACTATAATTCTAAAAAGGTGAGATTATGGTCACATTATGACCTTATACCGATATTTACGATGTGACAAGTTTTCAAGTCTAAAATCAAATTATACTCTCCTTCATTTGGGACACACTCGTATAAACCTGATGCTTTAACCATCTTTGAGTACTCATGTTAAACTGAGAACAAATTAACATGAAAGGGACTCTTGCACTTTTTTTGCTAATTTAATTTTTTTGAATTTCCAATTTATAATGATAGTTTATATCATTTATATTTACTTTAAAAGTGTAAAACATCTTATTACATAAATCAATTATCCATAGCAGTAATGACGGTGTTGCGTATAAAGCAAAATTGCATGGCGGCCATTTTAATGTGAATCTTATCTATAACAGATAAAAAGGTTTTAGTTGGTAATGTTTAATATGTCATAAAACTTCTGTGTACATGGAACATGTAATTTTGGTTTCTGCACATATATAAGACTGTTGAAATTTTAAAAATTAAAACAAGAACTATCATAAACAATTTTTTAGATTGGGTATGAATATGCATGTTGAGTGGAATTATTTGAACTAAAATGCCTCAGCTTCATGGTGAACTGCGATTCACATTGATATGATCACAATGAACTGCTCTATAGAACGATGACATCGCAATCAATGTCGTTTCAGATTGATGACATCACAATCAAGTGCGGTTCAAATTGAACAACTCACAATCAACTGATGTTCCGAATGGCGGCATCGCGATCAACTGCGGTTCAGATTGATGGCATCACAGTCACTGCGGTTCAAAGTACTGACATCATAGATAGCTGTGGTTTCTATTGATGGTATCACATTCATCCAAATATATGCTGAATTTCAGGCAGATCAAAGTACAGTCGCATCTCTCTCAACCGCACGATCGCATCGTCGTATTACCGTATTCATCCTAATAAACGCCCTCTCCTAATAATAAGCCATTTTTGACTCACGGAAAATTACCCCTAATAAACGCCCCTCTTTTGTACCGACTTATCTTACTGATGTTTCATTGAAAAAGAGTTTTCAACCATTATGTCCAGTAAAGTGTAAGGTACATGGTATACAGCGCCATTTAACTCTTCTTTACATATATTTTATGCACTTATTGTGATTAAAACTCTGAAATAAAATCGATGTTTCTTTTTCTTTTGGACATCAACAGACATTTTTTTAATAAACGCCCCCTGTTTACGATTGTTTAAAGTCATTTTAATAAACGCCCCCTTTTCTCAATTTTTTAAACGCCAAGGGCTTCTATTTCGGCGAATACGGTAGTTATCAAATCCTAATCAGCTACTGTTGATGACTGTAGATAGCGCCTCGAGCAAACAGGACGCCTTGCAAACATACTGGCGTGGATTAGTGGGCGATATTACTCATTACCAAGTCAGAGTTTAGCGATGTAACAAACCCTTTAAAAGACCCGCAGAGACATTCTGATCAGTTAACCCTTTCTATATTTGCCACATTCTGCGTCCACTGTGTATATTAATATAAGTGTATACTCAAACGAAGAATAGTATAACATTACGTTACTTTCAACAACCTACCTGCATAGTCCATCATGCTGTATATGTAGCTGCTCACCTCATCCATTTTCACTGATGATCTACTAAAAATCAAATATTTGACATGTACGCTCTGCTACACATCCACATATGAAGTAAGTCAAAAGAAAACAAAACGAGTATAAACTGCCGTATTCCTAATCCTTACAAGATAACCAGATTTTACTGCAGTTGGGGTCTTTCGTCCATGCATCAATGCATTTGAATGTAATCCATCGACAAGGGTTTGCGATAAAACACAATAAACTTGATTTGTGTGTTATGTACAAGTTGAGGTTGTCAGTTATAACTTGCACATGCCAAGGATTAAATGAAGTTCTCCCATCGTTTTTTTTCTCATAACATAACACGAAAGTATGAAATGCGGTGAGCAACATATAATGTTACTTACAACTGGTTTTTCTTTTCTTTCTGTATATCCTCGGGTATTTGCTTTACTGCAACGTTCTTTCCCACGTGTAACGTCAATCCTCCGGTTACAATTCACAAGTCATATTATCATAGTCTCACAAGTCATATTATCGTAAGAACTTTCGCGCTGCGATAATTTTAACTATTTAACTATCATACCAGAAATCGTAAAGTGAATGAAAGGTCACAAATAAGATGAAAACATTGATACACACATGGCAAGAAGAAAGAGGAAAGTAGATATACCCTAACGTTTGAACCAGCATTCTTTTGGAAAGGTTGTTGCTTTATACACATACACTAAATTACAAGGATGAATGGGAATTCGTTCTGTGCCCTCATGCGTTCACAAGAATAGAGTTCCCTCACCTGTGCTAAACGCACATATCACTTACAGGACAGACGTCAGTCGGAGATTAAAATTCAGTCGCTAGGTGATATCTCGTGTACCCGCACATCTCTCTTTTCGGAAAAATCTGTGTCTGTATGTCTCTCTCATTGCCTCCCTCTGTCTCTCTTTCTTTGAGTGTGTGTTATCCCCTCCCCTTTCTTTCTTTCGGTCACACTCTCTCTCTGTATCTCTGTGCGTCTCTGTCTCTGCCTCTGTCTGTCTGTTTGTCTGTATGTCTGTCTGTCTGTCTCTCTCTGTCTCTCAGTCTGTCTCTGTCTCTCAGTCTCTGTCTCTCTGTCTCTCTGTCTCTCTCACTCTCCCTCTCTCTCTCTCTCTCTCTCTCTCTCTCTCTCTCTCTCTCTCTCTCTCTCTCTCTCTCTCTCTGTATACACTCCATTTTACGGGAAAAATCTGTTATAAAAAGTGGTAATACTCTTTTGTCCCACGTCCTAGACTGCGTGTAACCTCAAGCCTTCTGTTATAACTTGAAATTCTGTCTCATAGTTTGTACGTACGTTCCCCGCTTCGCTTCGATAAGTTTAACCATTCAGAAAAATAATAAATGGGCCACAACCAATGGCAACAAGTAAGATGAATACATGGTTATCTGGGCGTGACGACACGGCAGAGTAAAGCAAATGAATCAAATGTATGAAAAAACATGTTTTAAAAGATACTTTAAGCACAAAAGATAAATAAGCCTCCTAATCGCCCCTTGGTTATCAAGGATGACACAACGACCCAAAACTTCGATTATGGTTAATTGACAAGTGCATTTGCATGTTTGTAATTAGTTGAAATCGTGTAGATCGTGATGGACTTAATAATCATTTCCGCCTGATGACAATACCAAAAAACTGTAACTTGAGCTTTTGTGAGATAGACATTCCATGAAGACGTGAAAATGCTTTAACGTTTGCGGTAAAAGGTCCAAAGGGTCACAGGACAATCTTCCAAAGATAACCTCAGCCACATTCTGTATTATTGATATTTTGACGCATTTATTACTTTACCTTCATATGCATGTACGTGTTATGCTTCACATGTTTGATTTATTCACAAGAGGCACTTATACCGAGCTAAACTCCACGTTATTATTACCCTGAAACGTCGTTCCATTTTCATTATCATTTGTGGTATGCAACCAAGCTGCTGGTTGATTTAAGGTTATCTGTCTCATTGCCTTCGCTTCCATTACTAGGTACCCTCTTGTATTGCTGGGTTGACAGAGGTATATGTTGAATACTCCTATACCCCAAATAACACCACAAACTTAATACTCTCAAGATTATCCATAGTGTGCGTATATTAGGTCACCTTTTTCGATTAAAATTATTGACATCAGAAAATGTTCAAATTGCAGTATCTTCGACAACGTCAAATAGTTCGTATCATAAGTCAGAATATATGTTATAGAAATGAAAAGATGTTCACTGTCAGGCCCCTGTATTTTATCTGGGCTTATCCGACCAAAGTTGTAATTGCTTTGATACCATTCCAGGGCTAACAAGTCCGTCCCACATCCTATCTCTAATGTAATTTATCTTATAAATAATAAATCATATAGATGAGCAATGTGTGGTAAACACTGAAAAAGTCAACAAATCAATCCATCTTTATTTAGATATTGAAAAGAGTAAACATCCTATATTTTTCACTGGATCAATCTTCTTATATTTGATGAGTTTTAACCAGTGTATTTTTCAAAAATATTTATCAAGTGGAATAATAAATAAATGTATAAATAACCAGAACGAAAGGTAATTATAATTAAACTACATACATGTGTGGTAATTAAAGATAAATACATGATTTTAAACGACCTTCCATTTAATACCATTTCTATTATATGAGTTATTGATCTGATATGAAACGAGCGAAAGCGAGTTTGATCAAATATAATTAATGATCTTAATAAACATGGTATTATATTGAAAGAAGTTTAGTCTTTTGTTCATGCTTTGCCCGAATAAATCAAGCAACTTCATACAGAAAAGGAAACAGATTTTCGCGAGTCATGCTGGCGTAACGACCATTATGACGTCACAACTGCACATTGTTGTGACTTACTGCTTCAAATTTTCAGCTCGTTGTGTGGTACTCTTTAATAAATATCCACGTTATTTTCCTCTCATTCTCACGAGGTATGGTCATTTTGAGACACGCTTCAATCAATCCTGATGTCTATGGAATGTCACTTCAACAAAGGTTAACATATAACTTTCTAGCTTGTCCTGGTCTCCGTGATCACGATTCTCTCTAGTCCGTAGTAGGAGCTTCATCCAATGACCAATTCACTGTTTGGTGCCGTCCAACAAACACCTTTTGCCCGAAATCCCAACCAGATATCTCATGTATGTACCATTGTATGAAATCACCCCAAATTCTTTTCATTCTCATCGCATTACTATTTCTTTGCAATTCAAAAGAAAAATGCTTATGCACATTGCAGTGTCTTGTCCAGTACATACAATTGTATGTGCATTATGTGTGTCAGTTACTGCATTAAACATCCAAGCTTATTTCAACTTCATTACTTTTGTATATATGTTACCATAGAGCTTGAACATTTCCTGTGATATTTTTATAGTTGGTCTCTGTATCAATTATATGCATTTACCACAGTAATACGTATTATTATATTTCTACATATAATATACACCATATAGTACATAATACTCTTCTAATTCACGTTTTCTCATTGGTCTTAGTAGACATCGTATTCATTCTTCAGTGCATTACATCGTACTTTAAAGGGGCACGTTTTTCTGGTGAAATAAGTCGATGAAATGTAATTGAAAAATGATATACCAACAGTAAAACAACCCTCCCTCTTCAGAAAATCAAGCTAAAAAATGAGTGTACATGGTTCCGTAAAGCCGTGTGAATCGTTTTTTGTCAATAGAAATAATAAAATGTGTTCACAATAAAATGGCCGCCATGCAATTTTTGCTTCATATGCAGCACCGTTATTACCAATATAGATAATTGGATTGGATGAAAATAAATTGAAAATTTGAAAAAATAAAATTTGCAAAAAACGTGCTACTGCCCCTTTAAACGAAGATGTTAGTCTTTCTTTTTGTCAATCTGTCCAGGTTTGTATTTTGTAAAGTAGAAATGCATAAACAGGAGGAAGTGACTCAGGAAGTATGGAATGAAAAGCTTATTATACAATTTTGGAAAGTTGCATTCCGCGAAAAGATTTAGGGTACAATGCACCATAAGAAGAATGAACTGTATCTGAAATGGAACCGAAATAACATATTAATGTCAATAATATATGTAAGACATATTTTGAGTAATCTTGGTATTCTAGCATAACAAAAGCCTGATTTCTGCATTACAAATTCGAATTGAGGTTGTGTTTGACGTCATGGCCATCATGTCATAGCATCGTGAGTTATAACTTTACCTTGATTTAAAAGCATTTTAATTACATGTGATTGATGGTGACAGGGCACTGTTTTTCTATGATAAAAACACATATTTAAAGATGTTCATGTAAAAAAAGCATGAGTAAATTGTCATTCAGTGAAAGAGATTGATGAAATTGGGAGTACAAGAACTTGTTTCTCCTACCAGTTGAAGCATAGTGAGATAACGTTTCCACCAGAGGTATTTCTGCATGTGTGGTCCCATTGATGCCAACGTATAGTAGCCATACATGAACACGTGCACACAGGAGTTGAGACAAACCACGAACCAAACTGTTACAAAAAAACAAATGAAAGGTTTTGTTATTATTCTTAAGATTTACGAACTATGGTTCCAATAAAAGAAACGTTACAAACCAAACTGTTACAAAACAAGAAACCTGTACACATGAGTTGAGGGCAATAACGAACCAAACTGTTACAACATACAAACAAAATGTTCATTATTATTCTTAATATGTACGATGAATGTTCAAATACAAAGCTGAATATTGGTTTCAGAAATATTGTACATGAACACAGCTATGTTATATGTATGTCATGTTGTTCTGCAACGGTGTTAATAACGATTGGTGTTAACAAAGTTTTCAACCTAAATCAAACATTGGGTTTAGTGACAGTTTCTTTTCCATAACAATTTCGAATTACGTCGGGGTAAATTTTATTTAGGTAGTGAGTGTGAGTGTCAAATGGTCAGGTGGCCTGTATCAACCAATCGGATTAACTACAATTGACTGACCTTGACCTCCAGGGACCATAACCCCACTCAACCAGGTGGAGAGGACGACAGTGGCGTGATGATAAATGTGGAGAAACGTTATCTGGGAATTCTTTTTCCGCAAAATGAAAAATATCTGAAAAATGAAATAAAATCTCTAAGGAACATTCCAGCAGATGCTTGTACAGCTATTGTATACTATATAAATAAAACTCATCCATTTGTAACGGTGGATGATTGAGAAGAACCGGGTCTCACACAGACACATGACAGCAGATCCAATCAAACTCCTGTTATATTTCACATAGTCCCATTGTCTTGGAATGTTCTTCCGCCATCTCTACATTGGGTGTCCAAAACCACTCCCTATCGGCAATAACGTCATCATCATAATCGTTATTCCTTCCAGAAAGAGATTTTTCAGAGTTTGTTCGGGTCGCTTCACAAAGAGAAATTAAATTTCGAAGTAATTTGGTCCGATTTTTATCTTGAGGTATAATTTGAGTACTGGAATGGTTTTGTAGCAGCATTTTGGCATGTAAAAATATAGTCGATACCCTGTGTCAAGGTTAATTTTCCTGCTGTAAAAGTGTCTTCACCTTGACCTTCGTACGGTCAAGATGCCATCTTGTGAATTCACGTACAATCCAATGTATGTAATACGAAAATGGCGTACCAAACAGTTTGTTGGCGTTCCCGATGTTGAACGGTGGCCACAAGATGCCTTCACGAATAACCCGATTTCTTATGATTCTCAAACTCGCTTTACACTTGTAATACAATTCAACACAGTGCTTAATAGAATGGAATCTGTGGAGCTACACCAGGCCAGTAGAATGGCTGCTGAAGAAATACACATCCATAATCACTAACATTAGAGCAACCTTCCAGTCCATCCATACTCGTGTCAAAAAGTTCCGTTATAATGGAATGTAGTCTATCCTCGCAATTCTAACCGCACCAGCTATGAAAGTTTTGGTATTTCTCCAGTGATACATTATCAGATCATTGGTTTCTTGATTTATTTCTTGACAATTAAAGAGATAGCACATGAAGTGTTGAGGTATTAGAGGGCTAGACTCACTTTTTTCATACTTCGCGTATAAACCTTTTTGTAATAGAAATTCAAACACATAGTCAGCAATGTAAAAACAGATATACTGGAATCGGATAAATAACGTTGATACTAACTGCTGATATGATACGTTTATGTGTATGTCTGTCCAATGTTGGCGACCTAATTTACGTCTTTGGACTTTCATTTGTTGACGCTTCATAACTGTATGACGTCATAAAATAAGCACTCTCCTAGTTAAGTACATTCCCAAACCATATTTTAGAAGACATGTTTTCCACAAACATGAACAGATAATGTTTCAAAACTAAAATTCAATTCAGTTGAGTTCTCGAGAATATTGATGTTCTGTTTCAGTCGGTAGCTGTCACAGGACAAAAAGTGGTGGAATCCGTTTGCCGGATACTTCGGATTCTTTCGGATTCCTAGGGATCCGCCAATTTTTTGGAGAATCTGGAAGGATCCGGGAATCGGATTCCACCACTTTTTGTCCTGTGTGTGGATTTAATAATCATGTATTAATGTTGGTTGTGTTTCTTTTGCAAGTGAGTTTGTATAGCAGGTGCGAGATCACACACATCCAATATCAATTTAAATATATAAATCTTATGACATAGTCTTTTCATGTACGCAAAGATTGATACATGTATCACTTACTGTGTCGGTTAGCTCAATGATCTTCAGACAGAGGGTAAACCACACGAGGTATAAAATCTGCAAAACCATATATGAACTTTGATTGTATTTGACTATGAATATGAATGTTAATATCACAAACTGATACAACATTGACGATAGAAAAAACGGAAATATTTGTAAACGGAAGTGGTAATTTAAAGGGCTATGCCCTACAGTTTTGATACCAGGTGTCGTAAGATTTTATTATATCGATTGATGATGATACTAATGAAAATTGATGAAATAAAGCCATTTATCACGTACCTCCATCACATCTTGTGACTCACCCTGGTCGATTTCAACACACACAAAACTGCCATTCTTTCGTGTAAGGTACTATATCGAGAGGGAATAAAAATACAACAATAACTGCCTAGCATTTAAGCATTTGACAGTAGCACGTTTTTTCGCCCAAATAAGTCGATGAAAATGTATAAAATAATAGTAAATAATATTAAAAATGTATTTGAAAAGTAATGTCACCAGTAGTAGAACACTTTTCTTTCTTCTGAAAATCAAGTAAAGATGAGTGTACATGGTATGGTAAAGCCATGTGAATCAGTTTTGTTATTCGAAATAATAAAATGTGCTCGCATTAAAACGGCCGCCATGCAATTTTTGCTATGTTATCACCGCTAGAGATAACTGGTTTGTGTAATAAGATGTTTTACCCTCTAAAGTAAATCTAAATGACATAATCTATCATTATATATGGACAATTTGAAAAATAAAATTTGCAAATAACGTGCAACAGCCCCTTTAAGACATTGTTAAAGTGAACACGACAAGAGAAGGTTATATGTCATTTGTATCCACACCTCCTCGGTATCGCTAAAAACTTCTCCTTATTCAATTGTGAAGCCTCCGAGTCGCCTCAGAATTAAACAATCATGTCTGAACTAAACTGAGGTACAAAAGAAACGTAACACCTCATTTGTTTTTATGATATGTTTGATTTTCAATAACAAATACATTATGTTTCCGAAGTCGTACTCTGAAACTGAAAAGTGCAGGCGTTTAGTCATCAGCCAGAGAATAATTCTATGTGATTTTAATTTTGTTCTGGAAAAAATGAAATTTTAAATTCATAAATTCTTCCAAAATTAATTTGGATACAACATAACTGTTCATCGACATATAAGACATCTGCTAAGTGAAAATCAATATATGCGCCTCATTCTGCACACATTTACAACATTATAAACATGGTAAGGTCATGTTGGTGTAAACAAATTATTTTATACCAGTGACTCTAGCTCTGCATGTTTGAAAAAAAAAACGAGTATGATTGTTTGCCGAATCAGTCAACATTGAAAATTAAATACTATCCCGGTTCTATCATATCAATTGTTTCATTAATTTTACTGTATGAGGGAAACAATAGGATGTAAAGTTTATTTTATACCTCAGTTTATTAAAGGCACTATAGCACGCCGTTCTTGCTGAAAAGAGTGATCTCACGAAAAAAGTAAGTGTTACCGATAGCTAAATAATACTCCTCAACAAAAAAAGGAGTCCTAAAACGAAAGTACATGATTCTGTCTATTTCCCATCGAGTGGCAATTTTAGTTTTGAAATTAAATTGGTCCCTCTAAGGTGCTTTAAGTGAACGAACGAGATACCTAAACACTCAACGTGGGGTTTTAAATATGGTATAATGATGGAATAGTCAATTCTCATAAAGGGGCTGTAGCACGTTTTTTCGCCCAAATAAGTTGATGAAAAATAATGTCACCAATAGTAAAACATCCTTCTCTCTTCGAAAAATCAAGTTAGAATATGAATGTAAATGGTTCCCCAAAGCCATCGGAATCATGTTTGTCATTCGAAATAATAAAATGTGTTCACAATAAAAATGGCCGCCATGCATTTTTTGCTTTATACGCAACATCGTTATTACTACTTCAGATAAATGGTTTATGTAATAGGATGTTTTACCCTCTAAAGTAAATTTAAATGGCACAAACTATCATTATAAATAGGATATTTGAAAAAATAAATTTTGCAAAAAACCTGCTGCTGTCCATTTAATGTCTGAACTCAAAATAGTATGAGACCTACACATATAACGCTCCCACTGAAGAGTCCAACAACATTGTCGCTTTACACGTCGCACCATTGTCTACCATTAAAATGTTCGTTTCCAGTCCGGCATGGACACAGAAAGGGTGAAAGATAAACTGCAGTGCGCTATTTGTTTCAGCCTGTAATGTACTTTAAATAATTTTTGAAAGAAATTAGTAGGCAGGATAATTAATTACATCTATTCACATGCAGGTAAGAACGTTTTGTGTCACGTGTAAAAGCTCTGAGCAATAAGAATAATTTAAGAATAGCTCACATTTTTAAAATCTATTCAAATCGATTTCACCTTTACCATGGGCCGGGTACAGTATCATTTGATTACTACTTGCTTACAATTTAATACACATGCATCTGTTAAAAAAAACTTTTCAGAGCACCGTAAATCTTTGATTAAGTTACTGCATAAAAATTATCAAGGAGTCTAAGCAGGCTTTCATTGTAATCATAATCGATCAACAGCCGTGTTTATCCCGCCGTCCTAAGTGATGCGCATCATATTTTAGCGTCTGTGGTTCAAATACATCTTAAGAAATTTCGAACAGTATTAAAACAAAGAAAATATATGCAGGTAATAGTTCAAGTAATTACTCGGCTATAATTAAATGATTTACGGTACTCTAACCACGTGTAGACGTAGCCTAAATAAAACCTCTCGGGGGGACCGGAAGGGGGTGTGCGTTAGCAACAATGTTGTACATGTGCATTAATTCTTTAATTGTTATTCTTTTCATACTTTATAAAATATGATAATGCTTAGTAAAAACTACAGTGTAACACATTGAAGACATTGAAGTTATTAACCTAATAGATACAGTTGGAGTTATGTGATACGCATTGTTCATTTGTAACACATTTAGATAACTTGGTATTCTTTGTTACATTGAGCCAAACAAAAGATGAGAGTCGACAAGTGACACAGCACAACTATTTTATCAATCATTTCAACACCATACAGTGCCCTGTTAGCGGACATGTCGATCAGTTTCCTCTCTTCAGTGTTGGTGAGTTGATTTTGTACCCCATTCTTAGCATACACTTTAACCCTGCCTTTATTTATTTACATTGACCCGATCAGAAATTGTAGATTTCGCAACGTTATACATCTTGGCAGCTTTTCTTATAAACAGCAAAACAGCTTTCATAAGCCTGGGGACTTGACATGTTTCTAACGCAGCTTTTACTTGTCTGGCTGACTGGTTACCGGAGATACGGCCACTATGACGTCATTGTTATATATGACGTCATAAGGGCATCGCATATAATGGCGCCATATCATTAGAGTACTGTCCCATGCAAAACAATCTTATTTTGTTGTTTTACTGTCCATTATGAAATTCCCGCGTGAAACTAAAAATGTTCCCGCCATTTTATTCAGCAGCCGGAAGTGTCCGAACCTTGGTCGATTTGTGTCCGAACTTTGGTCTACTAGTGTCCGAACCATGGTCAAACCTGTCCGAACCAAGGTCATTATGACATGTTATCAAAATCGCAATTCTAAACCCAAGAATAAATTTGAAAGTACTAAAATACAAAGTTAATGGACTACCTAATTGTTTCTTCATGTACGTGCATATATTTGAAAGAATATGATCGCTTCCTTCATTTCCTGAATTGTCATACACAATTTACGTTGACACAAATATTTCGTTGAAACCGGTATTTGTACCACTCGCTAAATTTCATTTTTAAAGTATATCTGAATGTCAGATATTTCTCAAAAGAATCAATTATTGTCCGAAATTGAACAGAAATATTTAGAAACCAACGGAGTTGTAGATGTCGCAGCATTGGAGTCACGTGATCATACTTCCGTCTCCTCATGATGATACGCGCCGCTCCGTGCTGTACTCGCTTTAGACGTGTGATCTCGTCGACAGGTAGACCATAGAAGATTGAATTGCAATAGTCTAATCTTGAGGTGATAGAGCATCTTACCAGACTGGCTGCTGCCTCTTCAGTGAGATATGGTCTAATAGAGGCAAGTCGGCGCATCTCAAGAAAGCAAATTCGAGACACATTGCTGATGTGATTGTGGCGAGACAATGACCGATCTAAGTACACTCCCAGGTACTTCACACATGACTGAAAGGGTATGTCACTATCTCCTATTCTGGCTGACTCGCCTGTGATGTTCTTGAGGCGGATAGGTGCACCAACTGGCATGAGTTCTGTTTTGTCAGTGTTCAATTTCAGTTTGTTACTGAGCATCCATTGCAAAACATCATCAACGATGATTGGATACATTGTTTGACAGCACTGAACTCTTGGGGAAGACCACTATTTGACGTCTCGGTGTCATCAGCGTACTTTTCAAAGTCACAGTTGTGGGAACAGATTACATCAGGCAGAGGTTGGACATATAAAGTAAAAAGTACAGGTCCCAGGACAGACCCCTGTGGGACACCATATGAAAGAGAGCTGGGTTCGGACTGCAAGGAATCAATGGATACTGACTGGGTGCGTCCACTGACGTAAGATGAGAACCAGGTTAAGACTGTGCCTCGAATACCATATGTGACTTCCATTCGTCTCAATAGAAGTGAGTGGTCAAGCGTATCAAACGCGGCGCTTAGATCTAGTAGAGCCATCAAAGATACCTGCCTTTCATCCGTCTTCAGTAGCAAGTTGTTCACTACATTGAGCACGGCAGTTTATGCACTCTGATGTCGCCTATAGGCGGACTGGTGCATTTCCCGGAGCCCTGCTTTGTTGAGATGGGCTAGCAGTTGTTGCAGAACAACCTTTTCCTGTACCTTGGAAATGAAAGGTAAATTCGACACGGGACGAAAATTCTTCATGCTGTTTGAGGCCAGTCCTGTCTTCTTCAGGTGGGGTATCACGATAGCCTCCTTGAGTTGCTGTGGAACACATCCAGTAGACAGAGACAAGTTCACAAATGAAGTAAGTGATCACCGGAACTAAGTCCACAATACTTTTCGTGATTGAAGTTGGAATCGAGTCTAGCCTGCAGCTCTTGTTTGGTGATTGAAGAATGATATCACACACTACATTCTCGGGAACAAGGTCAAAGTCTGAAAGCACAGGCCAATCATACGTAGAAAATGGTGGCGGATTGACTTGGCAAGAATCAAGGTCTTCCCGTATCCGACTTATCTTTTCTGTAAAATAGTTACAGAATTTCTGAGGAAGATCAGATCTTAGAATGTTGTTGGGAAGAGTCGAAGTCTTCTTTTTTTCAAATAAGTTCATTTGTGATGGAGAATAACTGCTTTGGTGACACACTCTCAGTGATTTTGTTGCAGAAATAGTCCTTTTGAGCATTTTCAAAAGCAGCTTTTGCGGCAAGTCTTTCATGAACAAAAATGTCTCTATGAACTGTTAAATGAGTTTTTCTCCACTTCTCCTCAGCGCGCCTACGGCGCCGTCGTCACTTACGAACATCGTCAGATATCCAGGGAGACTAATGGAGCATGTTGATCTAGTATCTTGGTGAGGTCACTCTTATACACATTTACCAATGATTCTAGATTCGAAACTTGTGTTTTTGACATCATAGTTTCACCAAAATTGTGATTTCTTCAAGGAAATCACTGGATAGGGATCTAATATTTCTTGACGTGACACAGCATTTGGACTGTTGAGGACGAGAGACATTCAGTTTACATACTACAGCATGGTGGTCTGATAAGTCCGCGCAATTCTGACTGACAATAGACTGACATCACTCCGCACAACAACCCAATCCAGGATGTGGCCACCACGATGTGTAGGTCTATCCACCAGCTGACAATAACCATGTTCATCCAACATCGTTTTTAATTTGCCTACATGAGTGTCTGATGTATTATCAAAGTGGAAATTGAAATCCCCAACTATGGAGACATCATTGAGACACTCATTGTTGGTACATAAAAAGTCAGGAAATTCCTTCATAAAGTCTGAAATCAACAGTTTGTTTCGTTTACTTGGTGGTGGTCTGTACAGGCACACAACAACAGCAGTTGAAGTAGTTCATAACTTTAAAAGAGGATTTTTCAGAAATAACTTGTATTAGTATTGTATTGTATTATTATATAAAAAAAGTGTATCATGGTGAAGATTTCTAAGATGCCTAGCGGTTAGAACAAACAATCTTTATCAGACAATAAAGGTATAGTTTTTTGGATGAGGTAACAATTGGATGACGTTCCCGCTGTTCCACGCCTCCCCCTCGTGATCAAGTGTGTCCATGGTAACGTAACGTCGACTCGCGTAACCCATCGGGGCTCGTACATCGCAAACAATACAGTGTGTACTGCTTTCCACGATGTGCAACTCCTGCAGTCGGTCGAAATTAGCGGTGGGTCAATGAACATCTTTTATGATGGAAGTATCCATTTGATTTAGCCAAATGTACGTTCCATCATCACTTGATCAAGCTCGACCCATATTTCATGTTGGAATGTTAGTCACTTGATCCGGAAAGTAAGTGATCGCGCGACGTGAATGTTTGAAAGTCTTAAACAATAGTTTTATTTCCAAATTATTGGAAACAGAATGTCACCTGTATTGGACATTTGGTATCTAAGAAAAAAATTAAGTTCGCAATACCCCAATGTGTTTTGTAATAAAGTATAGTTTTGCCCAAAACTATTATTATGTCAAAGCACTCGTACTAACTTTATTTCTTAAATATGTTTTGAAACATTAATAAAAATATTAGATGATGCCTCACAATAACTAGTAACGCAAAATTAATTTTAATGATAATTACCTTCCATAATGTGACGTACACAATTACAAAATTGTATAGACACATGAATGGATTATATATCAGTAGAAGAGCCTTGAGCTGAAATGGTTGTCTTCCTTCCATTAACTTTGGTCCGAAGAAGACACATAATAGATATATCATCACAATCCAGAGCACGGGATGAGGGGAATTCATCATTGGAAAGTTCCGTATTCGTTGATCTGTAAAACAATGCATTAAACTTGTTGAGTGGCAAAATAAATTACCGTTTATTTTGATAAAATTATATTATCCTGGACTAATTATTTCTACAAATCCAAAACTAATATAATAATGTTACATACATTTGTGTTAAACTGTTTGAGAGACATTTTAGAAGTTGGTGTGTCCTTATACCGTTATCAAGATATGCTTGATAACGGTATGATGATCTATACCGAAACGTCGCTATTGTTAACAAAAATGTTGATTATCCATAAAATATTTGTTTTCTACATTTGTGTTGTAACAAAATGGACCACGTCTCAATTTGCCAATGAGCGGCTTATCTCCAAAATGCTCTAATAGTCGCCTTCATCCAATGGGTGCCCCAATCTAAACGGCTTCTTCAACAAATAGAAGCCGGGTCGCTATAAGGCGCCTTCATCGTCCACTAGGCGCCATTTACCAATATGCGTCTTCATAAAATAGGTGTTGGGTAACATAGGCAAATAGGCACTAACAACCGATAGTATCTAGCGTGGACCCCTCACTCAAAATATGCAATTATGACTATGACAGTATAATAGTCGATGTAATCAAAACATACACTTGGTCTCCAATAGTCACCATACTCAATTGGCACCATGATCCAGTAGGCATAACCATCTCTAAAAGAGCCGCCATCCAATAGGCACCGACATTCATCAGGTATAGTGTCTCTAACAGACGTAACGATCCACTCGACAAACGTTCTGTAACAGGCTGTCTCATCCAATATGTCATCCGCCATGTCTCTTATAATCACAATCATCCAAAAGACGCAAGATTGGTCTGTAATAGACTTCCTCGTCCAATAGATTGCATTATCCAATAACTGTTATCATCCAGTAAACCTAACCATCCAATAGGACATTCACTGGACTCCGGTTGTACAATAAGCACTCATTCAATAGGCATTCACATGCAAGAGGCTCAATCATCCAATAGATGTCGGATCTCTTACAGTCCTAAGCCCTGTCATCTCCTGTCATCACCAGTTTCCAATATGAATCTCTAGACACCCTCATCAAATAATACGTTTACCCTTCAAAATGTACACTATTTATTCAAGTGTCATTTTGTTTCTCAGTGTATCACAATGCAGGTTCTCAGTGCAGATATGATTATTAATGAACACTCCGTATAACATTACTTTATTATTACATCTTACCTGCATAGTCCATCATGTTGAAAATGTAGCTGCTCACCTCACCCATTGTCCCTGGAGATCTATTTAAAAAAACATACTGATGTCATTTACACTCCGCTACATATCCACATGTGAAGTAAATTAAACGAAAATAACGGGCTTTTTTTGTAATATAAATGTCATTTAAAATTTCACATTCCTAATTCTACTTATATACCTCAAGGCCCATTTAACATTCTTTGAATTGAATTTCTTTATGGGAAAACATCCTGGAGAATGAAAGTAGGGCCTCACCATCTCGATAAGACCCTCACAACAGGATATTATCCAGTATAAGACCCTTCAAGTAGGATTGATTGCACCCCATGACGTTCCAAGAGTAATGTGTAAGAAGTAAGGTAATTGAGTAAGCTAATCGACTCATAAATTTCAGAATTACAATTTTTATAGATGATAATGCTTGATTCGAACCCGCAACCCTCGGCTGTAGCCAAAAACTATGTCAGTATGAAGGGATGGAGTGTTGAGATCTATTCTGATCTCCTCTAACTTGGTGATATTTTATGTGCGCTTTACACTTTGATCACCTGTATTAAAGAGCCATCACGGATGTTGATGAAAATATCAAAAATTTTCCAAAAATCTAACTCCGTGAAATAAATACACTTAATTTTCCCCTAATTTTCCCAACTCGCCGAGGAATTGCATTAATTAGTAAAGGTGTTTTCCAATCTAAATATAGATCCAGTCTATTATTTTCAAGCGCAAAGCATTATGGTCTAGCTCACACACAGTAAACAAAGACACGAAAGAATAACAAAAAATATGAGCAATGAAAGAAATCGAAATATATAATTTTTTGATGGTTATTTACTTACCATTTCATTTAATTATGTATTTTCTACAGATATTGGAATAATTGTTTTACCCAACTAGGTATTTTACTTGAATTTTAAAATCAATGAGAGTAAAAATTTGTCATAATTTGCTGGTCTTATCTCAATTAAAAGAACATTAAACAGGAAATAATTTGTATATTCTCAGGACATTTAGAGACATAGTTTGTAAAGCAATCGTCACATTCAGTAATGTGTGACAAGGGTACTTTGCAAGAGAGACACGTGCAACACGTGCAGCACATGGGTTGTTATGGCGACTTGCGCTAGAGACGAGCCTTCACGCTTCGGAAGCGCTTGCTGTTTGTGTAGTACGTATTACGCAAAAAAGGGGACTCTGTTTATATACGTCAGATACCCGTAGCGCGCGCTAGTCGAAGTGATACTTCTCTTTGAAACCAAATTGCAATACATTGTCGTGATATGAAAATAATTTAACATATGCCATGTTGTAGATAAAAGATTTCTCTGGCGAATGACGTTATAAGTATATTTTCCAAAAAATTTAAACACTAACATCCGTGATGGCTCTTTAAAACACGAATATACACTTATTGTATTCACATTTGTATTTTTATATAAACTTATTAACACCAAGATGCTTGAACGTTCTATGTCTAGAGGCATGTGCCTACGGGAATACCCCCGTACAGCGCACTCGAGTCTTCCCTAGGCCAAAAGCCTCTCTTTGCTCCCGCTCTTTGAACACAAAGTAAAGTATTTACTAGAATCGGTTACCACTGTCGGTCAAAAGAAACGCCTACGACATATCTAATCGGATTTCGTAAAAACTACAATGAACAGTTTAGCAATATCTTAGCATTATGAAGTTTCCACCATTTCTGCATAATATATTTTAATTCCATAAGTTATTATGTCACAAAGAAATGGCGATTGTTGAAAACAGACATTGTTCAGTTTCCGATCAGTGCTTGATCAGAAAATCATTTGAAACCGATTTTCATACAACCACGAAGAACAATACAGGCACACATTCGCATTAACGTGATGATGACGCTACATATGTACGTGGTTACGGTGCGCAAATGAATAAACCGGAAATAGCGGTCTTCATTAGGCGTGGTTTTCAACGGACTTTACGGAACGTGTTAATTGTTTTAAAAATTTCCCTATATCTCATGATCTTAAGTTTAAAGGGGGAGTAGCACGTTTTTTTCAAATTTTATTTTTTTCAAATTTCCCATTACTAATGATAGTTTATGTCCTTTATATTAACTTTAGAGGGTAAACCATCTTATTACACAAACCAATTATCCGTAGTGGTAATAGCGATGTTGCGTAAAAAGCAAAAACTGCATGGCGGCCATTTTATTGTGAACACATTTTATTATTTCGATTAAGAGAAATGATTCCAATGGCTTTCCGGAACCATGTACACTCACTTTTTAACTTGATTTTCCGAAGAGAGAAGGGTGTTTTACTATTAATGACATAATTTTTCAAATACATTCCATCGACTTATTTGAGCTAAAAAACGTGCTACTGTCCCTTTAAATGTCTTGTTTTGTTAAAGCCAATGCTTGGAAACGTATGATGATTGGATGATACAAAGTTCGATGAAATTTCTAATTTAGGTATCATCTGTTGCAAAAATAGGTCCAGCATCTAATGATATCATAAAAATAGTAAGTTACCACAACATTCTCTCCCCAACTTGAACCCCGTGTTAAAATCATTAAGTCAATAAAATTAATTATCTAAAGTGACATAATATTTTACCTATTATAGTCAACCTGACTTTGTTTATTTTTCACTACTGATATGAAATACTGCAGAAACAAAACGTGTTAAAGGCAAATAACTTTCACACAATAATAAGCTTTCAGATTTATTTGAATTTTAACAAAATATGTTTATGTTATTTTAAATTAGATTATTTTACATGACACATTTCATCACTAAAAGTGGTACTTACAGCTGTATATTCTCTGGTATATATATTCCCTTTTCTCTCAAGCCCTCACCCTTGTCTATCTTCTCGGCGTCTGTTAAACCTCATTAGTTGGTGTCATATATAGACCTGTCGCGCTTCGATAATTTTAACTATTCAGAAAATATAAATTGCCTGGGTCACACGTATAGATCACACATACGACGAAAAAAAGGTTATTTAGGCGTGACAATACGACTGACCCGAGTAGATCAATCTTATTGTATTAAGCAACATCATTTGTAAATGATTGATACATTATATACAAGGGTTACATTTTCTTCCGTCAGCAGGGCGTGCATGTCCTTAAGTAACCGAGGATGACTTTATTGGTTACCACCCAAAACTTTAATTATGTTTAATTTAAAAATGCATAATATTATTTTTATTTGAAATCTTGTAGAGGTGAAATTTATTATTTATAAGTGGTGGAATCCCTTTGCCGGATTCTCCCAAATTTTGGCAGATCCTTCAGAATCCTTGAGAATCCGGATCCTGAAGGATCCGGCAAGCGGATTCCACCACTTTTTGTCCTGTGTATCATTATAAATAATACAATGACGATACAATTTAAAGTATATAATAATCGTAATGTTTTTTGGATAAAAAAAAACGTTGTAGGATTGACATTTACAGAAGTGTAATCCACTCTGAAAACGTTTAAATGTCCATGGTTAATATGAAATGATACTATTCAAATAATACATAATACACTATAAACCTGCTACTACAGAGAATGTTGATCCGTTACAATACCTTATATCCTGATTGTGTACTTGGGGAAATGCGAATATTGCATGACTTTCGTTCGTTTAGAGAATTCGGAAGAAGGGTGGGTAGCTAGTATGGGTAGCCAGTTGTAAACTTATGGAAGAATGCGTGGTACTCTTTCGGTTAGACGCTTTAGACAAATGATACATAGCTTGTATAGGAAGCCAGTTTTCGTCATGCATTCAGAACTTAAATAACAGGTATCTGGAACAGTGATATCAGAGAGAATGTATAAATACATGATAAAGACAAGGACATTTTTTTATGGATGTTCAACTTTTTTATTTTCATTTTCATTCGGTTCCTGATAGTATGCTTGACAACGGTATAAGGATCTATACTGAAAAAAATATCCTTGTCGTTCTATTACACCAACTTCTAGAATACCTATCAAACAATTGATAATACATGACATTAAGGTGTTTAGATAGCTCTGGACTCAGGGTAGTATGTTTGAGTAGGAGGCAATTGTCACATTTCAAAAGAGGTACTTGTTATTTAGTTCGTTCGTTTTGGATTACAACTGTTTTATATTAATTTGTAAATTAAAGTATACACTGCATTCCCTTTAAACGGGTATCATTGTAATCCGACACGTCTTAAAACCGACATATTGCTTCAAAAGAAAGTTGTACTTGTCGTTAGAATAAAAGTATTTCTAATGTTTGACACATGTTACCCAAAACAGCACAATGGATGCACTTTTAAGCCCAAAAGCGAAAAGTAGTTTATGACATCTCTGACATGTAACGAGTGTTTTGCAGGTTATTAATGTTCATTCAATGAAAGACAATATCACACTGCAGGCAAAACAGCGAGGAATGCAATTGCAGTTGACATATTCAAAGGCGGTTAATATTTATCGTATCAAATTAACATAATGCACAGGACAAAAAGTGGTAGAATCAGATTTCCGGATCCTTCCGTATTCGCTCAAAAATTAGCGGATCCTGATGAACCCGGAAGAATCCGGAGGATCCGGCAAGCGGATTTCACCACTTTTTTGTCCTGTGATGTTAGAAGCAAACTTGCGAATGTAACGTAGGTTTTGCAAATCCTAAGCGGCCTTGCCTTTGAGGGAATCAAATTATGTCATCGTGATGTTTCAAAACGTTCATATATTATTGCTTTTGATTGGTGGTGAATTAACACAGCAAAATGACACAGCCTGGATTCCCCTGCAACTACGTGCATGTGGGTCAACATTGTGTAACGTGCATGTTCATAACGGAAGTTAGTAAGAAACGCTTCTGTTGCTGAGCAATGCCTTTTTCCAGAGGAAAAAAGAAGCATCCATTATGTTATGCTATATTATTTTGAATTTAATACGTGCAATCATACCATATGTTATGCTTTCAGTTCAAATAATTTAACTCAAAGTACATATTCATCGCCATTCGCCAAATATTTCACAATTGCTTGTTCCAATTAAATAGTGCAACATCATTATACATGTGCAGTAAACGTTACTACAAGTCCAATTTACATGTACACACACAGTAGTTATATGACTTATTAAACGTTAAAAACCTACATCTTTCTTTTTGTCTGTTATAAATAAATTTCCAAAATTATGTTTACAATTGGAAACGCTGTCAATTGCTCTTTATTGTCCGGTTTGCGACCAGAAATCACAATTATAAAGGAGAATATTTGTAAAGATTTATATTCCGTTATAATAAATATACATGTTAAAAACATATATCATGGGTTTAGAAATGAACTAGTTTAATTTTTCAATTTAATATAGCCACCATGCAGCAACCATATTGAAAATAAACTTTTGGCATGACTGATAGACATTTGTTTATGCATAAAATGGGCTGAATTATCAATCACTTTATGATGAATGTTTGTCAATTATTTTAATAATGTTTTGGACACATTTTGTATAAAAACAAGTTTTTTCTCTCCAATATTCTCCTTTAATCTTTATATCGTCACTATACTGAATTGACAACAGTTTATATTTCTCGATAAAATAACAGCAGTTATGACATTTTGCATATGTGACTCAAAAAAAAATATTAGATGCACCTTTAAAACCCCAAAATCGCTTAGTGTTTTGCAAGAGTAAATATAGACCGAGTTTATTATTTCCCTGCAAAAGAAAACATCGGGACAAGAAGAAACAGCGGTATGCAATATTGATCGACTATAGTGCCTATGTTTACTATCTTGGTTGAGTTTCCGACATATCTTTTCTGAGGCTGTCACTCTCGTAGCCTCTATGATCCTTGTAAATGTGTTCACTATGTTCAGGGGGCAGGATAACGCAGTGGTTAGCGCGTTCGGCTTCGGATCAAAAGGTCCGGGGTTCGAATCCCGCCAGGGGAACGGCAACTTTGTCTGCAGTAGAGAACTTTTCTACACGCAGTACGGTTTGGGTGCAATGATATACTGAATTTCAGCGTAGCATGGTTCGCTAGTTCCAGCCGATGCTCGCAGGTTTCACCGCATTGCATAGCCACATGGCGTTGCGGGCTTTCTCCCTGCCATAATACAAGCAGCCGCGATATAAGTGAAATACTCTTGAAAGCGGCGTTAAACTCCAACTCAACTCACCTCACCTCACTATGTTCACAATCGTTTTATCAATCAATTGCTATCGATTGATAGAATGTATATAGTTCGGTAAAATAGTTTTGTACTGTAAACACTAACATCATCAAGGACCGTTTAACTTCTACTTACCATTGTGTTGTTTCTTTACTTATAGTTTATGGTCGCCAACAACTGTGAGAAAACTAACATAAAATACATAAATACCTTATACATTGATCATATGACATGCTATCATTAAAACAATTTGTACATGTTTTCGCTATGCATGGTTGTACATGTTAATATACGTATCTAGTTTTGTAATCCCAAAATTCACCTGACGAAGGGGTAAGCATGTACTCCGACACATCCTGTATGTTTTAAACGTCTGTATTTTACGATTTTATAAGAATACGCTGTACGTGTTCAAAATTATGTTCAAACGTTCCTTTATCACCTTATTTTGGTTGGTTTTACCAGACGTTTCAATGTCTTGTTTTAAAGGGGCAGTAGCACGTTTTTTCGATCAACTAAGTCAATGAAATGTATTTGAAAAATAATTCCACCAATCGTATAACACCATTCTCTCTTCGGAAAATCAAGCTAAAAATGAGTGCTACTGCCCCTTTAAAAGTCAAACATTGTAATGGCTCACCTTCTTAAACGGCAGATTATATTTTATAATTAATGTGATCGTTTTCATATTTTGTGAGACCATTTAAATTAATATATCTTTGTCACATACATATTTTCCACAGTCAGGATGACCTGTTCCCACGTACGCATAACATTATGCATGTAAAGGTTATCATAAACCTTTGATTTAATTATACAACGAACAACACACATCAGTCATCTTACTGCCGTCAACGGCATAACGCTGCCAAGCACACACACATATGTAAAAATAACTTTATTTAACCAAACTTACACCTTTAATCAATTATAGCTTACGGAAAAAACTCGCAAACCCATACAAAATATTCGCCAGATGACAAAATCATTACATAAGTGTTCGTAATCTTGAAATAAATGATTACATAAACTGAAGCAAATTATCCATTAACTAAATTCCATCTGTTGCCCGAAACGAAATATCATATGATCCGCATGTTTTCGACGCCAAATAGACTAGAATATACATAACATAAATGCCAAAACTGTATAAACACTTAGCCATGAGCTGATGCTATGAACACTTACAAACGCTAAGAAAATGATGATGTTGAACACTCCAAATGGGCGGTATACCAAAGTTAGATTGTTTAGAAAAACCTAAGGCCCACAAACACTAACTAACGTCTCCAAACTAGATAAGCCAGTTGAGTGTGTCATTGCAGTTTTTAAGCTAAAAATAAATTAAGCTTGAATACTTTTTCCAAGAACTTCTTCTTCCTGGGCATGTTTGGTATGCTATAGCCTATATAATATGATGGAGGCGACAAGGAGTTCATTCCTTGCCCTCTTTATTTGAGGAATAGAGCTTAAAGGTGCTCACCGTTAAGGCTGTATATCAATATGGCGGTAATCCATTTGTTGCGGCTTTGTGCCATGGTTGCCGTGGCAACGTGTCAATCTCTTGAAAGGGTGCCAGAAGCTGTGGGTTCTGAAATCGTAGAGGAAGTTACTAACAGAATCAGAGAGTCCTGCGTCTTCAAGAACGATCGACTCTTTTTGAGGAGATTGGCCTTTCTTCAAACTCGTGATGGAAACGATCCTGGGATTTTTGGGCCAAAGTTCAATGGAGGAATATGGAAGGTATTTAGTTTGTATTCTTATTCATTCAGGTTTTGCTTCATTACAACTAATTGTTTTTTTAGTAGAAAAGTCAACAAATTGATAGTGATATTCACACATGCATGTTCATCAGTGTTTCCTGAGAATTATTTGAATAACATTATTTTGTTTTGTTTATACTTGTTTAATTAAGTGCTAACATCTGCAGCATAGCCGCCAGTACAAATCATATTTGAATATTTACACATCAGTCATGTGACTCTCTCAAGATTGAAAGCGCTTTGGTTTTATTAAAAAATAACTTACAAAAACAACGTGGTATTGTTATTGAAATATAAGCTTATCAAAAACAATTTGCACCCTTCGCTTGGTGAAATCTTAACATAAAACACATTAAATTCTTACTCGCCCGTCGATATCGTTGTTTAATATATTAAATGTAGTAACACCGCGCTCTTGTCATTGGCCCGGCGTCATAATCGTTCGATATGACGTCACAAGTTGAGATGCCACAATGGAGTTTGTCATTTGTTTCAAGTGAGTTTGGTGCCGGCGATTTTTGAGCTGTTCATCTTGAGTTTAATCAGCGAGTAATAGATGAAGTAAATTCAATCCCGTTTGATAGCAATTTTATTAATGTCGGTAATGGTATCGGTATATAACGTGCTTTCCCGCCTTATATACGAAACCTCTGTGTTGTTTCGAAAATAAAACCATTAAGCATTCTCCTTATTGCAGTTTTTGTACTTGTAATCTTCAAAACGAGGCTGAGAACATGCGACTACGCTGATTCAAAGGCAGCGGGGATTAGTTTAACGCCACACAGCAGACTTTGATTTTCTTACCGGCTTAACTACCTCATAAAACTTTACAAAAATATTTGGTTTACCATTAAGAGTTTTATGTCAGTATATTTCTTTTGCTTTCGTGTAATCCTTTAAAATTTCATTAGCTTAAAAAAATTATGAAGAAATTGAACAGTTTTTTTAAACTTTAAAAAAAAGTTCATAATGTCTAAAACTTTGCTTTACTGTAGATTAACGTCAACAAAGTGCAATCTAATAATAATTAACATGAATGTATCGATTGATTGTTTATGTAAGGTCGAAACCATAAAGCTAGAAACAACTTTTATCAAGAGGATAAGGCGGTTATGAATGCAATATACCTTCTTCCCCTGCTGGGAATATCTCGCGCCAATCTCTATCACTGCCTAATATTTAAGGATGTTTGCTCCTCAAATTTATAGCATTAAATTTTGTTCTAACTTATATTTTTTAAAAGATCAAAGTATATGATTGAACAATCACCTTTAAAAAATGGGGTAGTGTGAATTTTTTTAGATTTGACGCTGTAAGGTAGTGGAGTGAAGTACGATTTTTTTAAACATGAGTCTATGGGATAATGAGAAAAAAAACTGTTAAAAACTTTAAAAGACTACATTTCAAGTATTAAACTTTTTTTTCCTTTTTTGATATGTTACAAAGTTCATGTTCCCATACTGAAATCGAGGAAAAAATATATATGGTAGTGTGGGTTTTTAAGCTTTGTCACCAAATGTACCTGAAAACCCCCCTTTTTAGTCAAATTTAGGCCATTTATGCTGTTTAAGCACATTTTAAGTGGTTCTAAAGTCACATTTCCTTTATTTCATTTGTTTTTTTTTAAATTATGTAGATGATGTAGAATATTTAGTTAATTAAAATCATATTGCATTTTTGAAGTTCAACAGGAAGGAGCGAACATCCTTAAACATTGATAGTGGAATAAGAAATATCTGGCTTAGACAAGCTTCATTTCGTCACCATTTCTGTGTCAGCTTATCAGCATGGTGTACCTCAACTCAATAGTCCAATCAGAAATCTCCTTTCATAACTACAACTGGGACCCAAAATCAACATGGCGACCCCATGTCGCAGTCATCCGACTACATAATTTATTTAAGTAGGCGCGGCCATTTTGACTATGCAAATGAAATGGCGTCGCCGATTGGTTGAGACAGGGGAGGTAACTGGAATTAGCTTACAATCTCAAGTGATTCGCAATTGTGAGAAAACGGAGCAAGGCTTAAATTAGCAAGTGATGTAGACAGGCGCGAGTTATGATTAGCGCGTAAAGCTGACCTCCAGGCTGAACTATGCTGAACTATGCTGAACTATGCTGAACTATGCTAATGGAAGCACTAAAACGCTCTCGTAATGTTCTAGATTGACCAAGCCTCCTTTCAACGCACAAAAATTAGCGACCCGGCGAAGAATCTCTACAGTGCGATTAACACGAAGTTCGCCATTGACTGGCAAACTGTGCAATGGCCAGACCTGAAGAAGCCCATATATTCCGGACTAGCGGCTGCGCTGTATCTCTCGACCTTCCCGGAGGAGGTCCCACCCCAGACAGCACAACAAGCCCGGTTTTATAAGCAATACTTCGCAGGATCCATTCATGACTTCATGGAAGGTGTTAAGAGCTTCGATTTTGGTATGTTGAATGTTGTCTGTTGAGTCCAGCATTGAGTATGTTAAATGTATTATGTCAGACTGTTTTCCAAACGTCCCCGCAAGTCAAACCTCGTGGCAGTCTCCATGTTCCGCAAGCATCGGGCCATATATGCACTTTTAGAAAATGCATATATGGCCCGATGCGGGCTGAACATGGAGAGTCTCCATCACTGGCTAATTTAAGCCTTGCTGCATATCGTTATCGTTTATAAACTAGCGTAGCAGCGAGCTTCACCAGAACTTCATAGTGCGCGCTGTTAAACTAGCCAGGAAATGCAGCAAGACTGACATTAGCCAGTGACTGGTGTTACTTATGACTTGCGGGGGAAGTTGATTGTTTTCCTTGGTTGAATACCATCGTTATCTTTTTTGGACGAAATTGAAATGTTCAGCAATTTGGTTTTTGGGTTGTATAAATTTTAATCGTTGATGGATTGCAAACTTGTTTGTGCCAAGTGGACGTGCAATATTTTATATGTTTACTTGAGTGCAGAGAAAGAACTATTTCATTAGAATCTGAAGTGAAGAAGTAAAACGATCATCCTTGGCATGTCGCGTTGTAATTGGTACACTACTTATAATACATAATAATGTGGCTGGAAGTCCGAGTATTGAAATGATCCTCTGAAGACGAAAACATGCATGTTTTGTTGTGTTTTTCATAGCATAATCGCTATTGCTTATTTGAATCGAACATCGATTTGTTACATCTGAAGTTTTAATTTGAATAACCTATATTCAGTTTTAATTAATTTGAAAAATGCATTACTTACAGATCGTTAACCCCAGTGTAAACCGATAGGAGTTCATGTCGTGGTGCAGTACCGAAATTGCATATACATTAAAAACCAAAATTGTTCAAAAATAAGATTCGTTCGTCAAGTCCTGACAATACCCTGCTATAAATCTACATATATGCTACCGTGATATTTTCTCTAATGCAACCCGGGTCTCGAATATAACCCGAACCTAGAATACATTCCGGGCCTCGAATATAACCCGAACCTAGAATACATTCCGGGCCTCGAATATAACCCGAACCTAGAACACAACTCGAAGGGTGCTGAGGTAAATACAATCAGACTCTCAAGTATGAATGTAAGGCCTTCCGTATTTCCTCGAATAGAACCGAGGCCTCGAAATAGGGGATGCTGAACGAAATAGAATCCCGGGATTATATTTGAGGAAATACAGTTATATGCTTTGCTACAAACCTAATTTCTTTCTTTCATTCCAGTTTGTAAGGAAACTTTGCTGGACATAGCCTTCTTTGTCGATGCTTCCGCTAGCCTTAGTTACAACGACTTCAAAAACGCTAAAAATTTCTCCCGTGACATTATCAACAGCTTTGACGTTGGCCCAGACAAGGTTCGGGTTGCCTTCGTCACCTTCAGCACTGGGTTCAAATCCCATTTCGACTTTAAAACCTACTTTGACCAGAGAGCTATTATGGACAATATTCAAAAAGCTGATTTTCTCACTGGAGGAACCGACACAAATGCTGTTCTTGAATACGCCTACCAAGACCTCTTTACTGCGGCACACGGATCCAGGAATGGTGCTGCCAAAATAATTGTGCTAATCACAGATGGTAAGGCGTCTTACCCCCACGAAGCCGAAAAAGCTGCAACTCTTACTCGTGAGAATGGGATTGGTATTATCGCTGTGGGAGTGTCCAATGAGATTGATGAAGAAGAACTAACAAAGCTTGCCAGTTCCCCCAGCTGTCGGTATGTTCATCAACTGAAAACCTATTCTGATCTCGTGGACATCGAAGATCAGATTAAACAGATTTCATGTAAAGGTAAGACCCTAAGCTGAGTGACATTCATGATTTTCCTTGCTTTAAAAGTTATTTCTCTTTTGTGAACAAGATCAGATTAAACAGATTTCACGTAAAGGTCAGAGCGTTGGCTGAGTGACGTTCCTAATTTTCCGTGCTTCAATAGTTATTTCTCTTTTATGAACAACTTCAGATTATACAAATTCCGTGTAAACTTTGCCTGAGTTTCGTTACGTTTATTGACCTTCCTAATATTTCGTTAGTATAGTAGTTACTAATTATTTCTTTTTCTTGAACATTTTATGGGCGTTGATTGTGCTAAATATTAGAAGCCAACTAATGGCAGCAACATCTCCAGACTTTGAGGTCATATTTGGGTACACATTTACTACGCAAATTGGCTTAATATCTAATCATTTATAGAATGTAAAACAATTTCAAAGTCCAGTTTGTTGTACATATTAATTTATAAGCTTAACCTTGAGTAGATCACCAAGACGTGACATGACGCGTTATAAAATAGTGAGCCGACTTAGGTAACAATATTCAGGTTTAACGCCGTATTCAACAGTACTTCACTTTATATCATATTTTCTAGTATCATTGCAGGGAGACAGTTCGCAGCATCATTATAGTTTTGCATTGCGGTGAAACCTGCGAGCACCAAATTGAACTGAGCCAAGGGTGGTACTGAACTGAATGCAAACCTTTCTGCATGTGTAACAGTTCTCTACAATTTCCAGAACCTCTTTACACTTTTCACAGGACAAAACGTGGGGGAATGTGTCCTGAGTTAATGCATAAAAGAGAGAAGCGTCCGTATAATCTCATGAAAAATAAATAAAATAAATAAAAACGTAAAATATTCAGGTGAAATGTTTCAAGGTCTCATTTCGATGTATTACCATATAATTTTGTTTTTAAAAAAATATTTTGTTTCAGCGCCTGCGGTACTTCCATTCGGTACATATACATACCCATGTTCCAAGAGTGGCCTTTATCAGATCAACCCTACAAATGGAATGGATTCACTTGTAACGGTGTGCATAATGAATTATTTAATCCACTTATTTCCGCTTATCCACAGTAACTTAAGTCTAACTTTCTTACAAATATACTGTCAAGTTCATGTGTTCGTGATAAACTCAATTTCTTAATATTTAGCTGATTTCATTAACCGGCGATTTGGAAATGCTTTTCTGTACCAGTGTATGCTACTTTTTATTTGTTTGTCTAATCAAACACACACGGGGTGCGGAAATAGCTATTCTAAAAAATGAGACATGATGTCTGGTATTTAAGTTACAAAATGAAAAAAAAGTCATATTGCCGACATTATGTCCCTTCTTGGACTTTCGTCGAGGCATCATAGCTGTGGGACGTCATAAAACAAGCAAAAATGTCCCATTTAACTCTCCTTTCTCCCTAGTTAAGGAGAATTAAAAAAGACGATTTTACGCCGACAACATCTTATATTACGATAATTACCATAATTCATAAAATATTAACTTTAATATCAAACATTATGTTAAAAAACCCTTTTGAAAAAGCAATTTCAGCACACCATGTGTTTTTGTGTTAAACAATAATTTTCTCATGAATGAAATTGTTCATATCTCTTTACGAGATATATCCTCACCACAAACATAGAAATTATGCGTCAGCAATATTTTGTGTACGAAACATGTGTACAGTTTATTTTGTCAATAAGTTTATGTTTTAGTCATATCCATCTCTTACGTTTTAAATATATTGTATTTTTGCAGGTATTATTTGGTTCGCCGCGTAGTTTATATTGAATTAGGTTTGAATCACACATAAAAAATATGAGATATCAATCATCTAATTCATCTTCAGATTAAGACAACAAATGGGATGGTGGATGTGTATGGTTCAATGACAAGTCCAACACCAAACCAAGCAGGGAATAGTTTTCACAGGTAAAAGATAAGTGTGCGGGGAAATAGCATGTACATCCTTTGAAGCGAAACGACCTGCTTATTTCTGAATACTTCCTCGTCTGTTTTACAGGAGCTGTAGCATGTTTTTTGCAAAGTTTCTTTTCACAAATTTTCCATTTGTACAATATATTGTTACGTTAGAGGGTAAACATTCCAATGCACGACCCAATAAACTGTATCCATAGAAAATAAGTTTCCGTTATGGAAGGAAGTTGTGCGACGTACACAGCGACAGTGGTGCGGATCTCTTCAGTATGAGAGGCAGATTTGTATGTCTGATGCGCATTTGAGAGTTCAGACAACAAGATGAATGACCATTCCTTCATGGTGACATAATTAAAGTTTTACTCAGAGTGTTTAGGTAATGTTACATCAGTCAGATCACTTGAAATACCTTCGAGCGGCCATTTTAATGTGAACACCTTAAATTGGCCACTCGAAGGGACATGGACTCGCATGGCCTAACCGCAGCATGTACATCTCTTTTAGAACTCTCTTTATTGATTGAGGAGTATTATCAAGACATTTGTAACACTTATCTACCCTTTCGTGAGAGCACTTTATGTCAGTAAGCAGAACTTGCTACAGCGCCTTTAACATAAAATTTGATACAATAATGATGCAATTATTTCCCGTTTAGGAAAACCCTACTGCTCTTCTGATATCGATACAAGTTGTCTGGTTGTTTTCAAATCAAACCAAAAATTTACCTATATTTCTTATATTCATAAATATTGCATCTTACGGATAAACGTGAGATAAAACCTGTGAATGTTAATCTATATTTTATCACAACTTTAGTTAAGATGAAAAAATACCACATTCGTATTAATATTTATAATATATATATATAATAATTAATATCGTAAAACTTCTTAAATGAAAGGCAACAAAAAGGTGTTAAGTTATTTCTCTTTCAGAATGAAAAGAAATCTTGTCTCATATTCATGATAAATATAGTAGCAGTCTTGAGGTGAATATGAAACCAATGCATGTATTGTTAACGTTACGTTCAATATTGTTACAGGAATATAATCTCTTTTTAAGAGAGAGAAAATAGAGCTACTGTGTCTGAATCTTATCAAGATGTAGATTATGATACATAATATGATAATAGGTGTTTAAAGTGTGACCCCTGTTACTCTGGAGGCCACTGGATCCCCAAATCTACAACATATAATCTCCATTTGCTTCGGAGTCAGAAGGTTTCAGTAGATTTCAGCTTTCTAAGGTTTGACGGTTCTGGAGAAGAAGATACCTTTTTGGGCCTGATTAGCTGATAATGTCATTCTTTCTTATTAATAACTACGATTTCAGATCTTAACGTTTGATAATAGAGAGACACAATAATTTATGATCGAACTTACTTTAAATGATCAAAAGTGTCCAGTTCTCCATATTACCTTATGAAATATTGATATTGAGTACTTAGGGAAAGGAACAGTATTGAAAGAGAGAGATAGTGTTTGTGAGGTTCTACCGAAAGTTATATTCGTGAACACATATTATATTATAATCTCATATGTTTATTACTAATTAATATTACAGCACATCTGGTATGAACGCTGTGCTTATGGGCGAGGATACAAAACCCATCTTCCTGAACGTAACATCAAACACCTGTACTGGTAATTACATCATCACCGTGGGGAACATAAGCAAGGTGCCGGCAAGTAGGTATTGGAACAGCTTCCCCTCACAAGTCTAAACTCGCGCATTTTCGATCACTGCTTAATTTTAGCCTTACTGTATTTATCAACATTTCTGTCCTAGTAATGTAGAACACACTATGAAGTTTAGGTCAGCACGCCACTTCGCTAGCAAAGAAAAGTTAAGGAAATGTAGCAAGGTTTAACTTAGTATTGGTGAAAACTAGCATGAGGTATGACTTGCGAGGAAGTAGGTGTTGAACTGAATGTTGTATTGTTAAGAACTGCACGCTTTAACACTCACTGTCACATGTGTGAGCACTTATATGTATGTTAAAGGGGTAGTAGCACGTTTTGTCGATGAAATGTATTTGTACAAAAATGGCTCCAACAGCAAAACACCCTTCTCTCTTCGGAAAATCAAGTTAAAAAAATGAGTGTACATAGTTCCGTAAAGCCATGGGAATCGTTTTTGTCATTCGAAATTATAAAATGTGTTCACAATAAAATGGCCGCCATGCAATTTTTGCTTTATACGCAACACCGTTTTTACTTGTAAAACTTGTAAACTCATCTTGTGACAATCTTACTTTTATGTTGGTAAGTTATAGGACACTATATCAGTCACGGTCATCCACCATAAGTGCACACTTCAATTTACATTCTTATCCATACACACACAAAAAGCTATTAAAAAAACCCAACCACATTATATGATGAATGACACGTCCATATTATGTTGACTATTGCGCACGTTTATGTGTGATTTTATTTCGCTTCGTATTTTAGGTACTGTTTCTGCATGGACCATTGATGCCCTTGTTTAATAATAGCAATCTCAGTGTTATGGTATCTATGGTATAAAGTATGAGAAAACCAAGCAGACCTATAACAGTCAGATCAGTCAAGATATTTAATTACGACTTGAACTAGAACGTAGATAAAGGTGAGAATGGATGTGGCAGGATGTGTTTGATGATAGAAGCAGTCTTAAAATCCGTCCACAATCATAAAACAGCAAGGCTGTAAATTAAGTTGTTCTTGTGGAGACAAGTTCGTATTCTGGAAAAACACTTTTTGTAAGTAGAGGCATGTCAGGTTGTTAAGTTGAAAGTGTTTTTGCAAAAAGCACAGATTCACTTGTATAACCTCATATCAGTGAGACTTTATCATCTGTGTTAAAACAAATTCTAGCCCATTGCGGGATTCGAACCCTTTTCCCAGTAGTCTGACACTGACGCCAAGCTGATGACGTATTAGCTAAGCTACACGTACATGTATAGAGAGACGGAGCCGGCTGTAGGTATCTGACTCTTGGAGTATTAGCTGGAATCCCTCAGTGGAGCCATTTCGAAACAGTACAAAATGGTGTACTAGACAAGTCAGTGTGATGTTAATAGCATTGCTATATTTTGGATCACGCTGTGTGATTATTACAATATTATTAATGTTACTTTTGTCCACTATCTTAAGGGCATGTAGTTCTAATGCACATGACATTGTTGCAGATACACAGGTGACATGTGTCTTTCACAACACAGCCAGACACTGCTCCGTGGTTGATATCTACAAGAGATTCATTCCCCTGATACCGCCGCCATGTAAGTTATTGCCTGTTATAAAGGAAATATCCTCCTCCATCAGGGTATGTATACACGGAAGGCTGTTTCAATCTTGTGATCCCGTTAGCCTCTTCTTCATATCCCTAAAAGTCTTCAAATTTAGATCTATTACTTAGTCGTACATCAACAAAGGTGCCGTGGCAGAATATTAATTTTGTTTAACACAAAGAGTATGTCATAACGTAAATTCAATTGACAATATTGAATAAACGAAATATCAATTCAGTGGCTAATGACTCGTTTCAAAATTATTTCCAGATCGCATCCACCCGTGTCAGTCAGGAGACCTCAAATTTGACATCCACCCAACAGACCAAACCAAGTTTATCTACTGCAATGGTTCCAGTGTCGACATTTTCCAATGTCCTCCAGCCCATGTGTTCACTTTGACAACAATCGATTGTATTGATGGCTTTCCATCGACAACAACAACAACCACCACCACCACAACAACAACAACAACAACAACAACGCCAACAACAACCACAACCACCACCACAACCACCACCACAACCCCTCCAACTACAACGCCAACCCATTTTGGTAACCCTTGCGTCTTTGCAAGAACCCACGGTACGGAGTTTTACTTCGAGTATCCTGGTGACCCGACTAAATACATCGAATGCACTAATTGGGAGGGTTTCGGATACGTCAAGGAGTGTCCTCCTCATCAGTTTTGGCACGAAGAGATACGCCAGTGTATTCCCTCCGGCCTCATCATGGGAGGGAAGTTTATCCGATAAGCAGAGGACTTATCCATCGGCAACTCTTGGTGAATAAAAATTGAAATTGGTATTTGGTTTCATGCGTATGTTTTTCGTATTATAACTGTCCATTCCTTAAAGTGACGAAACCGAGGCCCGATGGCCCGAGTTCCATTATTTTTAAAAACAACATTAACCTTCTTTAACAATCGAAGTATTCCTTATTTGAATATTAATACTTTCAAAAATTTAAAAGATCATTTTCAAAGTAAAAAGCTTTAATTAGTGTACTGAACTTTGCTGAACATAATGAAGGGGAGGAACCGTAGGAAATTCTTCATTATAAGATATATAGAATACTAAACGATGTCCCGTTTGATAACATGTTTATGAAACGAGTAAATGGTTTGATATTTCAGCGAGCGAAAGCGAGTTAAATACCGATGCCATTCACGAGTTTCATAAACATGTTATCAAACGGGGCCGAGTTTAGTATTTTATGTATTACTCAATGATGTAAATAGTGCTGAATTGCAAGTTAATCGTTTTTTAAGTGACGTTCACTTGCAAATAGGTCACCCGCTATTGCAGTCGCGCGGCTAACATTGTGACATCAACCAAAAGCGACTATGACGTCACGCGTCGATTATGACATTACGGCAGCACAAGGTGGTATCAAGATTCTTTATTATCCATAAGACCACCAATGGTGGTATAAGATAACATTACAATGAAATAGATACAATACAGTAATGGACAAGATGGTTAGTTAAACAATACAACATTATACATGCTTGATTTGAAAGAAAAGTGCTCATGGAACATATCTTAAGATGATATTTATAAATTTAGCCAAGGATTTAAGTTCTGTTATTTTCTTTGTTGAGAAAAGTAATCCGAATGAGTGTTTAGTGCGGTGTATAAGATATTTAGATGGCAAAGTGTTCTTTCTTAGGGACTCAAGGATGCTACAATGAAAAATATAATGCAATTCATCTGCAACTGATGTTGAATTACACAATTGACAGGTTCTATTTTCTTTTGGTATATTTTTCCAGCGACCTTTTTCAACTGGTAATTTATGATTCGTTGTCCTGAATTTTATTAGGGGGTATGCGATATATTTTGGAAGATAAAGGTAGTGCTCAAAAGAGAGTGATGTTTTGTAATACTTATAATAAAAGCCTTTAGAACTGCTATCAATAGAACTGTGCCATGACTGGTAGAATTGGTCACTTAGGATCGTCTCTATTGTAGAAACTAGCCACTGCCTGTCATAAAGATTCGGAGACAACAAAACATATGAGAGGCCACAGTTATGTAATACTGACTCAATGTGTTTTACCCAAGGTAATTGAAAGTTAGCAAATTCATCTGAAGTGATTAAGTTTAGAATATCAGAAGATAGTTTATTGGTTCCAGATACCTGTTTATGCCAGAAGTGTATCATTCTTTTGTTTATCAAAATGTCTATCGGTTTTCGACCGAGCTCACCATATACCATAAAGCTTGGCGTTGACATTTTGAGTCCTGCTGCCAATTTCAGAAATTTCAAATGTACTTTTTCTAAAATATTTATATTTGAATAACCCCAGAATTCGGCTCCATATAACAATATTGGGAGGACCATTACATCAAAGGCCTTAATAGTGCAGTCTAGGGGTAAATCCAAATTACGGGCATTTCTTAAAAGAATATACATACACTTCGTAGCATTCACAGCTAAAGATTTCAAACCAAGATTGAACTTCCTATTTTTGTGAAATACAAATCCCAGATAACAATAATTATCAACAATGTCAATTTCTTTATCATTGATAAAAAACGATAATTTATTAACTCTTCTCTTTCCACTTCCAAATATAACTATCTTGGTCTTATTAACATTGATATCGAGTTTCCATTTATCGCAATATGCTTTGAATGAGTTAAGTGAGTGTTGTAGAGATTTTGGGGTCTGTTGCAAACAGGACTGTATCGTCCGCATACAACAGCAACAACAGTTTCATATACAGATAAACATTATCATTCAAACCAGTAACGTTCACCCCTTTACATTTATCTCGTTTCATCCACGCTTCAATATCATTGAGATACATACAGAATAATAGGGGTGACAGATTTTCTCCTTGTCGAACCCCGGAATGACTGGGAAAGAAGTTTGATATATCATCATTTAGTTGTATACATGATTTGATATTTTGATACATATTTTTAACAAGGCATAGAAATCTTCCCGTAATACCACTATTATATAATTTAGTCCAAAGTCCAAGTCTCCAGACAGTGTCGAATGCTTTTGAGAAGTCTATGAATGCACAGTAAAGTTTCTGTTTACTAAGTTTCAGTATATCGGTCACTAGTGTCATTATAAACATATTATCAATTGTCGAGTATCCAGCTCTAAAACCTGCTTGACAGTTGGATAAGATCGAATTTGACTCTAAATATTCCGTAAGTCTAGAATTCAAGACGCCTGTGAAAAATTTACCAAGGCAACTCAGGATTGTTATTGGTCGATATGAGTTGGTGTCAGATTTGGCACCTTTACCTTTATAAATCGGTCGTATAACACCTCTAAGCCATTCTTCAGGAATAATACCCGTAGCAATAATCAAATTAAAGAGGTTTACTAAACAAGGGCCTAGTATATGCATTGAGTCAATGATGTAGTCATTTTCGATTTGATCCAACCCCGCAGCTTTATTTCTTTTTAGCTTTTTTAAAACTTTTAATAGTTCATCTTGTGTGAAATCTTTATTTAATATATCATTATCAAATTCAGTTTCTTCGTTTAGGTAGCCGGCATCTCCTTGATGTCGATTAGAGTTTAAGTGTTCATAGAATGTATAAAATTTATCTAGACTTGGCGTATTTTTTTCGGTGTCATTTACATGTTTTTTATTATATAGAGCACGCCAGAATTCTCTAGGCGATTTACGTTGTTGATTCTAAACAAGTTGCAAATTGTATCTTTGTATTTTCTTAAGTGTTTATGCATGCACTTTTTGTATTCCTTTGTAGTATGTCGTAGGTACGCGTGGTTTACTGAACTTTTGTTTTTACGGAAACGCTTTCTAGCCTTAGAATATTTGTTTCTCTTGGAGTGGCATTCTTTTCCATACCAAGGTTTGTTAGTTTTTTGGGTTTTTGATAAAGTTTTTTGTTTCATAGATCTGACACCAAAAGTTTTTCGGGCGGCGTTATCGAGAACATTTGTAAGTTTTGTCGTTGTATCGATTATAACTTCAGATGCCTTAGCTCGGTCGTGCAATTCTTCTGACGTAAGTAATGTGAGTTTGTGTACCAGTTCCGTGTCAATGTGTGAACAGAATAAGTCCGACCTACTTTGATCGTACCGCTTCGGCTTTTCATTTTCGTTTGTGTTTGATGCCTTTTCGGTATTAGCCTGGTTTTTGATGATATTACCAGAGAAAGCAAATAGCAGGGGCGAGTGCACGTCCGAATAAAACGGAGAGAATGTTTCGACTTTCATGTTTTCCAGAATTTCTAAGCATTTTGGTGACGCGAGTAGGTAATCAATTGTACTTTGATCTTTACAAGTATAGCCTCCTTCTAGCGCTTCAACTCCAATTCGGCCATTACAAATAAAAAGATTAAAGTGTTGACAAAGTTCTATGATTGATTTACCGTAGCTATTCACGCGTTTATCTTTGGTTTTCCGGATTAAAGGTATGTTCAAGTCCGTCAGACTTGTTTCGGGATCGAACTCGCGAGATAACTCCTCGACATTCATATCGAGAGCATCTAACATGTTATCATCAAGTTTGGAATAGTCAATCAGCGACCCCGTTCTGGCATTAAAGTCTCCTACAACTGACACCAGTTCTGTCTCCGAAAACATATACAGAAGCGAACGTTCCAGATCTACGAACATATCCGTTGATGCATATCGTGACCCTTCTGGCGGAAGATATACAATACCAAGAATCATATCCTGACTAACATTTAGAAGTTCTTTCGATATTCTAAACCAGATGTCATATTCACCTTGATAATCATCAATAGGTGAAACAAAGGAAGAGTACTTGTTCCTAACTGCTAGACCCAAGCCACCTGAGCGTCTCAGACCACTATGTCTATGCTTAAGAAATAACTTATAATCATCTATATAGATATCATCTAGATTGTCAGTTTTGGTTTCTTGTAAACATACAATATCAAACTTATTGAACAAGTCTACAAAATCAGGGTAGTTTAGTCGGTTCCTTAAGCCACACACATTCAAACTCATAAAGTTAACGTTATTGATACAATTGAATGATGTTATAGAACAACCATCATCAAGCGATACAGTGCTATCAGGAAACATGTTCTGTGTTTGTGATGGTGTGGATGAGGTATCAGCTGATTTGCCTATGTTGTAGTCAGTAGGCACTGTGTTATCACTAGCTACGTCAAGAATACCATCGCTCAGTGTACCGTTAGTACATGGGATTGGTTCAGTCAATGCTATATCAATACTAACAAAGCCAACATCGCATTCTGATATATTTGAATTATCGGGATCATTAACAGTTTTGAAATGTGTCAAGGTAAAGCAATTAGGTTCGTTGTGTGAAGGTTCAACGTTTGTATCATTGGCTATAACATTTAGGTCAGTTTCTTTTGTCACAATATCATCTCCAGAAAAACTTTCTTTAGTAACATACAAATTCTTAGATTGTTTTTTCACAGAGTTATCATCACATGTATGAGAGATATTTACATTACACACATGAGATTGTTCAACACAGTGTTCCGAGTTGAGTGTAGCACATGTTATAGCGCACGTGATAGAAGAGGTACTCGTGCAGTCAATCGAGACTGCGCCACTAAAAGTTGAATTGTTGTCCGCTGGATAATTATGGTTCAAATTATCATTGTTACATGCATAATAAAGTGAGTTTTTATAGCACTTGCCGTCTTCTCTAGTTACTCCATTCTGTGAGTTGTTGTCCTGTCTGTCGTTGCACTTCGCTGTTCGTCCACACGCCCGTGCCTATGCTGGCCTCGTTCTGGGGCCTGCTGATGTCAACTTCCCGCGTTGACTTTGAGGGGCACGATAGGGTGGTGGCATAGACGCTTCGTGCAGTTTACCATTGATGTACAGCCTATCAACGACAAGAGATGCCTTATTTCCCTGACTCCTCGCCGATCTAAAAACTGGCATTAGAATTTCTCTACGGTATTGGCTGATTTCTTCAGGAAACTGTTCGTTGATACCATATTGTGTACCTTTGAGTTTATAACCACAGCGTTTAACTAAATCGCGTTCACGAGTCACAAGGAATTTTGCAATCATAGGGCGCGGTCTTCGGTCACCCTGGCTTGTTCTCTTGGCACCTATCCTGTGTACTCGTTTGAATTGGAGATTGGAACTATCCATGTCAAGCTTTTCGGTGATAAAGTTTCGTAATGTTTTTTCACAGTCTTCAAACGTAGCGTCGCTATGGTCTGGGGAGGCATGTGGGGCCTCAGGTATGTTTGTAAATATTAGGTTGTCTCGCATAGAGCGCGTGCGTTGATCTATCAAATTTTCCCTAAGTCTAACCTGTTCTTCTTTAATATCATCAATTACCTCCAGGGACATTTTCAGTGATGTTACATCTTCTTCCATTTTCGTTTTAGAAGCTTTCAACTCATCAAACGAATCACTAAAGAATCGCGAAGCTTTATCCAGTTCATAAACTTGTTTTTGGATAGCATCAATGCCTTGGACTTTCAGCTCCAGCCCCGCCACCCTCGATTTAATGTCATTCACATTTGATTCAATCACATCCAATTTGAGGAGAGACCTCTCAATGCGCTCAAGTTTAGCTAGCACAATGGAGTTAGAATCAACCGGTGTCGACATAGTATTGGGTGTTTGGGGTAAGTATGGAAGTTGATATTGACCGGTGGGAGTTGTGAAACCGTACATATGGTGTGGTCCCTGGGGGGGGGGGGGGGGGGGGGGGTATATACAGTGTTCAGGGAGTCACGCACAACATCACTTGTACTCACAGCTGGGTTAACACTTGCAGCAGGATTCATGTCTTGTGACGTGGACGAATTGTCGATATCCGTGCAGTCAGGAGATGAAGACTTCTTTTTACGTTTCTCTCTTCTTTTTTCGGTATTTTGACTTGCTGAGTTGTTTGGCATCACAACAAGGCCCCAATTAGTCACTTGGAATAAATTTCTGGTTTCTTTTTAAAAGTTCGTTGGCAAAATTTAGCAGAGCGAGCGTAACACGCTTGTTCTCGTCGCCATCTTGTCACGTCTCAATCTTATCACGCATGTGTGTAACCAACTCATTGTTATCTAATGAGTGATCTCACCACGGTTGAGTAATACAAGTATTTTAACTACGTGGTCATGTGTGGATAACTGACCTCTATTGATTAAAGCTCTTCAACACTTTTGATTAACGGGTTGGTCACCCTCGATTTGGATGATCCATTTATGAGTTTCAAGGGTCGAGTCAACTGTGTCCACCCTGAGATCTTCGGACATTTCTATTCACACACCGAACAAATTAAACTTTTGGGGTTTTTGAGATGATCCCCTCAATTTGAAAATACCCTAGAAAAGGCACTAGTTAATACTAGCTGTAATGTTATACGTCCCCTGAGTCCGTCATTACGACTTAGAGCACGTACATTTGTATAGCATTACAACAGTACAACTACTTTTAACTAGATTGTACACTTCGCTCTGTCCTCTCGTCTTCTTGATCGACTACTAAGCTAACACTTAATGCAACCGAACCACAAGTGTTTGCCACTAACATGGCAATGTCCCCCGCGGTTAACATTGAGTTTATTAAGAGACATCATTTGGTCAAGTGTCTTAGTCACCTTGAAAATAAGGTCAAGGTCACCAAAATCAATTGGTGTCTGCGTCATCCCCCAATGTAGACTGACACCAACTTTGACAACTTTGGGTGCTTGGGTTCATGAGATATTGCGTTAACAAGAGTTTGAAAAGTGGTCGAAGCATTGTGGTGACCTTGAAAATAAGGTAAAGGTCATCAAAATCGACTGGTGTCTACGTAAACCGCCAATATAGGCGTTCAGAAAATATTAAGACATTATATCTAACCGGTCATGAGATATCACGTTAACGAGAGACAATAAAGTGGTCGAAGTGTCGTGGTGACCTTGAAAATATGATTAAGGTCACCAAAATCCACTGGTGTCTGCGTCTTCCCACTATGTAGGCTGACACCAAATTTGAAGACTTTGGGTCCATCCAGTCATGATATATCGCGGTGAACAAGAGTTCGAAAAGTGGTCAAAGTGTTGTGGTGACCTTGAAAATATGGTCAAGGTCACCAAAATCGACTGGTGTCTGCGTCATCCCCCAATGTAGACTTGCAACAAATTTGAAGACTTTTGGTCCATCCAGTCATGATATATTGCGTTAACAAGAGTTTGAAAAGTGGTCAAAGTGTCGCAGTGACCTTGAAAATAACGTCAAGGTCACCAAAATCGACTGGTGTCTGCGTCTTCCCCCAATGTAGGCCGACACCAAATTTGAAACCTCTTGATGCAACCCTTCATGAGATATCGCGTTAACAAGAGTTTGAAAAGTGGTCAAAGTGTCGTGGTGACCTTGAAAATAAGGTCAAGGTCACCAAAATCGACTGGTGTCTGCGTCTTCCCACAATGTAGGCTGACATCAAATTTGAAGACTTTGGATAAAATGCTTCATGAAATATCGTGTTTACAAGAAATGTGACGTACGGACGTACGGACGGACGGACGCCGCTGAATACATAGTCCCCCCTTCCGCGTTGCGGCGGGGGACAAAAACGTTGTATTACCATATACGTGTATGGTTTACCTATCCATTACCTTCATGGAACCCGCCAGCTCTTCATTACCATTTCTGCAAGTCAAATGAAGGCTGATTTTGACACCTAACAGAGCGTGGGTATGGCCAGGGCAAGCGCTCTGATTGGTCGATCATCATCCCTCTGCAAATATTTGATAATTGCTAGGCAGATGTTGAGAAATCCACAGTCTATCCTTTCCCGATGATGCAATTATACTTCAAACTGTTTGAAGTTGGTGTGATGAAGAAGACGAACGAAACCCTGCACATCCTTCGCTCCCGCATTGACAACCTTGACACCCCCCTCGACACCAACCTCACTACTGACTCTATCATTCAGCTCATACCTAACTCCATCACCTCCAACTACATTGGGGAAACATCAAGACCGCTCAAGATACGCATCAAAGAACACAAAACATCAACAACCAAGGGAGACAACAAATAAGCCATTTCGGAACACATCACCAAATTTCCACAACACAACATCCATTGGGACACTGTCAAAACACTCACAAACAACACACATCCCAGCAGGCACACGACGTTGTTACAACGTCGCATTTTGGTTGAAATAATGTCGCGACGTCGTTCAACTATAAAACGACGTCGTTTCAACGTCTCTCTTTTTCGACGTCGATAAAACAACGTCGTTTCAACGTTGTTATTTTCGACGTCGATAATATATTCGGTATCAGACGTCGTTTCAACGTCGGTATTTTCGACGTCGGTGTTATGTCGATATCTGACATCTGTTCAACGTTGTGATTTTCGACGTCGATAATAAGTCTATTTGCGACGGCATTTCAACGTTTTCACAATTCACAACGACATGGATCCTCACTGCATCCTACTGTTCATTGATTAGCGATCGCAATGGCTTATTAGGCATATATTTCAAATCTTTATCCTTGATTATTATATAAAGATATGAAGTCTATGGGCCCTATAGGGTGCCTATATATCTAGGCGTCGTTGGACATAGGCCTATAAGAAATTACCATGTTAAATCCATCATTGATATTCTTTAATTTTCCGGAATAAGTAATGTTATTTTAAAACATATAAATGTGCATGTAGGCCTACACGTAGTCTACAATAAATAAAAATGTATTTGTGCATAGGGCCTATATTTTTTTTATTTAATTTAGTGATTTTAACGAATGATAGGCTACTGTTACGAATTATTTCAATAGTTAACGGGGAATTTATTTTTAAACCGATATGTAATCTATTTTGTATGCCCATGTATTTTAATCATTTACTTATTTATCATTTGAGACTCTTTTCTAAAACGTAACAAATATTTGTGAAGCTGTGTGCGTTTTCGCGCCAGCACAAAAGCTTATGACGTCATGTGTGCAACGATTACGTCACAAACCAAGTACTTTCGCCGCCATGTTTGACGTCGCCGTAGAAGGAATCTGTTTACGTTGCGTATTATGGACACTGGTGTCGCCACTTCTCTTTCTGAGGTAAGTTATTGTTCCTGCATTTATACACACTTTGATCATTAATATTTAATAAAGTCAACCCAATACGGACACCTCGTCCAAACCAAACCCGCCACACTAGCCTCAATCGCAAAGCGAAGCGTGTTGTTTACATTTACTGCAGTAGAAGTCGGCAGTCTTATTAACACTGCTGAAGAACGAGTAGAAATTTTAATGATTGTGCTACTATAACCTAACCTATCTAACCTATCCATAAACTTTATTTTCACTGACAAGAGATCAACGACATTCTATTTGCAAACCAATGTTGGTGTCGCCTGCCCGGCTTTGGAAACATTGGCAAACTCTTTACAGTGTTGCGTAAAGTGCTCCGTGACGTGTCTTTTCACAATGATGCGCGGAGTTCGTATTGTCTTCGATCAGCTGTTTGCAAGTTCACTGAGTGCAGGCTTTGCTAACATGTTTATGTTGATTGCTATTTGCGTCATGAATATTACTGTGCCACTTATATTTAAACGTTATTTCAATATGATATACAGAGTGATGCAAAAAGTATTCGGACGGTGACGTTAATTCCATTCACATGCATGTTAATTTAGTTGACTCTGGGATAAATAATTTTCATAAAATATGTTCTTGTTGGATCAATGTCAAAATGTTCATCTTTATTTGAAATCATCTCAGCTTGAAGTACATAATATAAATGACATTTTCCGAGGACAATCTAGATAATGTCATCCGATTTACCTACATGTGTACATTGTACATTGAATAAAACGTTTTCCATAGATCGCCATGTTCATTTTTTCACAACTATCTATATATGTTGATCTAATGTACTGTCATTTCCAAGAAAGAAAACAGAAAATTAAACATAAATTATGAAAAACATCAAATTTATGTTTAAAATTCTACCGTTTATCAATCACAGAAATCACAGTAATTTGATTAAATTAACTAATAATTAAGTACACATAGTTTTTCAGGATGATCGATTGGGTTTCAAAAACAAATTAATGACAGTATCAGACTATCTATATGATGACATGCGTTAAATTCAAATAATCTTCTTGTTGAGATGATTTTGATTTCTAATAATGCTGAAAAGTTGTATACTGATTCCAACAGAACTTATTTCATGGTAATTATCTGTGCATGTATTCGTAATTGACATGTACAATTTATGCTAATATATCGATATACTGAAAGTGATTCATATATAATTATTTATAGGAGCTGGTATCGGTGGAAATTCAGTTATTTGTTGACAAATTAATTGTTTCCCTGCCTATACAGTACAACTTGTTCTATAAGTTTCACAACTTCTGCCCAATCCATTTCTTAAATGAATAAAATATGTTTTCAATCAATTCCTTGAAATATGTAGATGTGTTGAACATTAGATTAATGTACCTTTGTAAATTAATTTCTATTAATAACTGTGTTTGATTTAAACATATTTTATTCAATAAAGAAAGGGATTAGGAACAAGTTATCCAACTTAGGTAACCTTAAAGAAGTATGACTGTTTGTAGTGATTAATTATAAATGCTCACATATCTGTTTTCAGTCAACTGCTTGAGAGGGAAAAGATGGGGAGCAGAGAGTTGCAGACGGGAGATATCGCATCTATAGATTAGCTGGGTTACCTATCAGGCTCCATCCAGAATCTTTTCTCAGGTATACACTTATTCATCATGCATCATGTATTTTCCGACATAAAACGATTAAAGGTCCATATATATTTAACACATAGAATTCAGATAGTTAAAGTACAGTGATAATGAATGATGAGTAACATGATTATTTTTGAAAATTAGATACATTTGATGAAGCATCGACATAATTAATAAGTTGATTTTCTTTCCCTTTTTCATATGTGTAAGTTGTCTTTTTCATTTTCCAGAAAGCTGATGAATGGCGCTGTGACTAAACGAAGACACAAAAAACCGCGTATTCTTGTTATTTTAAGGAAGAATAAACAATTATGTAATCTTAATCCCTAGCTGTCTGTTGTTTCTTTTTCGATTTTGGTTGCTTTGATTAAGCCCTTGTTGCTACAGCTAACCCGGAAGATATAATATCTATCTTTTAGAGATACTTTTAGAATTGAGATTTTTTTTTAGAGATTGCTACTGCTCAGAAAAAACGTCATTTATCGACGTTGAAATGACGTTGTATAATGGTTGCATATGAAATTTGCGGCGACGTCGATGTATTGTCGTTGAATCGACGTCTTAACAACGTTTTTGATACGACGTTGCATCAACGTTGGTGCAACGTCGTATCAACGTAGATGCAACGTCGAACCAACGTTATTGCAACGTCGAATCTACGTTGATGCAACGTCGTATCAACAACGTTGTTCCGACGTCGATTGAACGTCGATAATCGACGTCGCCGCAAATTTCATATACACCCATAATACAACGTCATTTCAACGTCGATGAACGACGTCGTTTCAACGTCGGTTCAACGTCGAATTGCCTGCTGGGATGACTACACTCACCGGTGTTTAGCTGAAGCCGTGCATATTGTTAGACATAAGCCCTCTATGAATAGGGATCAAGGCTATTTCATCCCATCAGCTTACAACCGCTTAATCCACAAATGATTAATCCAATCTACTCACTCTGGCTTCCACCTCCACCACGAATTGGTACCCCACCCTGCCTTTGTCCTCTCATCCGCCCCCTGGCTAATTAACTTACTACTCTCTGGTTTCCTTGTTATCACAACTTCACTTGCTCAACCATTTATGTCATTGTTACCTCATCTTGTTGTATTTGTTATCTCTTTATCATACCAACATATATCTTGTATATAACCTGCTGTTTCACCATCTCTTCCATATGCTTGATAACGGTATAAGGATCTATACCGAAACGTCGCTATTGTTAATAAAGAAGTTGATCATCCAAAAATATTTGTCTTCTTCAACTATACTTCAGTTTATATACCTCAACGCCCATTTAACACCCTTTAACTTAGTCTGTTTTCTCGGAAGAACATGGAAGATTGGGAGCAGGGCCTTACAACCCGTACCGAGGGGGTCATACCCTGGATATGACCCCGCTTGGAGGGCCTTGTACAGTATAATACCCTCCCAGCAGGGTATTATACAGTATAAGGCCTTCTAAATGGGATGCCTTGCACCCAATAAATTCTAAGTCCCATTGAGTAAGATAATCTATCTACAAAATTGGCAGGTTAAACATTTTGGGAATGTGGGAATAGAAACCTCAACCCTTTGCTTTTGTAGCTCAAGACCCCACCATTAGACCGCATGGGAATGGCGACTTGTCCGAGAACTTAGATGATATTTAAATGCGTTTTACTTAACTTGGATCACCGGTACTGTAGTACAAACATTGAGACAATTCTACCCACATATTAGTCATCCTTGGGCGTTCTGACAAAAAGAGGCCTTTGCCTATAGATTGTATAAGGAGTATAAAATCCTTTTGTCTCCAGAAAAATATTTAACTGCAATAACAGTGAGAAAATATAGAAATGTATATATACGATTAAGAGCCGGATTACTAAGACTAAAATCAAATGAAGGCAGATGGTCCAATATTGATTACTGTTTAAGAATATGTCCACTTTGTAATTTAGACGTGGAAAATGAATATCATTTTTAACTTGTATGCGAAAAATATAGTGATCTTAGAAAACAATTATCCACCCTATTTTTGTACTAACCCAAATATGTTTAAGTTTAAATGCCTCATAATGACACTCAGAAGGCGACCCGATTTTATTATGGAAACCCGAGATTCCATAATTGACCAACGTAAATAACATAAGTGAGAAGTTCAAATTCTATCAAAAACCTATTTTTATACTTTAACTAAGATATTGACGAAAATTCCAACTTTCTACCCCGCACCGTACGTGAGCTACAGACCCCCTTGCCCATGGGTATGCCCATGGGAAAGTTCGCCCATGGGCCTGCCCATGGGCCGGCCCATGGGCGAGAGGTTGTTAAAATTTGAGTTACACAAAAATTATTTTCTAATTTTTAATAATGGGTCTAGCAGTAACATATTTTAGGTATTTGTGAACTCCCCCAATGCAAAGGAAATTTTTTTTCCCATGGACGAGATTTCCCATGGGCGAGATTTCGCCAATGGGCGAGACTTCGCCCATGGGCCAGGTTGCCCATGGGCGGATTTCCCATGGGCCAATGTTGACTTTGGCAAACATATAATGTTTGTGAAATGTTGACTTTGAAAAAAAAATGTTTGTGAAATGTTGACTTTGAAAAAAAAATGTTTGTGAAATGTTGACTTAGAAAAAAAAATGTTTGTGAAATGTTGACTTTGGAAAATATAGAATGTTTGTGAAATGTTGCTTGGAAATATTGACTTTTAAAATATTTATTGATTTTGGTGGAAGTGTTACTTTGATAAAATATGGACTTGTTGATGTTAATACATATTTTGAGTTATATGAATGGTTGACTTATGAAATATTCATTTTAGTGAAATGTTGTGTAGTTTAAGTTTAACTTATATAAAATGTTAACTTTGGTGACATATTGACTTTGAAAAAGATATTTTGAATTTAGTGAAATGTTGACTTTAAACACATATTTACATCTTGACTTTAAGCACATATGTTGACCTCGACCATGGGCCGGATTTCCCATTGGCTTTATTTCCAATAGGCGAAACCTCGCCCATGGGCCAATGTTGACTATGGAAACATATAATGTTTGTGAATGTTGACTTTGGGGGGAAAATAATGTTTTTTGAAATATTTACTTTGGAAATATTTATTGACATTGGTGAAAGTGTTACTTTGATAAAATGTTAACTTGGGTGACATGTTGACTTTGAAAAAGATATTTTGAATTTTATGAAATATTGACTTTGATCACACATTGATTTTGATGAAATGTTGACTTATAAAAGATAGTTTGAGTTAAGCGAATTGTTGACTTACATTAATTATGTTATGTTAATTTATTGACTTTGGTGAAGTATGCTTATATCATGAAATATTAATTCCATATTTATTCCATTTTATTCAATTTGGTGAAGTTTGAAATGTTGACTCTGATTATATATATTGAGCTTGGTGAAATGGTGATTTTGGAATTGATGCCACTTTGGTGAAATGTTGACTTTGAAAATATTATAATGATGGTGAAATGTCGACTACGGAAATATTGGTTGACTTTTGTGGAAGTTTTACTTTAATAAAATATTGACTTTGGTGAAATGTTGACTTTGAAAAGATATATCGAGTTTGATGACATGATGACTTTGGAACTATTGGTTGACTTAAAGTTTATCTTTAATTATATGTTAACGTGGTGACTTATTGACTTTGAGAAGATATTTTGAGTTTAGTGAATTGTGGACTTCTAAACGATTGACTTTAGTGACATAGTTTTACTTTGAAATATTTATTGGCGATGTTGAAGTTTGAGTTTAATAAGATTTTGAAAACACTATGGTCTGGCTTAAGGAGCGCGTTTCAAACAGTAAGTATTAGATTTTTTGACTACGCTGTTGCCCACAATACAGACAGACAGACAGACAGATAGTTTATTCAGTCTCACCCCATATATACACATACATAAAATAATATCAATAAAATATAAATACGTCTGGGCCACCCTAAAACTAGGGTTATGAGAGACTATCTATACATATAAAAAATGCAATGACTACAAATTTAAGTTATGAATGTAAGAGTAAACGTGGTTATAAATCAGATACTAAAACTTTGGTTAAATATAGAATAATACATATATTTGTATAAATATAGGTATACATATAAACTGTACATAAAAGGACATAAAATAATATATTATAAAAAAAGTCAATTTTTAAACAATACATTTCGACGTTTTTCCAGCAGTAGTTTGCAGCTTCTGGCACTTTCTTTTAAAATAGTTGGGCTTGCTAGGATAAATGATAGACGTTCCGGGTCGGTGGCAGTATTAAAATTGTTCCATTTGGCTTGACAGGTTCTAAGCAGTGGTTCTCTGATTGTTTTGTAGAGTGGGCAGTGTCATCGAGACTGATGATTTATACACAACCAAGTGCAGGTTAGAGATATATGATATATTAAACCTGTGCATTTGTGTGTATCAGAACACCATGTCTATGTAACGAGCGTGCCGTGGTATTGCGTAACATGTCTATTCGATCAACTAACCCATTGTTGTAAATTACGAAAATAAAACAGTCCATTACTTACCTCACTTGTTTGATTCTATTTCGAGCGGTTTTAATCATTGAATAGCACAGAACATACATACGTATATACATTCTTGCATGTATGGTAGTGCTCAGTTGTTCCTAGCGTCAAAATACTTCATTGCCTCTTTTGAACAAGGGAATACTTGGCAAATATTATGAACACTGATCTAATATATTCATTATTCGTTTGTATCAATAATCAGCGAAACGTTTTACTTTTAGAAATGTAATGATGTAATGAATTCAGAATGTTCTCATTTTTGGCGTTTTCAAATTCTCCAGTACCCTACAAATTTTAATTAATTCGAACTCTTGCAATTAGTCTCCAATTTAGATATTGAGAGGACCCACTCACTGTTAGTCTGTTGACAGCAGTGAAGGGGGTACATGAAAAGTCTATATTAAGTTCTTAATAATTTCATTTGTTTACAATTTCGGCCGCTTTCTCAATACGATACAGGGATTATCAAAGACATCTTACGATTTCGACGGGTATTATGTATGAAAAGCCTTTTCACACAAGTGTCCTTCCCCTAAAAAATATATATATTAAGTTTATATATATGTAGTCAGTTTATAACCAGACGTTTCCACAATATACTCTCCGGTTTGCATTCAAATGAAAATAATCCAAAATGAATATACCACTCTTTACTAAAATCTCAGACAATTCCTGGGTGTTTAACCATCAAGTCAGTGAACCGTATCTCCTGAACATCCAAGTGACCACGTGTGTGTATCTCTGAGTCAACTACACACGTGTCAAAACACTCCGATTGAAATAACAGTATTGGCGACAATACGAATATATACGTATTTTTTAATTGGTTTATGGTAATACCCAAACAAACTGCCCCTTTGCAATACACACTTATCCCAGTATACCCAGTATATCATATTCCATTTAGCTCGTTAAGAGCGCGACTTGGCTCCTCATAGGATGATTAGTGATGGTAATTAGATACTATAGTACTGTACTGCATACATACTGGTTCATTTCAAATTTTATTTGAGAGCTTAATGAACAATTTACATGTTTTTTGTTTTTAATTTTAAGTTGACAATGTTGCATAATGTAAGCGTTTATACAGCGTGGTAATCGTTTAATAGGTTTGCTACAAGTTTGAGATTCAAGTAAAATAGACAGGCAGATGTCATGACTTTGTTTATGATATTTAACGGTTAACAACATTTATTATGTTTCAAATATTTTGGTACGGTTGTTGGAAGTGTGATAATATCTAAATGTCCATGTAGTTACATAAACATTGCTTGCTACACGTTTGTATTTCGTATTCATATTGCAATAAATGTTTTGGAAGCAATATCTTTTCAAGTTATCATACAATACCGAGATGAAGTGAACATGGTATTTGTCAAGAATTGACAGATATTTTATTTGTTATGTCAATATTTCTGTGAAAATTTCACTGTTGGAGTTGACAGATTTCAAAGGCAGCGGTTTTAAAGTACATCGTGTTGTTGGGGGGGGGGGGGGGGGGGGGGGTCAAATATGACAAACGTTATAAAATATCTTATTTTATCGAGAAGTACACACTGTTACTGAAAACTAATATTTTGATGATACTCGACTTAGTATATTGACAATATGAAGGTAAAAGTATCGATTTCTGATCGAAAACCGGACAATGCACCTCGTCTGGCTCGCGCCAATGAGTCAAACGTAGTTTTGGAATCTTATTTAAACCAGACAAAATAACAAACTTGGGTTGATAAAAAATGTTCGACAAGTCATATAACTACTACATGTGCATGTAAATAGGACGTGTAGTTTCTGCACATGCATAATGATGTTACTTTTAATTATTGGAAACTAGTAATTATGTTTGGCGACTGTGGATGAATATGCAAGCTGAGTGAATTTGTATTAAAGCCAAATACAAATTTATGAAACACAATTGATGCACCTTTAAATGACATCATACATAACAGCCTTACATTTGGAGCTTCTAAATAACCTTTTCCAACAGCCTATGCATGTGTTTTCTGTGTTGATTTATACAGAACACAATACGATAATCATATATGATTGTTATTATTATTATTACTGCCTTTCTAATATCGCATGTTATATAATACTGTGCGTTAGATCTATAAGAACATTTGAACGAATGTTGGCCACCCCTAATAGTCTGGTGGGAGATACACAAATAATTAAGTGAGGGTGGGTTCATGATTATTAGTTAATGTTCATTTCCGCCACCTGTAATTACATCAACTAGCGAATTCCCATGGCCAGTGAAGGGTGACGTCCTCTCATGCACATTATGTAAGACCAGGGACTTTCTAATACACAACACACTTAAAGACCGTTAAAATCATTAGATTATCGCGTTAAATTAATTTTGTTAATTCATTTGTCAAAATCACTCCATGTCTTTTGCTTGGAATATGTATAATGATATGTGATGTTTATTCAATATTTCAGTATGCATCTGATACACATGAGAGGTCTATAACTAGTTCATAACTGTCAAAGCTGTGACGATTTTGTGGGTATCACATATAATGTACCACCATCAGCCTAGTTGTGATATCCATGGGTTTGCACATAATTGATACAATCAGCCTTTGATGTCCAGTTGAAAGTGTTAAACCTATGAGAAAGGCAAAGACGTCACACATTAAGATGGATTTAGAAACATGTTTCCTTCATTATATAAGTACATAAGCCAATAAATAGTTTCCAGTCACCAAAGTCAATCTCTTAAAAGTCAGCAATTCCTACATGATAATCTTAGGCATATTATAACTGTTGTAACAAAATAAATACATTATCTCAAAGTTACATAATTTACATTTGTTACATTTACATTCTCAATAACTAGCGCTAGTACTTCCTGGTCGAGATTGTCATCTGATCGGAGATGAATTTGCAGTGTAACGCACACAGATCGGAAACATATAAGTGCTAATGTGGTCACTCTATCGAAATCTTACTACATTTGTATATATATTGGCGTTCTCGTCACACAGGGGTCAGAGGCATTGTACCGGTAATTAATTACCTGTCGGCCTTAATGAGTTGACCGTATACTCATGTTACGTAATACCGAGTGGACGCTTGTTCAACAGTAGGGTATTCTGAGAGTCAAAACAAAAGTCTGATATATCACTTAAACCGCATTTGCATGGCTATATTGAAATTGTTCTATATCTTTATATAGCTGTAACCTGCACTCAGTTGTGTATTAATAATCAGTCATGGTGACCGATGTATTGTGGGCAATAGCACTTACACTTACCGGAACTATTTGAAACACTCGCCTTTAGCCAGACATTAGTGTTCAACTTAAAAAAGTCATAATATTTCAAGAGTCAACGTTTCATTAAAGTGAATATTTTATAGAAGAGAATACTGTTGAAACGTCTATTTGGGCTAAGTAAAGGAAGCAGAGAGTGCCTGCAATAATAATAGTTGATGATGATGAGTACGGAGATTTAACGAGCGATTTCAGCGGAGCTGTTCTCTCACCCGGGTCGCAAGGACCATTAATAAAGTTTCGAATGATTCCAAAGGAGGATAATTTTGATGCCACGGTCGAAAAGGGTGGAGGCAAATTTTGAAATTTTGAATAGTACCTAGGCAAGATTAAATAATAAAAGTCTCTCATAACTCTTTATATAGAGTGGCTCATTGCATTTTAAAACATATTTTATGTGTGTGTACATTGTCTGTAATTTTGTGAGACTTAAATAAACTATCTGTCTGTCTGTCTGTCTGCAATTATATTAGTAGCCGTACCGCCTCATTCTTTTAATTAACAAACCGTGTCATTCCAACAGCATTTATAATTGACACCAGAACAGAACACATATCATCTCTGCCACTCTCTGATCCAACCAGGACCACAAAATCACTCAAGCGTGAGTCTACTGGTCAGCACAGTCAAGTTTTGAACATTTGACGGATTCTGGCCAAATTCGACTTCACAAATCAGAAGCCGCTGTGTGTATTGCATTTGCAGTAGTAATTTCCACTTCAACTCCCCAACCCCGACCTCTTTCAATGTGTGATTATAAAACTGCAAACATTATCATTGGTGTAATTTTAACTATTGACCATTACTCAAAGTACCATTTTAAGAGTCATTGTGATAATGTCACAATGGGATTCATCGGTACGTAAACAGTTCCCATTACTATCACTACACAACACGAACATATTTGATATATGATACTGATTTAACTGCATAGATTTAGGTCTTTGAAGGACATTTAGAAGTGGCATACATAAGAACAGGAATATTTTCTGGATAACAACTTCTTTAATGTGAAAATGCACGAAGTTTCGGACTACATACTCATTCCTTCATCAGGTACATTCCACCTGAACATTGGAATATTGGAGAGAGAGAGAGAGAGAGAGAGAGAGAGAGAGAGAGAGAGAGAGAGAGAGAGAGAGAGAGAGAGAGAGAGAGAGAGAGAGAGAGAGAGAGAGAGAGAGAGAGAGAGAGAGAGAGAGAGAGAGAGAGAGAGAGAGAGAGAGAGAGAGAGACTCTTGTGCTTCAAGTTACACTAACATACAATATATACATACTTTAAAGTATAAAAAAAAGCACCCGGCCATTTAATATCACAATAATACAATATGAATAAATGATATATTATAAACAGATAAACACTTTCTAAAGTAAACAGACACGCAACCACATCACACGGCACACTTCTTCACATACTGTCGTTCACTCACAATAATGGCTCGCTCATCCGATCATACTCAATCATGTCATCTCTTACACACTCACATAAATAGATACACAAATATCAGATACATACAGACATACATACATACACACACACACATACACACACACACATACACACATTGATGTTAAAGGTGGCAAATGGGGACACTAAAAAAACACATGTAACCGGGGACATTCTTTCTAGCTGTTCTACAGGTGTACTACTTGCATGGCTAACTTCCCTTGTCATATGTGTTAGTTCTAAACATTGACTGTTTCTCCAGGATACATTTGAATGAGTATGAACTTTCATGTAGGAACCGGGGACACACACCGAATGTGTTTGTGTGCTTTTCTGTATGCAAACGGGGACAGTGTGTATCATTTACACCATGGAAACGGGGACATTTGGGTTCACTTTTGTATACAAATCACGGCTATATGTGTGTGTGTTTAAGAGGTTATTGCAATCTGACGGCCATACTCAGCCCGAGAATCCATATTGCTACAATACGTGCGTATATGTGTAAGTTTTCAAGCACACGGGGGCAGTGTGTATCATTTACACTATGGAAGCGGGGACATGTGTCTATCAAGTATTTCTCTATGGAAACAGGGAGACTTGGATTCACTTGTGTATACAAATTACGGCTTTATCTATAAATTTAAAGGAAATATGCGTTGGTGTGTATCTTTTGCTGTCAAATTGCCATCCAAAGGTTATCTTGAATCCTGAAATTATCTTTAGAAGAGAAACATTACAAATCTCAGTATTTGGTCAATGTTTTAAGAACATATCACCCCCAAAAACATAACTGACTTCATTGTTTATAAATGTGCATGCATTATCAAAGTAGACAATAACATTTTGGCTCAATGTATGATTTGTTTTACAGTTTTCCTTTCCATTTTTCTATGCTCGAAAATTGGACAATTGACCCCATCCATGAAACTATATGACGATCACGTAATTTTCAGAACATTTTCAAGTCTGTAATTTTAGCACTTGGGCTCAACTTATGGGATGTTAAGACACAACAAACCAACTTCCTCTGAGCACATAACGTTTTATGATATTTTAATTCAAATAGGGGGAACGTTTCTGTTTGCGTTGAGTGTATCTGATTATAGAGTTGAGATATTGAATGATCTATAATATTATAAATGTTTTGCAAAATGTTGCCACATATCACGCCATGTTAATACTGTTTCAATATTGACTCAAGGAAAAAGTCCAAACACATCTATCAGGTTAAATGAAAAATATAGATTATGTACAATTTTACAATAAATTGTTGATAATCAAATTGAGGCTGGCTCCATTTCATCAAACAACAAATATTCAAAAGATGAATATGACTGATAAAAATAATTCTGAAACATATGTTAGATTTAATGAAAAATATTGATTTTGGTTTGAACTAAAATTATTTGTAAATGTTATAAGAGAACTAATATTACGAATTGAGGATTGTGATGAAACAACTATAGTCAAACGTGGAACTGAAGATTTGTTTATGTGTTTTATGTTTTGGAGGTTTCATAATTCTCAAGTCCGGTAACAAAGTAAAACCTTAAGAGCCCCTCCAACCTCGCCAGGACTGAATACCTCAGCCTCAGATCTAGACCTGAATGAATTATCATCTAATTAAAAGAGAGTATCATCTAATTAGATGAAACGATCATTTAGTTAGATGAAACTATCATATAATGTGATAAAACTATCATTTAATAAGATGAAACTGTCATTTAATTAGAAAGAACTATCATCTAATTTGATGAAACTATCATCTAATTTGATGAAACTATCATTTAATTAGATGAAACTGTCACTTAATTAGATCAAACTATCCTATTATTATTATTAGATCAAACTCTCTTCTAATTAGATGAAACTGTAATCTAATTACATCTTGTGGATATATTTTTGCAATCTAACGGTCATACTCAGCCTGAGAATCCATTTACTACGATAAGTACGTATGTGTAAGGTTTCACAAGCAAACGGGGACAGTGTGTATCATTTACACCATGGACATGGGACATGTGTCTATCAGGGATTTCTCTATGGAAACGGGGACATTTGGGTTCACTTTTGTATACAGATAACGGCTCTATGTGTGTGTTTAAGAGATTATTGCAATTGGACGGTCATACTCGACGTGAGAATCCATTTTACTACAATAAGTGCGTATGTGTAAGTTTTCACAAGCAAACGGGGACAGTGTGTATCATTTACACCATGGAACTGGGGACACTAATTGTGTATTTAAACTACCGGGCAAAAGAAAGTATATCACTCAGTTGTTTTTATCATATGTATAATTTTCAAAGTCAAATATCTCGAGTTTTCGACGTCGTATTCAAAAACGGACTAGTTTGTGAAATTAGTCCAAAACATTAAATCAGTCAAAGAACACCTCTATGCGGTTTGAATTTTTAAAAATTAAAATTTAGAATTTTAAATGTTAAATTCCCCCAAATTAAGTTTGATAAAACACAACTGTTTATCGACAAACTGCACATACTCTGTGTGAAAATCAATAAATGTGCTTCGTCCTGCACACATTTACAACATGTTGAACATGGTAGGGGTCATGTTGGTGTAAATTTCATTTCTTACCCCTGTCTACTTTAAATAATGATATTTTAGTTAAAAAATTAATCAGTCACTAATTAAGTCATTCAAACTAATGCCGAAAGGTGTTATTGTATCGTGCCATCATCAAATGCATCTCATTTCTTTAAAATATTGAATTAATCGAAAACAAGTGAGTGTTATACTTTCTTTTGCCCGGTAGTTTATATTGTTTCTATGGAAACAAACTGGGTGTGAATAAGTGTTTTCACTTTGGCCTAAATTTGAGGAAATATGCGGTGGTGTGTATCTTTTGCTGTCAAACTGTCATCCAAAACATGAGAATATATTCTCCTATATGATAAATGTGCATGTTCAGTTTAACACATGCAAACTGGGACAATGTGTATCATATTTTAAGATGGAACCGGGGACATTTCGTTTCACACAGTTCCCTAAGCAGAAGTAGGTCATTTGGTGCAGTTTATCATGCACGCGTCAACAGTATTAATATGATTTATCATATGTGTATCAACTGTATATCTGCAGAAAGTTTTGAGTTTGATTTGAGTCTAGTGTTGATGTATAGTATTGGGTGACAAATATACACTTTAAGAGTTACGATATACTTATAGTTTTAAAGATGTTGAGCATGTCTGTCGAGGTAGATTGGGCGCATATATTATTATTATTATTATTATTATTATTTATTATTATTATTATTATTATAATTATTATTATTATTATTATTATTATTATCGATACGATAACTCAGGATACTAAAATTTTAGTCCAAACAATATTTTTTTTAAATTGCTTACCTAAGTTGCGATACGATACGGATCCCGATATAAGGTTGGCGATAGGATACGTATAACGATACTTACAGCTTTCTTCTAATCCATGAAATTGCATTCCAACAATAAAAAAACCTTACAACAACAAAAATGTTTAAATGAAGTAAACTTTTATACATAACAAAAGGAACACCTTGAACCTTTTTCATAAAAAGGTACAGAATAAATAAACATAATAATGTACTGACTATGCTGTCACTAATGAACAAGCTGATCATGAGTAATAGACATTTTAGAATTCATAAAATCTGGTCTCCCTTGAGATATATGATATTAAGTCATGGGCATCTAAATCACAATGAATATGCCGAAAGCTGAGATCAAGAGTAACCAACTGTCAACATGAAGTTGAAAACAAAACTAGATACTAAAATACTGTATAGAAATAACAAAGTTTTCTTATCACTTGAGTCAATTAATATTGTAATATCAAGCCATGGACATCTAATTGAAAGTGGATATCAGAAAATTAAACATTTGATAACATTATTGGTTGGAGGCGCAAACCGCCTCCAACCAGATACGCAGTTGGATTTCACGCTATATTACTGTTGGAATATTCAAAATAAACTTTCGACCAATCATGCTTGGCCTCTTCATACTTTGGAAAAAGCATATGACCAACGAACACGGCTGTAATAAATTTGTAACCACGTGACCATGTGGGTTATCCGAAATAATTATCCCCTTTTACTGCGAAAATAGATTTTGTCTAAACATCTAAAATAGAAACGACCGTTGTGTTATTCTGAGTCTGAATGTTAGTAAACATAAGATTTTTCAATTCAAAGCCATTTTACACCTCCATGAGCAGACATGTACCAATTCAAGTGCATAATTTCGCACTGCAGTTTCGGAAAATCCAAGAAACTTTACAAGCTAATATATATGTTATACGCGCGGAGCAAGCATATACTAAACGATAAAAGTGGTTGTCAATCAACACACCAACCTTCCACTCAGTTATCAATATTTTCAATGCCAATCAGACTTGCATAATGGTAGGCCTACTCAATGTACTGTTATTGAATTAATGATAGTGAAGCTTGTACATGTATAAGCACATATTGGATAGAACCATATTTATGTCCAAACTGATAGCACCAAGGATGAGGATACCGGGTCATTATCCTTGTATTAAAAAAGGTCCATATGCCTTCCTTCCACAGATAAACAGAATATGCTTCATAATCAATCGTATTGGTACACTTTAAATTTGCAAATGTTTAACAAATGGTTGACTGCGTGTCTCAGGGAAAATAGGCCTACATATTCTTATTGCTGGAATCTAACAATGACACAACTGTCAACAACGTTTTGATCAAATTCATAATATAGGCCTACTTCAAAATTGGAGCAAAAGCACCCGGGAGTTGCACTTTAAAATAAATCGGGGAAGTTGAATGTTCACTTTCATTTTCAAATGATAGATTATATATAATTTTATTTTATTTAAGAATAAATAATGTATGTAAATTGAAAAGCATATACACAACTTAAATGATCGAGGTAAAATTCTTTTATTTGCGACTTTTGAATTGAATAACTTATTGTGTGATTAGTAATCAAAGCTTTTATCCCCCAAAATGACCATAATACAGGCTGCATTTTGCTATATGTACATATGACATACATATCCTTTTTATAATATATTTTAGCCTTAACAAGATGCCTCCAACCATGCCTTTTTAAAGGCTTTTCTTGTTATATTAAGTAACTCAAGTGTCCTGGCCCGATTTCTGCAAATATCCAGCACGTTCTTGCCCGTTGTTATTCCCGTTCTCAGTTTCAATATTAAAAAGTTTAAATCTTCAATGGAATAGTGCTGAGGAAAAAGATTGGCCATTGGAAATCTGTTTCTTTTCCCAAAAAGTTCCCGTTACCGTCTTCCACTAACAGAGGAATTTTAAGGGGGATAACCTGTTCCCAAACCGTTTCATTATGAACGTGTTTAAACCAAATGACCCTTTTTCTTATTGCTCGGCTACCATTAACAAGTAGAAGAAAACCAACATTCAAAATGTTTACAGCTGCTAGTTGTTTATGTTTTACTTGTTTAACTATGTTCATGTATACCAAATGATCAAAACGCACTTATTCATACTCGTCCCTTCATATCGTACTGCCAAAGGAGTTAAAAATGTGTGAGAATTTCTTAAACGTACTAAGAACGAATATAACGTAACGAAGACCTATTTTGAATTTTTAAAACTGTGTAGGAACGTAACAGCAACTTCTTAAGAACAATAAATTTTATTTCGAACAAATTTATATGAAATAGCAACTGAAATGAGCGTACTATGGTCGAGTTACATCTGTGTGTGGACGGGATGGACGGGGTGGAAACTGTGCCCGAACGTATTACAATTGATTTTCCGACTGCACAACGTCCTCACTCGTCTTTAGTAAGATCGAAGTACGGTAATTCCGTTCGAAGTACGGCAGCTCCGGTCGAAGTACGACAATCACATTTTTAGTATGTTTGTACTCCGTTTAATTTCAGAACGGGGAGAACATTGGACATGTACAACTTTCTGGAGCACCCTTCTGTTTTAAGTACGTCCGAGCCAGGTCATAAAGTTTGCAACATTTGACACTAAGTCCATTACGTTCCCGGACAGTTCGAGCCCGTTCTAAAGACAATACAAGAACGTGGTGAGAACGAGTTTGGTGTACAAGGGGTATTATGAACGGGCAATAATATCCCATCTAAACGTGGTACCAACTGTCAGAGGACGGGATAAAGACTAGATGGACTTTCTGAGAACTGTCTGTATATGTACTTGGATCATAGTATGGAATTTATGCACAAAAGTTACCCGTTCCTGTCCCGTTCGAGGTCGTTTTACAATAATTGTAATGAGAACTACCTTGGTGTAACTCAGGCATTAGAAATACCCTGGGCGCAATGTCGCTTTCTCTCTTTGCTGTACGATAACTCAGAGCTAACAGTATCTCAAATAAATATATTCCTCTATAAATAATATATATTAGTAAGAAATATACATGTTTACTTTAACATTAAAGGCTTTCAAACGTGCATGATACTTTAAATCCATTAAATTACTGAATAGTGCAATGTCGGCGCAGCAACGACAGACAAGGAACAACATTCCAACTGCTACGTGCAGATAATCGTGCAGATAATCCTTCGTGCAGGCTATGGAAACATTTATGTGCGCAACTATACCCTGAAATTACATATTCGCATGTATATGCATATATTGTTATTCATTAAAGGGAAACGACGTGTTTTTCATGAAATTTTATTTAATGTGATACATATCAATATATCATAAAATATCAAATGCCCTGATTATCCTCCAAATCATTTTCACTCGACGCCAAATATTTGACAATAACTTGCTTTAAATAAAACTCGAGTAGCGGCTTAATACACGGTGAGAAGCGGAATTCATTCGCCCTAATTACAAGCATACCAGTTATATGTTCATTTAACAGTACCAACCAATATTTGTCCCTCTATCTGCTCCATATAAATATAACATGGTTATATTTGGGATAAAACTACCTTCAATAGTACAAATTCTCGTACTTTTTCGAACCAACGCCCTCAGAGTAAGGCAACTATCGCCAGCATTGACTGTACCAACAGCTTACCACACGACCATTTCGCCTCGACAAAAATCGAGGTCCAACAAATCGATAGTTAAGTTACATCTTAATAATGTAAATATACTGAACAGATTGGCACTAAAAGGGTAATTTTCGACAACAGTCATTACTTCTCGATGAAATAACACCCTTGCTAACGTTTGACCTATGTTACTACAATAACATACGGACTGTCCCTTTAAGTTGCCATCCTAAACCTTTCTTAAATAAATCAACCGATAGAATATAGGTGTAGTTAGTTAATAATTGTTATAAATATATATAAATAAGATACATTGTGTGATATAACTATGGCTTCTAAATATGTACAAACGATTAAGCAACATCAATAAGTGCAAATACTGAAAATACGCTGTAATAATTCAGATTTAGATTATCACTGCGAGTATCCACAAAGAGACAACATATGTTAGTCATGCTTCATAACTGACTTTATTAGTAACACTATCTATTAAGTAGCAATAGATAATAATAGCGTGCACTCTATGAACATAAAGACAGTTCACAATATATAGAGATAATGTGATCATTAATTAAGGCATTAATATGTCAAGTTCAAAATATCGGAATATACAGTCAATTAAAGTACAATGCAGGAATAAAGGTATTCCCTCGATACTTTTGTAAATTCATTTTAATCTTGATTTCATTTTAAAGTTAAACAAATACAAAACAACATCTTTATCAATGTTCCCTAAATGTAATGCTCCTTTTGTATCAAATTACAGCTTTGCCTAGTATGCGTTTGCCATTCATATGTGAAAAATGAAAGATTGAAAAAGCTAAATATGAGCGTTTATTGCATATTGAATGATATAATGGAAAATTATTTATTACTGCACTGTGAAAACATTAACCACTTAAAATTTCCTTGGCGCTACAGAAGTCGGCCTTCCCTCGTGTTGCTGGCTTCACACTGCTAACCTTGCATTTTCCGTGTAACCGGGGACACCTGCTAACTCTCATTTTCCATGTAACCGGGGACACGTGTGTATCGGCGCGAAATACCAACAAATGCTATTCCCTTATGATGTGTGTAAGTGTTTATGAAATTTTACAGGCAAACGGGACAAAGTACTGTCCGGGCCAAAAATACATTTCCTAGGTTTAAAAGGGCGAAAAAAAGCATATGGCAAGGTTCTGTTAACCGGGGACGTCCCCGGTTGAGTGTGTGTCCCCGGTTGAAGGGTGTGTGTAGATACAACTGTCCCCGGTTGCCACCTTTAACAAACACACACACACACACACACACACACACAAACACACACAAACACACACACACACACACACATACATACATACATATCACCTCTAGTGGCGATATTTGAAGCTCCAAGAAAAAACCGATAGGCTCGATTTTGAACAGTGTTAATTTCTTTATGTACATAAAGCCCCCATATTGCCGCTCCGTAGCTGAGAATAGGTTGTACTAATGAGTTGTACAAAATTTAGTACAGAGAGCACCCAGAGCTCTACCGGCCGATTTTGCCAGTTGATGTATGGCTAATTTAAAATCAAGGCGTTCATCAAACCAAAAGCCGAGGTACTTATAGGAGTCTCAGTAATGCAAATAAATATCCCCACATGCAAACTTGAATTGAGAACAGCATCGCGATCTGGGCCTAATGTGTAGGATTTGACTAATAGATCGACCAATTGTAGTTTTATTAGTCAGTGAAATTATCATAGTTTCAACAGAAAGCTGTGCAGAAAAATACAGAAGGTTCATATCTCCCATTCTCCAGACAGCCATTTGTCAGCCAGTTCTTAGAAATAGATTAACGTAACACCCATGACTGAAATGGAACAGTGAAATAGGACATCCTACTAAATAGTAGCCTTTATTGGTATAGTCTGTCCTCGTATCTCCTACACCTATCGCCTACGCCACAATCAAAACAAATTCTACTTTCTACATTCTACTTCTAGAATGCCCATCAAAGATGTCTACATTCTACGCACAGTTTATGGCCCGGGAATATATTCCTTACATTAAACAAAAGACTAAGTCATGCAGTCGGATGCATGTACACATTGTATGAAATATATGTTACCTTTTATCACATCCTTGTTTCACAATAAATATGACATCAATAACCACAAAGTAAAATAACATAAGCATAAGATTGTAATGTCATATGTACACTGTATTTCGAGGTAAGAAAGTGCCAAAGCATAATTAACTCTGAGTATTTAGGTGAGAACGTTAAAGAGAAGCAGGAAAACACCAAAAGACATACCCCTAAAAGTTTCTATTTATATAATTACTCCAAGTGTACGGCTAGCAGATTTTGCTAATTCCTCAGAAATGAAAGTGAATTACAATTACAAATAAAAATTGTTATTCTTTATTGCGTAGGTACTTTACACGACGCTGAATTACACTTAACACAATGTGTGTGTACTTGATATAAACGTTTATACATATATTTACTTTACTAGCGTATCATTATTCATTAGCGTGTCATTGACACTCATGTATATTCAATTATGTTAATTGATGCACATACCGTTGACTAACAACCCGTTGTAGGTATTTCTTGTGTGAAGGGTCAATCAAACCATAAATTAATAAACTTATATAACAGTCAACATTTCAAACTAAACCAAAGTCAATAAAATAGAAATATTAATATTTCATGATATATGCAAACTTCGTCAAAGTCAATACATATTTCCAAAGTCAACATAAGTCAACAATTCGCTTAACTCAAAATATCTTTTAAAAGTCAACATTTCATAGTAAATATGTGATTAAAGTCAACATTTCACTAAATTCAAAATATCTTTTTCAAAGTCACCAAAGTTAACATTTTATATAAGTTAAACTTAAACTACACAACATTTCACTAAAATGAATATTTCATAAGTCAACCATTCATATAACTCAAAATATGTATTAAAATCAACAAGTCCATATTTGATCAAAGTAACACTTCCACCAAAATCAATAAATATTTTAAAAGTCAATATTTCCAAAGTCAACATTTCACAAACATTCTATTTTTTCCAAAGTCAACATTTCACAAACATTTTATTTTCAAAGTCAACATTTCACAACCATTATATGTTTGCCAAAGTCAACATTGGCCCATGGGAAATCCGCCCATGGGAAACCTGGCCCATGGGCGAAGTCTCGCCCATGGGAAATCTCGCCCATGGGAAAAATAATTTCCTTTGCATGGGGGGAGTTCACAAATACCTAAAATATGTTACTGCTAGACCCATTATTAAAAATTAGAAAATAATTTTTGTGTAACTCAAATTTTAACAACCTCTCGCCCATGGGCCGGACTTTCCCATGGGCATACCCATGGGCAAGGGGGTCTGTATCTCACGTACGGTGCGGGGTAGAAAGTTGGAATTTTCGTCAATATCTTAGTTAAAGTATAAAAATAGGTTTTTGATAGAATTTGAACTTCTCACTTATGTTATTTACGTTGGTCAATTATGGAATCTCGGGTTTCCATAATAAAATCGGGTCGCCTTACAGACAAAGATGCTATGATGTTTAATATGTGTAAATATGTGTATCACAGCCTCCTAAAAAGGCATGCAACCCTAGGGTTATAACTTTTGTATTATTGAATGTGTTGGAATGTGTTATTATTTGTACATGCACATGGGCCTATGGCCTAAACACATGAATAAACAAACTTGACTTGAGCCTACGGGAAAACCCTCGAGCTCTATCGCGCCTTCGGGTAATCCCTAGGGCAAAGGCCTCTCTTTGCCAGAACGCCCTCGTATTCAAGTGTTATCCATTACATGCACACATAGAGAACTTATATATGCATTATTCACATGTAAATATCGCCTATGCCGTGGAAAGATCATTCCCTCCCCTAAGAGGTCACTAACGTCAGAGAAAGACCTAGACTTGAATGGGCTCCGTGGGGTAGAACGTCAGATTATGGTCACATTACACTATGTCAAGACGCCATAAATTGCAGCAAAGGTCATAAAAAAGATTAACATAAGATGGCATTTGTTCCATTGTTTTATATTCACATTGTTCGATGTCAGAAGCATATTTCCCAAATATGTTCAATATATACACCGGCATAAAAGCACCACCCGAATTTTCTGTTGTAGTTAAGATGCGCATTACTGTTACAAGTTAAATGTACAACAGTAAAATGGTATGCAGATGAAAAATTAATAGATAAATAAAAATATGTTTTATTCTATTAACAACTTATTATCAATTTACCACTTCATTACCAATCCTTACAATAACCAGTCAATTTACATTGGAAACTACTCATCCCCGTTCACCAAAATGGATGGCAGTATCGGGCATGCAGCTGCATACCAAAAGTGTGTTCACCTACATATGTATCTTAGTGTAAATATCATTGTAATGCCAATAACATTACATCACATATACAATGACAATGAATACTCATATATCAATGAGAATTTGTTTTTATCCTGTACGCAAGTTCTATTCTCGTTTGTTTGGAATGGTCTTGCAATTTCCCAGTTATGACTTTATTGAACGGGACAGAGGTTGTAACAATCCTCAATACGCTTGAATGCGATAACGTACCTTTGAAGAGGACAATCTTGATTAGTCATCGGTATTATGAATCTCTGTTTTTCTTATTCGAGTTATCTTTTCGAGATACCTTTTCTTGACTTCAAGTATTGGACTGTATTCGAAAATGATAGTCCAATTTAATGTGAGACTGAACTAAACGTCACGGATGGAAAGCTTTAACAAGTTGTCAAATCAACTTTTATGATACGCTATTACCTGAAGTATAACAGAATGAAATTAAACTTATCTCCATGGGCCAAAAACTGACATTTGAAAGGAGGCACTTCAAAGCGTCGATATGGGCTCTAAGTCTTTCATTCGAACAGAAGTTGCCTTGTGTTGGTAAGATGATTTCACGTGATTCTATAGCTGTTCCCTCCTTACATGTACGTGGCAAAATATGTTATCCACAAATACGTTATACCTTCTTACATGTGTAAGTCTTAAAATATAAAATTATAAATATAAAGTAATGAAATCAAGAGAATAATAATCAATCCTCGCACACTACAGCCATCAATACGTCAATCATATATTTTACTAGCACTGTGTTTAGATATATAATTAAAAATAGTTTCGAAAATAATTATTCGAAACTGTCTTTTAAACTTCAGTATGATGTAATAGTTGCTAACTCCCAAGACTTCCAACTTCCATTGGAACATCAATCTTAGTTTACTAAGAGACTTAGTAATAACAAATTCAAGTACCGTCAAGAATATCACCTGGAGTAGCGACAATTTCATTCATTTAGTTGAAATAGTTTCCCACAAAACTTGCCCCCATTACAAACTATAAAATTAATTTTAAAAAGTAGCGTTTTCCGATCAACACGACCATCCATTTAAATCCCATGTGTGATCCTGAACTCTTCAGATTAACATGGTTTATATCCTTGAACATTTCGATTCATGTTCGCTTAATGATTTTTGAGAAAATACACCAGATGGATGGACCACTATATGTCAACGACTACTTATATTTGGGGTATAATAAGCTAGCACTGAGTAAAAAATCAGAATGTGAAGATGTAGGAGGACAAGGATGTGGGGAAGGACAAGGGTGTGGGTAGCACAAAGGTGTGGGAAAGGACAAGGGTGTGGGTAGCACAAAGGTGTGGGGAAGGACAAGGGTGTGGGTAGCACAAAGGCGTGGGGAAGGACAAGGATGTGGGTAGCACAAAGGTGTGGGGAAGGACAAGGATGTGGGTAGAACAAGTGTGTGAGGAAGGACAAGGATGTGGATATGGGGAAGGGGAAGGATGTTAGAACGGACAAGGTTGTTAGGAGGAGCAAGGATGTGGGTAGGGCTATGATGTGAGGTGGGGCAAGGACGCGAGGGATGATAATGATGTGGGAAATGGCAAGGGTGTAGAGAAGGACAAGGGTGTGGTTCAGGGTAATGATATGGGGAAAGGTAAGGTTGTGGGTAAGAGAAACGAAATGGGGGAAAAGTAAGAGTGTGGGTAAGGACAATGATATGGGGAAAGGTAAGGGTGGGGGTAAGGGCAATGATATAGGGAAAGGTAAGGTTGTGGGTAAGGCAACGACATGGAAAAAGTAAGAGTGTGGGTAAGGACAATGGTAAGGGCAATGATATGGGAAAAGGTAAGAGTGTGGGTAAGGGCAATGATATCGGGAAAGGTAAGGGTGTGGGTAAGGGCAATGATGTGGTGAAAGGTAAGGGTGTGGGTAAGGGCAATGCTGTGGTGAATGGTAAGGGTGTGGGTAAGGGCAATGATGTGGTGAAAGGTAAGGGTGTGGGTAAGGGCAATGATGTGGTGAAAGGTATGGGTGTGGGTAAGGGCAATGATGTGGTGAAAGGTAAGGGTGTGGGTAAGGGCAATGATGTGGTGAAAGGTAAGGGTGTGGGTAAGGGCAATGATGTGGTGAAAGGTAAGGGCAATGATGTGGTGAAAGGTAAGGGTGTGGGTAAGGGCAATGATGTGGTGAAAGGTAAGGGTGTGGGTAAGGGCAATGATGTGGTGAAAGGTAAGGGTGTGGGTAAGGGCAATGATATTGGGAAAGGTAAGTGTGTGGATAAGGGCAATGATATTGGGAAAGGTAAGGGTGTGGATAAGGGCAATGATATTGGGAAAATTAAGTAAGGCATAAAACAGTAATTAAGTAAGGCATGAAATATTAATTAAGTAAGGCATGAAATAGTAACTAAGTAAGGCATGACATAGTAATTAAGTAATGCATGAAATAGATCAAACTAAATACTTTCATTATAAATCGCAATCCTGCTTTAAATGTTACTTAGAAACTCATATCGAGTAGCTGGGTATGTATCGGGCAACACTCCCAAGATCCTTGAGCCCTACATCATAGTCTCTAATTTATGGCTTGATTTATATAAATGTCACATTCTGTTTTCGCAATACCCCCTTGAAGCCGTATATAAGCCTTTAGAGGGATTAACTGTTTATTCCCTCTTCGGTTGATACCGGCCATGACGATAAAACGGTTCATCACGATAGTGTTGTTGGTTGTACAAGAGGCCAAATGCTGGCAGAGCTTTCAAAATCGGATACCTAATGGAGATCACGTCCCCCACCCTTGTAAAGTCAATTACGTGTGGTGGGGGGTTGGTCACAAATCTCCCCTCGGTGGGGGTGACAGGAACCCCTTTGGCAAAGATTTTGAAATGTACAAAGAGGTAAATTTTCTTTCTATCTGTATATGTTTCTGTGCAAATTCCCCCGGAAAGGCATACCTCGCGTCAGTCTCCCTACCGGCTAATTTAAAGCTTGCCGCATTTCCTTAACTTTCTTGCGCTAGTGTAGCGGTGCGCTGTACTTTGACTTCATAGTGTGCTGTATTTTGCAAACACAGGAAAGTTAAGAAAATGCAGCAAGGCTTGTTTTAGCCAGTGATGGAGACTACCTTGAGGGTGTAAGTGAGTCTCTGTCTCTCTCTGGGTATCTGTATACATCTCGGCATCTAGTTACTCATGAATTTTTAATCCTCTTTACATAACATACTCATGTAGTTTTATCTCCTTCACTTAGTTTCCTCATAAGTGTTAATATCCTGCATAAATGTATCCCACCTTTTTTACCCCAAACTCGAAACGTCGTGCAAGTTCACAATAAAGTTGTTAACTCGAAATCGTTTAGTTGACATGTGTATTTCATGTCTAACTGCCCTTCAAAACTTGACCCAGTGTAAGCCTCTTCCTTCTCTCATTGTCTCTCAGTTACTCTCCCTTCTTCTTCATGGGCTTCTATCACTTAGCAAAATGGTTGCCTGTCTGTTTTAAAGCTATATTTATTAGGTATATATATACATATACATGATTGTACTTGTATGTATTTCTCTTTTTACAGTGGACCGTGGAATTCTGTATGTTGGACTCTGACAACGATGGGATGACCAACGGTCAAGAACTCGGTGACCCTAATTGCGTATGGTCAGTCGGTAGCTTTCCAAACTTTACAGCGGGCATTTCACATCCAGGTAAACATTTAAGCACATTTTTCACATTTGTAAAAAATTTTGTTAACCATGTCATGTGACAAAAATAACCTTTTTTCACGTATGTTTTAATAAGTCAAAATGAATGTTCACTAAGGTTTACAAAAGGAATTTGTGGATTTACAATAGCTATGGCATTACATATGGAATGGTATGTCACAAAATAATGATTTAGAAAAAAATATATTGATGAAAAATCATTTATTCCGTCGAACCTCTCACTACTTTAGATACAGCAACCAGCCATACCATGTATGGGCAGGAACATAATTATGGCACCGGTAGTACATTTTTAGTTGTATAACAGCGTGTATGAAATCGACCATGGCAAAGATTTTAAAGACATGTACAATTCTGTAGTTTTGTCCATATTGACGCAAACGTTTGAATTCGGTTTGAATTTAAGTCCTTCATTCACACGTACCCGTATTTGTTTATCAAAACTTATCAACATATTGAAACCTTTCCGATAACGAACTGAATTCATTGCTAACAATTTTATCAAATATTTAAACAACATCGCTCATCTTATTTAGTTCAATTGCATTTTACGGTTTATTTGTTTCGCTGTAGTCAATCAAGTAACTTGAAAAGTAAGGTTAAGAATTGTTTTACAAAAATTCAAAAATTATTTCAATAAATAAACCTAGGTCGGATTTCGCCTATTGTTTTGTAAATGAAGTTGACGGCATACTATGGTTTGGTATTCAAAACACAAAATAACATAAATTGTTGGGGATATTTCTGAAATTCAAACCTCGAAGGACGATTTTTAAAATCTCTTGTGGACAACCTTAACATATTTCCAATTGCATACACAGTAAATGGCATCCACTTTTTACAAAGGTCTACCGAAGCAGGAAAGACCTGACCTCCATGATCATGTATGTTGCAATACTTCCCTCCGTGATACTATGGACGCGTTGTGAGCCTGATAACCAAATATCTTGACGTATAAATTAGGCAATTGAAGCTTTCAAATCAAGGTCGTAAATTTGGGTCTACTACGAAGTAATCGAGTATGTATTGATTCAGATTTATGATACTGTCAAAGAGTCAAGTACTCTAGTGCATGAATAAACGTGGCGCTATTTAAAACGAAGAGAAGACACTGCACACACTATGAGGACATCTAAGGTTGTTATAACCACTCACCGTTTAAAGAGACGGTTTCTGCCGGGGTATCCGCCAATTTGTGCATTACGAGAACACGCCTTACGTTCCCCAATTCTAAAACATTTTATTAAGAAAACACGTACATGTATATTGGCATAATAAATACAAAATAACAGAAAGTGTCGATATTCGTTTCCTCCAAATATATTCCACCCAACCCTACCATAAACAGCGCAATAATACAGGCTGAACTATTCCAAACATTGTGATGCTTATAGTCTCCTTCTGTATTTAAAGGAGCAGTAGCACGTTTTTTCGCTCAAATAAGTCGATGAAATGTATTTGAAAAATAATTTCACCAATAGTAAAACACCCTTCTCTCTTCAGCAAATCAAGTTAAAAATGAGTGTACATGGCTCAGTAAAGTCATGGGTATCGTTTTTGTATTTCGAAATAATAAAATGTGTTCACAATAAAATGGTTGCCATGCAATATTTGCTTTATACACAGCGCCGTTATTACCACTATGGATAATTTGTTTGTGTAATAAGATGTTTTACCCTCTAAAGTAAATATAAATGACATAAACAATCATTATAAATGGGGCAATTGAAAACATAAACTTTGCAAAAAACGTGCTACTGCCCCTTTAACCTTTTCAAAAAATATGTTAATGATGCATTACAAAATGCCTTGCCATATATATAAAATATAATAAAATATGTTAAAGAAAAGATGACATGTGATTTAAAAATGTTGTTTATATGACTGTTTGTCATGGATGCCAAGAAATATACATCGGGAAAACTAATCAAAATTAAAAAGGAGAATGAATGAATCTTCATCGTTCACAAATTAAAAAAGAAATCGTACTATTAGTGCGCATCTTGAACTATGTGGACAGAATAAATGTAATATTTTTCCGATAAACAAAGTTGATTCAACTGAATCTGATTGCTTGGCAGAAAAAAGAATTATTGTTTATTAATAAATATAAGTCAAGACTCAATTCTAAATATAATGTCATTCTCAATTCAATGTACATTCTATTTATATGCATTGTATCTACGAATGTATCTATACAGTACACATTCGCTCTTATGGATAGTTACACTGATATATATATGTCGCTTATTTATTGTTATAATCGTTTGGTGTCTTCTCCTCAGGAATCTGTGATCCGTGGGGAAGTGAGAAGTGTAAAGAGGCTAATGAACAGGTGACCTGCGATACTGGCGAGTTTGTTTGCGAGGCGGTCAACGATACAGGTATATCTATCTTTATTTCTCTCCATATCCCGCTTTATATATTATATCTCTGCCTTTTGTCTTTTTTTGTGTCTGTCTTTATATTTCTTTCTCTCTTTTGTCCTATAACACATTCTCAGTTGTGGATAATAAAATAATGTATTTACAGATGTTTTCGAGGTGACGCTGCGTTTTCCACCTGCGCCTGTTCCGGTGATAGACACAACTTATGTATGTCAGACGTTTGAACTGGACATGTTGGAACCGGAAGTAGACTATCACGTGATCGCCTCCAAGCCATACATCGACAACGCAAACATAATGCATCACACTCTGGTGTACGGTTGCGATGAAACAAGTGAGTGTGATAGTCTTCATGCAAAAGAACGCAACCTCATCGGCAAAAGAAACTTACACCTCAGTTGATTTTAACATATGTATGATTTTCAATTGCAAATAATAATCTAAAACTGAAAAGTACAGGTGTTTAGTCAGAAGTCAGAGAATTTTAAATTATCAACTCCTTTAAAAAAATTTGTTGATGATACACAATTGTCTATCGAAGAATTTTTAACTAAAATGTAACCACAGTCACCAATTAATTCACCCAAACCACTGCAAATAAGTATTATTGTATCTTGTCACAGTCAAATGCATCTGATATCTTTTAAATATTGCATTACTCAAAACCAACTGAGGTGATAAGTTTATTTTGCCGTTGAGTTTAGTTACTTTATGATGCGATCTATAAACTGAACTAGTTTTTTTATATTCCAACTGAATTTGTTCAAGAGCAAACAAGCATATGATAGGGTGATGGAGATAACAAACAATTGTCAACTATACCAACGTCTTTCAGGCCAGCCTATGGACAGTCCGGGTGAGTGCTTTATGACACCGACTGGCTGCGACATCCCTCTGGCGGTCTGGACAGTGGGCAGTCCTGGAGAATGCTGGAACCAAATAGCTGGATTCAAACTCGGAACTAACGTCTTCAAGAGAGTTGTCATTCAGGTACGGCTATTAACTTAAAACGTGGAGAGAGAAATCTGAATGGAAGGAGGAGATGAATATCACAGGACAAAAAGTGGTGGACTCCATTTGCCGGATCCTTCCAGATTCTCCCAAATGTTGGCTGATCTTAAAGAATCCGAAAGAATCCGGAAGGATCCGGCAAGCGGACTCCACCACTTTTTGTCCTGTGTATCTCATTATAAGATGGCATGATAACATGATGTAGCTGTATTGCCACCGTCTATTGCAGCATCACTGGACAAATACAGAGATGGTATCGAATACCACAGATTCGTCAGGTACGACCCTGTTCCTCACCAAGAAACTGCGGCAACACGACGCAGGGTATATCACAAGCAGTTCGGTATTCCTAGAGATTCCACCGGGCAGAGAGTCTGTGGTTCATACCTACGAGTGTTCAAGCGACTGTACTAACAAGTTCATCAAGTCTCCCATCTACCTTATGACTGGTATGAATCACATGCATTACTTAGGTATGTAGACATGAATATTATCTGACTCATAATCACTGGAATAATTACTTGTATTTTAACTGAAATTCGAATGAGAATCAGTATCATCACCTAAATTTTAGGCCTTATATATGGCAATCTGGACTAGATATTTATTAAAACTTTATTTAATTAACTTAATTAGTTAATGTTTTTGATTAAAATCCACAGCACGACATACCTCGCGCATAGTCTCTATCAGTGGTTAAATGTACACCTTGCGCTTGGACTTAGTAGTGAAACGTACAGTAAACTTGAACACGGAAACCAAGTGGACACTTGAAGTAAACCGTACCACGGAAATGAGGTGGAAACTTACAATAAACTAAGAAATATGGATACTAGGTCGAAACCAACTGTCAACTTAAACATGGAAACTGAGTTAAAACCAGTAATAAACTAATTCATGGAAACCAGATGGATTCAACTTGGAGGAGTGGATAATTATTCGCACTGGATACCAGTCAGTTTCAGTGTTGGCGGAAACCACAACAAAAGCGTTAAAAACTGTCTGGATACCAAGTGGAAACACTGGTTTCCATGGGGTTTCCTGTTAGTTTCAGTGTTCCGGAAACCAGCTGAATTTTGCTGTATTAAACATCTACATCCAAACGTTTTTACTTTGAAACGTTTCAAAACTACATCCAACCGTGTGTTTTTTTTCTTTTTACGTTTACAAAACTAAACTGAAACGAGTGATTGAAAGACGTTTACAAAACAGAATGCAAACGTTTGATTTTGAGATATCTGCAAAATCATATCAAAACGTATCATCATAAAACCGTGCACAAAACTAGATAGGATGAGTCGACAAACGTTGGTTAAACGTTTAAAAACGAATTCAAAACATTATGACCTTGTGTGTTGAATGTTCTGCTGATTAGTGGCTAAAGGTGTTAACTATTGGACCAAATTAATTGTGACACAATAATTAAATGTTAAATTGCTTCCCAGAATTGCTCTCAGATTCCTTTAGAAAGTTGCCGATAACAGTGCTTAAAGCAAAACAATAACAAACGTTTGGAAAACGATACCCATACGTGTTTCCCAATGGATACATGTACCTTTTTCATTGATGATTGAACATTAATTTCGAAATATCGTTAGATTTAAGAATATATTTCTTAAATACAAAACCTTATTGAACAGATTTTTGGGTTCTTACCTTTGGAACAGTCTTTCAAAGCTGTTGTGTCGGAAAACTCTCATCAAATATTACTGACACAAAACTGCTCAAATTAGAAATGGCCATTGGAAATGACGTCACATGACCACGTAATGTGTTTGGTAACCACAACAAAACGTTTCGCACACGTTGTGATAGAGACAACAAAATCGTCCATCGAAGGTCCGGAAATTTAGCTTTTTTTAAAGAGAACTGAAGAGAAACGACTGAAAAACGTTTGTCAAACGCCTCAATTTTTAAAACGTTTTAAAACTATACAAAGGAGTTGTAACAACGCTTCAGAGACGGTTTGAAAACTGAAAACTTTAAAAACGTTTTCAAACCCAAAACGTATGGTTTACTGGGTTAATTAAGGATGTAACCGACTCTAAGGGTCCACACTCTCTGGTAAGTCAGAGAAAGAGGGGTTTGTCAATCAACCGTTATTAAGTTTAAAAGACCCTATGTTATCGCCGTGTCGAAGATTCCTGTTTAATATAAGAGTCGCTCGTAAAATCCCTGATATCGTGTGAAAACCTTCGGCGACGTATTCATGTGAGTTGCTAAAATACCGTTGTCTTCCATCTACCTCCGTGACACAATAGGCTGAAGCGTAAGCTCACGAACCACACATCTTAGTTAATTAAAGAAAGTTTCTTCTAATCTATGCCCTCACATCATCCTCTTAGGAACCATATCATTGAAATTCCTCCAAAAAGGGTTTACATTTGTCTCTGTAAACCCCCCTTGAGGGACATACAATGCTGTAAGTCCCTCGTACCGGGTGATACAGAAATGTAACCGATGCTAACCGTAAGAGACTGACTAAAATGAACGATTATAAGGTAGGTTAATACATTAACGCCTTGTTGTATTTCGTCCGGTTTTCTGCTGTGCATGTACTTTGTAGTGAAATAAGAAAATGCGACGAAATGCAACAATGCTTACAATAATTAGTGATACAGACTGATAGTTATGATTGTGAGGGAAATTCGTTCTTGGTCGTCATTTCTATTAACCTATATTAAAAAAAAATATATATATTATAATTTTAAAGAAAATTCCAAGTGCTGTTGATGGCACATATATCAAACGTCATAAATGGTGTTATTATATCGAGAAACACTGACTGTTGTCGGAAATGCTTGTCGATTGAGTAGAAAGTAGGGATTTCCTATCGGAACCGGATAATTATTCTTATGTTATTTTGGTAAGTAATCAGTAATGTTTTATAGGTCATAAAACTCACGGGCAAAAGAAACTATACCAACATTGTTTTGTTGTTATCAACATTATCTGATATGTCACATACATAATGTGATACTCGTTTTAAAGACAATTTAACTGACCATATTTTGATCGATATTTTAAAAGGTTGCACCTACAGTTGATGCAGTAGAATGCAATGAATAGCTCTGGGGGTAAATGTCAATTTGCAATAATAAACAAGTCATTTTAGAGCCAACAGAGAACGCTTTTATTCAGAAAGGGAACACTAGAAAACTGTCAGTATCTTGTATAGCCTCCATTGTTTTATGTGTGAGGTTCGGTTCCTCCACATGTACAAGAAAAAGTTTTTGCCCAATGTTCATTTGAAACATGTAAATATCAATATTTACGATTGGGGAGGACACGTGCGAGTTGCGTACAAGTTAAATGGCGTTGCCCGGTTTTCATTGGAAACACGTATATACCATAGTTTTCTGAATTGGGATGAATACCCAAGTCGAGTGAAATGAATTGAACTAAAATTATCACATATGGTATTAGCTCATATTGACATCAAACGGAATATCATGCAAAAGTACATCATGTCTCTTGAACAATTAAACCTCCCGAACTGGACCCTATACATACTGAGTTGAGTACATTATCATAACGACGTTACTTCTCTCGCCAATATACATATGTATGCATTAATGGTTGAATGGCTGACTATTTTAATGTGATTGAAAGTCATAAGCGGTGTGTATAAGGAGCCATAATATATGTAGTTAATGGACACGTAAATTGAACAAGTGACATGGCATCTGCGACTCTCAGTTCGAACCCTGTCCATTAAAATACATGAACAACATACATGCAACTACCCCCACTAGTCATAATGAACTTATGTTTGAACCCCCATGATTTTCATAATCAGCTTCCTGCTACGCTAGAATGGACAAGATGATGGAATGCAGCTAGACTTAAATAGGAAAGTGGTGAAATCGATGCGAGTTATTGATTTCGGGGAAGTTTAACTTCGGGATGGCGCGAAAGAGCAATCAAGGAACGATTATTTACAGTGTAGTTTTTCTTGTAAACACAGGCCTGTTCACATCTTCGTAATACCTCTATATTGAGTACCACATGCAGTACAGTGTGGCTATAACGGACTACGTGGGACGCGTAGATTAGTTGATCTTTTGGTTGAAATATCACACTATAGCAGTTCAGTAGAAATAATTAACCCTAGTTCATTTGCTTAAATGGTTTATTGTATATTAATTGATATAGATAAACTGATATTTTTCTGACACAGGTTACAGACAAAACATCGAGCACATGAGGAATGGCGAGAAAATACGAGATTTAACTCCTGATGAGAACTACAGATATGATAACCCTATTGTTCACGTGTAAGTTGCCATTTTCTTTTTCTTTCTTCTCAAAACAATGTAGCCGGCTGATATACAATTGAGTTCCATTTGACCTTCCTTCAAACTGGATACAAGTTACGATCAAGGTAATGATTGCTAAAGAATTAAACATAATTTTGCAGATACGACCCACCGCATGAGTTCCTTCCCGGGGACGCTCTCAAAACAACGTGTCACTTCCGGTCTCTGTCCAGATCGTCGACCACGAGATTTGGTCCGGGAACCTATGATGAGATGTGTTCGAGTCTCATAGCATTTTACCCAGCGGAGAATGTTGAGTTGAGCACAATTGGATGTAGCACCTTTAAAGACCTTGAGTTTTGTGAATTCGACATGAACAATTTTAACGGATGCAACATGACCGAGCTCTTCAGCCAAACCAGTCCTGACCCTTATGGGATATTTCATAAGGTAATTCTTAACTGGCCAAAACTCGACATTAATCATTTAATGGAAGATTTTCAATGGGAGAGGTTTAACTGCCAAATCACCTAGTAAATAATATACACAGGACAGAAAGCGGTAGATTCTTCAAGATCCGCCTATATTTGGGAGAATCCGGAAGGATCCGGCAAATAGGTAACACAACCTTTTGTCCTGTGATATTCAATACGGCAACTTAATTTACACATAATACATGTAACTATGACATTAAACTCGCTGCCAAACCTTTAAAAAACCACACAAAATGCAGAATATTTCGAGCCATATATTTAACTGAAATAGAGTAACATCATGACTTCAGAAGCAAACTGAACTAAATTTGAAATGTCAAAACATTATCTGATCATATGTCTGTGAAACATTCGTTTTAAGAAATCGCCGTTTTGTAATCTTCTTAACTAGACGGGATACGACCGTCCATGTACAGTAATGCAACTCCCCTACGCATGACACTCTTGCCAGTCTTCATTAATGGCTGATTTAAGCCTTGCAATATTTCCCTAGTTTTTCCGTGTTAGGATAATGGATCGCTACACCTGAAATGCATAGTTGGCACTGATTTCCTAGCACGGAAACCTTAAGAAAATGCTTCAAACCATAAATCAGCCAGTGAGGGAGATTGGCAAGAATTATGACTTAATTTGGGTGGTTGACAGTAATGATGCGTCAAAACATTTAATCTAAGAAGGCACGTTATGCCGACATCATCTTACACTGACATAATTTCCATATTTCATAACATTTCAACTTAAATACCAAACATTATGTAACGAAAACCCCTTTCAAATAGCAATTTCAGCATCTCATATGTGTATACATGTATGTTAACGGGAAAAACAGTTTGTGAGAGAAGCGAGGGAATTAAAGTGGAAACGATTCCTTTCTACTTGAAGCTAAGATACAAATATGATATCTGTTTATTTTTTACAATATCTAATACGAACTGATTTACTACACAAGGTCAGATAGACACAGCACTTGTAAAAAGAAACATAGAAAACATACAATCGATTTGTTAGACCATTATGTCTGTGTTTTGTGTTGAAATAAACTGATGTCAACGGTAACGTTATGCCATCATGACGTCATATCATTGTCCAAATGACGTTATGCGACTAGCCATGAAGTTTAAATTTACTTACATGATAACGTTTTTTTTCACGGATAGAAAACAGCATTAAATACTAAATTACATTGTCCAATGTAGGTGATATTTCATAAATGGAAACATCTCCCCTCGGCAAGGTGAAAATGTATCGAGATCTCTCCATTTGTTACCTTGCCTTCAACCTAGCCAGTAGCGGTGAAACGAATCAGCGACACCTATCGTGATCACGAGTTACGTCCCTTACCATCTGCTAACATACAGCCAATGAAATCGTCGTTTACATTCGGAACCAATTCAAAATAAGCGACGATCGACACAGTCACAGATGCAATACAACTGTCTTCTGATTGGCTTATCCGATTAGCCTGCAGTTCGTTAAAATCTTAGCACTGAAAATGCGAGGGTTGAGGTCAAGGGCGGAAGGAGAAGATATGGAAATCGTTTCTTTACGACTGTGATATTGTGAAGATGAAATGGAAATTGTTCTATTGGTCATGTCCCGCTGATCGTTCGTGAACTGTCCAACCTTCTAAAAGGAGGCCGATTCCCGAAGAGGATAACGAGTATAGTTTTTAGACTTAAAAAGATATGCAGTTCACATGAGTCGCATATTATTTTTAATTTAATTTATTTAGTTCAATATTTACTTTGAGGTTAACTTCATTCTTCATCGCTATGAACTGCAAATCGTTGTTTAAAAGAATAAATCAATTTTACCAATTTCAGATATACACCAATTGCGATGTGTACAACTGCAACGAAGAGTGTAGAACTGCAGTTGCGGAAGTTCGACAACACCCCTGCTTTCGCGGTCGTATGGCAGACTACATACTTGATATCTACTCAAAAGTCAAATCAGTCTACACGTATGAATTTATCAGTGCTTTTAGGTCTTGTTCTTGCCAAGTTGAACATGACGACAACACAGAACTGGACTCCCCGTACCAACCATCTGCAGCAAACGGACTAAAGCCAGGATGCACGTTCATGGCAATACTGTTCGCCTTACATTTGATTTAAGCTTAGTCTCTCGAGAGATTTTACCTGCGCTTCAACTGACTTTAACTGTAATGACCACATGGGTTCGAATCGCTGTTTTGACAATATTTTTTCAAAATCTAGATTTGTTTGCAATCATATACTGTTTATATACGATATCGTGAGCTATTATTCCAAATTTGAGCGAAATCGGTTAAGAAATAAAGATTTGAGATAAATATAGCCGCTACTGATATAGAGACACAAGGGAGGACACTTGCGCTACGAACTTGTAATCGAAAACTGGACTGCCAAACTATTCTAACGTGTAGTTCAATAAACCTTTTGTTTTTTCCCACAAAAGATGTGTTGAACATATAAACCCGTTTTTGTGTGTGTCCCATTGAATTTCACATTTGACCACCGACCCTCGCAATTAGCCTACCCTCCGTTTGTATTGTCAAAAGAGCTATTCGAACCCCTGTGGTAATGACTCCCGCGTGTGTTATATCCAAGTGTACATTTATTTCTTTATTCGATTTTATTAAATCTGTCATGTCCTTCAAATATATCAAATCTTTAGTTGGTTATAAAAGTCAACGATATTGGAAAAACTTCCCCTCCAAAAGAATCATGTCAATAATCAATATTCACTATAACGCACTTTTACCTGTTTTGATGGTATATATTTGAAAATAAATATTGTCCTACTGTTCAATGAATCTTATTATGTCATACACATCGGGGTATTTCAAGTTGGTACATCACCTTGTCCTGTGAATGCACAAAACAGGGGATATAATATGAATATTTATGCAAAACTATATTTACGACCCGAGTGCCTGAATATATGTATGTATCGAGTGAGAGCGAGAGATATACCGATTTTCAGGCACGAGGGTCATACAAATTATTTGACATATACACGAATTTTTTTTATTTATTACCAAGGTGATGGAATTGGGGAGCATACGCTAAAATCAATTTCACACAAAAGCTAGTGAGCCACTGTCGTATTAGAACTCAACGTCAAAGACGGAACAAGACGTCATAGCATTGTTTATGACGTCAGGTGACCATGTGTTTTGTCTCAGGGCGGCGTAAGAAAATATATAATCCGATATCATAATATGACTGCATGTCATTAACCAAATTAACCAATCAAACAAAATTAATGAGACATTATACATAATCTTTGACTGCAAAAGCCCACTAATTTCTGACAGAACCAAGAAATATTCAATTTATAATCTCTGTTGGCCATGGAGAAGTTAAACCAGGACCCTGTTCCGCAAAGCAATACTCATTGAAGAGGGACAATTCTTACATTTTGTATCATCGGTTACAATTGAGTGAAGCATTAAAATCGATTGTAAGTGCCCTGATTCCTGACTGTATCAACCCAATTCTCTGACTGCAGCTGACTGACTGCACCAACTCTCTCTCTCTGACTGCACCAACTCTCACTCTCTGACTGCACCAGCCCCCAAATGTCTGACTGCACCAGCCTAAATTTCTGATTGTACCTTGCCCCTTACATACGATGAACAATAAACCCTACCATCTGCCTGCACCAGCCCCTTAATCTATCAATGCACCATTCCTCTAATATGTGACTTCATAAGTCCCTCATCTTTGTCTTCTCGATCATCACACCCTCTCCCCTCAACTAACTCACTGTACCAGTCCCCTTATAACTAATTGCACAAGCCACCTAATACAATTTTTGATTGTACTAACCCTTTGTTCTCTGTTTAATGATCCGTACTTCAAATGTCCAGGTACTCTATCAAATAGCTGGGTGGGCTGAGTGCAATGTGGATTGAGTGATTTTCCCAGGGACACACCACAGTAAGGTCACAAAGCTTTAAAGTCTGCACTGCCTATTTGGCCTTGGGCGTGATAAATAAGCAGGTTAACCACTACACGAATGTGCTAGCACAGCAAATAAGTAAACATAATGACCATTAGGGTAGCTGTAACAATAGCAATCGGGTGGAGTGAAACATTTTTAAATGCTGTATATACTGACAGAAATGATTAAGAAGGTCGAGGGCTTTGGTTTTTCGCAGCATTCTCACGCTTAAAAGAGCGAGTCCCACTGACAAGCAACCACACGGGCTTGGGGTAGCAGGTAGGTGAGTCATTAAGAGTATTATTAATGGTATCAAATAGCATTTGAAAGTGGTCGGTATAGAAGTATACTCGTTTCAAAGTAATTACAAATGGAGGACCAAGAGTGAGAATAAATTTGGAAAAATAAACCAGTATATGGTCTAACATATTTGTTTCGTAAAAAGATTTGCAAACTAGTTGACTGCTTATGTTCATGCCGCTATCATACAATTACAATAATTAACGAAAGGTTAAATAAGAAAACAATCTGAAAACAAAGAAGGTACCAAGGTTTATATTCAGACAAATATGATTAATTATTTACTTAACATGTTAACTTAGCATGTTCATACATACATTCATAAACGACATTTTCTTAAAATAAGATAGAAATAAGAACAAATGTTTTTTAAATTCAAAATTTAGTTTATTTGGCGTCTGAGGACACGTGTAACTCTAATTCAGTCGAATGTATCGCTTTTTTATTGAGATATTTTGTTTTTGTGTATGGTATCGTTTCTTTTGCCCTCGGTGTATTCACATGAGGCTTCCTTAATAGGTGTCTGCGTTTCAAGAGGTGGCAAATTCACCTTTTATTCAACTATTTTGTTTATGTTTAGTCTTCTTCTAGTGTTGCTGCACAATGTGCCGTAATGTCATTTCCTTTAGTGTCAACGATCAAGTGACTCCAACCGTATATACATAGACATTTCTCCCCTTTCTCCCCTACTTAATTTTCATATATTTCCTCGAAAATACAATAAAAGCTATAAGTAATTTAAAAAGTAATACTTTATTTATGAAGTTTTTTTTTATGTTTGGCCAAATAATAGATAAATTATATTTAAGGATTTGTGTTATAAGAGGCGCATATTAAGCTTTTTTAAAAACATTGAAATATAAGGAATTATTTTTCAAGAAACCTCTTCCAAGAATTCCGTTGAAGGAGAACCGGATTACGTGAAGAGAGAACCTATCTTTGATAATGAAGGATTTGCATTCAGATAAATCAACACTATGTAAAATGAACGCCAAAAGAAATGTTACACCCTTCTGAATTTGAATATCATACAAAGTTACGTGTTCAGAGGAATTTGCTGTGTTTTGTTGTAACACTCCATCAGTTTAGTACTTTGTGCTAAAATAGCAGACTTGTAACTTTAATGGTAAATAAGTTATTTGAAGGGAAAATTGTAAAACTGGTTGACTTTGTCTTTTTTATAGTGAATGCACATGCATTAAAAAGGAAATTAGATATGTTTTTGATATATATATTTGTTATTTTGTCTGAAAATGACGAAATATAGAGATTTGTTATTTTTTCTATTCTAACACAACCAACCATAAGATTCTAAGAAAACGTTTTTGTTAAAAATGTGCTTCGACTGTTTTAGGAAGCTTTGGCACATGTTTACGGACTAGATTTGTTTCTAAATCTTTCTAAAGTGAACTTCTTAAACATTTTTGTTTTCATCAGAAGGATCATGTCACAACAAACGTAGCCATATACTTTTTTCCACGCGTGAAATGCACGTGAAATCAGTTGGTAACAGGTATAAACGGCCCCTGTATTCATTATTCCACACCATAATTCGATTACAATGCCGATATTAACAACTGAAGAGCGGAAAAGAGCGAGCGGAATGCTGCAGACTGGGTCCACTGATGGAGAAGACACTTCCACATTCGGATGTCATCGTCTCACCATTCTTAGCCTGCGTGGACTTCAACAACAGACTGGATCGACTCGAGACCTAGCTAGAAATGACTCTACCGCCTCATATGACTCTAGAGTTATTTGAGGTTAGCCCCATATGACTCTAGAGTCATATGGGGCTAGCAAATTGCACAAATTAGTCCAGCCTCAAATAACTCTATTCAGGCTCAAATGACTCTACCAAATGTTCTGTAAAAGAAGATTTACGTATTCATAATTTCACATTTTTCATGTTTTACATGTAGTTCATTTTCAGATACCGTGGAATGGTCTGAATTGAATATTCTTAGAAAAAAGTACTAGAGTTAAATGGGCCTAGGCTTAAAACACTCTAGAGTTAAATGGGCCTAGGCTCAAAACACTCTAGAGTTAAATGGACCTAGGCTCAAAGCACTCTAGAGTACCAACTGTGTGAACATCTCAAAGGTATAAAGGGCTGACAACAATTAATTGATTAAACAGCAGTTGAAATTAATTTTCTGAAGAAAGACCTTCTCCTTCTAAGAGATACACATTTTGGAGTATATGCTCCTATCTATAACTTATTTTTGATATTTAATCAGGTAATGTCCTTCTAACAAACACTAGATTTACTTTAAAAAAATCAAATTTGTGGCTGGACAGTATTCATAGTGATTATGATCATTATGATTCTGATTGGTCTTTAAGAGTAATAAGTAATTATTAAACCATGAATCCAGTAATGTCCGGAATTCATTTTCATTATTACCATCCAGAAGTTTGTTCACCTATACTTATTTACGTATGTTGGTGCAAATATTCTGTAAATAGTGATGCTAATGAGACACTGTATAATGGTGTAAGAGAAGCCGATAACTTTGTATTTTTATTTTAGAAGTGTCGATTTTATGTACCGTAACATAATTTAATTCATACCTCTAAATAACGGTAACAGTTTGGAGAGCAGAACTTACCAGGGGTTAACATTCTAAAAAGTATTGTTGTTTATGTTTCTCTGTAAACTATCAAAAAAGGATCAACAATGTTACATATTGGTGATGTATTTTTTGTTATACTTATTCAATGGAATTGTAGATATTGTTTTCTTTTAAAGTCCATATGAAAATTATTAAATTATTTTAAAAAATTCGTAATTTGAAGAGTTTACCCCCTTTCCTCTTGCAATATACGAAATATTGCAAATCTGATCAAATAATAAATTTCAGATTGAATATTGTATTCTTAGAAAACGATCGATTTGTCAGTACGGGTGAAATAATACAATTGACGCTTACATGCATTGACTGTATATCAATCAAAAAAATACCACCATCCAATGACACAACTCTTGATTGATTAAGATTTAATTGGCATATTTTGATGACTCATGTTCTTATCAATTATTCAACTGAACAGGATATCGTATTCATTATTGATGCTCCGAATAAAATATTATGTGGGTTATTGATCTTTCTTATCAAATATATAGTTCATGTTCTTACATTTGTGTATTTTATAAATAAGAATCTGATCATGATACAAGGGGATTTTTGGTCCATCGGGTCATTTCATGGGCAAACTTTCCAAAAGTTGATGTTATAGGCAAGATGTATTCATATTTACATTTCTTTAGAAGCGTTTATTCATGAATATAATTTTGCAGGACACGAATTATCATGTCAGATTTGATTTGGTTGCTAAAGTAAATCGTATTTGTATAAATCATATTCCAGTATGCTGGAGTAAATGTTGTTTACATAATATTTAACTAATAATCTATGTGAATTATACTAGAACATTATATGTATGGCCATGCCACACGTGACACCATATTATCAACACATTCATCATATTTGCTGTTTTCATACAAATTGAAGCATTTGGTATATGTTCATTATCATCTCAGTTAAAATCAGAAAAAAAGGTTAAACAATGACGTCTTTTTGGAACATTTTTTTCTTTAGACTGATCAAATTTCAAACTCTCAGAAATATGGAATCATAAATGCTAAAACAAATTATATTCTATTCATTATTCAATCGTATATTTCACCTTAATATTGCAGGTGAACAGTGTCTATGAATAGTCATTTCTTTATGGCGGATATATATTAACACATTCATCAAACAAATGATACGTAAAAATGTGTCTTTGTCATGTTATTGTTTTGGTGAACACAATGTTATATCCATTGCAAAATTCGAGGTCATTGAGGTTATAACAAGTTTATTTCTCCAAGTAATATGTGCATGCAACCATTTTCACAACTAGTTATTTATGTCCCATAGCTATGCACATCCATATAACTACTCAATCACTGTTGACTATCCATAAACTTTTATGTTTGCTATCATATCTCATCCAACTTAAATAATTAATCATACAAAATATTTGCACGTGCTTTAGAAAGAGGTCAATGGGAACGAGGCTATAGATACCAACGATAGAACTTTACTAAACCAAAGAATTAAACCAAAGCTGAACTGCTGTAGTAAACTTAAATTATAATAGAAACCAAAAGATAAAAATATTTAAAGATGAACAAATCATGTTGGTCCCGTTAGGATAACCGGGAGAAAACTAAACTTTTCTGCTTGATGTTATCATATAAGTCTTTCTTATGCATTTGCATAAGTAAGTTTCAAATTTGATTAACCCTAAACACAAATAGCCTGTTACAGTGCGATGCTATTTTTGTCAGCATGGACAAAAAAGTTTATGTTTTTCTTTGAAGTTTAATTGCATTATTATACCCCCGCCGCGCATTTAGCGCCAAGCAGGGGATATAGTATTCGGTAACTCACTACTATTCACTAGATTCTTTTCATACTATATATAGGTCAACGATAGTAATGTAATGTAATGTAATGTTCAAAAGATGTTATGTGACCTCGAACTTCACGATCACAACGAAACTTTGACAAATTTACCTTGTCAGCGAGATATCAAAATACCCTTTAACTGAAATGTCTATAAGACTTTATACATTATACCTACGTTCTACTCGGGCAGACAGAGGGCTGATTTGATTTTAGTGACATTGGCATAATGTTCAAGGTCAATCATTACAATAGAACACCGATAGATAATAGACTTATAATACTCAAGGCTCAAGATATGTCTACACAAGATTTTCGCATTAATATCTTTAAAAGTGAAAAAAAGGACAAATTCAAATTCTATATATAGGAGAGGGCGGGATAAGTTGAGCCAATATTGTATTACAGCTGTGTAAAATATGTTGATCAATATGAATATATTTTGGCAAATACAAATACATAACATATTGCAGATATCATTATACGATGCATATTTGCATTGTTACAGGCTTTCAGAGTAAGTTGATCATCTGCAAGTAGTAAGTTGATCCCTTAGCTTACGTAGTGTAGTTTATATAAAAGAAATCAAGAAATATCAAGAAATACAATATCTCGGAACATAGTTCACGTGGTTGTAACGAGGATTTCAGACGATTTCACGAATTTTACGCGCAACTCTATATATTTACCAGGGATCACGCGATAATAAAGCGTCTTTTAAACTTAAACAAGGTAAATAATAGACCCTGATAGTCAGGAAAAACTTTCCTTTCCTTCCTATCAGGGTCAACAACTTTACCATATTCTCGGTATCATGGTTTATGATGTACACATCATAGTGATTACGTGTATAGAGATCCGTAAAAAAAACTTTTTTTTTGAGATTGCTACAAATCTTACTCTCTCACATGCCACTATCGCTTTATGCCTTGCACCATTTTCTTTCAATGCCGAAACCGTTTTCTATGGATACGGCTTATCAGGGCGTGTAATGTGATGTTTTACCCTCTAATATAACCGTATAGTGTATAAACTTTAATGATAAATAGCAAATTTGAGAAAAAAAATATGCAAAAAACGTGCAAATGAGAAGCGATCAATTATCTGTTCATGAGAATCAATATGGTGGTGGATGTTTATGACCATGTCTTGTTGTTATATATACATTCTGAATACTTCTATGTCTTCATTTCTTCTGAGAAGCATACATATAAAAGCAATCTAAAAAAAGTTTTTTTTAAGGATCTCTAGACACGTAATCACTATGATGTGTACATCTGCCTTTAGTACATTTCATCCACACTGGATAAAGGATAAACCATGATACCGAGAATATGGTAAAGTTGTGGACCCTGATAGGAAGGAAAGGAAGGTTTGTCCTGACTATCAGGGTCTATTGTTAACCTTGTTTAAGTTTAAAAGACGCTTTATTATCGCATCCCTGGTAAATATATAGAGTCGCTCATAAAATTCGTGAAATCGTCTGAAATCCTCGTTACAACCACATGAACTATGTTCCGAGATATTGTATTTCTTGATATTTCTTGATTTCTTTTATATAAACTACACTACGTAAGCTAAGGGATCAACTTACTACTTGCAGATGATCAACTTACTCTGAAAGCCTGTAACAATGCAAATATGCATCGTATAATGATATCTGCAATATGTTATGTATTTGTATTTGCCAAAACATTTAAGTCAAAGGGTATTTTGATATCTCGCTGACAAGGGTAACTTGTCAAAGTTTCGTTGTGATCGTGAAGTTCGAGGTCACATAACATTTTTTGAACATTACATTACATTACTATCGTTGACCTATATATAAAGTATGAAACGAATCTAGTGAATAGTAGTGAGTTATTCCACTTCGTACGTACGGACGTTCGTTACCGAATACTATATCCCCTGCTTGGCCCTAAACGCGCGGCGGGGGTATAATAATGCAATTAAACTTCAAAGAAAAACATAAACTTTTTTGTCCATGCTGATAAAAATAGTATCGCACTGTAACAGTCTATTTGTGTTTAGGGTTAATCAAATTTGAACTTACTTATGCAAATGCATAAGAAAGACTTATATGATAACATCAAGCAGAAAAGTTTAGTTTTCTCCCGGTTATCCTAACGGGACCAACATGATTTGTTCATCTTTAAATATTATTATCTTTTGGTTTCTATTATAATTTAAGTTTACTACAGCAGTACAGCTTTGGTTTAATTCTTTGGTTTGGTAAAGTTCTATCGTTGGTATCTATAGCCTCGTTCCCATTGACCTCTTTCCAAAGCACTTGAACGTATTTTGTATGATTAATTATTTAAGTTGAATGAGATATGATAGCAAACATAACAGTTTATTGATAGTCAACAGTGATTGAGTAGTTAGATGGATGTGCATAGCTATGGGACATAAATAACTATAGTTGTGAAAATGGTTGCATGCACATATTACTTGGAGACATAAACTTGTTATAACCTCAATGACTTCGAATTTTGCAATGGATATAACATTGTGTTCACCAAAACAATAACATGACAAAGACACATTTTTACGTATCATTTGTTTGATGAATGTGTTAATATATATCCGCAATAAAGAAATGACTATTCATAGACACTGTTCACCTGCAATATTAAGGTGAAATATACGATTGAATAATGAATGGAATACAATTTGTTTTAGCATTTATGATTCCATATTTCTGAGAGTTTGAAATTTGATAAGTCTAAAGAATAAAAATGTTCCAAAAAGACGTCATTGTTTAACCTTTTTTCTGATTTTAACTGAGATGATAATGAACATATACCAAATACTTCAATTTGTATGAAAACAGAAAATATGATGAATGTGTTGATAATATGGTGTCACGTGTGGCATGGCCATACATATAATGTTCTAGTATAATTAAAATAGATTATTAGTTAAATAGTATGTAAACAACATTTACTCCAGCATACTGGAATGTGATTTATACAAATACGATTTATTTTAGCAACCAAATCAAATCTGACATGAAAATTCGTGTCCTGCAAAAATTTATTTATGAATAAACGCTTCTAAAAAAATGTAAATATGAATACATCCTGCCTATAGCATCAACTTTCGGAAAGCTTGCCCATGAAATGATCCGGTGGACCAAAAAACCCTTGTATCATGATCAGATTCTTATTAATAGAATACACAAATGTAAGAACATGAACTATATATTTGGTAAGAAACATCAATAACCAACATAATATTTTATTCGGAGCATCAATAATGAATACGATATCCTGTCATCAAAATATGCCAATTAAATCTGAATCAATCAAGAGTATTGTCATTGGATGGTGGTATTTTTTTTTATTGATATACAGTCAATGCATGTAAGCGAGTTTTTTTGCACAGCGTGACAGCGTTCCTTACGCAAGGATTATTTATATTGTTTATGCTTGTATCCAAGTATAAAAGCAACACAATGTTAAAAATCGCAAAGCTGCATCCCAAAATTAAATCAAATGTAAGTACTTTTTTAATTGTAATTGTAATTAGGATTTCGTTTGGACGTCAATTATATTATTTTACCTGTACTGACAAATCGATTGTTTTCTAGGAATACAATATTCAATCTGAAATTTATTATTTGATAAGTTGTGCAATATTTCGTATATTGCAAGAATAAAGGGGGTAAACTCTTCAAATTACGATTTGTTAAAATAATTTAATAATTTTCATATGGACTTTATAAGAAAACAAGTACATTGAATAAGTATAACAAAAAATACATCACCAATATGTAACATTGCTGATCCTTTTTTGATAGTTTACAGAGAAACATAAACAACGATACTTTTTAGAATGTTAACCCCTGGTCAGTTCTGTTCTCCAAACTGTTACCGTTATTTAGACGTATGAATTAAATTATGTGACGGTACATAAAATCGACACTTCTAACATAAAATTACAAAGTTATCGGCTTCTCTTACACCATTATACAGTGTCTCATTGGCATCACTATTTACAGAATATTTGCACCAACATGAGTATATAAGTATAGGTGAACAAACTTCGGGATGGTAATTCTAATAATGAAAATGAATTCCGGACATTACTGGTTTCATGGTTTGATAATTACTTATTACTCTTAAAGACCAATCAGAATCATAATGATCATAATCACTATGAATACTGTCCAGCCACAAATTTTATTTTGTAAATTAAACTAGTGTTTGTTAAAAGGACATTACCTGATTTAATATCAAAAATAAGTTATAGATAGGAGCATATACTCCAAAATGTGTATCTCTTAGAAGGAGAAGGTCTTTCTTCAGAAAATTAATTTCAACTGCTGTTTAATCAATTAATTGTTGTCAGTGTTTTGAGCCTAGGCTCATTTAACTCTAGAGTGTTTTGAGCCTAGGCCCATTTAACTCTAGAGTGCTTTGAGCCTAGGCCCATTTAACTCTAGAGTGCTTTGAGCCTAGGCCCATTTAACTCTAGAGTGTTTTGAGCCTAGGCTCATTTAACTCTAGTACTTTTTTCTAAGAATATTCAATTCAGACCATTCCACGGTATCTGAAAATGAACTAAAACATGAAAAATGTGAAATTATGAATACGTAAATCTTCTTTCACGGAACATTTGGTAGAGTCATTTGAGCCTGAATAGAGTTATTTGAGGCTGGACTAATTTTTGCAATTTGCTAGCCTCAAATAACTCTAGAGTCATATGGGGCTAGCCTCAAATAGATCTAGAGTCATATGAGGCGGTAGAGTCATTTGAGACTGTTACACCGGGGTGAGAGGGATGCATGCTTTTTGAACAGGACAATGCTCGTCCTCATGTAGCCAGGGTGACGTTACAGTACCTCAACGTCAACAAATTTTTGCCGCATTGATGGCCGAATGGAGGCAGATACCACCTTCTTTCATCAGACGACTGACGTTTTCTGTGAGACGAAGAGTTCAGGCATGTTTGAATGCCAACGGCGGACATATCAGATACTGATCAAATGCAATTTGTCATTAAACTAATGATTATTCTATGATTTTGTTGTTTTTGTGCATGGTCAGAAATAGGACAATTGACCCCACCCATGAGTGAGTGAGTTATTGTTTAACGCCACTTGGGCAATATTGCAGCCATTAGCGGCGAGAAATTTGATTTAATTAGATATTTAAAATAATAGCAAAAGCATACAAGAACGACACGAAGGTCGTAAAAAGATCAGCAAATTATCACAATTTGGTTAAAAGCTTATATAGAATATAAAAAAATTATAGTTTTTCAAAAAGGTTAACTGCCTTTAAGAAGTCTAAAATTATATGTTCACCGAAGTGACTAAAAATTTGAGCAATTGAAATATTGGGGTAAAAAGTTTCCTTGACATGTGCAGTGTCCCAACACTCACACAAAATGTGTTTTACTGTGCCCCACCCATGAAGAACTGGCGATAACTTATTTACCATTAAAGTTACTGCTATTTTAGCACAAAACACTAAACCGATGGAGTGTTACAACACAACAAAGCAAATTCCTCTGAACAAGTAACTTTTTATGATATTCAAATTCAAAGAGTTGTAACATTTATTTTGGCGTTCAGTTTGTATCGGGACGTTTATCCTGGATGATTGTTAAAGTTTTGACTGAAGTTTTCAATTTTTGACTTAGCTAAGTCTGGAACCTATGTTTGAATTCACAAATCAGCTGAGCAAAACAAATATCTAAGTCATTTTAAGTTTTAAAAACTTTAAAAGTATGTGGTTTATATGCTCCTGTGTCGTTGCTAAGAAGGAAATATTAGCAACAGTGATTTCCATTGGAACGCTTTAACACTAGCGACTAGCAAATTATCATTAGATGTTGGAATACCCTCCAGTATGGTAGGAGACGGTCGTAAAATAGCACACTATTGACATCACCGCATATTTATGTGCTGCCTATACACATGTGTACACGACACTTGTAAATGATAACAATGTTCAATTCAATATACAAGCTTTTTTTTTTAAATACTTCAAGTGTAAAGCAGTCATATGTATGAAGTGACTTCAGTCAGCAACAAAACGTTAAGTCTACCCATTGGCAGGCTAAACATTTAAGTCAAAAAGAAAGAAAACTTATAGACTGATTATGCATATGACTAAGACAATATCAAAATCTTAGGTCGAAAGTTGTTTATTTGAACTTAATTAAGCATTGTAATAAAAGGCATCAAGTGGTATTTGTTTTATCAACAAACTGATATCCATGTATAAAAGTGTAAAAAAAACATTTCCTGATTGGCAGAAATTTAAAAAAAACTGACGTAACTGAGGTTAGGGGATGGCCAAGAGTTAGGAGGTTGGATAACAATATTGATAAAACAATTTTAAGTTTTGAAAGTAAACCCGCATGTGGTTTAAACCTATAAAATAGTGAATAGCGAAACAGATTGGCAAACAGGTTGGCAGTTACAATAATATACAACAAGTACAGAAACCAAAAGTAGGAAACTAATCTAAAAACAAAAAGGTAACATCTCAAAATATTTATGTACAGTCAATTCTGATATCAGAAAACAAGGGTTGGGAGTATTTATATCATACAGAATCATTTTCAACAATTGTTTGCAGAGGAATGAACACGTCTGAAACACAATAAAGCTTCTTCAGCAGTGATGATTGTAACGTCATCAGCATGCCCAGCAGGCACACGACGTTGTTACAACGTCGCATTTTGGTTGAAATAATGCCGCGACGTCGTTCAACTATAAAACGACGTCGTTTCAACGTCTCTCTTTTTCGACGTCGATAAAACAACGTCGTTTCAACGTTGTTATTTTCGACGTCGATAATATATTCGATATAAGACGTCGTTTCAACGTCGGTATTTTAGACGTCGGTGTTATGTCGATATCTGACATCTGTTCAACGTTGTGATTTTCGACGTCGATAATAAGTCTATTTGCGACGGCATTTCAACGTTTTCACAATTCACAACGACATGGATCCTCACTGCATCCTACTGTTCATTGATTAGCGATCGTAATGGCTTATTAGGCATATATTTCAAATCTTTATCCTTGATTATTATATAGAGATATGAAGTCTATGGGCCCTATAGGGTGCCTATATATCTAGGCGTCGTCGGACATTTAAGAAATTACCATGTTAAATCCATAATTGATATTCTTTAATTTTCCGGAATGAGTAATGTTATTTTAAAACATATAAATGTGCATGTAGGCCTACACGTAGTCTACAATAAATAAAAATGTATTTTTGCATATATTGTTTTATTAGATTTAGTGATTTTAACGAATGATAGGCTACTGTTACCAAATTTTCAATAGTTAACGGGGAATTTATTTTTAAACCGATATGTAATCTATTTTGTATCCCCATGTATTACTTATTTATCATTTGAGACTCTTTTCTAAAACGTAACAAATATTTGTGAAGCTGTGTACGTTTTCGCGCCAGCACAAAAGCTTATGACGTCATGTCTGCAACGATTACGTCACAAACCAATTACTTTCGCCGCCATGTTTGACGTCGCCGTAGAAGGAATCTGTTTACGTTGCGTGTTATGGACACTGGTGTCGCCACTTCTCTTTCTGAGGTAAGTTATTGTTCCTGCATTTATACACACTTTGATCATTAATATTTAATAAAGTCAACCCAATACGGACACGTCGTCCAAACCAAACCTGCCACACTAGCCTACCACTAAACTCAATCGCAAAGCGAAGCGTGTTGTTTACATTTACTGCAGTAGAAGTCGGCAGTCTTATTAACACTGCTGAAGAACGAGTAGTAATTTTAATGAGTGTGCTACTATTACCTAACCTATCCATAACCTATCCATACACTTTATTTTCACTGACAAGAGATCAACGACATTCTATTTGCAAACCAATGTTGGTGTCGCCTGCCCGGCTTTGGAAACATGGGCAAACTCTTTACAGTGTTGCGTAAAGTGCTCCGTGACGTGTCTTTTCACAATGATGCGCGGAGTTCGTATTGTCTTCGATCAGCTGTTTGCAAGTTCACTGAGTGCAGGCTTTGCTAACATGTTTTTGTTGATTGCTATTTGCGTCATATTAACACGATTAAAAAGCGTGCTAAAATTGGCATCATGAATTTTACTGTGCCACTTATATTTAAACGTTATTTCAATATGATATACAGAGTGATGCAAAAAGTATTCGGACGGTGACGTTAATTCCATGCACATGCATGTTAATTTAGTTGACTCTGGGATAAATAATTTTTATAAAATATGTTCTTGTTGGATCAATGTCAAAATGTTCATCTTTATTTGAAATCATCTCAGCTTGAAGTACATAATATAAATGAAATTTTCCGAGGACAATCTAGATAATGTCATCCGATTTACCTACATGTGTACATTGTACATTGAATAAAACGTTTTCTATAGATCGCCATGTTAACATTTTCACAACTATCTATATATGTTGATCTAATGTACTGTCATTTCCAAGATAGAAAACAGAAAATTAAATATAAATTATGAAAAACATTAAATTTATGTTAAAAATTCTACCGTTTATCAATCACAGAAATCACAGTAATTTGATTAAATGAACTAATAATTAAGTATACATAGTTTTTCAGGATGATCGATTGGGTTTCAAAACAAATTAATGACAGTATCAGACTATCTATATGATGACTAGCTGCAGTTGCTTCGCCAAAATAGGCTCTTTGGCACACTGACATCGCCTTTTAAATACGATGATACTGGAGGAAGAGGTTATATAGGTACAGTTCTGCAGCTATATGATGACATGCGTTAAATTCAAATGATCTTCTTGTTGAGATGATTTCTAATAATGCTGAAAAGTTGTATACTGATTCCAACAGAACTTATTTCATGTTAATTATCTGTGCATGTACACGTAATTGACATGTATAATTTATGCTAATATATCGATATACTGAAAGTGATTCATATATAATTATTTATATCGGTGGAAATTCAGTTATTTGTTGACAAATTAATTGTTTCCCTGACTATACAGTACAACTTGTTCTATAAGTTTCACAACTTGTGCCCAATCCATTTCTTAAATGAATAAAATATGTTTCAATCACTTCCTTGAAATATGTAGATGTGTTGAACATTAGATTAATGTACCTTTGTAAATTAATTTCTAGTAATAACTGTGTTAAAGAAGTATGACTGTTTGTAGTGATTAATCATAAATGCTCACATATCTGTTTTCAGTCAACTGCTTGAGAAGGGATAAGATGGGGAGCAGAGAGTTGCAGACGGGAGATATCGCATCTATAGATTAGCTGGGTTACCTATCAGGCTCCATCCATAATCTTTTCTCAGGTATACACTTATTAATCATGCATCATGTATTTTCCGACATAAAACGATTAAAGGTCAATATATATTTAACACATAGAATTCAGATAGTTAAAGTACAGTGATAATGAATGATGAGTAACATGATTATTTTTGAAAATTAGATACATTTGATGAAGCATCGACATAAATAATAAGTTGATTTTCTTTCCCGTTTTCATATGTGTAAGTTGTTTTTTTCATTTTCCAGAAAGCTGATGAATGGCGCTGTGACGAAACGAAGACACAAAGAACCGCGTATTCTTGTTATTTTAAGGCAGAATACACAATTATGTAATCTTAATCCCTAGCTGTCTGTTGTTTCTTTTTCGATTTTGGTTACTTTGACTAATCCCTTGTTGCTATAGCTAACCCGGAAGATATAATATCTATCTTTTAGAGATACTTTTAGAATTGAGATTTTTTTTTAGAGATTGCTATTGCTCAGAAAGAACGTCATTTATCGACGTTGAAATGACGTTGTATTATGGTTGCATATGAAATTTGCAGCGACGTCGATGTATTGTCGTTGAGTCGACGTCTTAACAACGTTTTTGATACGACGTTGCATCAACGTTGGTGCAACGTCGTATCAACATAGATGCAACGTCGAACCAACGTTATTGCAACGTCGAATCTACGTTGATGCAACGTCGTAGCAACAACGTTGTTCCGACGTCGATTGAACGTCGATAATCGACGTCGCCGCAAATTTCATATACACCCATAATACAACGTCATTTCAACGTCGATGAACGACGTCGTTTCGACGTCGGTTCAACGTCGAATTGCCTGCTGGGTATGGTCCCGATTCTCCCCTCATTAGGCCTTTAACCTCTATAGACCCGTGCGATCATGTATGGTTCCCTCTCTCAAAATTCCCTTTAGTACTGTTGCACATATATGGCCCCCTTCCTCAAGATACCCTATAGTGCCATCGGGCCACGTATAGTCCGACGCTCTAAGACAACCAACCAGTTAACAATCACTTTTTGCAGAACCTCGATCACCTATCTACATTGCATATGTGAATATTTGCAAGTATCACAGGAAAATAACAATGTAACACAAACAGCCCAATGCGCCAATACAATCTACAGTATGTCTAGTTTAGAAACCACATGCTAGTAGCTTGACAAACGTTTAAAGTTAACAAGAACAGACCCTGCAACCCATTAGCAATTACAATTTCAATTTTGAATGATGGCTACCTATGTTGTGACTACAGGAAAACCGCTATGATTCAAAACTTGGATTTATCTATTGTAGACTTGTTGTGGTTAACACCGACTCTAACGAAGAGGTTACTGTTAGACATCAATAACAGCACTGATGTGTTAGTGTCTCTGCGAGGGATATTGTATGTACCTGTTTAAACATGCCAAGAGACTATCATGACGTCATTCTATTGTTTTCATGACGTCAATTTGTTTGTAGAGGAAATAAATGTTCTCTCTTCATCCTTTGAACAATGTTTCTATTTATTTACTTTATTAGTAATAACATAATAAATCAATTATGGACTGGTGAATTCAGTCAATTTGATAGACCCGGGAAAAACTATATTGACATCGGTTCTCTGTCAGTATTGTTTCTTGTTGGTCCATAAAAAGACTTTTGGCCTCAACACCAGTCAAATAACTGTATACTGTTGTTGAATTTCTATTATATTAAATGTTAAATTTATGTTTGGTTATTAATGTTAATGTATGCAAATGGCTGAAAAGTGAGGGAATGTTTGTCATTGTAAATATATGAAAATAAGTAATGGTAGGCTATCTAAAAGCCTTGTTTGAAAGAAAATTGACAGATTAGCTTATTTGAGAGGAGTTAAATAAGCAAAATGGAGGGGTTTGTAAGTTTGCAAAATCTAGATAAGCGAGACCACTAGCAAAACAATTATTATCAATATGTCCTACTATCATTTCATATTATTTCAGGATGTTGTCACTGGCTTTATATCGCCCTCTTCGGGCCTTGCTAATTGGTTCGTTTATTCTGTCCACGGTCAAAGCCGGTAAGCATTTAAATGTTACTTAAAACATTTATTTTACTAATCTCTTTCGTATATAACATTATCATATATATTATCATATTATCACAATTAATAATATTATATGAGAACTAGTGCAGGTTTTGATTTAGAACACAGAATCCTTTTATTAATTACGCACGAGGGCAATATTTATCGTCTTTTATATTGAAATAGACGACTTTATATTTCATGACGTCATATCCTAAACAAGGAGATGGCAGATGATTCTCCTCGAACATTTAAATTATAATAACATTCACAGATAGCTATCGGCAACTGCTCAAGAGATGTTTGCACTCACCTGTAACATATTATGACATTGTATAACAGGTATAACCAGCCCGCTTGGAATTAAAATAACATTCATAGCTAGCTATCGACATACACTCTAGCTCAGGATATGCCAAAACGTATGTACACATACATGGTATGACACGGGCAAAGTATACTGGGCAAAGCTGCATTGCTACACTGGATTAACATGTGTATCTCCAAACCAGATTATATATAATGTACATGTACATATGACAAATTGATTGTATTTGTTATTGGTCAAAACAGTTTTATTGTATTGTTTCTAGGTCAAATACAGTTATATTGTTTTATGCCCCGTGAAGACCGTATACAACTAATCTTATATGTTTGGTTCAACACGAGCAACCTCTTCAGATCAACAAATCTAGGTCGGCCCCATTCAGCCATTTCCGAAAGTGTTTTTATTCTTAAAAAGACGGTCCTATCGGGGTATTTTTTTATGGAAATGAAATTCGAGAGGATATTCCCATTTACACATATATGCTGTTAATACATGATTAAAAGATTGTAAGATATTAATGAAGTTAATACTTTGATGACTTGACATTTCACAACTCGATAAAGACAAGCGCACATGCGTTGAAAACTAAAAACAATGATAATTGATGCCATTCATCGGCGCTGCAAGTGGGGGAAATTTTGCTACAGCCTAATAGCATATTGTCTTTTGTTTAATGATTCTTTATGAGTTACATATAGAATACTAAACCCGGTCCCGTTTGATAATATGTTTATGAAACGGGTGAATGGTTTGGTATTTTAACGAGCGAAAGCGAGTTAAATACCGATGCCATTCACGAGTTTCATAAACATGTTATCAAACGGGACCGAGTTTAGTATTTGATTTATTACTCAGTGATGTAAATAGCGCTGAATTGCAAGAAAATCGACGCTCAATTGCAAATAAGTAACCCGCTATTGCAGTCGCGCGGCTAACATTGTGACGTCAACCAAAAACGACTATGACGTCACGCCCCGATTATGACGTTAAGGCTGCTCGCGGTGGTATCACACATGTGTGTAACCAACTCAATGTTATCTAATCAGTGATCTCACCACGGTTGAGTAATAATATGTGAATATTATATCAGTGTATATGTTTTATTATTACAACAAATTACAATTAGGTTCAATATAGCGTGTTTTCATTTCACAAAATGTCAATAAACAAAGATGACGGATGCTGTCAATAGATCAGTGATAGAACTTTCCCTTTAAGTTGAATATGATGTTCTGTCTCTCTCCAGGGCGCATCGCGGAATGGGAAACTGACGGGCATGTTCATCTGAAATCCGTGAACGACCTCGGAGTGCCCACGATTGGGTTCTACAAGATAACATTTGAGGTGAAGGCGTGTGGAAACGCTTATATTTTTCTCTCGGAAACATCATCCTTCAATAACAAAAAAGGAAAATATTTCTTAATCATGCTTGCAACAGGCAACAGGAGACGCATGAACGGGATCAAGGACAGCTGTATGAAATGTAACAAGTTCGACAAGTATGTGGAGAAGAGGACGACCAGGTGTCAGAAGTTCACCTCCTTCTTCGTGAAGTGGGACAACAAGGGCTATATTCAGGTCGGGGAAGGGATGGACGAGACGAACGATAGCAACATTTTTCTAAGATACAAGAGTAAAAAATAAATTTGAGATAAAGTGTCTGAACATTATGTCTTACAAGCACAAAGCCACCTGGAGGTTTCGAGTTGGTAAGTGTGTTTAAACGATTTACAAATATCTTTCCGTATCAATGGTAGGCTATAATATAAAACATGGTGAATATAAACCAGGCGAATTCTATCCAAGCCCTTTTACGCTAAATGGTTGTAAAATAGTGTTTATATACATGTATTATACTAAACTCGGAAACTAAAAAGTGGCGATGGCACATGGTCCTATCACTATCACTGAAGTTGAGCGCAACCAACTGCGACCTGTGTCATGTTTAAATGATTTTAAAACATATTTCTGTATCAATGCTAGGCTATAATATAACATGGTGAATATAAACCAGGTAAATCAGATTCCCAGTTCTTTTTCGATATATAGAATCCCTGTACAATACCCTGTCACCATTAACTACATGACATCAAAATGTTTTTACATCATCGAGTAATGAGATCACAATTCTATGACGTCATAAACACGATGATGTCACAATGCAATGACATCACAGCGTGGCAGAGATGTGCTCAGAGATGCATGTTGTATCCCAAGTATGGATCTATCCCATCTTAAGATGGGATAGCTCTCCGGGCTATCCCAACTGTGGATAAATCGCTATCTCAAGTTGGGATATCCCATTTTAATATGGGATAGCAGAACTTTTTAGAAAAAAAATGATTTTGATTAAAAAAATATTTTGATGTAAAAACTGATTTTGATGAAAAAAAATGACTTTGGTGAAAAAAATGATTTTGATGAAAAATGACTTTGTGGAAAAAAAAACGAATTTGATAAAAAAAATGACTTAGGTGAGAAAACTGTTTTTGTTGAAAAAACCGACTTTGATGAAAAAACTGACTTTGAAGAAAAAACCGACTTTGATGATAAAAAAGGTTTTTGATGAAAAAAACGAGTTTGATGAAAAACATTATTTTGATGTAAAAAAATTATTTTGATGTGAAAAACTTATTTTGAAAGAAAAATATGATTTTGATGAAAAAATAACTGAAATGAATAAACTGTCTTTAATGACAAATTGACTTTGATGAAAAAAACTGACTTTGATGAAAAAAGACGATTTAAATTTGATGAAAAAACGACCTTGATTTAAAAATGACGTTTGATGAAACCATTGACTTTGATGAAAAAATCAAACTTGGATTAAAAAAATGAATTTAGTGAAAAGAATACATTTGATGGAATCAAATGACTTGGATGAAAAATTACTTAATTGACAAAACGACTTTGACTTTGATGGGAAAAATGACTTTGATGAAGAAAACGACTTTGATGAAAAAATTGCTTTTGATGAATCCATTGACAATTGAAATGATTGTTGCAAAATAAACAGAATTCGAAATACAATGATGGTACAAAGCTTAAGGATCATTAAAGATTCGGCAAAATATATAAAACATATCATAATTTCCACATAGATGTAGATAAATCGAGTATTTACACGTTATAAAACATATTCTACCATTACATTCTAATACTTAATGGTGCTGTAGCACGCAATTCTTACTTAAATAAAGTGAAATAAAGTGGTAAGGGCACTGTTTAGCAATCTCAACTGTTGATTGATCCCCAACCCAAAAACCGTAACATGCTTTTAATGCTAACAAAGAGGATTAACATAAAGAAGCTATTTAACCTTAAAAAAGGCTAATTTCAATATAACATTATTAGAATACATGCAGTTAAGTACCGGCTAGTCTAAAGTTTAGCTATCCCAACTGTGGATAAATCCGAAAAACACACAGTTTAGCATGGACATGCTATTAAAGACATTATTTTTATTAAATACATAAGCTATATCGATAAATGAAGTGCTTTGATGTAAAAACACCTACTTTTAACATTACACTATTAAAATAGAGGAAGTTTGATACCAGTTAGTCTAAAGTTTAGCTATCCCAACTGTGGATAGATCCCAGAAACATACAGTCTAGCATGGAAATGCTATTAAAGACATTATTTTTATTAAATACATAAACTATATCAATAAATGAAGTGCTTTGATGTTAAAACAACTACTTTTAACATTACACTATTAAAATAGAGGAAGTTTGATACATGTTAGTCTAAAATTTAGCTATCCCAACTGTGGATAGATCCCAGAAACATACAGTTTAGCATGGAAATGCTATTAAAGAAATTATTTTTATTAAATACATAAACTATATCCATAAATGAAGTGCTTTGATGTTAAAACCCCTACTTTTAACATTACACTATTAAAATAGAGAAAGGTTGATACATGTTAGTCTAAAATTTAGCTATCCCAACTGTGGATAAATCCCAGAAACATACAGTTTAGCATTGAAATGCTATTAAAGAAATTATTTTTATTAAATACATAAACTATATCAATAAATGAAGTGCTTTGATGTTACAACCCCTACTTTTAACATTACACTATTAAAATAGAGAAAGGTTGATACATGTTAGTCTAAAATTTAGCTATCCCAACTGTGGATAGATCCCAGAAACATACAGTTTAGCATGGAAATGCTATTAAAGACATTATTTTTATTAAATACATAAACTATATCCATAAATGAAGTGCTTTGATGTTAAAACACCTACATTTAACATTACACTTTTAAAATAGAGGAAGATTGATACATGTTAGTCTAAAGTTTAGCTATCCCAACTGTGGATAGATCCCAGAAACATACAGTTTAGCATGGAAATGCTATTAAAGACATTATTTTTATTAAATACATAAACTATATCAATAAATGAAGTGCTTTGATGTTAAAACACCTACTTTTAACATTACACTATTAAAATAGAGGAAGTTTGATACATGTTAGTCTAAAATTTAGCTATCCTAACTGTGGATAGATCCCAGAAACATACAGTTTAGCATGGAAATGCTATTAAAGAAATTATTTTTATTAAATACATAAACTATATCAATAAATGAAGTGCTTTGATGTAAAAACACCTACTTTTAACATTACACTTTTAAAATAGAGGAAGATTGATACATGTTAGTCTAAAATTTAGCTATCCCAACTGTGGATAGATCCCAGAAACATACAGTTTAGCATTGAAATGCTATTAAAGACATTATTTTTTATTAAATACATTAGCTATATACATAAATGAAGTGCTTTGATGTTAAAACACCTACATTTAACATTACACTATTAAAATAGAGGAAGTTTGATACCAGTTAGTCTAAAGTTTAGCTATCCCAACTGTGGATAGATCCCAGAAACATACAGTTTAGCATGGAAATGCTTTTAAAGACATTATTTTTATTAAATACATAAACTATATCAATAAATGAAGTGCTTTGATGTTAAAACACCTACTTTTAACATTACACTTTTAAAATAGAGGAAGATTGATACAAGTTAGTCTAAGGTTTAGCTATCCCAACTGTGGATAGATCCCAGAAACATACAGTCTAGCATGGAAATGCTATTAAAGAAATTATTTTCATTAAATACATAAACTATATCAATAAATGAAGTGCTTTGATGTAAAAACACCTACTTTTAACATTACACTTTTAAAATAGAGGAAGATTGATACAAGTTAGTCTAAGGTTTAGCTATCCCAACTGTGGATAGATCCCAGAAACATACAGTCTAGCATGGAAATGCTATTAAAGAAATTATTTTCATTAAATACATAAACTATATCAATAAATGAAGTGCTTTGATGTAAAAACACCTACTTTTAACATTACACTATTAAAATAGAGGAAGTTTGATACATGTTAGTCTAAAATTTAGCTATCCCAACTGTGGATAGATCCCAGAAACATACAGTTTAGCATGGAAATGCTATTAAAGAAATTATTTTTATTAAATACATAAACTATATCAATAAATGAAGTGCTTTGATGTAAAAACACCTACTTTTAACATTACACTTTTAAAATAGAGGAAGATTGATACATGTTAGTCTAAAATTTAGCTATCCCAACTGTGGATAGATCCCAGAAACATACAGTTTAGCATTGAAATGCTATTAAAGACATTATTTTTTATTAAATACATTAGCTATATCCATAAATGAAGTGCTTTGATGTTAAAACACCTACATTTAACATTACACTATTAAAATAGAGGAAGTTTGATACCAGTTAGTCTAAAGTTTAGCTATCCCAACTGTGGATAGATCCCAGAAACATACAGTTTAGCATGGAAATGCTTTTAAAGACATTATTTTTATTAAATACATAAACTATATCAATAAATGAAGTGCTTTGATGTTAAAACACCTACTTTTAACATTACACTTTTAAAATAGAGGAAGATTGATACAAGTTAGTCTAAGGTTTAGCTATCCCAACTGTGGATAGATCCCAGAAACATACAGTCTAGCATGGAAATGCTATTAAAGAAATTATTTTCATTAAATACATAAACTATATCAATAAATGAAGTGCTTTGATGTAAAAACACCTACTTTTAACATTACACTTTTAAAATAGAGGAAGATTGATACAAGTTAGTCTAAGGTTTAGCTATCCCAACTGTGGATAGATCCCAGAAACATACAGTCTAGCATGGAAATGCTATTAAAGAAATTATTTTCATTAAATACATAAACTATATCAATAAATGAAGTGCTTTGATGTAAAAACACCTACTTTTAACATTACACTATTAAAATAGAGGAAGTTTGATACATGTTAGTCTAAAATTTAGCTATCCCAACTGTGGATAGATCCCAGAAACATACAGTTTAGCATGGAAATGCTATTAAAGAAATTATTTTTATTAAATACATAAACTATATCCATAAATGAAGTGCTTTGATGTTAAAACCCCTACTTTTAACATTACACTATTAAAATAGAGAAAGGTTGATACATGTTAGTCTAAAATTTAGCTATCCCAACTGTGGATAAATCCCAGAAACATACAGTTTAGCATTGAAATGCTATTAAAGAAATTATTTTTATTAAATACATAAACTATATCAATAAATGAAGTGCTTTGATGTTACAACCCCTACTTTTAACATTACACTATTAAAATAGAGAAAGGTTGATACATGTTAGTCTAAAATTTAGCTATCCCAACTGTGGATAGATCCCAGAAACATACAGTTTAGCATGGAAATGCTATTAAAGACATTATTTTTATTAAATACATAAACTATATCCATAAATGAAGTGCTTTGATGTTAAAACACCTACATTTAACATTACACTTTTAAAATAGAGGAAGATTGATACATGTTAGTCTAAAGTTTAGCTATCCCAACTGTGGATAGATCCCAGAAACATACAGTTTAGCATGGAAATGCTATTAAAGACATTATTTTTATTAAATACATAAACTATATCAATAAATGAAGTGCTTTGATGTTAAAACACCTACTTTTAACATTACACTATTAAAATAGAGGAAGTTTGATACATGTTAGTCTAAAATTTAGCTATCCTAACTGTGGATAGATCCCAGAAACATACAGTTTAGCATGGAAATGCTATTAAAGACATTATTTTTTATTAAATACATAAGCTATATCCATAAATGAAGTGCTTTGATGTTAAAACACCTACATTTAACATTACACTTTTAAAATAGAGGAAGATTGATACATGTTAGTCTAAAATTTAGCTATCCCAACTGTGGATAGATCCCAGAAACATACAGTTTAGCATTGAAATGCTATTAAAGACATTATTTTTTATTAAATACATAAGCTATATCCATAAATGAAGTGCTTTGATGTTAAAACACCTACATTTAACATTACACTATTAAAATAGAGGAAGTTTGATACCAGTTAGTCTAAAGTTTAGCTATCCCAACTGTGGATAGATCCCAGAAACATACAGTTTAGCATGGAAATGCTTTTAAAGACATTGTTTTTATTAAATACATAAACTATATCAATAAATGAAGTGCTTTGATGTTAAAACACCTACTTTTAACATTACACTTTTAAAATAGAGGAAGATTGATACAAGTTAGTCTAAGGTTTAGCTATCCCAACTGTGGATAGATCCCAGAAACATACAGTCTAGCATGGAAATACTATTAAAGAAATTATTTTCATTAAATACATAAACTATATCAATAAATGAAGTGCTTTGATGTAAAAACACCTACTTTTAACATTACACTATTAAAATAGAGGAAGTTTGATACCAGTTAGTCTAAAGTTTAGCTATCCCAACTGTGGATAGATCCCAGAAACATACAGTCTAGCATGGAAATGCTATTAAAGACATTATTTTTTATTAAATACATAAACTATATCAATAAATGAAGTGCTTTGATGTAAAAACACCTACTTTTAACATTACACTATTAAAATAGAGGAAGTTTGATACCAGTTAGTCTAAAGTTTAGCTATCCCAACTGTGGATAGATCCCAGAAACATGGAGTCTAGCATGGAAATGCTATTAAAGACATTATTTTTATTAAATACATAAACTATATCAATAAATGAAGTGCTTTGATGTTAAAACACCTACTTTTAACATTACACTATTAAAATAGAGGAAGTTTGATACATGTTAGTCTAAAATTTAGCTTTCCCAACTGTGGATAGATCCCAGAAACATACAGTTTAGCATGGAAATGCTATTAAAGAAATTATTTTTATTAAATACATAAACTATATCCATAAATGAAGTGCTTTGATGTTAAAACCCCTACTTTTAACATTACACTATTAAAATAGAGAAACGTTGATACATGTTAGTCTAAAATTTAGCTATCCCAACTGTGGATAGATCCCAGAAACATACAGTTTAGCATTGAAATGCTTTTAAAGGAATTATTTTTATTAAATACATAAACTATATCCATAAATGAAGTGCTTTGATGTTAAAACACCTACTTTTAACATTACACTATTAAAATAGAGGAAGTTTGATACTAGTTAGTCTAAGGTTTAGCTATCCCAACTGTGGATAGATCCCAGAAACATACAGTCTAGCATGGAAATGCTATTAAAGAAATTATTTTCATTAAATACATAAACTATATCAATAAATGAAGTGCTTTGATGTAAAAACACCTACTTTTAACATTACACTATTAAAATAGAGGAAGTTTGATACCAGTTAGTCTAAAGCTTAGCTATCCCAACTGTGGATAGATCCCAGAAACATACAGTCTAGCATGGAAATGCTATTAAAGACATTATTTTTTATTAAATACATAAACTATATCAATAAATGAAGTGCTTTGATGTAAAAACACCTACTTTTAACATTACACTATTAAAATAGAGGAAGTTTGATACCAGTTAGTCTAAAGTTTAGCTATCCCAACTGTGGATAGATCCCAGAAACATACAGTCTAGCATGGAAATGCTATTAAAGACATTATTTTTATTAAATACATAAACTATATCAATAAATGAAGTGCTTTGATGTTAAAACACCTACTTTTAACATTACACTATTAAAATAGAGGAAGTTTGATACATGTTAGTCTAAAATTTAGCTTTCCCAACTGTGGATAGATCCCAGAAACATACAGTTTAGCATGGAAATGCTATTAAAGAAATTATTTTTATTAAATACATAAACTATATCCATAAATGAAGTGCTTTGATGTTAAAACCCCTACTTTTAACATTACACTATTAAAATAGAGAAAGGTTGATACATGTTAGTCTAAAATTTAGCTATCCCAACTGTGGATAGATCCCAGAAACATACAGTTTAGCATTGAAATACTATTAAAGAAATTATTTTTATTAAATACATAAACTATATCAATAAATGAAGTGCTTTGATGTTAAAACCCCTACTTTTAACATTACACTATTAAAATAGAGAAAGGTTGATACATGTTAGTCTAAAATTTAGCTATCCCAACTGTTGATAGATCCCAGAAACATACAGTTTAGCATGGAAATGCTATTAAAGACATTATTTTTATTAAATACATAAACTATATCCATAAATGAAGTGCTTTGATGTTAAAACACCTACATTTAACATTACACTTTTAAAATAGAGGAAGATTGATACATGTTAGTCTAAAATTTAGCTATCCCAACTGTGGATAGATCCCAGAAACATACAGTTTAGCATTGAAATGCTATTAAAGAAATTATTTTTATTAAATACATAAACTATATCAATAAATGAAGTGCTTTGATGTTAAAACCCCTACTTTTAACATTACACTATTAAAATAGAGAAAGGTTGATACATGTTAGTCTAAAATTTAGCTATCCCAACTGTGGATAGATCCCAGAAACATACAGTTTAGCATGGAAATGCTATTAAAGAAATTATTTTTATTAAATACATAAACTATATCCATAAATGAAGTGCTTTGATGTTAAAACCCCTACTTTTAACATTACACTATTAAAATAGAGAAAGGTTGATACATGTTAGTCTAAAATTTAGCTATCCCAACTGTGGATAGATCCCAGAAACATACAGTTTAGCATTGAAATGCTATTAAAGAAATTATTTTTATTAAATACATAAACTATATCAATAAATGAAGTGCTTTGATGTTAAAACCCCTACTTTTAACATTACACTATTAAAATAGAGAAAGGTTGATACATGTTAGTCTAAAATTTAGCTATCCCAACTGTGGATAGATCCCAGAAACATACAGTTTAGCATTGAAATGCTATTAAAGAAATTATTTTTATTAAATACATAAACTATATCAATAAATGAAGTGCTTTGATGTGAAAACCCCTACTTTTAACATTACACTATTAAAATAGAGAAAGGTTGATACATGTTAGTCTAAAATTTAGCTATCCCAACTGTGGATAGATCCCAGAAACATACAGTTTAGCATGGAAATGCTATTAAAGACATTATTTTTTATTAAATACATAAGCTATATCCATAAATGAAGTGCTTTGATGTTAAAACACCTACATTTAACATTACACTATTAAAATAGAGGAAGTTTGATACCAGTTAGTCTAAAGTTTAGCTATCCCAACTGTGGATAGATTCCAGAAACATACAGTTTAGCATGGAAATGCTTTTAAAGACATTATTTTTATTAAATACATAAACTATATCAATAAATGAAGTGCTTTGATGTTAAAACACCTACTTTTAACATTACACTTTTAAAATAGAGGAAGATTGATACATGTTAGTCTAAAATTTAGCTATCCCAACTGTGGATAGATCCCAGAAACATACAGTTTAGCATGGAAATGCTTTTAAAGACATTGTTTTTATTAAATACATAAACTATATCAATAAATGAAGTGCTTTGATGTTAAAACACCTACTTTTAACATTACACTTTTAAAATAGAGGAAGATTGATACAAGTTAGTCTAAGGTTTAGCTATCCCAACTGTGGATAGATCCCAGAAACATACAGTCTAGCATGGAAATACTATTAAAGAAATTATTTTCATTAAATACATAAACTATATCAATAAATGAAGTGCTTTGATGTAAAAACACCTACTTTTAACATTACACTATTAAAATAGAGGAAGTTTGATACCAGTTAGTCTAAAGTTTAGCTATCCCAACTGTGGATAGATCCCAGAAACATACAGTCTAGCATGGAAATGCTATTAAAGACATTATTTTTTATTAAATACATAAACTATATCAATAAATGAAGTGCTTTGATGTAAAAACACCTACTTTTAACATTACACTATTAAAATAGAGGAAGTTTGATACCAGTTAGTCTAAAGTTTAGCTATCCCAACTGTGGATAGATCCCAGAAACATGGAGTCTAGCATGGAAATGCTATTAAAGACATTATTTTTATTAAATACATAAACTATATCAATAAATGAAGTGCTTTGATGTTAAAACACCTACTTTTAACATTACACTATTAAAATAGAGGAAGTTTGATACATGTTAGTCTAAAATTTAGCTTTCCCAACTGTGGATAGATCCCAGAAACATACAGTTTAGCATGGAAATGCTATTAAAGAAATTATTTTTATTAAATACATAAACTATATCCATAAATGAAGTGCTTTGATGTTAAAACCCCTACTTTTAACATTACACTATTAAAATAGAGAAACGTTGATACATGTTAGTCTAAAATTTAGCTATCCCAACTGTGGATAGATCCCAGAAACATACAGTTTAGCATTGAAATGCTTTTAAAGGAATTATTTTTATTAAATACATAAACTATATCCATAAATGAAGTGCTTTGATGTTAAAACACCTACTTTTAACATTACACTATTAAAATAGAGGAAGTTTGATACTAGTTAGTCTAAGGTTTAGCTATCCCAACTGTGGATAGATCCCAGAAACATACAGTCTAGCATGGAAATGCTATTAAAGAAATTATTTTCATTAAATACATAAACTATATCAATAAATGAAGTGCTTTGATGTAAAAACACCTACTTTTAACATTACACTATTAAAATAGAGGAAGTTTGATACCAGTTAGTCTAAAGCTTAGCTATCCCAACTGTGGATAGATCCCAGAAACATACAGTCTAGCATGGAAATGCTATTAAAGACATTATTTTTTATTAAATACATAAACTATATCAATAAATGAAGTGCTTTGATGTAAAAACACCTACTTTTAACATTACACTATTAAAATAGAGGAAGTTTGATACCAGTTAGTCTAAAGTTTAGCTATCCCAACTGTGGATAGATCCCAGAAACATACAGTCTAGCATGGAAATGCTATTAAAGACATTATTTTTATTAAATACATAAACTATATCAATAAATGAAGTGCTTTGATGTTAAAACACCTACTTTTAACATTACACTATTAAAATAGAGGAAGTTTGATACATGTTAGTCTAAAATTTAGCTTTCCCAACTGTGGATAGATCCCAGAAACATACAGTTTAGCATGGAAATGCTATTAAAGAAATTATTTTTATTAAATACATAAACTATATCCATAAATGAAGTGCTTTGATGTTAAAACCCCTACTTTTAACATTACACTATTAAAATAGAGAAAGGTTGATACATGTTAGTCTAAAATTTAGCTATCCCAACTGTGGATAGATCCCAGAAACATACAGTTTAGCATTGAAATACTATTAAAGAAATTATTTTTATTAAATACATAAACTATATCAATAAATGAAGTGCTTTGATGTTAAAACCCCTACTTTTAACATTACACTATTAAAATAGAGAAAGGTTGATACATGTTAGTCTAAAATTTAGCTATCCCAACTGTTGATAGATCCCAGAAACATACAGTTTAGCATGGAAATGCTATTAAAGACATTATTTTTATTAAATACATAAACTATATCCATAAATGAAGTGCTTTGATGTTAAAACACCTACATTTAACATTACACTTTTAAAATAGAGGAAGATTGATACATGTTAGTCTAAAATTTAGCTATCCCAACTGTGGATAGATCCCAGAAACATACAGTTTAGCATTGAAATGCTATTAAAGAAATTATTTTTATTAAATACATAAACTATATCAATAAATGAAGTGCTTTGATGTTAAAACCCCTACTTTTAACATTACACTATTAAAATAGAGAAAGGTTGATACATGTTAGTCTAAAATTTAGCTATCCCAACTGTGGATAGATCCCAGAAACATACAGTTTAGCATGGAAATGCTATTAAAGAAATTATTTTTATTAAATACATAAACTATATCCATAAATGAAGTGCTTTGATGTTAAAACCCCTACTTTTAACATTACACTATTAAAATAGAGAAAGGTTGATACATGTTAGTCTAAAATTTAGCTATCCCAACTGTGGATAGATCCCAGAAACATACAGTTTAGCATTGAAATGCTATTAAAGAAATTATTTTTATTAAATACATAAACTATATCAATAAATGAAGTGCTTTGATGTTAAAACCCCTACTTTTAACATTACACTATTAAAATAGAGAAAGGTTGATACATGTTAGTCTAAAATTTAGCTATCCCAACTGTGGATAGATCCCAGAAACATACAGTTTAGCATTGAAATGCTATTAAAGAAATTATTTTTATTAAATACATAAACTATATCAATAAATGAAGTGCTTTGATGTGAAAACCCCTACTTTTAACATTACACTATTAAAATAGAGAAAGGTTGATACATGTTAGTCTAAAATTTAGCTATCCCAACTGTGGATAGATCCCAGAAACATACAGTTTAGCATGGAAATGCTATTAAAGACATTATTTTTTATTAAATACATAAGCTATATCCATAAATGAAGTGCTTTGATGTTAAAACACCTACATTTAACATTACACTATTAAAATAGAGGAAGTTTGATACCAGTTAGTCTAAAGTTTAGCTATCCCAACTGTGGATAGATTCCAGAAACATACAGTTTAGCATGGAAATGCTTTTAAAGACATTATTTTTATTAAATACATAAACTATATCAATAAATGAAGTGCTTTGATGTTAAAACACCTACTTTTAACATTACACTTTTAAAATAGAGGAAGATTGATACATGTTAGTCTAAAATTTAGCTATCCCAACTGTGGATAGATCCCAGAAACATACAGTTTAGCATGGAAATGCTATTAAAGACATTATTTTTATTAAATACATAAGCTATATCCATAAATGAAGTGCTTTGATGTTAAAAAACCTACTTTTAACATTACACTATTAAAATAGAGGAAGTTTGATACTAGTTAGTCTAAGGTTTAGCTATCCCAACTGTGGATAGATCCCAGAAACATACAGTCTAGCATGGAAATGCTATTAAAGAAATTATTTTCATTAAATACATAAACTATATCAATAAATGAAGTGCTTTGATGTAAAAACACCTACTTTTAACATTACACTATTAAAATAGAGGAAGTTTGATACCAGTTAGTCTAAAGTTTAGCTATCCCAACTGTGGATAGATCCCAGAAACATACAGTCTAGCATGGAAATGCTATTAAACACATTATTTTTATTAAATACATAAACTATATCAATACATGAAGTGCTTTGATGTTAAAACACCTACTTTTAACATTACACTATTAAAATAGAGGAAGTTTGATACATGTTAGTCTAAAATTTAGCTTTCCCAACTGTGGATAGATCCCAGAAACATACAGTTTAGCATGGAAATGCTATCAAAGGAATTATTCTTATTTAATACATAAGCTATATCAATAAATGAAGTGCTTTGATGTTAAAACCCCTACTTTTAACATTACACTATTAAAATAGAGAAAGGTTGATACATGTTAGTCTAAAATTTAGCTATCCCAACTGTGGATAGATCCCAGAAACATACAGTTTAGCATTGAAATGCTATTAAAAAAATTATTTTTATTAAATACATAAACTATATCAATAAATGAAGTGCTTTGATGTTAAAACCCCTACTTTTAACATTACACTATTAAAATAGAGAAACGTTGATACATGTTAGTCTAAAATTTAGCTATCCCAACTGTGGATAGATCCCAGAAACATACAGTTTAGCATGGAAATGCTATTAAAGACATTATTTTTATTAAATACATAAACTATATCCATAAATGAAGTGCTTTGATGTTAAAACACCTACATTTAACATTACACTTTTAAAATAGAGGAAGATTGATACATGTTAGTCTAAAATTTAGCTATCCCAACTGTGGATAGATCCCAGAAACATACAGTTTAGCATTGAAATGCTATTAAAGAAATTATTTTTATTAAATACATAAACTATATCAATAAATGAAGTGCTTTGATGTTAAAACCCCTACTTTTAACATTACACTATTAAAATAGAGAAAGGTTGATACATGTTAGTCTAAAATTTAGCTATCCCAACTGTGGATAGATCCCAGAAACATACAGTTTAGCATGGAAATGCTATTAAAGAAATTATTTTTATTAAATACATAAACTATATCCATAAATGAAGTGCTTTGATGTTAAAACCCCTACTTTTAACATTACACTATTAAAATAGAGAAAGGTTGATACATGTTAGTCTAAAATTTAGCTATCCCAACTGTGGATAGATCCCAGAAACATACAGTTTAGCATTGAAATGCTATTAAAGAAATTATTTTTATTAAATACATAAACTATATCAATAAATGAAGTGCTTTGATGTTAAAACCCCTACTTTTAACATTACACTATTAAAATAGAGAAAGGTTGATACATGTTAGTCTAAAATTTAGCTATCCCAACTGTGGATAGATCCCAGAAACATACAGTTTAGCATTGAAATGCTATTAAAGAAATTATTTTTATTAAATACATAAACTATATCAATAAATGAAGTGCTTTGATGTGAAAACCCCTACTTTTAACATTACACTATTAAAATAGAGAAAGGTTGATACATGTTAGTCTAAAATTTAGCTATCCCAACTGTGGATAGATCCCAGAAACATACAGTTTAGCATGGAAATGCTATTAAAGACATTATTTTTTATTAAATACATAAGCTATATCCATAAATGAAGTGCTTTGATGTTAAAACACCTACATTTAACATTACACTATTAAAATAGAGGAAGTTTGATACCAGTTAGTCTAAAGTTTAGCTATCCCAACTGTGGATAGATCCCAGAAACATACAGTTTAGCATGGAAATGCTTTTAAAGACATTATTTTTATTAAATACATAAACTATATCAATAAATGAAGTGCTTTGATGTTAAAACACCTACTTTTAACATTACACTTTTAAAATAGAGGAAGATTGATACATGTTAGTCTAAAATTTAGCTATCCCAACTGTGGATAGATCCCAGAAACATACAGTTTAGCATGGAAATGCTATTAAAGACATTATTTTTATTAAATACATAAGCTATATCCATAAATGAAGTGCTTTGATGTTAAAAAACCTACTTTTAACATTACACTATTAAAATAGAGGAAGTTTGATACCAGTTAGTCTAAAGTTTAGCTATCCCAACTGTGGATAGATCCCAGAAACATACAGTCTAGCATGGAAATGCTATTAAAGACATTATTTTTTATTAAATACATAAACTATATCAATAAATGAAGTGCTTTGATGTAAAAACACCTACTTTTAACATTACACTATTAAAATAGAGGAAGTTTGATACCAGTTAGTCTAAAGTTTAGCTATCCCAACTGTGGATAGATCCCAGAAACATGGAGTCTAGCATGGAAATGCTATTAAAGACATTATTTTTATTAAATACATAAACTATATCAATAAATGAAGTGCTTTGATGTTAAAACACCTACTTTTAACATTACACTATTAAAATAGAGGAAGTTTGATACATGTTAGTCTAAAATTTAGCTTTCCCAACTGTGGATAGATCCCAGAAACATACAGTTTAGCATGGAAATGCTATTAAAGAAATTATTTTTATTAAATACATAAACTATATCCATAAATGAAGTGCTTTGATGTTAAAACCCCTACTTTTAACATTACACTATTAAAATAGAGAAACGTTGATACATGTTAGTCTAAAATTTAGCTATCCCAACTGTGGATAGATCCCAGAAACATACAGTTTAGCATTGAAATGCTTTTAAAGGAATTATTTTTATTAAATACATAAACTATATCCATAAATGAAGTGCTTTGATGTTAAAACACCTACTTTTAACATTACACTATTAAAATAGAGGAAGTTTGATACTAGTTAGTCTAAGGTTTAGCTATCCCAACTGTGGATAGATCCCAGAAACATACAGTCTAGCATGGAAATGCTATTAAAGAAATTATTTTCATTAAATACATAAACTATATCAATAAATGAAGTGCTTTGATGTAAAAACACCTACTTTTAACATTACACTATTAAAATAGAGGAAGTTTGATACCAGTTAGTCTAAAGCTTAGCTATCCCAACTGTGGATAGATCCCAGAAACATACAGTCTAGCATGGAAATGCTATTAAAGACATTATTTTTTATTAAATACATAAACTATATCAATAAATGAAGTGCTTTGATGTAAAAACACCTACTTTTAACATTACACTATTAAAATAGAGGAAGTTTGATACCAGTTAGTCTAAAGTTTAGCTATCCCAACTGTGGATAGATCCCAGAAACATACAGTCTAGCATGGAAATGCTATTAAAGACATTATTTTTATTAAATACATAAACTATATCAATAAATGAAGTGCTTTGATGTTAAAACACCTACTTTTAACATTACACTATTAAAATAGAGGAAGTTTGATACATGTTAGTCTAAAATTTAGCTTTCCCAACTGTGGATAGATCCCAGAAACATACAGTTTAGCATGGAAATGCTATTAAAGAAATTATTTTTATTAAATACATAAACTATATCCATAAATGAAGTGCTTTGATGTTAAAACCCCTACTTTTAACATTACACTATTAAAATAGAGAAAGGTTGATACATGTTAGTCTAAAATTTAGCTATCCCAACTGTGGATAGATCCCAGAAACATACAGTTTAGCATTGAAATACTATTAAAGAAATTATTTTTATTAAATACATAAACTATATCAATAAATGAAGTGCTTTGATGTTAAAACCCCTACTTTTAACATTACACTATTAAAATAGAGAAAGGTTGATACATGTTAGTCTAAAATTTAGCTATCCCAACTGTTGATAGATCCCAGAAACATACAGTTTAGCATGGAAATGCTATTAAAGACATTATTTTTATTAAATACATAAACTATATCCATAAATGAAGTGCTTTGATGTTAAAACACCTACATTTAACATTACACTTTTAAAATAGAGGAAGATTGATACATGTTAGTCTAAAATTTAGCTATCCCAACTGTGGATAGATCCCAGAAACATACAGTTTAGCATTGAAATGCTATTAAAGAAATTATTTTTATTAAATACATAAACTATATCAATAAATGAAGTGCTTTGATGTTAAAACCCCTACTTTTAACATTACACTATTAAAATAGAGAAAGGTTGATACATGTTAGTCTAAAATTTAGCTATCCCAACTGTGGATAGATCCCAGAAACATACAGTTTAGCATGGAAATGCTATTAAAGAAATTATTTTTATTAAATACATAAACTATATCCATAAATGAAGTGCTTTGATGTTAAAACCCCTACTTTTAACATTACACTATTAAAATAGAGAAAGGTTGATACATGTTAGTCTAAAATTTAGCTATCCCAACTGTGGATAGATCCCAGAAACATACAGTTTAGCATTGAAATGCTATTAAAGAAATTATTTTTATTAAATACATAAACTATATCAATAAATGAAGTGCTTTGATGTTAAAACCCCTACTTTTAACATTACACTATTAAAATAGAGAAAGGTTGATACATGTTAGTCTAAAATTTAGCTATCCCAACTGTGGATAGATCCCAGAAACATACAGTTTAGCATTGAAATGCTATTAAAGAAATTATTTTTATTAAATACATAAACTATATCAATAAATGAAGTGCTTTGATGTGAAAACCCCTACTTTTAACATTACACTATTAAAATAGAGAAAGGTTGATACATGTTAGTCTAAAATTTAGCTATCCCAACTGTGGATAGATCCCAGAAACATACAGTTTAGCATGGAAATGCTATTAAAGACATTATTTTTTATTAAATACATAAGCTATATCCATAAATGAAGTGCTTTGATGTTAAAACACCTACATTTAACATTACACTATTAAAATAGAGGAAGTTTGATACCAGTTAGTCTAAAGTTTAGCTATCCCAACTGTGGATAGATTCCAGAAACATACAGTTTAGCATGGAAATGCTTTTAAAGACATTATTTTTATTAAATACATAAACTATATCAATAAATGAAGTGCTTTGATGTTAAAACACCTACTTTTAACATTACACTTTTAAAATAGAGGAAGATTGATACATGTTAGTCTAAAATTTAGCTATCCCAACTGTGGATAGATCCCAGAAACATACAGTTTAGCATGGAAATGCTATTAAAGACATTATTTTTATTAAATACATAAGCTATATCCATAAATGAAGTGCTTTGATGTTAAAAAACCTACTTTTAACATTACACTATTAAAATAGAGGAAGTTTGATACTAGTTAGTCTAAGGTTTAGCTATCCCAACTGTGGATAGATCCCAGAAACATACAGTCTAGCATGGAAATGCTATTAAAGAAATTATTTTCATTAAATACATAAACTATATCAATAAATGAAGTGCTTTGATGTAAAAACACCTACTTTTAACATTACACTATTAAAATAGAGGAAGTTTGATACCAGTTAGTCTAAAGTTTAGCTATCCCAACTGTGGATAGATCCCAGAAACATACAGTCTAGCATGGAAATGCTATTAAACACATTATTTTTATTAAATACATAAACTATATCAATACATGAAGTGCTTTGATGTTAAAACACCTACTTTTAACATTACACTATTAAAATAGAGGAAGTTTGATACCAGTTAGTCTAAAATTTAGCTTTCCCAACTGTGGATAGATCCCAGAAACATACAGTTTAGCATGGAAATGCTATCAAAGGAATTATTCTTATTTAATACATAAGCTATATCAATAAATGAAGTGCTTTGATGTTAAAACCCCTACTTTTAACATTACACTATTAAAATAGAGAAAGGTTGATACATGTTAGTCTAAAATTTAGCTATCCCAACTGTGGATAGATCCCAGAAACATACAGTTTAGCATTGAAATGCTATTAAAGAAATTATTTTTATTAAATACATAAACTATATCAATAAATGAAGTGCTTTGATGTTAAAACCCCTACTTTTAACATTACACTATTAAAATAGAGAAACGTTGATACATGTTAGTCTAAAATTTAGCTATCCCAACTGTGGATAGATCCCAGAAACATACAGTTTAGCATGGAAATGCTATTAAAGACATTATTTTTATTAAATACATAAACTATATCCATAAATGAAGTGCTTTGATGTTAAAACACCTACATTTAACATTACACTTTTAAAATAGAGGAAGATTGATACATGTTAGTCTAAAATTTAGCTATCCCAACTGTGGATAGATCCCAGAAACATACAGTTTAGCATTGAAATGCTATTAAAGAAATTATTTTTATTAAATACATAAACTATATCAATAAATGAAGTGCTTTGATGTTAAAACCCCTACTTTTAACATTACACTATTAAAATAGAGAAAGGTTGATACATGTTAGTCTAAAATTTAGCTATCCCAACTGTGGATAGATCCCAGAAACATACAGTTTAGCATGGAAATGCTATTAAAGAAATTATTTTTATTAAATACATAAACTATATCCATAAATGAAGTGCTTTGATGTTAAAACCCCTACTTTTAACATTACACTATTAAAATAGAGAAAGGTTGATACATGTTAGTCTAAAATTTAGCTATCCCAACTGTGGATAGATCCCAGAAACATACAGTTTAGCATTGAAATGCTATTAAAGAAATTATTTTTATTAAATACATAAACTATATCAATAAATGAAGTGCTTTGATGTTAAAACCCCTACTTTTAACATTACACTATTAAAATAGAGAAAGGTTGATACATGTTAGTCTAAAATTTAGCTATCCCAACTGTGGATAGATCCCAGAAACATACAGTTTAGCATTGAAATGCTATTAAAGAAATTATTTTTATTAAATACATAAACTATATCAATAAATGAAGTGCTTTGATGTGAAAACCCCTACTTTTAACATTACACTATTAAAATAGAGAAAGGTTGATACATGTTAGTCTAAAATTTAGCTATCCCAACTGTGGATAGATCCCAGAAACATACAGTTTAGCATGGAAATGCTATTAAAGACATTATTTTTTATTAAATACATAAGCTATATCCATAAATGAAGTGCTTTGATGTTAAAACACCTACATTTAACATTACACTATTAAAATAGAGGAAGTTTGATACCAGTTAGTCTAAAGTTTAGCTATCCCAACTGTGGATAGATCCCAGAAACATACAGTTTAGCATGGAAATGCTTTTAAAGACATTATTTTTATTAAATACATAAACTATATCAATAAATGAAGTGCTTTGATGTTAAAACACCTACTTTTAACATTACACTTTTAAAATAGAGGAAGATTGATACATGTTAGTCTAAAATTTAGCTATCCCAACTGTGGATAGATCCCAGAAACATACAGTTTAGCATGGAAATGCTATTAAAGACATTATTTTTATTAAATACATAAGCTATATCCATAAATGAAGTGCTTTGATGTTAAAAAACCTACTTTTAACATTACACTATTAAAATAGAGGAAGTTTGATACTAGTTAGTCTAAGGTTTAGCTATCCCAACTGTGGATAGATCCCAGAAACATACAGTCTAGCATGGAAATGCTATTAAAGAAATTATTTTCATTAAATACATAAACTATATCAATAAATGAAGTGCTTTGATGTAAAAACACCTACTTTTAACATTACACTATTAAAATAGAGGAAGTTTGATACCAGTTAGTCTAAAGTTTAGCTATCCCAACTGTGGATAGATCCCAGAAACATACAGTCTAGCATGGAAATGCTATTAAACACATTATTTTTATTAAATACATAAACTATATCAATACATGAAGTGCTTTGATGTTAAAATACCTACTTTTAACATTACACTATTAAAATAGAGGAAGTTTGATACATGTTAGTCTAAAATTTAGCTTTCCCAACTGTGGATAGATCCCAGAAACATACAGTTTAGCATGGAAATGCTATTAAAGGAATTATTCTTATTAAATACATAAACTATATCAATAAATGAAGTGCTTTGATGTTAAAACCCCTACTTTTAACATTACACTATTAAAATAGAGAAAGGTTGATACATGTTAGTCTAAAATTTAGCTATCCCAACTGTGGATAGATCCCAGAAACATACAGTTTAGCATTGAAATGCTATTAAAGAAATTATTTTTATTAAATACATAAACTATATCAATAAATGAAGTGCTTTGATGTTAAAACCCCTACTTTTAACATTACACTATTAAAATAGAGAAACGTTGATACATGTTAGTCTAAAATTTAGCTATCCCAACTGTGGATAGATCCCAGAAACATAAAGTTTAGCATGGAAATGCTATTAAAGACATTATTTTTATTAAATACATAAACTATATCCATAAATGAAGTGCTTTGATGTTAAAACACCTACTTTTAACATTACACTATTAAAATAGAGGAAGTTTGATACCAGTTAGTCTAAAGTTTAGCAATCCCAACTGTGGATAGATCCCAAAAACATACAGTCTAGCATGGAAATGCTATTAAAGAAATTATTTTCATTAAATACATAAACTATATCAATAAATGAAGTGCTTTGATGTAAAAACACCTACTTTTAACATTACACTATTAAAATAGAGGAAGTTTGATACCAGTTAGTCTAAAGCTTAGCTATCCCAACTGTGGATAGATCCCAGAAACATACAGTCTAGCATGGAAATGCTATTAAAGACATTATTTTTTATTAAATACATAAACTATATCAATAAATGAAGTGCTTTGATGTAAAAACACCTACTTTTAACATTACACTATTAAAATAGAGGAAGTTTGATACCAGTTAGTCTAAAGTTTAGCTATCCCAACTGTGGATAGATCCCAGAAACATACAGTCTAGCATGGAAATGCTATTAAAGACATTATTTTTATTAAATACATAAACTATATCAATAAATGAAGTGCTTTGATGTTAAAACACCTACTTTTAACATTACACTATTAAAATAGAGGAAGTTTGATACATGTTAGTCTAAAATTTAGCTTTCCCAACTGTGGATAGATCCCAGAAACATACAGTTTAGCATGGAAATGCTATTAAAGAAATTATTTTTATTAAATACATAAACTATATCCATAAATGAAGTGCTTTGATGTTAAAACCCCTACTTTTAACATTACACTATTAAAATAGAGAAAGGTTGATACATGTTAGTCTAAAATTTAGCTATCCCAACTGTGGATAGATCCCAGAAACATACAGTTTAGCATTGAAATACTATTAAAGAAATTATTTTTATTAAATACATAAACTATATCAATAAATGAAGTGCTTTGATGTTAAAACCCCTACTTTTAACATTACACTATTAAAATAGAGAAAGGTTGATACATGTTAGTCTAAAATTTAGCTATCCCAACTGTTGATAGATCCCAGAAACATACAGTTTAGCATGGAAATGCTATTAAAGACATTATTTTTATTAAATACATAAACTATATCCATAAATGAAGTGCTTTGATGTTAAAACACCTACATTTAACATTACACTTTTAAAATAGAGGAAGATTGATACATGTTAGTCTAAAATTTAGCTATCCCAACTGTGGATAGATCCCAGAAACATACAGTTTAGCATTGAAATGCTATTAAAGAAATTATTTTTATTAAATACATAAACTATATCAATAAATGAAGTGCTTTGATGTTAAAACCCCTACTTTTAACATTACACTATTAAAATAGAGAAAGGTTGATACATGTTAGTCTAAAATTTAGCTATCCCAACTGTGGATAGATCCCAGAAACATACAGTTTAGCATGGAAATGCTATTAAAGAAATTATTTTTATTAAATACATAAACTATATCCATAAATGAAGTGCTTTGATGTTAAAACCCCTACTTTTAACATTACACTATTAAAATAGAGAAAGGTTGATACATGTTAGTCTAAAATTTAGCTATCCCAACTGTGGATAGATCCCAGAAACATACAGTTTAGCATTGAAATGCTATTAAAGAAATTATTTTTATTAAATACATAAACTATATCAATAAATGAAGTGCTTTGATGTTAAAACCCCTACTTTTAACATTACACTATTAAAATAGAGAAAGGTTGATACATGTTAGTCTAAAATTTAGCTATCCCAACTGTGGATAGATCCCAGAAACATACAGTTTAGCATTGAAATGCTATTAAAGAAATTATTTTTATTAAATACATAAACTATATCAATAAATGAAGTGCTTTGATGTGAAAACCCCTACTTTTAACATTACACTATTAAAATAGAGAAAGGTTGATACATGTTAGTCTAAAATTTAGCTATCCCAACTGTGGATAGATCCCAGAAACATACAGTTTAGCATGGAAATGCTATTAAAGACATTATTTTTTATTAAATACATAAGCTATATCCATAAATGAAGTGCTTTGATGTTAAAACACCTACATTTAACATTACACTATTAAAATAGAGGAAGTTTGATACCAGTTAGTCTAAAGTTTAGCTATCCCAACTGTGGATAGATTCCAGAAACATACAGTTTAGCATGGAAATGCTTTTAAAGACATTATTTTTATTAAATACATAAACTATATCAATAAATGAAGTGCTTTGATGTTAAAACACCTACTTTTAACATTACACTTTTAAAATAGAGGAAGATTGATACATGTTAGTCTAAAATTTAGCTATCCCAACTGTGGATAGATCCCAGAAACATACAGTTTAGCATGGAAATGCTATTAAAGACATTATTTTTATTAAATACATAAGCTATATCCATAAATGAAGTGCTTTGATGTTAAAAAACCTACTTTTAACATTACACTATTAAAATAGAGGAAGTTTGATACTAGTTAGTCTAAGGTTTAGCTATCCCAACTGTGGATAGATCCCAGAAACATACAGTCTAGCATGGAAATGCTATTAAAGAAATTATTTTCATTAAATACATAAACTATATCAATAAATGAAGTGCTTTGATGTAAAAACACCTACTTTTAACATTACACTATTAAAATAGAGGAAGTTTGATACCAGTTAGTCTAAAGTTTAGCTATCCCAACTGTGGATAGATCCCAGAAACATACAGTCTAGCATGGAAATGCTATTAAACACATTATTTTTATTAAATACATAAACTATATCAATACATGAAGTGCTTTGATGTTAAAACACCTACTTTTAACATTACACTATTAAAATAGAGGAAGTTTGATACATGTTAGTCTAAAATTTAGCTTTCCCAACTGTGGATAGATCCCAGAAACATACAGTTTAGCATGGAAATGCTATCAAAGGAATTATTCTTATTTAATACATAAGCTATATCAATAAATGAAGTGCTTTGATGTTAAAACCCCTACTTTTAACATTACACTATTAAAATAGAGAAAGGTTGATACATGTTAGTCTAAAATTTAGCTATCCCAACTGTGGATAGATCCCAGAAACATACAGTTTAGCATTGAAATGCTATTAAAGAAATTATTTTTATTAAATACATAAACTATATCAATAAATGAAGTGCTTTGATGTTAAAACCCCTACTTTTAACATTACACTATTAAAATAGAGAAACGTTGATACATGTTAGTCTAAAATTTAGCTATCCCAACTGTGGATAGATCCCAGAAACATACAGTTTAGCATGGAAATGCTATTAAAGACATTATTTTTATTAAATACATAAACTATATCCATAAATGAAGTGCTTTGATGTTAAAACACCTACATTTAACATTACACTTTTAAAATAGAGGAAGATTGATACATGTTAGTCTAAAATTTAGCTATCCCAACTGTGGATAGATCCCAGAAACATACAGTTTAGCATTGAAATGCTATTAAAGAAATTATTTTTATTAAATACATAAACTATATCAATAAATGAAGTGCTTTGATGTTAAAACCCCTACTTTTAACATTACACTATTAAAATAGAGAAAGGTTGATACATGTTAGTCTAAAATTTAGCTATCCCAACTGTGGATAGATCCCAGAAACATACAGTTTAGCATGGAAATGCTATTAAAGAAATTATTTTTATTAAATACATAAACTATATCCATAAATGAAGTGCTTTGATGTTAAAACCCCTACTTTTAACATTACACTATTAAAATAGAGAAAGGTTGATACATGTTAGTCTAAAATTTAGCTATCCCAACTGTGGATAGATCCCAGAAACATACAGTTTAGCATTGAAATGCTATTAAAGAAATTATTTTTATTAAATACATAAACTATATCAATAAATGAAGTGCTTTGATGTTAAAACCCCTACTTTTAACATTACACTATTAAAATAGAGAAAGGTTGATACATGTTAGTCTAAAATTTAGCTATCCCAACTGTGGATAGATCCCAGAAACATACAGTTTAGCATTGAAATGCTATTAAAGAAATTATTTTTATTAAATACATAAACTATATCAATAAATGAAGTGCTTTGATGTGAAAACCCCTACTTTTAACATTACACTATTAAAATAGAGAAAGGTTGATACATGTTAGTCTAAAATTTAGCTATCCCAACTGTGGATAGATCCCAGAAACATACAGTTTAGCATGGAAATGCTATTAAAGACATTATTTTTTATTAAATACATAAGCTATATCCATAAATGAAGTGCTTTGATGTTAAAACACCTACATTTAACATTACACTATTAAAATAGAGGAAGTTTGATACCAGTTAGTCTAAAGTTTAGCTATCCCAACTGTGGATAGATCCCAGAAACATACAGTTTAGCATGGAAATGCTTTTAAAGACATTATTTTTATTAAATACATAAACTATATCAATAAATGAAGTGCTTTGATGTTAAAACACCTACTTTTAACATTACACTTTTAAAATAGAGGAAGATTGATACATGTTAGTCTAAAATTTAGCTATCCCAACTGTGGATAGATCCCAGAAACATACAGTTTAGCATGGAAATGCTATTAAAGACATTATTTTTATTAAATACATAAGCTATATCCATAAATGAAGTGCTTTGATGTTAAAAAACCTACTTTTAACATTACACTATTAAAATAGAGGAAGTTTGATACTAGTTAGTCTAAGGTTTAGCTATCCCAACTGTGGATAGATCCCAGAAACATACAGTCTAGCATGGAAATGCTATTAAAGAAATTATTTTCATTAAATACATAAACTATATCAATAAATGAAGTGCTTTGATGTAAAAACACCTACTTTTAACATTACACTATTAAAATAGAGGAAGTTTGATACCAGTTAGTCTAAAGTTTAGCTATCCCAACTGTGGATAGATCCCAGAAACATACAGTCTAGCATGGAAATGCTATTAAACACATTATTTTTATTAAATACATAAACTATATCAATACATGAAGTGCTTTGATGTTAAAATACCTACTTTTAACATTACACTATTAAAATAGAGGAAGTTTGATACATGTTAGTCTAAAATTTAGCTTTCCCAACTGTGGATAGATCCCAGAAACATACAGTTTAGCATGGAAATGCTATTAAAGGAATTATTCTTATTAAATACATAAACTATATCAATAAATGAAGTGCTTTGATGTTAAAACCCCTACTTTTAACATTACACTATTAAAATAGAGAAAGGTTGATACATGTTAGTCTAAAATTTAGCTATCCCAACTGTGGATAGATCCCAGAAACATACAGTTTAGCATTGAAATGCTATTAAAGAAATTATTTTTATTAAATACATAAACTATATCAATAAATGAAGTGCTTTGATGTTAAAACCCCTACTTTTAACATTACACTATTAAAATAGAGAAACGTTGATACATGTTAGTCTAAAATTTAGCTATCCCAACTGTGGATAGATCCCAGAAACATAAAGTTTAGCATGGAAATGCTATTAAAGACATTATTTTTATTAAATACATAAACTATATCCATAAATGAAGTGCTTTGATGTTAAAACACCTACTTTTAACATTACACTATTAAAATAGAGGAAGTTTGATACCAGTTAGTCTAAAGTTTAGCAATCCCAACTGTGGATAGATCCCAAAAACATACAGTCTAGCATGGAAATGCTATTAAAGACATTATTTTTTTTATTAAATACATAAACTTTATCAATAAATGAAGTGCTTTGATGTTAAAACAACTACTTTTAACATTACACTATTAAAATAGAGGAAGTTTGATACATGTTAGTCTAAAATTTAGCTATCCCAACTGTGGATAGATCCCAGAAACATACAGTTTAGCATGGAAATGCTATTAAAGACATTATTTTTTTATTAAATACATAAGCTATATCCATAAATGAAGTGCTTTGATGTTAAAACACCTACATTTAACATTACACTTTTAAAATAGAGGAAGATTGATACATGTTAGTCTAAAATTTAGCTATCCCAACTGTGGATAGATCCCAGAAACATACAGTTTAGCATGGAAATGCTATTAAAGACATTATTTTTTATTAAATACATAAGCTATATCCATAAATGAAGTGCTTTGATGTTAAAAAAACAACTTTTAACATTACACTATTAAAATAGAGGAAGTTTGATACCAGTTAGTCTAAGGTTTAGCTATCCCAACTGTGGATAGATCGCAGAAACATACAGTCTAGCATGGAAATGCTATTAAAGACATTATTTTTATTAAATACATAAACTATATCAATAAATGAAGTGCTTTGATGTAAAAACACCTACTTTTAACATTACACTATTAAAATAGAGGAAGTTTGATACCAGTTAGTCTAAAATTTAGCTATCCCAACTGTGGATAGATCCCAGAAACATACAGTTTAGCATGGAAATGCTATTAAAGACATTATTTTTATTAAATACATAAACTATATCCATAAATGAAGTGCTTTGATGTTAAAACACCTACATTTAACATTACACTTTTAAAATAGAGGAAGATTGATACATGTTAGTCTAAAATTTAGCTATCCCAACTGTGGATAGATCCCAGAAACATACAGTTTAGCATTGAAATGCTATTAAAGAAATTATTTTTATTAAATACATAAACTATATCAATAAATGAAGTGCTTTGATGTTAAAACCCCTACTTTTAACATTACACTATTAAAATAGAGAAAGGTTGATACATGTTAGTCTAAAATTTAGCTATCCCAACTGTGGATAGATCCCAGAAACATACAGTTTAGCATGGAAATGCTATTAAAGAAATTATTTTTATTAAATACATAAACTATATCCATAAATGAAGTGCTTTGATGTTAAAACCCCTACTTTTAACATTACACTATTAAAATAGAGAAAGGTTGATACATGTTAGTCTAAAATTTAGCTATCCCAACTGTGGATAGATCCCAGAAACATACAGTTTAGCATTGAAATGCTATTAAAGAAATTATTTTTATTAAATACATAAACTATATCAATAAATGAAGTGCTTTGATGTTAAAACCCCTACTTTTAACATTACACTATTAAAATAGAGAAAGGTTGATACATGTTAGTCTAAAATTTAGCTATCCCAACTGTGGATAGATCCCAGAAACATACAGTTTAGCATTGAAATGCTATTAAAGAAATTATTTTTATTAAATACATAAACTATATCAATAAATGAAGTGCTTTGATGTGAAAACCCCTACTTTTAACATTACACTATTAAAATAGAGAAAGGTTGATACATGTTAGTCTAAAATTTAGCTATCCCAACTGTGGATAGATCCCAGAAACATACAGTTTAGCATGGAAATGCTATTAAAGACATTATTTTTTATTAAATACATAAGCTATATCCATAAATGAAGTGCTTTGATGTTAAAACACCTACATTTAACATTACACTATTAAAATAGAGGAAGTTTGATACCAGTTAGTCTAAAGTTTAGCTATCCCAACTGTGGATAGATCCCAGAAACATACAGTTTAGCATGGAAATGCTTTTAAAGACATTATTTTTATTAAATACATAAACTATATCAATAAATGAAGTGCTTTGATGTTAAAACACCTACTTTTAACATTACACTTTTAAAATAGAGGAAGATTGATACATGTTAGTCTAAAATTTAGCTATCCCAACTGTGGATAGATCCCAGAAACATACAGTTTAGCATGGAAATGCTATTAAAGACATTATTTTTATTAAATACATAAGCTATATCCATAAATGAAGTGCTTTGATGTTAAAAAACCTACTTTTAACATTACACTATTAAAATAGAGGAAGTTTGATACTAGTTAGTCTAAGGTTTAGCTATCCCAACTGTGGATAGATCCCAGAAACATACAGTCTAGCATGGAAATGCTATTAAAGAAATTATTTTAATTAAATACATAAACTATATCAATAAATGAAGTGCTTTGATGTAAAAACACCTACTTTTAACATTACACTATTAAAATAGAGGAAGTTTGATACCAGTTAGTCTAAAGTTTAGCTATCCCAACTGTGGATAGATCCCAGAAACATACAGTCTAGCATGGAAATGCTATTAAACACATTATTTTTATTAAATACATAAACTATATCAATACATGAAGTGCTTTGATGTTAAAATACCTACTTTTAACATTACACTATTAAAATAGAGGAAGTTTGATACATGTTAGTCTAAAATTTAGCTTTCCCAACTGTGGATAGATCCCAGAAACATACAGTTTAGCATGGAAATGCTATTAAAGGAATTATTCTTATTAAATACATAAGCTATATCAATAAATGAAGTGCTTTGATGTTAAAACCCCTACTTTTAACATTACACTATTAAAATAGAGAAAGGTTGATACATGTTAGTCTAAAATTTAGCTATCCCAACTGTGGATAGATCCCAGAAACATACAGTTTAGCATTGAAATGCTATTAAAGAAATTATTTTTATTAAATACATAAACTATATCAATAAATGAAGTGCTTTGATGTTAAAACCCCTACTTTTAACATTACACTATTAAAATAGAGAAACGTTGATACATGTTAGTCTAAAATTTAGCTATCCCAACTGTGGATAGATCCCAGAAACATAAAGTTTAGCATGGAAATGCTATTAAAGACATTATTTTTATTAAATACATAAACTATATCCATAAATGAAGTGCTTTGATGTTAAAACACCTACTTTTAACATTACACTATTAAAATAGAGGAAGTTTGATACCAGTTAGTCTAAAGTTTAGCAATCCCAACTGTGGATAGATCCCAAAAACATACAGTCTAGCATGGAAATGCTATTAAAGACATTATTTTTTTTATTAAATACATAAACTTTATCAATAAATGAAGTGCTTTGATGTTAAAACAACTACTTTTAACATTACACTATTAAAATAGAGGAAGTTTGATACATGTTAGTCTAAAATTTAGCTATCCCAACTGTGGATAGATCCCAGAAACATACAGTTTAGCATGGAAATGCTATTAAAGACATTATTTTTTTATTAAATACATAAGCTATATCCATAAATGAAGTGCTTTGATGTTAAAACACCTACATTTAACATTACACTTTTAAAATAGAGGAAGATTGATACATGTTAGTCTAAAATTTAGCTATCCCAACTGTGGATAGATCCCAGAAACATACAGTTTAGCATGGAAATGCTATTAAAGACATTATTTTTTATTAAATACATAAGCTATATCCATAAATGAAGTGCTTTGATGTTAAAAAACCAACTTTTAACATTACACTATTAAAATAGAGGAAGTTTGATACCAGTTAGTCTAAGGTTTAGCTATCCCAACTGTGGATAGATCGCAGAAACATACAGTCTAGCATGGAAATGCTATTAAAGACATTATTTTTATTAAATACATAAACTATATCAATAAATGAAGTGCTTTGATGTAAAAACACCTACTTTTAACATTACACTATTAAAATAGAGGAAGTTTGATACCAGTTAGTCTAAAGTTTAGCTATCCCAACTGTGGATAGATCCCAGAAACATACAGTCTAGCATGGAAATGCTATTAAAGACATTATTTTTATTAAATACATAAACTATATCAATAAATGAATTGCTTTGATGTTAAAACACCTACTTTTAACATTACACTATTAAAATAGAGGAAGTTTGATACATGTTAGTCTAAAATTTAGCTTTCCCAACTGTGGATAGATCCCAGAAACATACAGTTTAGCATGGAAATGCTATTAAAAAAATTATTTTCATTAAATACATAAACTATATCAATAAATGAAGTGCTTTGATGTTATAACCCCTACTTTTAACATTACACTATTAAAATAGAGAAAGGTTGATACATGTTAGTCTAAAATTTAGCTAACTCAACTGTGAATAGATCCCAGAAACATACAGTTTAGCATTGAAATGCTATTAAAGAAATTATTTTTATTAAATACATAAACTATATCAATAAATGAAGTGCTTTGATGTTAAAACAACTACTTTTAACATTACACTATTAAAAAAGAGGAAGTTTGATACATGTTAGTCTAAAATTTAGCTATCCCAACTGTGGATAGATCCCAGAAACATACAGTTTAGCATGGAAATGCTATTAAAGACATTATTTTTTATTAAATACATAAGCTATATCCATAAATGAAGTGCTTTGATATTATAACCCCTACTTTTAACATTACACTATTAAAATAGAGAAAGGTTGATACATGTTAGTCTAAAATTTAGCTATCCCAACTGTGGATAGATCCCAGAAACATACAGTTTAGCATTGAAATGCTATTAAAGAAATTATTTTTATTAAATACATAAACTATATCAATAAATGAAGTGCTTTGATGTTAAAACCCCTACTTTTAACATTACACTATTAAAATAGAGAAAGGTTGATACATGTTAGTCTAAAATTTAGCTATCCCAACTGTGGATAGATCCCAGAAACATACAGTTTAGCATGGAAATGCTATTAAAGACATTATTTTTATTGAATACATAAACTATATCCATAAATGAAGTGCTTTGATGTTAAAACACCTACTTTTAACATTACACTATTAAAATAGAGGAAGTTTGATACCAGTTAGTCTAAAGTTTAGCAATCCCAACCGTGGATAGATCCCAGAAACATACAGTCTAGCATGGAAATGCTATTAAAGACATTATTTTTTATTAAATACATAAACTATATCAATAAATGAAGTGCTTTGATGTTAAAACAACTACTTTTAACATTACACTATTAAAATAGAGGAAGTTTGATACATGTTAGTCTAAAATTTAGCTATCCTAACTGTGGATAGATCCCAGAAACATACAGTTTAGCATGGAAATGCTATTAAAGACATTATTTTTTATTAAATACATAAGCTATATCCATAAATGAAGTGCTTTGATGTTAAAACACCTACATTTAACATTACACTTTTAAAATAGAGGAAGATTGATACATGTTAGTCTAAAGTTTAGCTATCCCAACTGTGGATAGATCCCAGAAACATACAGTTTAGCATGGAAATGCTATTAAAGACATTATTTTTATTAAATACATAAACTATATCAATGATTGAAGTGCTTTGATGTTAAAACACCTACTTTTAACATTACACTTTTAAAATAGAGGAAGATTGATACATGTTAGTCTAAAATTTAGCTATCCCAACTGTGGATAGATCCCAGAAACATACAGTTTAGCATGTAAATGCTATTAAAGACATTATTTTTATTAAATACATAAGCTTTATCCATAAATGAAGTGCTTTGATGTTAAAAAACCTACTTTTAACATTACACTATTAAAATAGAGGAAGTTTGATACCAGTTAGTCTAAAATTTAGCTATCCCAACTGTGGATAGATCCCAGAAACATACAGTTTAGCATGGAAATGCTATTAAAGACATTATTTTTTTTATCAAATACATAAACTATATCAATAAATGAAGTGCTTTGATGTTAAAACACCTACTTTTAATATTACACTATTAAAATAGAGGAAGTTTGATACCAGTTAGTCTAAAATTTAGCTATCCCAACTGTGGATAGATCCCAAAAACATACAGTCTAGCATGGAAATGCTATTAAAGACATTATTTTTTTATTAAATACATAAACTTTATCAATAAATGAAGTGCTTTGATGTTAAAACCCCTACTTTTAACATTACACTATTAAAATAGAGAAAGGTTGATACATGTTAGTCTAAAATTTAGCTATCCCAACTGTGGATAGATCCCAGAAACATACAGTTTAGCATTGAAATGCTATTAAAGAAATTATTTTTATTAAATACATAAACTATATCAATAAATGAAGTGCTTTGATGTTAAAACCCCTACTTTTAACATTACACTATTAAAATAGAGAAACGTTGATACATGTTAGTCTAAAATTTAGCTATCCCAACTGTGGATAGATCCCAGAAACATAAAGTTTAGCATGGAAATGCTATTAAAGACATTATTTTTATTAAATACATAAACTATATCAATAAATGAAGTGCTTTGATGTTAAAACACCTACTTTTAACATTACACTATTAAAATAGAGGAAGTTTGATACATGTTAGTCTAAAATTTAGCTTTCCCAACTGTGGATAGATCCCAGAAACATACAGTTTAGCATGGAAATGCTATTAAAGAAATCATTTTTATTAAATACATAAACTATATCAATAAATGAAGTGCTTTGATGTTAAAACCCCTACTTTTAACATTACACTATTAAAATAGAGAAAGGTTGATACATGTTAGTCTAAAATTTAGCTATCCCAACTGTGGATAGATCCCAGAAACATACAGTTTAGCATGGAAATGATATTAAAGACATTATTTTTATTAAATACATTAGCTATATCCATAAATGAAGTGCTTTGATGTAAAAACACCTACTTTTAACATTACACTATTAAAATAGAGGAAGTTTGATACCAGTTAGTCTAAAATTTAGCAATCCCAACTGTGGATAGATCCCAGAAACATACAGTCTAGCATGGAAATGCTATTAAAGACATTATTTTTTATTAAATACATAAACTATATCAATAAATGAAGTGCTTTGATGTTAAAACAACTACTTTTAACATTACACTATTAAAATAGAGGAAGTTTGATACATGTTAGTCTAAAATTTAGCTATCCCAACTGTGGATAGATCCCAGAAACATACAGTTTAGCATGGAAATGCTATTAAAGACATTATTTTTTATTAAATACATAAGCTATATCCATAAATGAAGTGCTTTGATGTTAAAACACCTACATTTAACATTACACTTTTAAAATAGAGGAAGATTGATACATGTTAGTCTAAAGTTTAGCTATCCCAACTGTGGATAGATCCCAGAAACATACAGTTTAGCATGGAAATGCTATTAAAGACATTATTTTTATTAAATACATAAACTATATCAATAAATGAAGTGCTTTGATGTTAAAACACCTACTTTTAACATTACACTTTTAAAATAGAGGAAGATTGATACATGTTAGTCTAAAATTTAGCTATCCCAACTGTGGATAGATCCCAGAAACATACAGTTTAGCATGGAAATGCTATTAAAGACATTATTTTTTTTATTAAATACATAAACTATATCCATAAATGAAGTGCTTTGATGTAAAAACACCTACTTTTAACATTACACTATTAAAATAGAGGAAGTTTGATACCAGTTAGTCTAAAATTTAGCAATCCCAACTGTGGATAGATCCCAGAAACATACAGTCTAGCATGGAAATGCTATTAAAGACATTATTTTTTATTAAATACATAAACTATATCAATAAATGAAGTGCTTTGATGTTAAAACAACTACTTTTAACATTACACTATTAAAATAGAGGAAGTTTGATACATGTTAGTCTAAAATTTAGCTATCCCAACTGTGGATAGATCCCAGAAACATACAGTTTAGCATGGAAATGCTATTAAAGACATTATTTTTTATTAAATACATAAACTATATCAATAAATGAAGTGCTTTGATGTTAAAACACCTACTTTTAACATTACACTATTAAAATAGAGGAAGTTTGATACATGTTAGTCTAAAATTTAGCTTTCCCAACTGTGGATAGATCCCAGAAACATACAGTTTAGCATGGAAATGCTATTAAAGAAATCATTTTTATTAAATACATAAACTATATCAATAAATGAAGTGCTTTGATGTTAAAACCCCTACTTTTAACATTACACTATTAAAATAGAGAAAGGTTGATACATGTTAGTCTAAAATTTAGCTATCCCAACTGTGGATAGATCCCAGAAACATACAGTTTAGCATGGAAATGCTATTAAAGACATTATTTTTATTAAATACATTAGCTATATCCATAAATGAAGTGCTTTGATGTAAAAACACCTACTTTTAACATTACACTATTAAAATAGAGGAAGTTTGATACCAGTTAGTCTAAAATTTAGCAATCCCAACTGTGGATAGATCCCAGAAACATACAGTCTAGCATGGAAATGCTATTAAAGACATTATTTTTTATTAAATACATAAACTATATCAATAAATGAAGTGCTTTGATGTTAAAACAACTACTTTTAACATTACACTATTAAAATAGAGGAAGTTTGATACATGTTAGTCTAAAATTTAGCTATCCCAACTGTGGATAGATCCCAGAAACATACAGTTTAGCATGGAAATGCTATTAAAGACATTATTTTTTATTAAATACATAAGCTATATCCATAAATGAAGTGCTTTGATGTTAAAACACCTACATTTAACATTACACTTTTAAAATAAAGGAAGATTGATACATGTTAGTCTAAAGTTTAGCTATCCCAACTGTGGATAGATCCCAGAAACATACAGTTTAGCATGGAAATGCTATTAAAGACATTATTTTTATTAAATACATAAACTATATCAATAAATGAAGTGCTTTGATGTTAAAACACCTACTTTTAACATTACACTTTTAAAATAGAGGAAGATTGATACATGTTAGTCTAAAATTTAGCTATCCCAACTGTGGATAGATCCCAGAAACATACAGTTTAGCATGGAAATGCTATTAAAGACATTATTTTTTTTATTAAATACATAAACTATATCCATAAATGAAGTGCTTTGATGTAAAAACACCTACTTTTAACATTACACTATTAAAATAGAGGAAGTTTGATACCAGTTAGTCTAAAATTTAGCAATCCCAACTGTGGATAGATCCCAGAAACATACAGTCTAGCATGGAAATGCTATTAAAGACATTATTTTTTATTAAATACATAAACTATATCAATAAATGAAGTGCTTTGATGTTAAAACAACTACTTTTAACATTACACTATTAAAATAGAGGAAGTTTGATACATGTTAGTCTAAAATTTAGCTATCCCAACTGTGGATAGATCCCAGAAACATACAGTTTAGCATGGAAATGCTATTAAAGACATTATTTTTTATTAAATACATAAGCTATATCCATAAATGAAGTGCTTTGATGTTAAAACACCTACATTTAACATTACACTTTTAAAATAGAGGAAGATTGATACATGTTAGTCTAAAGTTTAGCTATCCCAACTGTGGATAGATCCCAGAAACATACAGTTTAGCATGGAAATGCTATTAAAGACATTATTTTTATTAAATACATAAACTATATCAATAAATGAAGTGCTTTGATGTTAAAACACCTACTTTTAACATTACACTTTTAAAATAGAGGAAGATTGATACATGTTAGTCTAAAATTTAGCTATCCCAACTGTGGATAGATCCCAGAAACATACAGTTTAGCATGGAAATGCTATTAAAGACATTATTTTTTTTATTAAATACATAAACTATATCAATAAATGAAGTGCTTTGATGTTAAAACACCTACTTTTAACATTACACTATTAAAATAGAGGAAGTTTGATACCAGTTAGTCTAAAATTTAGCTATCCCAACTGTGGATAGATCCCAGAAACATACAGTTTAACATGGAAATGCTATTAAAGACATTATTTTTATTAAATACATAAACTATATCAATAAATGAAGTGCTTTGATGTTAAAACACCTACTTTTAACATTACACTATTAAAATAGAGGAAGTTTGATACATGTTAGTCTAAAATTTAGCTTTCCCAACTGTGGATAGATCCCAGAAACATACAGTTTAGCATGGAAATGCTATTAAAGAAATCATTTTTATTAAATACATAAACTATATCAATAAATGAAGTGCTTTGATGTTAAAACACCTACTTTTAACATTACACTATTAAAATAGAGAAAGGTTGATACATGTTAGTCTAAAATTTAGCTATCCCAACTGTGGATAGATCCCAGAAACATACAGTTTAGCATGGAAATGCTATTAAAGACATTATTTTTATTAAATACATTAGCTATATCCATAAATGAAGTGCTTTGATGTAAAAACACCTACTTTTAACATTACACTATTAAAATAGAGGAAGTTTGATACATGTTAGTCTAAAATTTAGCTTTCCCAACTGTGGATAGATCCCAGAAACATACAGTTTAGCATGGAAATGCTATTAAAGAAATCATTTTTATTAAATACATAAACTATATCAATAAATGAAGTGCTTTGATGTTAAAACCCCTACTTTTAACATTACACTATTAAAATAGAGAAAGGTTGATACATGTTAGTCTAAAATTTAGCTATCCCAACTGTGGATAGATCCCAGAAACATACAGTTTAGCATGGAAATGCTATTAAAGACATTATTTTTATTAAATACATTAGCTATATCCATAAATGAAGTGCTTTGATGTAAAAACACCTACTTTTAACATTACACTATTAAAATAGAGGAAGTTTGATACCAGTTAGTCTAAAATTTAGCTATCCCAACTGTGGATAGATCCCAGAAACATACAGTTTAGCATGGAAATGCTATTAAAGACATTATTTTTATTAAATACATTAGCTATATCCATAAATGAAGTGCTTTGATGTAAAAACACCTACTTTTAACATTACACTATTAAAATAGAGGAAGTTTGATACCAGTTAGTCTAAAATTTAGCTATCCCAACTGTGGATAGATCCCAGAAACATACAGTTTAGCATGGAAATGCTATTAAATACATTATTTTTATTAAATACATAAGCTATATCCATAAATGAAGTGCTTTGATGTTAAAACACCTACTTTTAACATTACACTATTAAAATAGAGGAAGTTTGATACATGTTAGTCTAAAATTTAGCTATCCCAACTGTGGATAGATCCCAGAAACATACAGTTGAACATGGAAGTGGTATTAAAGACACTATTTTTCTAAAATACATAAACTATATCAATAAATGAAGTGCTTTGATGTTAAACCACCAACTTTTAACATTACACTATTAAAATAGAGGAAGTTTGATACCAGTTAGTCTAAAATTTAGCTATCCCAACTATGGATAGATCCAAGAAACACACAGTTTAGAATGGATATACTATTAAATGCATTATTTTTCTTAAATACATAAACTATTAACATAACTGAAGTGTTAAGATGTTAAAACATCTACTTTTAACATTACACTATTAAAATAGATGAAGTTTGATACCGGCTAGTATAAAGTTTAGCTATCCTCTGTTTATTTTATCTGTTCTACAGGGATGTGCAATCAATCCCTTGCTGTTTTCCATTTGCCATTCTCAAGGAACTGTCTGAATCTATGAATGATTTAAAAAAAAAAGGCATATTTATATCGAAATAGATGTACAATATTATATCTTTACATGTCGTTACATGTTATAGGAAACGCAGTACTGGGCATCTCATATCAGGCAGTTTTCACGAACGGTTTTGGCCATGTGTGGCTGCAGCAGGGAGTAGGGGACATAGATTTAGAATAAATGTATACGATTATCCAATGTATCTAACTCTTCGTGATGATGTACCAATGTTCAATAACAGCAGAAATATCAACGGTTTGAAATATTTAATGAATATATATATGCGTCTTCGTGGTAATCAGTAATCAGAGAAAAGGCGCGCTTAACTCATTTACGGTAGTCCCATGTTTTCATAACAGTGGTCAGATTTACGCTCTCCCGGCCATATATCAACAAAGTCTATCTTTTGCAGTCCCGGTACTACCTAAACTTAATTTACGCTTTACCGGGTCGACACCACATATATATGCACAGTAGTTTTATGACCCATTAAACATTATCACACCAAAGTTGTCATTTTGTGTTAAGATAAGATTCCAAAGTTACTCGTTGGCTCCGGCCAATCATGATGCATTGTCCGGTTTTCGATCCAAAATCACTACTTATATCTTCACATTGTCAATATACTGAGTCTACTATCGTCAATATTCGGTATTTGTCGATAAAATAACACCATTTATAACGTTCGGAATGTGATAACCAACAACACAATAATTGTATTTAATGCACTCTATGGACTAGTTAGAAGCATGAGCTCAAAGTTAAATAGTTAATCCGTTCCTTTAGGGCTATGAAATGAACTACGAGATGGAAAAACAAGAAATACACATGTAATAGACAGGTTCGGAGGTCGTGCTAAAGACAGAGAGGAAGTTTAGATAGAACGGTAGATTTAATTAAGAAAGGGCAGAGACGCACTTCACATGGAACATCGGTACTTAAATTTTTATCAGACTGAAATAAAATAATAATACTCACTCCATGTACGATCTTTTCCTGGCACAGTTTCTTGTTTACGAGTAGATAGTTTCTCTTCTTAATAAGGAACCGAAGTTTTGATTCGCCAGCTGTTGAATGATTCTCCAAAAAGGACACGATTGTAGCCTTCCTCTCGCTTGTTAATACCCCTGACTTGGCTGTTTGAGTCGTGTTTGAGCCTAGTCGTGTTTTGATTACAATGACCGTATGTCTTTGCCCATGTGTCATTAGACTCGGAAGTTACCCGTTAACCCTACACACATACCACCCACATGACGTTGTTTTTTTAGGACATTGTTAGATTGGACTCTTTTGTATCGTGTAGGTCTTTTTTTGTGGTGCTTGTAGTCCTTAATTAACAGATCAAATGGCATGAACTGTCACAACACAACTCAAACACAAACAACATGATCCCTTTGCCTTAACCACTTTACAGGGGAGATGCAGCATAAGCGTGAGAAGAGACATTCAGAGTTTGTATCAAATCATAAGACGTGAGTAGAAAAGATAAAAGAACGAGTGTTAATCACATATAGCTGAAGGTGGTGTTTCGTTGACAATTAAGATATTTTGTTTATTATAGATGGACCTGCTTTCAAATGTGTTAATGCTTAAACATCATAACAATTTTCTGACAAACTTGTAGCATGTATTGAATTAGTATATGTGAAAAAGAGAAAGGATGAGCAAACGGTACTCTGAAAACAGTAACCGAAAAAAGTGACAGTTTGCTAGGAAAAAAGGTAACAAATTTAACAAATCAATTTAGAATTTACAAGCTCAATGTCACATTAGCACAATGTGCAGATGATGTATTAGTGATTAAAAGTGATTTTCTGCACTTTTAAGACATGTTGAGAGTTTTTGCTACAGTACAGTTAGAGTTTATCATATGAAATTCAAGAATACATTTTTTTACATATAATTTATTTCTTTTGATCATATTGTTATTATATGGCACCATATTTGCCTTATTTTTTCTATAACCAACTATAATAAACTTATTTTATTTCATAAACATGAAAAAGGATAGGCGAACAAGCCAAAGGCTTATTTCAACGCCGCTCCTGTACATATATATTTCAAAAAGCTGGATACAAGATCAATGTGACAGAAAAAATGAAAAATAACATTTGTATGACATCAGACATGAATATTGTCATGTTTAAACTGTTTGAGGGGCATTCTAGAAGTTGGTGTGATGAAGAAGACAAATATTTTTCGGTATAGATCCTTATACCGTTATCATGCTTCATAACGGCATAAGGATCTATACCGAAACGTCGCTATTGTTAACAAAGAAGTTGATCATCCATACAATATTTGTCTTCTATTGTCATGTTGTTAGGTTGTTAGGTGTGCCTAATAATGAAATGGACTGCAGCTCAAAATTGAACAATTAACTGTAAGATACCTTCAAAGGAACCGTTAGCTTTTACTAATACACTTTAAGCTATCCCTTGTGTTGTACCATATATTTAAATTAAGAAAGATTTTTTTTATTTTTAATGTGAATTGTAGATGTCCTACAGGTTGCGTAAAAGTTTTATACAAACTTTATATACTTGTACTATTGGCCTCAGGGCCACCTACACGATTACAATCTGTCTGTCTGGCTGTCTGTCATATTTCAAACATTGTTGATTTCTTCAAATATATTAATGATAGACTTTATATTAATTTGCTGTGAAGCAAATCTTCCAGATCAAAGGTAAGAAGTATCATTTGTTGGTATAGATAATACGTTTACTCAATTAAGCTTAAAGTAAATTTGGCTGATCAGGTGAGCAGGAAGATAATCCTGCATTGTATTAACAATGTTGTTTTCACAAACGTACTCCGAGTCAGTGTCATATTCTTATGTTTTAACATCAAAGCACTTCATTTATTGATATGGTTTATGTATTCAATAAAAATAATGTCTTAAATAGCATTTCCATGTAAGACTGTGTGTTTCGGGGATGTATCCATAGTTGGGATAGCTAAACTTTAGACTAGCCCGTATCGAATTTAATCTATTTTAATAGTGTGATGTTAAAAGTAGGTGTTTCAACATCAAAGCACTTCATTTATGGATTTAGTTTATGTATTTAATACAAAATAATGTCTTTAATAGCATTTCCATGCTAAACTGTATGTTTCTGGGATCTATCCACAGTTGGGATAGCTAAATTTTAGACTAACTGGTATCAAACTTCCTCTATTTTAATAGTGTAATGTTAAAAGTAGGTGTTTTAACATCAAAGCACTTCATTTATTGATAAAGTTTATGTATTTAATAAAAAATAATGTCTTTAATAGCATTTCCATGCTAAACTGTATGTTTCTGGGATCTATCCACAGTTGGGATAGCTAAACTTTAGACTAACTGGTATCAAACTTCCTCTATTTTAATAGTGTAATGTTTAAAGTAGGTATTTTAACATCAAAGCACTTCATTTATTGATATAGTTTATGTATTTAATAAAAATAATGTCTTTAATAGTATTTCCATGCTAAACTGTATGTTTCTGGGATCTATCCACAGTTGGGATAGCTAAACTTTAGACTAACTGGTATCAAATTCCTCTATTTTAATAGTGTAATGTTAAAAGTAGGTGTTTTAACATCAAAGCACTTCATTTATGGATATAGCTTATGTATTTAATAAAAATAATGTCTTTAATAGCATTTCCATGCTAAACTGTATGTTTCTGGGATCTATCCACAGTTGGGATAGCTAAATTTTAGACTAACTGGTATCAAACTTCCTCTATTTTAATAGTGTAATGTTAAAAGTAGGTGTTTTTACATCAAAGCACTTCATTTATCGATATAGCTTATGTATTTAATAAAAATAATGTCTTTAATAGCATTTCCATGCTAAACTGTGTGTTTTTCGGATTTATCCACAGTTTGGATAGCTAAACTTTAGACTAGCCGGTACTTAACTGCATGTATTCTAATAATGTTATATTGAAATTAGCCTTTTTTAAGGTTAAATAGCTTCTTTATGATAATCCTCTATGTTAGCATTAAAAACATGTTACGGTTTTTGGGTTGGGGATCAATCAACAGTTGGGATTGCTAAACAGTGCCCTTACCACTTTACTTCACTTTATTTAAGTAAGAATTGCGTGCTACAGCACTATTAAGTATTAGAATGTAATGGTAGAAGATGTTTTTATAACGTGTAAATACTCGATTTATCAACATCTATGTGGAAATTATGATATGTTTTATATATTTTGCCGAATTTTTAATGATCCTTTGTACCATCATTGTATTTCGAATTCTGTTTATTTTGCAACAATCATTTCAATTGTCAATTAAGTAATTTTTCATCCAAGTCATTTGATTCCATCAAATGTATTCTTTTCACTAAATTCTTTTTTTTAATCCAAGTTTGATTTTTTCATCAAAGTCAATGGTTTCATCAAACGTCATTTTTTAATCAAGGTAGTTTTTTCAACAAATTTAAGTCGTCTTTTTTCATCAAAGTCAGTTTTTTTTCATCAAAGTCAATTTTTCTTTCAAAATAAGTTTTTCACATCAAAATAAGTTTTTTACATCAAAATAAGTTTTTTTTACATCAAAATAATTGTTTTCATCAAACTCGTTTTTTATATCAAAATAATTGTTTTCATCAAACTCGTTTTTTTTCATCAAACTCGTTTTTTTCATCAAACTGGTTTTTTTCATCAAACTCGTTTTTTTCATCAAAAACCTTTTTTATCATCAAAGTCGGTTTTTTCATCAAAGTCAGTTTTTTCATCAAAGTAATTTTTTTCATCAAAGTCGGTTTTTTCAACAAAAACAGTTTTCTCACCTGAGTCATTTTTTACATCAAATTCGTTTTTTTTCAACAAAGTCATTTTTTTCATCAAATTGTTTTTTTTCAACAAAGTCATTTTTCATCAAAATCATGTTTTTCTTTCAAAATAAGTTTTTCACATCAAAATAAGTTTTTACATCAAAATAAGTTGTTACATCAAAATAAGTTTTTTACATCAAAATAATTTTTTTCATCAAACTCATTTTTTTCATCAAAATCATTTTTCTCATCAAAGTCGGTTTTTTCTTCAAAGTCAGTTTTGTCATCAAAGTTGTTTTTTTCATCAAAAACAGTTTTCTCACCAAAGTCAGTTTTTTCATCAAATTCGTTTTTTTTCATCAAAGTCATTTTTTTCATCAAAGTCATATTTTCATAAAAATCAGTTTTTACATCAAAATATTTTTTTTCATCAAACTCATTTTTTTTCTAAAAAGTTCTGCTATCCCATCTGAAGATGGGATATCCCAACTTGAGATAGCGATTTATCCACAGTTGGGATAGCCCGGAGAGCTATCCCATCTGAAGATGGGATAGATCCATACTTGGGATACAACATGCACACTATTTTCATTTAGAGGTAATAAGAATTATTTTGGATGATAAATAGAATCACAGTTAACCAATATCATATCAACTTTAAAGCGATTAATCGTCACCTGAGAACCAGACTGTTCTAACTCCACAGCACCTTGTTCTGAGATAATCGATCTAGAAGTTTTGAATATCCGTATTTTAATAACTATGCTAAGAAATTCCTTAAAAAAATTTAACATATGTAAAATGCTTCATTCTAAGACGGAAGATATGAAAATATGGTTCCAAAATATTATAATATCCCAAAAACACTACAAAAACATAAAATCACCATATCAGTAATTGAGCACAATAAAAGCTCAATGGGTTATGAAATGCATGGAACACTTCAACCAAACAACTCTGCCCCCCTTTATCCCCTATACCATAGCGCCTGACTCAGTGCACCAATATACCCAGCTGAGCACCAATACAAAAGGCATAGTTAGACCTAAACAGTACCTCATGACTGCTGTAGTGTGGTGTATGAAATGATAGGGGGACATGATGATAATGGGGATGTTTGAGGGTGGTGTAAATCTTAGTGTTTCCTCCTATTTATCTGTGCTGCAGACATGAAATTTAGACTCCTTTGGAAGCTCCAATATCATAGGGATATACAGCAATTATCCTAAAGTTGGTAAAATATTTAGATAAAGAAATTAAAGAATATACCCTCGAAACACCTTTTTTGTTAGGAAAGATAGTGATGATGATATTGGATAATTAAAGCCTTGCACTTAGTTATGTTTGATGATGTAGACTAGAAGTATATTTTAAATAACATTAAGAAAGTTTTAATATAACTGTGTCTAGTTTACATGTAGAAAAGTGTATCATAATCCTACCCCAAACTCCTAAATAGCTCCATTGACTCTGTACCTCATCATGAATTCCGTTATTTAACTAACATATCAAATAAAAGTTAAGACATGACTGTTCACTCAAGTTACCAGTTTTACACACAGCCCATATACGATTTAACGATGATCTCTCTCCTTTCAGCAAGGTCGACACTATGCAATTATACAATATGTAGACCTTGGATTCCAATAACATGCCATCGTGTTTCACAGCCAGTGAATAATATAATTTAAATGTTGTTTTCTCCACACTTATTCAATGTGTTCCACGCATGAAATTCAGTATGTTTGACAAATAATAGAACAGAATTAAAACCAAAAGTAGTAAATTGGAAATTCTACCATAACTTTTAGAAATAGTCGTTTTTGATTGGCTACTGTGAACAATCAGAGACAGTATAATTTGGTTATACAGGGCTCGTTTACTTTATCTTTTGCGCAAGAAAATGCTTGTTGCCAGGCAACACTAGCGAATGCATTAATTCTCTGAATACTTGTATGCTCGAAAATAATGTTATATGAGTTGTTGCTGTGTACAAAATGACATAAATAAAAACTCGAAAATTTAACCGAAAAAGTTAAGGGAAAGTTAACCATGCAGTTCGAAAAATCTGTCATTCAACAACCTTACACTTCAGAAACATTCCCGAATAAATTCATTTCGGATGACAAAAGGGTTAAAACCGGAAACTGTCGGAATGTAGAATAAACCTACCTAAAACTTTATTTACAAAATTGACGCAATAACAACCTTATGTGAATTTTGAAAATACTGCAGAAATTATCCCAAACGCGGAACCTGGTTGCAAAACGCTATTGTCTACAGAATAGAGTGACCTCCCTTAAAAACATTCGGGAGCTTTCGCTGTTTTCCGAAGCCTTATAACAAGCTACGTCATTGTAGATTACCAAATATGTCATATCTTTGTAAATGTCGGGCCTGTAGAATTTCTGCACGGTATCGAATGACAAATCACTACCGATTCAATGGGTCTGAATATATTTCAATACTAAATTGTTGATATGGTAGAATGGAGATAGACCTACTGTGTTTGAAAATCAGCGGCTACGCGTTCGACTTGAAATTAAATTTAGAGCTATAACAATTCCGTTATATGCCGCTGATTTCCAAACACAGTAGGTTTATCTCCTAATTGATCACAGTCATTAAACAGGTGCACCACTTTCAATTTTCACTTCTGCTACGCCCTTATTTCTGTATGTAGGGTAAGGAAATTTACAAATGTTAGTTTTCATTTAATAAAAATCATATTTGAGCTTTGGAGTATTGTTGGTTCTTGGGAAGAAGTCGTGTAATATTTTAGGGTTGACCTCACCTGTCAGGCCCTGTAAGGATCTAATGAACAAACTTTAATCCCCTGGGCCGCTTTGGGGTGCAGCAGTTCTGGAGAAGTAGTCGAAAATGTGAAAAGTTTACAGATGACGGACGATGGCCAATGTCTTAAGTCCGTCTGGCATATCAGCCCAGAGGAGCTAAACAGTAAAATCTCCAATCCGCACCTAACATACCCAACTCGCACCTTTGGCATGATGGTGCAACTATTTTATTATAAGTGTAAATACATTGAGATCGTTTGATTTCCTGATTACAATAATTTTAATAATAAAATAAATAAATAAATAAAATAAACTGTTCCTGCTCTGAAGTGAATGTGAAACGAGGTTTGAGGATTGTCACCCCTGTCACGTGTATATTTGGCGGGGAATAGATTCATATGTCTATTTGTTTTAGAGAAAAGTTGGTTCAAAGGTTTAAAACACAATGTCTGCCCCGGTCATAACTTTGGCCCCCTAGGAGCTAGGTACCTTTCCATAAAATTTCAACTTTGGGGAGAAGTAAGAATAGTCGAGATCTTATTGTCTCTTCTGACCTTTCAGGTTTCAGTGTCTCATAAGTTTTGATCATATCTGAAGTGGAGCAAAATGAAGGTTTAAAGGAAGACACCCTGTCACACATTTGAGATGTGTGTGTATGGTGATGTGATGCGGAGTTGGGGTGGTTTTAAGGACCAAATGTACTGACTTAATTCTTTATGGTACAGTGTGTTATATTTTGAAAAGGGGTGGGGGTGTCAACTGGTTACTACTATAAGTAAACTTGGCCATATAGTTCCTCATAGTTTTCATGTCACCATTACTCCACCATAAATCAGGGAGCATTTGAATGTTTTATTGACATATTCTAAAAACCAAAACTTGCAAGTTTTTAATTATATTTTGAACTATATTTATTGTTGTATGTATCAGTTAAATATAACTGTATATATTAACACTTTAAAATGAATCATTTCTGAATATATTGATATTATCATGCGAATTAGTGTCCAATTCGAATAAAGCAAACAAGCTATCATTTCTAAAATTGTGGAGGAATTAGAATGATATAATGCATTCATTTGGATACATTAAATAATTTACATTAAATGAATAATAAATAACAATATATAATAAATTAGTTAATGGGATCTTGAACGTACTAAAAAAACACCTAAATATAAAAAAAATACATTGCACAGAAAATATATCCAAATTACTAAAATGATGAATGTTCAATCTCCATTCGTAAATTTATGACCAACCATCGATAAGATGCCAGGTATTTTTCAAAATTCTCAATTAAGGCTTAACAGTTATTATTTTCAACATTAATATCATACTATTGCATTGAAATAGGAGGAAAATAGGTGACATCAATATTACAGCACCAAGATAATCAAAAGTTCCAAATTGTTCTACAATGTATGTCCATGTCACGTGATCAAACCGAAAGTAGCGATTGGCTTGGTACACAAAACAGTCTGAATCTTAACAGCTTATTAGATGACTGGAGTAAGAACAAATGAAAAGTGTCGAAAATGAGCTTCCAAGCTGTATATCCCCCTACAAATTAGAATACACCCTCCAAAGTGCCAAGAAATCAACTCAATTTTCGCCAAAAGTGGATATAGAACTCTCTAGTTCTCAGGTTTACGTGATGTGGCATCTAGGATACATGCTCCAAACATTTGAGAAAGAAAAAGGAACGATTTTGGTCCTCACCAAAGGTTTATAATGTACGAGTGTGCATTGAGTTTTCCCTTACTGGTGTGGAATTAAGTGCAGAATAAATATACTCACTGTCATAACTTAAAAAGATGGAAGGGGAGTCGAGATTTGTTTCCTTTGTTTCAATGTAGATAATAAAATGGTTGTCCTTCCATGTACAACCCATTTCATATGTTGATATATACTTATCTTAGAAAAATACATCAAAAACATAATTATATGTCATAACAGATTGTTATGAAAGCCTGTAACGAAGTACCATGTGGGTAATAACCCAATGTATGTAATGTATTTAACTTTGTATACCTTTGAATGTAATTATTCAATTTAATCCTTACATTTTGCGCGCTGCTGTTAAATGATTAAGAGTGATCTCCCCTTTTTTTCAAGATCATGAATCTAAGTTCAAGGCCCCAGATGGACATAGTGATACAGTAAAACAGGTATCTGGTAAGCATTTAAGTGTTACTGAATGTTTTTAATTAAGGATTAAGCCATAAGGTTGAATCCTTATTGTTATTCGCGTGTTTGTTTGTTTGTTTTTTGTTTTTTTTATTATTTGCACCGATTTTGTGACAGCGTTTCAGCAAAAACGGCTGCAGATAATTCAACCAAACTTTGCAGTCTGACAGCCCGTACTAACCACACGACACCGCAAGCTTTTGAGTTCAATTGTTTAAACCATTAAAGGTCCAGTTCGAATCCAAATTTTGATTTTTAACATGGGAAAATTGTTTGCAAAAGATGCGCAATGACCATGTGAGCAAAAAAGTAAATCATGGCAAATTCGTAAGTCATGTAGTTGTGCCGCCATTTTGATTTTAGACACATTTTACAATTTTTCGACCCCATGCACCTTTGGCAATCTTCTCCTCTGAAGATACTAGCATCTAAGAGCTCAAACTTGCATATATGTGCAGCTAAATGGTTGATGATTAAACGATAGTCTAAAGCATTAGCGAACTACTTATACTTTTTTCACAGTGACCTTTCAAAGTCCGACAATTTTTTAAAATCGCAAACTTCAAAGGGAGATACATGTAATTCAAAAACCTACCCACCGAATTGAATGATTTTTTCAGGTGAGTAAGACATGACCATGGCCTTTATAAATCAATAATAAAATCGCTCGCGTACAGTCATTTTCGGTCATAATAAAGAAAAACTTTAACATGGGGAATTTTTTAAAATTCACTTAGAGACCTGAAACGGTTTGCAAAGGATGCGCAAGGACAATATGAGCAAAGAAGTAAATCATGACAAAGTTGTAGCTCTCGTAGATTAGCCGCAATTTTGATTTTCTTCAAATTTGTCTGATTTTGTCATGTTAAATTTGGGTCTAAATAACCCAAGAGACATACTAGAGCCTCGCAAATTGTTTCAAAAGATGCTTCATAACTAGACAAGCGAAATATGTTACAATTGCGAAGTCGTAGGTCACGTGGTTTCGACGCCATATTGAATTTTAACCTTTTTTTATCATGCACTTTTGCGGAAACACCACTTTGAAGATAGTTGCATCTAAGCGCTGAAACTTAGATTTATATGCAGCTGAAGCTTTCGGGAATAACAAGTTTGTTATATTTTGAGTAAACTGCTAATACTTGTTTCACAATAACCTTTCAAAGTATGTTAATTTTGAATATTTGATAAGATTGATTTGAACTGACTTGATGAAGATTTTATTGAAGCGTCACTAGACAATAGACCATTCAATGTAGATAATAAAATGGTTGTCCTTCCATGTACAACCCATTTCATATGTTGATATATACTTATCTTAGAAAAATACATCAAAAACATAATTATATGTCATAACAGATTGTTATGAAAGCCTGTAACGAAGTACCATGTGGGTAATAACCCAATGTATGTAATGTATTTAACTTTGTATACCTTTGAATGTAATTATTCAATTTAATCCTTTCATTTTGCGCGCTGCTGTTAAATGATTAAGAGTGATCTCCCCTTTTTTTCAAGATCATGAATCTAAGTTCAAGGCCCCAGATGGACATAGTGATACAGTAAAACAGGTATCTGGTAAGCATTTAAGTGTTATTGAATAGTTTAATTTTGTTGTTGTCATTGTTATTTTCCTAAATAGTATTGTCTTGTCCTTCTAACATTTGTCAATGATTCTATCACGTTAGTAACTAAAGTTAAAATCACAAACCAGTTTGATATACCTTTATTAATTACCAACGAAGGCAACAAATATTGTCTTTCATATTTTAAATCGACACCCTAGGAGACAATATCACTTTATCATAGTTATGACAAGTATATTTGATGATGGGCAATATCTATTGTGTTTTATATTTAAGAAGATGCCCAAGGACAAAGGTAATCACTTTATCAACAACACTTATATTCCTTGACTTCATATCATAAAGAAGGAGATGGAAGCTGATTCTCCCCCAACATTTAAATTAGAATAACATTCACAGCTAGTTATCGGCATACTGCTCAGGTGATGTTTGCACTCATCTGTAACATATTTTGACATGGTATAACAGGTATAACCAGCCCGCTTGGAATTAGAATAACATTCATAGCTAGCTATTGACGTACACTCTAGCTCAGGATATACACAAGTGTATGCACACAGGCATAGTATGGCATGGACAAAGTATACTAGACAAGGTTGCTGATGAACAACATGTATACAGCTATGACTTGTGCTGCATTGGATTATCATGTGTATCTCTAATCAAAGTATACATAATATACATATGACAAACTGTTTTTATTTTTTATTGGTCATATTTTGATATATTTTATATGTTGATATATACTTATCTTAGAAAAATACATCAAAGACATTTGGTAATAACATAATATTGTTATGAAAGCCTGTGACGAAGTACCACGTGGGTAATAACCCAATGTATGTAATGTATGTAACTTTGTATACCTTTGAATGTAATTATTAGATTGAATCCTTACATTTTGCGCGCTGCTGTTAAATGATTAAGAGTGATCTCCCCTTTTTTTCAAGATCATGAATCTAAGTTCAAGGCCCCAGATGGACATAGTGATACAGTAAAACAGGCATCTGGTAAGCATTTAAGTGTTATTGAATAGTTTAATTTTGTTGTTGTCATTGTTGTTTTCCTAAATAGTATTGTCTTGTCCTTCTAACCATTTTTCAATGATTCTATCACGTTAGTAACTAAGTTTAAATCACAAACCAGTTTGATATACCTTTATTAATTACCAACGAAGGCAACAAATATCGTCTTTCATATTTTAAATCGACACCCTAGGAGACAATATCACTTTATCATAGTTATGACAAGTATATTTGATGATGGGCAATATCTATTGTGTTTTATATTTAAGAAGATGCCCAAGGACAAAGGTAATCACTTTATCAACAACACTTATATTCCTTGACTTCATATCATAAAGAAGGAGATGGAAGCTGATTCTCCCCCAACATTTAAATTAGAATAACATTCACAGCTAGTTATCGGCATACTGCTCAGGTGATGTTTGCACTCATCTGTAACATATTTTGACATGGTATAACAGGTATAACCAGCCCGCTTGGAATTAGAATAACATTCATAGCTAGCTATTGACGTACACTCTAGCTCAGGATATACACAAGTGTATGCACACAGGCATAGTATGGCATGGACAAAGTATACTAGACAAGGTTGCTGATGAACAACATGTATACAGCTATTACTTGTGCTGCATTGGATTATCATGTGTATCTCTAATCAAAGTATACATAATATACATATGACAAACTGTTTTTATTTTTTATTGGTCATATTTTGATATATATTTATATGTTGATATATACTTATCTTAGAAAAATACATCAAAGACATTTGGTAATAACATAATATTGTTATGAAAGCCTGTGACGAAGTACCACGTGGGTAATAACCCAATGTATGTAATGTATGTAACTTTGTATACGTTTGAATGTAATTATTAGATTGAATCCTTACATTTTGCGCGCTGCTGTTAAATGATTAAGAGTGATCTCCCCTTTTTTTCAAGATCATGAATCTAAGTTCAAGGCCCCAGATGGACATAGTGATACAGTAAAACAGGTATCTGGTAAGCATTTAAGTGTTATTGAATGTTTTAATTTTGTTGTTGTCATTGTTATTTTCCTAAATAGAATTGTCTTGTCCTTCTAACATTTGTCAATGATTCTATCACGTTAGTAACTAAGTTTAAATCACAAACCAGTTTGATTTACCTTTATTAATTACCAACGAAGGCAACAAATATCGTCTTTTATATTTTAAATCGACACCCTAGGAGACAATATCACTTTATCATAGTTATGACAAGTATATTTGATGATGGGCAATATCTATTGTGTTTTATATTTAAGAAGATGCCCAAGGACAAAGGTAATCACTTTATCAACAACACTTATATTCCTTGACTTCATATCATAAAGAAGGAGATGGAAGCTGATTCTCCCCCAACATTTAAATTAGAATAACATTCACAGCTAGTTATCGGCATACTGCTCAGGTGATGTTTGCACTCATCTGTAACATATTTTGACATGGTATAACAGGTATAACCAGCCCGCTTGCAATTAGAATAACATTCATAGCTAGCTATTGACGTACACTCTAGCTCAGGATATACACAAGTGTATGCACACAGGCATAGTATGGCATGGACAAAGTATACTAGACAAGGTTGCTGATGAACAACATGTATACAGCTATGACTTGTGCTGCATTGGATTATCATGTGTATCTCTAATCAAATTATACATAATATACATATGACAAACTGTTTTTATTTTTTATTGGTCATATTTTGATATATTTTATATGTTGATATATACTTATCTTAGAAAAATACATCAAAGACATATGTGTCATAACATAATATTGTTATGAAAGCCTGTGACGAAGTACCACGTGGGTAATAACCCAATGTATGTAATGTATGTAACTTTGTATACGTTTGAATGTAATTATTAGATTGAATCCTTACATTTTGCGCGCTGCTGTTAAATGATTAAGAGTGATCTCCCCTTTTTTTCAAGATCATGAATCTAAGTTCAAGGCCCCAGATGGACATAGTGATACAGTAAAACAGGTATCTGGTAAGCATTTAAGTGTTATTGAATAGTTTAATTTTGTTGTTGTCATTGTTGTTTTCCTAAATAGTATGGTCTTGTCCTTCTAACAATTTTTCAATGATTCTATCACGTTAGTAACTAAGTTTAAATCACAAACCAGTTTGATATACCTTTATTAATTACCAACGAAGGCAACAAATATCGTCTTTCATATTTTAAATCGACACCCTAGGAGACAATATCACTTTATCATAGTTATGACAAGTATATTTGATGATGGGCAATATCTATTGTGTTTTATATTTAAGAAGATGCCCAAGGACAAAGGTAATCACTTTATCAACAACACTTATATTCCTTGACTTCATATCATAAAGAAGGAGATGGAAGCTGATTCTCCCCCAACATTTAAATTAGAATAACATTCACAGCTAGTTATCGGCATACTGCTCAGGTGATGTTTGCACTCATCTGTAACATATTTTGACATGGTATAACAGGTATAACCAGCCCGCTTGGAATTAGAATAACATTCATAGCTAGCTATTGACGTACACTCTAGCTCAGGATATACACAAGTGTATGCACACAGGCATAGTATGGCATGGACAAAGTATACTAGACAAGGTTGCTGATGAACAACATGTATACAGCTATGACTTGTGCTGCATTGGATTATCATGTGTATCTCTAATCAAATTATACATAATATACATATGACAAACTGTTTTTATTTTTTATTGGTCATATTTTGATATATTTTATATGTTGATATATACTTATCTTAGAAAAATACATCAAAGACATATGTGTCATAACATAATATTGTTATGAAAGCCTGTGACGAAGTACCACGTGGGTAATAACCCAATGTATGTAATGTATGTAACTTTGTATACGTTTGAATGTAATTATTAGATTGAATCCTTACATTTTGCGCGCTGCTGTTAAATGATTAAGAGTGATCTCCCCTTTTTTTCAAGATCATGAATCTAAGTTCAAGGCCCCAGATGGACATAGTGATACAGTAAAACAGGCATCTGGTAAGCATTTAAGTGTTATTGAATAGTTTAATTTTGTTGTTGTCATTGTTGTTTTCCTAAATAGTATTGTCTTGTCCTTCTAACCATTTTTCAATGATTCTATCACGTTAGTAACTAAGTTTAAATCACAAACCAGTTTGATATACCTTTATTAATTACCAACGAAGGCAACAAATATCGTCTTTCATATTTTAAATCGACACCCTAGGAGACAATATCACTTTATCATAGTTATGACAAGTATATTTGATGATGGACAATATCTATTGTGTTTTATATTTAAGAAGATGCCCAAGGACAAAGGTAATCACTTAATCAACAACACTTATATTCCATGACGTCATATCATAAAGAAGGAGATGGAAGCTGATTCTCCCCAACATTTAAATTAGAGTCACATTCACAGCTAGTTATCGGCATACTGCTCAGGTGATGTTTGCACTCATCTGTAACATATTATGACATGGTATAGCAGGCATAACCAGCCCGCTTGGAATTAGAATAACATTCATAGCTAGCTATCGACATACACTCTAGCTCAGGATATACACAAGTGTATGCACACAGGCATAGTATGGCATGGACAAAGTATATTAGACAAGATTGCTGATGAACAACATGTATACAGCTATGAATTGTGCTGCATTGGATTATCATGTGTATCTCTAATCAAATTATACATAATTTACATATGACAAACTGTTTGTATTTTTTATTGGTCATATTTTGATATATTTCATATGTTGATATTATACTTATCTTAAAAAAATACATCACAGACATATAGGTGATAACAGATTGTTATGAAAGCCTGTAACAAAGTACCACGTGGGTAATAAACCAATGTATGTAATGTATGTAACTTTGTATACGTTTGAATGTAATTATTAGATTGAATCCTTACATTTTGCGTTCTGCTGTTAAATGATTAAGAGTGATCTCCCCTTTTTTCAAGATCATCAATCTAAGTTCAAGGCCCCAGATGGACATAGTGATACAGTAAAACAGGTATCTGGTAAGCATTTAAGTGTTATTGAATGGTTTAATTTTTTTGTTGTCATTGTTATTTTCCTAAATAGTATTGTCTTGTCCTTCTAACATTTGTCAATGATTCTATCACGTTAGTAACTAAGTTAAAATCACAAACCAGTTTGATATACCTTTATTAATTACCAACGAAGGCAACAAATATTGTCTTTCATATTTTAAATCGACACCCTAGGAGACAATATCACTTTTCATAGTTATGACAAGTATATTTGATGATGGGCAATATCTATTGTGTTTTATATTTAAGAAGATGCCCAAGGACAAAGGTAATCACTTTATCAACAACACTTATATTCCTTGACTTCATATCATAAAGAAGGAGATGGAAGCTGATTCTCCCCCAACATTTAAATTAGAATAACATTCACAGCTAGTTATCGGCATACTGCTCAGGTGATGTTTGCACTCATCTGTAACATATTTTGACATGGTATAACAGGTATAATCAGCCCGGTTGGAATTAGAATAACATTCATAGCTAGCTATTGACGTACACTCTAGCTCAGGATATACACAAGTGTATGCACACAGGCATAGTATGGCATGGACAAAGTATATTAGACAAGATTGCTGATGAACAACATGTATACAGCTATGAATTGTGCTGCATTGGATTATCATGTGTATCTCTAATCAAATTATACATAATTTACATATGACAAACTGTTTTTATTTTTTATTGGTCATATTTTGATATATTTCATATGTTGATATATACTTATCTTAAAAAAATACATCACAGACATATAGGTGATAACAGATTGTTATGAAAGCCTGTAACAAAGTACCACGTGGGTAATAAACCAATGTATGTAATGTATGTAACTTTGTATACGTTTGAATGTAATTATTAGATTGAATCCTTACATTTTGCGTTCTGCTGTTAAATGATTAAGAGTGATCTCCCCTTTTTTCAAGATCATGAATCTAAGTTCAAGGCCCCAGATGGACATAGTGATACAGTAAAACAGGTATCTGGTAAGCATTTAAGTGTTATTGAATGTTTTAATTTTGTTGTTGTGGTCATTGTTATTTTCCTAAATAGTATTGTTTTCTCCTTCTGACCATTTGTGTGAAAGTGTTTTTATTCTTAAAAAGACGGTCCTATCGGGGTATTTTTTTATGGAAATGAAATTCGAGAGGATATTCCCGTTTACACATATATGCTGTTAATACATGATTAAAAGATTGTAAGATATTAATGAAGTTAATACTTTGATGACTTGACATTTCACAACTCGATAAAGACAAGCGAACATGCGTTGAAAAATAAAAACAATAAGAACTGAGGCCATTCATCGCGCTGCAAGTGGGGAAAATTTTGCTACAGCCTAATAGCATATTGTTTTTTAGTTTTATGATTCTTTACGAGTGAATGGTTTGGTATTTTAACGAGCGAAAGCGAGTTAAATACCCATGCCATTCACGAGTTTCATAAACATGTTATCAAACGGGACCGAGTTTAGTATTTGATTTACTACTCAATGATTTAAATAGCGCTGAATTGCAAGAAAATCGTTGTTAATGATGCTCAATTGCAAATAAGTAACCCGCTATTGCAGTCGCGCGGCTAACATTGTGATGTCAACCGAACAAATGATTATGACGTTAAGGCCGCTCGCAGTGGTATCACACATGTGTGTAGCCAACTCAATGTTATCTAATCAGTGATCTCACCACGGTTGAGTAATAATATGTGAATATTATATCAGTGTATATGTTTTATTATTACAACAAATTACAATTAGGTTCAATATAGCGTGTTTTCATTTCACAAAATGACAATAAACAAAGATGACGGATGCTGCCGATAGATCAGTGATAGAACTTTCCCTTTAAGTTGAATATGATGCTCTGTCTCTCTCCAGGGCGCATCGCGGAATGGGAAACTGACGGGCATATACATCTGAAATCGATGAACGACCTCGGAGTGCCCACGACTGGGTTCTACAAGATAACATATGAGGTGAAGGCGTGTGGCAACGCTTATATTTTTCTCTCGGAAACATCATCCTTCAATAACAAAAAAGGAAAATATTTCCTAATCATGCTTGCAACAGGCAACAGGAAACGTATGAACGGGATTAAAGACAGCTGTGTGAAATGTGCCAAGTTCGATCAGTATGTGGAGAAGAGGACGACCAGGTGTGAGAAGTTCACCTCCTTCTTCGTGAATTGGGACAACAAGGGCTCTATTCAAGTCGGGGAAGGGATGGACGAGACGAACGATAGCAACATTTTTCTAAGATACAAGAGTAAAAATAAATTTGAGATAAACTATCTGGGCATTATGTCTTTAAAGCACAAAGCCACCTGGAGGTTTCGAGTTGGTAAGTGTGTTTAAATGATTTTAAAACATATTTCCGTATCAATGGTAGGCTATAATATAACATGGTGAATATAAACCAGGTAAATCATATTCCAAGTTCTTTTACGATATATAGACGTAACAAAATGTATATTTATCAACCAAAACATTGTTCCACGAGAGACGACTTGTATGTGATCAAGCAATATCTCCTAGGAGATATCGTTTTGGCAGAAGATTTTGTACAATACCCTGTCACCATTAACTACATGACATCAAAATGTTTTACATCATCGAGTAATGACATCACAATTCTATGACGTCATAAACACGATGATGTCATAATGCATTGACATCACAACATGACAGAGATGTGCTTAGAGATGTACACTATTTTCATTTAGACGTAATAAGAACTATTTTGGATGGTAAATAGAATCACAGTTAACCAATATCATTTAAATTTAGCAAAGATGGGTGCAACCCGCTCTATAGGCAACCTGCTTCATGGTTGAATAATCTGTGTATTTGGAGGGTCGATTCCTTGTCGAATCTGAGTTGTTAAAGCGGTGGTGCTACCTTCGTCAGGTGCCTCTGTTCAACAAACAATACTCAGAATTGGCAGATAACTTTAAAGCACCTAATCGTCACCTGAGAACCAGACTGTTCGAACTCCACAGAACCTTGTTCTGAGATAATCGATCTAGAAGTTTTGAATATCCGTACTTTAATAACTATGCTACGAAATTCCTTAAAAAATTTTAACATATGTAAAATGCTTCATTCTAAGACGGAAAATATGAAAATATGGTTCCAAAATATTATAATATCCCCAAAACACTACAAAAACATAACAACACCGTATCAGTAATTGAGGACAATAAAAGCTCAATGGGTTATGAAATGCATGGAAGACTTCAACCAAACAACTCTGCCCCCTTTATCCCCATACCATAGCGCCTGACTCAGTGCACCAATATACCCAGCTGAGCACCAATACAAAAGGCGTAGTTAGACCTAAACAGTACCTCATGGCTGCTGTTGCGTGGTGTATGAAATGATAGGGGGACATAATGATAATGGGGGTGTGTGAGGGTGGTGTAAAGCTTAAGTGTTCCCTCCTATTTATCTGTGCTGCAGACATGAAATTTAGACTCCTTTGGAAGCTCCAATATCATAGGGATATACAGCAATTATCCTAAAGTTGGTAAAATATTTAGATAAAGAAATTAAAGAATATACCCTCGAAACCCCTTTTTGTCAGGAAAGATAATGATGATGATATTGGAAAATTAAAGCCTTGCACTTAGTTATGTTTGATGATGTAGACTAGAAGTATATTTTAAATAACATTAAGAAAGTTTTAATATAACTGTGTCTAGTTTACATGTAGAAAAGTGTATAATAATCCTACCCCAAACTCCTAAATAGCTCCATTGACTCTTTACCCCATCAGGAATTACGTTAGTTAACTAACATATCAAATAAAAGTTAAGACATGACTGTTCACTCAAGTTTCTAGTTTTACACACATTCTGTACCAGCCCATATACGATTTAACGATGATCTCTCTCCTTTCAGCAAGGTCAACACAATGCAAATATACAATATGCACACCTTGGATTCCAGTAAAAGGCCATCGTGTTTCACAGCCAGTGTATAATATACTTTAAATGTTGTTTTCTCCACAGTTATTTAATGTGTTCCACGCATGAAATTCAGTATGTTTGACAAATAATAGAACAGAATTAAAACCAAAAGTAGTAAATTGGAAATTCTACCATAACTTTGCAAAATAGTCGTTTCTGATTGGCTACTGTGAAAACTCAGAGACAGTATAATTTGGTTATACAGTGCTCTGTTTACTTTATCTTTTGGGCAAGAAGACGCTTGTTGCCAGGCAACAATAGCGAATGCTTTAATTCTCTGAATACTTGAATGCTCGAAAATAATTTTATATGAGTTGTTGCTGTGTACAAAATGACATAAATAAAAATTATGATAATAAATCTGAAACCGATCAAACTGAGACCCTAAACGGCGAAAGTTAACCATCCAATTCGAAAAATCTGTCATTCAACAACCTTACATTTCAGAAACGTTCCCGAATAAATTCATTTCGGATGACAAAAGGGTTAAAGGAGCTAAACAATTAAATCTCCAATCCGCACCTAACATACCCCCTCGCACCTATTACATACCCCCTTGGTCACTTGATCAGCAGTGAAGGCTGTCCTAATTAAACAGTGCATGCATTGACTATCCAGTGTTAGGTGTCTAGGGATTATGATTTTTGGCATGATGGTGCAACTATTTTATTATAAGTGTAAATAAATTGAGATCGTTTGATTTCCTGGTTACAATCATTTTAATAATGAAATAAATAAATAAAATAAAATGTGAAACGAGGTTTGAGGATTGTCACCCCTGTCACGTGTATATTTGGCGGGGAATATTATTCTGAAAAGTTCAGATTCATATGTCTATTTGTTTTAGAGAAAAGTTGGTTCAAAGGTTTAAAACACAATGTCTGCCCCGGTCATATTCGAGGAGGGTCAGGCCCAAATTTACAAACTTTGACCCCCTAGGAGCTAGGCACCTTTCCATAAAATTTCAACTTTGGGGAGAAGTAAAAATAGTCGAGATCTTATTGTCTCTTCTGACCTTTCAGGTTTCAGTTTCTCATAAGTTTGTATCATACCTGAAGAGGAGCAAAATGAAGGTTTGAAGGAAAAAACCCAGTCACAAATTTGAGATGTGTGTGTATGGTGATGTGGTGCGGAGTTGGGGTGGTTTTAAGGACCAAATGTACTGACTTAATTCTTTATGGTACAGTGTGTTACATTTTGAAAGGGGTCGGGGGTATCAACTGGTTACTACTATAAGCAAACTTGGCCATATAGTTCCTCATAGTTTCCATGTCACCATTACTCCACAATAAATCAGGGAGCATTTGAATGTTTTATTGACATATTCTAAAAACCAAAACTTTTAATTCTATTTTGAACTATATTTATTGTTGTAAGTATCAGTTAAACATAAATGTATATATTAACATTTTAAAATGAATCATTTCTGAATATATTGATATTATCATGCGAATTAGTGTCCAATTCGAATGAAGCAAACAAGCTATCATTTCTAAAATTGTGGAGGAATTAGAATGATATAATGCATCCATCTGGATACATTTAATACTTTACATTAAATGAATAGTAAATAATAATATATAATAAATTAGTTAATGGTTCTTGAACGTATTAAACAAACACCTAAATATAAAAAACATTGCACAGAAAATATATCCAAGTTACTAAAATGATGAATGTTCAATCTCCATTCGTAAATTTATGACCATCGATCAGATGCCAGGTATTTTTCAAAATTTTCAATTAAGGCTTAACAGTTTATTATTTTCAACATTAATATCATACTATTGCATTGAAATAGGAGGAAAATAGATGACATCAATATTACAGCAACAAGATAATCAACAGTTCTAAATTGTTCTACAATGTATGTCCATGTCACGTGACCAAACCTAAAGTGGCGATTGGCTTGGTACACAAAACAGTCTGAATCTTAACAGCTTATTAGATGACTGGAGTAAGAACAAATGAAAAGTGTCGAAAATGAGCTTCCAAGCTGTATATCCCCCTACAAATTAGAATACACCCTCCAAAGTGCCAAGAACAAATCAACTCAATTTTCGCCAAAAGTGGAGATAGAACTCTCTAGTTCTCAGGTTTACGTGGTGTGGCATCTAGCAACAATGAGCGCAACCCGGTGTATAGGTGACCTGCATAATCTGAGTGTTTGGAGGGTCGATTCCCTGTCGAATGCGGGGATGTGATTTGTAAACCGGTGGTGCTACCTTCGTCAGGTGCCTCTGTTCAACAAACAATACAAGGTTTTACTTGTTATGGAATTGAAGACAAGTTGACAGATAACTTTAAAGTGCCCAATGCAGCATTAAGGATAAATGTTCCAAAACATTTGATAAAGAAAAAGGAACGATGTTGGTCCTCACCAAATGTTTATAATGTACGAGTGTGCATTGGGTTTTCCCCTCACTGGTGTGGAATTAAGTGCAGAATAAATATACTCACTGTCATAACTTTGAAAGATGGAAGGGGAGTCGAGATTTGTTTCCTTTGTTTCAATGTAAATAATATAATGGTTGTCTCTCCATGTACAACCCATTTCATATGTTGATATACACTTATCTTAGAAAAATACATCAAAGACATATGTGTCATAACAGATTGTTATGAGAGCCTGTAACGAAACCCAATGTATGTAATGTATTTAACTTTGTATACGTTTAAATGTAATTATTCAATTTAATCCTTTCATTTTGCGTTCTGCTGTTAAATGATTAAGAGTGATCTCCCCTTTTTTTCAAGATCATGAATCTAAGTTCAAGGCCCCAGATGGACATAGTGATACAGTAAAACAGGTATCTGGTAAGCATTTAAGTGTTATTGAATGTTTTTAATTAAGGATTAAGCCATAAGGTTGAATCCTTATTGTTATTGGCGTGTTTGTTTGTTTGTTTTTTTATTATTTGCACCGATTTTGTGACAGCGATTCAGCAAAAACGGCTGCAGATAATTCAACCAAACTTTGCACTCTGACAGCCCGTACTAACCACACGACACCGCAAGCTTTTGAGCCCAATTGTTTAAACCATCAAAGGTCCAGTTCAAATCCAAATTTTGATTTTTAACATGGGAAATATTTTTGCAACTGATGCGCAATGACCATGCGAGCAAAAAAGTAAATCATGGCAAATTCGTAAGTCACGTAGTTTTGCCGCCATTTTGATTTTAGACACATTTTACAATTTTCCGACCCTTGGCAATCTTCTCCTCTGAAGATACTAGCATCTAAGAGCTCAAACTTGCATATATGTGCAGCTAAATGGTTGGTGATTAAACGATAGTCCAAAGCATTAAGCGAACTCCTTATCCTTTTTTCACAGTGACCTTTCAAAGTCCGAAAATTTTTTGAAATTGCAAACTTCAAAGGGAGATACATGTAATTAAAAAACCTACCCACCGAATTGAAAGATTTTTTCAGGTGAGAAAGACATGACCATAAATCAATAATAAAATCGCTCGCGTACAGTCATTTTCGGTCATAATAAAGAAAAACTTTAACATGGGGAATTGTTTTAAATCCACTTAGAGACCTGAAACAGTTTGCAAAGGATGCGCAAGGACAATATGAGCAAAGAAGTAAATCATGACAAAGTTGTAGCTTTCGTATTTTAGCCGCCATTTTGATTTTCTTCAAATTTATCTGATTTTGTCATGTTAAATTTGGGTCTAAATAATCCCAGATACATACTAGAGACTCGCAAATTGTTTCTAAAGATGCTTAATAACTAGACAAGCAAAATATGTTACCATTGCGAAGTCGTAGGTCACGTGGTTTCGACGCCATATTGAATTTTAACCTTTTTTGATCATGCACTTTTGAGGAAACACCACTTTGAAGATAGTTGCATCTAAGCGCTGAAACTTAGATCTATATGCAGCTGAAGCATTCGGGAATAACAAGTTTGTTATATTTTGAGTAAACTGCAAATACTTGTTTCACAATCACCTTTCAATTTTATGTTACTTTTGAATATTTGATAAGTTTGATTTGAACTGACTTGATGAAGATGTTATTGAAGCGTCACTAGACAATAGACCACTCCTAATTTTATTTTCAGTAATTTCTATTGTAGAGGCATTGGACATAGCTACGAACTTTTACTTCAACCCGGAAGCAATTCAAAGACAATGCAGTCCATTTCATTTTTATGTGTAAACAGAGGAAATTCGTTTTGACATACATTGTGTTGCTGGGGGGTCAGTCCTGCTAAACATTATATATGGTGTTATTGTATCGTGAATAACTGACTGTTGCTGAAAATTACCAATTTGAAGATAGTCGACTCAGGATAATGACAATATATATGTAAAAGTAGTTCTGATCGAAAACCGGACACTGCACCACGATTAACGTACATTTATTAGCCAACGTAATATTGGAAACCTATTTACATCACACACAAATACGACAATGTAGGTTTATATCTGTGGATGTCAATGGGAGGTGTAGACTGTAATTTCGGTTCTGCATATTTATAATGATGTTGTTGTTCATGCTGAAATAACCTACACATTTCAAATGTCATTTGCTGTACAATAATGTATGTTGACGTAATTGCATCAATACATAATTATTCTTCCAAGAACAAAGAAGTGATCTGGGACAAAATATAAAAAACCCAGCACACTTTTCTGAAAAGTGTTGCCAATATTATTTTTTTAGATGAGCAAAAGCTAAAAAAAATTAAATCAAATTTAAAAAGAAAACAAAATATTTCAAATTATATTTTGTTTTCTATTTAAATTTGATTTCTTTTTTTAGCTTTTGCTCGTCTAAAAAATTCATATTGGCAACACTTTTCAGAATAGTGTGCTGGGTTTTTTTTTCAGTTAAATTTCTTTGAATATTTTTTTCCATGTAACAAATAAGCTGATGTCATAAAACTTTCAGGTACGTTAGCCTTTATCCAAAATTAGTCTATGACATAGGCCGATTTTGGATTTTCAACTTCTTCCAAGAGATTTCTGTCCAATTGGCAACACTTTTCAGAATAGTGTGCTGGGTTTTTTTTCAGTTAAATTTCTTTGAATATTTGTTTAAATGTAACAAATAAGCTGATGTCATAAAACTTTCAGGTACGTTAGCCTGTATCCAAAATTAGTCTATGACATAGGCCGATTTTGGATTTTCAACTTCTTCCAAGAGATTTCTGTCCAATAAGTTACAAATTGAAATCTCAATTTCTGGAAAACTGTATCAGACAATTTCACAAAACCTTTACCAAACTAAGTACAGTAAGAACAGGTTGCCATGGCGACCGTACAGCAGGCTGTAAAAAAAAGGATTTTTGACAAAGGGACATTTTTCAAAAACGGTCACGTGGATTTAGCAACCATTTTGATTTTCTTTGAATTTGACATGTAAAGAGACGTGCTAGAGACTTGAAACCTTTTTCAAAATATATGCAATTACGTTTGGAAGATGTCCTTATTCATTATCTTTGAATTAAATAAAACATTTAACCGCTGAATCAGCTTGTCATCACTTGTGACTATATTTTTCTTTTGTCATTGTTATTTTTCTAAAGAGTATTGTCTTGTCCTTCTAACATTTGTCAATGATTATATCACGTGAGGAACTAAGTTTAAATCACAAACCAGTTTGATATAATTAATTACCAACGAAGGCAAAACATATCGTCTTTCATATTTTAAATCGACACCCTAGGAAACAATATCACTTTATCATAGTTATGACAAGTATTTTTGATGATGGGCAATATCTATTGTGTTTTATATTTAAGAAGATGCCCAAGGACAAAGGTAATCACTTAATCAACAACACTTATATTCCATGACGTCATATCATAAAGAAGGAGATGGAAGCTGATTCTCCCCCAACATTTAAATTAGAATAACATTCACAGCTAGTTATCGGCATACTGCTCAGGTGATGTTTGCACTCATCTGTAACATATTATGACATGGTATAACAGGTATAACCAGCCCGCTTGGAATTAGAATTACATTCATAGCTAGCTATCGACATACACTCTAGCTCAGAATATACACAAATGTATGCACACAGGCATAGTATGGCATTGACAAAGTATACTAGACAAGGATGCTGTTGAACAACATGTATACAGCTATGACTTGTGTTGCACTGGATTATCAAGTGTATCTCTAATCAAATTATACATAATATACATATGACAAACTGTTTGTATTTGTTATTGGTCAAAACAGTTTTATTTTACTGTTTCTAGTTCAAATACAGTTCTATTGTTTTATGCCCAGTGAAGACTGTATAGTATTAATCTTATAGGTTTGGTTCAACACGAGCAAACTCATCATATCAACAAAGTCTATGTCGGCCCCATTCAGCCATTTCAGAAATTGTTTTTATTCTTAAGTTGAATATGATGATCTGTCTCTCTTCAGAGCGAATTGTGGAATGGGAAACTAACGGGCAATTACGTCTAAAACTGATGAACGACCTCGGAGTGCCCGTGACTGGGTTCGACAAGATATTATTTGAGGTGAAGGCGTGTGCCGATGCTAACATTATTCTCTCGGAAACATCATCCTTCAGCGACAAAAAAGGGAAATATTTCTTAATCATACTTGCAACAGGCAACAGGAGACGTATGAACGGGATCAAAGACAGCTGTATGAAATGTGCCGAGTTCGACCAGCATGTAGGGAAAACGACGACTAGGTGTCAGAAGTTCACCTCCTTCTTCATAAAATGGGACAACCAGGGCTCTATTCAAGTCGGTGAAGGGATGGACGAGACGAGCGATAGCAACATTTTTCTGAGATACAAGAGTAAAAATAAATTTGAGATACATTATCTATACATTAGGTCTAAGAAGCACAAAGCCACCTGGAGGTTTCCCGTTGGTAAGTGTATTTAAATGATTTACAAACATCTTTCCGTATCAATGGTAGGCTATTATATAAAAGATGGTGAATATAAACCAGGCGAATTCTATCCAAGTTCTTTTACGCTAAATAGTTGTAAAATGGTGTTTATATACATGTATTATACTTAACCCGGAAAGTATGAAGTGTCGATGACACATGGTCCTGTGCAAAGCACAGTTGACCACTATCATTGAACTTGAGCAACAACGAGCGCAACCCGGTGTATACGTGACCTGCATAATCTGAGTGTTTGGAGGGTCGATTCCCTGTCGAATGCGGGGATGTGATTTGTAAACCGGTGGTGCTACCTTCGTCAGGTGCCTCTGTTCAACAAACAATACAAGGTTTTACTTGTTATGGAATTGAAGACAATTTGACAGATAACTTTAAAGTGCCCAATTCAGCATTTAGGATAAATGTTCCAAAACATTTGATAAAGAAAAAGGAACGATGTTGGTCCTCACCAAAGGTTTATACAATACGAGTGTGCATTGAGTTTTCACCTTACTGGTGTGGAATTAAGTGCAGAATAAATATACTCACTGTCATAGCTTAGAAAGATGGACGGGGAGCCGAGACTTGTTTGCTTTGTTTCAATGTAGATAAATTAATGGTTGTCTCTCCATGTACAACCCATTTCATATGTTGATATATACTTATCTTAGAAAAATACATCAAAGACATATGTGTGAGAACAGATTGTTATAAAAGCCTGTAACGAAGTACCACGTGGGTAATAACCCAATGTATGTAATGTATTTAACGTTGTAAACGTTTGAATGTAATTATTAGATTGAATCCTTACATTTTGCGTTCTGCTGTTAAATGATTAAGAGTGATCTCCCCTTTTTTTCAAGATCATGAATCTAAGTTCAACGCCCCAGATGGACATAGTGATACAGTAAAACAGGTATCTGGTAAGCATTTAAGTGTTATTGAATGTTTTAATTTGTTTGTTGTCATTGTTATTTTCCTAAATAGTATTGTCTTGTCCTTCTAACATTTGTCAATGATTCTATCACGTTAGTAACTAAGTTAAAATCACAAACCAGTTTGATATTCCTTTATTAATTACCAACGAAGGCAAAAAATATTGTCTTTCATATTTTAAATCGACACCCTAGGAGACAATATCACTTTATCATAGTTATGGCAAGTATATTTGATGATGGGCAATATCTATTGTGTTTTATATTTAAGAAGATGCCCAAGGACAAAGGTAATCACTTAATCGACAACACTTATATTCCGTGACTTCATATCATAAGGAAGGAGATGGAAGCTGATTCTCCCCCAACATTTAAATTAGAATAACATTTACAGCTAGTTATCGGCATACTGCTCAGGTGATGTTTGCACTCATCTGTAACATATTATGACATGGTATAACAGGTATAACCAGCCCGCTTGGAATTAGAATAACATTCATAGCTAGCTATCGACATACACTCTAGCTCAGGATATACACAAGTGTATGCACACAGGCATAGTATGGCATGGACAAAGTATACTAGACAAGGTTGCTGATGAACAACATGCATACAGCTATGAATTGTGCTGCATTGGATTATCATGTGTATCTCTAATCAAATTATACATAATTTACATATGACAAACTGTTTGTATTTTTTATTGGTCATATTTTGATATATTTCATATGTTGATATATACTTATCTTAGAAAAATACATCAAAGACATATGTGTCATAACATATTGTTATGAAAGCCTGTAACGAAGTACCACGTGGGTAATAACCCAATGTATGTAATGTATTTAACTTTGTATATGTTTGAACGTAATTAGTCAATTTAATCGTTACATTTTGCGCGCTGCTGTTAAATGATTAAGGGTGATCTCCCCTTTTTTCAAGATCATGAATCTAAGTTCAAGGCCCCAGATGGACATAGTGATACAGTAAAACAGGTATCTGGTAAGCATTTAAGTGTTATTGAATGTTTTTGATTTTCTTCTGTCATTGTTATGTTCCTTAATAGTATTGTCTTGTCCTTCTAACATTTGTCAATGATTCTATCACGTTAGTAACTAAACTTAAATCACAAACCAGTTTGATATACCTTTATTAATTACCAACGAAGGCAACAAATATCGTCTTTCATATTTTAAATCGACACCCTAGGAGACAATATCACTTTATCAAAGTCATGACAAGTATATTTGATGATGGGCAATATCTATTGTGTTTTATATTTAAGAAGATGCCCAAGGACAAAGGTAATCACTTTATCAACAACACTTATATTCCGTGACTTCATATCATAAAGAAGGAGATGGAAGCTGATTCTCCCCCAACATTTAAATTAGAATAACATTCACAGCTAGTTATCGGCATACTGCTCAGGTGATGTTTGCACTCATCTGTAACATATTTTGACATGGTATAACAGGTATAACCAGCCCGCTTGCAATTAGAATAACATTCATAGCTAGCTATTGACGTACACTCTAGCTCAGGATAAACACATGTGTATGCACACAGGCATAGTATGGCATGGACAAAGTATACTAGACAAGGTTGCCGATGAACAACATGTATACAGCTATGACTTGTGCTGCATTGGATTATCATGTGTATCTCTAATCAAATTATACATAATTTACATATGACAAACTGTTTTTTTTTTTTATTGGTCATATTTTGATATATTTTATATGTTGATATATACTTATCTTAGAAAGATACATCAAAGACATATGTGTCATAACATAATATTGTTATGAAAGCCTGTGACGAAGTACCACGTGGGTAATAACCCAATGTATGTAATGTATGTAACTTTGTATACGTTTGAATGTAATTATTAGATTGAATCCTTACATTTTGCGCGCTGCTGTTAAATGATTAAGAGTGATCTCCCCTTTTTTTCAAGATCATGAATCTAAGTTCAAGGCCCCAGATGGACATAGTGATACAGTAAAACAGGTATCTGGTAAGCATTTATGTGTTATTGAATAGTTTAATTTTGTTGTTGTCATTGTTGTTTTCCTAAATAGTGTTGTCTTGTCCTTCTAACCATTGTTCAATGATTCTATCACGTTAGTAACTAAGTTTAAATCACAAACCAGTTTGATATACCTTTATTAATTACCAACGAAGGCAACAAATATCGTCTTTCATATTTTAAATCGACGCCCTAGGAGACAATATCACTTTATCATAGTTATGACAAGTATATTTGATGATGGGCAATATCTATTGTGTTTTATATTTAAGAAGATGTCCAAGGACAAAGGTAATCACTTAATCAACAACACTTATATTCCATGACGTCATATCATAAGGAAGGAGATGGAAGCTGATTCTCCCCCAACATTTAAATTAGAATAACATTCACAGTTAGTTATCGGCATACTGCTCAGGTGATGTTTGCACTCATCTGTAACATATTATGACATGGTATAACAGGTATAACAAGCCCGCTTGGAATAAGAATAACATTCATAGCTAGCTATTGACGTACACTCTAGCTCAGGATATACACAAATGTATGCACACATGCATAGTATGGCATGGACAAAGTAGACTAGACAAGATTGCTGATGAACAACATGTATACAGCTATGACTTGTGCTGCATTGGATTATCATGTGTATCTCTAATCAAATTATACATAATTTACATATGACAAACTGTTTTTATTTTTCATTGGTCATATTTTGATATATTTCATATGTTGATATTATACTTATCTTAAAAAAATACATCACAGACATATATGTGGTAACAGATTGTTATGAAAGCCTGTAACAAAGTACCACGTGGGTAATAAACCAATGTATGTAATGTATGTAACTTTGTATACGTTTGAATGTAATTATTAGATTGAATCCTTACATTTTGCGTTCTGCTGTTAAATGATTAAGAGTGATCTCCCCTTTTTTCAAGATCATGAATCTAAGTTCAAGGCCCCAGATGGACATAGTGATACAGTAAAACAGGTATCTGGTAAGCATTTAAGTGTTATTGAATGGTTTAATTTTGTTGTTGTCATTGTTATTTTCCTAAATAGTATTGTCTTGTCCTTCTAACATTTGTCAATGATTCTATCACGTTAGTAACTAAGTTAAAATCACAAACCAGTTTGATATACCTTTATTAATTACCAACGAAGGCAACAAATATTGTCTTTCATATTTTAAATCGACACCCTAGGAGACAATATCGTTTTTCATAGTTATGACAAGTATATTTGATGATGGGCAATATCTATTGTGTTTTATATTTAAGAAGATGCCCAAGGACAAAAGTAATCACTTAATCAACAACACTTATATTCCATGACGTCATATCATAAAGAAGGAGATGGAAGCTGATTCTCCCCAACATTTAAATTAGAGTCACATTCACAGCTAGTTATCGGCATACTCCTCAGGTGATGTTTGCACTCATCTGTAACATATTATGACATGGTATAGCAGGCATAACCAGCCCGCTTGGAATTAGAATAACATTCATAGCTAGCTATCGACATACACTCTAGCTCAGGATATACACAAGTGTATGCACACAGGCATAGTATGGCATGGACAAAGTATATTAGACAAGATTGCTGATGAACAACATGTATACAGCTATGAATTGTGCTGCATTGGATTACCATGTGTATCTCTAATCAAATTATACATAATTTACATATGACAAACTGTTTGTATTTTTTATTGGTCATATTTTGATATATTTCATATGTTGATATATACTTATCTTAAAAAAATACATCACAGACATATAGGTGGTAACAGATTGTTATGAAAGCCTGTAACAAAGTACCACGTGGGTAATAAACCAATGTATGTAATGTATGTAACTTTGTATACGTTTGAATGTAATTATTAGATTGAATCCTTACATTTTGCGTTCTGCTGTTAAATGATTAAGAGTGATCTCCCCTTTTTTCAAGATCATGAATCTAAGTTCAAGGCCCCAGATGGACATAGTGATACAGTAAAACAGGTATCTGGTAAGCATTTAAGTGTTATTGAATGTTTTAATTTTGTTGTTGTGGTCATTGTTATTTTCCTAAATAGCATTGTTTTCTCCTTCTGACCATTTGTGTGAAAATTTTTTTATTCTTAAAAAGACGGTCCTATCGGGGTATTTTTTTTATGGAAATGAAATTCGAGAGGATATTCCCGTTTACACATATATGCTGTTAATACATGATTAAAAGATTGTAAGATATTAATGAAGTTAATACTTTGATGACTTGACATTTCACAACTCGATAAAGACAAGCGAACATGCGTTGAAAAATAAAAACAATAAGAACTGAGGCCATTCATCACGCTGCAAGTGGGGAAAATTTTGCTACAGCCTAATAGCATATTGTTTTTTAGTTTTATGATTCTTTACGAGTGAATGGTTTGGTATTTTAACGAGCGAAAGCGAGTTAAATACCCATGCCATTCACGAGTTTCATAAACATGTTATCAAACGGGACCGAGTTTAGTATTTGATTTACTACTCAATGATGTAAATAGCGCTGAATTGCAAGAAAATCGTTGTTAATGATGCTCAATTGCAAATAAGTAACCCGCTATTGCAGTCGCGCGGCTAACATTGTGATGTCAACCGAACAAATGATTATGACGTTAAGGCCGCTCGCAGTGGTATCACACATGTGTGTAGCCAACTCAATGTTATCTCATCAGTGATCTCACCACGGTTGAGTAATAATATGTGAATATTATATCAGTGTATATGTTTTATTATTACAACAAATTACAATTAGGTTCAATATAGCGTGTTTTCATTTCACAAAATGTCAATAAACAAAGATGACGGATGCTGCCGATAGATCAGTGATAGAACTTTCCCTTTAAGTTGAATATGATGCTCTGTCTCTCTCCAGGGCGCATCGCGGAATGGGAAACTGACGGGCATATACATCTGAAATCGATGAACGACCTCGGAGTGCCCACGACTGGGTTCTACAAGATAACATATGAGGTGAAGGCGTGTGGCAACGCTTATATTTTTCTCTCGGAAACATCATCCTTCAGAAACAAAAAAGGAAAATATTTCCTAATCATGCTTGCAACAGGCAACAGGAAACGTATGAACGGGATTAAAGACAGCTGTATGAAATGTGCCAAGTTCGATCAGTATGTGGAGAAGAGGACGACCAGGTGTGAGAAGTTCACCTCCTTCTTCGTGAAGTGGGACAACAAGGGCTCTATTCAAGTCGGGGAAGGGATGGACGAGACGAACGATAGCAACATTTTTCTAAGATACAAGAGTAAAAATAAATTTGAGATAAACTATCTGGGCATTATGTCTTTAAAGCACAAAGCCACCTGGAGGTTTCGAGTTGGTAAGTGTGTTTAAATGATTTTAAAACATATTTCCGTATCAATGGTAGGCTATAATATAACATGGTGAATATAAACCAGGTAAATCATATTCCAAGTTCTTTTACGATATATAGACGTAACAAAATGTATATTTATCAACCAAAACATTGTTCCACGAGAGACGACTTGTATGTGATCAAGCAATATCTCCTAGGAGATATCGTTTTGGCAGAAGATTTTGTACAATACCCTGTCACCATTAACTACATGACATCAAAATGTTTTACATCATCGAGTAATGACATCACAATTCTATGACGTCATAAACACGATGATGTCACAATGCATTGACATCACAACATGACAGAGATGTGCTTAGAGATGTACACTATTTTCATTTAGACGTAATAAGAACTATTTTGGATGGTAAATAGAATCACAGTTAACCAATATCATTTAAATTTAGCAAAGATGGGTGCAACCCGCTCTATAGGCAACCTGCTTCATGGTTGAATAATCTGTGTATTTGGAGGGTCGATTCCTTGTCGAATCTGAGTTGTTAAAGCGGTGGTGCTACCTTCGTCAGGTGCCTCTGTTCAACAAACAATACTCAGAATTGGCAGATAACTTTAAAGCACCTAATCGTCACCTGAGAACCAGACTGTTCGAACTCCACAGAACCTTGTTCTGAGATAATCGATCTAGAAGTTTTGAATATCCGTACTTTAATAACTATGCTACGAAATTCCTTAAAAAATTTTAACATATGTAAAATGCTTCATTCTAAGACGGAAAATATGAAAATATGGTTCCAAAATATTATAATATCCCCAAAACACTACAAAAACATAACAACACCGTATCAGTAATTGAGGACAATAAAAGCTCAATGGGTTATGAAATGCATGGAAGACTTCAACCAAACAACTCTGCCCCCTTTATCCCCATACCATAGCGCCTGACTCAGTGCACCAATATACCCAGCTGAGCACCAATACAAAAGGCGTAGTTAGACCTAAACAGTACCTCATGGCTGCTGTTGCGTGGTGTATGAAATGATAGGGGGACATAATGATAATGGGGGTGTGTGAGGGTGGTGTAAAGCTTAAGTGTTCCCTCCTATTTATCTGTGCTGCAGACATGAAATTTAGACTCCTTTGGAAGCTCAAATATCATAGGGATATACAGCAATTATCCTAAAGTTGGTAAAATATTTAGATAAAGAAATTAAAGAATATACCCTCGAAACCCCTTTTTGTCAGGAAAGATAATGATGATGATATTGGAAAATTAAAGCATTGCACTTAGTTATGTTTGATGATGTAGACTAGAAGTATATTCTAAATAACATTAAGAAAGTTTTAATATAACTGTGTCTAGTTTACATGTAGAAAAGTGTATAATAATCCTACCCCAAACTCCTAAATAGCTCCATTGACTCTTTACCCCATCAGGAATTACGTTAGTTAACTAACATATCAAATAAAAGTTAAGACATGACTGTTTAATCAAGTTTCTAGTTTTACACACATTCTGTACCAGCCCATATACGATTTAACGATGATCTCTCTCCTTTCAGCAAGGTCAACACAATGCAAATATACAATATGCACACCTTGGATTCCAGTAAAAGGCCATCGTGTTTCACAGCCAGTGAATAATATACTTTAAATGTTGTTTTCTCCACAGTTATTTAATGTGTTCCACGCATGAAATTCAGTATGTTTGACAAATAATAGAACAGAATTAAAACCAAAAGTAGTAAATTGGAAATTCTACCATAACTAAATAGTCGTTTCTGATTGGCTACTGTGAAAACTCAGAGACAGTATAATTTGGTTATACAGTGCTCTGTTTACTTTTTCTTTTGGGCAAGAAGACGCTTGTTGCCAGGCAACAATAGCGAATGCTTTAATTCTCTGAATACTTTAATGCTCGAAAATAATTTTATATGAGTTGTTGCTGTGTACAAAATGACATAAATAAAAATTATGATAATAAATCTGAAACCGATCAAACTGAGACCCTAAACGGCGAAAGTTAACCATCCAATTCGAAAAATCTGTCATTCAACAACCTTACATTTCAGAAACGTTCCCGAATAAATTCATTTCGGATGACAAAAGGGTTAAAGGAGCTAAACAATTAAATCTCCAATCCGCACCTAACATACCCCCTCGCACCTATTACATACCCCCTTGGTCACTTGATCAGCAGTGAAGGCTGTCCTAATTAAACAGTGCATGCATTGACTATCCAGTGTTAGGTGTCGAGGGATTATGATTTTTGGCATGATGGTGCAACTATTTTATTATAAGTGTAAATAAATTGAGATCGTTTGATTTCCTGGTTACAATCATTTTAATAATGAAATAAATAAATAAAATAAAATGTGAAACGAGGTTTGAGGATTGTCACCTCTGTCACGTGTATATTTGGCGGGGAATATTATTCTGAAAAGTTCAGATTCATATGTCTATTTGTTTTAGAGAAAAGTTGGTTCAAAGTTTTAAAACACAATGTCTGCCCCGGTCATATTCGAGGAGGGTCAGGCCCAAATTTACAAACTTTGACCCCCTAGGAGCTAGGCACCTTTCCATAAAATTTCAACTTTGGGGAGAAGTAAAAATAGTCGAGATCTTATTGTCTCTTCTGACCTTTCAGGTTTCAGTTTCTCATAAGTTTGTATCATACCTGAAGAGGAGCAAAATGAAGGTTTGAAGGAAAAAACCCAGTCACAAATTTGAGATGTGTGTGTATGGTGATGTGGTGCGGAGTTGGGGTGGTTTTAAGGACCAAATGTACTGACTTAATTCTTTATGGTACAGTGTGTTACATTTTGAAAGGGGTCGGGGGTATCAACTGGTTACTACTATAAGCAAACTTGGCCATATAGTTCCTCATAGTTTCCATGTCACCATTACTCCACAATAAATCAGGGAGCATTTGAATGTTTTATTGACATATTCTAAAAACCAAAACTTTTAATTCTATTTTGAACTATATTTATTGTTGTAAGTATCAGTTAAACATAAATGTATATATTAACATTTTAAAATGAATCATTTCTGAATATATTGATATTATCATGCGAATTAGTGTCCAATTCGAATGAAGCAAACAAGCTATCATTTCTAAAATTGTGGAGGAATTAGAATGATATAATGCATCCATCTGGATACATTTAATACTTTACATTAAATGAATAGTAAATAATAATATATAATAAATTAGTTAATGGTTCTTGAACGTATTAAACAAACACCTAAATATAAAAAACATTGCACAGAAAATATATCCAAGTTACTAAAATGATGAATGTTCAATCTCCATTCGTAAATTTATGACCATCGATCAGATGCCAGGTATTTTTCAAAATTTTCAATTAAGGCTTAACAGTTTATTATTTTCAACATTAATATCATACTATTGCATTGAAATAGGAGGAAAATAGATGACATCAATATTACAGCAACAAGATAATCAACAGTTCTAAATTGTTCTACAATGTATGTCCATGTCACGTGACCAAACCTAAAGTGGCGATTGGCTTGGTACACAAAACAGTCTGAATCTTAACAGCTTATTAGATGACTGGAGTAAGAACAAATGAAAAGTGTCGAAAATGAGCTTCCAAGCTGTATATCCCCCTACAAATTAGAATACACCCTCCAAAGTGCCAAGAACAAATCAACTCAATGTTCGCCAAAAGTGGAGATAGAACTCTCTAGTTCTCAGGTTTACGTGGTGTGGCATCTAGCAACAATGAGCGCAACCCAGTGTATAGGTGACCTGCATAATCTGAGTGTTTGGAGGGTCGATTCCCTGTCGAATGCGGGGATGTGATTTGTAAACCGGTGGTGCTACCTTCGTCAGGTGCCTCTGTTCAACAAACAATACAAGGTTTTACTTGTTATGGAATTGAAGACAATTTGACAGATAACTTTAAAGTGCCCAATGCAGCATTTAGGATAAATGTTCCAAAACATTTGATAAAGAAAAAGGAACGATGTTGGTCCTCACCAAAGGTTTATAATGTACGAGTGTGCATTGGGTTTTCCCCTCACTGGTGTGGAATTAAGTGCAGAATAAATATACTCACTGTCATAACTTTGAAAGATGGAAGGGGAGTCGAGATTTGTTTCCTTTGTTTCAATGTAAATAATATAATGGTTGTCTCTCCATGTACAACCCATTTCATATGTTGATATACACTTATCTTAGAAAAATACATCAAAGACATATGTGTCATAACAGATTGTTATGAAAGCCTGTAACGAAACACAATGTATGTAATGTATTTAACTTTGTATACGTTTAAATGTAATTATTCAATTTAATCCTTTCATTTTGCGTTCTGCTGTTAAATGATTAAGAGTGATCTCCCCTTTTTTTCAAGATCATGAATCTAAGTTCAAGGCCCCAGATGGACATAGTGATACAGTAAAACAGGTATCTGGTAAGCATTTAAGTGTTATTGAATGTTTTTAATTAAGGATTAAGCCATAAGGTTGAATCCTTATTGTTATTGGCGTGTTTGTTTGTTTGTTTTTTTATTATTTGCACCGATTTTGTGACAGCGATTCAGCAAAAACGGCTGCAGATAATTCAACCAAACTTTGCACTCTGACAGCCCGTACTAACCACACGACACCGCAAGCTTTTGAGCCCAATTGTTTAAACCATCAAAGGTCCAGTTCAAATCCAAATTTTGATTTTTAACATGGGAAATATTTTTGCAACTGATGCGCAATGACCATGCGAGCAAAAAAGTAAATCATGGCAAATTCGTAAGTCACGTAGTTTTGCCGCCATTTTGATTTTAGACACATTTTACAATTTTCCGACCCTTGGCAATCTTCTCCTCTGAAGATACTAGCATCTAAGAGCTCAAACTTGCATATATGTGCAGCTAAATGGTTGGTGATTAAACGATAGTCCAAAGCATTAAGCGAACTCCTTATCCTTTTTTCACAGTGACCTTTCAAAGTCCGAAAAAATTTTGAAATTGCAAACTTCAAAGGGAGATACATGTAATTAAAAAACCTACCCACCGAATTGAAAGATTTTTTCAGGTGAGAAAGACATGACCATAAATCAATAATAAAATCGCTCGCGTACAGTCATTTTCGGTCATAATAAAGAAAAACTTTAACATGGGGAATTGTTTTAAATCCACTTAGAGACCTGAAACAGTTTGCAAAGGATGCGCAAGGACAATATGAGCAAAGAAGTAAATCATGACAAAGTTGTAGCTTTCGTATTTTAGCCGCCATTTTGATTTTCTTCAAATTTATCTGATTTTGTCATGTTAAATTTGGGTCTAAATAATCCCAGATACATACTAGAGACTCGCAAATTGTTTCTAAAGATGCTTAATAACTAGACAAGCAAAATATGTTACCATTGCGAAGTCGTAGGTCACGTGGTTTCGACGCCATATTGAATTTTAACCTTTTTTGATCATGCACTTTTGAGGAAACACCACTTTGAAGATAGTTGCATCTAAGCGCTGAAACTTAGATCTATATGCAGCTGAAGCATTCGGGAATAACAAGTTTGTTATATTTTGAGTAAACTGCAAATACTTGTTTCACAATCACCTTTCAATTTTATGTTACTTTTGAATATTTGATAAGTTTGATTTGAACTGACTTGATGAAGATGTTATTGAAGCGTCACTAGACAATAGACCACTCCTAATTTTATTTTCAGTAATTTCTATTGTAGAGGCATTGGACATAGCTACGAACTTTTACTTCAACCCGGAAGCAATTCAAAGACAATGCAGTCCATTTCATTTTTATGTGTAAACAGAGGAAATTCGTTTTGACATACATTGTGTTGCTGGGGGGTCAGTCCTGCTAAACATTATATATGGTGTTATTGTATCGTGAATAACTGACTGTTGCTGAAAATTACCAATTTGAAGATAGTCGACTCAGGATAATGACAATATATATGTAAAAGTAGTTCTGATCGAAAACCGGACACTGCACCACGATTAACGTACATTTATTAGCCAACGTAATATTGGAAACCTATTTACATCACACACAAATACGACAATGTAGGTTTATATCTGTGGATGTCAATGGGAGGTGTAGACTGTAATTTCGGTTCTGCATATTTATAATGATGTTGTTGTTCATGCTGAAATAACCTACACATTTCAAATGTCATTTGCTGTACAATAATGTATGTTGACGTAATTGCATCAATACATAATTATTCTTCCAAGAACAAAGAAGTGATCTGGGACAAAATATAAAAAACCCAGCACACTTTTCTGAAAAGTGTTGCCAATATTATTTTTTTAGATGAGCAAAAGCTAAAAAAAATGAAATCAAATTTAAAAAGAAAACAAAATATTTCAAATTATATTTTGTTTTCTATTTAAATTTGATTTCTTTTTTTAGCTTTTGCTCGTCTAAAAAATTCATATTGGCAACACTTTTCAGAATAGTGTGCTGGTTTTTTTTTTCAGTTAAATTTCTTTGAATATTTTTTTCCATGTAACAAATAAGCTGATGTCATAAAACTTTCAGGTACGTTAGCCTTTATCCAAAATTAGTCTATGACATAGGCCGATTTTGGATTTTCAACTTCTTCCAAGAGATTTCTGTCCAATTGGCAACACTTTTCAGAATAGTGTGCTGGGTTTTTTTTCAGTTAAATTTCTTTGAATATTTGTTTAAATGTAACAAATAAGCTGATGTCATAAAACTTTCAGGTACGTTAGCCTGTATCCAAAATTAGTCTATGACATAGGCCGATTTTGGATTTTCAACTTCTTCCAAGAGATTTCTGTCCAATAAGTTACAAATTGAAATCTCAATTTCTGGAAAACTGTATCAGACAATTTCACAAAACCTTTACCAAACTAAGTACAGTAAGAACAGGTTGCCATGGCGACCGTACAGCAGGCTGTAAAAAAAAGGATTTTTGACAAAGGGACATTTTTCAAAAACGGTCACGTGGATTTAGCAACCATTTTGATTTTCTTTGAATTTGACATGTAAAGAGACGTGCTAGAGACTTGAAACCTTTTTCAAAATATATGCAATTACGTTTGGAAGATGTCCTTATTCATTATCTTTGAATTAAATAAAACATTTAACCGCTGAATCAGCTTGTCATCACTTGTGACTATATTTTTCTTTTGTCATTGTTATTTTTCTAAAGAGTATTGTCTTGTTCTTCTAACATTTGTCAATGATTATATCACGTGAGGAACTAAGTTTAAATCACAAACCAGTTTGATATAATTAATTACCAACGAAGGCAAAACATATCGTCTTTCATATTTTAAATCGACACCCTAGGAAACAATATCACTTTATCATAGTTATGACAAGTATTTTTGATGATGGGCAATATCTATTGTGTTTTATATTTAAGAAGATGCCCAAGGACAAAGGTAATCACTTAATCAACAACACTTATATTCCATGACGTCATATCATAAAGAAGGAGATGGAAGCTGATTCTCCCCCAACATTTAAATTAGAATAACATTCACAGCTAGTTATCGGCATACTGCTCAGGTGATGTTTGCACTCATCTGTAACATATTATGACATGGTATAACAAGTATAACCAGCCCGCTTGGAATTAGAATTACATTCATAGCTAGCTATCGACATACACTCTAGCTCAGAATATACACAAATGTATGCACACAGGCATAGTATGGCATTGACAAAGTATACTAGACAAGGATGCTGATGAACAACATGTATACAGCTATGACTTGTGTTGCACTGGATTATCAAGTGTATCTCTAATCAAATTATACATAATATACATATGACAAACTGTTTGTATTTGTTATTGGTCAAAACAGTTTTATTTTATTGTTTCTAGTTCAAATACAGTTCTATTGTTTTATGCCCAGTGAAGACTGTATAGTATTAATCTTATAGGTTTGGTTCAACACGAGCAACCTCATCATATCAACAAAGTCTATGTCGGCCCCATTCAGCCATTTCAGAAATTGTTTTTATTCTTAAGTTGAATATGATGATCTGTCTCTCTTCAGAGCGAATTGTGGAATGGGAAACTAACGGGCAATTACGTCTAAAACTGATGAACGACCTCGGAGTGCCCGTGACTGGGTTCGACAAGATATTATTTGAGGTGAAGGCGTGTGCCGATGCTAACATTATTCTCTCGGAAACATCATCCTTCAGCGACAAAAAAGGGAAATATTTCTTAATCATACTTGCAACAGGCAACAGGAGACGTATGAACGGGATCAAAGACAGCTGTATGAAATGTGCCGAGTTCGACCAGCATGTAGGGAAAACGACGACTAGGTGTCAGAAGTTCACCTCCTTCTTCATAAAATGGGACAACCAGGGCTCTATTCAAGTCGGTGAAGGGATGGACGAGATGAACGATAGCAACATTTTTCTGAGATACAAGAGTAAAAATAAATTTGAGATACATTATCTATACATTAGGTCTAAGAAGCACAAAGCCACCTGGAGGTTTCCCGTTGGTAAGTGTATTTAAATGATTTACAAACATCTTTCCGTATCAATGGTAGGCTATTATATAAAAGATGGTGAATATAAACCAGGCGAATTCTATCCAAGTTCTTTTACGCTAAATAGTTGTAAAATGGTGTTTATATACATGTATTATACTAAACCCGGAAAGTATGAAGTGTCGATGACACATGGTCCTGTGCAAAGCACAGTTGACCACTATCATTGAACTTGAGCAACAACGAGCGCAACCCGGTGTATACGTGACCTGCATAATCTGAGTGTTTGGAGGGTCGATTCCCTGTCGAATGCGGGGATGTGATTTGTAAACCGGTGGTGCTACCTTCGTCAGGTGCCTCTGTTCAACAAACAATACAAGGTTTTACTTGTTATGGAATTGAAGACAATTTGACAGATAACTTTAAAGTGCCCAATTCAGCATTTAGGATAAATGTTCCAAAACATTTGATAAAGAAAAAGGAACGATGTTGGTCCTCACCAAAGGTTTATACAATACGAGTGTGCATTGAGTTTTCACCTTACTGGTGTGGAATTAAGTGCAGAATAAATATACTCACTGTCATAACTTAGAAAGATGGACGGGGAGCCGAGACTTGTTTGCTTTGTTTCAATGTAGATAAATTAATGGTTGTCTCTCCATGTACAACCCATTTCATATGTTGATATATACTTATCTTAGAAAAATACATCAAAGACATATGTGTGAGAACAGATTGTTATAAAAGCCTGTAACGAAGTACCACGTTGGTAATAACCCAATGTATGTAATGTATTTAACGTTGTAAACGTTTGAATGTAATTATTAGATTGAATCCTTACATTTTGCGTTCTGCTGTTAAATGATTAAGAGTGATCTCCCCTTTTTTTCAAGATCATGAATCTAAGTTCAAGGCCCCAGATGGACATAGTGATACAGTAAAACAGGTATCTGGTAAGCATTTAAGTGTTATTGAATGGTTTAATTTGTTTGTTGTCATTGTTATTTTCCTAAATAGTATTGTCTTGTCCTTCTAACATTTGTCAATGATTCTATCACGTTAGTAACTAAGTTAAAATCACAAACCAGTTTGATATTCCTTTATTAATTACCAACGAAGGCAAAAAATATTGTCTTTCATATTTTAAATCGACACCCTAGGAGACAATATCACTTTATCATAGTTATGGCAAGTATATTTGATGATGGGCAATATCTATTGTGTTTTATATTTAAGAAGATGCCCAAGGACAAAGGTAATCACTTAATCGACAACACTTATATTCCGTGACTTCATATCATAAGGAAGGAGATGGAAGCTGATTCTCCCCCAACATTTAAATTAGAATAACATTTACAGCTAGTTATCAGCATACTGCTCAGGTGATGTTTGCACTCATCTGTAACATATTATGACATGGTATAGCAGGCATAACCAGCCCGCTTGGAATTAGAATAACATTCATAGCTAGCTATCGACATACACTCTAGCTCAGGATATACACAAATGTATGCACACAGGCATAGTATGGCATGGACAAAGTATACAAGACAAGGTTGCTGATGAACAACATGCATACAGCTATGAATTGTGCTGCATTGGATTATCATGTGTATCTCTAATCAAATTATACATAATTTACATATGACAAACTGTTTGTATTTTTTATTGGTCATATTTTGATATATTTCATATGTTGATATATACTTATCGTAGAAAAATACATCAAAGACATATGTGTCATAACATATTGTTATGGATGCCTGTAACGAAGTACCACGTGGGTAATAACCCAATGTATGTAATGTATTTAACTTTGTATATGTTTGAACGTAATTATTCAATCTGATCCTTACATTTTGCGTTCTGCTGTTAAATGATTAAGAGTGATCTCCCCTTTTTTCAAGATCATGAATCTAAGTTCAAGGCCCCAGATGGACATAGTGATACAGTAAAACAGGTATCTGGTAAGCATTTAAGTGTAATTGAATGTTTTTGATTTTCTTCTGTCATTGTTATGTTCCTTAATAGTATTGTCTTGTCCTTCTAACATTTGTCAATGATTCTATCACGTTAGTAACTAAACTTAAATCACAAACCAGTTAGATATACCTTTATTAATTACCAACGAAGGCAACAAATATCGTCTTTCATATTTTAAATCGACACCCTAGGAGACAATATCACTTTATCAAAGTTATGACAAGTATATTTGATGATGGGCAATATCTATTGTGTTTTATATTTAAGAAGATGCCCAAGGACAAAGGTAATCACTTTATCAACAACACTTATATTCCGTGACTTCATATCATAAAGAAGGAGATGGAAGCTGATTCTCCCCCAACATTTAAATTAGAATAACATTCACAGCTAGTTATCGGCATACTGCTCAGGTGATGTTTGCACTCATCTGTAACATATTTTGACATGGTATAACAGGTATAACCAGCCCGCTTGGAATTAGAATAACATTCATAGCTAGCTATTGACGTACACTCTAGCTCAGGATATACACAAGTGTATGCACACAGGCATAGTATGGCATGGACAAAGTATACTAGACAAGGTTGCCGATGAACAACATGTATACAGCTATGACTTGTGCTGCATTGGATTATCATGTGTATCTCTAATCAAATTATACATAATTTACATATGACAAACTGTTTTTATTTTTTATTGGTCATATTTTGATATATTTTATATGTTGATATATACTTATCTTAGAAAAATACATCAAAGACATATGTGTCATAACATAATATTGTTATGAAAGCCTGTGACGAAGTACCACGTGGGTAATAACCCAATGTATGTAATGTATGTAACTTTGTATACGTTTGAATGTAATTATTAGATTGAATCCTTACATTTTGCGCGCTGCTGTTAAATGATTAAGAGTGATCTCCCCTTTTTTCAAGATCATGAATCTAAGTTCAAGGCCCCAGATGGACATAGTGATACAGTAAAACAGGTATCTGGTAAGCATTTAAGTGTTATTGAATAGTTTAATTTTGTTGTTGTCATTGTTGTTTTCCTAAATAGTGTTGTCTTGTCCTTCTTACCATTTTTCAATGATTCTATCACGTTAGTAACTAAGTTTAAATCACAAACCAGTTTGATATACCTTTATTAATTACCAACGAAGGCAACAAATATCGTCTTTCATATTTTAAATCGACACCCTAGGAGACAATATCACTTTATCATAGTTATGACAAGTATATTTGATGATGGGCAATATCTATTGTGTTTTATATTTAAGAAGATGTCCAAGGACAAAGGTAATCACTTAATCAACAACACTTATATTCCATGACGTCATATCATAAGGAAGGAGATGGAAGCTGATTCTCCCCCAACATTTAAATTAGAATAACATTCACAGTTAGTTATCGGCATACTGCTCAGGTGATGTTTGCACTCATCTGTAACATATTATGACATGGTATAACAGGTATAACCAGCCCACTTGGAATAAGAATAACATTCATAGCTAGCTATTGACGTACACTCTAGCTCAGGATATACACAAATGTATGCACACATGCATAGTATGGCATGGACAAAGTAGACTAGACAAGGTTGCTGATGAACAACATGTATACAGCTATGACTTGTGCTGCATTGGATTATCATGTGTATCTCTAATCAAATTATACATAATTTACATATGACAAACTGTTTTTATTTTTCATTGGTCATATTTTGATATATTTCATATGTTAATATATACTTATCTTAGAAAAATACATCAAAGACATATGGGTAATAATATATTGTTATGAAAGCCTGTAACGAAGTACCACGTGGGTAATAAACCAATGTATGTAATGTATGTAACTTTGTATACGTTTGAACGTAATTAGTCAATTTAATCTTTACATTTTGCGTTCTGCTGTTAGATGATTAAGAGTGATCTCCCCTTTTTTTCAAGATCATGAATCTAAGTTCAAGGCCCCAGATGGACATAGTGATACAGTAAAACAGGTATCTGGTAAGCATTTAAGTGTTATTGAATGGTTTAATTTTGTTGTTGTCATTGTTATTTTCCTAAATAGTATTGTCTTGTCCTTCTAACATTTGTCAATGATTCTATCACGTTGGTAACTGAGATTAAATCACAAACCAGTTTGATATACCTTAATTAAATGACAATGAAGGCAAAAAATATCGTCTTTCATATTTTAAATCGACACCCTAAGAAACAATATCACTATATCATAGCTATGGCAAGTATTTCTCATGATGGGCAATATCTATTGTGTTTTATATTTAAGAAGATGCCCAAGGACAAAGGTAATCACTTAATCAACAACACTTATATTCCATGACGTCATATCATAAAGAAGGAGATGGAAGCTGATTCTCCCTCAACATTTAAATTCGAATAACATTCACAGCTAGGTACGGCATACTGCTCAGGTGATGTTTGCACTCATCTGTAACATATTATGACATGGTATAACAGGTATAACCAGCCCGCTTGGAATTAGAATAACATTCATAGCTAGCTATTGACATACACTCTAGCTCAGGATATACACAAGTGTATGCACACAGGCATAGAATGACATGGACAAAGTATACTAGACAAGGTTGCTGATAAACAACATGTATACAGCTATGACTTGTGCTGCATTGGATTATCATGTGTATCTCTAATCAAATTATACATAATTTACATATGACAAACTGTTTGTATTTTTTATTGGTCATATTTTGATATATTTCATATATTGATATATACTTATCTTAGAAAAATACATCAAAGACATATGTGTCATAACATAATATTGTTATGAAAGCCTGTGACAAAGTACCACGTGGGTAATAAACCAATGTATGTAATGTATGTAACTTTGTATACGTTTGAATGTAATTATTAGATTGAATCCTTACATTTTGCGCGCTGCTGTTAAATGATTAAGAGTGATCTCCCCTTTTTTTCAAGATCATGAATCTAAGTTCAAGGCCCCAGATGGACATAGTGATGCAGTAAAACAGGTATCTGGTAAGCATTTAAGTGTTATTGAATGGTTTAATTGTGTTATTGTCATTGTTATTTTCCTAAATATTATTGTCTTGTCCTTCTAACATTTGTCAATGATTCTATCACGTTAGTAACTAAGTTTAAATCACAAACCAGTTTGATATACTTTTATTAATTACCAACGAAGGCAAAAAATATCGTCTTTCATATTTTAAATCGACACCCTAGGAGACAATATCACTTTATCATAGTTATGACAAGTATATTTGATGATGGGCAATATCTATTGTGTTTTATATTTAAGAAGATGCCCAAGGACAAAGGTAATCACTTTATCAACAACACTTATATTCCATGACGTCATATCATAAAGAAGGAGATGGAAGCTGATTCTCCCCCAACATTTAAATTAGAATAACATTCACAGCTAGTTATCGGCATACTGCTCAGGTGATGTTTGCACTCATCTGTAACATATTATGACATGGTATAACAGGTATAACCAGCCCGTTTGGAATTAGAATAACATTCATAGCTAGCTATTGACGTACACTCTAGCTCAGGATATACACAAATGTATGCACACAGGCATAGTATGGCATGGACAATGTATACTAGACAAGGATGCTGATGAACAACATGTATACAGCTATGACTTGTGCTGCATTGGATTATCATGTGTATCTCTAATCAAATTATACATAATATACATATGACAAACTGTTTTTATTTTTTATTGGTCATATTTTGATATATTTCATATGTTGATATATACTTATCTTAGAAAAATACATCACAGACATATGTGTGATAACAGATTGTTATGAAAGCCTGTAACGAAGTACCACGTGGGTAATAACCCAATGTATGTAATGTATGTAACTTTGTATACGTTTGAATGTAATTATTAGATTAAATCCTTACATTTTGCGTTCAGCTGTTAAATGATTAAGAGTGATCTCCCCTTTTTTTCAAGATCATGAATCTAAGTTCAAGGCCCCAGATGGACATAGTGATACAGTAAAACAGGCATCTGGTAAGCATTTAAGTGTTATTGAATGGTTTAATTTTGTTGTTGTCATTGTTATTTTCCTAAATAGTATTGTCCTGTCCTTCTAACATATGTCAATGATTCTATCACGTTAGTAACTAAGATTAAATCACAAACCAGTTTGATATACCTTTATTAAATGACAATGAAGGCAAAAAATATCGTCTTTCATATTTTAAATCGACACCCTAAGAAACAATATCACTTTATCATAGCTATGGCAAGTATTTCTGATGATGGGCAATATCTATTGTGTTTTATATTTAAGAAGATGCCCAAGGACAAAGGTAATCACTTAATCAACAACACTTATATTCCATGACGTCATATCATAAAGAAGGAGATGGAAGCTGATTCTCCCTCAACATTTAAATTAGAATAACATTCACAGCTAGGTACGGCATACTGCTCAGGTGATGTTTGCACTCATCTGTAACATATTATGACATGGTATAACAGGTATAACCAGCCCGCTTGGAATTAGAATAACATTCATAGCTAGCTATTGACATACACTCTAGCTCAGGATATACACAAGTGTATGCACACAGGCATAGAATGACATGGACAAAGTATACTAGACAAGGTTGCTGATAAACAACATGTATACAGCTATGACTTGTGCTGCATTGGATTATCATGTGTATCTCTAATCAAATTATACATAATTTACATATGACAAACTGTTTGTATTTTTTATTGGTCTTTTTTTGATATATTTCATATATTGATATATACTTATCTTAGAAAAATACATCAAAGACATATGTGTCATAACAGATTGTTATGAAAGCATGTAACAAAGTACCACGTGGGTAATAAACCAATGTATGTAATGTATGTAACTTTGTATACGTTTGCATGTAATTATTAGATTGAATCCTTCCATTTTGCGTTCTGCTGTTAAATGATTAAGAGTGATCTCCCCTTTTTTTCAAGATCATTAAACGAAGTTCAAGGCCCCAGATGGACATAGTGATACAGTAAAACAGGCATCTGGTAAGCATTTAAGTGTTATTGAATAGTTTAATTTTGTTGTTGTCATTGTTATTTTCCTAAATAGTATTGTCCTGTCCTTCTAACATATGTCAATGATTCTATCACGTTAGTAACTAAACTTAAATCACAAACCAGTTTGATATACCTTTATTAATTACCAACGAAGGCAACAAATATCGTCTTTCATATTTTAAATCGACACCCTAGGAGATTATATCACTTTATCATAGTTATGACAAGTATATTTGATGATGGGCAATATCTATTGTGTTTTATATTTAAGAAGATGCCCAAGGACAAAGGTAATCACTTTATCAACAACACTTATATTCCTTGACTTCATATCATAAAGAAGGAGATGGAAGCTGATTCTCCCCCAACATTTAAATTAGAATAACATTCACAGCTAGTTATCGGCATACTGCTCAGGTGATGTTTGCACTCATCTGTAACATATTTTGACATGGTATAACAGGTATAACCAGCCCGCTTGGAATTAGAATAACATTCATAGCTAGCTATTGACGTACACTCTAGCTCAGGATATACACAAGTGTATGCACACAGGCATAGTATGGCATGGACAAAGTATACTAGACAAGGTTGCTGATGAACAACATGTATACAGCTATGACTTGTGCTGCATTGGATTATCATGTGTATCTCTAATCAAAGTATACATAATATACATATGACAAACTGTTTTTATTTTTTATTGGTCATATTTTGATATATTTTATATGTTGATATATACTTATCTTAGAAACATACATCAAAGACATATGTGTCATCACATAATATTGTTATGAAAGCCTGTGACGAAGTACCACGTGGGTAATAACCCAATGTATGTAATGTATGTAACTTTGTATACGTTTGAATGTAATTATTAGATTGAATCCTTACATTTTGCGCGCTGCTGTTAAATGATTAAGAGTGATCTCCCCTTTTTTTCAAGATCATGAATCTAAGTTCAAGGCCCCAGATGGACATAGTGATACAGTAAAACAGGTATCTGGTAAGCATTTAAGTGTTATTGAATAGTTTAATTTTGTTGTTGTCATTGTTGTTTTCCTAAATAGTATTGTCTTGTCCTTCTAACAATTTTTCAATGATTCTATCACGTTAGTAACTAAGTTTAAATCACAAACCAGTTTGATATACCTTTATTAATTACCAACGAAGGCAACAAATATCGTCTTTCATATTTTAAATCGACACCCTAGGAGACAATATCACTTTATCATAGTTATGACAAGTATATTTGATGATGGACAATATCTATTGTGTTTTATATTTAAGAAGATGCCCAAGGACAAAGGTAATCACTTAATCAACAACACTTATATTCCATGACGTCATATCATAAAGAAGGAGATGGAAGCTGATTCACCCCAACATTTAAATTAGAGTCACATTCACAGCTAGTTATCGGCATACTGCTCAGGTGATGTTTGCACTCATCTGTAACATATTATGACATGGTATAGCAGGCATAACCAGCCCGCTTGGAATTAGAATAACATTCATAGCTAGCTATCGACATACACTCTAGCTCAGGATATACACAAGTGTATGCACACAGGCATAGTATGGCATGGACAAAGTATATTAGACAAGATTGCTGATGAACAACATGTATACAGCTATGAATTGTGCTGCATTGGATTATCATGTGTATCTCTAATCAAATTATACATAATTTACATATGACAAACTGTTTGTATTTTTTATTGGTCATATTTTGATATATTTCATATGTTGATATTATACTTATCTTAAAAAAATACATCACAGACATATAGGTGATAACAGATTGTTATGAAAGCCTGTAACAAAGTACCACGTGGGTAATAAACCAATGTATGTAATGTATGTAACTTTGTATACGTTTGAATGTAATTATTAGATTGAATCCTTACATTTTGCGCGCTGCTGTTAAATGATTAAGAGTGATCTCCCCTTTTTTTCAAGATCATCAATCTAAGTTCAAGGCCCCAGATGGACATAGTGATACAGTAAAACAGGTATCTGGTAAGCATTTAAGTGTTATTGAATGGTTTAATTTTGTTGTTGTCATTGTTATTTTCCTAAATAGTATTGTCTTGTCCTTCTAACATTTGTCAATGATTCTATCACGTTAGTAACTAAGTTAAAATCACAAACCAGTTTGATATACCTTTATTAATTACCAACGAAGGCAACAAATATTGTCTTTCATATTTTAAATCGACACCCTAGGAGACAATATCACTTTTCATAGTTATGACAAGTATATTTGATGATGGGCAATATCTATTGTGTTTTATATTTAAGAAGATGCCCAAGGACAAAGGTAATCACTTTATCAACAACACTTATATTCCTTGACTTCATATCATAAAGAAGGAGATGGAAGCTGATTCTCCCCCAACATTTAAATTAGAATAACATTCACAGCTAGTTATCGGCATACTGCTCAGGTGATGTTTGCACTCATCTGTAACATATTTTGACATGGTATAACAGGTATAACCAGCCCGCTTGGAATTAGAATAACATTCATAGCTAGCTATTGACGTACACTCTAGCTCAGGATATACACAAGTGTATGCACACAGGCATAGTATGGCATGGACAAAGTATATTAGACAAGATTGCTGATGAACAACATGTATACAGCTATGAATTGTGCTGCATTGGATTATCATGTGTATCTCTAATCAAATTATACATAATTTACATATGACAAACTGTTTGTATTTTTTATTGGTCATATTTTGATATATTTCATATGTTGATATATACTTATCTTAAAAAAATACATCACAGACATATAGGTGATAACAGATTGTTATGAAAGCCTGTAACAAAGTACCACGTGGGTAATAAACCAATGTATGTAATGTATGTAACTTTGTATACGTTTGAATGTAATTATTAGATTGAATCCTTACATTTTGCGTTCTGCTGTTAAATGATTAAGAGTGATCTCCCCTTTTTTCAAGATCATGAATCTAAGTTCAAGGCCCCAGATGGACATAGTGATACAGTAAAACAGGTATCTGGTAAGCATTTAAGTGTTATTGAATGTTTTAATTTTGTTGTTGTGGTCATTGTTATTTTCCTAAATAGTATTGTTTTCTCCTTCTGACCATTTGTGTGAAAGTGTTTTTATTCTTAAAAAGACGGTCCTATCGGGGTATTTTTTTATGGAAATGAAATTCGAGAGGATATTCCCGTTTACACATACATGCTGTTAATACATGATTAAAAGATTGTAAGATATTAATGAAGTTAATACTTTGATGACTTGACATTTCACAACTCGATAAAGACAAGCGAACATGCGTTGAAAAATAAAAACAATAAGAACTGAGGCCATTCATCGCGCTGCAAGTGGGGAAAATTTTGCTACAGCCTAATAGCATATTGTTTTTTAGTTTTATGATTCTTTACGAGTGAATGGTTTGGTATTTTAACGAGCGAAAGCGAGTTAAATACCCATGCCATTCACGAGTTTCATAAACATGTTATCAAACGGGACCGAGTTTAGTATTTGATTTACTACTCAATGATTTAAATAGCGCTGAATTGCAAGAAAATCGTTGTTAATGATGCTCAATTGCAAATAAGTAACCCGCTATTGCAGTCGCGCGGCTAACATTGTGATGTCAACCGAACAAATGATAATGACGTTAAGGCCGCTCGCAGTGGTATCACACATGTGTGTAGCCAACTCAATGTTATCTAATCAGTAATCTCACCACGGTTGAGTAATAATATGTGAATATTATATCAGTGTATATGTTTTATTATTACAACAAATTACAATTAGGTTCAATATAGCGTGTTTTCATTTCACAAAATGTCAATAAACAAAGATGACGGATGCTGCCGATAGATCAGTGATAGAACTTTCCCTTTAAGTTGAATATGATGCTCTGTCTCTCTCCAGGGCGCATCGCGGAATGGGAAACTGACGGGCATATACATCTGAAATCGATGAACGACCTCGGAGTGCCCACGACTGGGTTCTACAAGATAACATATGAGGTGAAGGCGTGTGGCAACGCTTATATTTTTCTCTCGGAAACATCATCCTTCAATAACAAAAAAGGAAAATATTTCCTAATCATGCTTGCAACAGGCAGCAGGAAACGTATGAACGGGATTAAAGACAGCTGTGTGAAATGTGCCAAGTTCGATCAGTATGTGGAGAAGAGGACGACCAGGTGTGAGAAGTTCACCTCCTTCTTCGTGAAGTGGGACAACAAGGGCTCTATTCAAGTCGGGGAAGGGATGGACGAGACGAACGATAGCAACATTTTTCTAAGATACAAGAGTAAAAATAAATTTGAGATAAACTATCTGGGCATTATGTCTTTAAAGCACAAAGCCACCTGGAGGTTTCGAGTTGGTAAGTGTGTTTAAATGATTTTAAAACATATTTCCGTATCAATGGTAGGCTATAATATAACATGGTGAATATAAACCAGGTAAATCATATTCCAAGTTCTTTTACGATATATAGACGTAACAAAATGTATATTTATCAACCAATACATTGTTCCACGAGAGACGACTTGTATGTGATCAAGCAATATCTCCTAGGAGATATCGTTTTGGCAGAAGATTTTGTACAATACCCTGTCACCATTAACTACATGACATCAAAATGTTTTACATCATCGAGTAATGACATCACAATTCTATGACGTCATAAACACGATGATGTCATAATGCATTGACATCACAACATGACAGAGATGTGCTTAGAGATGTACACTATTTTCATTTAGACGTAATAAGAACTATTTTGGATGGTAAATATAATCACAGTTAACCAATATCATTTAAATTTAGCAAAGATGGGTGCAACCCGCTCTATAGGCAACCTGCTTCATGGTTGAATAATCTGTGTATTTGGAGGGTCGATTCCTTGTCGAATCTGAGTTGTTAAAGCGGTGGTGCTACCTTCGTCAGGTGCCTCTGTTCAACAAACAATACTCAGAATTGGCAGATAACTTTAAAGCACCTAATCGTCACCTGAGAACCAGACTGTTCGAACTCCACAGAACCTTGTTCTGAGATAATCGATCTAGAAGTTTTGAATATCCGTACTTTAATAACTATGCTACGAAATTCCTTAAAAAATTTTAACATATGTAAAATGCTTCATTCTAAGACGGAAAATATGAAAATATGGTTCCAAAATATTATAATATCCCCAAAACACTACAAAAACATAACAACACCGTATCAGTAATTGAGGACAATAAAAGCTCAATGGGTTATGAAATGCATGGAAGACTTCAACCAAACAACTCTGCCCCCTTTATCCCCATACCATAGCGCCTGACTCAGTGCACCAATATACCCACCTGAGCACCAATACAAAAGGCGTAGTTAGACCTAAACAGTACCTCATGGCTGCTGTTGCGTGGTGTATGAAATGATAGGGGGACATAATGATAATGGGGGTGTGTGAGGGTGGTGTAAAGCTTAAGTGTTCCCTCCTATTTATCTGTGCTGCAGACATGAAATTTAGACTCCTTTGGAAGCTCCAATATCATAGGGATATACAGCAATTATCCTAAAGTTGGTAAAATATTTAGATAAAGAAATTAAAGAATATACCCTCGAAACCCCTTTTTGTCAGGAAAGATAATGATGATGATATTGGAAAATTAAAGCCTTGCACTTAGTTATGTTTGATGATGTAGACTAGAAGTATATTTTAAATAACATTAAGAAAGTTTTAATATAACTGTGTCTAGTTTACATGTAGAAAAGTGTATAATAATCCTACCCCAAACTCCTAAATAGCTCCATTGACTCTTTACCCCATCAGGAATTACGTTAGTTAACTAACATATCAAATAAAAGTTAAGACATGACTGTTCACTCAAGTTTCTAGTTTTACACACATTCTGTACCAGCCCATATACGATTTAACGATGATCTCTCTCCTTTCAGCAAGGTCAACACAATGCAAATATACAATATGCACACCTTGGATTCCAGTAAAAGGCCATCGTGTTTCACAGCCAGTGAATAATATACTTTAAATGTTGTTTTCTCCACAGTTATTTAATGTGTTCCACGCATGAAATTCAGTATGTTTGACAAATAATAGAACAGAATTAAAACCAAAAGTAGTAAATTGGAAATTCTACCATAACTTTGCAAAATAGTCGTTTCTGATTGGCTACTGTGAAAACTCAGAGACAGTATAATTTGGTTATACAGTGCTCTGTTTACTTCATCTTTTGGGCAAGAAGAGGCTTGTTGCCAGGCAACAATAGCGAATGCTTTAATTCTCTGAATACTTGAATGCTCGAAAATAATTTTATATGAGTTGTTGCTGTGTACAAAATGACATAAATAAAAATTATGATAATAAATCTGAAACCGATCAAACTGAGACCCTAAACGGCGAAAGTTAACCATCCAATTCGAAAAATCTGTCATTCAACAACCTTACATTTCAGAAACGTTCCCGAATAAATTCATTTCGGATGACAAAAGGGTTAAAGGAGCTAAACAATTAAATCTCCAATCCGCACCTAACATACCCCCTCGCACCTATTACATACCCCCTTGGTCACTTGATCAGCAGTGAAGGCTGTCCTAATTAAACAGTGCATGCATTGACTATCCAGTGTTAGGTGTCTAGGGATTATGATTTTTGGCATGATGGTGCAACTATTTTATTATAAGTGTAAATAAATTGAGATCGTTTGATTTCCTGGTTACAATCATTTTAATAATGAAATAAATAAATAAAATAAAATGTGAAACGAGGTTTGAGGATTGATTGTCACACCTGTCACGTGTATATTTGGCGGGGAATATTATTCTGAAAAGTTCAGATTCATATGTCTATTTGTTTTAGAGAAAAGTTGGTTCAAAGGTTTAAAACACAATGTCTGCCCCGGTCATATTCGAGGAGGGTCAGGCCCAAATTTACAAACTTTGACCCCCTAGGAGCTAGGCACCTTTCCATAAAATTTCAACTTTGGGGAGAAGTAAAAATAGTCGAGATCTTATTGTCTCTTCTGACCTTTCAGGTTTCAGTTTCTCATAAGTTTGTATCATACCTGAAGAGGAGCAAAATGAAGGTTTGAAGGAAAAAACCCAGTCACAAATTTGAGATGTGTGTGTATGGTGATGTGGTGCGGGGTTGGGGTGGTTTTAAGGACCAAATGTACTGACTTAATTCTTTATGGTACAGTGTGTTACAATTTGAAAGGGGTCGGGGGGTATCAACTGGTTACTACTATAAGCAAACTTGGCCATATAGTTCCTCATAGTTTCCATGTCACCATTACTCCACCATAAATCAGGGAGCATTTGAATGTTTTATTGACATATTCTAAAAACCAAAACTTCCAAGTTTTTAATTCTATTTTGAACTATATTTATTGTTGTAAGTATCAGTTAAACATAAATGTATATATTAACATTTTAAAATGAATCATTTCTGAATATATTGATATTATCATGCGAATTAGTGTCCAATTCGAATGAAGCAAACAAGCTATCATTTCTAAAATTGTGGAGGAATTAGAATGATATAATGCATCCATCTGGATACATTTAATACTTTACATTAAATGAATAGTAAATAATAATATATAATAAATTAGTTAATGGTTCTTGAACGTATTAAACAAACACCTAAATATAAAAAACATTGCACATAAAATATATCCAAGTTACTAAAATGATGAATGTTCAATCTCCATTCGTAAATGTATGACCATCGATCAGATGCCAGGTATTTTTCAAAATTTTCAATTAAGGCTTAACAGTTTATTATTTTCAACATTAATATCATACTATTGCATTGAAATAGGAGGGAAATAGATGACATCAATATTACAGCAACAAGATAATCAACAGTTCTAAATTGTTCTACAATGTATGTCCATGTCACGTGACCAAACCTAAAGTGGCGATTGGCTTGGTACACAAAACAGTCTGAATCTTAACAGCTTATTAGATGACTGGAGTAAGAACAAATGAAAAGTGTCGAAAATGAGCTTCCAAGATGTATATCCCCCTACAAATTAGAATACACCCTCCAAAGTGCCAAGAACAAATCAACTCAATGTTCGCCAAAAGTGGAGATAGAACTCTCTAGTTCTCAGGTTTACGTGGTGTGGCATCTAGCAACAATGAGCGCAACCCGGTGTATAGGTGACCTGCATAATCTGAGTGTTTGGAGGGTCGATTCCCTGTCGAATGCGGGGATGTGATTTGTAAACCGGTGGTGCTACCTTCGTCAGGTGCCTCTGTTCAACAAACAATACAAGGTTTTACTTGTTATGGAATTGAAGACAATTTGACAGATAACTTTAAAGTGCCCAATGCAGCATTAAGGATAAATGTTCCAAAACATTTGATAAAGAAAAAGGAACGATGTTGGTCCTCACCAAAGGTTCATAATGTACGAGTGTGCATTGGGTTTTCCCCTCACTGGTGTGGAATTAAGTGCAGAATAAATATACTCACTGTCATAACTTTGAAAGATGGAAGGGGAGTCGAGATTTGTTTCCTTTGTTTCAATGTAAATAATATAATGGTTGTCTCTCCATGTACAACCCATTTCATATGTTGATATACACTTATCTTAGAAAAATACATCAAAGACATATGTGTCATAACAGATTGTTATGAAAGCCTGTAACGAAACCCAATGTATGTAATGTATTTAACTTTGTATACGTTTAAATGTAATTATTCAATTTAATCCTTTCATTTTGCGTTCTGCTGTTAAATGATTAAGAGTGATCTCCCCTTTTTTTCAAGATCATGAATCTAAGTTCAAGGCCCCAGATGGACATAGTGATACAGTGAAACAGGTATCTGGTAAGCATTTAAGTGTTATTGAATGTTTTTAATTAAGGATTAAGCCATAAGGTTGAATCCTTATTGTTATTGGCGTGTTTGTTTGTTTGTTTTTTTATTATTTGCACCGATTTTGTGACAGCGATTCAGCAAAAACGGCTGCAGATAATTCAACCAAACTTTGCACTCTGACAGCCCGTACTAACCACACGACACCGCAAGCTTTTGAGCCCAATTGTTTAAACCATCAAAGGTCCAGTTCGAATCCAAATTTTGATTTTTAACATGGGAAATATTTTTGCAAATGATGCGCAATGACCATGCGAGCAAATAAGTAAATCATGGCAAATTCGTAAGTCACGTAGTTTTGCCGCCATTTTGATTTTAGACACATTTTAAAATTTTCCGACCTTTGGCAATCTTCTCCTCTGAAGATACTAGCATCTAAGAGCTCAAACTTGCATATATGTGCAGCTACATGGTTGATGATTAAACGATAGTCTAAAGCATTAGCGAACTCCTTATACTTTTTTCACAGTGACTTTTCAAAATCCGACAATTTTTTTAAATCGCAAACTTCAAAGGGAGATACATGTAATTCAAAAACCTACCCACCGAATTGAATGATTTTTTTCAGGTGAGTAAGACATGACCATGGCCTTTATGAATCAATAATAAAATCGCTCGCGTACAGTCATTTTCGGTCATAATAAAGAAAAACTTTAACATGGGGAATTTTTAAAAATTCACTTAGAGACTTGAAACGGCAAAGGATGCGCAAAGGACAATATGAGCAAAAAGGTAAATCATGACAAAGTTGTAGCACTCGTAGTTTAGCCGCCATTTTGATTTTCTTCAAATTTGTCTGATTTTGTCATGTTAAATTTGGGTCTAAATAACCCAAGAGACATACAAGAGACTCGCAAATTGTTTCAAAAGATGCTTAATAACTAGACAAGCGAAATATGTTACCATTGCGAAGTCGTAGGTCACGTGGTTTCGACGCCATATTGAATTTTAACCTTTTTTTTATCATGAACGTTTGCGGAAACACCACTTTGAAGATAGTTGCATCTAAGCGCTGAAACTTAGATTTATATGCAGCTGAAGCTTTCGGGAATAACAAGTTTGTTATATTTTGAGTAAACTCCTAATACTTGTTTCACAATCACCTTTCAAAGTATGTTAATTTTGAATATTTGATTTGAACTGACTTGACGAAGATTTTATTGAAGCGTCACTAGACAATAGACCTCTCCTAATTTGATTTTCAGTAATTTCTATTGCAGAGGCATTGGACATAGCTACGAACTTTTACTTCAAACCGGAAGCAATTCAGAGACAATGCAGTCCATTTTATATCAGGCCACAGCCCACAATTAATTTCAAGTAGTTCTATCATCATTGTCTTTCTAATACAGCCAATTCCCTATATCTCGTTGGGCATTCAGCTTTTGCATACTGACTTACCTGCCATAGACCACTTTTCAGTCAAAAATTGAGCATAGGTTTCGTGGCATTTTTGGCCGGTAGCCAGGGTAAACAAATGTGACCTTGCCTTCAAGGTTGGTCCGTGACCCTCGACCTTCAATTTGGGGTCACTTTGCCTGCTCACACCAACACTATAGCAGTAAATCTAAGACCCAGAAAAAATCACACACATACTACAGTATCAGACCTTTCATTTGAACCATCACATGTCACAAAGTAATCTTTACAAGTACGAGAAACAGCCCCTACACTAGGGACTACATTGGCTCTGAATTGTTTCCGGGTTGAGGTAAAAGTTAGCGCATGGAATTGTGGGCTATGTCCTATCAGACCACCTTTTTTTGTCTAAATTTAATAAAACTTCACAGGTAGTAAGTACATTCAATTACCAATTAGATCACAAAAGTTGAAGTCTCTGGTGCAGACACAAGCAAATCTACAGGGGACTTGCATCAGGCTCTGTCATCTGCTCTCCAAGGCCAGTTCATCTGGTGGATTTTTCATCTGCAGGGTAGCGCAAGTCTTCAAACTCTGAAATGAGACAGGGTATCATCAAAAAGTGACCTTTACCTGCAAATGTTAATCAAATACCTTCAAATAAACAATATTTGATAAAATTAAAGCTGATTTTTTTTTTTTTATAATTTTTTAAAATGTTTATCAATTTTAGCCACTATTTTTTTTAATTTTCATCAAATTTCAGTATGAAATTAAAAATTGAAACTGCTAAATTTGATAGTGCTAGAAAGACATTTTATTACTGGCCACAATGAGTCCACTTTTTATTGAATGCTAATTGGCTGCTGATTGCTACATGCAGTTAAGTGGCACACCTCACACCTGACAGCTGATCAATACGCATAACGGTGTCAAGTAGGTAAACTGTCTTGCCAGCCAATAAACATATGCATGGTGTGATTGGTCAATTCTTAGTGACCGTCTATACAATAAGTTGTCAGCGCATTGACAAATCACAGGTATGGTGTATAAAATGTGCAGCCTCTACCTGTGCTGTATCATTTCAACTTTACGTTCGAACATGAAAGGAGACAGACAGCGGCGCACTCAAGGCTTTCAGAAGGGCAATATTCCATGGAATCAAGGTCTGACTTTTGATGCTGAAGATGGACTAGACCTCTCACATCAAACACAACAGAAGTCTGTCACCAGGATGAGTGCTGAGCAGTTCAAACTGGTTGCAAAGTCAAGGTCTGATTGATCTGTTCTTTCTACACCAGACTGTGAGGGTATCTCCAGCTCAGTCCGTCTCCTTCGTCCGTTGCCAGCTGACAAGCCCAAGTCGCAAGACGAACGCAGTTCTCCTGACGGTGAAGGAATGCGACTGGTTGACAGTGCCGAAATGGCCAATTGCTGGAATGAGGGTAACCGCCTTCACCGTTTGACGTCTCCCGACTGCACTGACACCCACCTTGTGATACATCGGGAGAGAAAATGGGGTGTCTGCTGGAGGATAGTGCTAAAATGTGTGACATGTGACTTTGAAACACCTGAGATGAAGCTGTACAAGGAGGTGAAACAAGATAAGCCAGGACCAAACCCAGCAGCAGCAAACTTATCCCTGGCTGTTGGACTACAAGACACACCGATCAGCACCACCAGAGCAAGGCTTCTCATGGCTACAATGGACATGGTTCCCCCGGCTAGAAGCAGCATGCAAAGAACAGCTAATCGAGTTGGAAGTGCTGTGACTGAACTGAACACTAAAGATATGGGCGACAAGGTTCAACTCATAAAGCAAGTCAACAGCGAGAGAGGTGTGGAGTTGAATGAAGTGAACATCGCCATGGACGGCCGCTACAATTCCACGACTATAGCTAGTAGGAAGAAGCCAGGTCAAAATGCCTCTCTAGCCATCGGCCTCGCTTGTGAAACTGTGACTGATAAGAAATATATCATTGGTGCATCCTTTCAAAACAAGCTATGCTGGACTGGAGCCTGGCTGAGAGGGAAGGGGCTGGAAGTGACCTGTCCAGGAGGACATGCCGATTGCACAGCAAATATGTCAACATTTGCTCCATTTTCAGAAATGGGTATGGGGAAGGACATTGGTGATCAACTGGCCTTACAGGGAATGCTGATCAAGTATGTCACAACGGATGGTGACTCAAGGTCCGCTGAGGGTGTAGACAGAGCTATGAAGATCATTGATCCCATGTGGAAGGTCGAACGACTTGCTGACCCTACTCATCTAGCTCAAGGACAATTCCGTAAATGCTACAAGGCTAACTTCAGTGCTGAGATGTTTGCGGGCACCACCCGTGAGCGGAGGAAGCAGCAACAGAGAGTGCTTAGTCAAGATGTAAAGGCACGCTGCAGTCTTATTCTTAAGGAACTGATGAAAACTCATGCTGGCGACATGAAGACACTGCGGAGTATCTTACCTAGAGTCCTCGAGGCGACGCTTCTGTGTTATACTGGAGACTGTTCGCGATGTGCCCGACACTCTGTGGTCTGCAGTGGTGGAGTTTCCCGTAGCTGGTGGACTCGGTCGATGCATCTCTGCAAGAACAAGATATCAAGTTTCAATATGAATGACAGTGACAAACATCTCCTACATGAAATCTTGAAGATGAAACTAAGTGTTGAAGTGGTGGAACACATGAAATTTTATACTGACACTCAAAAATGTGAAGCAGCAAACAGATCTCTGAGTGTATCTCTACCCAAAAATGTCAACTTCTCAAGAAATTACATCGGCCGGGCATCGTCAACAATCCACAGGCTGAATAATGGACCTGGGACTTCAGCCATTGCGAAAACACAGTGCCTAGGTGTACATCTATCTGCGGGATCAGTTCGATCTTTGCGCAGAATGGATGAGGATGCAGACTATCAAAAGATGTACAATAAGAACAGTGGTGTTGTTAAGAGAAGGTTATTACAGCAAGGACAGCAGATTTCTGACTTCATTGAGGCCAAAACATCCATGAAGGACAAGTGTGATTACAGAAAGGGTCAGCTGGATCCTAAACCATCCACCAGTACTGACTGGGATCATTCCTATTCAAAGTGACAATTCTGCGGAGCAATGTTATATTGTGAATTTAGGATTTGAATGCAACTGTACTGTCTTAGCATGACAGAAAATTGATTTTATTTCATGATTTGTACAATATACTGATTGATTTATGATTATTTCATATCCATATTGGCAAATTGTCATTGTGTTATCCCAATATTATTGAAATGAGATCACATGTGATGAATGTTCTTACAGATAATAATATATATGCAATTAAAACAAACCTAACATGATATTTTGTGTCTGTTATTCTTCATAGTATGCAAGTAGACAATCCTGATATGGATTATGGCCACTGCAAGTCTGTCGGTTTAAACATTTGCACCTATCGGCATTGACACTGGCTGGTTCTGCGGATAGATGCGCAACCAAAACACATCTCTTATTATGACATAAATGGCTGACATGAAGGTCATCATCAATGAACTTTTCATTGAAAACAATGTAGCTCAGTCTGTGAGCATTTATTGTATGCCATTTATTTGTGACAGGAGATGAATATCTAATGACACCATAGCCAGCTGGCTTCAGAGCTCTTTGCCATATCATACACCTATCTTCTTTCAGGCTGTGTTCCTGAATTTTAGCCTGGTATTTCTTGAAAAAAGCTTCCATCTTGCTGACATGTGCTTACTCTGCTCTATTGAGTGTAGTAATACACAAATATTCAATATTTAGATTTTACATGACTTATTTGACATGCTAGGAAAATCATATTACAATATAACTATAGAAAATATAAATATTTCTACAGTAAAATTTTTAAAAAATCAAAAAAATAATATCCAATGAAACTGCATAAATTCCCTGATTTCTATAAGTGTAATGTATAAGTGTACCAAATTTCAAGCAAAAAGATAGCAAACTGACAAAGTTATTGCACATCAAACACAACAACCCAACATTCTCAGTGCTGTCCATATCAGGCCACAGCCCACAATTAATTTCAAGTAGTTCTATCATCATTGTCTTTCTAATACAGCCAATTCCCTATATCTCGTTGGGCATTCAGCTTTTGCATACTGACTTACCTGCCATAGACCACTTTTCAGTCAAAAATTGAGCATAGGTTTCGTGGCATTTTTGGCCGGTAGCCAGGGTAAACAAATGTGACCTTGCCTTCAAGGTTGGTCCGTGACCCTCGACCTTCAATTTGGGGTCACTTTGCCTGCTCACACCAACACTATAGCAGTAAATCTAAGACCCAGAAAAAATCACACACATACTACAGTATCAGACCTTTCATTTGAACCATCACATGTCACAAAATAATCTTTACAAGTACGAGAAACAGCCCCTACACTAGGGACTACATTGGCTCTGAATTGTTTCCGGGTTGAGGTAAAAGTTAGCGCATGGAATTGTGGGCTATGTCCTATCATGATGTGTAAACAGAGGAAATTCCTACTTTCGTTTTGACATACATTGTGTTGCTGGGGGGTCAGTCCTGCTAAACATCATAGATGGTGTTATTGTATCGAGAATAACTGACTGTTGCAGAAAATTACCAATTTGAAGATAGTCGACTCAGGATAATCACAATATATATGTAAAAGTAGTTCTGATAGAAACTGGACACTGCACCACGATTAACGGACATTTATCAGCCAACGTAATATTGGAAACCTTTTTACAACATACACCAACACAACAATGTAGGTTTATATTGCTTAAAGGTATGTGGATGTCAGTGGGAGGTGTAGACTGTAATTTCGGTTCTGCATATTTATAATGATGTTGTTGCTCATGCTGAAATAACCTACACATTTCAAATGTCATTTGCTGTACAATGTATGTTGACGTAATTGCATCAATACATAATTATTCTTCAAAGAACAAAGAAGTGATCTGGGACAAAATATCAACAAGTGCTACATGATTTCCCTTATTTCCATAAATATAAACGAAACAAAGAAATGTATAAAATATTATCACTAAATTGACAATTACAGACCAGATGATTCTGTGGTCTAGTGGTTAGCCTGTTGGACTACAAATCCAGCAACTTGAGTTCAAATCCATAAAATAAAAACTTTTTTTTATTTTCAATGTTCAAATTATATTTTGTTTTCTATTTTAATTTGATTTAATTTCCTTTTAGCTTTTGCTCATCTAAAAAATTCATATTCGCAACACTTTTCAGAATAGTGTGCTGGGTTTTGTTTCAGTTAAATTTCTTTGAATATATGTTTACATGTAACAAATAAGCTGATGTCATAAAACGTTCAGGTCCGTTAGCCTGTATCCAAAATTAGTCTATGACATAGGCCGATTTTGGATTTTCAACTTCTTCCAAGAGATTTCTGTCTAATAAGTTACAAATTGAAATCTCAATTTCTGGAAAACTGTGTCAGACAATTTCACAAAACCTTTACCAAACTAAGTACAGTAAGAACAGGTTGCCATGGCGACTGTACAGCAGGCTGTAAAAAAGGATTTGTGACAAAGGGACATTCTTCAAAATTAACATAAAGACTTCAAACCTTTTAAAAAAGATGTGCAATACTAATACAAACAAAAAAGTAAACAGTCACGTGGATTTAGCAACCATTTTGATTTTCTTTGAATTTGTTCGATTTTGACATGTAAAGAGACATGCTTGAGACTTGAAACCTTTTTCATAATATATGCAATTACGTTTGGAAGATGTCCTAATTCATTATCTTTGATATAAAACATTTAACCGCTGAATCCGCTCTTCGTCGCTTGCGACTATATTTTTCTTTTGTCATTGTTATTTTCCTAAATAGTATTGTCTTGTCCTTCTAACATTTGTCAATGATTCTATCACGTGAGGTACTAAGTTTAAATCACAAACCAGCTTGATATACCGTTATTAATTACCAACGAAGTCAAAACATATCGTCTTCCATGTTTTAAATCGACAACCTAGGAAAAAATATAACTTTATCATAGTTATGACAAGTATTTTTGATGATGGGCAATATCTATTGTGTTTTATATTTAAGAAGATGCCCAAGGACAAAGGTTATCACTTTATCAACAACACTTATATTACATGACGTCATATCATAAAGAGGGAGATGGAAGCTGATTCTCCCCCAACATTTAAATTAGAATAACAATCACAGCTAGTTATCGGCATACTGCTCAGGTGATGTTTACACTCATCTGTAACATATAATGACATGGTAACACAGGTATAACAAGCCCGCTTGGAATTAGAATAACATTCATAGCTAGCTATCGACATATCTCTAGCTAAGGATATACCAAAACGTATGCACACATGCATAGTATGGCATGGACAAAGTATATTAGACAAGGTTGCTGATGAACAACATGTATACAGCTATGACTTGTGCTGCACTGGATTATCATGTGTATCTCCAATCAAAATTATACATATGACAAAGTTCTTTACGATATATATACGTAACAAAATGTTTATTTATCAACCAAAACATTGTTCCACGAGAGACTTCTTGTATGAGATCAAGCAATATCTCCAAGGAGATATCGTTTTGGCAGAAGATTTTGTACAATACCCTGTCACCATCAACTACATGACATGAAAATGTTTTTACATCATCGAGTAATGACATCACAATTCTATGACGTCATAAACATGATGATGTCACAATGCAATGACATCACAACATTGCAGAGATGTGCTTAGAGATGTACACTATTTTCATTTAGACGTAATAAGAACTATTTTGGATGATAAATAGAATCACAGTTAACCAATATCTTTGAAATTGAGCAACAATTAGTGCAACCCGCTCTATAGGCAACCTGCTTCATGGTTGAATAATCTGTGTATTTGGAGGGTCGATTCCTTGTCGAATCTGAGTTGTTAAATCGGTGGTGCTACCTTCGTCAGGTGCCTCTGTTCAACAAACAATACTCAGAATTGGCAGATAACTTTAAAGCGCCTAATCATCACCTGAGAACCAGACTGTTCTAACTCCACATAACCTTGTTCTGAGATAATCGATCTATAAGTTTTGAATATCCGTATTTTAATAACTATTCTACGAAATTCCTTAAATTTTTTAACATATGTAAAATGCATCATTCTAAGACGGAAATAATGAAAATATGGTTCCAAAATATTATAATATCCCCAAAACACTACAAAAACATTAATTCACCATATCAGTAATTGCGGACAATAAAAGCTCAATGGGTTACGAAATGCATGGAACACTTCAACCAAACAACAGTACCTAATGGCTGCTGTTGCGTGGTGTATGAAATGACAGGGGGACATGATGATAATGGGGGTGTGTGGGGGTGGTGTAAACCTTAAGTGTTTCCTCCTATTTATCTGTGCTGCAGACATGGAATTTAGACTCCTTTGGAAGCTCCAATATCATAGGGATATACAGCAATTATCCTAAAGTTGGTAAAATATTTAGATAAAGAAATTAAAGAATATACCCTCGAAACACCTTTTTTGTTAGGAAAGATAATGATGATGATATTGGAAAATTAAAGCCTTGCACTTAGTTATGTTTGATGATGTAGACTAGAAGTATATTTTAAATAACATTAAGAAAGTTTTAATATAACTGTGTCTAGTTTACATGTAGAAAAGTGTATAATAATCCTACCCCAAACTCCTAAATAGCTCCATTGACTCTGTACCTCATCAGGAATTACGTTATTTAATTAACATATCAAAAAGAAGTTAAGAAATGAATGTTCACTCAAGTTACCAGTTTTACACACATTCTGGACAGCCCATATACGATTTAACAATGATCTCTCTCCTTTCAGCAAGGTCAACACAATGCAATAAACAATATGCAGATCTTGGATTCCAATAACAGGCCATCGTGTTTCACAGCCAGTGAATAATATAATTTAAATGTTGTTTTCTCCACACTTATTCAATGTGTTCCACGCAGGAAATTCAGTATGTTTGACAAATAATAGAACAGAATTAAAACCAAAAGTAGTAAATTGGAAATTCTACCATAACTTTGCAAAATAGTCGTTTCTGATTGGCTACTGTGAAAACTCAGAGACAGTATAATTTGGTTATACAGTGCTCTGTTTACTTTATCTTTTGGGCAAGAATACGCTTGTTGCCAGGCAACAATAGCGAATGCTTTAATTCTCTGAATACTTGAATGCTCGAAAATAATTTTATATGAGTTTTTGCTGTGTACAAAATGACATAAATAAAAATTCTGATAATATATCTGAAACCGATCAAACTGAGACCCGAAACGGCGAAAGTTAACCATCCAATTCGAAAAATCTGTCATTCAACAACCTAACATTTCAGAAACGTTCCCGAATAAATTCATTTCGGATGACAAAAGGGTTAAAGGAGCTAAACAATCCGCACCTACCATACCCCCTCGCACCTATTACATACCCCCTTGGTCACTTGATCAGCAGTGAAGGCTGTCCTAAATAAACAGTGCATGCATTGACTATCCAGTGTTAGGTGTCTAGGGATTATGATTTTTGGCATGATGGTGCAACTATTTTATTTTAAGTGTAAATAAATTGACATCGTTTGATTTCCTGGTTACAATAATTTTAATAATGAAATAAATAAATAAAATAAAATGTGAAACGAGGTTTGAGGATTGTCACCCCTGTCACGTGTATATTTGGCGGGGAATATTATTCTGAAAAGTTCAGATTCATATGTCTATTTGTTTTAGAGAAAAGTTGGTTCAAAGGTTTAAAACACAATGTCTGTCGAGGAGGGTCAGGCCCAAATTTATAAACTTTGACCCCCTAGGAGCTAGGCACCTTTCCCTAAAATTTCAACTTTGGGGAGAAGTAAAAAAAGTCGAGATCTTAGTGTCTCTTCTGACCTTTCAGGTTTCAGTTTCTCATAAGTTTGTATCACATCTGAAGAGGAGCAAAATGAAGGTTTGAAGGAAAAAAACCTGTCACACATTTGAGATGTGTGTGTATGGTGATGTGGTGCGGAGTTGGGGTGGTTTTAAGGACCAAATGTACTGACTTAATTCTTTATGGTAAAGTGTGTTACATTTTGAAAGGGGTCGGGGGTGTCAACTGGTTACTACTATAAGCAAACTTGGCCATATAGTTCCTCATAGTTTTCATGTCACCATTACTCCACCATAAATCAGGGAGCATTTGAATGTTTTATTGACATAATCTAAAAACCAAAACTTGCAAGTTTTTAATTCTATTTTGAACTATATTTATTGTTATATGTATCAGTTAAATATAAATGTATATATTAACACTTTAAAATGAATCAATTCTGAATATATTGATATTATCATGCGAACTAGTGTCCAATTCGATTAAAGGATGGATGAAATGACATATGGTCCAACTCGGATTCATTAAAATGGGATGTCAATTTGACAATTGCTCGATTTTAAATTTCTGAAATCGGTCCATAAATTACTTATATACAGCTTTTTAAAAAACCGCCTGATTTAGCCCCGGCGACCAGAATGAAAGTCTGCGGGGGTGTGACCCGTGAAGGGATGACTTCTGTGACGTATGTGAAGGAATTTGATTTTCAGCGATAGTCACAATTCAACGTAATTTCGCAACATTTTGATTGTTAATTTCACAAAGATATCTTCAGTAAACCAACTTAAATTTCCCATATATCGAATGTTTAGATATCCAACTAGGTAATTCCGCAGATGACAATTACACAATTATTACATAAACATGTCTTTTTGGCGATGTAATACACCTCATAAATTCATTTAGCGGCAGTGATAATTATCATTAATTAATTAACGAGACATCGGCGGAGAAGCTATCTTGCCGCCCCGTCTATCGCTTATCGCAGTCACGCCTCAGTGAGCATTTTCAAAAGGTTTCGCCGAACAAATTGCGATAGTGTTAAAATGAGTGAATTAAAATCGTCTTAATTATCAATTGCAAGTGTATATTGTCTCGATTTTATGCTCAATTGATTCCGATATACAATATACGTAGAGGTAATCATCTGTCATTCTTGAGAAAAATGCATTTCATCTATCCTTTAAAGCAAAGAAGCTATCATTTCTAAAATTGTGGAGGAGAATGATATAATGCATCCATCTGGATACATTACATACTTTACATTAAATGAATAATAAATAATAATATATAATAAATTAGTTAGTGGGATCTTGAGCGTACTTAACAAACACCTAAATATAAAAAAACATTGCACTGAAAATATATCCAAGTTACTAAAATGATGAATGTTCAATCTCCATTCGTAAACTTATGACCAACCATCGATCAGATGCAAGGTATTTTTCAAAATTCTCAATTAAGGCTTAACAGTTATTATTTTCAACATTAATATCATACTATTGCATTGAAATAGGAGGAAAATAGATGACATCAATATTACAGCACCAAGATAATCAACAGTTCCAAATTGTTCTACAATGTATGTCCATGTCACATGACCAAACCTAAAGTGGCGATTCGCTTGGTTCACAAAACAATCTGAATCTTAACAGATTATTAGATGACTGGAGTAAGAAAAAATGAAAAGTGTCGAAAATGAGCTTCCAAGCTGTATATCCCCCTACAAATTAGAATACACCCTCCAAAGTGCCAAGAACAAATCAACTCAATTTTCGCCAAAAGTGGAGATAGAACTCTTTAGTTCTCAGGTTTACGTGATGTGGCATCTAGGATACATGCTCCAAACATTTGAGAAAGAAAAAGGAACGATTTTGGTCCTCACCAAAGGTTTATAATGTACGAGTGTGCATTGGGTTTTCCCCTCTCTGGTGTGGAATTAAGTGCAGAATAAATATACTCACTGTCATAACTTAGAAAGATGGAAGGGGAGTCGAGATTTGTTTCCTTTGTTTCAATGTAGATACTATAATGGTTGTCTCTCCATGTACAACCCATTTCATATGTTAATATATACTTATCTTAGAAAAATACATCAAAGACATATGTGTCATAACATATTGTTATGGATGCCTGTAATGAAGTACCACGTGGGTAGTAACCCAATGTATGTAATGTATTTAACTTTGTATACGTTTGAATGTAATTAGTCAATTTAATCCTTACATTTTGCGTGCTGCTGTTAAATGATTAAGAGTGATCTCCCCTTTTTTTCAAGATCATGAATCTAAGTTCAAGGCCCCAGATGGACATAGTGATACAGTAAAACAGGTATCTGGTAAGCATTTAAGTGTTATTGAATGTTTTTAATTAAGGATTAAGCCATAAGGTTGAATCCTTATTGTTATTGGCGTGTTTGTTTGTTCCGTTTTTTTTATTATTTGCACTGATTTTGTGACAGCGATTCAGCAAAAACGGCTGCAGATAATTCAACCAAACGTTGCAGTCTGACAGCCCGTACTAACCACACGACACCGCAAGCTTTTGGGCCCAATTGTTTAAACCATTAAAGGTCCAGTTCAAATCCAAATTTTGATTTTTAACATGGGAAATATTTTTGCAACTGATGCGCAATGACCATGCGAGCAAAAAAGTAAATCATGGCAAATTCGTAGTTTTGCCGCCATTTTGATTTTAGACACATTTTACAATTTTCCGACCCCATGCACCTTTGGCAATCTTCTCCTCTGAAGATACCAGCATCTAAGAGCTCAAACTTGCATAAATGACAGCTAAATGGTTGGTGATTAAACGATAGTCCAAAGCATTAAGCGAACTCCTTATCCTTTTTTCACAGTGACCTTTCAAAGTCCGACAATTTTTTGAAATTGCAAACTTCAAAGGGAGATACATGTAATTAAAAAACCTACCCACCGAATTGAAAGATTTTTTCAGGTGAGAAAGACATGACCATAAATCAATATTAAAATCGCTCGCGTACAGTCATTTTCGGTCATAATAAAGAAAAACTTTAACATGGGGAATTGTTTTAAATCCACTTAGAGACCTGAAACAGTTTGCAAAGGATGCGCAAGGACAATATGAGCAAAGAAGTAAATCATTAAAAAGTTGTAGCTTTCGTATTTTAGCCGCCATTTTGATTTTCTTAAAATTTATCTGATTTTGTCATGTTAAATTTGGGTCTAAATAACCCCAGAGACATACTAGAGCCTCGCAAATTGTTTCAAAAGATGCTTAATAACTAGACAAGCGAAATATGTTACCATTGCGAAGTCGTAGGTCACGTGGTTTCGACGCCATATTGAATTTTAACCTTTTTTGATCATGCACTTTTGAGGAAACACCACTTTGAAGATAGTTGCATCTAAGCGCTGAAACTTAGATCTATATGCAGCTGAAGCATTCGGGAATAACAAGTTTGTTATATTTTGAGTAAACTGCAAATACTTGTTTCACAATCACCTTTCAATTTTATGTTACTTTTGAATATTTGATAAGTTTGATTTGAACTGACTTGATGAAGATGTTATTGAAGCGTCACTAGACAATAGACCACTCCTTATTTTATTTTCAGTAATTTCTATTGTAGAGGCATTGGACATAGCTACGAACTTTTACTTCAACCCGGAAGCAATTCAAAGACAATGCAGTCCATTTCATTTTGATGTGTAAACAGAGGAAATTCGTTTTGACATACATTGTGTTGCTGGGGGGTCAGTCCTGCTAAACATTATATATGGTGTTATTGTATCGAGAATAACTGACTGTTGCCGAAAATTACCAATTTGAAGATAGTCGACTCAGGATAATGACAATATATATGTAAAAGTAGTTCTGATCGAAAACCGGACACTGCACCACGATTAACGTACATTTATTAGCCAACGTAATATTGGAAACCTATTTACAACACACACAAATACGACAATGTAGGTTTATATCTGTGGATGTCAATGGGAGGTGTAGACTGTAATTTCGGTTCTGCATATTTATAATGATGTTGTTGCTCATGCTGAAATAACCTACACATTTCAAATGTCATTTGCTGTACAATAATGTATGTTGACGTAATTGCATCAATACATAATTATTCTTCCAAGAACAAAGAAGTGATCTGGGACAAAATATGAAAAAACCCAGCACACTTTTCTGAAAAGTGTTGCCAATATTATTTTTTTAGATGAGCAAAAGCTAAAAAAAATGAAATCAAATTTAAAAAGAAAACAAAATATTTCAAATTATATTTTGCTTTCTATTTAAATTTGATTTCTTTTTTTAGCTTTTGCTCATCTAAAAAATTCATATTGGCAACACTTTTCAGAATAGTGTGCTGGTTTTTTTTTTCGGTTAAATTTCTTTGAATATTTTTTTCCATGTAACAAATAAGCTGATGTCATAAAACTTTCAGGTAGGTTAGCCTTTATCCAAAATTAGTCTATGACATAGGCCGATTTTGGATTTTCAACTTCTTCCAAGAGATTTCTGTCCAATTGGCAACACTTTTCAGAATAGTGTGCTGGGTTTTTTTTCAGTTAAATTTCTTTGAATATTTGTTTAAATGTAACAAATAAGCTGATGTCATAAAACTTTCAGGTACGTTAGCCTGTATCCAAAATTAGTCTATGACATAGGCCGATTTTGGATTTTCAACTTCTTCCAAGAGATTTCTGTCCAATAAGTTACAAATTGAAATCTCAATTTCTGGAAAACTGTATCAGACAATTTCACAAAACCTTTACCAAACTAAGTACAGTAAGAACAGGTTGCCATGGCGACCGTACAGCAGGCTGTAAAAAAAAGGATTTTTGACAAAGGGACATTTTTCAAAAACGGTCACGTGGATTTAGCAACCATTTTGATTTTCTTTGAATTTGACATGTAAAGAGACGTGCTAGAGACTTGAAACCTTTTTCAAAATATATGCAATTACGTTTGGAAGATGTCCTTATTCATTATCTTTGAATTAAATAAAACATTTAACCGCTGAATCAGCTTGTCATCACTTGCGACTATATTTTTCTTTTGTCATTGTTATTTTTCTAAAGAGTATTGTCTTGTCCTTCTAACATTTGTCAATGATTCTATCACGTGAGGAACTAAGTTTAAATCACAAACCAGTTTGATATCATTAATTACCAACGAAGGCAAAACATATCGTCTTTCATATTTTAAATCGACACCCTAGGAAACAATATCACTTTATCATAGTTATGACAAGTATTTTTGATGATGGGCAATATCTATTGTGTTTTATATTTAAGAAGATGCCCAAGGACAAAGGTAATCACTTAATCAACAACACTTATATTCCATGACGTCATATCATAAAGAAGGAGATGGAAGTTGATTCTCCCCCAACATTTAAATTAGAATAACATTCACAGCTAGTTATCGGCATACTGCTCAGGTGATGTTTGCACTCATCTGTAACATATTATGTCATGGTATAACAAGTATAACCAGCCCGCTTGGAATTAGAATAACATTTAAAGCTAGCTATCGACATACACTCTAGCTCAGGATATACACAAGTGTATGCACACAGGCATAGTATTAATGGACAAAGTATACTAGACAAGGATGCTGATGAACAACATGTATACAGCTATGACTTGTGTTGCACTGGATTATCAAGTGTATCTCTAATCAAATTATACATAATATACATATGACAAACTGTTTGTATTTGTTATTGGTCAAAACAGTTTTATTTTACTGTTTCTAGTTCAAATACAGTTCTATTGTTTTATGCCCAGTGAAGACTGTATAGTATTAATCTTATAGGTTTGGTTCAACACGAGCAACCTCATCATATCAACAAAGTCTATGTCGGCCCCATTCAGCCATTTCAGAAATTGTTTTTATTCTTAAGTTGAATATGATGATCTGTCTCTCTTCAGAGCGAATTGTGGAATGGGAAACTAACGGGCAATTACGTCTAAAACTGATGAACGACCTCGGAGTGCCCGTGACTGGGTTCGACAAGATATTATTTGAGGTGAAGGCGTGTGCCGATGCTAACATTATTCTCTCGGAAACATCATCCTTCAGCGACAAAAAAGGGAAATATTTCTTAATCATACTTGCAACAGACAACAGGAAACGTATGAACGGTATCAAGGACAGCTGTATGAAATGTGCCAAGTTCGATCAGTATGTGGAGAAGAGGACGACCAGGTGTGAGAAGTTCACCTCCTTCTTCGTGAAGTGGGACAACCAGGGCTCTATTCAAGTCGGTGAAGGGATGGACGAGACGAACGATAGCAACATTTTTCTGAGATACAAGAGTAAAAATACATTTGAGATACATTATCTATACATATGTCTAAGAAGCACAAAGCCACCTGGAGGTTTCCCGTTGGTAAGTGTATTTAAATGATTTACAAACATCTTTGCGTATCAATGGTAGGCTATTATATAAAAGATGGTGAATATAAACCAGGCGAATTCTATCCAAGTTCTTTTACGCTAAATAGTTGTAAAATAGTGTTTATATACATGTATTATACTAAACCCGGAAAGTATGAAGTGTCGATGACACATGGTCCTGTGCAAAGCACAGTTGACCACTATCATTGAACTTGAGCAACAATGAGCGCAACCCGGTGTATAGGTGACCTGCATAATCTGAGTGTTTGGAGGGTCGATTCCCTGTCGAATGCGGGGATGTGATTTGTAAACCGGTGGTGCTAACTTCGTCAGGTGCCTCTGTTCAACAAACAATTCAAGGTTTTACTTGTTATGGCATTGAAGACAATTTGACAGATAACTTTAAAGTGCCCAATTCAGCATTTAGGATAAATGTTCCAAAACATTTGATAAAGAAAAAGGAACGATGTTGGTCCTCACCAAAGGTTTATAAAGTACGAGTGTGCATTGAGTTTTCACCTTACTGGTGTGGAATTTAGTGCAGAATAAATATACTCACTGTCATAACTTAGAAAGATGGACGGGGAGTCGAGACTTGTTTCCTTTGTTTCAATGTAGATAAATTAATGGTTGTCTCTCCATGTACAACCCATTTCATATGTTGATATATACTTATCTTAGAAAAATACATCAAAGACATATGTGTGAGAACAGATTGTTATGAAAGCCTGTAACGAAGTACCACGTGGGTAATAACCCAATGTATGTCATGTATTTAACGTTGTAAACGTTTGAATGTAATTATTAGATTGAATCCTTACATTTTGCGTTCTGCTGTTAAATGATTAAGAGTGATCTCCCCTTTTTTTCAAGATCATGAATCTAAGTTCAAGGCCCCAGATGGACATAGTGATACAGTAAAACAGGTATCTGGTAAGCATTTAAGTGTTATTGAATGGTTTAATTTGTTTGTTGTCATTGTTATTTTCCTAAATAGTATTGTCTTGTCCTTCTAACATTTGTCAATGATTCTATCACGTTAGTAACTAAGTTTAAATCACAAACCAGTTTGATATTCCTTTATTAATTACCAACGAAGGCAAACAATATTGTCTTTCATATTTTAAATCGACAACCTAGGAGACAATATCACTTTATCATAGTTATGGCAAGTATATTTGATGATGGGCAATATCTATTGTGTTTTATATTTAAGAAGATGCCCAAGGACAAAGGTAATCACTTAATCAACAACACTTATATTCCGTGACTTCATATCATAAGGAAGGAGATGGAAGCTGATTCTCCCCCAACATTTAAATTAGAATAACATTTACAGCTAGTTATCGGCATACTGCTCAGGTGATGTTTGCACTCATCTGTAACATATTATGACATGGTATAACAGGTATAACCAGCCCGCTTGGAATTAGAATAACATTCATAGCTAGCTATCGACATACACTCTAGCTCAGGATATACACAAGTGTATGCACACAGGCATAGTATGGCATGGACAAAGTATACTAGACAAGGTTGCTGATGAACAACATGCATACAGCTATGAATTGTGCTGCATTGGATTATCATGTGTATCTCTAATCAAATTATACATAATTTACATATGACAAACTGTTTGTATTTTTTATTGGTCATATTTTGATATATTTCATATGTTGATATATACTTATCTTAGAAAAATACATCAAAGACATATGTGTCATAACATATTGTTATGAAAGCCTGTAACGAAGTACCACGTGGGTAATAACCCAATGTATGTAATGTATTTAACTTTGTATACCTTTGAATGTAATTATTCAATTTAATCCTTACATTTTGCGCGCTGCTGTTAAATGATTAAGAGTGATCTCCCCTTTTTTTCAAGATCATGAATCTAAGTTCAAGGCCCCAGATGGACATAGTGATACAGTAAAACAGGTATCTGGTAAGCATTTAAGTGTTATTGAATGTTTTTGATTTTCTTCTGTCATTGTTATGTTCCTTAATAGTATTGTCTTGTCCTTCTAACATTTGTCAATGATTCTATCACGTTAGTAACTAAGTTTAAATCACAAACAAGTTTGATTTACCTTTATTAATTACCAACGAAGGCAAAAAATATTGTCTTTCATATTTTAAATCGACACCCTAGGAAACAATATCACTTTATCATAGTTATGACAAGTATATTTGATGATGGGCAATATCTATTGTGTTTTATATTTAAGAAGATGCCCAAAGACAAAGGAAATCACTTTATCAACAACACTTAATACTATACATATGACAAACTGTTTGTATTTGTTATTGGTCAAAACAGTTTTATTTTATTGTTTCTAGCTCAAATACAGTTCTATTGTTTTATGCCCCGTGAAGACTGTATAGAAATAATCTTATATGTTTGGTTCAACACGAGCAACCTCTTCAGATCAACAAAGTCTATGTCGGCCCCATTCAAATGTGAAAGTGTTTTTATTCTTGAAAAGAGGGTTCTATCGGGGTATTTTTTATGGAACGAAATTCGAAAGGATATTCCCGTTTACACATACACTACTGTGCAGAATTAAGTACCCCTTGTTCGCGAACATTTCGCGAACATTTCGCGAACATTTCGCGCACATTTCGCGAACATTTCGCGAACATTTCGCGAACATTTCGCGCACATTTCGCGAACATTTCGCGAACATTTCGCGAACATTTCGCGAACATTTCGCGAACATTTCGCGAACATTTCGCGAACATTTCGCGAACAATTCGCGAACAATTCGCGAACATTTCGCGAACAATTCGCGAACATTTCGCGAACATTTCGCGCACATTTCGCGAACATTTCGCGAACATTTCGCGCACATTTCGCTGGGAAGCTACAAGCATCATGTGGTATAAGATTATAATCCTTATTATTAAATCAATTTAACTATTGGATAATATAGTTCACAATTCATCTGCTCTAGATACCAACGACAATGACATTGCCCTGGTTTTCATTACCAAGCTTTCGTTAATCATTTTACTGTTTTAATTGGTACATGGCATTTAGGATGTCTCTGGGCTATGATGTTTAATCAATTAAACACTATTCGATTTAGAGCAAGTAGTGATATAAAGTATGGTCTATGCCTATGTACACACAACTATAACACAATCGCATCTAGTTTCATCTCATATTTCCGAAACGGTACCTATAAATCCTGTCCTCCTGTTAACGAATTTTGGATTATAATCAACTATCCTCATTGGCTTAATCAAGTGTACATTGTCATGGCGTACTGACATGTGAACTATGTAGAACATAGATTTAGTAATCGAAATTAAGAATTAATTAATAAAACTACGAGTGTGTTGTGAATTCACTCCAGAAGACACGATATATAAATGGATGGAAAATGTTTTATACTTAACGTTTACATTCTATGCCGAAATTATGAATGTTTGTATGTTATATATCTATATTATACACTACTGATGTTATATCTGTAACATGTTGTGCCTGTACGCTTGTAATATATTTTGTTATTCTTATAATCGTGTACATGTACTATACTCTTGTATAGTATTGTGTATTTTAGTAAAATGTGTCAAATGTGATAAAATATTATATTGAACTGTCGTTCAGTGAACCGTCTAGTTTTAATCCCCGATTATGTCAAGTTTTGATACGTGTTCATTTCATCATGTTCTGTTATAAATAAACACTTTTGAGGTGAGAGTGTTATTCAACTTTTAATACGAGGATGGTACAGACATCTTAGAGTTAATATAGCCAACGTTTCTTGGAACTAAAGTGTACTGTACATTTTCGATTTCGGAGGAACTTTTAAAGGTATATATTCGATTATTTAAATGTAATATATAATGAACAATATAGTAAAAACAAGCAAAAATGTGTGCGTGGCTCAATAATATCCCCGACTGACATTTTAATTTTACTTACAGAGAGAGGTGTCGGCATAAACTTTGAAATGTAATTGCTAAGATTAAAGTGTTTGTGAAAAGGGTATGACAAATTTCTTCGTTTAAAATAGGTGGTTTTGGAAAAGTAGGAGTAAGAATAACTTGAAAAGGTAGGGATAACATAATACACTACTGCCATTACCACTGATTTCAACTTTATTTTGGAAATAAATTCATCATAATGATTCATTCGAGTGACTTGAAACAACAGGTACATGGAGGCACACCCGTGTAAGCACAGTGAGGGATATACAGCAGTTTATGACTGAAAGGAAATAAAATTTAACTTTTTTCCAAATGTAACCGGAAAAATAAAATAATAAAATCAACAAAAACATCTAATAAAGTACAGCAATAACAAAAATATGGTTTTGTAAATGAAATCTTATATGAATTATTATAATATATCCTCATATCAGTATCTAAAGAGAAAAACATGATTGTAGTGATAAATAATTATAATCGTTTCATTTACGATAATACATCCTGTACTTTTTCAAGTGTCTCAATTATGTATGAAACGTGTATGGATATTATGTTCAAGAGAGCGGCCTTAGCATAAGCGCTGTAAACTTTTTGGCCAATCCCCTTCACAATATATGTATACTATTATGAAATAAATATGTTTAAAATAATAACACACCAGAATTATGAAAAAAATCGATGGAAAAGGATTAGCAAACAGGCTTCAATAGCCTATATAAATGATTCTCCTAAAATAAACTTAAAACAAATCAGTTTGTTTAGTAAACTCGTAGTAGTTAAACATCTGGAAATAAATACCATTTAAATGACATTGTTAAAAATCATTATTTTGGTGTACTAATCGCTTCTCTCCAATATGGCCATTTCTTACGAGGTGTTTTAACTTCATCAATTTATTATTTCATCAAATTAACTTGAATCATAAGAGTGTGCTTCATGTTTAGCTTCCTTAAATCAGATGACAACGAAACAAACGAATTAGTGATGTTTATGATTTAAACGACATTGTTAAAAATCATTATTTTGGTGTACTAATCGCTTCTCTCCAATATGGCCATTTGTTACGAGGTGTTTTAACTTCATCAATTTATTATTTCATCAAATTAACTTGAATCATAAGAGTGTGCTTCATGTTTAGCTTCCTTAAATCAGATGACAACGAAAGAAACGAATTAGTGATGTTTATGATTTAAAAATATTTTACAGTCGATCAGACGCATTGATTGGCATTCAAGATCCATTGTATGATAACATCGACACATTCGATTAACGCTCATTTTGAAGAAAGGAAACAAGGATTTATCATATAACCGAACCGAAATTCAACCAACAGGTATTCCCTCCGATAATGTAGGGTATTTGCTAGATTGTTGAGACACAATTATAACCCAACCAATCAATCAATCTGTCAAGTTTATTCCGTAAAATGCCTTAGGCCCACGTACGATACAAACTTAATAGTAACAATGCTTCCTCTATGTAATTAGAACAGTTTGTTGTTGTTGGGAGGGGGGGGGGGGGGAAGAATTAGTACATTTTAAAGTATATAAAAGGTATTGCTGGTCAATATGATAAGGTAATGTTTTGAAATATTAACAGCGCAAATCATGATAAACTTTACATTCAAATAGAAAATGAGGTTCATTTTCTACAAAGTTAGCATTGCAAATATAACAAAGTCTTTGTTGCCTTGAAAGTCCATCAAATCTACCGGTATTTTTGTATATTGGAAGTGCACCGATTCTGCGCCTTGCATATTTAGTTTCACAAAAGACAAATAAGGTTCAAAACAAAATACAGTATTGATACTTGAATATAGATCCAGCGATGTACATTTGTGCATTTCAGAAAATATGAATTGTCACTAATTCTTACATGAAATTCTTTCAAAAACAGCTGCTCAAAAAAAAAACATGCTTGTAGAGAATATTTCGAACAAAATATACCTAAGTTTTCCTATCAACATAACATGTAACATAATATAGCACTGCTTAGGATATCGATTCCCAGGAAAATGTAAAAGTTTAAAGTGACCCAAGTGACAAGTAAACCATTTGATGTGATGTTATAACAGTATATATATGTTAAAGCAATTTGACTCTAAACCCGTCTTTCTTAAACCCATACGGTGGTGTTGTGATTCGAGGAGAAAATCCGATTTCAAAGTGAGTACCGCTCAGAGCCATGACACCTTCATCCTAATGAGCTTTTACAGTTATCAACTAATTAGCCTTTGATCAGTGCCGCGCTATTTGAAGACGTTTGATATACGTGGAATTAAGGCGCTTGATACATCTATACCTGTGCCTACCAAATTCAGTGATCAACAAGACACCCAAGATGGCCTCCATCTATCTCAGGCAAGTGACATTGTAATATCCCAATCTACCCTGCCATCGCCTAATGACTCGCTCTTACAAAACATTGATGCAGACCTGGCGAACCTTCCTCGTGATATTTATATAGAGACATTATTGACTTTAACGTGCAAGTCAGAGGAAAGTGTCAAATGGTATAGACACATTTTGTCATCAAGAGCCAAATGTGTGTCAAACTGTCCAAGTGGACAACTGATAACCAGAAAGAATACCGATAAATGTACCAGTTTGATGAAATACGCCAAGGATTGTTATATATTACAAAGTTTTATCAAAGGAGATAATACACAAGTTGATCTTGTCTACGCTAAAAACACACCAAAACCTAAAGACAATTCAACCCCAAGCCGTCCTCTCTCAAACGAAACTCGCTCTATTGTTGACCAATTAACGATGGCCCAGCTCAAAGCTGACCTCATTGAACTCAAACAAAGAGTACATGACCTGGACCACGCTAAACGCATTGATGAAAATGTCATTGACTCCTTGAAAACAGAAATTACCTCACTGAAAGAACATAATGAGCATATGCAAGTATCCAACATTGTTATGAAACAAGCTGTTGAGTTTGTTGTCGAACAGATGGCGGATTTAAGGGAACAATTCCTTATGAACACTGTGAATACAAACACTGAGCACTCAACCATCAATCAGGAGGAAAACACTCAAGCCACAGTTACTCGTGACGTCATTGATATCACCTGTGATGACGACACTATAATGTCTCTTAAAGAAGATGACGACACTACTTTGAAAGAACATGTACGTGCAAAAGATATGGACTGTTCCAATTCTGGTTTATCATTCTTACAGCAATCTCACTTAACCCCAGATCCCACTACTACCACAAAGCGCAAACCCAAAAGCCATACATCTGCTTCATCAAAGCTGAATATAACCATCTCTTCAAAAGGTACCAATGCTTCACAGCGTACCGTTACTGTCATACCACCATCTCAAGTCAAGCAAACAACCCATAACTCCAGTACACCAGACGAAGTTGATCCAGGGGTCTTTGAAGGCACTGTGCGTACCAGAACTGTGCGGTACTACATCGGAGGCATCTCGGCATCCTCAACCAGACCAGCAATTGTCAACTTCCTCAAACAGAATGATGTCACAATTACAGGACTCCGACTCATACAAGGCAAAAACAGTAACAGTACGCAATCAGCGAAGCTAACTGTACCCAAGCATCAATCAGCTATAATAGAGGAGCACGTTGAGTGGCCCCCGGGGGTCTACTGCAGGAAGTGGCTGAGTGTCAGACAATGGCAGGACAAGCAGAGCAATCAAGCACACAAGTACGATGATGACAATGAGTGGTATTAGCAAACTTACTTCATATTCAAGCCAAATGAAACCACTAAGCATGTTCTCACTTTATTTCTACCTAGTTTTATGTTGTTGTATCCACTCAAACACAATGACACCTGATGACCTCACTGCAAAACAAGCAAACTCACAAATGGGTGCTCTTAACATTTTAACATGGAACGTCAGAGGCATAATGTCTTCAGCACTATCCCTCGGTGAAATATTGACAATAAATCAAACTGACATCGCTTTTATCACTGAACACAAACTCTTAGAGCATTCTGTAGAATTCATTGACTCCATTCATTTGGATTATGTCTCCTTTGCGAAAACACAGTACTCGAGTGGAACACACCTACGCTGTGGGAAAGGAGGCGTTGCCATAATGTGTAAGATAACCCTAGCTCCATATGTAACCCTCTTGGATCACATAACAAGCGAACGCATAATTGGCATCAAACTCATTCTTAAGAACATGGCCCCACTTTTCATGTTCTCAGTGTATATGCCTACGGCGAGTTATGGAACTGCTGAATACCAAACTGTCCTTAATGAACTACAGGATATTCATGACTACTACATCAGCGACGGTGTGGTGATACTTATGGGAGACTTTAATGCGAGATTTAACTCACAGCTACCATCTGATTCCAATGGAACTCTCCTCTCTCAATTTGTAGCTGACAACAATCTAGTTTCAGCGATATCTTATGGTAACACAAGCCACTGTTACACGTTTGTTCCCGCCATGTCCCAGATAGACTACATCTTCATCTCCACCGAGAATACATCCTTCATCGATTATGCCTATATTCAAGAGGAAGATAGTCTAAATAGTGTGTCAGATCACCTCCCCATAGTTGCCCAGCTCAAGCTGCAAGAACTTCCCACCCTCATACAAACGAGACCATCAAGTATTGCATGGAAACGTTGTGATGACATTGCCCTTGAAGCTTATTCTGATGCTCTCTCATGTGCGCTGAAAGAACTTGGTGAACCAGATCTTTATACCACAGATTCCATTGATGGCTATTATCACAACATCACTGACGCCATATCTCATGCTTCCTCACTCACGTTGCCTATTTCTAAATATAACCCACATACTAAACCGTACTGGTCGAAACATCTTAAAGAGATTCACTCCTTACAACGGCATGCTAGAAGACGTTGGATTAACCAGGGACGACCTCGTGGTCTCACTCACGAGTCCTATACCACTTACAAATGTCTTAAACGAGATTTCAGACGAGCTCAAAGAACTGCTATACAAGATCTTATTGAACAAAATCTCAATGAATTTGAACAGTATGCAGAATGTGATTCGAAGCTATTCTGGAAAATGGTGAAGAACAGGAAAGGCAAAAGGACTAATTACTGTTCACATCTGACTGTCGATGACCATGACGTCTGGGATCCAGAGGATGTGTGCACCTCCTTTGCTAGTTTCTACCACTCAGTTCACACTCCTCAGGCAAAACCTCACTTCAACAAGACCTTCTTACAGGAAACAGAACTCAAGGTCAATGATCTATACTCCTCACCAAACTGTGCTCATATCAAGGAATTCTCCGTGCCCATTACTTGTGATGAAACTCGAACCATGGCACAATCTCTTAAACAGAAGAAAGCTGCAGGAAACGACTACATACAAAACGAACATATTATATATGGAGGACCTCAACTTATTTTCCATCTCACTCGCTTATTCAATGCCATGATTCAGTTTGCCTATGTTCCTCAAAACTGCAAAATTGGCGTCATCATACCAATCCACAAGGGTAACAACAAGCCAAAACACTTAGCAAACAACTTCAGGCCTATTACCCTATTACCAGTTCTCTATAAACTTTTTGAAAAACTCTTAAACAGCAAACTTACCAAATGGCTTACCAACTCTGGCATCTTACTTCCAAATGCACAGCAACAAGGCTATCAATCAGGCCTTGGGTGCACAACAGCTTCTTTTAACTTATCAGAATCCATACATCACAACCTAGAACTAGGGAGCAAAGTCTATGGAGCCTTCATTGATAACAAACAAGCGTTTGACACAGTATGGCACAGTGGATTATTTGTCAAATTAGCACACCTTGGAATTACTGGTCAGACATGGAGACTATTTGTGCACTGTTATTCTGACCTTAAAAGTATTGTTGCAATAAATGGATGTCAGTCAGAACAGTTCTCCGTCAAGCAAGGAGTGCGACAGGGAGGTGTACTCTCAACCTTTATGTACCTGGTATTCATAAACGACCTGCTAAACCAACTGCAAATCTCTGGACACGGCATTACAGTTGGAGACTTGGCTCTTGGGAATCCAACGCTAGCAGATGATCTCACAGTTCTTTCCCTTAATCCCTCAGGACTTCAATCTCTCTTGAACATAATCACGACCTATGCATCTAACTGGAGATACGAGGTTAATCCCACCAAGTGTCAAGTTATTGTCTTCAGTAGACAAAGCACTCAAGCAATGAAGCACGACTTCTCTCTTGCTGGCAACCAACTTCCAAGTAGTAACTGCGTCTCCCATCTTGGAACTAAAGTCTCCAACAATCTCACACACTCGCAGTCAATAAAAGAAGCTTGTCGTAAAGCAAGAGCTTCTTTTCACTCTCTTACTGGTATTGGAATCAGACCACATGGCCTTAACCCTCTCATCGCTGCCTCCACCGTGCACAAAGTCGTCCTACCATCTCTCCTCTATGGATGCGAACTATGGACAAAACTATCCCAATATGATGAACACGTCCTCGAAACAACATGGCGTTACATTGCAAAGCAAATTCAAAGTTTTCCAACCCGCACCCGAACAGATATGTGCCTGAGTATGATAGGGTGGCTTCCTGTCAAAGAGGAGATAACTCGTCGTCAGCTTATGTTTTTCCACAGACTCGTCACTCTGCCTCCTACAGCGTTATCCCGCCGCCTACTCACATCCAGACTTCTTCTCTACCTCCAGAAATCAGACTCAGACACTCAACTTGGATTTTGCCCCGCAATTGTGTCCCTTCTCCAGGTCTACAACCTCGGACATTGCCTAATCGCTTTTGTTCAAGGTTCACCATTACCAAGCAAACAATCCTGGAAAAAGCTTATCTCTGAACGAGTAACTCACAAGTATACAACTGAATGGAAGCAGCGCATAAACTCTGATGATGATTTTCAACGTTTTAAATCACTTCACCATAAGCCATCACCATGTCTCCCTTGGATCTTAAGCAGAAACAGACATCTTACCAAGGCATTTCACTTTCTATCACAGTTGTGGATTGCTGTACCTCAACCTAGAGACACAACCTGTGTTCTTTGCAAACTCCTGTATTCAGACCTACTCCAACACGTCTCTAGCGGATGCCCAGCACTTTCTGCCATATACAACAGGTTCTGGAACAACACACTGGATTATCTACCCCTACAGCTGCACATTCTTCTCTACAACAGTGATGAGGAAACCTTCTTGCAGTTGTTAATGGGTCGTCCTCAGGGTGTGTGTACTGATGCAGACGTTCTACTCCAGTTCCACAACCTCTCGGCTGTCTTCCTCATGTCCGCGATGTCTGCATATCAGCGCCTCATAAACATACGTAGTGTGACATGCAACTGATCATAACCCTGGAGTCATGAACAGCGAACATTATTATTAATTACCAAATCTCATACTTTCAGTAAATTAACACTTCTCATTCTTCTTGTACATACTCCCACTGTCTTTTGATGTAATCAACATCTAATCTCCAACTGAAGGAGGAAATAAATATGATGATGATGATGATGATGAGGCGATAATGAAATGTCTGACAAGATCTACTCCAGAAATTTATGTCCTAGTACTTTGCAGGTTTTATCTTAGTTGTTGTTATGGTTTTTGTGTGCAACGTTCTCTTTAAATGTGAATATATGTATTCTGTAGACTTGAGCAGCATCAATATAAGCCATTTCATTTCCTTTAAAGAAAATAGTTTTAAAGTAAACTGTATTTCACCGATAATGGTGTAAGAATGAAACATACCTGTACACAGATAGTACAAATATATTTGCTATTTGTTGATATCAAATGATTTTACATAAATTGATGATGAAATTATCAACCAGCATATTACATATTTCAAAATGCAAGAGGTATTTACGACAAGGGAGAGAAAACATTGTTTATTACTGTCTCATCTCATACATAACAAAAATGGCACATGGTAAGAGAATAAACATGCATGAACCGCCAAAGTGCTACACGAGACAAATACACTAAAATTATATTATGTCGCAATAAAATATATTAAAATGTATTAAAATAATTTGCAATCACCCTCACTCAGCCATACATACTCATTCAACCACTTGCATAGTCTCAACCCGCAATACACACACAAGCACACTACCCACACACCAAACCACCCATATTGTCTTCTGTAAGTGATTCATGGTCACAGGGCAATACATTACATAAGCCTATCATTAGCGCTTTGATGTCACACTTGGAACGACACAGTGAGGTGGAACTCGTTAGAATCATATTGTTGGGCAAAGTATGACCGGATGTTTATTCACGCGGTCTCCGCGCTAATAGAAAGAGGAATAAAATCCAGATAAACAAACATAAATGTTATTGAGGTTTCAATTTGTGTTGATCTGTAAGGGATATATACAGTTCAATGTTTTAAACTATTTAAAAGAAACATTTTGAAGTTATCAGGTACTAAACTGACATATAAGTGTACGTGATTTAACACTAATTATTTGAATAATGGAATGAACCAGTAAAACTGTTGTATGCGTATGTAGATACCTCTGACATAAAGATATATATGTTAAAATGATATTGCGTACTAGTGAAACAAAATACATGTTTGTCTACTATCACAACTCGTTCATTGGCAGATTTCCCTCTTCGTAGACTGCCACCCATTTTGCCCCGTCACATATAGTATTATAGGTCTGTATCGGTAACTTTACATATTATTTCACTTTGAAGTCTATCCCGTGTAGTTTTGTTTCCACTTAATTTCTAAAATTATGTTTTAAAAACTAGTTTTTGATATCTTGTAGTTCCAGTTCTCACTATACGTGACATACATTCATCAGTCCAAATGGCAGTTTTTCTTTAGCTGTCTAGTGCTTCCATCTCCTCACCGTCTGCAAGAATATACTTCCTTATTCGTGAACAAATCGTGCATCCTTGTGTATTACAATATGTATATTGCAGTAATTGTAATGGACAATCTTCTCTAGCATTCACAAACAAGCATATATTTTTAATAAGTTCTCACTTTGTGCATACATTACACATATAGATAGTGGTAATATAAGATTAATATAGTCGATGAAGACAAATATGTTATTCACTGTTTGTCTTTCTTGTCATAATAACGTTTCATATTTAGCATATGAACACGGGAGCGGTCTTCACATAAGTTCAATTCAGCTTGTTAACCAATCCAATTCATGTATTTTTGATTTCATGAAATAAATATGTTTAAACCACAAATATGTTATGGATGATCAACTTCTTTATTAACAATAGCGACGTTTCGGTATAGATCCTTTATACCGTTATCTAGCATATGGGAGAGATGATAAAAACAGAGGTTATATACATGACATATGTTGGTACAATTTCTGTACTGGTATGATCATGAGATAACAAAGGTGTAAAAAGGAGGTTGAGATGAAAGGTGCAACAAGGAAGTTGTGATAACATGGATACCAGTGGAAGGCAAGTTAATTAACTTAGAATGGGGGTACAAAGCAGCAGTGAGGGGGACCAATCAGTGGGGATAACGATGGAAGCCAGAGTGAGTAGAGTGGAATAATTATTTAAGAATTAAGCGGTTATAAGCTGTTCGGATGAAATAGCCTTGATCCCTATTCTTCCATCCTTATCCCCCACTGATTGGTCACCCATCTATCATAAGGATCTATACCGAAACGTCGCTATTGTTAATAAAGAAGTTGATCATATGACTTGATACAACTGGACATACTAACTAGCATACTTTATTTAGTCTAATGTTTTTAGCAACACCAATAAGTTTCCATCCGGCTTCACTTCAAAACAATCTTTGATTTGCGGGTTGCATGTTTAGTGTACATATGGCCGTCTAAAACAAGCTTGAAACCACCTTTGTTGGTTGAAATGACTTCCATTATGAATTGTTAAATACTGTACTTCATTTTTGGAGACACATTTATACACATTTTTTATTTGATTTGATCGTCTCAATATCTCATTGTAAATGTATAAGTCAATCTGTTAGAATCATATTCCAGTAAACTACTGGGATGTCTGCACTCTGTTAAAATCACATTTCAATAATTGGCAAACACTTTAATTCCTAGGATATACCCACTCTGCTAAAATCATATTCCAATTGGTAAATACCTTAATGCCCACTCCACTAAAACACATTTCAATTGGCCAACACTATAAAGCCTGGGGTATACCCCTCTGCTGAGATCACATGTCAATGTGTTAACACTGCATGCTACATCCTGGGACATATTGCTAAAATCACATTTAAATTGGCAAACAGTACTTGGCAACATTACTATTTACTAATCTAATATAAGTCATACTTTAATTTTGATGAAAATATATTTTTACTCTGTTTTAATACATATTTATACATATTTTCATATAATAGGACTTTTATTATCCACTAGCACTCGATCGCACATATGAAATTCATAACATACACTTACAGACACATACACAAGTACGGGGACTCACACACATACTTACATTCGTACCTACACTGATACACATACAAATGTACTTACGTAACATACCTACGTGATACCAGGGACCTTATATATATATATTGTCCCTGGTGATACATACATGCATACATACGTGATACATACGTGATACATACATGCATACATACGTGATACATACATGCATACATACGTGATACATACATGCATACATACGTGATACATACATGCATACATACATATACATACCTAAACATGTACACTTATGTACACTTATGTACACTTATGCACCCCTATGTACATACATGCATATACATGCGAAGACATGTTCACACATACACACGCACACCCAGACCCACAGGCACGTGCATTGCAAGTTTTCACGGCATGTTAGACATTAAGTTAATTGAATCTAAACCCGCCTGTGCAGTATCAAAACAAACGCAAAACTTTAATGAAGCTATGAAATCAATGTCAAAATTTAGTTCCTGATACGTCAAACAAAGTAATCAATATGCTAATAAAAGAATTTGACGTGACTGAAAAATGAATAAGATTTTTGCAGAAAACGCAGTCTCAAAAGTTAGGTTGACGGACTATATATCATTACATTACACACACGTCCTTCCATTGGAAATATGAGAGATCACACTATATATTAATATTAATGCAATTTACATTAGAATACTAATGGAAATCTTCTGTCGGTAAAAAAGAATCAACATAAATTACATTTACAAAATATTCAGGTTCTCTGGAGTATAAAAGAGCTCTGTCATAGCTTCATAGTCACAGAGTTATAAATTGCATAATCAGGGCTTTGATTTCACTCGTAAAGCGGTATCGAACAGGCGGATGTTGTCTGAATGTTGAGTAGTGATGGGCTGGGTAAATAACAGGATGTTTATTCATGGTTCAGTGCACATAAATACAAACTCGAAGGTATCCTATGTGGCGATTTAGCGCCATTGAAGGCGGCCATTGGATTGATGAGAGCGTTTACCTTTGTGAATTTTAAAGATGAAAGTCCGTTTTTATTGGTGAGACTTGTAATAAAATATATGTCTGTCTGTCTGTCCGTTTTTATTACAACCAGTCCCATTGTTGCAAAGAATTTCACAGATAGATATGTACACATATAAACTACATTTACATTTATATCTTTAAATGTTAGGCGACAAGTAAAATAAATATTTCTTTAAACAAATTGTTATACTAAGATTAGCCAAATTCTTCTATACCGCTCTGAGATTTTAGGACGCCTTGATATAATATTTATGGAAATTAATAGGTGATGCATATCCCTTCCTTTGTCATCTTTCACCGGTAGAACAGTTGATCTTCTTAATAAATAGCGAATTTGTTATTCCCCTCTCTGAACTACTTTTTTCAATGTTTAGGCGTCGTAGTGAATGTATCCCACTCTAAATCGTCTTAGCATTTTATCTAGTTTGTCTTATATTTTAACATCTATTTTAAACTTTTATGGTATAAACATGTCCATTTGTGTCTCATAGGCCGTTCGACCGGATGCTGTTTATTAAAACGTCTTCTTCTTCTATAATAGAAAATATACAATTATGCAATGTTAAATTGTGTCTCGGTGTAAAAGTTATTATTTAAAATATACAACTGTAATGGTCTATGGTGAATGTACGTAGAATCAAAAACGAAAGTAATAAAATAATGGTTGTAAAAACTAAATATGCCATCCAATAGATTGCCCAAAATGGGTTATGATATGATGATCTTATATGATAAAAATGTCCAATGTTATTGTGTTACAGAAGTTAAAATTTGTTATTATCAGCTGGTTTCGATAATACGAATGCAACAGCGTTTAGTCCCTCATTCGAAGTTCTTCATATCCTTTAATCAAAGGCTACAATATGTATATTGGCTAAACCACTTTTCTGTAGTAATTAAATGCTTTTGTTTTATTACAGATCTATTTTAACTATTTTACTACAATTTATTTAAATGAAATCAGGTTATCCCCGTTAAATGTTTGGAAATATAGAATCTCCCTTACAAAATTATATGACTTATATGAAGACGTGGAATCCCGTGGAGTTCCGAACTGGGGCTATCAATATGTATAATCTCGGAATTATATATAAAGCAGGAATCATCAATAGATTATTTACCAGTTATTAGACAAATAATTCATGACCAGGCTACCAAGTTTACTTTAGTCAATTATCTTCTTCATCTAAATGTGTAATATATAAACATGTTATTAATCAATGTTGTCTGAAATATTTCGTGTAAAAAAATTCTAATACCACATGGTTTAAACATATCTATTTCATAAAATCAAATATACATGAATTGGATTGGTCCACAAGCTCAACTGAACTTATATATGAAAGACAAAGACAATTTACAAACATCGTATGGAAAATATATAATATATTAGCGTTTACTTCTTTCATGCATAACTTCATCATGACTTTTAGCTTGTTTACCAATCCAGGCTAGCTCATTAAGAACTATTTTACATTCTAATGTGGTTTAAATAATATTTATTCATGTACTCAGGTACAGGGCGATAAACGAACAGGGTTTCTCTATTTAAATGTTTCTCCTCAAAATTAGCAATAAAACAGGACAATTACACCATAAATGTCATCAATATTTTCATTGATGTAGAAAAACACAGCATATTTGTTTATAGATATTCATGAGAAGCGTTTGCTAAGAGAAACTTATGAACAGACTGGATTATTTATGCATTAACATGATTTGACAGTGTTTTGTTACCAAATAGGATTAGGATTAGGATATTTATATAGCGCACATATCCATCCACTAGTGGTTGCTCAAGGCGCTTACATTGTTTCCCCTGGTCAATGGCATTCTTTCACCGTCCAATCATTTTTTTCCAATTCAACTCCCTGGGGAGTATTCAACCGGCAGCCATATGTGGCGCTCAGTTTGGGGACCATTCTATGCCTCACAGGGTACCCATTTACAGCTGGGTGAACTGAGACACATAGTCACAGCAGTTTGTCCAACACTGCTGAACGCTGATAACCGACAGCTCGGCGTATGCACGTGTTCATGTATCCACCATTCAGCCACTGACATGAATTCGTGGGATCTTTTAAGTGCGTAGTTTTTGTTGCACTACACACTAGGGCTCCAGGGTGACACTTATAGAGTTCTAACAGAGGTGAACTCTAGGTTTTTACACCTTGGCCTGGATGTGATTCGAACCCCGGACCTCAGCAACGTGAGACCGGCGCTCTTGCCGACTGAGCTATCCCGTACCCCCCAAAAAATAGCACTGTATTCAGGCCGTAACCATTAACATAAAAGAAGCTTATATTGCGGATATGTGTATAATTTGCAAACATGAATATATAATAATGTGCATCTTCATACGCATGGCCTCAGAAACATCGTGAATCATCATCAATAAATCTATCGAATTTATGACCATTTAAGTTGCTCCATCCCAATCGGATGCGACAATGCAGTAGTTTGTCATTTCTAAATCCATCATTTTGAACAAGTTCGTGAACGTTGCTTTTGTTGTCATTTAATTTTTTCTAAACATTGCTTACGATTCGGATTCCTTTATATTGTCATCAAGATATTCCATTCCATCACGGCGGACGGTAGGAGTGATCTTTTATATAGTTCCGTACAGCAATTAGGAACCTGTATAGCATCACCATTTTTTAATTCATAAAGTGATTGATTATTTTATTATCATTGGAGGAATCAGCTCCGACAGATATTTAGGCATCATATTCGCGTTCATTGTATAGAACAAACACATTTTATGTTTATATCGTCTAATCGCTAGTGAAGAGGAGCCACTTTCATATAACTTTTTGTGAGTTGTACATTTTACCTTTGTTCTTACGCAAACATTCTAATGCATTTATTCCATCAACCACCCGATGTCACAAACTCTTGAATATACCTGTACCATTCTCCATGCCTTATGTATTCCAATTATCTGTATACACAACGGAAATAAAGAAATTGAATTAAAATATCAGAGAGGACAAACAGTGACTTTTGAGATACATATATATTGGACTTGCTGGTTCCAAAAAGCTTTGAATATTCAATCAAGACGAAGAAGAGGCAGAAATATATGTTATTTACGTGTCACTTGCTGCATTGAACAATTAAACTCAGAGGATATAGAATCACAATAATCCATTTCTTGAATGAAATAAATGTGTTTAAATCATAATAATAAAAACAGCAACTGGCCATGATATCACTTTAATAATATCATCAACACTTATACACAAGAAAACCAGAATGCATACACACGCGCACGCACACATACACACACACACACGTACTCAAGCTCATACGCATTCTTACACATCCTTTTATTTCAGAAAAATCTGATATACATTTAAAAGAAAACTACAGCTATTATATGATAACTGTGATATTATATAAGGCTATTCTGCCGACATATTTCGGCGCCTAAAAATAGTATATAAAAGAGCGGCAAGGGGCTTTACAGACTTACTATCATTAAAACATAATACCATTTTCTGTACTGGTGACAGTGATTGGTATGTAGGGTGAGCAATACTTATATCTGACCAAAGCTTGTATCTGAGATCCGAGGAATAAGTTATCTGTTCGACGATTGCTTTCATAATGGATTAAGGAGGATTACCGACGAGTGATAATTTCAAATTATCATTGAGTTGGTATAAACAAATATGCTATTAACGCTTAGCGAGTTAATTCAGTTAAGCAAAAGTAAGTGATGTCATTTTAAAGTTGTGTCAATGGTAATTGTAAATCGTTAAGTGAGGAAGATTGACATGCAAGGCGTTAAATGCATTTTAATTTAAATGTTTTTGTATAATAAAAACTTACTTAACTAATGCATATTGAACGTATTAAGGTACTGGTTGAGGTGTTTTGTCACACAGACAAAATTTAAAATGATAAACCATAACATTTCGCGAACATTTCGCGCACATTTCGCGAACATTTCGCGAACATTTCGCGAACATTTCGCGAACATTTCGCGAACATTTCGCGAACATTTCGCGCACATTTCGCGAACATTTCGCGAACATTTCGCGAACATTTCGCGCACATTTCGCGAACATTTCGCGAACATTTCGCGAACATTTCGCGAACATTTCGCGAACATTTCGCGAACATTTCGCGAACATTTCGCGAACATTTCGCGAAATCCGGTGTACTTAATTCTGCACAGTAGTGTACACTGTATATGTTGTTAATACATGATTAAAAGACAGTCGAATTGTAAGATATTAATGAAGTTAATACTTTGATGACTTGACATATCACAACTCGATAAAGACAAGCCCACATGCGTTGAAAAATAAAAACAATGAGAATTGAGGCCATTCATCGGCGCTGCGAGTGGGGAAAATTTTGCTACGGCCTAATAGCATAATATATATATTGTTTATTAGTTTTATGATTCTTTATGTGTTACTATGTGAATATTATATCAGTGTATATGTTTTATTATTACAACAAATTACAATTAGGTTCAATATAGCGTGTTTTCATTTCACAAAATGTCAATAAACAAAGATGACGGATGCTGCCGATAGATCGGTGATAGAACTTTCCCTTTAAGTTGAATATGATGTTCTGTCTCTCTCCAGGGCGCATCGCGGAATGGGAAACTGACGGGCATTTTCATCTGAAATCCATGAACGACCTCGGAGTGCCCACGATTGGATTCTACAAGATAACATTTGAGGTGAAGGCGTGTGGCAATGCTTATATTTTTCTCTCGGAAACATCATTCTTCAGCGAGAAAAAAGGGAAATATTTCTTAATCATACTTGCAACAGGCAACAGGAAACGTATGAACGGTATCAAGGACAGCTGTATGAATTGTGCCGAGTTCGACCAGCATGTAGAGAAGAGTACGACAAGGTGTGAAAAGTTCACCTCCTTCTTCGTGAAGTGGGACAACAAGGGCTCTATTCAAGTCGGGGAAGGAATGGACGAGACGAACGATAGCAACATTTTTCTAAGATACAAGAGTAAAAATAAATTTGAGATAAAGTGTCTTAACATTATGTCTTACAAGCACAAAGCCACCTGGAGGTTTCGAGTTGGTAAGTGTGTTTAAATGATTTACAAACATCTTTCCGTATCAATGGTAGGCTATAATATAAAACATGGTGAATATAAACCAGGCGAATTCTATCCAAGTTCTTTTTACGCTTTGTTTTACATAATACTAATAAAGTTTATCTTACAAAAATACATCTAGGTTATCTTCCTTTGTCAGGTATACATGTTATTGTTAAATTTAATTCTAGCATTTTGTCTGCGGCTATTAAGTGTTTAAGAGTGATCTCCCTTTTTTCAAGGTTATGAATCTAAGTTCAAGGCCCCAGATGGACACAATGGTACAGTAGAACGGGTTTCTGGTAAGTTTTTAAATGTTACAGAATGTTTTTTAATGTTCTATTGTCGTTGAAATTTGCCTGAATAATATAATCTTGTCCTTGTTATCATTTGTCAAGTTGTTCTTTCACGTGAAGAACTAACTTTAAAACACACACAAGTTTAATATATCTGTATTTATTACCTACAAGGGCAATAAATGTCTTCTTTCATATTTCAAATACTCAATAATCATAGTCACCTCCGACACGAGAGGATGGCAGGTTATTTTCTCTGATAATAGGTGAGCAGCCTCTGTTGGAAATGAGAATAACATCCATAGCTATACCCTCTCGCTTTGGAGATAAAAAAGATGAGTGAATATGTCTGTATTCAGGCAACTCTAGATAATCCTGACTGATCTCTGCCATAAATAATGACAAGATCTCATCAACTTGAATACATGTACCAATGACGTTTATGATATATTGTTCTTTCTGTTGACGTAACTAAAGCAACTTGACATGATAGTATCACCTTCTAGTAGTACTAGTATTATCTACTAAAACTACTAAAACTCATTGCTCAAGTAATGTCAGAACCATTGACTGAACTGTTCAATACCCCATTAACTGTATCCAAATTTCCAGACGTTTGGAAACTGGCATCGGTAATATGATTGAGAGAGGTAATGCATGCAATACTATAGACATGTTCCATTGACTAGTTTCTTAGCTAAAGTGTTTGAATAGCGTGTCTTCAAAGACGTCTACAATTTCCTAAGGGAAAAAAAGCCTTTTCACAAATCTTCAATCTGTATTTATCATTGGAGATATATCGCCTGGACAAAGGAAACGAAATAAGAACAGTTTTCTGTAATATTACAAAAGCGTTTCTGAATTCAAAGCAATTCAGCCGGCGTCCCTCAAGGCTCCCTCGTAAGGCCACTTCTGTTCTTACTCTATATTGGTGATATAGTAGATGATATTGACTTAAACTATGGCTTTTGCTGATGCCACATCACTGTACGTACTCAAAAATTATCAAACTATATCAGCACAGTGTTAATAAAAACGACTTAGCAGTAACTTCTGATTGGGCAAAAATGGCAAGTTGATATTAATCCATCCAGCAAAGTGTTATTCAATTCACCTGTTAATTTACACAGAAAAACAAACCAATACTATATGTAGGTAATATTAATATAACCGAGGCATCATCTCAAAAACATTCAAGAATAATAATCCAAAAGGATTGTATCTGGCATAATCAAATGTCGACTTATCGTTTATATTACAGTTTTACATACAGATTTGTTCTCAAGGTCGGGTATGATATATAGCCAGTCAATAACAACATCACTAACTTAGTTTCTTGGATAATCTTTTCTTCAGATTGTCCTAATGTGTTTTCTCAATTAATTGTTCGGAAGTCACGATCTCTATTTATTATTTATACGTTTGAATATAATTGTTCGATATCAGCCTAATACGTTTATCCTGTGCTTTTCTGTGATAGATCGTTTATTCAAGGTCATTAATCTAAGTTCAGGGCCCCAGATGGACACAATGGTACAGTAAAACAGGTCTCCGGTTAACTATTACTTAATCATTTTCATTTTATTATTATCAATGTGTTTTACCTAAATGATATAATCCTGTCATTGTTATCATTTGTCAAGTTATTATATCGCTTGAGGAACTAATGCATTGTGTCGTTTAGAACAAAAGCCAGTTCAATATTCTTTAACAAGTACATACGAGGGAAGTAAATATTGGTATCATGTCTAGGACAAAAAAACACTTGCTCATAGTGGAAAGGGCAGGTAACTAACACTAACTATATATATATATATATATATATTCATAGATAGCTATCGTCATACCCTATCGCTCTGGTGAAACCAAAATGTATGCGCTCGTGTTGTAAACATACTTTCCCAAATATGTTTGGCCAGATGCTGGAAAACAACTCTTCATTGATAACTATTACAGTGGCTACGGTCAAGTTCTTAGACAACAATTCGAGGAAGCAATCAATGCAGATATAGATAAAGCTGCGGACAAACTGACAGAACTATTTTATTTTATGGGATCACATTATGAGAAAATTAGCAACTCCTTTAAATACAAAGCCCGACAACCGCGATGGTTCGACCAGGAATGTATCGACCTCAAGAAAATGAAATATCAGTTCTTACAACTTTTCCGGCAAAATAAGACTGAAAAGTATTTGAAATCTTACATGCATGCCAAGAAAAAGTTCAGACATGCTTGTCATGAGAAAAAAAACAATTTCGAAAGAAGAACAGTTGATGAGTTAAATGTAGCCTTAGATATGAAAAATTGTAAAACATTTTGGAGTAACCTGAAATCATTACTTAGACCCAACCATGTAAATCATGATGTAACTCCGCAGGAATGGACGGATTATTTTAAGGGTTTGCTTAACCCAAAATATAGAGAGCCATGTGAATTCGATAATGTTGTATCAAATTTCATGTCAAGTCATGACTGTTCAACCTGTAATGACTGCAATACCACCGATATGCTGTCTGTAGACATTATGGAAGATGAAATACGGAGAGCAATAGACCACTTGAAAACTGGTAAAGCACCGGGAGTAGATGGATTACCACCTGAATTTGTAAAACAACTTTTACAAATTATCCCTCTATTAAAAATATTGTTTAATGCTATTTTGAAAAACGGTATCTTCCCGCAGTCTTGGAATATTGGTCTTATAATTCCCTTATACAAATCCGGCAAGACAGATAATCCCGCCAACTACAGGGGAATCTCTCTTTTAAATGTGACTGGTAAAGTCTTCACATCCATAGTGGAGGAAAGGCTGCGTCATTGGTCGGAGTGTAATCAGTTGTTATCGGAATCGCAGGCTGGGTTTAGGGAGGATCATTCCACAATTGACAATATTTTTGTGTTATATGCTCTATGTCAGAAATATATCAGGGAATCTAAGCATCGCTTCTATGCTGCTTTCATTGACTTCTGTAAAGCGTTTGACTATGTAGACAGAAAGAAACTTCTTTATATTTTGCTAGAAAAAGGCTGTCATGGGAAATTATTTCAAGTTATTAAAAACATGTATGAAAATGTTTGTGCATGTGTAAAGATTGATGCTCGTCGTACTGATGTTTTCACTACGTCATGCGGTGTAAGACAAGGCTGCATGTTAAGCCCTCTGTTATTCATCCTATTCATAAATGAGTTTGTAGTAGAGTTGGAAAACAGTAATTCAAGTGGCATTTTTGTAAATGAAGTCATTGACGTAATCAAGTTATTACTTTTCGCAGATGATGTTGTACTTGTCTCGGATACTGTCATTGATCTACAAAGAAAACTAATGTATTAGAATATTCCTGTGACAAATGGGGCATGGAAGTAAATTTAGATAAGTCAAAAATCATTTTCTTCGCAATGGTGGTTATCTTAAAAAAGTTGAAAAATGGTTCTACAGAGGTATGCAGATGGTAGCTGTTACTCAATATAAATACCTAGGTATAATATTCACTTCTCGACTGGTATGGTCACGTGCCTGTGAAACTATTGCTTTGCAAGCCAGGAAAGCTTGTTTTCCTGTATTTAGTCTATTCAAGAAGTATTCTGATATATCACTTAGAACAGTTACAAAAGTGTTTGACACTAAAATATTGCCCATTCTTTTATATGGCAGTGAAATCTGGGGTTATACCTATAGAGAATCCATTGATAAAGTTCAAAATGCCTTCTTTAAAAGATATTTAGGTCTAAGTAAATACTGCTCATCCAGTGCAGTACTGGGAGAGATTGGGCGGCACAACGTAAGTGCATATTATTTTTGTAGAAGTGTTCGCTATTGGTGCAGACTGATCCGCATGGATTCCAATAGACAACCGCAAGCTTGTTATAATATGATGAAAAATCAGGATGAGCACGGCAGTGTTAACTGGGTGTCCCATATTAGACTTCTGTTGTTTAAAACTGGATTCTCATATATTTATATCGCCCAGGATTGTGGAGATATGAATCATTTTCTAAGATTGTTTAAACAAGGTTGTATAGATTTAGAAATTCAAAATTGGTTTCAGCAAATCAATAGTTCAACATTTCTGTGTCACTATAGTTCTTATAAATCACTATTGGCCCCAGAAAGTTATTTAGTATCAAATTCTTTTGAGAAAGACTTAAAAGTTGTTCTCACAAAGTTTCTTATACTTTCTCATAATTTGAAGATACAGAACCAACGTTTTAAGAAAAGTAGAGAAACTGTTGATCAATCTAATATGTGACAAGTGTGATACTATGAGTGTCGAAGATGAGTTCCACTTTATTTTGAATTGTCCATATTATACTTCTAGTAGAAACACATTTATTCCAAAATATTTTCACCACTATCCTACCCGCGAAAAACTACAGCAACTTATGTCTTCAAAAGATATTTACGTATTGAAAGGACTGGCTTTGTATTTGAAAAGAAACCTATTTGTAAAATGATTTTCATATTTTCCCATATTTTGATGTTGTAGAAGCATTGTATTTAGCATTTACTGTCAAATTATATACCCATGTTATTGTTATGGTTGTTGCACTCCACATACAAAATGCATTCAACATAATTGTACTCTGGGCCACGAGGCCTCCAATACCGAATAAAGACTTTGACTTTGACTTTGACTTTGTATTAACGATGAAAAACACGTATACAACTATGACTTGTGTTGCACTGAATCACTTATCCTCAAACTGAGATATACATTTATCATCCAAAACTGGCTACCACAGTAGATATCGCTTGTGTGAGATCAAGCGATAACTACAAGCGATATCTACATTGTAGATATCGCAACAATCAAATCGTCACAATCCTATTGCATCACCAGTTAATGACATCACAAGGCCTTGACATCACTGAAAACACTGCTGACAATGTTATGACGGCACAAAGTTGATGACGTAAAAATGCTATGATGTCACAATGCCGATGACGTCACAATGCTTTGACCTCACTGAGCTCAATGCTGAAGTAGTCAAGTGGCATTTTTGTGTTGCAGATATGTTCATTATTTTGTTAATAATTGTTGAATGCTTTTTTCTGATAAATAAAATCTCACCCTCGTGTCTTCTGATATCAAATATTTCAACGCTCGTTGATTAAAGTAAAAATATCCTCGGCAAGCCACAGATATTTGTAATTTTAATCAACTCGTGTCGATATATTTGATATCAGAAGACACTTGGGTGAGATTCTCTTTGAATACCATACAGATATGAGACACTGTTGTATTATATTGCTTCTTGGTCACAACAGTGTTATTGTATAGTTTCGTTAGATGCCATTGCCATGCTGCTTGCCCTGATATGTTTCGTCGGGTGATTGGTTTGAAATGAGGATCGCAAGTGATAACATGTATAACTATGCTGGAATAGAGTTTGTTGATCTCAGCCTCATTTTATTCTGTGTGTATTTCATGATTAAAAGTGATCTCTCTTTTTTCAAGATCGTGATTCTAAGTTCAAGGGGATCAGCGGGTAGCACGTTGTAAATTGAAAAAAGTCTCCGGTAAGCATTTAAATGTTACTTAATGTTTTAGTGTTACTATTGTCACTGCCTTTTGCGTACATAATATCATCAGGTCTTGTTATCGTGTGTGAATTAATTCTATCACGTGAGGAAACCAGTGCATTTTTTCAGTTAGAGCAGAAACAGGTTCAACGGGGTTTTTTAATTGCTAACGGGGGCAATACATATCGTATTTTATATTTCAAAAAATAGTCTAGGAAAAAATATAAGTTCATCATAGTGGCAACAAGTATATTTAATGATATCACCTCCTAAACGAGGAGACGGCAGGTGATTAGAGTCATCCACTGACGAAACGACGCCAAATGAAGACCACTATTTCCGGTTAATTCACTTGCGCACCGTAACCACGTACAACTGTAGCGTCATCACCACTTTAATGCAAATGCGTGCCTGTATTTATGCTCGTGGTTGTATGACCAAGCACTGATCGAAAACTAAACAATTATGTTGTTTCATTTCAACAACGCCATTTTTTGGTGACATGACGACCTCTGAAATTAAAATAGAGTATGCAGAAATGGTGCAACTTCATAATGCTATAATATTGCTGAATTGTTCATTATAGTTTTAACGAAATCTGATAAGATATCTGGTAGGCGTTTCTTTTGGCCGACAGTGTATGATAACTGATATCTTATGTTTTCGACGTCGTAGTCTAAAACTAAAAGTGCAGGTGTTCAGTCATCACCCAAGGAATAATTCTATGTGATTTTTAATTTTTGTGGAAAAAATGCAATTTTGAACTTACAAATTCATCCAAAAGTAATTTGGATAAAACACAAATGTTCATCGACATAAAATACATATTCTATGTGGAAATGTTCCTCCTTCACACTTTTACAACATTATAGACATAGAAGGGGTCATGTTGATGTAAATTCCATTTTTTGCTCCTGTCTGCATTAAACAAAGATATTCTAACTGAGAATGAATCAGTCACCAATGTGATTCATTTAAACTACTGCTGACAAGTTTGATTGTATCGTGCCACAATCAAATACATCTCATTGCTTTTGAAAAATTTAATTATTCGAAACAAGATGCAAACCTTCTTTTGTATTTCAGTTTATATTATTTTGTTTAAAGTTCATATATTTACTGAGGGGTTAGGTTATTTCATCATCGCTATGAGCTTCAAATCGTTCTTTGAAAGAATATATTTCTTTTACAGAACCACCATTACTGTATCGACCACCAAGGGCAGAAAACAGTCTAAGGACAGGAGGCAATGTAACCTCGTAACAAGCATTGTCATGTCAACAGTGTTTACCTTGAACTTGATGTATTCTTGGTCGCTCGAGAGATTGTATGTGTGCTTCAACTGGCTAAAAATGTAATGGTATCCTGATTTGTTTTATTAATATTATTTTTTATTTGTTTCTATTATTTTTGTTTTAGTTTAAATATATTTTAATACCAGAAATTCAAATGAATTGGGAGCAAGGTGTCAAACTAATAAACGCCATCTCTGTAATATTTACAGTTCACATTTATATTATGCATTCATTTTGTTCTCTTTATTCGACTTTAATAAGTCTTTAGGTCTTTGGTAATGGAATTAATATTCTCCCGTATAGTATCATGTACATATTTAATAGTCACTATGGTGCAAGGTAACCTTTTTGTGGTGGTTTATATTTGAAAATAAAATCTTTCTACTCCTATTTATGTTATTTGTCTATAAAAGATATACATGTATGTCAACAAATTGGGGTATTAAATGTTAATTGTGATCATGTATAGGGTTGTCTCTGGAACGAATATCTTTTCTCACGTTGTACTTGAAACATTTGTCATTGCTTTCAATATAGTCCTATCTCTCTAACTATATTCACTATAAACATATGTGTAACATACAACACAACGTTCACAATAACATATACATGGTAACTTTTCCAATTGCCATTACACTTATTGTTTATGGAATGCATTTCAATATGACAGAATACGGGAAAAGAGAGGACCAACAGAAAGTGTTTGGATATTTAGTATTGGCGATTTTTTGCAAATAATGAGGGTTTGGGGTTTGAATTCCCCAATTTAAAAGTTCCAATACATTACAAGTATTTGCATTATTGCAGATAGTGAACATACAGAACATTATTTCGGGACCACATTCACATTAAAAATGGCATCCATTTATATATATATATATATATATATATATATATATATATATATATATATATCAAACGGGTGACATCTGATGTTTTTAGCTCATTAGGCCTGCTTATGGCATGGCATGGTGTCTGGTGTCCGTCCATCCGTCCGTAAACTTTTCGCTTTTTCGACTTCTTCTCCAGAACCAATGACTCAACAGAGCTGTGTAGACTGTGCAGACTCCTTGGCCAATTGGGATTCTAAATTGTAGATTTCGTGACCCCATGACCCCAAATGGAGTCACAGGGGTCACATCCTTAAAAAACTATTTTCATCTTCTTCTCCAGTTCCAAAAGGTCGAGAGAGTTGAAAAGTTGTGTGCAGACTCCTTGGTCAATGGGTATTCTAAATTGTAAATTTCGTGACCCCATGACCCCAGGTCACATCCTTAAAAACTTTTGTTCATCTTCTCCAGTTCCAAAAGGTCTAGAGAGCTGAACAGTTGTGTGCAGACTCCTTGGCCAATGGGGATTCTAAATTGTAGATTTCGTGACCCTTTGACCCCAAATGGGGTCACAGAGATGAGGTAAACTCGCACCAGTCCCTGAATAAACTTAAATCTTGTCGCATTTTCTTTACTTTCCTGTGCTACTATAGCGAATCACTGCACCTGAACTTCATCGAGAGGTCCGCTACACTACCACGGGAGATTAAACAAATGCCACAAGACCTCAATAATTCAGTGATGGAGACTAGCGAAAGGTTTTGCCTTGAGGGCGAGTTTAGCCTCATATCAGAAGCGCGGGACATCCTAACACTCTACCAGCTGGGGCAACTCTGCAACATTCTCTACAAATCACACTCTCGATTACTCACAATTCATGACAGCCAATGTGCGTTGGCAACAAAAATCCTGTAATCAACTAACACTCAACTCTCGCTCACTCACCTCATTTGATTATAGAATGTTTCACATAAGCTGTGGTAATATTGGACTCATCCAGGAGTTATAGTTCAATCCGCCTGTGTAATTACGCATTGTTAGAATCCCCTCCTTGAAAACCGGTGCCTCCTTGTATAGACTTCAACATCAACTAAGGATAATTATAAGTTGATGTCACACGTGTATATACACTAGGGTGAAACGGGGTTTTAAACACAATACACAACACAATAGGGGAACGCACATATTGTCCCTCAGCACCAAGTCGGAAGAGAACGTCAACGAAATTCTGTCTTGAGTAAATCCAATTTACGTCCTCAATCTCCATGGAAAAAACAGGTATTGCCGTCCTCATACCTCTAGTGACTTGACTAGTCTCCTTGATAAAACATAAACCGTCTGAAACGAAACTCACGTATTTCTCACAGTTCGTTCATCATTTGTTAGGGTAAAGGCTTGACAATTCCACAAAGGACATATAACTTTTTATACTGTCCTGCACAATATAATTATTTTGGTGAGAAATTATAACATGTTTTCTTCATCAATACACATGCTTCCCCATGTTATAGCAAGTATTATTAATTAACTATCAATAATAATAATATCAAACTAGGATTGACGCGTCAATACTTAGGTCTTCAAGACTTCTGCTTGACCTTGAACTCCATGTTGGACTCAGGGTTATTCGCCAGTTTCTCTGCTTTAAAATGAGCTATCAAACATGTCTCTATCTTCAATAGTTTTTTTTATAAAAATTATCCAAAGACAATGACCCTCTGAAAATTGAACAATTGCTTATTAATGGACCCCTACATGACCTTTCTCACGGTTAAGACAAAATGGTTAATATTTTCAAACTAATGTGCAACATAGAAAATATTGTGCTTTAATTTCGACCTAAGTAGATGTAATCATCATTAAGTTTGCATGTATAAGTAATGCGTTATGTTGTTTTGAATATTCAAGAAAATACTCAAAAATGCGTTAATTTGGACCCCTAGACAACATTTGCGATGTTCGGAGCTTAACTATCAACTTTTTGATGAAATGGTTCAACAGAAACGTTGTTGTTCTTGAAATTGTCCATCCGTAGGTATAAATACAATTTCAATATTTTAATTAGTTGAGCAGTTATGATCCTTTGAACTTTGCTTAAAATGGCAATTTTTAAAAAAAATGACAAACTTCTATGACTTGTCACCAAAAAACGAAGACAGATACGAGCTTGAAAAATATTGTCCTTAATAAATGACGTTTCTACTTCAACATGATTTATTTAAAGTCTTCCTATCTTCATTGGTTCATCATCAATAATTATCCAAAGGATATACCCCTCGAAATGCTCCAAAATCACAAACTTTTACTTTTTTGGGAATATGTCCAAATTGTGCCGAAACTATCAACTTTTATATGACCTTGATGTATTATGGACTTGTTAAGCTCTTTATTAGGAAGATATGGATATCAATAACTTTGCCATAAGTCAATTAGTTACAAAGGTATGCCCCTTTGAAATTGCAGCCGAAAAACGCCCTTTTTAAAAAGGACCATATTCAAGGGCAGATTACTCGAAATTGTAGGCCGAAATTCAAAATTCTGTTAGCAAATTATATTCTACGTTGTCTTGGCTTTCGAATGAGCTATCACACATATCTGTATGTATTGCCGTGATTTAGAAGAATATTTTTTAAGACGCGTACCCTCAAACCCGCGAAAGTGCACCGAATTTTCAGTTTTTTCGAAATAGCAAAAAATCTAGTCCTAATCGATGGGGAATGTTGTTGCCCACATTTTGGTGAAAGTTTTATGAAATATCTTAGTAAGTTTTCGAGCTATTGAGGTTTGAAGTTTCAACTTCAAGGGGAGATAACTCACAAAAGAAGTCGAAATTCCAAAAAGTAACAAAATTACTTCTAAGTTTGGTTACAGGCTACCTTTCCTGAAAATTTCATGGAAATCGGCCCAGCCGTTACTGAGAAATCTGCTGCACAAAATTGGTACAAAGAATAATAAAAATAATCAGGATAATAACAATACGTCTTCGAGACATACGTCTTGAAGACCTAATAACTGACACGTATATGGTATTTACGGCCTAGACCATATGGTTCGACAACTGGGCCAATACGGGGAAACTGTGCCAATACGGGGAAAACTGGGCCAATATGAGACAAACTGGGCCCATATTAGTCTGAGCATGCGCAGTTGCACATTCGGTGGAAGCCCGAAGCTTTCGCTTCACAACTTTGACCCGTGTTATTTGTTCACCAATCTTGTTTATAATTATTATTTCAATATAAATGAGATGTCTAGTGTTGTGCAAATAGAAGAAAAAGAAGGTAATTAATAAAATTGTCATTAATTACGTATTTCCATATTGGCCGTTTTACAGGTCCTCGGTTCGTTGTATTGGCCCTCGACTTTGTCTCAGGCCAATACAACGGACCTCGGACATGTAATTAGGCCAATACGGAAATACTTAATTAATAACATTATATTATTAATTAACTATCAATGTTATGGCACGTATACGGCATTTACGGCCTAGACCAAATGATTCGACAACTGGGCCAATGCGGGGAAACTGGGCCAATACGGGAAAAACTGGGCCAATACGAGACAAACTGGGCCAATATGAGTCTGAGCATGCGCAGTTGCACATTCGGTGGAAGCCCGAAGGTGTCACTTCACAACTTTGACCCGTGCTATTTGTTCACCAATCTTGTTTATAATTATCATTTCAATATAAATGAGATGTCTAGTGTTGTGGAAATAGAATGAAAAGAAGTTAATTAATAAAATTGTCATTATTTAAGTATTTCCGTATTGGCAGAGTAACAGGACCTGTAACTGGGCCAATACGGAAATACTTAATTAATAACATTATAATACAGACTGATGATCCACACAGGTTTTACTTCATAACAACTCAACTTCAAAAACTCTTTAGGAATACTAATTGACATCTTATCACAATAACGTTTAGAATGCATTGGAATATATACACTCAAAACACAATTGAAGGGGTTAGGAAAACACCGGGGTTATCTGCCATTTTATTTAATTTTCATTTAATTCAATAATAAAATATTACGATTTTGTTTTATATAGGATTTTATTTAAAAGAAAGCTATTACCACAATGTTTATGGAAATGTAAAAGAAAAAATCATTTCCAAATCTATCAACTTTTAAAATTGCAACTTACCCTAGTGTTATCCTTACCCCTTCAATTATGACCAATGTAATCAAAACTTCCTCTAATACGTCTATACCACTGACAAGACAATTCTAACACTATGGCTTAGTTAAGTCAAACAATCCGTCATGTACTAGGCAATACAGAATTATAAAGTATAGCCATATTATAAATCATGGTCATAAAGGTTGATTGTATTATCGGGTGGCGCCGACGTGTTGGGTTATTCTCCTTGGAATGTTGAAACAAGTCTGTAAATATATGTTAGGATAACATTATCCTCGATTTCCACCAAACACTGTCCCAATTGGTGCAGAGAGTGAGTGAGTGAGTGAGTTGTGGTTTAACGCCGCTTTCAAGAGTATTTCACTTATATCGCGGCTGCTAGTATTATGGCAGGGAGAAAGCCCGCAACACCATGTGGCTATGCATTGCGGTGAAACCTGCGAGCATCGGCTGGAACTAGCGAACCATGGGTGATACTACGCTGAAACTCAGTGTAGCATTGCACCCAAACCTTACTGCGTGTAGAACAGTTCTCTACTGCAGACAAAGTTGCCGTGCCCCTGGCGGGATTCGAACCCCGGACCTCTTGATCCGAAGCCGAACGCGCTAACCACTGCGCTATCCCGCCCCCTGGTGCAGAGAAGTAGGGGATACATCATCTAGGATATATTTCGAATTGTTATTGTTGTTGGTTTAGGCATTGTTTGTTAATTTCATATGTCACGTTTTCTCACTGGGTGATATCGATCATAAATAACAGGGATTTGCACAACCTTTTTCTGATATGTATTTCGTACATGTATATTTCAAGTGTTGCAATGTGCATGCACATCATGGAACATGTGAATATCCTTATTGCCAAAATGTGTAATGAGGATATGTCCCGGTGATTTACTACTTTTCATAAGGATTGTCATTTATGTGAGCAACCAGCCAGAAATTCGACTTTGTGTAGTGGTGACATCCTATATGACCATGTGGTGATAATACTTAACAAAATAAATTCGTTCTTTGAACACGTTTTAAAATAACAATAAAACATGAACATTTCTCTAATCGCTGACTACACCCACCCATAATCTGTGAATGTCGAAGCCCCTTATTCCTGACTATCCTTCCTCGAATCTCTTCATATCACAGATGATGAAAATAGGTTTTGGGTCGACACCCATGTTGCCCTTATACGGGACCACGGGACCACGTGTAACATGATCTACAAATCAAAATCCCCATTGTCCAAGGAGCAGCAAATCTCTGTATAATCTCTGATTGCACCAACCACCTAATATCTTCCTACATCAAGCCCCTAATCTCTCAATCCATCAGCCCAAATCTATGATTGCACCATACCCCTAATCTACGATGGACCTGAACCCGCCCTCTGAATGGATCATGTCCTTATCTACGACGAACCAGATCCCTTTTCTCTGTCTGCAACATTGTGACCCATAATATGTGGCTGCATCAGTCAACATCTCGGACTGCTTCTACCCTGCTTAGACAAAGGTGCCAAGGTCACACAGTTTTGATGTCGCCAATGCCTATTTTACCTTTGCCGTGAGAAGTTCCCAATCTAACAACTAGACCAGTAGAACAATGCACATTAGTGTTTCAATGGCAATGTTGTATATCCTGACAAAAACTATTAAGGAGATGGAGAACTATGATTTATCGCAGCGTTCTCACGCTTAAGAGAGAGAGTCCCACTCACAAGCGATCACATGGTTTATCAGGCAGGTAGGCGAGTTATTAGGAGTATTAGAATTAATGGTATCAAATGGTAGTTAAAATATCAATAAAGTGATATTCATGTCTAAAATGTACAAAAGTATTATCGCTTGGAATAAATTACAAATTGAGAAGTAGCTGGATGCCGAAGAGTGAATGTGTGTAAAATCTTTCTAGCTTTGAAGATATTACAAATTGACAAGCGACACGATGATCAAGAGTTAAAGGTACATCCATTGTGTTGTCTGCGGTCACATTTGCCAAATGTTATAAATTGTGCTAATTTATCGAGAAGGACTGACTTTTATTGAAAATTGCCGTTTTAATGATAGTCGGCTCAGTATACCGGCGATAAAAAGGTAAAAGTGTCGATTTCTGATAGAACGGACAATGCACCGCGTTTGGCGCCCGTCAATTTGTCAAACGTAATTTTCGAAACTCATTTACAACAGACACAAAGACAGCTTTGAGTTGATAATTTTTAATAGGTTTTATAACTACTGTGCTCGTACATGGGGCGTGTAGTTTCTGTTTCTACACATGTATAATGATGTTTCTCGATTTTTAATTTGAAAGTAGTATTTGACGATTGGGGATGTATATGTAAATTGAGTGAAGTTATTTCAACTGAAATCAGCAGATATCGCTTGTTGGCACGTATTAAAGTTAAATAAAAGCTTATGCAACACAATGGATGTACATTTAAAAGTAGGTTGATAATAATGGCAATACATTTTTAAATTTCAAAAGTAAACTAGCATATGGTTTAAACATATTGAATTGTGAATAGCGAAATGGATTGGCAAACAAGTTGACAGTTTAATACAATTTTATTAAGTACAGGAACCTTAATTAAGAAATCAATCTGAAAACAAAGAAGGTAACAAGGTTTATATACAGCAAAATATAATTGATGTTTTACTTAATAACATGTTCATACATTCATTATTATACATTCTACGTTTAACATTGACCTCTTACCCCCTGTCACACTAGGCTTGCGTACTCAAGGCGTTCCCAGTGGGTTCTAAAATTAAGTAAAACGCGAGAGAAGCGCAGTAAGAGCTCATAGAACGTATTAGTGTCGCAGTGGAAGTTCTCAATTACGCACTTGGAACTCCAAGAACAACCAAGAACCCTGATTCTCTGCGTTTCTTTTGCACATGTTCAAAACAAACGTAGCGGTTCGGGGTTCTTGCGAGAGCGCCGGGGTACCGCAGTGCAGTCACAGTGACAACCCAACGGAAACTCCTTGGACGTATTAGAACATTTTTGAAACTATTTGGAAACGTACTACTTCTGTCTAGATATGCATGATGTTTGCTACAACGCACACATTGCGATCCTACTAGGTTCAAAGGGTTCTAAGGGGGTTCACAACATGTTTGCACCGCGTTCAATTTGCACTCTCTGATAGATATAACAGTATTACCATTTATAAGTCTACCTCTGATCACCGTTCCTGCGTAGTGGGGTATTTCTAAGCGTATTACAAACGTAGTCGGAACCTAGTAAGAACGTAGGAGGAACTTGGTGAAATTGATGTACACTCGCAGAACGCAATAGCAACATAGTAATGCTACGGTCACACTTACACGATGTCATAGACGTGCTTATTACGAGGTGCGCATTATCGTAGTGAAAGGAATTTTATACTGTTTACAAGAACAAGATACAATGTACCGTGAGTGTATCACTAACACATTACGTTCACATCAAGTGAGACTTACGTTATTACTCAGATTTGCGTGAGTGTTTGTCAAGAAAGGGGCGTGTTCAGAACGCGTGATGTAAGAGCTGCGACGTGCTTAAAACATTGATATTACGATGTATCCGTGTTTTATACGACATAATATCTCCTTATCAATTTTGGTTTCAGAAACGTTACACTACTGTGCAGAATTAAGTACACCGGATTTCGCGAAATGTGCGCGAAATGTTCGTGAACACGGTATACTTAACTATGCACAGTAGTGTACTTCTCTTGGCTACACGATACAATACCAGTCATGTTCATCATGGATGTCGACGTTTCATCTCTAGCTAGCTAGTAACAGTTGTAACTGTCGCCATTTCCGAAGGAACCAAAGGCAAAAACGACTAAGAAAAGTAATTATGAAACTACTATGCGGACAAACGCTAAATTTAAAATTATTTCTATTCATAACAGTTTGTTGCAGACAAACAAAATCTTTTTCAAATTTGTAAAAGTTGACATGTAAGTAAGATTAATACGTTGTAAGCTTGTCCCTCAGGTAATACGATCTAATGTACGCTTTTTCGTTGCAGTGTTGGCCCTCGCCTTCGGCTCGGGCTATGCAACTGCAATGATGATAACACCAGAATGTATTGACCTCGAGAGAAGTTTATAACTTATGAAGTAATGATTACCACATATCTTACCTGAGCACTCTTTTTCTACGACCTGGCATTCTCGCTCTCTTGTTCGCTTCTTTGGCAATACTTGAATGTGCCGCTGGTATTGCGTAAAGTATATTAATAGACGCAGTTCCCGCCAAATTTCATGAACAGACCCTTTGACATGTAAGGGACTTGTAACCTGGGGGTATACAATGGATAACATAAATGAATCACAAGCTGGCTTTAGACATGGATATACCACCATTGACAATATGTTTATATTACAAAGTCTTGTTCAAATATATTTGAATACAAACGGGGGAACATTTTATGCCGGGTTTGTTGATTTTGCAAATTTAAACATTTGATTCTGTCAAACGGAACATACTTTTTTCAATGTCATGGTCTCAGTGACAAAATGTGTAAACTTAAAGTAACCAAAGATTTTCGGAAACGTTTGAATTGCAACTTGGTGTCAGACAGGGATGTATTTAAAGCCCATTTCTTTTTCCATTCTTCACAAATGAACTAACTTCCCACATGGAAACAAACTGCTTAAACGGCATCCAACTCGATCCAGAAATTGTCCAAATATTCCTTCTCTTGTTTGCAGACGACGTTGTTTTATTTTCAAGAACCATACGTGGCCTCCAAAATCAATTAAATGAACTTGAACAATACTGTGATATATGGAAATTAACAGTTAACAGGGAGATAACAAAAATCGTAGTCTTTGAATAAGAGAGGTAAAATCTCTAAAATAGAAAAATGGACATTTAAGGATATACGCCTAGAATGTGATAGCTGTTATACGAATTTGGGATTGTTGTTCACCAATGGGCTTTCCTGGACCATGCATGTCAAATATGTTGCGCTTCAGGCGCAAAAATCACTAATCCGTTTACTGAACACAATCAATACACCATATGAATTATAAAACCTTCTTCAAAATATTTGGTGCATATATCATATTTGACTAATGGAACAGAAATTTGGGGATTAACTGATTTTCACCAAATAGAAAGAATACATTTGTGTTTACTTCGTCTCTTCTCGTGTGATTCAACTGAGCTTTTAGTTCTGCTTTTGTGTAAAGTTCAGATAACATATTCTCATATATGCACGCATTTATCTCAACCATCAATCCACGGGTTAATATTAATTAACATAATTTACAAAGTGGTAAATGTAGATTTCGTGATTTTAATAACAACCAATACATTGCTATCAGGCCTTGATATCTTAGGGCTTTTATGGCAGTATTAAATTTCCTATTCTTATGAAATTCTTTTCCTAGGTAAGTATAACTATCTGAATTTTTTTAAACAACATCACCAACAAAATATTTTCGAAAATTCAACCTTGCAGTTCGGATCCAAACACAACTACTTTAGTCTTTTCAATACGCTACACAATATTTTCTAGATACATTTATGCTGTAACTCATCCGGCGTACTCCTTTACATCTATTAAAATAAGCAGAATCATTTCCCCCTAATGAAACACAAGACTTAAAGGCGCTGTAGCACGTTTTTTCGCTCAAATAAGTCAATGAAATGTATTTTAAAAATAATGTAAACAATAGCAAAACACCCTTCTCTCTTCGGAAAATCAAGTTACAAATGAGTGTACATGGTTCCGTAAAGCCATGGGAATCGTTTTTTGTCATTCGAAATAATAAATTGTGTTCACAATAAAATGGCCGCCATGCAATTTTGGCTTTATACGCAACACTGTTATTACCACTACGGATACTTGGTTTGTGTAATAAGATGTTTTACCCTCTAAAGTAAATATAAATGACATAAACTATCATTATAAATGAGAAATTTGAAAAAATAAAATTTGCAAAAAACGTGCTACAGCGCCTTTAATATCATCATACATATTACAAATAACCATTAAGATCTTCCCTGAAATCACATCATTGACAAGTTTTTTGCCAAAATCCCAACTGCCATATATTATCAAAGGTTTTTTTTGCAAATCTTTAAAGGCACTATATATTTTTTTCAACAAGAGATGTTTATGAAGAAACTGTTTTTCTTAATAAAACACATGCTTACTCTGTTAACTGCAACTTCTCAATTAAACAAGTTTGTTTTAATAAGCACCCCCTTTCGCGGGTTGTGTTTTGACAAGTAAATACCCTTTTTCCAGCTATTATTATACTAAACGGCTAAATGACTTCTGAAATATTTTATACTTCCTGGATCGACACCGAATGCACAATATGAAAAATTTCACACACCGTTCATTCAGTCATTAACTACAAGACTTAAAGATATCTATCTTCAAACATGGAGTGAAACAAATTCGTTTCAAGCAAATGTTTGTATTATTCAATGTTCAAAAATGATCTAATCGATTAATTATATTTATCATGTGTTAACATAAAGAAATTTAGACGTTCATTAGCCCGATGTAGATGCTCGTCTCATGACCTATCATTTCCTTCTCATTTGCCCATCGTATTATACATTATATAAATATAAATATGTCCATCCAAATACAATAAAAAAAAATCAACTCTTGTCAGCATTAAACATCAAACTATATTACAAAATCTTGCCATGTTCATCCATTATGTAATGCTCTATAGAAATAACGTATTATCGATGTAACCCGTATTTATGCGTGTATTTATCCATCATGTATGTGCTCTAGACCTTTGGCCTTTCATTATGAAATAAAGATTGATTACATACCAAACATGCCAAAAAGACATTGTTTGTAAAGAGCACTTGAATATCGTGGTAAACACTTAATGGTGTATGTTAAAGACGCCTTTTGCTCGGAATCAACTCTTTTAGTGAACGTAACACATTCGCAATTAGCACTTCCTATTCGTACAGTTGACGGGAGCATCGTAATAACAATTTGCTCACGATAATGCTACGATATACAAGAGTAAAGTACGATGTTACACTTATGCACCACGTGGATAGTGCGTGTATTTCACGATGTTTTCCGATGATCGCGAACGTTTTGAGCATGTTCGAAACATTTTACCCAATCGTAGCTCAATACGACCTTCGCCGTAAAGTCACGTGCACATCAAGTTCGTTGTGTGAATGGCGTGTGTATCCAGATGAAGTTGCACGTGATACATCGCGGATGACATCGTGTAAGTGTGACCGTAGCATTAGAATAGGCCCCTTCACAACCCATCGTGCGTGCAATTCGTTCGTACGTTTTTTGGGGAGGCCACGGTCGCTACGTTTTTCTGAAAACGTAGGGTGGATTTAATCAAGAACAGAAAGGGAGTTTGCCAACGCACGCCAAACGCACGTCGTACGTACGTGGCCGTCGACACGTCTGGCAGTGAGGAGGTGCGTTCATCGTACGATGCGCACGTGGTACGTGCGTGTGCCGTGCGTACAACGTGCGTACAACGTGCGTGTGATGTGCGATTGTCACATTGTCGTACGGGGGCCGTGCGTCTGACGTACAGTGTCCTTACACCACACACGTTGTAAGTGCGTGCGAGTGCAATGAGGTTTTTCCCTCCCTATTGACAGGTGCTTGGTACACATTGTCAATCCACAAGATGCCGCCCATTCCACCGCTCCGGGTCCTGATGCTGCAAGATCAACTTCAGATGGCAGCACAGGAGTTGTGCCCAAAACGTGCGTTGTACGTGCTTACTCGGTACGTTGTACGTGCTTACTCGGTACGAACGACGTGAGTTTTCTTTAATTATTTGATAGTTAAACTTTGGACGTGCTTAGTAAGCACGAACTACGCACGTAAAACGCACGTTGTACGCACGTGCAACGTGCGTCGTTCGTAGAGAAAGTGTGAGTGGGTAAGCTTGAAAAAAACGCACGATGTCGGTGCGTTGTGCGTGCGGTTGTCGTACAGGGCACGCACGTCGATCGTACGGAGGAAAATTCGCAGCCCGTTCGTAGACTGCACGCAGCGAAAGTTCTGCATGCACTAAAAGTTCTACGACGAGTCTGTGTGCTCCAAATTTGTCCAAAATCGGTACGGCGTCGGTACCGAGGACGCACGAATTCCCCAATTTACCCCACGTTTTTGTCGGTAGACAGCACGCAGCTGCACGTACGACGGGTTGTGAAGGGGCCTAAAAGGGAAACCCACAAGGAACGCATATGGTTGTATTGAGAGCGTGGCAGTTGAGTCGAAAACGTAGCTATGTTTTACAAATATTCAGGATGATATGTATTTATGTAATAAAAGAAACACCATTGATTGGCATCTTATGAATATCATTGAAATAATACTAAGAATACAGAATGCCATTTCTTGACCAAGACATAACAATTTCATTTTGTTTTCCGCATTTAATTATTCATTTTAAAAAATCGGAGAGAAAATTGAAATTTTATATATTTTTTTTAAATAATTAAAAAAAACAGGCAAATCATTACACTTTCAATTTATAACAATGATATTGTGCAATTGGACATTTCCCGCTATACCCCAGTCAACATTGTATTGTATTGTATTGTATTGTATTGTATTGTATTGTATTGTATTGTATTGTATTGTATTGTATTGTATTGTATTATAATTTAAATACCTTTCTGGTGACTAGACCTACTATGCCTGCCTCCTTGTAGGCATGCTTAATTCAACCTTTAACACAGGCGAAAATTCAAAGAATAAGAGTACGGATGGGTAAAATCCGTACCCAAGGGTGGTCTCATGACGTCACTCCTATGAGCCATCATCCTCTCTGTTGCAGGTCTGTGAAGGCACACATGTTTTTTCGCTCTCGATTTGGGTATTTGTTAGCGTTATTCTTTGCTGCTTCTTATTCATTAAAGATGTTATTCATCGTCCCAATCTCTTTTCATCAGTTAACAGTTTGCGCAAGGCACACTGTTTATTGTTGTTGTTGAATTGAGTGACCCTTTTGACATGTGCTAGGCTGCGCTCTACAAGCTTGAGCTGCATGCTTTCTGCACGTGCAACTCGGGTCACTTGGTTATCGCGCCTCTTCGTGTCAACTGAGTGGTTGGTGCGGTCGTGTTCGTACCCTCCGACAGTCCTTCGTCGTCAAGTGTTAGGTGGGTCTTCTGATAGTCTGACATTTGCTTCGGTTGACCTTCACTTTCGTCTTACACTAGTCTCTCCTCTTCAGACCCTCCGGTTTCGGAGCCTCCAATAGATCGGTTTTCCAATAGTCGGACCCTACGGTAGTCTGACCCTACGATAGTGGGACCCTTCAGTGTCAGCTTCGGTGTCTCGTGTTTGCACTCATCTCGTGTAGCTTGTGCGCGTCCTAGACTCAGTCTATTAGCCTCCGTTCTTGCTTCACCATGTTCTCTTCGTTTTGCAATCGATGCGGAGGCCAGAAGTCTCCACCAAAGGACCCCCATTTGGTATGTAGGAAGTCTAAGGACTTGTGCGAAGAGGACATTTGTTCCAAGGGTTCGTAACAAGTGAGCGGATGGCTGGATACGCTCGGTTAATGGATCATGCCTTCGACAAGATGCTATCCTTACGCCAATGGCAACTGAACTGGTGGTCTTCAGGGGGTTTCTCCAGTTCGTGACCCCCGATAGATCTGTTTGCGACTTGTCTCGATCACTAGTTACCAACCTATGTCTGCCCATTACCACACCCTCGAGCAAAAGATGCGCTCTCGTTAGGGTGAGAGGGGATGGACGCCTATGCGTTTCCGCCTCCACTCATCCTCTCCCAAGTGGACCAAGATCCCAAGATCTGGACCACTCTGGTGTTCTGCCTTCACGCTATGCTTGTATTAAAAGAGGGTTAAGGAGTAGTGGTTACTCAAGGTATGTCGCCAATGGCACAGCCACCTCTCATAGAAAGACCACTAGGAAACTCAATGATTTCCAGTGGCAGGCCTTCGCCTCTTTCTGTACTCAGAGTTGGTTCATCCCGGCTGAGGCCTCAGTTCCTGAGGTGGCGGAGTACTTAGTGTACCTCACAAAACAAGGTGTGTTAAAGCGTTGTCAATTAAAACCAACATGTTGGCTATCCTCTCTGTGCTCAGGAAGAGATTGCCAGGGTTTGACGTGTCTGCCGAAAGGGCCTCTTTAAGACTTTCAGTTCCGTTCGCACAAACACACATGCTTTACTATAGAGTCTGTCATGCTTCACTGTTAACAGTGCTTCATTTTTAAACCATGCTTCATGGTTAACCATGCTTTACTGTTAACCGTGCTTTATTGTTAACCCTGCTTTATTGTTAACCATGCTTTATTGTTTACCGTGCTTCATTTTTAAACCATGCTTCATTGATAACCATGCTTCATTGTTAACCATGCTTTATTTTTAACCATGCTTTATTGTTAACCATGCTTTATTGTTAACCATGCTTTATTGTTTACCATGCTTTATTGTTAACCATGCTTTATTGTTTACCATGCTTTATTGTTAACCATGCTTTATTGTTTACCATGCTTTATTGTTTACCATGCTTTATTGTTTACCATGCTTTATTGTTAACCATGCTTTATTGTTTACCATGCTTTATTGTTAACCATGATTTATTGTTTACCATGCTTTATTGTTTACCATGCTTTATTGTTTACCATGCTTTATTGTTTACCATGCTTTATTGTTTACCATGCTTTATTGTTAACCATGCTTTATTGTTTACCATGCTTTATTGTTAACCATGCTTTATTGTTTACCATGCTTTATTGTTAACCATGCTTTATTGTTTACCATGCTTTATTGTTTACCATGCTTTATTGTTAACCATGCTTTATTGTTGACCATGCTTTATTGTTAACCATGCTTTATTGTTTACCAGCGGATGAGCGTGTTTGTCCACAGAGAGGCAAACTCGACGATGAAAGCCATCCAGACAAATGCAAGGAGTTGCCTTAATGCGCCAACTGTGCTGGTGAACACTTGGCTTCCACGAAGGAGTGCCTACGGTGGCAACAGGAGTCTAAAATACTAAAACTTAAATTTACGCAGAATATCTCTTTCCCCGAAGCAAAACGCCTGTTTCTTGAGGGTCCTAAGCCCTCATACTCAACCATAGAATCATCAGCAAGTGCCACTAAATGCTCTGTATCAACTCAGACAGACACTCAGTGGGTGAGTGATCTCCCAACTCAATACAAACTCCGCAATTCAACTTCTTCCACAATAGGAACAATGACATTCCCTCTTCTGTCCCTTAAGATCCAGCATGCTGCAGGCTTGACTTCAAGCCCAACAGTGCATCCCCCTGTCATCTGCGGGCTTGATTTCAAGCCCAAATCGCGTGCTGAGAGCGTGACCCCTGACCTCTTATCAATAAAGACAATTACACTTGTCCAACGACTGAACTGTCGATGTAAACGCAACAGAAAGATTCTACAATAAAAATCCACCACAATGATATGTAATACTTGTAATAAAAGTCGTTATTTACGTTACACGGATCCACGAAAAAATTCAGTCGATGCGAGAGAAAACTTCCGGTGGAAACTGTCACATGTGAAGAAGTTGAAGAGACGACGGTTTCCAAACAATGATTAATAAAGTAAATCTGACGCAGTGCAATTCATAACTGAGTTTATTCAATGTACACGATAAACAATCTTTGTCAGTCTGATTCATAATAATATCGTTGCAATGTTTTATCAAGGCAAAATGGAGCTGTCAAATCGTGAGTTTCTTCAATCTTGCTGCAGTTAGAAACCGTTAGGCCTAGACTGAACAAACAATGTCTTCACAACAACATCATCTAAAAAATTCTTTAAATTTGATCATGATCACGGATTCCAAAGATAAAAAAAACAACTGACATTTATATATCTTGTTATGGCTAAAATTGCATTACAATTAGGCCTACAGATCATCTTAAAAAATCTACTTACAAATTGCCGATAAACAGCATGACGCCATTACGTACTTTTGCACTGATGGCGGATTTCGATCACACACAATTTCGATGTTCAAGTTCAGTATCCGATTCATGGCACTTGATCGGAATATCCTAATACACACATGCTGCATTAACATTTTTGTAGTGGTGGAACAAAAATTGGCTTATTTAAAAAGATGTTAGATCTTGAGTAATGACACTTGGACCCAAAGACAACCGTTAGTTAGCAAATTTCATGCTTGTATCACAAATAGGTGTTCTTCTTTGATAAGTAAATCGAGTTATAAAGACATGGATGCTGCTTCGATTACTGCCCGAAAACGGCCATTTTCAAAATGGCCGCCATTTCGGCCCTAGGAAAATTTTTTAATGTCCCTATATCCAAAAACATTCCTTGTAGCATGATCTATCACTGTACCAAATTTCATGCTTGTATCACAAATAGCACAATTTTCCCACATATCTGCTGGACTATAGCTGGTCCCGCGCGATTGTAAACAAGTTACGGTCAATGCTATTCCGGGAAAACTAATGTTTATGATAGCAACACTCTGTCGGTCATTCTTGGTCTATTGTTTTATATAAACATATTTATTTTCTATTTTAAAAACTATCATTCAGGAAAACTATTTGTACTGTTTGTTTTCTTGTTTTTAAATACTGAAGGCAAGTAGCATATCAATTAGGCTAGACGATTGGAATCTCCAGTACGATTTCAAATGAAATTTTGGAATATACGTGCGTAACGTGTTTGATGAAAATTCATGGAATATAATATATTTGGATCGAGTTTGTTTTTGTGAAAGGCAAAACATTTACGACATGATAAGGAATTTTCGTCTGTTAATAACAAAAAATCAACTAGCTAAGTTACTTACGACAGACAATTGTCTATCCAACATCTCCAAGTGAACTCTCGCGAAACGTCACTCTAACATATGAACATTTATTCAGTAAGAAAGAATGCGTTCGCACATCATGAACTCATGCAAAATAATTAATTCGTTTTGAAAATAAAATACTTTGAAAAAACTCGTAACTGTTTTGAAAATAAAATATTTTGAAATAACAATTCATTGACCTTGCCAGGACACACGTGGTTTTGATTGACAGAAGTGGGCGTGGACACTTGAGTGACAAGATGGGCGTGGTTATCGTAGCTTTGCGCAGCTTGAGATATCGATGTCGTCATTGATTGATTTACCAAAAAATGTCCTCAAATTTAATTGAAATTAAAAACTGACAAATATTATATACGTTTTTAAAACTTACTTGACAAGCAGTAGTGTTTGATGTGTCGATAGCGTGTAGACAAAAAATCGTAAAGTACAGTGCAGTGCCGGTGACGTTATTTTCATAGACGTGCATGTTAATTTAATCTGGGATAAATAATTTTCATAGATACGATTTTTGTCCGATTCTATTCACATTTATCATGTTTGTGGGGAATCGACTTGGCTACAACCTCATAATTTAAGTTTAATTTTCCGTTTACTATCTTGGGAATGGCAGAACTTTGATCAACATATATACGTAGTTGTGAAAACATTTAACATGACGGTCTATGGGAAACGTTTTTATCTAACGTACACATGTAGGGAAATTGGATGACATTAGTTAATTATCGTCCGAAAATTTAATTTAAATTATTTTCTTCAAGCTGAGATGATTTCAAATCAAGATGAAAAGTTTAACATTGATTTAAACAGAACTTATTTCATGAAAATCATTTATCCCGGCGTAAATTGACATGCAAGTATATGGAAATACGACACTGCACGAATATAACTGCCACGTAGGCCTACTGTAGGCCTAATTACATGAGAAATGTGAATTTGTATTTATAAATTTTGGAGGCAAATTACTTGAAAAATAGTAAACATCAGTTTATTTCACTCTTGCACTTGTCTGTTGCAGGTACCGTTATCAACCGCCTCTTGTAGGTGAGAGTTTTTGTAAATAATTTGTGACATAGGCCTACCAACTTGAATCCATCAACATTCTCCTACTTAATTTCGACTGGCATTTGTATTTGCTACACATTGAAATAAAGGATTAACTGTTACCAAATCTTGAGTTTTTGTCCAAAATATAACTAATCTGTGGTAGTCCAGTCCGGCGGCCTTCGAGAGATTCCGTACTCCAGTGAAAGAGATGACATGACACCCGACCTTCAAGAGTTCTACTTTGTGTGCAGGTACTCACTTGACAGTGTAGAATCAAGGAAATTGATTAGATATCTTTCTTCAACACTTGTCAGCTAAATCAGATATAATATAATAATAATAATGTCAGATAAATTAAACTATGCGCACAATGTACTATGTATAGCCTAAGTATTGTTTCTTTTATGATATCTGAATTTACAATCTTAAAATTATAAACATCCTTAAGTATCAATATTAATAATCCTAATCAAAAATGAAAACAATGTTTTCGACTCTCAATTTATATATACGTCTTGAAATCGTGTGATCCCACATCTTGTCAATCGCTCATGATATATACTGCCATGACGTTTTCAAACACCTGCTGAGATCTGCACATCTGCCCACTTGTGTCGTCTGCCGCTTGTGTTTTGAATTTTGAATTGAGGTATTCGTCCCGTTATTACATGTGAATCAATAGCGAATACAATTTAATAATTGGAGATAGGAAATAATGTCTTCTGCTTCTGGCACTTCTGGACTTGTCTGGTGATTTTATATTTTCTTGAAGCTTCTAAAGGGAAGTAATAATAAACTGACTTCCGTTGCTACGTCATTTCCGGAATGAAAGTTTTTCGTCTGCAATAAATTTTGATCTAATTTTTACAGTAAAGGTAGGATTTTTGTCATATATTATTGCCAAAAGACCTTACAAATGTGCTACAGATACTTTATTTATTAATACACAATTTATTTGATGACGAATTAGACGTTTCTGAGCTTGTGTTACAGTGTAGAAAATGTCATTTGGTCATCGTTTTCTCTGTTGACCGGCCTCAGGTTATTGTTTGCATCGATTTTTTATCCGTTGTTTACACAGTGCTGTTAGTGAAATGCTTACGTTTATATCACTAAAAATCACATGGTATAAACATATGAATCTCTTTGTATCCACGTGATAATGCTGGTAGCTATTGAAACAATTATTCTTAATATATTGTTTGTTTTCGTTCTAATTACCGAAGTCCGCCATTTTGATTTGAAACAGACGATTTCCGAGACATCAGCATGGGTAATAGCTTGCTATTCGAAAAGTGTAATTTCTACAGTGCTGAAACTTTATTGATATCACTTTTAGTTATTGTTGATATTTATTCTTAAGTATTGATTCTTTGTGTTCTGTAGTTTGTGAGAAGATCGCAGTTAAAGCGGTGCGAGCAAAGTTGATGAATTTATCAAATAATAATAACGTCTTCATTTTATGTTGACTTCTAACGATGTTAGATAATTTATCGCCGTGGTAACTACAGTAATCGGATAACAGTAAAAATCCTTGTGAATATTCAGTTACAACCCTGAATTCGTAAAATGTGGATTTATCTGGAATCTTTTAGTTTTATATTTCAAATGATCGATCCTGGATAAATCGTCCAGATAACAAAACAATAGATTTCATGAAAAAGTACTACTTTGCTGTTTCAAGGATTATTTCTTCATTATTGTATGTGGTATGACAATAAAGAATATATGATCACATAGCCTAGTGATTTCCCCATCAGTGTGTGAAATTTTGCACAGAATACTTGTTTACTTTTTGATAAATTTCAATTTTCGTAAAGGTGTTCATTTTACGGCGCTTCAGCTGAAATTAATCCAGATGACAGTGGGTGTTAGCCTAAAACAATCCAGCAGGCTAAAGGTTAAAGAGCCTTTCAAGCCGACAGGATGTAAAATACCTCCAACTGCAAATAAAAATTCAAAACCATCAACTTAAAACAAAACTGCCAAAGATTCCAAATCCAAAACAGCAAACCGCACTCCCAAAGGCCTAAGGAGTGCGGTCGAGGTCTATAACAAGTATGGATCTCTTGACCTTGAGTCTGATGATGTCCTTATGGACACAGCATCTGTTAACAACTCGCCCAAAAAGGGGCAAAGGTTTCGGTCCAATGACCGTCGCTTCTCCCTGGTAAAACATCCACCATGAGGCTTTTAATATTATATTTTATCCTCGCATCTATGGCGATTCTCCAGTGGAATTGTCGAGGCTAAGCTATATGCCTTCAAGAAACTCATTTTAAAGAATCTGATAAAGTTGCAATGAGACCATTCACTTTTTACAATTATTTTTCCCCTTCTGCTGATAGGGCCGAAGGAGGTGCATCAATTTTAGTACATGATGGAATTATCCACAGAGTATACTAGTAATTCCATTAAAAACACAATTACAAGCTGAAGCTGTCAGCTTATCATTATTTAAAACTCTTTGTTCTTTATATATTCCACCTTCTCAAGATTTTACTATAAAAGATCTTGATCAACTGGTTACCCAGTGACTTCAACGGTCACAATCCCCTCTGGGATAGTAATACCCTAGATTCTAGGGGTAAAATACTCGCAAGTTTCCACCAAAATGACTTATGTCTATTTAATGATGGCACAAACACATATCTACATCCTGCTACAGGATCATATACAGCTATAGATTTATCAGTAACTGATACATCCCTTTTTCATAGTCAGTCCATGAGGATACATGTGGGAGCGACCACTTCCCCATTGTATTAGAACCCTCATCACCTATTCCCGAGGAGCACAATCCTTGTTGGCAATTTTCCAAGGCTGATTGGGGTACATTTTCTACCCTCAGCCTTGAACATATTATATATGATGAAATAATCAATGCAACTGATCCTGTTGAGGCCTTTTCTAAAGGTCTCATTGATATAGCAACTGAAACTATCCCTAAAACCTCGGCAAATCCACGCATTCACAAGCCATGGTTTAATGAAACCTGCGATACTGCCATTAAGGCGTGTAAAAAAGCTGAACGCAAGCTCAGTAAACGACCAACAAGAATTAACTTAGATAAGGCACGCAAGGCACGAGCTAAAGCTCGATGCACAGTCAACCAACAAAAAAGCGAGTCTTGGAGAGGCTATGTCTCTAAGATCAATTCCAGAACACCTATCAGCAAAATCTGGAATATGATAAGTAGAATTAAAGGCAAAGGTTCCAAATCTACAATAAAACATCTTAAGGTCAATGATGACCTTCTTACATCAAAATCTGACATTGCCAATAAGTTAGCTGAAACAATCTCTAAAAAATTCTTCATCTGCAAATTATGTCCCTGCTTTCGAAAAGTACCAAAAGGTACAGGAAAAACGACCACTTATTTCATATCTGACAATAGAGAAGATTATAATGAACACTTCTCCTTGTCAGAGCTTAAAACTGCACTTTCTAAAGCTCATGATACAGCAACCGGCCCTGATGAAATCCATTATCAGCTTTTAAAACATTTTCTGGAACCTTGCCTTGAGGTTCTACTTCAGGTATTTAATCATATATGGGAAACAGGTGAATTTCCATCTTGTTGGCACAATGCTACTATTGTGCCAATCCCAAAACCTGGGAAGGATCATACAGACCATTCCAACAACCGTCCTATAGCCTTAACAAGTTGTGTATGTAAAACTATGGAACGGATGATCAATGATCGTCTAGTTTGGTACTCGGAAACTAATAAATTACTAACTGATATTTAATGTGGTTTCCGCAAACAACGTAGTACCACTGATCATCTTGTTTTTTTAATATTCATTTATTCGTGATGCATTTATTAACAAACAACATGCTGTGGCCATCTATTTCAACATTGAAAAAGCTTACGACACTACATGGAACACAGGAGAAAATACAGTGATTTCCTGAAGTTTCCTGACTAGTATACGTCGGGTATCCAAACCAGTATACGGCAGTATACGTCGGGTATCCAAAAATATCCTGATCAGTATACGCCGGGTATCCAAACTCAGGATACTCTTGGAAACTTTTGTTAACTTTTGTATACTCTTGTATACTCTAGGAAACTTTTGTATACTCTTGTATACTTTTGCATGAACTATTTTATATTAAATTAACTACTTCAGAGTGCATTTTACACTATAATAACATTAACATAATAAGGAATGAAGTTTTGGAATTAGCATTAAAATGTATATCCTTCATGAATGTAGTCTGATAATAATAGTAACTTAATTAATCTTAATTATACAGGTTTATTTACAATTTTTACAAATCTGTATGTTGGTGGTTGGGGTTGTGGAGTTTTGAGGGTAGGTGACTGGGTGTGGGGTGCCGTTTTTCAGTGTGAAGTTCGTCAGTGAGAGGCATGAATGTTGTTGTGTACTTGTGGCTATAGATTGGAGGTTGGGACGGCCGCTGTTGCCTGTGTTGAGTTGAGTGGCTACGAGTTAGGGGTTTGATATTTATGTTTATTTGCTTAGGTCTAGGAAGGAAGGGTCGTGGGTAGTACTTGAACTGTATTTTCAATTTAATTGTAGATGTACATGTAGAGGCACAGTGTGTGCCTTAATGTTAGGAGATGTGAGTCGATCTAGGGTGAGTGATAACATGATGGGTGAAGTTTGGAACTGGGAATAGAAAGAAATTAATAGTGAGTGACTGACTGGGGGTTATGGGCATAGATCGAGATAGTCTTTGGTAAATATATGGTTGAAGGATTACTAAGGCAGGGTTTGGTAGCGGCATGGTACATTACTGGGAATGGGGACGGTGATGTAGGGAGGATGTAAGTGAAGAGTTATGCTGGGAGCTGGGGATATATGTACCTAGTGGTAGACTCGGGTGTCTATGCTGAGAAATATAATGCACATTGTCTAAGATGTAAAATAAGAAACAATAATTAGAAAAGCAAGGTGGAGTCATTTCTATATGTAACTACAATGATATAGCGCTACATGTATGTTGCATATTTATGGGAGCATTAGTCGGATTTGTGTGTGATTGAAGTAACTAACTTTTGTGTAATGTGTCAGTCATTATGTTTTAAGATACGTCAATGTGGCTAAGTATGGTTTCTATTGTATGGTTTGCTTATGTAGTTAAGTCGCTGAGTCGTATCTGTTTCTGTGAATGTAAAGGGACAGTTGTTTAATATTCCACGGTCCCGTGATATGGTTTATGTATATTACGTAAGAGCCTGCCTGTCGTTGCAGGAAACTTTTGTAACAAAGATGGTTTGTTTACTGTGTAGTTGAATTCAGTGAACCTTATAGATGATTATGGATGTGACACATGATTCAACAAGTATTATCAAACTACAGTAAAACATACAGTAGTAAGTGTTAAGATATATCATAGATACATCAACCAATGTTCGGTTTGGGTAAATAATATAATGCTGATGGCGCAAATCATTTCAACCTGGAAACAGTTACAAAAATGGTAACATTGCGTTCTTATATAATTCCAAAGGTTACAGACCCATGCTAGACTTACAATACAATTATGTATAAAATCTAAAAATAAAGTGAATATCATATGTCGTACAGAGCCAAACGGATAACCAAGGGAGAGTTAAATACAATTATGTTCGTGCAGGTAGATAATAATTATCGCTAATGATAGTTATGATTAGAGGGTACCTGGTTTGTGTCATTTACTCTCCGTGCATTTATAGTGGCTTGGTTTAATCACTCTAAGTACATTATAAAAAGCATATTAACCGTTAACGACATGATTCATGAAGAAAGTTATAAGTTTTTCACGAAAACAATATTCCACATTTTACGGTTTCATTCATCAATACGATATAGACTAGGTTTGACAAACTTGATTTTGATAAATAAAGTAAGGCACATACAACAATACAAACAACAATACAAATTTAAAAAATATTGAACAAAGATCCACATGTGTTATTTTATGACGGTTTACCTCTAAAGTATAACAAGGTGTATTGTCTTTTCAAGCCTCCAACTTCTAATAATATTAACATTATTAAAATTTCACAATTCGTTATCTATTTCATGTATTCCATCGAGATGAGATGATATGATATGATGAAATCAACCGCCTTTCTATTCAAATTATTGATGATCGAACTGTTGTATTATTATGCATGAAACACAAATCGATATAGACTGCAGGTCTAACGTCAACGTTATGATATATCATACAACAGAACATATATGTTTATATAATTTAGGGGTTAATACATGTCCATATACAAACAACGGTTCATTCCCTGATTTGTCGGATTGGAAATTAGCTACTTTTATTATCTAAACAATCAACCTTTTAAATAAGTAAACCTTTTATATCTCCCAATGTATGTTGATGTCATTATAATTGTGTCATTTTCAATGATATTCTTTATATCTTTCCTTGTTAGGTTGTTAGTTAGGTGACAAAAGATCCTTTTCACGGTCGGCCCACCATTAACATCTTTAATCTTGAACGCAATGTCCAATGAAGTCAATTAACAAAACACATACACAGCGCAGTTTCAACACCCTGAGACATAATGAACAGTAATTACTTGACAGTTAATACACATTCTCACATTTGTATATTCACGTCATGGTCAAATGATGCAATTTGCTAGAAGGTTAAACATGACAGGTAGTGTATCTGCTCACTGCAACGGATATCAAAATATATTGGCATATTGGCAAATACTGTATGAATACTATATACTGTATATTATTTTAATAATTACGTCCACGTGCTAGATGCCAATGGATAACTTGAATAAAACTAGTTAGAAACTTCACCTACCACAAACAGATCAAATACATGAATGAGCTGGCTGTTAATAAAGTACTATCGTTTTTCATAGACCATATAATTTCCTTATTTTGACTTATATTTTTTTTTCAGGTGTAAGATTGTACTGTCGGACATGTAAAACAAATGCTTTTTCGACAATTAACAAGATTATCATATTTCATAATAAAAAAATTACCGATGTCGACTAACCATCGACCTATTCTGGTATATTCACGGCAATACCGCCATATAAAACTTCTGAAACGAATACGCACGTTATTTGATAGCATAATTCCAGCCTCATCCAGCATATTATTGTTAACATGTATCCATTGAAAAATATATTTCACTTATGTCCATCACATACAAACCAATACTAGTTAGAATTGCTTTGCATATCAAACGTGACTTTCGTATGCTCCATCAAATTTTGCGTTATATTCATGTATATTTGTATATATGTCATTATGTATACCTTACCAGATTTGACTTCATAACAATGAACCAGTTCATTAATTGCAAAGTGAACAGTAGCATGTTATACAATAGGTGACGCTCTGCATTTAGTGAAGGCTATACGAGGAGTTTTGGGGATGTAGGCAATATGGGGTGTAGGCCAAGCTAGCACATTTTCAACAGGGTCAAAAACATACGGTACAAAGTCTTTTTCGGTAATGAAGGAATTGCGAGAATCATACAAAACAGCGCCAATAGTCATTGTTTGCAAATTGCAAACCGTTTAATACGTACTGTACACAGTCTGGACAAGTATTATGCATAATTATAAGCACGACAATCATATCCTTGGTTAAATTATGTCAAAACTACATGTGGCATGTGGTCAAATACTTATTTTCCATTATCCCTAGTATTTCTGTAAGGAATGGATAGTTATTCAATGTTTTAAAAGATAAATTCTGCAAACATAGTGTAGTGACATTATCAAATATACTCTGCTGTCATTAAGGATTCCCCATGATTTGATCAATATGTTATAATGAACGAAACCAATATGGTGTAAAAATCAATATTGTAATTCTTAATTTGCCGGTTGAAAAAGGTCGATATCACAATCCCTCGTCAAGAACGAGTATATACATTATATAATTCTATCTAGATTCGTGATGAATTTCATTATTTATTTAATTGTAATGCTTTATCAAATCAACGCTTATATTTGATAAATAAATATCCATACACTTTATACATTTATCATCTTGTGTGTACATTGGAATACATAAGTGCTAAAGAATCACAATCAAAAACATTTTTTCCGTCTAACTGTAAATATCATGATTGTTTGAATTAACTCATGTGCTGCCGTTGGCAGAATATACGAGGTAGTAACCTTTTAGTCTGTGGTCCCATGCATTTACGTCACAGGGAACAGGAAGTTTGGTAATAAACACAGATAAGTCAATTGTTTAATTTAACCGGACTGGCCACAGATATCCAACATCAAAGAATCGAGTGTAAATGCATTCGGCTTTTCAAAACGAAACAACCAATGGGCTAGAGTAACGGTTCCAGTAACTTTATACAAATAAGATATTTATAGAATGTGAAAGGAATATTTGATATGATCATTATACTGACCTTTATTTAAATGATCTCTCTAATTTGTAGGAATAATAATTAAAATATATAGATAAATAGTGTATATATTATCAATATGCCTTAACAAGTTTACATTTACACTCCATGTGTTCTTTGATATAAATTTTACTATTTCCTAAACCATAATTTATTTTATATATATTCTCATTTATGTTATTCACGTTTAAGACACATCCACTTTCTTATCACAAAGTATATATTGATATTTACAAGGATAATGATGTATTTTCATTCAAATATTGATGAAGTGATTAAATCTTCGCAACATTTTTAAATGTGAATTATTTAATCAACATTGTCCTCTTATGCCGTAGCAAAGCTTTCTACACTCGCCATTGTTTTGTATTTTGTAATGAATGTACGCTAGGGGGTGGGGGGGGGGGGGGGGGGGGGGGGGGGGGGGGGGGTAGGTTTATTGGTTAATTTTGGATGGTGATTTCATTATTTGGTGTTTTTAGATTTCGGTCCAAGAGGCCCGAATCCTTTTTATAAGTGCCGACCGCTTGGAAGGTACTGTTATTATTGTGTGGATTTAGGATTTGATATATGTTATTTGTTTGGATGTTGTTGGCCCTTAGTTTTATGTTAAGTATTTGGCGGAAGGCCATATACTGCGGGCATTCAATAAGGATGTGATGAATTGTTTCTGCATGTGGGCAGTGTGGGCATGATGCGGGGGTGTTAGTAAAGTTAAGTTTTTGGATATGGTTATTTAATTTTGTGTGCCCCGTGAGCTTAAATATTGCCCTATCAATATTTTTATTTTTGGAGTAAATTTTTTGTTTGCCTAAGGGTTTAGGTAGAAGTTGTTTGGTGTGATGTGCCTTGCTGGCATTTGCATATTGCCGGTGCCATGCTCGCTTTGCAAGAGATTTTGATAGGTTTTTTGCCTCTTGTTTCGAATGGAAAAGGGGGAGAAAATTTGGTAGTTTGAGGCCCTCCTTGGCAGCTTTGTCGGCTTTTTCGTTGCCAAATATGCCGACGTGTGCTGGTACCCAAAGGAGCTTTACAGCCTTGCCTTGATTATTTAAAATTTGGATAGAGTTTAGAATTTTGGAGATTAGATCAGGGCGATTTTTAGTTGATTTGTTTTGAAGTGCCTGAAGGGCACTGAGAGAGTCCGAAAGGATGAGAATTTTGCCCTGGTTTTTAGTTTTTGGGTGGGATAAAGCGAGTGCTATGGCCATAAGCTCAGCAGTGTAGACCGATTGGTCGCCTATTGGAGTATGATAGTTGTTGGGGGTGTTGCATGTGTATGCCTACACCTGTTGTGCGTGCATCGGGGTCACGGGACCCGTCTGTGTATATGTGACACCAGTCAGACCAGTGTTCTTGTATGTAGTTGAGTGCGGTGGAATGTGCTAATTTAGGGTTTTGTTAAGAAGTTATTTTGCTGAGATGGAGGTTTATTTTGGGGGTGGGTAGTGGGGCGATAGGGTGATGCACCGTATTTTGAGGGGGGAGTTGGATATGCCCCATCTCAGCTTGGGATAGAAGTGTTTGGATACGGTGGGAAATGGGTGCACGGATTGGATATTTATTAAAAATTTCGGTGTTTAGTTTAGAGGTAGTGCTAGTAAGCATTTCCCTGATAAGTGGGTCCTCTGAAGATCCAGCCCAGAAGTTTAAGGTGAGTTGGTCCCGTCTCAGAGTGAGGGGAATTTCACCAGTTAGGGCTTGGAGAGCTTCGAGTGAGGTACCCATTTGCGTGCGAGTAGCAACCCTCAGTGCCTGATATTGGATAGTATTTAAGGTATTTATTTGGGTAGAATTAAGGGTGTTATAGATAGGTGCGCCATAGTCCAGTTTGGACCTTATAAGGGATGAATAGAGGTTGAGTAGAGTTTGCCTATTTGCTCCCCAGCCTGTGCCGGAGATTGCTCTCATAACATTAAGGTCTTTCGAGCATCTTAGTTTAAGTTCTTTGACATGAGCTTCCCATGTGAGATGCTCGTCAAAGATTAGCCCTAGGAATTTAGTTTGTTTTTGGAATTTAATTAGGTTATTTTTGAGAAAGAGGTTGGGGGAGATAGGGCGCGGAGTTTTATTTTTGAATACTACCCCTACATTTTTTTCCGCATTTAGTTTAAAGCCCCATTTATCAGCCCAGCGGCCGATTTTCTTTAATGCGGTTTGAAGTAAGGAAGTAGCTTTACCTGGGTTTTTATAACGTGCCCATAGGGCACCGTCGTCTGCAAATTTGGAGGTGATATATTTTTGTTGATACCTTCGAAAAGATCATCAACCATTATGTTGAATAAGGTGGGGCTAATAATGCTGCCTTGTGGGGTGCCGTTTTCCAAAAGATGGTTTTCTGATTTTTGGTTTTCGACCCCGACAGTTATTTGCCTGTTGTGTAGGAAATCCTGGATGTAATTAATTATGTTGCCTGAAAGGCCTTTTTTAGTTAATTTTTGGATGAGGCCGTTATGCCACACCATATCAAAAGCTTTGGAAAAATCCAGGAATATTGCGAGTGTACATTGCTTTTGGGTTTGAGATTTTTTAATATCTTGCTCTAAGCGATCAAGATTGTTTGTAAAGTAATGGAGGCGATGTTTTACCATTGCCTCTATTACTTTACATAGATTTGAGGTGAGGGAGATGGGCCTATAGGAATTTTGGTCCCTGGGGGGTTTATTGGGTTTAGGTATTGGTATTACTAAAGCTTCCTTCCAGTTGGAGGGGAGCTTTCCTGCTTGCCAAATGTTATTATATAAGTTTAGTAAGATAGAGAGGGTGGAGGGTGGAGGGTGGTAGCTTCTTGATTATTTGATAGGAGGTCAGGTCAAGCCCTGGGGCTGTTCCTTTCTTCATATTATTAATTACGAATTGAAGCTCCTCCATAGTGAATGCTTTGTTGATAGGTTTGTTATCCGTGGGCTGTTTTGCAGTGCATGCGTTGTTATTTTTGTGTTTTTTCAAAAACTCCGGGAAGTAATTGGTGTTGCTGCTTGCAGTATCAAAGTGTGATGCGATTGCGTTAGCTTTATCTTTAGGGTTTTTAAGGTTATTTATGGGTGGGATTTTACTTCTGCATTTTCCGCCACGAATGACTCTGAGTTTATTCAAGACTTGTCTGGAATTGGCTTTGCCATTCAACTCCTCACAGAAGTTTTCCCAATGTTGTGCTTTTTGTTTGTTTTATGAGTAGATTTACTTTGTCTTTAAGTTGCCTAGCATAAGGTAATTTTGATAGGTTGCGCTTTGCCTTTTTAAAGGCCGCTTTACGCTGTTTGCGCTACTTTAATTTCCTCAGTCCACCAGGGTACTGAGGGTTTGGAAATATTGGGGGGAGAGAAAGGAATAGATTTTTTTGCAGCCTTAACGATAGCATTAGTGAAGTTATCAGAAAAGGTTTGGGGGTCTTTATTTTCAAGGTACTAGGTCTGCTGGGTTAAGTTGATTGCAAAGTGCATTAAATTTGTCCCAGTCAGCCTTGTTGTAATTTAGGATTTGGGGGAGAATTTGGAATATTTGAGTTATTTGTTGGTAAAAAGTTATTTAGCGTAATAAATATAGGAAAGTGATCACTTCCCCACGGATCATCAGATACCTGCCACTCGGTATTTATAGCGATGTTGGGGGTAGTGATCGTTAAATCGATAGCAGGTCCCTTAAGCTATCGTACCTAGTTGGAAAATTATTATTATGGATTACTAGATTGTTATTTATGACCCAATCGGCAATTAGTTTGCCGTTTGTGTCTATCTTATCTTTTACTCCCCAATTCGGGTGGTGGCTATTGAAATCGCCCAAGTACATGGAACGACCTTTGGAAGAATTTAGAAGGGCCTGAAGGTCCTCTGTTTGAAATGCCAAATCTGTTTTTTTTAAAATATTATGAATATTAACCCTATCCTTTTGATGGATAATAGTTACGGCATGTGCCTCTAAAGAATTTAGGGTAATATTTAGTTTTTGGAAGTTTAATTGTTCCCTGATAAAAATAGCTAGGCGTCCCCTGGGAGGACCGGGATTGGTTGTGGGCCGGTCCAGCCTTACTAAATTATAGCCAGGAATTTTGAAGTTAGACCTAGGGCCGAAATGGGTTTCCTGAATGGTGATAATATGGGGGTTTAGTTGTTTAAGTTTAATTTTGGCTTTAAGCTCATGGCCGTGTGCCAAAAGGCCATTAGCATTCCATTGTATAATTTGCATGAATGAAAAAATGAGAAGAAGTAAACAATGGAAGTTGAAGTAAAAATTTAGTTTGTGCTGCATTATTGGTTTATGCAAAGATCACTTCGGATGGTGGGGGAATTTCTTTATTTAAATTTTAAATTTATTGTGGAGAAGGGTATGGATACGCGGATGTTGATATTGCGAGTAGTGCATGCAATGGTGAATACTGCGATGAGGTTAGTAACAAAATCGGGTTTGCGGGGGGTGGATGAGGAAGAGGTTTTAGTTTTGCGAAGAATGTTAGCTGGGTGAGCTGGGGAGTTTTTGGGTGGGTTTTGGTTATTTGGGAGGGGTAGGGAGTTGGAGGGAGGGACGGGGTGGGAGGTAGAGGGGTGGTTTGTGTGGGGTTGGGGTTGGTTAGGTTTGGGTGTGGAGGTTACGAACGGGGGTTGGGTTGGGGGGGTTAGGGGGGTGGTACGGATTGGGTTGCATGCTGGGGTTGTGAGTGGGGGAAGAGTTGCGGGAGGGAGGATTGGGTTTCATGCTGGGTGGGGGGATTGGGTGGGTTAGGTGGGGCGGTTTCCGTGTCCATGGACTCGGATTGGTCAGTGGTGAGTGGTTTAGTGAGGGTTTGCGGAAGTGAAGTTTGCATGAAGTTAAGATCATGCTTGTTAGTGACTATGTGGGTAGGAGTGAAGAGGTGTGGGTTGAGTGAGCGGCGGGCTGAGGAATTGGTTTGAGTAGTGCGTTTTTTAGGGGGATTGGGGACTGTGAATTGTGCTGTGGGTTGGGTGGGGGGAGGGAGGTAGGGTTTGGTGAGGGGGTGGAGGTTGGTTAGCTGGGGGTGGACGGGAGGATTGGGTGGAGGGTGGGAGGTGTGGGGGGGAACGGTTAGAGCGAGTGGGAGGTTTAGAGGGTTGTTTTGTTTGTTGTAAGTGCGGGTTTGCTGCCAATTTGTATTGTCGGTACGTCGGGCAGGAAGGGTGAAGAGAAGTGTGGTCTTGTGACTTGCAATGTATGCAGAACCTGTTACAGTTCATCTGAACTGTTGCAGGATCTGTCGCCTCAGTTTCCACATCTCTTTGCCCGCCTGCAGTAAGTACTCGTGTGCGTTTTGTATGAGAGGCAGTTAGTGCAGTATGTAACTGGTTTATGTATAATTTCGACAGTGCGTGTGCTGGCGCCAAAAATTATTGTTTTTGGGAGTGTGGGGGTGTCGAAAGTTAGAATAACCTTGGGCGTATTTAATTGGTTACCTGAGGGAAGCGTTTTTTGGATGCGCCGGGCCGAAAGGATTTTTGGTTGTGATTGCATAGAATTTTCTTCCTCAATGTAAACTGATAAATCGTCCTCGTTTTTCGAGAAACTTATTACGCCTCTTGACTCCGTGAACCAAATTGGAGTCTTAAATGCTACGGGGTGGCCTGCAATTTGTTGGAATGTGTTTTGTGCAGCTTGGGCCATTTTTGAAGTTTTGAACTTTACAAGAAAACCGCTGCCTAATTGCATAAGAAGTGAGTAATTTCAACCGTTACTCTGTAGGATTGAGCTGATCCTCTCACGGCTGAGTACCTTTGAAAGGTGCTGTCCCACAGTAGTAGCTAAGATCACCAAGGTAATTAACCTAGGTGTTGTTGCGGGTGAATGCATTTGTGTACCTGCCATGTTTGTTGTTGCTGCAGAGTGGTGAGCTGAGGGCTCCTTTGAGTGAGTAGTGCTTGGTGGTGATGCGGCGCGCTTACGTTTAGATTGAGGTTGAGTGGAAAAGTTACCTGTAGGGTTGACACCCGGTTGGTGTTCTGAACGGTTCGCGGGAAAATTCGCGTCATAATGTGTAGATTGTGGTGATGAATTTGTGGAATTTGGAATGGTTGATAGAGAGGATTTGGACACCGATTGTGCCAGTGAAGTTATGGTTATTAATGCCTCCATGGTGGAGTTTCCGGAAAGGTTGTTCTTAGGTGCCTGTTGAGTGTTTTTTGGTGTTGTAAATTTCGCGTTGGTGGGAGATTTAGTTGAGTCCAGTGCCTCCACAGGTTGGACTTTAAGAAAGGGTGGGATATGGGAAGGTAAAAAATAAAACTTACAAGTTAGAGTGGAGAGAGGTGAAGTCCGGGCAGGACTTCCTTAAGTCGATCTGTGGGCAGCGGTGAGGCGTAGAGAGCTCCGAGGAGAGGTGTGTCCAGCAGGCAAGCCAAGCTGGGAATGGTGAACTTACGTTGTTGCATTAAGTGCTTAATGTCGCCTTCGCCCGTTAGGCATTTCAGCAGACAGTGTCACATTGACACACATGAAAGAGAAGATTTCCAGTAGGCTAGGGTCCTGGAAAGGGTGTTCCACCTAGGAACTCATGGGGAAGGTGTTACCGGGTGAGTCACGAACAAAGTAGGCAGTTCACTTTGTTCAGGCAATTTCTATTTGGCCGTTTGGGAGATATAATTGTGCTGTTAATATTGCGTCCCTCTACTAGGCTAATCTTATAGGCGATTTCTATTACCCGGAGGTGCTAGTGTTTGGGCAGGGAGAAAGACCACAGTGTCAAGGTGGTTGAACATTGTGGTGAAACCTGCGAGCTTCGGCTGGAACTAGCTAGCCAGGGGTATTACTACATTGTTTTAATGTGGCATTGCACCCCACCTTATTGGCTGTTTATAAGGATGCCGAGCCCCTGGCGGGATTCGAACGAACGTGCCAACCACTGCACTATCCCACCGGACCCGTGGCACATTGATATATTTCTTTCATATATACTGACCAAGGTCACTTTTCAGGAGGAGGTTGGATAAGGGCTTGTACATTTTTTGATGTTGCGAGTGCGCCAGCAGTAACTTCGCTGTCAATGTACTTTCTCCAATCTCCTCCCTGAGTGCTTTGCTTTCGAACCTAGGACATTCCAGTAAGACATGAGTGACACTGGCCTTGACGTGGCATGTTTGACAATTTAGGTACGAGGAGCGTGTTGCACCGAGTCTAAGTCTGGTGATCATTGTGTCTAACTGCCTGTTGTGTTTCGAGTGCATAGGTCTCGATTTCACACTGGGGCGTAGACTATGAAGCCACCGGCCTTTAGGACTGGTGTCCCATACCTTCTGCCACTTCTTAGAGATTGAGTTTCTGATCATACTTTTGATTTCGCTTTTTGAATAAGGATAATCAGAAATATGCTCAATCTCTAAGCCCTGACGTGCCAGTTTGTCAGCTCTTTCATTGCCTGGAATGTCTATGTGAGACGGTATCCAACATAGCTGTATCTCTTTTCCGTGAATATATTTGAGCTTGTGGAGGAGTTCTAATATATCACGTAGGGTATCTGGTCTACTGGCTGAGTTTTTTGTGGTCAGTGACTCCAGTGCACTAAGGGAATCAGACAGTATTACTATCTGTCTATCTCTTAAATCTCGAGAGATTCTGAGTGCATGGTGTATGGCCTCAAGTTCAGCTGTATATACAGATTGCCCATTGGGGATGCGTACTGAGATACTTTGGGTATCGGATGTGCGTGCAGAGCTAATTAGGATACCATAGGCAGTTCTATTTCTCAATGGGGCCTTTGAGCCGTCAGTGTATATGTGTGCCGCGGACTCATAGAGACTGTCTATCCTGCTAAGCGCAATGCTTCGTAGCAACAGAGGGTTCTCACTTTTTGGCACTTCCTTAGTGAGACTGGTGTCTACATTTGGGGCCTGGAGTATCCACGGGGGTACCAATCCTGGTTTAAGACTTTCAGGGGGGTATACAGTGTCACACTCGTGTTCTCGCCTTAGCAGTTGCACCCTCAACCCGCATGGCATCATGGAGGGTTTTTTGCGTGCAAGTGCTACGAGCTTCTTACTGAAGATATCCCCCGTCCATATCATTTTAACCAATGGATTAGTACTCCTACTCCAGAAGTTTAAGGTCAATTGTTCTCTCCTTAGATCGAGTGGGAGCTCCCCTGTTTCCACTAAAAGGGCATGGAGGGAGGTTCTGGGCATTGCTCCCGTCACCAATTTAAGAGCTTTGTATTGAATCGAATCTAGTCGCTTCAGAGTCGATGGGGCAGCACTGTGGTAAGCCTCACACCCATAATCTATTTTGCTTCGAATAAGTGACTTGTAGAGGGTGAGCAACGTGTCACTGTTTGCTCCCCATGAAGTCCCTGACACTGCTCGCATTACGTTCAGGTCGCCTTGACATCTTACTGCCACGTGGTCAATATGTTTTGACCATGTAAGATGTTGGTCAAAGACGACACAGAGAAATTTCGCTTCTTTCTCGAATGCGACAGTCTTGCCCTTAAGTTGAAGCCTGGGTGTGCAGCTTACCTGGTTGCCTTTCCGTCTGAATACAACCCCCTCTGTTTTCTCAGGAGAGATAATGAACCCCCATTTGTCACACAGTGATTCCTGCAGCAATGTTCTAATTTTGGAAATCTCTCGGTGTCTCACCCAAACTGCCCCCTCATCAGCAAACTTTGAGGTGTTGATATACTTGCGTTCATGTACATGTTCAAAGAGATCGTCTATCATAATGTTGAAAAGCGTTGGGCTGATAATGCTTCTCTGAGGAGTGCCATTATCTAAACTGTGTCGCTCTGACAGTTGATCCCCAACCAACACTGATATTGATCGATTCTCAAGGAAACTTTTAACATAATTTGCCATTTTCCCATTTATACCAACAAGTTTGGAGAGGAGTCCATCATGTCATACCATGTCATAAGCCTTGCTAAAATCAATAAAGACAGCAGCTAGATATTCTTTTCTTAGTTGCGCAGTCTTTATGTCATTTTCCAGGCGCAGAATATGGTCAAGACAAGAACGTTGCGGCCGAAACCCGCTCTGGTCATGAGATAGCAGCCCTTGTGACTCTAAGTGGTACCTTAGGCGTTTGTTCACCATTGCCTCCATCGCTTTGCACAAGTTTGATGTAAGGGAAATCGGACGATAGGAGTTGGCCTAGGCCGCCTCCTTGCCCGGTTTAAGGAGTGGTATTACTGAAGCATGTTTCCATGCGACCGGTACCTCTCCTATATCCCAAATCTTATTGTACAGTTTGATGAGGACGCCGATGATACCATCTGGTAACCTCTTAAGCATCTCATAGCTGACCATATCTTCACCTGGGCAAGTTGCTTTTCTGTTATGAATAGCATCTTTGAACTCTTCTACCGTGAAGCTGTAGTTAAAAGATAAGCCACACTGGGGGGGGGGGGGGGGGGGGGGGGGGGGGGGGGGGGCTGTTTGGGTGGTTTGACTAACTTCTCTGACTTTTTAAATTCAACAGAGAAGTTATCATTGCTACTGACATAGGCAAAGTGTTTGGCTAAAGTACTTGCTTTTTCTTTGATTGTTTTAGTGCCAGTTAATTTGGGAATGATCTGTGTTTTGCGTTTCCCTCTTATAGCATGTACTTTTTGCCAGACAGTCCTTAAATTAGTTATCTCATTTAACGTGCCACAGAATTCCTGCCAATATTTTATCTTAGCTTTTGAAATTAATTCTTTGACTCGTTGCCTCGCCAGACATACTTCTCCTCGGTCACGTTTAGCCCTGTTCAATGCCTTTTTCCTAAGTTTTCGCGCTCTGGCTATTTCCTGATTCCACCAGGGGACCGATTTTACTCGTTCCCCTGATTTCCTCATTGGAATTGAAGCCCTGGATGCTTTCATCAGCGCTAAAGTTAGGTTTGAACAGAAAGTGTTGATATCATCAGACACTATTTCAGTTGGGTCGATCTTATTACACTCCAATCTGAACTTTGACCAATCTGCACGGGAGAAATCCCACTTTTCTGAGGGGGTGCATTCTTCCTCTAGGAGTGGTGGGATATCTAGTTGAGTGAAACACGGGCAGTGATCACTCCCCAATGTGTCATCATGAACCTGCCAGACGCAGTCTGTGGCTAAGTCTTTTGTGGCAATAGCGAGGTCTATGGCCGACCATGTTCCGTAGTTGACACAATGTCTAGTTGGGGTACCATCATTCAGTATAACGAGTCCCTCGGACTCGACCCAGTCCTCCACCATCCGCCCATGTGGGTCAGATCGGGTGGTGCTTTCACCCCACAGGCTACTGTGGGCGTTGAAATCACCTAGGATAAGGCCTGAACTTCCCACCAAGTCACTGAGTTGTTTAAGTTCAGCAATTGTGGTGGGTGTTGTTACCCTATGATAGACTTTGGCGATGCGGATTCTTTTACTATTTGCCAAAACGACTGAGATGACCTGGGTGTCTAGGTTTCCCACCTTAGCTTAAATCTGAGTGGAGGTACAGTTGTCTGCAACCAATGTTACCAATCCACCACCCCTATTGTCTCTGTCTTTTCGGTATGTTATATACCCAGGAATCTGAAACTTCGCACTCTTTCCCAATTTAGCCTCTTGTATAAGGATAATATCGGGTTTCAGAACCTGCTGTCTGACTAAGGCGTTGAGTTCGTGGCCGTTGGATCTCAGTCCATTGGCATTCCATTGTATTATTTGCAGTGCCATGATGACTTATTTGAGCTTAAATTGACAGCTTAATAATTGCTTATTTTTGCTTGAGAGCTTTCCTCATTTCCATGATTGAGCGCGGATATGATAGGAAAGTTGTAGCAAGTTCCCACATAAGTAGGAGTGACTTGTCAATTTCACTATCATCCTTTGTGCCTAGTTTGATTAAGGCGGCACAAAAGAATTCGACCATCTTGGGTTCAAAATGCCCACTCGCGCAGCTCTCAGGGTCATTTTTAACAGCCTGCCTATGGACTGATTCCCTATTTTGTTTAGGTTTAGGTTTGCCCTGACCTTTACCTGCGTTACCTTTGCTAGTAGGTACGCCTGTGCTGTTCGCCTTAGCACTGCCGGGGATTTCCTTAGCCTCAGGAGCCTCCTTGTTTTGTTTTTTATTAGTGCTTTTAGCCTTAGCACTCGTGTTAGGTTCCACTGCCATTTGTGGACCTTTGTTTTGTTTAGGAGTGTTCATTGCCCGTTTTGAACCTCCTTTAATCTGACTTGTGCTGGTCGCCTTAGCACTTGGGTTGGGTTTGGCCACATTTGGTGAACTTACAGAGAGTTCCAGTTTAAATAGCCACGTCTAATACCTTGTACTGGTCTCAGATGGACGGAATATTTCAACAAGTTATAGGATATTATTCAAAAAAGAAAATCTCAAGCCACTGGTGGTCATATTCATTGGCAGTATGTAACGGTAATTAATTGTGGGCAATATGTTTCCGTGGTGGTTAATGGTCACTTCTCAAAGGGGTATAGGTCTTATTAGTGTAACCACTGTTTATTCACGCGCAGAGAGTGACACTTTAACAGTCGGTAAAAGATATGTTCAACCAGACATTGCATCGCCACTGTCATCAATTGCCGGCAATATATCGGCGCTTTATCACACCTAGTTTCATGTCTAATCAGTGAAAGTCATCAATGTGTATTGAGTGCTAACTTTTTGGATGATCAGTACTGGGCGTGTGTAATGTCATACGGTTCATGGCCGAGAAACCTGAATTCGAGATAAGTCACACCTGAATGGGCATGGCACTAGCATATATGGTATGTAGGAACGTATCAAAGGCATATAAATGTTTATGTAAAACAATGGATACATCGTTAACTGATATTGCAACACGTCAAGTTAAACAAGGAAGTAACTGTTACTTTTTGAGGGAAATACATGTCAATACTTCGGAAGTAAGGACTTTACTTTCAGTTTATATGAGGCTTTTGACAATAGGTGTGAGCACTAGCAGGATTTCCCTTTAAGTCTATGTTAAACTTTTAAATATTGATTATTATTATTACAGTTAAGCAAGAAACAAAGTACCCCCTTTCTAGAAATTTCTAGAAAATTTCTAGTGCGTATCTAGAAAGTTTCTAGAAAGTTTCTAGAAAGTTTCTAGAAATTTCTAGAAATTTCGAGTTTTTATTTTTTGCGAGATATCTAAATAATGTTGGCATATTCTGAAACTGCTTATTAAATTTAACACACATTTTAAAAGTCAACTTTATAACTTTATTAGAAAAGCGGGTATTTAATGTAGAAGTTTTCAGACTCTACCATGCTTCCTCATTATAACGCTCCTTGTCTGTCTCCGGTCATGCATGGCTGACTCGCTAATTAACTAATGATCTGTGAAGGAATAAGCTGATAAGCGACTATGCATTTACTATGCATATCGTCATTTCATTTACACTATTGTGTTTTTTTCATACTTTATCTTTGTCTGGTATATGCTCTATTAAATGTTGTATCTGACAAGTAGTACATAGGGGGGTATAGATTATTTTGGTCGGCCATTTTGTTTTTTCAAATAGCCTTGACATGACCTGTAAGTGACCTTTAATTAAGATAGGAGGGTTCAGGTGACCTTTAGGTCATCTGTACCCTCGCACATGATATGTAGGTGACCTTTGATTAGGGGGGTACATGTGACCTTTAGGTCACCTGTACCCTCACATGTGACATGTTGGTGACCTTTGATTAGGAGGGTACAGGTGACCTTTAGGTCACCTGTACCCTCTCATGTGACTTGAGGTAACTTTGAATTGACAGGTGTGATCAATAACTTGAATGAAAATGTCTAATAAGTTTTAACTATTTTGATTAAGAGCTTACTTAATGTTTTAAAAATGAAAATGAGTTGGTTTAAGGTTTTTAAATTCTATCCATACTAACTCATAATTCATACTACAACATTTTACAGTATTGTATAAACTTCCCTGATGATATATTAACCGAGATTTCATTGACCAGTGGTCAGTAACTGTAGAAATGCCGACGGATGTGAACAGGATATAACATCTCAAGTACTCCTTCAGTTTGACCAGTCCCTATATACTAAGCAGGAAGTTAGCATGAGCTTTCTTTACATGCATACACATCAACATTAGAGAGAGTTCCTTCATTGATTCAATATTTAATCTGAAATAAAAGACTTGCACTCAGTCTGAGCTATTCTAGAAAACATCTCTGACAAAATACGTACTTAGTTTATTGTTCAAAGCCTGATGAGCTACAGAAGAAGAGTAAAGAAGAATATATGAAAAATATGTGATAAATGGAAAATGGACGGGTTCGGTTGCAATTCATCGACTGATGGCAAAAGCATTACAGCATTATAATAACTTGTTTTTTCACATGACCCAAAATAAAATTAAATAAATAATCGAGTTGCTAAACATTATTTCTCGATTGAGTAATCCACACTGAACAATGTTTACAAACTAGAACCAAAATCGTGTAACCCAAAGTAAAGATTAATAACGCTCCAAAATAATGAACACACTCAATCATTTGATAATAGAGATGTCATTCATTCTGATGTGTCAAAATGATATTTAAATAAACACAATAGATTGAAAAGTTTGATTCGGTTTCGCAATAAAATATCAATTATTCTCTTGAAAAGTTCGCATGCTTTGAATGTCCACTACATTGTGATTGGTTCAGATTGGAACAAGTCGAGGGGTCAAATCAGTTATAATTCCCAAGCTGAAACTTGAGACCCAAGACTCCTACACGAAGTAGGATCAGGAATATAAAAATAAGACATTACTTTTAAGAAATCTGATTGTTAGCCAAATAATGTCTCCGAGTTTGTTAGTTATGAGGATGTTTTATATTCTGCATAATTTCTTAGACAATCATTTATACATTTAAATCAACTTTCACAATGTGATAGAATTAAAAGTATTGGAAAAGTTGAAAAAATATGTCCTCTGGTAAACGTTAACATTTAAATAATGATAAAGTGATGACATGCGGCTATTTAAATGAGGCTCTTCTAGTGTCTATATGTAAAATGAAGACATTAGAACTAGATAAAGAGAAACAATGAAATACAAATGAGTTCTTACACTGAATTTAGGTAAAATAAAATATTTCTGAAGAATTGTCATGAGGAAAAGCTGTACTTCAGTTTAGCCAACTGATGTCGAAGTGATGGATCCACATGTTGACATGTTTTTTAACATTGCTTTGCTTTTGTTTTTGTTCACACATGGTGTGTTTACCAGAGCATCCAACTTCAAACACGAGAAGGGTGTTTCTATCAAACTTGCAAACCACCTGTATCTGACAACTACTACTAACTGTAAAACAACTGTGCAGTGCGCTGTATCATGTATGACAACCCCTGGTTGTGATCTTGCAGATATGGATTCCGGGAAGTTGTACAAAAAGGCTGAAACACATGACGTCAAAACAACACTGACAAATTTTGTTAAATATCGAAACACCGATTCTGGTAGCGAGACAAATGGTGATGAATCAAGTCGTGAAGTAAAGATTGTTGAGTCTTTCTTAATGGTCACGCACGAAGGCAATTGGGAGAAAGCTAGGGACATTTATAAAGTGTCCATTAAATCAAACATAACAGTGAAGATAGGAATCGACGTGTCAGAAAGAGTTCTATCTATTGTTTATCACCGAAAGTCTAATACCTTGTACTGGTCTCAGATGGACGGAATATTTCAACAAGTTATAGGATATTATTCAAAAAAGAAAATCTCAAGCCACTGGTGGTCATATTCATTGACTATACACAATGAGATATTGTTTTTTTACACAAAGATTAGCGCAAATTCTACTATTTTCACTAAATCTCTCATCAAAGTAGAAAGCTCGAAAATCTGGCTGCATATGCAAAAGAGTTACATTTCTTATCTTGTGGTTGACGATAACATTGCATGTTGGATTATCAAGAAGAAGCAAGCCAGGTTAATCGATTGTGTTGAGGTGTCCTCAAAAAGAAAAATCTACACTCGACCAACACTTAAACGGACTTGCGAGTTTACGCACCTGGCCCTTCTGAAGACATCAAAGTTTGGTCTTCTTGTCTTTGTTGAGAAGGTGGTATGGGGAAGACCGTGTGACATCAAAGTGTTGGAAATATCAGCAACAGGACAATTCGGACAACCTAAAACAATAAGCTCTACTGACAGATTGGGAAATTTGTACGTTGTTGAAGGCTTTCTGACCTATACATATAAACAACACTGCACAGTAGAAGTTTGGGAGTTCAGTCGAAATGGCAGTGTGTGTAAGCAAGTGTTATCAACTCGCTACCCTTCAAACAAAAATGTGCCTGTCCATGTGGCTTTTCTCTGAGGTAGAGGATATTATGGAACAACTTAGTTATTGTGAACAGATTCAACCGTTCGTACTATGTACGTAATATTTATTGTCATGGATGAATAAGGACACGAGACAAACGGATTGATGTGCGAACAAAGTTGATCGTTTATATATTGATAATTATTGACCAGTTCTGTGAGAGATGAAAAGTTTTAATTTTGAAACGAACAATGCACCACGGCTGGCTTCCGCCGATTAATTAAAAAAAATAATTTGTTGCAGAGAAAATTGCATATTTTGGTTGATAATGTTCATACACCTGTAGGTAAAATACATACTAGTCTTAGAGATGTAAATGACCTGATAAATTTCGTAATTGCTGCCGATTATATGACCGTTGTTTTATTTTCATTGAGATTGTCACATATTGGACATTTCGGAGATAAATATTAAGATGGAGAGAGATGATCTGAATTTAGATCAGCACATACCAATGTATGCTATTTTGTAATATAACAAAGAAATAAGTTTACAAATGTAGTTTCGAATATTAACCGCAATTTGAAATTGATTTACTGAATTCACTTTGAAATATGTTTGTATTTTCTCTGTTTCATATGAAGCCCGATCTATTAGAATATGTTTTAATTCAATAAGAAATACATGCCATTTAGATAGTGAACAAATATAACATGATTATATTTGGGATAACACAACCTTCAAGAGTACAAAGTCTTGTACTTTTTCGGGGGGAGTCCCTTGCAGGATTCGAACGTAGAGCCAACAGTTTACCACATAACCATTTCACACAATCGATAGTTAGGCAATCTTACATCCAGTACCCCTCTGATAGATATAAATTGGCGGCATCTATCATTCGGAATGTACATTTTATATACCGACCCAGCTTACAAAATAACGTTGTGAGGACGTTGTCACAACGTTACGTTTACGTACCCAAAACGTCAGCATATAACGTCCCCGGAACGTCCCCCGTGTGGAGTCGAAATGACGTCCCCACAACGTTATTTTGGACTTTCACAGGACCAGAAAAATACGTTCCGACAACGTCCTAGTATTAAACAGTCCCTACAACGTTATGTTATTGAAGATGTCTACATTTGACCAAATTACACATATAAAGCACAATTGTGTTTGACTGCATATATTAACCTTATTTACTGTAATATACGCCGCTCTCATCAACCTGGGTGTTTTATGATAGTGAAATAACGTATTCCCTTAAAAAGATGCGATTGAATAAAAGACAGAGTATCTATTAGAGCAAATATGGTATATATTTCTGGTCAGCTGTATAAATTACGGGCTAGTCATCAACCAAAATTGAACAATACAAAAATAGACAGTGACACAGTTTACATAAAATGTTATTCACCTGTAAAAAAGAAAATACAAGCAAAAACGAGATTATGCATGTCTTCAATGCACATGTTTCTTCATTTCATCAGCGAGGCAGCATTCTGTAAGAGAAAAATAGCAATAAATTTTAAAGGATAAAAAACATTAAAACGATATTGTCTATATTATAAACTCCGTGTAAAATGCATTACTACTGTATTATTCTATAAAATGGTTGTTTATGTAATTTATTTAATGTAACAATCTCATTAAAATCAATCACTGATTCGTTCCTAAGGCTAGACCAACAGATTGTGTTTGAGTTGACACTCATTAAGTAGCTGACGGAATCCCGTAAACTCCGTGTTCGCTGGAAGTTGTTAAATGCATGCTTTATGATTTCTGAAAGCGAATACGGGGCACAACTGGATTCCGTATCTTGGATGAGTGACAAGACAAAATTTTAAAGTTTAAGTTAACCTTGAAAACGAATCAAAATATTATTTTAATGAGATTTGTAATGTTATTGTTTTATAGTTGTTGGAATTTTGTTATTTCGGAAAGGTCAGATCATATATAAAGTACAACTGCATATCATTAGTTTGTAAATACCTGAGAACACTATTGGCCCCCTCTGTTTAGACGGGGCATACAAGAACACCCTGTCTCTCCTTACTTCAGTCCGGCTCTCTCATCTGTCTCTATCAGTCGACTGTTGAAAGAGAATGTATTACATGTGTGTTAAGTTCCAAATTTTATATTATTTGTATATAATATCTATAATAACCAATAACATTTATTTCTTTGATGATTAACTTTTGGCCAGGTACTGTAGACTGGTTTTTGAAACTAAATATTGCTATTGTTAAACGTCTATACAGTAGTGGCATGTCAGTTATGTTCGTAACTTGCCGTTGTTTCAACAGAGTTAATATATTTAGTGCAGCATAAATACAAGTGTTTAACATATTTATTTTCGTCTGATCCCGTTAACATTTGTTCATATTTTTCAGGAATTACATTGGATACAGTTTCACTATTTCCGTTAAAGATTCAAGTTTTAATCTACGCAACCATATCAACTTGATATCACATGGTTGTTGAATATGGGGGGGGGGGGGGGGGGGGGGGGGTATAGACCTTTAATTAAGGTAGGAGGGTTCAGGTGACCTTTATATGTCACCTGTATCCACACACATGATATGAAGGTGACCTTTGATTAATGGGGTTCAAGTGACCTTTAGGTCACCTGTACCCTCACATGTGACTTGAGGTAACTTTAATTTGACAGGCGTGATCAATAACTTGAATGAAAATGTCTAATGATTTTTAACTATTTTGATTAAGGGCTTACTTACTGTTTTTTTACAAATGAAAATGATTTGGATTAAGGTTTTTGAATTTTACAGAAATGTTTAAAATTGCCTGATGATAAACAAACTGAGATTTCATTGACCAGAGGTCAGTAACTGTAGAAATGCCGACGGATGTGAACAGGATATACCATCTCAAGTACTCCTTCAGTTTGACCAGTCCCTATACTAAACAGGAAGTTAGCATGAGCTTTCTGTACATGCATACACATCAAGAGAGATCCTTCATTGATTCAATATTTAATCTGAAATAAAAGACTTGCACTCAGTCTGAGCTATTCTAGAAAAGAGGTTGTAGACTGTCTAAATATTGGGGAACACATACTGACCGCAATATGATAATAAAACAATAAAATCAACATTTGTCTTAAAAACTGAGAGTGACTTGGAACATGTTTTAAAAATGTGGAATAATGTAATGTTTTACTCCTATGTTAGTGATATGAATGAAGGATAGAATATACCATATGACAAATCCATGTGTAGCTCTATTTGTAGACTTATTTGTAGAAAACATTCATTCAAAATGAGTTTTGGGGGGAGAAAAGGACACAAAGCTTGATATGATAATATCAAAGTGAAGGACAATAATCATGTCTCTCATTTACCAAACAGAATGAATTTAGCTGCCTACAAACCCGTGGGGAGGGCAACACTGATACACTGAATGCTCAGTAGCCATTTCCTAAATTACATAATGCGTTCTTATGCGCCCAGATAAGAATAATGTGGAACTAGATTCATAAATTATGAGCATACTTGTACTACCCTAGACTTTAAGTGTGAATACTATTTTCTGAAAAATGTCATTTACAAGTGAATAGCTATATGTTTCATACATTTAGTTTGTTATAATAAATTTTGCTCTAGATTTGCTCTAACATTTCTAGAGAAAATGTCACTTTATGGGATGGTTACGCAACTGATATGAGATAAACATAATACTGATAACATGAATGAGATATTGTTATGGATTTGTTATGAGAGTAAGGTATGATATCTAAATATTTTTGACAATACAATCATTTTACAGTAGACATCTATCATGTTTTATTAAGATGAGAGACAAAAATGTGATCAACATATAAACCTGAACCAATGAACTTGAAACTAACATTACTTTAGATAACATTGAAACTCCAAAGTTGAATGATGATTTAAGGGAAGAACTGGACAAAGAAATCAATATGGAAGAAATTACCTCCGCAGTGAAAAATATGAAAAATAATAAAAGCCCAGGAATTGATGGATTTCCAATTGATTTCTTTAAATTCTTCTGGAACGACCTTAAAGGTTGGATCTCAAGATTTGTGAAAGAGGTTTTCACCAAAAATGAATTATCTTTAACCATGAAGAGGGGGGTTATAACTTGTATACCAAAAGCAAATAAAGATAAAACTCGGCTAAAAAACATATAAACCTAAAGTGGGCACATCCTGTATTTGGTAAAATGTTTAGACAGGTGACCTTTTGGCCCATCACAAAGATTTTCAACTAATATACTTAAGTAGGAACATCCTGTTTTTTGGTAAAAATATTACAGGTGGGCAGCTGGACTTTTGACCTGTCACATAAATAGATAACCAAAAAGTGGGCACATCCTGTATCACAGAACAATTTAGTCAGTTGACTTTAAGACCCTATCAAAAACACTTATAAAAGCCCATTCATTCCCACAATGTTCATTTGTAAATCGTGGAATTTTTAATAATGTCGTATTAGTTACCAGACTCTACATATTTATCAATTATGTTAAATAATTTGTTTCCATATATTTTATAATACACGGTGGTGTAAAATATTTAGTATCAAATATAATATTTGTTTAATGTGTACATCACAAGTTGAAGCTACCAGCTTCTTAATGAATCTTCATTTTACAATTAAAATGTGTAAGAATGACCGGCCATCATCAATGACTTATTTGTTGAGGAGATAATGAGGCAGCCGAGTGGTCACTCAAAGAGGTGATCATCCTATTCAAACCAACAGTATAGTAGTCACGTAGTTAATGAGAGCCAATTAGTAACCGGGCCATAAGCCTGTGTACACAGGACAAAAAGTCGTGGAATCCATTTGCCGGATCCTTCCGGATTCTCCCAAAAATTGGCGGATCTTGGAAGAATCCAGGAGAATTCAGAAGGATCCGGCAAGCGGATTCCACCACTTTTTGTCCTCTGGTATGGGTGAACTGCTTGAGTAACAAATCACTCTTCACACTTGAGTAATTGTCACTGGGGGCAGTCAAGATATTTCACTGTTGATGGGGTTCTATTACATCTAGCGGACCCTTTAAGGGATATGAGAGAGAGAGATGATGTATTATCTCTGAAAGAGTTTTCAAGTAGTGAAAGTTTGTTAGTAAGAATTGTTTCGATTTGTTTGGCAAGTTAACATAGTTACATGATGGGACAGTTGGTGTATGTTTAACAGGGTAAATTGGAATAAATTGAAAGTATTTATTCAAGACAATGTGTGTATGTTATTGTAGTATTATTTTATGAAATATTGATAATCGCATACAAACAGAGTGTATGTAAGAGTTAACACATTCATGTATTTTAAAAATTGTCTCAATAGAACAATAACTAAGTAATCATCTGTTGATTAGTGTGTGAATGTATCACTTATATCAGGGTTTGCTACTTTTACTACAGGAAGAAAGATCCCATCATCCAAGTGTTTAATTGCAAAACTAAGCTCTGGCACTGGACTGAAATTCAGTGTAGTATTTCATGCAAACATTGCAGTGTGTAGAACAGTTGTTAAAACCAAGACCATTTCTAAACGTTTATGACATGAGTATCATAAGAAAATAACAAATAATAAACTAGAATACAAAATTATTATTTTTTATTAGCTCCGTTTCACTGAGCAGATTTTAGGATAAGGAGCACTCCTATAAATCTGCTTTACAATGTCTATTGGCTTTCATCTTCATCCTCCGATACCTCACTCTCGTCATCAGATAGCATTTCGTCGTCATCATCAATTAAATCTTCTATCCAAGATTTATATTTGTACAATTTAGAAAACACAGTGTGATATATATCATTGGTGTCTTCTACTTGATTCAAAATGCCTTGTGTCTTTGGTCCCCATTGCAAATGGTGCAGAAAATAATAAATTGTGCATACATATCTGTAAACGCTCTCCATGTTAACTTCTTCAGTTTATCATCTATCATTTCTTCAGTGAGACCTATTTTCAAATAAAGTTGTCTTTTCTCTTCCAAAAAGTCTTTATTTTCCTCGTTCACTTTTATACATTTGTCTTATTCCTTGCTCCTCAAGATCATCTGCTTTCTGAAATTTGTCAGCATGTTTTGTAACACTATCATCATCATCGTCGTCATCAGTAGCATTTTCCATTTCAGGACATTGTTTATCATGGAGATGTCTCTGCAAGTTATAACTATTACTGAACATTTGCCCACAATAAACACAATCCTCCATTTGACGTGGCTTTTTCACAGTAATGAAATCCTCTTCCAATTTTCTTTTTATTCTCCTATCAGGTAATCCAGGAGGACTCTGTCTAGAGCCTCCACTCTCTGGACACCAAGTTTTTCTGTGTTTTTGCAGATCAGAATGGTCCTGAAATACTTTTCCACAATCATCACAGGAAGGCATGTTTGAGGGGTAATTTTCACAAGTCAGCACTCTATGGAGATTTCGCTCCAAATGAATCTTCTGTGGTGTGTGTTCTCTTTTAATAATAAATACATTAGGACAGAGCCGATCAGAGTTGGGAGTACATGGTTTACGGTCGACAAGCAAATACCCATACGGTTTTTGAGTAACCAACTGAAATTGATTCATGAAATATTTGTAATTTCCGGGATACATTTGCCTTGCTTAAGTCAAGATTGTTGTTGATCCACTGGATTGTTAAAAAGGATCAAATAGAGACAATTTATCCGTTGTGTTGGGTTCTTATTATAGAAAAGGTTTTGATTGATGGCGATGACAGGAAGGTTGCGATGATGACTTCCCTCTGTAAATAGATCTGTTATGCGTGGGTCCTTACTCGCTGAACTCATTAAATCATCAAGAACAATGACATTCAACATAGTAGGATCAAGAAATTAATCCTTTTCAAGGCCAGAAGGAATACCTTGGAAGAACTCAACATTTGGATAAACGTCTGTAAGAATTGTGTTGTACAAAGGCTGCCATCTCTTGTATAACCAGATAATTCGTTCTGGATATGGTTTAATCTTCATCCTCTCTAGAAACTGCTTCACTAATAAATTTTACCATTTGAAGTGGGCCCAGAAACTACCATTGTAAAGGGATGTAATAGCCTGAATTCTTCAGTCGTATGATGAGTAGCATCATGAGGAGGAGGAGGGCCATGAGGAGGACCATGAGGAGGGCCATGAGGAGGAGGAGGAGGAGGGCTATGAGGAGGAGGAGTAGGAGTAGGGCCATGAGAAGGCGGGGGAGGAGTCGGAGTGCCATGAGGAGGGCCATGAGGGTGCAGCGGAGGTAATGGCTGCTGCCTGTGGATTTCTGTCAAAAGCAGGTTTGTGTTTAGATCTCCTGTGCCTCAACATATTGTCAGTTCTGGAAAAAACTTTCCCACACACTGGACACATCACCATGTTGACAGTTCAATGGTTCAATTCAAACTAACTTTATTATTTGATGTTGCACTTAATAAATAGTAGTTAAAAGATTGTTTTCATTCGTTTTTTTGGACCTCCTCTTACTTTGATTTCCTTGGAAATTTGCCTGTACTCTTTTTTTCCTGAGCTTGGGCTTGCTCCCGATATGTTGTGTAGGGGAGACAAAGTTGATTTTGGGTTGCTCAGAATAAGGCATGGTCAGTGCCTGTTCTTTTCGTTTCCTCTCTTCCAAAATTTTAGGCCACTCGGGATCATACAGCTCCAATGTTCTATCCACAGACTTATACCCTGCTGTTCTCCACCTCTCATGACAAAATTATATGGCTTCAGTTTACCCTGGACTTTCAACATATAAAAGCGAGTCAATTTCTCAGTGTCCAGGACAAATAGTTTATATTGACTCATGGTGATGCGTTCAGTTTGAATGTTCTGAAGCAAATGAGGTTAGTCATTATCTCAACCTATTATATATAAGTTTTTAACCGGTAGCTCTGGCCCATAGTTCACTCATGGTCAAAGCTTCATGTTTTAGAATGAATGATATCAGAGGTGTGTTTTGAATTAAGATCCATTTCTGTACATCCTCTGTTGTGATCGCGTCAGCCAAACGTGTCAGTACTACTAAATAGTTATTATTTGAATTGTGTTGAAGATATCGTCTTCTTTCGTTTTGTGTTACAGTAATGCGGTCATCAAATAAGCGCCGAATGATTGAAATCAAGCCTAACATTTGCTCACGATTCATCTCCATAACTTCTTCTATTGTGTATTCATAGTCATGAAATAAAACAGGACTCTGTAGAAAATCATAATGACTCAATACATAACGACCGATTCTTAAAACCATAAGGGGGGGGGGGGGGGGGGGGGGGGGTTTCAATTGCAGGGTTACTGTGACTGGTCCAGTAATAAACGTAGCAGGTAGACCTCCTTTGTCTGCCATAGTAATATCCATTATGGTGACATCTCGTACTTTCATATTGGTACCTATTGAAAACAAATGATATTTCATTGTTGAAAGAAAGAAGTCTTAGTAAGGGTTTTTGATTTTCTCTCACATAAGTTGGATCACAGATGGAAGAGTATACATAAATCTCTTTGAATGTTTTGTTTCTTGTCACACTGTCAAGACTGATTTCAGTGAGTGCTATCATCCATGGATGATCAAATTATAACGGTTCATTCCATTGAACTCTAAAGGTTTGTTGTCTTTCTTTACTGTCAGTGCTACGTAAAATCATGTATTTATCCATTGTCACTTTTGAGATTTTATTTTAGGATTCGGCAAAAGATAACCAAGACTACTACTCAACAATGCTGTCCATAAATTTGAATTTCCTTCTTCCAAGGACAAATTTACAATACAAGTAATAATCACTATGTAAATAATGATGATTTGAGAGAAAAACAATGTATCGTTTTTGACCCCTGTTTTCTCAAGAAAACTCCAGGTTTCACCCGATCTACTGCGTGAAAGAGGTTGTGACTCAATGACTTCTTCCATCCTTATGACTATGAGTTAACTTTATTTTTCTTCTTTAATAGGATCTGATACTGCTTCATATCTTTCTCTAGAATCCATGAGTTATATTTCTTAGGCCAATCAAACCATTTCAATAATACTTCTTTTCGTTTGATTCTTGTTCTCTTTTTAACTATGTCTTGTATTCTATATTCTTTGTCTGGATTTTCAGTAACTCGTTGAAGTTCAGCGACATAGAATGAACCTTCAATAGGATCTCCTCCCCAATCTTTTAGCTTGTACAAGTCATTGTCTTGAGACCAATAGTGTCTTGTTATGGTAAATATTTCACCATTCCATTTCTCTTGATACTCCCTATCACATTTTCCTTTCAAATGACTTATGCGAACTTTATCTCCTACTGAAAATGTAAATCTTTGTTTTGTGTACTTCTTTGTTGATTTATGCTGTTTGGTTTTAACCACATATTGATAGACTTCATCTGCGTTGTGATATTTGACACTAGCAGGAGACTGCCCTAATGAACTGTGCTTAGTATTATTGTAGCTCTTGACAACTTCCTGTAAGATATTCATTTAGTTATAGGTGAAATGTTTCAACATATATCGGTACACTTTCATTTTAATGGTTTTAATGACTATCTCTGCATAAGGAGCTTTGGTTTCATTCAGTGAAAAAAGTTGTGTTACATGATGTTTCTTTAGAAAAGCTTTCAACCATTGATTCTTAAATTCTGAACCCATATCAGATTGAAATATACCTATATGACGTTCTTGTGTTTTTTGTCAAGTCTGTCAAGGTTTTCACCACTTCTTGACCTTTGGTAGACTGCAGTGGACAGACCCAAAAGATAACATGCAATTAAAATCGATGATAACTAACAATATCTTCATTTTTTTATTCCATAATATTTATAAGGCATTAGAAAAATGAGTTTTAATATTGGTTTTGAATTAATCCTTTACATTCAGTTGATTAGAGTAACATCAGTCCTTGGTCTTTTTTTCCATCAGAGCTCATCTTATTATCCTTAGCACTCCTTGTCCTGGGTCTTCCTACCATTCTAAGATAGTGACAAACTGGGGACCTTTTCCCGTGTTCTACCCAGGGATCATCCTTAGACATCCATCCCTTAAGACGAACTTGACAATCGAAACATACACACAAGTCTCCTCTATTCTGGTACACAAATCTTGCATGAGCTATATCTTCAGCACTCTGCTTCATTTGGCCAGTTCTTAAATGAATCTAGTCTTTCCTCAAAAAAACTCCAGTCACATTTAGGTTGCAATGCACAGCAATCAGTAAAAAAAGTCTCATCAGGACATCCACAAACATCCATAGTATCAGAGCGAGTACAAAACACGTCTGTACAGTTCTGAATCTAACAGCAGAATGGCTTCCTTTGGTCAGGGTTACACAAAAAGAAAAACAATTACCGGTTCATGTACAGAAAAGTTTGATTTGATCTTGGATAAATGTCCTTTCTCCATATTACCCCTACAATACGTAAATAGTCACAGTCTGGCGACCACTTTTCGTGTTCCACCCAGGGGTCATCAGAAGACATCCATTCTTTGAGATGAATACCACATTTGAAACAAATACACGAGTCTCCTCGGTGCTGATAAACAATACCTGCTTGAGCCAGGTCTCTAGGATTGTTGCTTCATCATGTCATTTGCGAGGGTACAGGTGGCCTTTACAGGTGACCCAAAGGTCACCTAAACCCTCCTACCTTAATTAAAGGTCACTTACAGGTCATGTCAAGGCTATTTGAAAAAACAAAATGGCCGACCAAAATAATCTATACCCCCCTATGTACTACTCTGACATACTGATTCCTCGATTTGAACATCTATTCAGTTCTTCTACATTAAAGTCCGATAAAGTACAAGGACATCCAACTGCGTATATAAGATATAATCTAAAATTCCATCGCATTAGAATTCGTTTGTATAGATATAGACGGGAGAGGATCTTTTCCCGATCTGTCAACGTTGTATATCAAAGTGAATGCAATATTGCGAATAAAGATAAATATGTAAGTGTTAACAACGTGATTACACAAGGCTGTGTCTGTGAATAGACTATAGAATATAATACTTTTTTGTTCATATATTTATGTTCAACAATATCGAATATCGGCCTTGTTATTTGGCTTTTAAGAGTTATAATATCCCAATATTGATACAGAAGAAGTCACAAAAAGTTATATTTGAGGTGGTTATAGTTGTTATATATTATAGGTTGTATTACATTTAATGATATACAGGTATTACATTTCCAAAAGTTTGTATATGAATGTATAATGAAGCCGTTATTGAAGTGTACTGTCATAAAAGTATATCTATTGATTGATAATATATATCATTGAGATTGTGCATGTGCATGTACACGTAGTCTACAATAAATGAAAATGCGTTTGTGCTCATATTTTTTTGTTTGATTTAATGATTTTAACGAATGATAGACTTACTGATAAGATTTATTTTAATAGTTAACGGGGAATTTATTTTTAGATAGATATGTAATCTATTTTGGATGCCCATGAATTTTAATCATTTACTTATTTATCATTTGATACTCTTTTCTCAAACGTTACAAATGTTTGTGAAGCTTGTACGTTTTCGCGCCAGCACAAAAGCTTATGACGTCATGTGTGCAACGATTACGTCACAATCCAAGTACTTTCGCTGCCATGTTTGACGTCGCCGTATGGAGGGAATCTGTTTATGTTGCGTAGCAATATTATCAACACTGGTGTCGCCAATTCTCTTTCTAGAGGTAAGTTATTGTTCCTACATTTATGCACACTTTGATCATTAATATTCAATAATTTCAACCCAAACGAACACGTCGTCCAAACCAAACCCTCCACACTAGGCTAGCCTACCACAGTCCAGTTGACTCAGCCGCGAAGCGTGTAGTTTACATTTAGAAGTCAGCAGTCTTAACACAGATGTAGAACGAGTAGGAATTTTTTAATTTGGATGATTGTGCTACTATTACCTAACCTATCTAACATATCAATAAACTCAATTTTCACTAACTAGAGATTAACGACATTCTATTTGCAAACGAGTTTTGGTGTCCCCTGCCCGGCTTCGGTAACATGGGCAAACTCTTTACAGTGTTGCGTAAAGTGGTCCGTGACGTGTCTTTTCACAATGATGCGCGGAGTTCATATTGTCTTCGATCAGCTGTTTGCAAGTTCACTGAGTGCAGGCTTTGCTAACTTGTTTATGTTGATTGCTATTTGCGTCGTATCAAGTTATCAACACGATTTAAAAGCGTGCTAAAATTGAATTACTGTGCCACTTATATTTATAAACGTTATTTCAATATGATAAAAGGTTTTCGGACGTTGACGTTATTTCCATACCCATGCATGTTAATTTAGTCTAGGATAAATAATTTTCATAAAATAAGTTCTCGTTGGATCAATGTCAAAATTCAGCTTTATTTGAAATCATCTCAGCTTGAGGTTCATAATATAAATGACATTTTCCGACGACAATTTAACAAATTTAACGATTTACCCACATGTGTACATTGAATAAAAACGTTTTCCATAGATTGCCATGTCAAATGTTACAACTACCTATGTATGTTGATCAAATTACTGTCATTTCCAAGATAGAAAACAAAAAATTAAACATAAATTATGAGGTTGTAGCCAAGATGATGCCTCACAAACTTGATAAATGTGAATAGGATCTGACACTATTCTTATCAGTCTATCTATGAAAATTATTTATCCCAGACTAAATTAACATGTTAGTCTATTGAAATAATGCCCCGTCCGAATACCTTTTGCATCACTCTGTAGATCTACATGTTAATTAAGTGCACCGTAGATCATTGTAAATAATTTTCATAAACACGATTTTGGTCTGATCCTATAGGCCTACATATTTATCAAAATTGTGAGGAATCAGCTTGGCTACAAACGCAAAAATTTATGTTAAATGTTCCATCGTATATCATAAACATCAGAGTAATTTGGTTAATAACTAATAAGTATACATAGTTCTGGTGAGCTATGGGAATTTAAACGAAATTTTGACAGTTGAGTATCTAAACACAAAGAACTTAATTAAGCACCTTATGTTTTCAGTGATACAAATATACATAGTAACGAATATGTATTGTTAGATGGTAATTGGTATGGAACTGCATTTCCTCTCAACAGTGTTCGGGTTTTATGTGAGGTCAATCGACCAAACACACCCCACAATGCATGTGAAGCACACCACCATCGAATTTCTGAAATTGCAGTTTTAAATCGTTCTTGAAATCAGTATAAATCTTGGAAATTTTCAAATGATTGTTTCATTACCTCTGAACATGGCTCGAAGGAGACTCACTGAAGCAAAAAGATGGCAAATTATAGGAATGAGTTCCACCGGAATGTCTTGTAGAGCTATTGGACGACAGTTGGACATTCACCACACTGTGATAAGCCGTCTTGTCCAGAAATATCGTCAAACCACAGCATATGCACCAAAGAACATCCAAGCATCAGTCCCATTCGTTGGTGGATCTGTAATGGTCTGGGGATGCATCTCTCACGGTTGTAAGCTCGATTTGGTGACTGTGAGAGGTAATCTCAATGGCGATTGTTACATCCGGGAAATTCTGCAGCCTGTTCTTGTGCCACATTTTGACAATCATCAATTGGCCACTTGTCCTGTATTCATGAATGGCAACGCTCGGCCTCACTGTTCTCGACCTGTGGTTGATTTTCTAAAGAACAATGCAGTATCTAAACTTCCATGGTCTGCCATGAGCCCGGATATCAATCCACTGGAACACATTTGGGATATGATTGGACGCCGAGTGCAAGCCATGGACCGACCAGTACAGGATTTAGTCGGTTTAGAAGCAGCTATACACTATTAGTGGCAACTGTTACCTCTGCAGCGAATCAAGAGACTCACCACAAGCATGTTGAGAATGGTTTAAGCAATCACCCGGGCACGTGGCAGATACACCTGTTATTGATAACGTGATGGTCATTTGTTTTCTTAAGACAACATAGAACATTGTCCAATTGCTTAACAAACATTTTTACCGTTTTTGAAGTTCACAGAGCAATAGTTGTAAAGGAGTGAGTTTTTAAGTAAAACCACTGTTCATGTTCATCTGGCAATATAATGAGATACATGTTACATATTGTATTCAGTGTATTCATAAAATAACAGCATGTCTTCGATTAATTTCACAAGATTTTCACAGTGGTTGGGCATATTCACACAAATCTGAAAATATGAGGTGGTGCTTCATTAAGTTCTTTGTGTATATATGATGACATGCATATATGCGTTAAATTCAAATGAACTTCTTGTTGAGATGATGTCAAATCAAGCTGAAAAGTTGTATATTTATTCAGCCAGAACTTATTTGATGACAAGTATCTATGCATGTACACTTAAGTAACATGTATTTTGCGAATATATACTGTAGTAGTGAGTGATTCGTATATAGGAGTTGGTATCGGTTGAAATCAGCTTTATAAATCAGTTATTTTTATGAGAAATTAATTGTTTTCCTGACTATACAGACACTTCTTCCTTGAAATATGTAAAAGTGCAGTCTGATTAAAATTGACGGTTTTCCGTAGAATAAAAATTGCAAAACAGTGCATCTACCGGGATACGAACTCTTATCAGTTGTACGTTCCACGCCAAACCATCTGATAACAGCCCGTAGACTCACGTTTTTGCAAATTTTATTCCTCGGAACAAGGTCGATTTTAATCAGACTGTGTAAATGTGTTGAACATTAGATTGATGCACCTATGTAAATGTATATCTATGGATAATTGTGTCAAAGAAGTATGACTTTAGTTTGTAGTGATTATTTATGGATACTCACATTTCTGTTTTCAGTCAACTGATTGAGAAGGGACAAGAGGGAGAGAAGAGAGTTCGAGACGGGAGATATCACACATATAGCTGCGTTATCTAGCAGCAGGCTCCATCCAGAAGTCAATCTCAGGTATACACTTACTCATCATGTTTTTTTTCTGACTTAACGATTAAAACTCACTAAAGGTCTATGGATATTTGACACATAGAATTCAGATAGTTGAAGTACAGTTACAATGATAAGTAACATGATTTACTTTTAAATAAATAGGTACATTTCAAGACTTGATGAAGCATCGACATAAATAATAAGTTGGGTGTTTTTCTTTTTCATTTGTGTAAGCTGTCTTTTCTTTTTCCAGAATGCTGATGAATGGTGATGTGAGCCTGTGACGAGACGCACCGCTGAAGACACCAAGAAACGCGTATTCTTGTTATTTTAAGGCAGACTAAACAATTATGTAAACTGTATCCCTAGCTGTCTGTTGTTTCTTGTTCAATTTTGGTTGCTTTGACTAATCCCTTATTGCTACAGGTAACCAGGAACTGGGAAGATATAATAACTTTTAGAGATACTGACTTGAATTGAGATTATTTATTTAGAGTTTGTTACTGCTCATAGAGAACGTCCTTTATCGACGTTGAAATGACGTATTATGGTTGCATGTGAAATTTGCGTCGACGTTGATGTATTGTCGTTGAATCTACGTCTTAACAACGTTGTTGATACGACGTTGCATCAACGTTGATGCAACGTCGTATCAACGTAGATGCAACGTCGAACCAACGTTGTTTCAACGTCGTAGCAACAACGTTGTTTTGACGTCGATTCAACGTCGATATATCCGGATTATCGACGTCGCCGCAAATTCCATATGCAATTATAATACAACGTCATTTCAACGTCGATGAACGACGTCGTTTCAAAGTAGGTTCATCGTCGAATTGCCTGCTGGGTCGGGCACTGGAGACACGTATGTTGGCCGCTGGTGATTGAGCCGAGTCGCAAAAGAGGTTTACATGCGGCCTTCCGAACTGAAGGCATAGAGTCTCGAACACCCTCGGGTGCAACATCTAGTCCGTTGCCGGAGGCTTGTCCAGGCGAGACAGAGCCTCTTCTAGAACGTTCTTGGCTCCCAGGATGTGCAGCGCTCGGATGGAGAGGTTGAGACTGTCCACAAGACGAAACAGCTCTATCACCAGCTGCAGAATGTAGTCTGCCCTGGTCGATCCCTGCTTGTTGATTGCCCACGCCGCTGTCCAGCTGTCTGTGTGGACAAGCAGGACTTTGTCCTTCAGGAGGGTCGACCAGTGAGTGATCGCTAGACGAAACGCGTCCAGTTTCAACGAGTTGATGCTCCAATTGCTAAGGAGATCACACACATGATGGTTGTTCCAAGCCGAGATGTGCTCCCCACCCTTGAGTGGAGGCGTCAAAAAATAGATGTGAGGTGGCCGGAGGAGGCCGGAGAGGCACTCCCGAGAAGACATTGTCCAACGCCCTCAACCAGGCTAAATGGTGGACGAACACGTGGTGACACGTCTTTCCCCTCATGTGAGCGTTGATAAACACCTGAAGGGACATGAGTTCAAGCCTGCCCCTCCGGGTATAGTCCTGAGCCGAGGCTAGGAGGCCAAACAGCCGTTGCACATGCGAAGTGGCAGAGGCTCGCGGAGGGCTCTTTTCAAGAGGTCCTCACCTCTCCCCATCTGTTCCCGCGTGACTTGGGCATTGTATTGGATGGTGTCCAGGTGCATGCCTACGGTGAGCGACGTTGTCGGTCGTTAGTCTGAATTGTTGAAGTTGATAAGCCAACTCAGGAACAACCCAATCGCGAAGAGCCGTTGGGCTTCAAGAACAGACGGGGAGTGGTGATGACCAAACCTGTCGTCCAGATACATTGCGAACTGCACGTCCTGACGGTGCAGGAACTGGACTACGGGCTGAGTCACTCGAGTGAACAGCCATAGAGCCGACAATATCCTGAACGGCGACCCGACAGAAGCGGAGGTACGGAGGAATGTGCAGGTACACATCGTGAAGGTCGAGAGATACCATCGAGTCAGAGGGCTCCAGTTATCGCAATGCTGACGACACGGTCAAGAGTCGAAAATATGGCAGCCGAAGGAGGTAAAAGTTGTTGAATTCCTTCAGATCTTGAATCCAGTAGTAGGAGATCTACACCCGTGCTAGAGCCATCAAGGATGTTAGTGTTTCAAATGAAAAATAATTTGTGGAAAACATACTTATAACGTCAATCGCCAGAGAAATCTTTTATCTACAACATGAAATGTGATAAATAATTTTCATATCACGACAATGTAATGAAATCTGGTTTCAAAGAGAACTACACATTCAAGTAGCGCGCGCTAAGGGTATCTGACGTCATATAAACAGAATCCCCTTTATTGCGCAAAACGTACTACACAATAGCGGACACCAGCAATCGTTTCTGAAGCATGATAGCTCGTCTCTAGCGCAAGTCGCCATAACAACCCATGTGATGCACGTGCTGCACGTGTTTCTCTGGCAAGTTACCCTTGTCACACATTACTGAATGTGACAATTGCTTTACAAACAATGTACCTAAATGTCCTGAGAATATACAAATTATTGCCTGTTTAATGTACTTTTTATTGAGATATATTATGATTTTTGTTTACTCTCATTAATTATAAAATTCAAGCAAAATACCTAGTTGGGTACAACAATTATTTCAATATCTGTATCAAATACATAATTAAATTGAATGGTAAAGAAATAACCGCCAAAAATGATATATTTCAATTTCTTTCATTTCTCATAAATTATGTTATTATTTCCTGTCTTTGTTTACAGTGTGTGAGCTACACCATAATGCTCTGCGCTTGAAAATAATAGACTGGATCTATATTATAGACTGGAACATACCTTTATTAATTAGTGCAATTTCTCGGCTTATTTTGGGTCGAAAAATTTTTGAAAAATTATGTGTATATATTTCACGGAGATAGATTTTTGGCAATTTTCCGATATGTTCATCAACATCCTTGATGGCTCTTTAACGCACCGACTTTAGTTTGAGTTTGCAAATGTAGATTCCAAAATATCATCCGTACAAAAGTTCCCATGTACATCCAAACATATACTACATAAAACATATATTATGGTTCGAATTATTTACAGAATTTCTCATGCACCGTTGGATACTGCAGAGTTCAAGGATGTAATGTCCAATCAGAATAGGTATTGTTATAAACTTGATGTACTGATGACCTGTACGATGCACATTATATTTTGTGTTCAAAATCCTTTAAAGATAAAAAAAATAAAATGTCAATGTTTCATTTCTATATATCAGTACTGGGAGTAAAAACCCTGAGTAACTGTGCTGATTACCTGGTTGTTTGATTATTGATCAGCGATTAGTGATTGATAATGATTGAATGAATAGTGCGTGGATATCGAGTACAACTGCAAGCAATATTATTTGTTGCATTTGTATAGCTCACACATCATGCAAAGATTTATTTTTTTTTTTTTTATAATTTTATTTCTTTTTCAGATACATAGACATATATGAAATGTTCATAAGACAGAATTTTACAACATAAAATAGGTACAAATATTGAAAACAGAGCAACTGCAAGCTAACATTGCAAATTCAATTGAATAAAACGTAGAGTTCAAGTGTTTATGGACCTGGCATTTCCATACTTTCACCGAAGTTGCAGAGTGTCAATCTTTAAAGAGATTATGGCATACAGACCAGAATTTTGTGAACTTCGAATAGTTGCAATCTGAGTAACAGATGCGTTTATCAATTTCATAGACATTGTTTAAATCTTGTTTTATAATGTTAAATTGCGGTATAGTTTCCTTTAACTTTGATATGTATATATTATATTTGACTGTTGTTATAATAAGATTTAGAATCATATTTCGTGTTTCCGGATATCCTAGGCATATGTTTCGTTTTGAGAGGTTTAATATTGAATCTGTTTTCTGCTCTATCCATGTCTTTAGTCTATCCCAGATGTTATTCACTTTCGGGCAATCATAGAAAATGTGCACTATAGTTTCTACAGATACTTTACAGAAAGCACATTTGTTTGTGTCTTTCAATTTCATTTTAAATAGAAGGTCGTTCAATGGAAGAATTCTGTGTAAGATCGAATATTGAAACCAAATTTGTTTTGTGCCAAGATGTGATGAAAAAGGTGTATAATTTATTTCGGTCCATTCATTTTTAGCTATTGATTGATTTAAGTCCTTTTCCCACTTATGTTTATATTTATATGAGTTCCCACTGATAGAACTTTGAAGGGTATCATAGAAGAGCCTGCATCCTTTGGTTGGTTTTACGATATCTACGATGAAGTATGGCAGGATGGGATTGGTTAACTTATTTGATAACACGAGATTTTTTGCCTTAAGGTAAGCTTTAATCGATTTTACTATACCGGCATATTCTAAAAAGTTTGTTTTACACGTGTAGACATTTTTTAAAGTTTCAAGATTTAGAAAATCACCTTTTTCATTCACGATATCATTTACAAATATTATGCCATGTTGTATGTAATGTTTATAACATATTTCTTGTTTGCCAATTGTTATATTTTCATTACACCAAATTGGTTGGGATAAAACATCATTGACATCATTAACCTTTGAACCTTTGTTACTGATAAAACATCCCCATGCTCTTAGCACATCGCGCCAGAATGGGTTAGTCCGCGGTGTGAGGATGTTATCTTCAATATACTTAGGTGATTTGAGGTAACAATGCTCAGATGTAGGAGCTACATTTTGTGTATATAGATGTTTTATTTTATTACCATTTTCTGCTTTGAAATTTCTTTTTATCCATGCTATTTTTTGTGCCAAAATTGTGTTTTTTATGTCTGGGACTCTTATTCCGCCGTCTTTGTACGATTGTGTAATTTCGTTTCGACTTATCTTATCTGGTTTGTTTCGCCAAATAAAGCTAAAGCATAAGGAGGTTAATTCTTTTATGATTTTATCACTTGGGTTTGGAAGAATTGAAAACAGGTGATTTAATTTTGGAAGAATCAGACTTTTTAAGACTGTATTTCTTCCTAGGGGAGTGAGATCTCTTCCTAACCATTGATTCATTGTAGTTTTAATCATCTTTAATTTGTCCTTATAATTTCTTTCCACCATTTCGGCCAGGTTATGTGTAAAAGTTATGCCAAGGATAGTGAAATCTCGTTGATTCCAGTCTAGTTTATGATTTTTACAGAGGATGATCTGCGAGTGTTTTGATGCTCCTATCCATATGACTTGGGTCTTGGTTGTATTTATTTTGAGACCAGAGAATGATGCGAATTCATTTAAGGTGTTAAGGGTATGCTGAAGACACTTTTCAGTTCCGTCAAGTACAAGAGAGGTATCATCTGCAAATTGTGATAGTAGGTATTCCGTATCGCCTATCTTTATTCCCTTTATGTTCTTATTATTTCGTAACATTATACTTAACACTTCGGCACAGATTATAAAAATGTAAGGAGATAGTGGGTCACCTTGCCTGCATCCTCTTGTAAGTTCAAAGAAATCAGATGAAAAGCCGTTCACTATAACACTAGATTGAATGTGTGTATAATACAATTCAATCCATCGTCGGATAGATGGACCGAAACCAAAATAAGTTAGCGTTTTTTGTATAAATAACCAATCAACTGAGTCAAATGCTTTTTCGAAATCTATTAATAGTAATAGACCGGGTATTTCCATACACTCGGCATAGTCAATGATGTCATAAATCATGCGAGTACATTCGCCGATATAGCGTTCTGACATAAAACCTTTTTGATCATCATTTATTATTGTGGGGAGTACTGTTTTTATTCTATTTGCGATTGTTGCAGATGCTATTTTATATGAAACATTTAGAAGGGAAATAGGTCTCCAGTTCTTTAGGAACTGCTTTGATTTACCTTTCTTTGGTACACATGTTATCAAACCTTGCTTTTGACTAACTGAAAGCTCTCCTTTTCGAAAGGCAGCATTGAGAGATCTTAACAAGGTGTCATTTAGGTCTGTCCAGAAAAATTTATAGAATTCGGCAGTGAACCCAGAAGGTCCGGGGCTTTTATTGTTTTTCATTTTCTTTAGAGCTGCGAGGACTTCGTCATACATTAGTTCGCCCTCAATATTATTCTTTTCAGTTTTGCTTAGTTTTGGGACAGAGCATTCTTTTAATAAATCATTTAGATCAATGTCACTACATGTTTGTTTTGTGTACAGATTTTGGTAGTAAGATTTCACTTCAGATATTATTTCCTTTGTTTTTGTTATCGTTTCTCCATTTTTTGCTTCTAACTTTGCGATAGTTTTATTTATATTATTTCTATTTTCAAGAGAGAGAAAATATTTTGTGGGTTTTTCACCCTTTTCCTTCCATTCAACTTTTGCTCTCATCATTATCCCTTCAGTTTTTATTTCATTTATCTTTTCTAATTTTAAATTTGATGATTTTAGTTGTTCTAATATTTCCGTTTTATCATCTAAGCTGTCATTTTCGTCGAGTTTGATATTTAATTCTGCTATTTGTTTTGTTAAGTCCTTTTCGTCTTTTTCTCTTTTTCGTTTTTTTTCTGATGAATATTTTATTGTATGTCCTCTGATCATCAGAAGAATCGTTTCAAATAGAAGTTGGTCATCGATCTTATATATTGGTTTATTTAACTCGTCGGTTCCGCTTTCGTATTGCTTTTTCGTGCTCCTGATTATTTCTTTAATATTGTCAACAAATGGTTTATCATGCAATAGGGAATTATTAAATTTCCAAAACCCTCGTCCTCGTTCGATTTCGGCTAACTTTAGAGTTACCCAATGTATAGAATGGTCGGATTTATAAGCGGAGTCTATGCCTGTGTTCGCAATAGAATGTTCGAGACTTTTTGAAAGAAGAAAGTAGTCAAGTCTAGCTTGAGAGATTGAAGATTGAGGAGAACTGAAAAAGTGATGCATTGCTTTTATTTAAAAGAGCCTGTTCATGATAACTGTTTTGTGGGTGTCCGTTTAGTGTAAGACGGTAGCGTAATATATGCTCTACGTGCGAATGAGAAAAAACCGGGTCAGCATGTGCTGCGTGCTGTGGCTGTGCAAGTGAGTACGGGTTGTTAATTTCAGTGGCTATGAGTTCGCAGTTGGATGTGCTTTGTAAGAGATGTGTTGCCGTTGATGTGAGTATATTTTAAAGTTTATTTGAAAGCATGTCCATACTATATAATGATTTTAGAATAAACGCTGCAACTTGTTTGAACTGTATGGGTATTTCATACCGCCAGTGATTTTTAAAATAATAGTTTGCCTGATAATTTCCATATGCAACAGTGGAACAGAAATACAAAACAATGAAAACATTAATTTTCACATTTCAGGGTATATATAAATGACTAAATGTACTCAATCTTTCTTTGTTCTAATAAATAAGATGGTTTGCTGCAGTGCGTTATAGCAAAATGTTCATAATAGGGACAAACACCCCATTTTGTATTTGTTTTGTATTACTTTTTTGTAATTTCAGTATTGATCAGTTGCATTTTGAGTTAATTTCATTTTTGATTGAATACATTTAAAAACACACGCTTATCCATATTATACTGTAGTATATTTGCATTTATGACTAATCAATGTATATTTTTTTAAGGATAAAAATAACAATAGATAATTTCACTGATGGTGATATAAAGTATGGTTAGTTATCAATGATCTAATAGCTGTATGCATTGTGTAACATATATTTTACATATGCATGTATTCTTCAACCTGCAAGCACATCTGTAATTTGGATACACAATTAATCCAGCAGCTGTATATAATGCCTATGTTTGTTCTGAACACATACCATGGTTATACACTTGAAAAATAAATGTATAAATGCATACAGACACATATATGTTCATACAATGTTATGCATTTCTGTACATGATAATGAGACATTCATGAAATTGCATATGATATTTTTAAATTCATATGCATGTTAAAGTAGAAATATACATACATGGAGATCAAATAACATTACATCTTTGGTATCTTATGTTTTATCTTTTTTAGTAAGATAGCATGCCTGGAGGTGCATGTATATATGATTCTGATGATCATGCTTTACTTATAGTATAGATAAAGTGTTTGGTGCATGTTGGTTTTGTTTGACACAAGCACATATATATATATATATATATATATATATATATATATATATATATATATATATATACATATACATACATATACATACATATACACATACACATACACATACACATACACATACATACATACATACACATACATACATACATACACATATACATACATACACAAACATATACATATTCATATATACATACACATACACATACACATACACATACATACACACATGTGTATACATAAACACATTAACACACACATTCTGGTAACTAAATGCTTTTACTTGGATGTAAATAAGCATTATGATGCTTGCCTTGTAGTATAGGTTTTATCTTAATCATTATTATCATATGGTTGCACATTTAAATTTCATTTACTTGTTATGTATGGAGGATAGATTATGTATATATGAATAGGGTATTAGTTTTCATAATTACTTTAAGGGTATCCAAAAAAAGTAATGATCATTATATATGAAAAAATACAATCTTATCTATGTGATATCATAACATATTTGAATGTTTGATGTGGTATAGAGATAGGTTCAGAGTCAGTACTGCATCAAGTCCTGGGGGATGGCTACTGGGTGTAACGCAAAGATTTATGCAATATGAAGAGTTTACGCGCTGGTTACAAATCGGATTATTTCCCATTTGAATCACCACATAATAATCGTTTCATACAAGGAAAGTAGAAGACCAACTTTGGCAACATTATCCTCAGCACTCATAGACTAAAAGCTAATGAAGACTGGTAAGAAAGAGAATGAGCTTGAACCCCTATATTCAGTTAGTTGAATGGTGTACTTCATGCTTTGATATTGATATCCTTTTGACAAGAAAATGTTATAATATATGTTATATAACAAAAATGGACAAAGAAAATTGGTTTCAAATGTTAAAACATTCTTATTCTCTATCTGTTTTGGACAAATTTGGAATGCGCAAATGTAGAGGTGTCCTCATCATTCATCCAGGAAATGATGTGTACTAACAATTTGCAATTTCACTTATTAACTAATTTCTCTCATAAATGAATAGTTGAGCTGCTTCAAATATGAATGACAATTCCTAATAAAAAAAACTCAACTAAAGAGGGAAGTATTTTGGTCCTACCCATGGGTATTCGGGATTGACTTTAAATAATGTCCAATATGAACATATAGACGTATATGGAGGCTGGTTATTTGTAACATCAGTGTACAGGAAGTACTTACTGACGCTTATCAAGAACAGTGCGTTGGTATACTTTATTTGACAAAAAAAGCAAAATTTTCTGAACTAATATGTCAATGTTTTTCCACCTGTATTTATTCAAACAACATTTACATTTCTCCTAAATAATGCTTTTTATATTTTTACTTTTAAACGAAGGTTCAAAATAGCATCAGTTTTATAAGCATGTTTCATCTTTCTCATTGTTATTTTTAGGTCCACTTACAAATATAACATTCAAAAGTGTTAGGATAATAAGTATGTACCTCAGAGTAAAGTATTGGTAGTGACCAGGGGAATATTCAGTAGGAGATGGGTCTAACACGTGTCATGTATTTCCTCTTATACTCATTCAATGTATCTATGTTAATGTGTCCTCACTTAATCGATACGGAAATTCTCATTTAAAAATTAATCAAATTTAAATTTTCATATTTTATCCCCTCTGTTTGAATAATGCCAAAATTCGAAAACATGCCCCACTGACATTTGATACGTTTGAAACGGATTAGTTTAAACTGGGTTTTGGATGATCTTGTGTCATCTTGTATTTTATGTAATGCTATTGATGTTACAATGATAGACAATTTACCTGATATTTATTCTTAGATAAAAAGGTTGGTAAAGAGACTTTCAGGATTCTGCTGTATAACTAATAATACCATGTACTGCTTTGTCGATTGACAATTGTTAACATTTAGATGTATTCGTCCACCTTGACATTCAACATAAAAAATCATACACATCTTTTCGTCATAGATACAGTTGACGAGATATTTCTGATATCTGAAAAAATAGACTTGTGAAAATTAAAGATATGTTTTAGAAACGGTATAGAAATTCATTGTAATCGGATAAATCGTTTCAGTTGCATTTTACAATATTATAACACTAATTATAGTGTTGTTGCATATGCATTAGATCCTTTATCAGAAGATAACATTTTGCTCGTCATCATACATTAAGTGTTTAATTGTCCGTATTGGTCCTTATCACATTGCCGTGTTATGACGTCACATAATAAGGGATACATAGCTCATCGTAAACAGCCACATGTAAGTGACGTCATGTTTGTGTGTGTACAGTTGTATCCTGAGGTGTTTTCAGCAACTAGTGTATTTAAATATATATGATACCCACGGCAATAACACACAGGCGGTCAATGGGACCGACAGCGTGCTTAATGGGACAATAAAACATGCCCGTGTTTTAACACGTCAGTTAGAGCGTCGCTTAGCGCCCTTCATGGTTGATGCTTCCTGCTATTTTTCATTTCACGATAAAGCACGCCAAATCGTCTTCTATTTCTTAAGTAAATATCATGGATTTCGTTTGTACGTTAGCTGCATACCGAAAGTTTGTTCACCTATTTGTGTAATTTAATGCAGTGATCACATCAAACTAAACACATCACTTTGCATTTGTGCATTATAATAAGACGGTTGAGTGTTCACAAACCTAATCAGATTTTATACTTCATACTTAGCAGCTACAGTTGCGGCAGTTCTTTGAAGCACAGGTGAAGTTTAGCGCAAAAATGTTGCGCAACAGAGATGAACGACCAGTTTTCCCTATGTGCGAACGAAGTGATCAAAGGTTGGCAACGTTTTTCTCTCGTCTCAAATCGAAATAATTTTCAACTGTCCAAACTGAATGTCCCAAAAATTCAAACTCGACACCCATTTGAACACAGGGTCGTGCTCTCTGTGATCCCAACCCCATATGTTACATTTACTCACGTAAAACATATACAATTAATTATGTTAAGCACCCAGAGAGGCTTCTCAAATCGTTCTTCGGGTCCATTCCCACTCAATAACTTCAGCTATACATCCTGTTTTTTTCAGTTCTGTGCCCCAATTTGAGATCAACCGATGAGAAACAGAGACCTTTCAGTGAGATATATATTTGACGGCAGATCTTCAGAGTAGAAAATCACGGCCAAGGAAAATGGAAATGTCAAAAAATCAAAAACGTGTAATTTGAAAACTTGTTCACTTCTATTAAATGCTTCAAATGTTTGTTGTGTTTTCTCTTCGAGGTCCTTACTGACACATTTGAACTGGTTCAATTGCGCCCAGACATGCTTTCATTCGATTAACCATACAATGGATATTTCTTGCAACTGCATTTGTTGAGGTTAGTTATTTTGGTTCAACTTCCCAATCCAAGGCATAACTCTTGCCAGTCTCCATTACTGGCTGATTTAGGCCTTGCAGTATTTCCTTAAGAAATCTGTGTTTAGAAATCCAGGCCCGCTATGCATTCCAGTGCAGCGATTCACTGCCTCGACACAAGAAAGCGAGGGAAATACCGCAAGGGTTAAATCAGCCAGTAATGCAGACTGGCAAGAGGTATGCCTTGCGTTTGGAAGTTGATTTTGGTTATGCACACAATGGATGTAGTTATTTCGATTTGTATTTTTGTCTTTTCGACGAAGCCGAGCATCTATGGTATTTGCAGGAGAGTTTACAAATTTTGTTTAAAATATATATATAACTGCCTCCAAATAAATACCCGGGAGGTTGTGATACCAAAAAACCTACCTCAGCACATGCATTTACAGGATGGGTTATCCAGAAAAAGAGAACAGAACAGAACAATGGACATAAATTTCCCAAGTGGTGTATGCAAATGTATAAATCCCACATGTTCTGCATTATCCACATTAAGCCCGTCGCCAGGTACGCAGCACAATGGACTCCGGGAACCAGAATGCAAAGACGTTATGCCACGCCACTGCAGGAAATATTCTGTAATATTTATGTATTCTGTTTTGTCTTGAAATTCTTCGTCACATTATTAGCTTTTTCCGTGGACACTTTGTCCACATAGTCACAATGGAATATGAAGTTGTCGTTCGGTGACAATAACTCGAAATAATAGCAGCAGGTACTGTATACAGCATTTCATTATCCTTTATATTCACAACGTCCCTGAGGATAGGAACATACTTTACGTGCTGTGGTTATGCGTCAATATTGGAGGCAGGTTTTGAATAGATCTACACTGAGTAGGTTTATCGAAGTGTATACTATGGATTATCGAGAATGGCCACATGCTTATCATTTGTTAAGCGCCAACTTTTTTTTTATTTTAATTTGTGGAAATTGAACTTTCACATCTAATTTGATAACATATCCATTTTTTTGCATCGGTTGAATACCTCATAACAGACCATAGTGGTTATGAAATAACCAACCTGCGCAGTTGGTGGTTATGTCATATGACGTTCAACAAAAGATATAACTTCCCAAGTGGTGAAATTGAAATACTTATCTCGTTACCGCTCGATGGTTATCACAGTTAGATACCGTGACCGCTCGATGGTTATCAAAGTTAGTAACTCGTTACCGCTCGATGTTTATCACAGTTAGTAACTCGTTACCGCTCGACGGTTATCACAGTTAGTAATTCGTTACCGCTCGACGGTTCTCACAGTTAGTAACTTGATCAGCGGTCATCATTTCAGTCATAATGACACAAAAGCTGTGCATTTTTAACTTATGAATATTACTGGAGTATATGACAAAACTCTGAAAATGTTTTGAAAAACATCATCATAATATTTAATATATGTTAAAATAAACCGGGAATGTTATATTAATTATTTTTTCAAAATGATAGATTGTACAATATGTTTTATTTATTTTATTGGAGCTATTGAACAAGTAACTCTTTAATTATTGAACTACTGAAGCTTTTATCCCTAGAATTACTTTTTAATTAAAGTGACATATGAATATTTTGAATAATATGCTCTAACGTAATCAAGATGCATCCAATCATACCTATTCGTAAGGCTTTCTAGTTGAAACTGATTTCGTTTTTGATGAATAACTTATCTTATTCCTAACCAGAAAATGAATAAATCTGACGAATCGTTGTGAGATAAAACCTATGTAACAAATAAAATACCACACTCGGCAAATGAATTATACGACACTCACGACCCCCATGGTGTAGAACCGAACGATACTTAATTTCCCCTAAAAGTGCAGTTAAAGATGCATGATCAGTTTTGCATGATCTTTTATTTGGTTCTTAAATGTACCATATTACAACTGGTGCTGGTTTAGGTTATATCTTCTTACTCGACGTTCACCCCAAATGCTTAAAATATCGAATATATATATATATATATATATATATATATATATATATATATATATATATATATATATATATATATATATATATATATATATATATATGTTTCAATGAAAACCAAGGAATGGTCTAATACATGTGTAGAAGCCGACAATCAAACGCTATAGAAGCAAAGCTGTCGCCTATTTACCTTATCAAAGTTTCCAAAATTAAGTTTGACTTAATTGCTGTAGCAAGCCAAGGTCCATTGCCCGGTTCTCGATCACGACTGCGACAAATAGTTGTATTTGCGTTATACTGAGCTGACTGACCTTAAACTGGTTATTTTCGGTCAAATTGAATATTCCCAGTTGAATAACACAAATGTTTACATTGGACATTTGTGTGACCTCACCAACATGATTATGCCCCTTTAAACTTCGCCTGGCGACATCCATCTGTGTCCGGGCTATGACAAATACGAATTCGTAGAAAGTGTAGAGACCTTAGATTGAGTAGGCCTCTTCAGTGTATATGACTCCGTCCGCTACTCACCTCCAGCAGAGACCATGCAAATAAGTTTACGGTCTGTCCCCATCTGGGGATAAAGAGTGATAGATGGCTTAACAAGAAGGAATGTGTGGAGCTCTCTCCTGTGTGGTTGCCCCTATCTGTCTATATGTTTGATAGTGACAGTTATCAACCGAGTAACGGGATGTACATGGATTGAATCACCTGCGAAATGGGATCCCGAGACGCACTCTATTTGACCATAAAAAAGCTGTTTCAAGCCACATACTGAATATAAAGACTTGATCAATCCATTAGTTTTTTTTAAACAATTAGGTATTTTCTGTTGTTTTTTTTAAAAATACACAAATATATCGTTTTATTTCACTAGATTTTTTATCGCTTGAAACTGATGTTGGTTGGGTCAAGATAAACTAATTGGGCCAGGTTCAGCAGGTCACAGGTTCGATCCCAACTTGAGACTAAAGCATTTGAGAATTTCTTGATTTGAAATGGGGGTGGGGTTGGGGACGGGGTCGGGGTCGGGGACCTGGTTGTAAATCATCTCCCAAACTATAGTAATATTTCCAATTCAAAAAGGTTAAATCTGTCCCATATTTATTACACTTGGACGTTTCTATAACCCCCCTTCCCCTACAAAATTCAAAATCTTGCGACCAAAAAAACCTCTCACACTGAAGAATTCCACACAACTGTCGTTTTATACGCCCCACCATTTTCGGATAACCGGTTTCTATGGATACGGCTTATCGGGTCGTGTAATGAGATATTTTACTCTCTCACTTAACAATATATTGCATAAACTTTGATAATTTGAGAAAACAACATATGCAAAAAACGTGCTACAGCGCCTTTACAAAAACACTAAAAGTATTGTTTATTTAATAAATTTACTTGTGAGTGTTTTTACCACTGTTATTTCCGGTACAGTGCGAAACTGTCTATTATTGAACAATAATAGAGAGTGAACACAATACGATGACGTGTAATATCAGCAAGTGTAATATAAGCTCGAGAGAATAGTGGGATTATAGGATATCACGACTGACTCTTTCTTAGACTCAGAAGGATGAGAGTAGTGTTCTCATTAAAGAACTCCACATCCTTATTTTCGCTTTCTGCATCCTCTTTTACCACATCCGGGATATGAAGAAACGAAATCGCGGAAAGCATCACATCCGTTTATCGCCTTATATGGTGTTGGCCTCCTATTTACACAGGATGTTGGTTACCTGTCTCGAGTCTATTTAAGTCGGACAGAGGCATAGAAAAAACCACTCAACACGCAACATGTCATCAAAACTCGCCTGTGCGGTGCTGCTCGCCTGCCTCTGCGTCCAGGTGAGTTCAGTCTACCTGAGTTTTGAAATTAACTCTACTGTACTTCAGTGATTACAGTCTTTACTGCAGGTATTAGTGTAAGATTAAGGAAAGATTCCATTTTAATGAGGGCGGGATAGCGCAGTGGTTAGCGCGTTCGGCTTCGGATCAAGAGGTCCAGGGTTCGAATCCCGCCAGGGTCACGGCAACTTTGTATGCAGTAGAGAACTGTTCTATACGCAGTGAGGTTTGGGTGCAATGCTACACTGAATTTCAGCGTAGTACCACCGCAAGTTCCAGCCGTTCTTCGCAGGTTTCACCGCAATGCATAGCCACATGGCGTTGCGGGCTTTCTCCCTGCCGTAATACTAGCAGCCGCGATATAAGTGAAATACACTTGAAAGCGGCGTTAAACCCTAACTCACCTCACCTCCATTTTAATGAAAGGTCATTCTCTTCCCTTCAGCTCATCGATCCTAAGCTAAATCTAAATGGAGTAACCTGGTTTGGAAGAGAATGATGACAGGTAGAACGTCGGTTGATTAAAAACCACTGATTGTTAACATTGTTTGTTTACCTCCGTAGCTATGACTCACAGTAAGCACTGATAAACTCCACACTTTACTATTTTGTGCTTTTGATATCTTACTAAATTTGTCGTATCCTGTATTTTATAGGTTTATAAGTGTTTCGGTCTTAGTGCCAAGTTTATAGTCAATGCTTTTATAAAGTTTATACTTTACTTAGGTAAGGTGAGGTGAGACTAAAATAAAGTGTCGGTGTTACTGGACGTCAACCTGTCTGTAAACCACTTCTATGACTATCGCAACCTGGTAAATTTGTGACAACCTTTACTTGTTTCACCACGGTATTAACTCTACCTGTTGTTACCTGTCCCTATAACTGCTCACTGCCAATCTGCTTGATAATGATACAAGACGAAGTGTCAAAACGCAAAGATGTCATGTATATCAATAATTACAACATATAGTTTAAGATCAATTTTCCTATGCTCTCGTTTAGGTTTATTAACTTTAATGATTGATGAGGGAATACAATAATATATAGAGAAAGAAAGAATATGTTGTCATTTATGTAACCTTGGTATAGAGAATGAAAATAATTTCACACTGTTATGTTCTTGTTACGTCGAATTACGACAAAAATATATACTACCTCATTTTCTATGAAAACTACCTATTGATGCCTATGTATCTATGATGCAAATTAATATTGAAACTGTTATTGTATAGCTGTTGTTGTCTTACCTGTGGAGCATACATAAGCAAAAAGAGAAGCATTATCAAACAAACTGTATACCCTTAAATACGTATGTAAATATGTAACAATAATGATATATTACTGTAACTCTTCTGTATATGGGCCGGAGGACTTTCATACAATAAACTTACTTTGACTTTGACTACAGACGTTGTTATGCACTGTATGTCTCTTCATCGCCACAATCGCCATTCCATCTTCTATTTAAAATATCCGTTTATGAATGAAAACTTCAATAAATGACAACAGTTATACCTTTGTATATTTCAATTTCTTGAATACATTTCTCGCCAGGTAGAACAACTTAAAACATTAAACACATTATTTAACCTATTTGAATTCATTAAGTAAATAACTTTTGTTAAATGAAATTGGAATGTGAAATCATTAATTATTCAACAGCTCCCGTAATATCTGAATCAATAGCTCACAAATAATTCTGACTTTGTCATTCTCTTTTGCCTAACGTTTCATAGAAACAGAAACTATTAATATTTGAATGATAATATATACTCGCGAGCAAAACAAACGTCGCTTAATTTTTTTATATAGTATAAACTAAAATACTGCTGTCGGAGAAAGTAGATTTTAAATATATTTTTTAGACACGTGTTATGTTTTATTTTTTATTAATTCACAATGTAATACATCAGAGTAGTTAAATGTATAACATGTAGAAATTTGATTAATACAAGTTTTGTCGTCATTAATTATAACCATCTTTGACCAAAATGTTTTGACGCATCATTTCTGAAGGACACATCTCGTCCAGTTAAGAAAATGATTTCTTAAAACATTTGTTTCTCAGAAATATAAACAGGTAAAATTCAGAAGCATCTAACACACGATGTAACTGTGTTTCAATCGTATGCATCGCTCGTGGATTGAAATGTTTTTTTTTAATGGTGAAACATGATAGATTTCATTTGATTTGTGTGTATCAGTGTGGTTTATGAAACTCAAACATGTTTTCAAAACTAATTGTGAACAAAATAATGTCAAAGTCACCAAAATATATGATATGGTTTGTGTTAGATATTAGAATAATGTCATGGCCACGAACATTTAATCAGCCCATGGTATTAAGAAGAAGCATTATGATCATGTGTTGAGAGCTTGTGTTCTGCGAATCATCAAAGATCAAATACTTACATAATACGTCCATGAATTATAGTATATATTACTTCCTTAAAGCTGAACAATAAGTTTCCGTAGCTCATGCCACTCCATTCAAATATGTCAACTGCTTACGTTGTCTTACTTGTCACATTATAATATATAATATAAGCGTTACAAATGTCACATACTGTGCATTTTCAATCGTATATCTGCAGTGGTTGAAACGTAAATATGTCTTAAACTGTCTTCTTTGCTTCTTGCAGAACGTGCGGCCTGCAGCTCCTTTTAACGCCGTTTTCTCTGGTAGGTATAATATATAGTTATAGTTATGCTTAGAAACCGCTTTAAAAATATAAGAAATGTGAGAATGAAACGAATGAATGTTTGTGAAATATGTTTTAGCATTTCTGGAACGTGAAATGCATGTTCTTGTAAGTGAAAGGAATGTTTCTGAAACGTATTCTGAATGTTTCTGAACGTGACATAAACGTTTCCGGAACGTGGTATGAACGTTTCTGGAGTGATGGGTTAAGAGGAAAATGACATGAATATGTTTCAGATATTACTGACGAATTTATACGCTAACAAACGTGGTGTGAAGTTTAAATATGGGGACAGGGGAGTGTTTTGACATTATTTTATCTCTGTATCCTACATATGTAATGTGGTTTAATATGTATCCGTTAATCAATTTCAGCGTGCTTCGTGACGAACTCCTTTCTGGACCGTAAGTAACTATTAGTTATGTTTATACCTCTTGAAAAAAAAGTGTTGCACTCAGAATTAAATGTTTAACGGGCGGATAGAGCTTTGTGAGAAAGGCGGGTCAACATTTTCAGGACCCGACATTGTTGTCAGTGGAGGGGGTGTCATCGCCCCTGTATCCACCCATGTTTGGTTATGATGCATTTCATTTATACTAGGAACCTATTATTTCAAATGTGTGATTTTGACGTTTCTGTGACATGGTATAAGGTAACGTGAAATGATTGCTTCTGATGTCTTTGTCGTTGAATTTATTTATTTAACCTTGTATTTAAAAAGTATCCGTATATCAGATATCAGGATTCTTTGGACAGAAGAATCGTGATATCGATAATGAACAGGACACTTTTATGAACGGTTGCCATGGTAAATTAGGTCTAAGTGGGATGTAATTGTGTATGCTTGGGGTGCAGCATATATAACGAAATATAACTCATTAGTGAATTTTATATATTTGTCTAAAAATAATCCATTATTATTAATTTATTTTGTAAGTTTATTGATAAGAAGATGTGCAGCAATTATCCCTAGCGAACATAATTACGTAGTTACGATTGAAAGTGTCAGTATAAACGGTATGGGTAAGAATACACTCTCGTCTTTGAATAGAGTGCTCTTTATTCACAAATATAAGATACCCACGGCAATAAAACACAGGCGGCAAATGGGACCGACAGCGTGCTTTATGAGACAATAAAACATGCTCGTAATTTAGTTAATTCAGTTATAGCGTCACTTAGCAAATGACATCATAGTTTACGTCACGTTGATTGTTCAATTGCTAGTGAATGTGTTGAACGACAGGAGGCATTGATATTTTCAAAATATAGTTTATACAAATAACATTATATCTCAACATATTTTATATAAAAGCGAGTAAGTGATTAAGGGCATCTCATATAAGAAATAGAAGACTCGTTGTTGTGCTTTATGGTAGAATAAAACATAACAGAGAGCACTTAGTAGTAGAGAGCATAAAACACCCAGGGCTGCGCCCTTCGTGTTAAATGCCCCCTGCTATGTTTATTCAACGATAAAGGACAACAACGAGTCTTCTATTTCTTAAATAGAGTTCCAGGAAGTACATGTAGGATTTCAAAATATTCCCAATGCAATGGCTTAGAGGTGACATACCATTCATCCTTGTAATGTAAATATATCCACGCTTATATACGTAGTGCCTTACAATAATATGCATATGTACTATAGACCTGAGGCATCTTCAGTGAGAAAGAAAGATTGGCTGATGACTTCAAAATGAGAAGTGACGACCAAACATCTCACGATGGGTAATAGCTGTTTGCGCTGTGGGGGGCATTCTTAGATACATACATGTACATATGGAAAGCGCCCCCACGTTTTTTCACCAGCAAATGTTCTCTTATAAGTACGGAAGCGTATAAGTGTCACGGTGAAAAAACCTCTGTCAAACTATCTCCTACATAGGACTTAGTATCTCCTACGTAGGACTTAGCATCTCCTACGTAGGACAAAATATCTCCTACGTAGGACTTAGTATCTCCTACGTAGGACTTAGTATCTCCTACGTAGGACTTAACATCTCCTACGTAGGACATAATATCTCCTACGTAGGACTTAGTATCTCCTACGTAGGACATAATATCTCCTACGTAGGACATAATATCTCCTACGTAGGACTTAGTATCTAAGACTACGTAGAACTTAGTATCTCAAATTATCATAATTATTTGCACATTATTTTTTTTCTCAGATTTGCCATTTATTATTAAAGATTGTACAATATTGTGTTACGTTAGAGGATAAAACATCCTATTACATGACCCGACAGGCCACATGTATAGAAAACGGTTATCCGTATAGGTAGAAAATGGGGCGACGCATAAAGGGAGCATTTATGGAACTCTTCAATGTGAGAGATAGATTTGTAGGTGTCATGCGATTTTGAGAGTTCAGACAGATTGTTGACCATTCCGTCATAGTGTTATATTCAAAACTATATTATCGGGTGATTAGTTCTCGCTACGTCAGTCAGAACACTTGTACCACATTCGAGAGGCCATTTTCATGTGAACACTTTAAAATGGCCACTCTAAGGGAAATTCACTCGAGTGGCTTAACCAAACCATTACATTGGTTTTATTGATTCAGGAGTATTATTTAGCCATTGGTAATACTTATTTACCTTTTTGTGAGAACACTCTATATCAATTGATTAGGAATAGCGTGCTCCAACGCCTTTAAAGGGTTGGGGTTTGGAGACAACTGACAACATAAAAACTTTGTTAGGCATTGAAATGGGTCCTGGCATAGGATTGAACATATGACAAAAGTTATATTTTTTGCTTAAGTGAGGCACAGTTTTATCTATTTGATATGTTTATTTGTCTTGTGTACTTGGTCTCAGATTGTTTTACAAAAAGTTTGCTTTGAAATCGAACAAGCATATATATGAGACCTGAAAAAGGAGTTAGCACACACTACGAGTCGAGTCGCCATTCCTGTTCACATTTACGAAGTTCTTATTTAGCAGTCTTACTTCATTTCACTTCATTAAAAATTTGATTGGAATTATGTGTAATTAAATCAAAGTCAAATAAGAACACTCATTTATGGATAAACAACCTTATTTATTCAAAAACAATTTTTTATTTCACTTCAAACCTACAAAATACCACTCAAATAAGTTATATGTAATTAGAGGTATACACCTCATATCAGCAGTAGTTCTACTGTCGTTCTAATGACGACATACTATAAGTGACAATAAGAACACTTAACAACTGAGGTAGATTTTAAAATTCGTCACTTCAGATGGTTAATTTACCCATATGATAAATATACTTGTCAAAATATATTAAGTATATTGGAAGTTTATTATTGATATTTAATCAGTGTGTAAATGTGCAAATAAATCAATATTATTTCAATATTATTTCAAAATTTACATTTATCGCCAACTATTCTTCTCCAGTACATTCATAACATCAAGAATACGGAAATTCATTAACGATAATTAATTATGGAAGCTGAGATCCTCTATTGTTGAGTAATGTTTTGAGTGACGTCGTGTAACAAATTTCCAACACCACGTTCAAAGTGTAATTAGGTCGCTAGTAGTGGCAATGACCGTGATTTTTTTCATTTCACGGAAATATTGACTGTACTTGAATGATTGAAGTAGTTTAAAACTGATATTCCAAAATATAAATAGGGAAACCGCAATCATATCGTGTTTTACAACAATGTCGAGATCTACAGTGAACTATTGACTTAATATCAGTTTATTAAATATAATCGTTCAGTGCAAAACTATACTGGATTGCATAACTCATGATGGCTCAATCAACTCTTCTATAGATATACCAATATATAAAGTACTTAAAGGCGCTCTAGCACGATTTTCTTAATGAAAAAATTGAGTAAAAAGTAAGTCTTACCAATGGCTAAATAATACTAACGAATTAAATAAAAAGAGTTCTACAACGAATGTACATTTTTCGGTTAAGCCATGCGAGTTCATTTCCCTTCGAGTGGCCATCGGCTGTAGCGATACCTAAACACTCAAAGTAGAGTTTTGAATATGGAACCATGATAGAATGAGGTCTTTGAAGGGCATTAGAAGTGGTATACATAAGAACAGGAATATTTTCTGGATAACGACTTCTTTAATGTGAAAATACACGACGTTTCGGAGTACATCCGAAACGTCGTGTATTTTCAAATTAAAGAATCCATAAAATATTCCTGTTCTCATGACAGAATGGTCAATTATCTTATTGTCTGAACTCTCAAATGACCTTCAAATCTAACTCTCACACTGAAGAGTCCCACACCACTGTCGCCATATACGTCGCACCATTTTATTTCAATAGGGATAACCTTTTTCTATGGATGCAGGCTTATCGGATCGTGTAACGCGATGTCTTACCCTCTAACATAATAATATATTGTTTAAACTGTAATGTATATGGCAAATTTGAGAAAACAAAATACAGCTACAGCGTCTTTAAAGTTTTTTAACGGCCATATATACTAGCATATACTTATACATCATATCATATACACAATATTTTTGATGGGCATTCTAGAAAGTGGGGTGATGAAGAATGAAAAACAATTTGATGGATACACAACTTCTTTATTCTATGTCGAAACGTCGCCTACATAGAATAAATAAGTTGGGTATCCATAAATTGTTCTTCATTCTTCATATTCACGAGAGTTTTCATACACTATACGCGTATACATGTGTTTAATACAATTGTGAAAAATGCTAGATGTGATAAAGTGGTCCAGGCTTTATAGAAGTTATACGAAAGTATCTCCTACGTAGGAGATACTATGTCCTACGTAGGAGATACTAAGTCCTACGTAGGAGATATAAAGTCCTACGTAGGAGATATAAAGTCCTACGTAGGAGATATAAAGTCCTACGTAGGAGATAGTATCACAAACAATGTTTTATCGTGACACTAATACCCTTCCGTATATAAGAAAGAAGACATTGTAGCAACAAAAGTAATCATGTGGAATAACAGAATCATAATCTACAATTTAATTTTGGTCTCCAAAAGCATGTTACCTGAAAGTGAATATTGGTTGATGTAATGTTAGTAATTCAATTCTTTCAAGTCAACTAGCCAAACTTAAATACGTGTCTTTTTGTCAAAAGTCACTAGTAACGACACTATAAAAGTTAAGTTAACTGTTTGAACTGGACATGCATTCAAAAATCGAATGTTATAGATCTTTATTACCAATAATTGTCAATTATCAATTGTCAAACATTTCACCATCAAGTGACAAAGAAGATGTTTAATTAATATTAATATAATATTAAGCAACATGCTTTATCTTCTGAAGTTTTCCTTAAACAACCTAAGCTAAAATGCACAATAGAAAAAAATTTAGCCAAGAAAAATAACAGATTAGGTCCCTCTACTATGAAGTGGAAAACTGACTCACATATTCATTAATGAGTGAAGCGCTCATAAAATACTTTAACCCAAGTGTCCATCTTGCTTTTATATTGAATTATACCTGTACTGATATACACGCCGTAGCATCACGTGACTAAACTGTACGCCAAAAAAGTGTCTTGAGCGGAAGTTCCGTACGGTGTCTTGAGTTTTTGCGAGTTTTTCAAGACGTGGATACCCAAAAATACGGTTTTTCTAAACTAAATTAAGCTGTCACTTCATAGTATTGAAAAGTATGGTATTTTAAAGGTTTCTTGTCATCATTACAATTACTGTTATAGTCTGTAAACTTTACTGCGTCGAAATAGCACCGTAAATTAAGCCTCTGGGTGATGACTTTTCACAAATATTTTTCACATTTGACTATCGATCAAAGTGCATTTTGAAATTAATTTATTTTTGACATTATATACTTCTAGAATACAATTTGCTGAAGAGATTGACAAATTTTCATTATCATAGCGCACCTAATAATTTCACAATCTGTGATAGAATGAACAATGTCTATTTCTGTGTCTGTACGGTGTCTGAAACATTTTTGTACGATGTCTTGAGCAAAGTCTAAACTCTTCTGTACGATGTCTTGATTATCGAAAGATGATTCGTTATTATAGATTACTATCAAAAACATCCAAATAGTGGTTAGAATTGTGTGTAATAGTAATATGTAATGTTTGTCTCATGGTCAAATGATGATTTGACTTCATAAAAAGGAACATGTCTCATATTGTATTACAGTCTTAACCATCTGGGATGAATTTAAGTGGAATTTCACTTGATGTTGAGACATCCCCTATGACACCCCTCGCAAAATCGACGCCTTCCACGTCCACTAATGACAGAAGGTTACGGTATCTCTGTAATTCATGTGGGATTTGCCTGGGGAGTTTTTCAGGGCTGCGATACCACCAGCGAACAGCTCACGAAGAAGCGTGGACGTACAAATGCAACAATTGCAAGAAAGGGTTTCTGAGCAAAGCGCGCTATCTTAGTCATGTTAACCAACATGCAAATATCAAGCCTTATAAGTGCGATAAATGCGAAAATACCTTTTCAAGTCCGTCCACTCTACAAGTACACCAGAAAGTATGCCAGAACAAGGTTCCCGCACAATGCCCAGTGTGCAAAAAACGCTACAGCTCTGGTAAGACCATGCGGGAGCATAAGAAGGCGGCACACGATGACGACCTATCTAATATCTGTGCATGTGGCCGTCGCTTCAAATGGCGGTCTGGACTGTCTTACCACCGGAAAAATGCTTGTCCACTTAAAGACAACTGAGCTGTTAACAGTGAAAAAACTGTTCTGCCAGTCTGCATTTTGAATATGATTCATTTATTTCTTACGTTTTATTTAACTTGTGATGAAAATCCCAGTTGTTTTAACCAAGTTTTTAAAGACATAATGTTTTCCTAACAGGTAGCATCTTCTTTTGCAAGGCACAACATTTTTCGCCACTCCGGAAACACACTCGGCGTAAGTTTACGCCTTGCGGAGTGGGGGGGGGGGGGGGGGGGGGAGTATGGGTTATATTCCAGTTTTATTATATACATTAGTAATAGCATATGCAAATGAGAAAAGTAATATACAGTATATATCCATGTATGTGAAATGTATATATATATATATGAACATATATTAAATTTCTCATTTGTATTTGCTTGTAGTAAACTTGAGACAGGAATATCCCTTACTATTATGGTAGTTTTTGATTGGAAAAGGCATTGGTAATATGTCCTGAAGTTTAGTGGTAATCTTTTTTTCTCTTAAAATGGAAACATGGATGTTAATTCTGGTATTCAGAAGAAACATGAAAAATAAAACGTTAACTACATAAAATGTTTGTACTTTTTTTTATGGTTGTCCTTGGGATCTGACAGTTACGTGACTTCAATTCCAAGACGTACATGCGGCATGATCTTGGACTCGTCCGTTCTGTGGTGCTGTCTTACACCTTATGCACCTCGGCTTGCTTTCCATGGGGCTGATATTTCTGCAGACTTCCGTTTTGACCGTCTTCTTCTTCTTTCCTCAGTGTCGAAGAAATGATTTCTGAAAAGAAATGATTCATCCAAATCAACAAACGTTTAAGCAATGAAGGAATCAGACGCACAAGCTAGGTCTCACCCTCGTGGGTACCAATATACACAATTGTGAATTAGAAATAATTAAAATATCATTTTACGTTCAAACTATTCAATAATCTGCCTGTATAACTATTTGTACCTGGTATATATTTGTGAAAGGTCCGAACTGTGAAAGGGGTCCCGGACACTTCTGTCGTTTGAAGTCATGCTGTAAGAATATAATTAGGTTATTCATTTTGTAGCAAATATGCTAGTATTATAAATTCACATGATTGCACATGGTAAGTCAGTCCCTTTATTCGAAAGAGTTTTCAAATACTTATCTTTTTAGAAACAAACGCATATGCTTACACCTATTATTGAACGATTATTTATTATTAACTAATAATACTATTAGAACACATCTGTATGGTTGATAACAATATAGTAATGAGTTTCGTATGAATGATTACCTTTTGTAAAAATAATGCAGGCGACCAATTGTATTTTGTTAAGACATTGTCTTGATACTAGATAATGTACATGCATGAGTAACACTGTTTACCTTGCATCCCCAATCTCCGCATTCTTACACGTCTCCCCAGACAAGGCGTGCAGAGGATACACTGCTGCTCTGCTGGTGTCCATCGAGAAAGTCCTGTGAATATTTATGCAGTGAATTAATATTCATAAACTGAACACAGACATGTGTATGTATTGTTTCATCCAAACTTGAGATTCACCCAGCATGCTTCTTTCACATTAACACTTAAATATTTTTTTGGGCGCCAAAACTGCCGGGTTTAAAGGGACACTACACCGGCGATAAAAATGGATCCCATAGAAATAAACAAAGGCTAAAATAAGCCGCTAGCAATAGAATGTGTTTGTTAACAACAGTACTGTGAAAATATGACATTGAGCCTAAAACCCATAAAACACACTTTTCAGCAAACCTTGGCTGTTAGGAGGCATGCTCATTAGCCTTTGTTTATTTCGATGGGACCCATTTTTATCGCCAGTGTATTGTCCCTTAAAAGACTTGCAAGAGCCTTCGCTCAAAGGGCTTAGAAAAACTTGAGAAGAACACATAACACATATCAGTTTGACGGTTGTATACTGACTACTGTACTAACAAGTAACAAATACACTCGGGCAATAAGTTTAATCATGATATGTGGTCGCTGGTTGTGGAACATAGTCTATTGTAATTTATCAGAGACTACAAATTGATCATAAAGTCCATAAAATCGTGTATTCTATCTCGTGTGTAATTTGATTGTTGGTCAGGTGAGCCTATTGCCCAATTTGCTGACCTCATTGAACTTTCATTATATCTTGTTCGCTGTTGGTAGACCTCAGACAATGATGCTTTGCAAATCTACAGGAATTGTTAAACATTTGGAAAGAGATTAGTAGGCGTTTGCATGTAGAAGTTTGATGATATGAAATGAATAATTCATCTTTTATCAAGTCCAATTAGTGTTTTATTATGCAAGCATATTTTTTCGGCGATCCGATTGGTCGAGAGTTGGTCACATGACAGTCGACAGAAAAGCTAATTGACTTCACCCATTGTTCCTACCAAAAGCCGTATTGACTTGGAACAGACATGATGACATACAGCCGTTGTTTCGTGACGTCATGCTATTGTTATCATGACGTCATTTGCCAGTAGTTCCAAAACACTCGAACCAAATTGCCGTAGTTGGCCATAATTTTTGTTGTCTTTTCATTTTTGAATCGATGCATAATAAAACAATTATGGACTGGTGAATTCGGTTAATACCTGTTTTTTATGGACTTCGTCCTCGGTCAATATTGTTTTCCTCGGGTCCATAAAAACAGGTATCGACCTCATCACCAATCCATATTGTATAATACACTATAGACGTATTGTGAAATATTTTGTGAAGCAAATTTGTTTAAACTTACTTGTTAGGGTTCAATCTCAGGACGAGCAGTTCACATGCCGTTTTCATCCCCTGGTGTAGATGCTCAGGCCGAATCGCCGATCCCCCTGCAGGTATGAGATCTTGAAGTACGCTGAAAAAGTTCTCTGCATCAAGCGTTGTGACTGATCGTGCATTGTAGCTATTTCCGGGCACAGTTGCAAACATCTGAATTTTGCGTTCAGTGCTTGTTAGAAGAGCTTCATATGTGACTATAGGGATGCCTCTGACGTATCCAGTGGGAGGAGGAAACACAGTGGGGTTATACATTGACAGCAACCAATCTCTCAGGCTTAACCTGTGTCTGATCCGGTCCAGCACATCAACTCCAGGCTCATCATCAGCCTCATACCACAATCTAACTTTTCTGCAAAAATCAGCCTCTGCGTGATCACCATGTTTTCGCATCTCATTCTCAACTTCAACTGAAAACGTCTTCTTTGCGTACGAGTTGTTTTGCTTATCAATAATGTCATCCACGTGTGCGAGTGACAAGCCACATCCATTGCTCCTGCTCTCTTTAGCGACCCGAACCCAAGCATCTCTCTTTATCCCACATTTGATGATGCCTGTAGTACACACCTTTGTCCGTAAATTAGTTAAGATGTGATGACTGTCTATTACACCAAAGATAGGCTTCTCGCATCCATTTGCTGACTTGCGAGAGTCTGGAAATGAAAACCAAGATACCATTTGACTTTCATTCAGTTGAGATGTGTTTGAAAACACAAACGAATCTTTCCATTCTTTAGCTACATCTGGAAATGTAAGCTCAGCATGTATGATATTCAAAAGATGTTTTGGATACTTTTTTACTTTCGCAGTTGCCAAATCTTTGAGAGACAAACATTTTGCTCTCTTTGCAGGGGCTTCCAGGTGTTTCCCATGAACACCAAGAAGATCCATCATGGAGTTCACACGTTTCCATTTGCTCCATGACAGACAAACACCATGTGTCTTCTCGGGAAATTGTTGCTTTAGAACACGCATGCATGTTTTTAATTCAGCTAAAGAAAATGACTTTGCTCCAAAAGAAGACAGATATTCACACATATCAGTACATTGCATTTCTTCCCACTTGCGCTGATTGCTTACACGACTATCAGTGGAAAGTGCTGACAATATGCATCGGAGATGAGCATCCTCAAGGACAATTTTCTGATCAGAGCTTGTTGAACCTTCAACATCATTGCCTTCTTCCTCATCAGCCTCATCATCTCTGATATCCGTTGCACTTTCCCTCTGTTCTGATGCAAGCGTCTGTACAACTCGCACTACCTCATCATAGGTCGAAGCATCAAGCTTGTCCTGCAGGTCTGCTGGGAGTAGGCTGATGATTGACATACCAGGATCGCTATCACTTTCTTTCTCTTTTTCCTTTACAGGTTTTTTCAGTGCATGGATGTGTCTTGTCTTCATTTGAAAGACATGGTGTTTTTCAATGAGTGACACATCAATCATTGTTCCATTCCTTTCAATGGTAATTTCACCCATGTTTATCTCGCCATCTTCGCCACATATCATATGAAGCTTTTCCATGAATGTCAAGATGGCGACCTTCGACATCTTTTGGGTTGTTTCCCAGTGATCTTTCTGTTTCTGTAGTAATGTCAACGGCTTACCATCAAGTCCATGATTCACCAGTCCCATCCATTGGCCATCGCATGCAAATACTTTCAAATCAATTCCTTTCTTGTCACATGCATCAAACACCTTCTCCGTCATCTTCCTTACGGTTTCTCTATTTAGACTCGGACCTTGTAAACCATATGCAATAGGCATTGAATGTGGCAGTCCACCTACATGAGCCCTGTCAAGATCTGACAATAGAAATGCGAATACTTCTGTGGCTCGCCGCCGGCAGAGTTCTGAAGCTTCCTTGATACAGGTTCTGGCCTTAAATAGCCAGGGTGATGGATTTCTATCAATGTCAACACCACCATCTGACTCATGTTCATTGAATATCTCTGCACTTTCTGCACCGTGGTCACATTCTATTCCCTGCACAGATGGGAATTCAGCTAGAAAGGATACCTTTTCTTTCAAGAAATGAATGAGTGTCTCACGTAATGAATCAGTAGATCTGCTTTTCCGCGTTGGTCTCTTGGGCACATCCATTCCATAAAGACAAACCAGTTCCTTCCAGACCTGATCCCAGGTTTCCTGGCAGAATGTGACTCGAAATGCTGTGGTGCTTTCCTTCGTATATGAAAGGAAAATCATCTCCTGGCACTGCAAAACTTTCATTTCACTCAGTAGCTGAATTGAATAATATACAGGTATTTTGTACATGACATCGGTTGTGTATTCTTTGCCTGGGAATGGGCACTTGAATTCAAGAGCAACTTTTGAATTGCTATGACTGCTTTCCCTACATGAACCATCTGGACTGACAACAAAGAAATCTTTGCCATTGTTCTTCAGGACATAGCATCCCTCTTCAACGTACTTTAGCTGAGGATAGTAGACAGGCAGCACCTTTGTCAACAATGTTGCTTTTGCATTAATTTCATTTAATTTTCCATGATCCATCCGTTCTTGTGCATCAGCTGATACAGGTTTTGGAGCCTTACCACAAACGACTCTGTCAAAGTGTTCTACCTGCTCCTTCAACTTGCCAAGTCCAACAGCTCTGAAGGCTGTGCTTCCTGTAGCCATAGCTGAGTGCCTTACTTCCCGCCACATCCCAGTGGTCTGTTTCACAACATGCCTGTCCAAATCAGGTGTCAAGTTCAACACAACATCTGTGCCTTTGTCAGCCAAACATATGTAGTTACACTGTTCGTTTAATTGCATGGTGTTGACCATCTTGTAAGCATGTGCTTTATTTTGCAGGGAAGCACAGATTCTCCCCAAGTGATTGTTTGTTTGAAGAAGGGCCTCAACACACTCTTTTATTCTGTAGAGAGAAGACTGGAGACTTGAAACAACATACATATATTTTGACTTTCTCCAATCAGGTTGACCCATTGCTTTAAACTTCTTAATGCCTGCTTGTTTTATAACCGACATCTCGCGTAGAGCCTTTAGTCTGAAGCTCAGTGCTTTGATCAAAGACTGTATGTCACAAATGACCTCTTCATCATTTTCACCATCAACCATATCAAGACTATCTACTCTTGCGGCAATACGTGACACTAAATTCATATCGTCTTCTGTCTTCTCCCTCACTTCACTAAGGGTAGGTGAGGGCTCACATCCAAACAAGTCCACATCTCCAAATTTCTCTGAAAGAGATCCATTTATACGTTTACCATCGAAGCACAACTTCATACTCTTTCCCTGATAGGAATCTGCCATCAGAGACACTACATCATCCAATATGCCTGGATCTGTGTTGCCTTTCAGCAACTCTTCACTTGTCAGAGCTCTGCTGTCTGGCACTGCAAAGTTTATTTCCGCATCTAAAGGAGAGTAGTAACCAGGCGTAGCGTCAGTGCTAAGAAGCTGTCCTCTGTTTTTCGTTCCACCCATGAATCTTAAAAATTTGCCGTGAAACAACTTGTAACCAGCAAACCAAAAGTTTTTGACATTTTCGTTGTACCGCATGGTAGTTGTTGTTTCACAGTCTAAGAAACGAACAACATCTATGAGAAAGGAAGGCAATGTTATTAAGTGAAAATGTCTTTTCGCAAACAAGTTCATGAAACCGAAGCCATGACTTAAGAATTCCTGCTGATTCTAATAATTCAAAACAGGTTGGAAGGAGTTTGAGTAAAAATTGGATTTCAGAATCGTATTTCCCAACATGGGGAATCTCGCTTTCATGTTGCTTATCACTTTGTTGGTAATGCGTGCTTTCAATCTTCCTTTTTTTCTCTTCTGGCTCTTTAATAGCATATTCATCAGGTTTGGAGATATTTACCTTTTCATCCTCATTTGAGGAACAAATAACAAATCCGTTCTTCATGACATTGTCTGGTTTGCCAACACTTGGGTATATTTTTTTCTTGTATTTGCCACTTTTCAAATCCAATTTTTTAATTGACAAGTTTTCATTTCCGTGAACTGCAACAGTATGCTCTAAAACACTTGAAAAATTTATGAAGGCAACACCTCCTGGACAAAAACTGCACCTATAAGGGTCCATTTTCTCTGAAAAAGGCAAAAATAGCCAAAATTACTACTGCAGACACTGGGGTATGTACAGTCAAGACATCGTACAGCAAAAACACCTTCAACATCAAGACAGCGTACAAATTTACATTGTGGGTCATGTATGTTTAAAGGCTATATTTAGTGACACATTCGTCCAAATGAACTGAAATTTGCTCCAGGTCATGTCAAGACATATATCAGTTCATAAACCAAATATTTTTTTATAATTTTCAAAATTAGATAGTTAAAATAGAGTTTTAATACTCAACTTTCGTTGCCAATTGTGAAACGACGGCAATAAATAGAGAACGGATTCAAAAGTATTTATATCTGCACATTTCTAACAGTATATAACTATTCCTGATTATGTGTGAAACATTTTGTGGCATATTACAACATGTTATATATAGTAACAAATACCTTGTGCATGATTTTGTTGTGCCATCGTTGCTCTTTCTCAAGACACCGTACGGAACTTCCGCTCAAGACACTTTTTTGGCGTACAGTTTAGTCACGTGATGCTACGGCGTGATATAAGTTGCCTCTCTAATCATCAATGCTTTATTATGCGTTGCTTGTACTCTACCTCGCAACATGCCCTGTACTTCTGAATTGAAATGGAAAAAAAGAACAAACAGTTAATGCTTACTTAGATTTGTGTCTCGGCTTACTTTACTACTAGAAAAACCTATCTATATAGTATTCAAATTGTAAGAGGTAAATTCAGACAAAATCACTTTTCGATGTATACAACTTTTAAAAATCGATTTACACAGGCAGATAGAAATATTGTCTGCTGAAAAACATACATGTACATGTAGGTCGGAAATCATTTGTGGCTTAGATAGGCAGGCATATCAAAATGTTTTTTTCTTAACATTGAGCATTTGACTGTTTCAGTATTCAAACTCAGGCTGCCAACTAGAACTCAAAAATCAAATCAGCCACCGAGTATTCTCTGTCCTGTAAGTATAACCAAACATGCTGACAAAGGAAGCAACACGGCGGTTGTAACATGGAAGGAGCCTTATGGGTGCGATATTGAGGACGGATTCATAACAAAGTAAGGACATGTTAACTACGAAATTGTGTACAGATATGATTAGACTGACAATAGTAGGCATACTGCAACACATGTAAACTCTACATATATAGAGACATAGAGGGAGGAAATAACCTTGTCATAAATTATATTATTTCGTGAAAATAACACGGCAAACTATTTATAGTCATCAAGTTCATTGTGAGAGAGAGGCATGATTTAAGCACAATTGTTCTAGGGCGGGGATACTGCCTAAAAACTTTATGTGACTCAAATTGGCCCTGGTGCCTTGCTATTAGTTAACATTCTGCCACTTTTTAAATGGGTACCACTAGTGTTATAACAATTTTTTTCCCCCATGAACTATACATGTAATAGGATTGTGTTGATAATAGAGGACCAATTGTCGAGGGGAAACATAGGTCTGGGTCTGGATACTGAAAGATGAATAATCATTTTAGATTGAAGGTCATGGGAACATGTAAGAGAGAGATAACACAGTACATAACAATAATAAATAAACATGTGAGTTTACACTGATTGAACCAATAAAGTAACTTTAACACAATTCAATACAATTTATTGATTTTATGAATTCGTGAATATTCGTTAAAATTATTTCATGGATTCTTATATCATACAAATTATATCTTATATTTCCCTCCATCAAACATAACACCATATTGAAGGTGCACCCCCTTATTCTAGAATAGAATACTCCTGATGAAAGTACTTTGTTCATCACAGCTGCAACATTCTATCTAGCTTCCCAATACCATGAAATGCAGCAATTAAGTAATTTAAAGGTGTAGCATGGCAAGAGGTGCCCACTCCTTTTATCAAAGTTTCAAAATAACTTGATCCATGGTTTTGGATATTGTTTCTCTCTGCAAATCCTTATTGATTGTGAAAGGGGAAAATGCAGATTATGATACTTGGTGTCATTCAGGACTTTTCCCTGATTTCCTTTCTCGATTACATTGGCCCTGTCAGTGATGTATTCTAATTGTATTCAGTAGCAAACCAGAAGGTGTGTCCAACTTGCATCTGTATGCTTTGTTACCGGATTGGAAGTTAATCCAAGCCAAACCAAAACAGTAAAAACATGTTTAATCGGTCTTACGTTAAATATCAGGTCTTACGTTGCAACGTGCAGGGCTCTTTAATCAAATATCAGGTCGTACTTACATTTTGCATAGCTCTTTAATCAAATATCAGGTCGTACTTACATTTTGCATAGCTCTTTAATCAAATATCAGGTCGTACTTACATTTGACATAGCTCTTTAATCAAATATCAGGGAATTACTGCCAGCTCTTCAATTATGTATATATTTGCGAGTCTGTCAATCAGTGTTGCAATATTGCAATCAAATACATTCTTTTGGTTTATTAGTTGAGTTCAGATTGGAATGTTATAACATTCACAGGACAAAAAAGGGTGGCATCCGCTTGCCGGAACCTTTCAAATTAGGCGGATTTGGCAGGATCAAGAAAGGCGGATTCCAACCTTGTTTGTCCTAATTGCCTCATCTGTAGACTGAACTGGGCACACGTCTTGAGACTGCTCCTCAAAGATGGTTTTACAACCTATGAAGAGATACCTCCCCAGCAGCGTGGTACTGGGGGCATGTGTAGTAACATGGATCATAGACATATACCAATGTCCTTCAAGGAAAACAATATAGAAGCCTACTAGTCCAGTAATAGTCTCCAAGCCATATCTCTAATGCCCCTATTTCACTACGACCCGAATTGCCACGAATCGCCACGAATTGGAAAATTTGCACTTTCGTGAACATTCGTAGATAATTCGTAATTGATTCGTGATATTCGTAAATGATTCCTAGTTGATTCGGCAACATTCTTGTAATTCGTGGCATTCGTGGACAGTTTTTTGTTTGTCAAAAGATTTTCACGAATCATCTACGAATTTCATATTCGTAGTTGCTTCGTAAACTGTTCGTATTTAATTCGGGACGTTCGTAACAACTTCGTAAACAATTCTTGGAAATTCGTGGTTGATAATTTTGATGTTCTCATCCCGAATTAACCCCGAAGCATTTACGAATTGTCTACGAAGAGCTAATTCAATTTGATGTTGATATTGAAGTTCAAATTCGAGTGCCAGAGCAACACGTGCTCTCCATTGCGCCTCCATAATGGTTTGATGACTTGCAATCGCCGAATAGTCACGAACTATCGTAAACTATTCGTACTTGATTCGTGACAGCGTATCTTATTCGTGGAAATTCGTAGTACATTCGTGACTGTGTCTTAATCATTTCTTACAATTCGTAGACAATTCGTAAAGAATTCGTACATGTTTCGTAGGTTTTTAGCATGAAAAGCTACGAATGTTCGTTAACATTTCGTACAAGTGTAAATGCTGTTCACGAATTTTGCCGAATGCTCACGAATATTCACGAATTTATGCAGCCGCCTATTCGTGGTGATTCGTGGCAATTCGGGTCGTAGTGAAATAGGGGCATAAGTCTTCCAAGTTTCAAATGAGCAATGCTTTCACATTGCACCTCTCTGTGATAACTTACATCTAGCAAGGCATCAAGGATGATTATAGCCTCATTATAGATTGGTCCCATACCTCAAAATCTCATTAACATCAGACTAAACATGACTGCGCTTTTGATCTGAGTATTGCTCCCAAAGTGACATTTCTCTCCAGCTAATCAGCAACTAGCATTAGGAAATCATCAAATCGATTTGATATCTAAGCGAGATGGTTATTGTTTGAGTTTATGGAAGGTGAAAAGTCATAGCCAAGGTCACTAAACAAGATCCCTCCCGGACAGTATTCAGATCAAGATCACAGGATTAAGAGTGTTGCAATACAAGACTGAACACCTTTTCAAAGGATAGGGGCAAATGAAAAAAAAAAAAAAAAAGAACAGACAAAAACATTTCGTTAAAAAATGTAATGATCTTGGTGAATTGACGATTTTGACCTTTTAGAGTTTAGAGTTTGTTTCCAATTATTAAAGTTGTTACATCATTGAAGACACGTACATGTAGGTGGTCCTCAAAGACCCAGGGTATGACTTTGAGGATTAACTTATTTCATCTTCTAAAACCGTTCCCCGAACGACTTGTTGACCATCGTTTGATAAACGCAAGACGTTTCACTTCCAAGTATCAAACAATACACTGTGAATCAATTAATAATCCATTTATTTTCTTCTTGTCAGAGTCCGTCGCAGTGGTAAAGCACCTGGCAGTAGGTTCAGTGGAGAAAATGCTGTACGGTACGAGGTGACTGATAGTGAAGGGAGGAGAGACTGGTGTATTTTCCACATCACCGTCCAAGGTTTGTATTTCTTGTTGAATCTCCTGGAATTCAGTCAGGACTATGTCAGGGAGAAGTCACACTTACGTTAGTTAACGTAGTTATTCAGAACGTAGCTTAACGTAGTTAATTGTACTTAAGCCTAGAAATCCGTAGTTAACCTTGGTTATCAAAACGTAGACATAGACGTGAGAAAAACGTAGTTTGTGATTCAACTTTTGAACATGTTCAAAGTTTTTAGCTTTTAAGAAACGTAGTTAAATGTACTTGGACGTAATGGATTGAAAAATTCAACTTGGTTCACTGTACACATGAGTAACATAAGGGATTTCATGAAGTATCCTGATCAGGATACTCCGAATTTCAGTATCAGTATACGTTAGGATACTCGGGGTATCCAAAAATATCCTGTTCAGGATACTCCGAGTTTCATGATTCAGGATACTTCAGGATTCTTCATGATATTTCAGGATACTTCAGGAAATTGTTAGAAATTTTAAAATACTACATATAACATTACAAATTATATCACAGACATTCGCGGTTTACCCCTGTCATACAGTTTGTTTGGGTGTAGGTGAATTCGTAGGCCAGACCAGTTCGTAGGAGTATTTTGGTGAATTCGTAGTGAATTCGTAGGAGGATCGGGCGGTGAATTCGTAGGAGTTCGTAGTTTAAGAGAATAAATGTTTAAAGACTAACTTTATGGTATGATATTATGACAATTAAATTATTAATAACTTAAATTATATTTTGACAATAAAAAGTGTTTACTTGTCCGCTGTGTTGCTTTTTGTGTTCAAAAAAAGAATCGTGTGTTCAGTGTTGTTATTTATGTGGTTGAGTTTTTTTTTATAGATAAATAAAAGAATCAGGTAAGTATGATTATATTCCAGTTTACTTTACTCATTTACACAACATCATCGCTAGCTATGTTTAGATGCTCTGTAGCTCCGCTAAGAGTCGAAACTGGTCGTTATATTGGTTGTCCTTTAAATGAAATATAAATGTATTATAATATTGTTAAATATGTACGTCTTCATAATTATAATCAATTGTTTATAGGAAAAGGCCTTGTAAGTTGGTTGTCTTATGGATAATAAACATGCTTCCTAATTTATATTCCTTTATTGCTACAACTTAAGTCAACTTTACAACGACAGAGTTTTTAGCAATCAAAACATCTCACACCATGTTTTTCTAACGAACAAATAACTTACTTTACAAGTTTGGTGAGTAGGCTCTATCAACATGACATGGTATCCAAATCATGTTATAACATGGTATAAGTACTAAAGTAATAAATAATAACAGTCAAACGAATATTTTCAAGAATAAATATCACTTTATGATATATTTTTTAATCCTCCTACGAACTCACCAGTCCTACGAATTCTCCGCTCCTACGAACTGGTCTGGCCTACGAAATCACCGCATCCCGGTTTTTTTGCATGAGTTGTTTCTGTCAGACGACATTAGATTCATGCAGACGCTTTTTTGAGAAATTTTAAAATGAATGTGTAAAATCAGGTTTGAATCGTGTTAAACATTGTCATTGTTGCTTCCCAATGGTAAGTATCAGTATCAAATGAATTAGTTACCTGCATTAAAGTGCTCTATACAAGTTCTTTTATAATTGTTGTCTAGATAGTGATAGATTTATTAAAATAATAAAACTCACCTTTTACAAAAGCGTATCCGAAAGAACAATATGAATATCCAAATGAAATGCAGGTATTATCACGACACGACATATTTATACACCATTGTTGCAACTCTTAGGTGTTAACACGGGTAGTAACCCGAGATAAGTGTTAAACATCTTGCCCAATTGATTATCCCGGATTTCAGCTCAAATCTCATTGGTGTTTCACTTAACTGATTTCATTGGATAACTCAAAACAGTATATCATCCATTAGCTGTGACGCGATTGACAGGCAATTAGTCACCTGCCCATAAGCCACCCGTGTGTGTTTTTACAGGTGACAAGTTCACACCTGCTTAGCTGGTCACAAGTAAATTACTAGTATTGCTCTGAGTAGCTTAATTGACACTAACAAAGAAGTCTGCATTTCACAGATGGTCTTCACAAGAGATGAGCACAATGTTATATAACAAACAAAGAGCCCGTTTAGTTTGTACACCTTAGAGTGTCAACAAGATTCACTCAGACGAGGGATTAACGAGGGATTAATTAGTGTGGTCAATATGGGTACCAACTTGATGCAAAGGTCATGTCTCTTGATAGATGACTACATCTCACCTGGAAATGTTGAAATAATCTTATTCAGATTTTATATGGTTTTAACAATATTTATTCATATACTCAGGGGAATCATCAAACAGGGTTTACCCTATACAAATGTTTCTCCCCAAAACAACAATAAAACAGGATAATTACATCATAAATACAATTATACATACATTAATGTAGAAAAACACAACATCACATTAAAAATATTTTCATGAGAAGCGTTTGCTATGAGGAATAAATTTATGAACAGCCTGGATTATGAGTTATTTGTGTATTTATATGAATTGATAGGATCTTGTTACCAAATAGTACAGGAAAAAAAGTCCTTGGAAAAAAAGTCCTGGGAAAAAAAGTACCGGTAAAAAAGTCCTCCGGAAAAAAAGTCCTATTACTATAAAAACAGGTTAAATAGACATTAACATGAATATATTGTTAAGAAAACATGAATTGTTTGTACTTGAAGTCAAGAAGGATGTTGTGATATCTAAATATGGATAATTAACTTTACTTTAAGAGGCATTTTGGATTAATTAAGAATTACGAAAATGTGAGTTTATCTCAATCTATTGAATCACATGTTATATTAAATAAGGATTAATCAGGGATTAATTAAGCACCAGTCAAGAGTATATGTGATGTGAAATTATATATCCCCTGTTTTCATACAGTTTTAGTCGACATGAGGTATATTAGATTTAATAGGTTTGATTATAAATACCAACTAGATATTGTCGCCAGGTAATAACACCTCATATGTGCATATGTTCCACGACAATTACAAAATAATCACTAGCAAAAAGAGTTACAAGATAACAAGTATACTTAACTCTGTTAATTTATCCTTAATAGCAGTAGTAATTTACATATCATTTTATCTAAAGTAAACAGTAAAGTAAATATATAGAGAGATATATATTAGAAACAATGAATACAACCTCTAAATTGTGTTACATTGAATCTGAATAAAGATATCTATGTATTGTATCTATAAACAATGTGTTACCAGTGCTAATGATTATTGCATTGTTGAATCTGAATAAAGTGAATTGCAACAAAAGTTTATTATTTTGTCATACTATGTTACCTAAAAACTAAAATAGGACTTATTTTCCGGAGGACTTTTTTTCCTAGTTGAATTTAGGACTTTTTTCCGGTACTTTTTTTCCAAGGACTTTTTTTCCGGACACCTTCAGGTCGTACCCATGTAACCATTTACATAAAAGAAGTTTAAATGGCGGATATTTGTATAATTTGGACACATTAATATATTAATAATATTTTGAACTCATAACATCAGTTTATCAGTTAAAGCAACCGGTTTCTTTGGATTTGAACGGTATTTATTTCCAGATGGTACACGGAAAGGGGGATTGATAAACAGGGTTACCCCTATACTTTTCAAGGACTTTTTTCCTATAATCATATTAATGCCTCTCCCCAAATAAATACATTTGAAGATGGTACACGGAAAGGGGGATTGATAAACAGGGTTACCCCTATATTAATATCTATCCCCGTGACGTTGACAGGATTTATATAGTATAACATATGAGAGAGAGAGAGAGAGAGAGAGAGAGAGAGAGAGAGAGAGAGAGAGAGGGAGAGGGAGAGGGAGAGAGAGACAGACAGACAGACAGAGACAGAGACAGAGACAGAGAGACAAAAGCACCAAATACAACTAGGATGTCAGCAGAATAGATATCAGGATATAGGTAACGCCAGCAAGACACGGCACAAACATAAAAAAAAAGAGAATCAATACTCATGGAAATTCCAAAAATGTCTTTGATGATGTTGTGAAGGTTTTTAAAGTTCTAAATTAACATTTTCTGATAAGCTAGAATTGCCATATAATATTTAAGAGAATAAAAAACCATTTGGAAAAGAAATGTGCATTTAACCTTATATCAATGAAGATAGGACAGATAAGGAAAAATTAAACGCATATCCGTTGTCATTTCCGCAGTTACATGCAGAGTTGTTTGAAATAAATCTTGTGATCTTACTACATTCTCCGTTCCACTACCCCCAATCCGAAGACGAGAATGAATTATCTGGCAGAATCTGGATCCATATGAGATATTGAAGTAGTTTTGTTTTGTGGCTTTTTGTTTTAGTTTATTGTTAAATTATCCTAGTCTGCTATATGTTTAAACCAAAGTGATCATAAACAGATAGGTTGAGGCAAATCCAGAGAATATAATTTTATTTCTAACAATTATTTCACTTCTTAAACAACAAGCTTTATTCAAATATCTAGATTGAATGTAAGCTTTCCTAAAATCATGATAACAAGGACCTGATAATATAAAAAGTAATTCAATTACCGGTTTCAAAGTTTGCTAACTACTTTCTGTCTGAATAACGAACTAGTTTACACTTATAATATTGCCGTGTACAGTTGAATGTAGGGACACATGTTACAAGAAAAGAGTCACAAATTATATAATATATTAGTGTATATTATGTTGGTGCAGAGAATGATATATTTTAGTTAGTTGTTTTTCTTATGTATAAGAAAATATTTGGTTTGTTTTAATCTTAAAACACAAACAGATTAACTTTGATCTTGTGTCATGGTGACACCTCACCCTGTCACACATCTGTATGTATTTACAGGGATTAAGAGGGGATTAGATGGTTACTTGACTGTGATTATGGGACTGTAACCTGTTTTAATTAGTTTATATAATTAATTAGTTATAACAAATAAGCGAAAGTTTTCATTTGAAAAAGGTTCTTCTGAATTCAAATATACTTTAAATTGTTCATTGAGTCTCATTCGCACACAATACATACATGGCAAGTATTTCATAGTATATGGTTTAAACATCATTTATTTCACAAAATGAAATCTGGATTGGCGAACAAGCCATGAGGCTTATTTGAACACCGCTCCAGTATAACAAATGAACAAGCTGGAAACAGAACATCTCTAATAAAATGAAATAGAAACTTAAGCAAGAGAACATCCTATAGAAATTAAAATATGAATGATTCTTTTGGGAATTTGCATTTGGTTTAAACATATTTATTCATGAAAAGACATACAATTCATGAATGGATTGGCCAACAAGCACAGAGGTGCTTATATAAAGACCGATCCAAAATAATTACAATTACAATGTATAATTACTAGTGACGCATACAAATCATATTAATGAGCATTTGAAAGCATATAAACTAAAATTACATAAAAGACAATATTCTAGCAAGGAATGCATGTTGTATGAAATTTAGCAGAAATCAGAGAATCTTCGAGAGTAAATTATGAAGTAATGGACAGATTTTAGTAGTTCAATATTTTGTTTATTACTCGAGCTAGCATTTCCATAAAGAATTGATGGTAGATTGTAACCTTGAATAAAGAAATAGGAGTTTATTCTTAACTCATTGTAAACGGGGCAGACAAGAAAGAAATGGAGTGCAATATGATAATATCGAACAATATTAATTGTCCATGCATTTAATTTGCTAAAATCCATTTTCTGTTTTTGTCTGAATTTGGTTATTTTTGGATTCAGTAGAATATAATTTTCAAATGCATCTTTTACTTTTTTATTATAACCAAAATGAGAACACTCAAACACTGCAACAATGTACCAATTCCAAGATCTCAAGACACAAAGAATGAACCTTTTGGAATAAATTTAATTTTTCTGATATATCCCTTTCTTTGGTATTTTAGAGTACAAGTGGAGAAATAGCAAATGCTCAAGGTCACCATTCACAAAAAGACATCATGTTATTCATATTTTACCAAAAAAAGATAATCGAAACTGGCACGTTACGTTGATAATATAACATTTCATTCCTGTAACTATAAGGGGGTTTCACCCATTTTTACCATGGGTATACTTGAGATGCTTAATTCAGTGCATCTGCAGCTGATGGGATTGATATTTTATTATTTGAGTATGACAGAGATTTCCCCATTGCATCTATCCTTTCTCTATGTCGAGTTTGTTTTATTGTTTATTTGGATTTAGATTTTTTTGAGTAAATGCCTATGGCAGTTACGTGATGTGTGTATTAGCTGCAGCATCCGAGAAGATGATAATGTCGTGTTTATGAGTTTTATGGTATTCATCAATTTCTTCTTTTGAAATTTCTGTAGCGTTTTAGTTCAGTATTGGTTGGAATGATATTCATCAATTCAAATTTATTTTGTCAATCATGCGATATTTGCATGAAGTTCTTTGGGGCATATCTTGTTTTTTTATGCTAAATTTGTTTTCTGGGTTCTGGCATTTATATAATCCCGAGCAATGTTATATATTTTGTTTTATTCTAACCAAAAGTACTCTTTGTCTTTTTTAAGTGGTTCGAGTTAGAAACATAATATAGCTTATTCCCCTCCAAACAAAATGTGTAAGACAAGCGAGGTGTAATTTATTACACAAGTCGATTAGGTCAGGTAAGTGGATAGACAGTTCACTCATCGCAGTAGATACACACTGCACATGACACTAATTAGCCCTCCTGCTGTGATCCCCTTTGATCAAACGGTTCTAAACGGGAAAGTTAAATGCGTGTCCAGTAGCCTTGTTATGGATGAATGAACCCTGAGCGTCTCACTCAAAATGAGGAGAGATATTGTAATATATACATACCATTTGTGTATATCTATTTATATTTAACTGATCAAGTCATAATAAGGGCAAGTAAGGAAGTAAGATGTATATGATAACAGCGAAACCATTCAAGCAAAAACGGCTTACTGTCGGGGATGCATAATTTATATATATAAGATAAGATTAAATCTTGTGCTTTAACATCGAGTCACCAATTTTGCATTATCCGAACATTATTTATTTAATCTTGAAATCAATCTCCAATTTAGATCTTGTGATGACCCACTCACTTTTAGATTGTTGACAGCAGTGAAGAGGCGCGTGAAAAATCCAGATTAAACATTTCTTAATCATTTGATTTGTTTGCAATTTCGACTGCTCTCTCACGACGATACACTGTTTTATACAAGACGTCTTACGATTTTGATGGACAATATTTACGAATAGCCTTTTGTCAAACAATTGTCCTTCCCTAAGAAATATCACGAGTTGAGTCAATTTTGAATAGGCGTTTTCACAATATGCTCTTCGGTTTGTGTTCAAATGAAATAAAAAAAATATAGACCACTTTTTCAAAAACCTCAGAAACTTTAGAGTTTATCCATGAAGGCAAATGAATCGTATCTCCTGAACATTCCAGTGATCACTGGAATATATCTCTGAGTCAACCACACGCGTGTTAATTTATTCAGATTGAATTAACAGTATTGGCGACAATATTCATCCGTACGTATTTTTAATACACACACATCCTACTATATCCAGGCTTGCAAATTCCATTTAACTCGGCAATTAGATACAAAAATACTGTACTTTATACACTGATACAACTTATAAATAATACAAAATTTAATTGACTTGATTCATTTCAAATAGCGCCACACAAATTACATTTATTATACCATAATGAGAAATCAAATCAATAACTATATAACTATCAGTAACTATCCAATTTCCAAATTGTGTCTGCATGTTTATAGAATATGACAATTAAGTATTCCGTCGATTCTTAAATTTTACAATACATGTACTTTGTTTTGAATATTCATTTATTTCTCATATACATTGCAGATTATAATATCTAAATGTAGACAAACTATAATGGCTTTTGTTGGATGTGTGATGGCAATATATATGTTATGATAAATACGATGTTTAATCAATGTTTTTACGGTTAGATTCTTATTGGTTGACGACAACGGTTTTAAATGATATTATACATTACAACTTAAACATCGATACGATTATCGACTGAGTGTTTACAATTCACAATCTGTTACTGAACATGACAATTGAAGTTTAATTACTGCCTTCCTAATGTCACATGTTATATAATCAGTGTGTGTTAGATCTATAAGAACATTTGAAGGTGTCAGAGTATCAACCCATCCCTAATAGTCTGATTGAAGCGGTGTGAAATACACAAACACTTAAGTGAGGGTCAGTTAATTAGTTTATGGTTAGCCCCGTCCTCTGTATAAATACGCGAATTCCCGTGGCCTGAATGGTGACGCATTTGCTCCAAGCACGTTATGTAAGAACCATCACATATCATCGAATACCGTTATAAATCATTGTATTGTCGCAGTAAATTAATTTTGTAACTTGATTTGTCACAATAAATCCATGTTTTTTCTTGGAATATGTTTATATCGAATGAAAAGTGGTGTTTGTTCAATATTTCAGTATTCATGTGATGGACATGAGAAGTCTATCATTAGTTACTAACTGTCAAGGCTACAGAAAACATTTTGTTATATTTTCGTTCTCACATGGAATGCACTGTCATCAGCCTAATAATTTCCATGCGTTTTGAAATGTTTGAAACAATAACCCTGTGATGTCCAATTGAAATTTGTCACCGTTTAGAAAAGTTTTAAGACGTCACACATGGTGATTTAGAAACATTTACCTTCATGGCTATATTCTATACTGTCCAATAAACCACCATAGAAAATCCGTAGCCATAACGGTTCATAATATCTTCTATATTATATTATTATTAATCACATATAAGGATTTATACAAACTCCAGTAATGTTACATGAATGAGCCTATAGGTGTACATGTATATTTCATACCGTCTCACTTGGTTATTTACATTATCCTATGGTATTTCTTTTTAAATATGTGTTTATTCTTATGAATACTATGTTTTATAGGGCCCCATAAGTCAGTTTGTGTGTGACACTCACATATAATCTTCACCTTTGTGAAAATGAGGTTTAATTGGCATTGTCACAGACGTATTTACACTCATATGTAAGTGTGGATACTTATCAATACGAAACATGTGTAATGAAATAAATAATTTGCGCGTTTTCAAATTTGCTTATATTTCATATTCGTGCGCTCACAATTGGTCAATAGTGTTATCAATATACATGTACACACTGATTTTCATACTATACCGCAATGAATACGAGACTTCAGATTTTTCATGTTTGTAACAACTGAAGAACTGAGAGATTAGATTGACGATATCAAAACCAGTGTTTAATTACGCACTATCATGAAGTTAGAGACGCTCCACGATAGTGCTTTGAATACCCTGCTAATCACGAATGTATAACAAGTGGTTCCTAATGAACGAAAACTATCTAGTTATGTACAACAGCCCCGGTGATTTAGTTTGTGTATATACGTCTACGAATATATACAATATATAGCGACACTGATGTACACATGTCTGTCTCTTATGTAGCTCTTGTGCGACCTCTGTGATTGCATTTTATCAGTTCATGCAAAGGAATATCAACAACCATATTTTGATAATCTGTTTATGTATTATTACATACATGTATTACAATGTAATATGAGCAAATGAATGCAAATGACCATTCTTTCAAATAACTTTAATCAAATACAAACTTGTGGATGTATTGTTTTGTGGAGGGTTTACATTCGTTCACTGATAGTTAATTATGATTGGGATAAAGAGAGATGCCAAATACTAATAACGTGTGAAATACCACATCAATGAAATGTATTTTAGTCGAACAAACGAATTCCTACTCAGTGATAAGAAGCTTTACTTTTCTAACCTCACATGATTGATAACTTTGGTTCAACGACTACAACTTATGTAGGCTCTCAAGTAAATTCTCAAATATAAAGTCATACATATATTACGCTCAGTAATATTTTTCATCTTGATTGCGCAATGAGCACATGCAGTGTTAATAAGACATACGTGTAAACAAGAAAGGTAGATGATTGATTGACATTTAGAATAAGTGATTTTCAGTTCAAATTCAAATGTTAATTCTTTCCATCGGGGTTACATGAGATAATCAAGATATCAGCTTATTGAAGACATAAAACTTCTGTCCTGAATACATAAATAAATGGCTGACAAAACACCATCTTTCAAATATACACCATTATAGTCCACGGATCAATTGCCTGAGAAGTCTGAAATATCGTTTATCTCGCAAAACTCTAAATACTTTATATATGTCATTCATTTTGCCTCTTTTTGACTACTGCTCTCATGTATGTTATTAGAAAATTTACACTTAGACGCATTAAGAACTATTTGCGGTGCGGTACGCGGCACAAGTCATGATAAAATATATGAAGAAACACATTACAGCACGCTAATAGATAGAAGATATCGATTTAAACTGATTAATTTCTATAAAATGTACCATAACCGGACTCATGAATATCTGAGCGATCTTGTACCATGAAGGGTATTTGAACAAAGTAATTATAATCTTAGAAATCTGCAACAAATTTTCAATTAACACTCATATACGTATATCTATAGTTTGATTGTCTTGATTTTTCATTTGTTGTTAACATGTTACCAGCTCTTGTGAATTTGTTTATGTTTTATGTAGTGGTGAGGCATTCACATAAGCAGAGTTTTGCTTGTTTGCCAAACCACATTCTTATTGAATAAAAATATGTTTAAACCAATCTTAGAAATCGTTCTTCCATTCAAACAATTAACTGTAGAACTCAAAGATATTCCCAATCTTTCTTGCCAAACTCAATTATGCTGCAGAATTCTTTACCAGACGAAGTCACCAACGCTCACACCCTTAGCCAATTCAAAACTATGATAAACCCAACAAAAACTCGTAACTCGTTCAATTTAAAATTAGGGACTAGATTTTGTCAAATCATCCACTATCGCCTTAAGCTCGGTTGTAGTGATCTAAACGCCCACCGTTATAACAGACACATATCGGAAACATCCAGGTGTTCATGTGGTCACGATAACAAAATTCACTATTTGTTTATTTGCCGAAACTATCACTACTTAAGAACAAATATGTATTGTTATAATCAAGGTTTTGACATAACGACAGTATTATATGGGAATTGCTCTTTGAATGACTCAACTAACGGTAATATCTCAAACTCATTACATCAGTTTATTAGTAAAAGCAACCGGTTCCTTTAAAACTTATCTTGTAGTAATATGATTCAATTTTCGACTGCAGTCCACTCCATTATTAGGCACACCCAAAAACATGACAATAATCATGTTTGATGTTATACAGATGTTATTTTTCACTTTTTCTCTCTTTGATTTTGTTACCAGCTTTTTGATATATATGTACTGGAGCGGCGTTGAACTAAGTCATTTTGGCTTGTTCGCCAATCCTATTTTCATGTTCTGGAAATAAAATACGTTTAAACCATATACATGTACACCATTTCCTTATTTCAATCGTCTTGTATACTTCATGATGTTATCTTGACATTGAATGAATGACACAACGGCAGGTCTGTAGTGCTCCAAATTGTAATAATTGCTCCAAATTGTAATACCTGCTCCAAATTGTAATAAAAACTGCTCCAAATTGTAATACCTGCTCCAAATTGTAATAAAAACTGCTCCAAATTGTAATAACCCAATTTTCGAAAAACGTACTGTCAAGCTGCTCCAAATTGTAATAAAAAGTGCTCCAAATTGTAATAACTGCTCCAAATTGTAATAACACAGATAAAGGCGATGTAAGCTTAAATATCTTTAGTTCTGATTATTTGACGATTTTGGTTTTATGGTGATCATTGATTCGGTGTTCGTTTTGATAATGGTAATTACAATGTTTATGAAGATTGTTATTATCCCCCGTGTTAACGAAATAATAATAATGGATAAGGAAATGACCTCAGTCCGTCTGTCTGTCCGGAGCAATCATCATTTCAAGATGTTCCTTTTGGGGTTGTTAACTTCTTTTGAATTTTATTTTTAGCCATGGAAAAACATCCACATCTTGATTCCCGAGCAAAATACGAAATGCGTTCTACAATATTGCTTCCGGAACAGAACTTGGTTATTTTTAGATAGACAGTATTCTGTTGTGGGAAGTACATTTCCTTCTGTAGCATGAATTAATAAGTAATAAGTGATTTAGGATTTATTATAGCATTAAGCTTCACAATCATTGTTCAATACATATTTCTGTAACAGGTTTCCACTTATAGTAGACTATGTCTGCTTGTATTGATTTTAAGATTGATTTTGTGTAAACAGTAAGGTAGATATACACGAAAGTTGTATCTATATGCATGTAGATGTTGATGTTGATTACGATTTACATATTTAAGTTGACATATACGTATAGATGAAGTTTTAGATGAAGATGTATATGTTAATGTAGACGTAGACGTAGCCATGTTAACGTTGAAGGACATGGAGATGTAAAATGTCCTGATTATCAAGCTGAATATGAAGATGTAGAGCTCTGTATATCACGATGTACATGTTCATGTAGACGTGGACATGACGGGAATGAATATGTAATTGTTAATGAATAATGGGTACTTAGGTTATGATGCAGATGTAACTGTTGATGTAATGTGGATATGAATTATAAATAAAGAGTGGTTTAGATGTGTAGATGTGGATCAAACGGACACAACGCGGAATAAGATCTTTTTGACTTTCATGTTATTATTTATAAATTAATGACATTGCCAAGTTGATGACCGAATGATGTTTTTATATCATTCAAATGTAAAACAAGAACTCATTTTAGCCGCTGTCGGTCTTAATTTCTTTGTGCGAAACGAAATGCTGTAGGTATTAAAAAAAACTCTATTGATATCAGATGTACCATTATCACTATCTTCATCATAATACTACAACCGAATTTGGGGTATTAACACTATTTAGTGCAATTCGGAGCTGTTATTACAATTTGGAGCAGTTATTACAATTTGGAGCAAAGGCTTGCTCCAAATTGTAATAACTGCTCCAAATTGTAATAATGCTCATAAATTCAATATCATGTGACCAAAAATAGAAATGCTGTAGGCATAAAAAAACGTTTATTTATATCAGATGTACCATTGTGACTATCATCATCATAATACTACAACCAACTTTTGGGTATTAACACTGTTTAGTGCAATTTGAAGTTGTTATTACAATTTGGAGCAGTTATTACAATTTGGAGCAAAGGCTTGCTCCAAATTGTAATAACTGCTCCAAATTGTAATAATGCTCATAAATTCAATATCATGTGACCAAAAATAGAAATGCTGTAGGCATAAAAAAACGTTTATTTATTACAGATGTACCATTGTGACTATCATCATCATAATACTACAACCAACTTTTGGGTATTTACACTGTTTAGTGCAATTTGAAGTTGTTATTACAATTTGGAGCAGTTATTACAATTTGGAGCAAAGGCTTGCTCCAAATTGTAATAACTGCTCCAAATTGTAATAATGCTCATAAATTCAATATCATGTGACCAAAAATAGAAATGCTGTAGGCATTAAAAAAACGTTTGATAATAGCAGATGTACCATTGTGACTATCATCATCATAATACTACAACCAACTTTTGGGTATTTACACTGTTTAGTGCAATTTGGAGTTGTTATTACAATTTGGAGCAGTTATTACAATTTGGAGCAAAGGCTTGCTCCAAATTGTAATAACTGCTCCAAATTGTAATAATGCTCATAAATTCAATATCATGTGAACAAAAATAGAAATGCTGTAGGCATTAAAAAAACGTTTATTAATATCAGATGTACCATTGTGACTATCATCATCATAATAATACAACCAAATTTTGGGTATTTACACTGTTTAGTGAAATTTGGAGCTGTTATTACAATTTGGAGCAGTTATTACAATTTGGAGCAAAAGCTCCATAAATCCAATATCATGTGACCAAAAATATCCAAACGGACAAAATTCGGAATAAGATCCATTTGACTTAAACGTCATTATTTGAAAATTAATGACATTACCAGGTTGATGACCGAATGAATTTTTATGTCATTTAAGTGTAAAAGAAGAACTCATTTCAGTCGCATTAGGCTTTTATTTGTCTATGCAAAAACCAAAGGCTGTAGGCGTAAATAAATCTGTATTGATATTATATTTACCATTGTCATCATCAAAACATTACAACTAGTTTTCAGGTATTTACACTTGTAAATGCTATTTGGAGCTGTTATTACAATTTGGAGCAGTTATTACAATTTTGAGCAAAGGCTTGCTCCTAATTGTAATACTTGATCCAAATTGTAATCAACAATGTCAATATCTGATATTGTAGTTTGTTTTTGATGACAGTATACATATACGACAATCAGGAATATTACACTATCAATCTGCCATGATACAATAATTAGTAAATTATATAGTGATAAAATATAACTTATATAATACACTAGTGCTCAAAATAAAGTATACACCTAAAAAAATACGAGTACTTTTTTCAAAATTAAAAAATTATTGATCAACCATACTGGAAATTGTGTCCCACGTATAGACCCATACTTTCTGTGGAAAAAATGTCCAAAACAATTACGATTCGCAAAAACGTTGGATGAAATCCAAAAATGACATATTCTTGTGTAACACAAACTGCATGTGCAAATTGATTGTATAAAACAGCCTAAGCGAGACGTTAGGGATGCAGTAGTAGGAAAAACATAAGAAGTATGCCACGTTTGAGTCCTGTCGAATTAGAGAGAGCTGTCGAATTTGCCCAGCAAGGAGAAAGACACACCGCCATTGCCAGAACCTTTGGTTGTACCGGAACTAAAATCGTAAAAACTGATGCATCGGCTGAGACATACAGGCAGTACATTGGACAAGCCTAGGAGCGGTCGACCACGTGTCACGACGCCCGCTGAGGATCGACATTTTCGAACGATTCATTTCGGAATAGATTCGCAACGGCGACGTCAACGGCGTCAACGGCATTACGTCACCCTATCAGTCGACACACCGTCTACACTCGACTTCGAAGACATGGCATTCGGGCACATCGACCATACCGTGGTATTTATCTGACAGGTCAAAATCAACGTTGTAGACTGACGTGGGCCAGGCGGGTTCAACGGTGGCAGAGGTGTGATTGGGCATGTGTGATGTTTTCCGACGAAAGTCGGTATTGCCATTACAGAAATGATGGTCGGAAGACTACCAGTGCCCCCTGTCACAGTCCAACAACTGGAACAATGTCTCCAACAGGAATGGCAAAGAATCACGCCTGACGTCATTCGTCGCCTTACATCATCAATGTATCGACGTGTTACGGCCTGTATCAACGCCAATGGAGGTCACACTCGTTATTGAGTTCGTTATTGTTGACATTTTGGCAATGAAAGACACTTTATCCTATATTTTTGAAAATGTTAATTTACATTAGTACCCCACTTGTCTCTGATTGATCATTAAACCTAATATTCAATATCAAATGCAATGTATCTGTAACATTTGTTGTAAAAACGAATACTCTATTGAAATTAACAAGATTTACAAAAATATTTGAATTTGTTTTCATTTGACGCCTGGTTTAACAACTGTATACTTTCTTTTGAGCACTAGTGTATAAATGGGTGACATAGTTTTCTCTTGAAATGAGACTTTCATCTTTCATGTGTATCAACATTTTATTTTTTTAATACATTTTATGTACAACTAGAATCAACTCAACCATAACATCAAGATTAAATCTACACTAACACATACAATGAAATCTCCAATTGGCATATACACTAAGTCTTGTATCTGAATCTATACCTACGCATACAGTTACGTTTACATAATACATCTACCTCTCCACACAAAACCTTGATCTACGCGTACCTCTGTGTGTACCTTAACATCTACATCATCATACACATCTACACTTACACCCATATATACATTTAAATGAAGATCTAAATCTGTATTTAGATTAAGATACATGTATGCATCTAAAACTTCGTCTACCGTTTTTGCTACATATCTATTTACATCTACACCTACATCTTCATCTACATCATTGTCTCGATCTACATCTACATGTTCAATTACGTCTAAATCTATAACTTTACGTACATCTGCATCTGCGCCTGAGTTTGTATATGTATCTTCATATACTTCTGCATCATCTCTTATATCTACGTCAACTCTTATATCTACATCTACGTCTCTGTAAACGTCTATACCTTGATCTAAATCTAAGTCTAAATCATCATCTACATTTTCAATTTACATCTATATCTACATCTATATACACATTTTCGCATACATGTTTACCTACATCTACATCGACATCTTCACCCAGATCTACATCTACACCTACATATCAAGCTATCTCTACCGGTACGTCTACAACTGCATTTACACATACAACTGCATTTGCATCTACATCTTCGCATAATCTTTTCCTACATCTGCATCTAAAGCAACACCTATCTATTATTCATTTGTAACTCTGTCTTCTTCAACATCTATATCTACGACAACTCATGTCAACTCAAATATACATCTACATTATATCTATATCTATTTCTATTTCAACTCTTATATCAACATTTACTCTTTCTATATCTTTATCAGCTCTTATATCTACCTCAAATCAACACTTACATCTTCATCTACATCAACTCTTACATCTACACCTACATCAACTCTTACATCTACATCTACATCAACTCTTATATCCATATCTCAATCAACTTTTATATGTACATCAATTCTCTCAATATCTGTATCAACTTTTACATTTACACCTACATCTCCATCACTGCTTACATCTACATCAATTCTTACCTCTACATCTACATCTACTCTTACATCTACATTTACATCACCTCATACACATAAATCTACATCAACTCTTATATCCATATCTCAATCAAGTTGTATATATCCACATCTCATTCAACTCTTACATCAACATCTACATCTACATCAACTCTTACATCTACATCTACATCACCGCTTACATCAACATCATCTCTTACATCAACATCTACATCAATTCTTACATTTACATCAACTTTCATATCAACATCTACATCAACTGTCACATCTACATCAAATCTTACATGTTCACCTACACCAGCCCTTGCATCTACATCTACATCGACTCTTATATAAGAATTTACATCTTTTCATGTAAACCCCACTGCTACTACTACTACTTCACACCTACATATTTATTCACAACACCACGAAGATCTACATCTACATCTGTTCATTTACAACTAAATATATTAGCCAACGTCAACCGTTGCTTCTCAATCTCCATTTATACATACAGTAACACGTACTTCTACATCTACTTATCTAAGCCTATTATTTCTACATTAAATAATATATTTACATCTATGACAACATCTATACCAATATCTACTTCGCAATCATCACCCACATCCTGTTCATTTACGTCTGTATATACACCTACATCTGTGTCTACATCTACATCTACATCAGTTATTTCTACATATGCATCAACTTATATATCGATATCTATATCAACACTTACAAATTAACTATTCTCAACATGAGATATAACTTCACTCATGTTATTACAAGGCATAACCTCTGAATCGGGTTTTGTTGTACACATAAGACTTTTGCCTTATCGTACATATACATCTAAAACAAAATACAACTAAAATTAATATCAACAATTACGTTTAGATCACATCTACATTTACACCTACAATAACATATAAAATGGCATATACAATTTATCTGCAACTACAGCTACGCATATTATTACATTATACATTATATGTTATTACAAGGCATTACCTCTGTATCGGGTTTTGTTGTACACATAGAACCTTTGTCTTATCGTACATATACATCTAAAAAGATCACATCTACATATCTACATTTAAATGTTATTAGCAGGCTTATATTCGTCTACATCTCCATCTACGTCAAGTCTGTTATCTACATCAAGTTGTCTACCGCTACATCAACAGTTATATCTACATCTATATCAATGCCTATATCTATATCTACATCAACGCCTTTATTTACATCAACATCATGCTGTACATCAATACATACATCAAGATCGAAATCATCACCTTCATCTACATGTCGATTTACATCTTATCAACATCTACATAAACTCTTGTATCTTCATCTGTATCAGATCTTCTTTTCATCAACTCTATATATTTTAATTTTCAGCAACTCGAGATGTAGCTCCACCACAGTTATTACAATTTGGAGCAGTTATTACAATTTGGAGCACTTTTTATTACAATTTGGAGCAGCTTGACAGTATGTTTTACGAAAATCGAGTTATTACAATTTGGAGCAGTTTTTATTACAATTTAGAGCAGGTATTACAATTTGGAGCAGTTTTTATTACAATTTGGAGCAGGTATTACAATTTGGAGCATTTATTACAATTTGGAGCACAACAAGGTCCCCAGCTAACCACGTTGGAGTTGCTGAACAGGTGTTCTCAAAACGTGGGATGACAGGAATCTGTCTGGTCATATACACCAGCCATGACTGTTTAATTAGAGATATACACGTATACATTAAATACATTGCACCATTGCTGGTCATGCCCGTGTCTCGTAAAACTCTTTGGCGGCCTCTGTGTTTCATCTCTTTTAACGAGCTTTTAACGAGCTGACCGCCGACGACCAGTTAATTAGAACCTGTCGGTCACGCAAGGTTAATTTTACGCTCTAATAATCTCTGGTTTACAGGACAAAAATCAAAATGGTACCATCAAAATGTCCCCATTAAAGTTGAACACAAGCTTAAAGGTGATAAAATAATTGAGTATATGAAGATATGTGTGTGACTCAGTGTAATTATCAGAACTTATATTTAATAACCTGAAAAGGCAATTAACTCTAGAAAAACACACATACACATTTTAACTAATATGCAAGATGACATTTTACTTCATTTTCAAAATACATTAAGTGGCTTATGGTAAAATGCCCTCTTTCAGCTACCATTCCTTCTAAAAAATCGCCTTGCATTAGTGAGTCTCTCCGGATTTATTAATATTGTTTCTGTTCATATGTAGTAAGTCACAACAAATGAATTAAAATCAGTCACTTGATATGGTATTCCAATCAGTTTAGGAACAAATACATTCATATTCGTTGAAACGCCTTGCTATAAATACTCTGCTACCTATACTTCCATGTATACTGTTATCATAATTCAAATGACACATTTATTGTTCATTTGAAAAATATACTTACAAATAAAGATTCAAAATATGGCAAACTTATTATATTTCTCGAATTCAGCTAAGCAGACAACCTTAATCCCAGAGAAACCTCTTTAGTTCAATACAAATTATCTAAACCTAATTTCATCAAAAGCGGTTGAGTATGCTTTATTGGTTACATCGGAATAGGTTGTATTGCCATAAAAATGTAAATTTCATTCAATGACATGTTTTACTTGTCTGTGTGTTGCTCTGTCTTTAAGACAATGCAATTAAGCCACTGTAGTGACCGGCCGATTTCGTTAAGTAGTTCAGCATTAGTGTAACCAAGAAAGTTAATCCGTTATAACAACACAAGACGTCATCTCTCAAGCATCAAAGGATGTTTACTGTCATACCAAAGGTCTACTCTCCGGCAAGACACCTGACCAGATAGTGTCAGTGTCACTTGAATAAACAAGTGCAGGTGGTACTGAGACAATTGTCTGTCTCTCTGTCTCAGTGTGATGAGTTGGTTGTAACAACATGAACACTATTTTTCCTCAATCTAACTGTCCAATGACAATTAATGGGTAAACCAAGGAACCAATGAAATTACATAAGTATGAAATCGTGAGAACAAGTCGTTTGCAAACTTTGCCAGTTACGAGAAGACTTTTGTTGAAGTAGGACAAGTTTCGCAATCTTGTGGTTCAAAGTTCTAACATTGATGGATATATAAGTTTACAGTTTGTGTTCTTGTGTATTTGGATATTCATATTGTTCGCTTGGATACAGTGATAAGGTAAGTTTCTTTCATTAATTCTTAATATTTGATTTCATAACCAAATATTATTCAATGAAAAAATTATCCTGGAAGGACGACAGTTAAACAACAACCAAGCTCTTAGATAACAACAAACCATATTGAAATCAATGAAATGACTGTACTTCCAGCGTCATTTATATTTATTATAAACTTATTGTGTTTACTGAACCGAATATTCTTAAACCTTTTAATAAATACTGACAAAGTAAATAAGTGATATGCTTTTGTTTATCGTGATCTCGCTATTCTCCGAAATGTGATTTAATGTTATCGTTTAGAAAATAAATAAATTGTTAATTGTAACATTATCGTCAAATATTCATATCGATTATAGTTTATGCGGAAATAGTTTATTAAATAAAATTTAAGAAGGTAAGACCAGCGAAGGTAATCATTGTTTGTTAAGTTGCCAAGACATGTGGGAAAATCCCCCTCTTCATTTGTATATCATTTTTTTAAGATGTATCTTACAAACATCTTATTTCCATAAAACATTTTGAAAACTGCTATTTTTTATGTATAAATAATTCCCTTTTCATTTGAATAATCGTTTAAAAACATCCAACCCTCAAGCATTTTACTTCAAAATTAACATATATAACACATTATTTCAATTTTTAACAATGAAATGTAACACGACTATGTATATTTGGTAAATAAATACAAAATCCTCATTATGTTATAGCGCTGATAATTTCCGTGCGTATAATGGAGTTTCCTTGAGTTTCCTGAAGTATCCTGTGCTCAGGAAATTCCCTGTAAACTGATCATGATACCTCATTAAACCCTTAGGGTATCCTGAGCAGGATACCTCATGAAACTCTTAGGGTTTCCTGAGGTATACTGTATCAGGATACCCCCAATTTTCTAGCAGTGGTAGTTCAATTAACGTAAGTGTGACTGGGGCTTCAGGGAGGAGTCACGGGGTTGGGTTCTGGGAGACATTTAAAAAGCCTGAGAGTGGTTGATAATGAGAAGTATAACCTAGCTAGCGTACTTTTCATTCCGCCACGAGAAGGCTTTTAAATGATTACCAAAACCACACCCGAGTGTTTTCCCTAACGTATATACCGTCTTGGATGATAAAGACAATGGGAGTGCGAGTGTGCAGACATCTTAAATACAGGTGTTAAGAGCACATAAAATATCTCTCGTTCTAGACGAACACACTAGATATCAACAGTCAATCCCTTCACACTCACCAACCCGTGTAGTCTGATGGTAGAGTATTGGGCTACAAAGCAAATCATGGAGTGTCCTGTTTAGATAACTGTAGGTCTTACAATTAGATAGAGAGTCGTATTACTCACCCGTCTAAGATACTGCAGTGTAATATGTATACGGCAATATTTAAACTAGTGAAATGCCGCCGCACGTATGATGTCACAATAGTTTGCGGTTATGACGTTCCCCTTTGAAAACGATGACACAGTTTTTATGTGCATCGTATGTGAGACGCCATTTAGTAGCACAGGCCTGTGTAGTGTTTAGCATGACCTGTAAACCGTTTGGCTGAGGGCTGAGCAGTTTTGTGTCATCTGCTAGAAGTGTACTGGGGATATGTTCATCTCCAAGAACAAGACCTTTTGACATCATATCCAGTTCTTTGATGACGTAATTGATGTAGACCAGGAACACAAAAGCAGAGAGTACTCTCCCTTGGCCTACACCCTGTCTTATGTTGAATTTCCTGCTTGTACATCCGTCATGGAGTATATTTGCACATGAGTGTTTATGACTTTGAATTACAAGCTGCCACATACGGCCGTGGATTCAAAGATCAAATAGTTTATTTCTTGTCCATCGCAAGCGTACATGTATGTCGGTGTTTACCGTTATTCAAAACATTTCAGGTGATATAATGGTTTTATTTGTGGTCTTCATTTCAGTCATAAAATGCCGGCTCATCCCATTGGCAAGGCGCCGGTTCAACACATGCACAGGGTTCACACGATACGGAGATACCTGTACCTTCTCCTGTGTATCGGGGTACAAGCTGGTCGGACAACCGACACTCTCCTGTACTAAAGAGGGAACGTATAACTGGCAGGCTCCAACGTGCAAGAGTAGGTCAACTTATCATATAACGTCACATAATTCATTGAACATCTTGGCGTTATACTTGGATCGTCATTATATCATGGGGATATCCAACACACTGTTTATATATCTCACATACATATCAACAATATTTTTAGATGTGGCATTTATTGGCCTCACTTAAATTTTACTTGAAACAGTTTTCAACCAGTGCACTTTCAATCCTCCATATGTTAAAATTGCTGTCGTCATGGAAACAAGACATGAAAGTTGACAAGTAGCAAGAGATAATGTTCTAATGCATTATATAGTCTAATGTGTTTGTATACAATTTAAACAATCTGATTTTGCAACAATGAAGTAATTAACAATAACCTTAACACTGAACATCGTGTCTTAAACTATACACTATGAACTATATTTGTACAATTAAACATACCCATTTTTATAACCATTTAACAATACTCTTTTTTTTCAGAACAATAAAGGCTGGCCATCCCAATAAATCAAAACACCTAACCAAGTCACTTGATTTATAATATTATATACTTTGCCCGGTTTGTAAGGATGAAAAAGAAGACGAATTTCACTTTCTTATAATGTGTCCATTTATTAACGGATTAAGAAAATGTACCTACCGAAAAATGTAAAAGCAAACATGAATGTGTTTATAAAAATATTCATATTTCTAATGATCAATCTATAATGAAAACATTAGGTCATTTTATTTTACGCATACGAAAAATGGTGTACAAAACCTAATGAATCAGTATGTGTTTAATTGTGTGTTTTAATGTTAGCTACCTTTTGAAATTGTTAAAACTTCATTCTGTATTGTATATGAATTGTGTATCCCTGTATTTGGGCCCAGGGGCCGATACACTTGAAATAAAAATGATGATAAATACATGTTGTATTCAATCAGTGAATCGTATAGTGTTTAAAAACCATGTCTAGACTTAAAAATCTAACGAAAGTGTTACCTATGTGGTTGTATTTACCAAAACAATGTTGAAGTTTGAATACAATAATTGAATTAATCATTAAAATGATCTGATTAACATCCTAACAACATTTGGTACCCACTGACCATGTCCTTGTTTGAACGACAATTGACTTGCCTTGCTGTTGAGAGTATAGTTGAAACAAAGTCAGCTAATACTTTGTGAATTTGAAATTTACCTAGGATGTAGTTTTCAAATTAATTAATGGGGAGAATGTGAGCCGTGCCCTCTTTTCCCTTGACGTTTTCAAAATTGGGAAGATGTTTATTTCCAGAAGTCTCATCTGTAGATAAAGATCCAGTATTGTTATATAACATACAGATAGAAGGTATTCATATTCTCAGTGATGTTGAACTAAACCCCTACCAACAAGGACTTTGAGGCCATACTTAGTCAAACAAAGGAAACAGAGGATAGACTGTCGAAAGATATAAACTCAGATGAAAGACGATATTAGACTGATGAGAGCGAAATAAGTGACCTAGCTAAAGACTGATGTTATATCTCATAAGGAGGAACAGGACATGATCAGGATAGATGTAGACGCCCTTAGTAACAAGCTTTATAAATTGGAGAGCTAATGTGAGCACTTAGAATCGCCAATTGAAGATCAGGAAGAACGTAGTAGCCGTAACAACATGGTACTATATTGGGTACCAGAGTCACCACGGGAAACCTACACCGAAAGAACTAGACATTCTGAACAAGGCAAGAGAAGTCAAGCAATTACAGCCCCCACCCCCAGGGATATTAAGAAAGCCTAGAGAGCATCTTCACCCAGACAGGACAAGGTCAGACCCATAGTGAGAATGTGTCATTGGGAAGGTTAATGGCACTCGGCGAATATGCGGGAGGTGCTACGAGAGCTGGGTCAGTAACGACCTGACCAAGCATCAACGACAGGAACTACATCGTCTGCGGAGTAAATAGATCAACAGAAGCGTCGGATCTGAGATAGAAGTTAGGCCAGGGGGATGTTACGGCTCATCGTGGCACACAGAGTGACACTGAGAAACAAACTCATAGTAAGGACGAAGCTTGCTTTATGTTCTGGAATATGACAGGTGCATCTTGAAAGTAAGCTGGAGGTATGGACTTTGTGAATTCTATTACACAGTTTGATATTATCGGTCTAACTGAAACATGGTGATGACATTGATCACGTGTTTTCAGACTCATCAAACCAGCAGAAAATATATCTATACGCGGAAGACTCTCTGGTTGGATACTGGCGTTGGTAAAAACATTTTGCTAGATAAACTACCGGGCAAAAGAAAGTACTCACCTCAGTTGATTTTATCATATGTATGATTTTCAATTGCAAATATCTCAAGTTTTCGATGTCATAATCCAAAACTGATAAGTACAGGTGTTTAGTTAGCAGTCAAAGAATACTTCTACGTGTTATTAAATTATTTGTTTAAGTTTAGGAAATTTTAAGTTTAAGTTTTTAAATTATTGTTGATGATACACAACTGTTCATCGACATATAAGACATATCCTATGTGAAAATAAATAAATGTGCCTGATTCTGCACACATTTAAAACATTTTAAACAGGGTAGGGGTCATGTTGGTGTAAATTTCATTCTCAACCCTGTCTTCATTACAAAAAGATATTTGAACTAAAATTTAACCTCAGTCACCAACAAAGTCATTCAAACTACTGCAGATAAGTATAATTGTATCGTGCCATAGTCAAATACATCTGATTTCTTTTAAATATTGAATTAATCGAAACAAACTTAGGTGAATACTTTCTTTTGCCCGGTAGTTTATATTTTGTGTTTGAAAACTACTGAAAAAATTGTGTTTGTCTCAAATTTGATAAGGGTATATTTAAACTTAACCGTGACGTGTCATATACATGTGCCTATATACAACCATAGGGGTCAACGTCTTATAACAAAGCTGCTATATTTTGTTAGTTTAAGATAAGAAAACAAAGCTAGAAAATAGCATATATGATCCCAAAACAATTTGGTCTATGCTGAAGACAAGAAACGGAAATGTATAGTGGGGAAATAATATACAAACTGAAGATTGGTACAACCACTCTAGAAACGTATTCTCCGACTTGAACAGTGACGGTGATTTATGTGACCAGGACGAGACGGAAACGATAAATTCTGATCGTAAAGTTATTGATTCAAGCTTTGTATAAGATATTTTTGACTCGCCAATCAGTGAGGAGGACATTTTACAACGTATCGTAAACTCAAAATCTAACAAGCAAAAAAGTGAGCGTGGCTCACTATTACCCCCCACTGTTAAAGTTTGACATTTTTATTTTATTTATAGAGAGAGGTGTCTGCACACCTAAGGATTGATCAGCTACGGAATGTAATGGCTAAGATTAAGGTGTTTGTGAACAGGGTAGGACAAGTCTCTTCATGTAAAGAAGGTTGTTTTGGAAAAGTAGGAGTAAGAATAACTTGTAAGGTATGGATAACATAAAACACTACTACCATTACCACCGATTTAAACTTTATTTTGGAAATTAATTCATCATAATGATTCATTCGAGTGATTTGAAACAACAGGTACATGGAAGCACACCCCTGCAAGCACAGTGAGAGATATACAGCAGTGTGGCTGAAAGTAAAGAAAATTTAACTTTTCCCCAAAATATAACCAGTGGGAATATAAACAAGTAAAATCAACAAGAACTGAGAAGTAGCTTTTGATGAAACTTAAATGAAAAAGAAAATGATAAAGTAAAATAACGACAACAAAAAAGTAGCTTTTAATGAAAGTTACATAAGAAACTTTAGCCCGAGTAAGTCCAAATGATAAAAAAGATTCAAACATTAACCCAAATCGTAGCTCCGATTATGGGTAATATAAAAAATACAAACAAATCACAAAAATAATTTTTTTTAAATCACCAAATAGTGCCTAGGACGGGCGAACGGAGGGAATTGTTTGTATTAAGATATCCCCCCCCCCTTCTTTAAACATTCTGCCGATTTGTTATTGCCACACTTAGAACTGATAATTAATATCCGTTTAAAAAAGGATTACTTCCCTCAAACATGGTCAACTTGTATTACAGTTCCAATTCATAAGAGGGGTAACCGAAATGACCCTGAAAACTATAGAGGCATAACGTTATTACACACATTTTATTAGCAAAATATTTACATCTATCACAAATATGAGATAAGTTGAACGGGCAGACTCTTTAGATAAGATAACATAATCTCAGGATGGATTAAGGAAAGGATACTCCACAACTGATAACATGATTGTTCTTAATTCTACACCTAAATAAAAAAAATTCTAGTCAACGGTTCAGAGGATTTGAACCAAACTCATTAGTTTGTTTTACAATTTTCAAGTAGCAGAGATGGCTTGATTAGAGTTTTCTTCCTTACTCCCCTTGTTTATAAAAAACCGAATGGAATCACCATCCAACTTCAATCTGACATAACCCGACTTAATCACAATCATGTAAGTAATTATTCCTCCCATATCCCCATTATAAGTTATATTTCTGTCATTTAAAGCATATACCATCCCAAATTATTAATTATTTTCCAAATATATATTTTTACCACCTAAGCTGCTTGTCATTCTAATGTCTATTTTCTTCTTCTTGTTTTGCAGTAAATTACCCTCTCCGGAGGTCCTGTAAAACAAAAGAGCTAATAAATCTCTAAAAACTCCACATTAGTGTTTTAACTAGTTAGGTCTCCAAGACTACGCCTGGGAGAGCTATTGTTATTATCCGTGTTCTTCATTATTATTCTTTGTACTTTTTTTGTGCAGAGATTTCTGAAGTAACCGCTGGGCCGATTCGAGTGAACTTTTCAGCGATGATAGCCTGTAACCAAACTTAGATAATAACGAGCCACTTTTTGGATTTTCGACTTCTTTCGTGAGTTATCTCTACTTGGAGTCAAAACTTCAGACCTTAATAGCTCGGGAACTATGCAAGATATTTTCACAAACATTCACCAAAATGTGCGCAACAACATTCCCCATGGAAAAGGTCGACGGCCTTTTTTTCGGCCGTAACAATAGTTTTTAGCTATTTCGAAAAAACTTAACATTTTGTGCGGTTTCGAGGGTACGCGTCTTTGAAAATCTTCTCCTAAATCAGGGCAATACATACAGCTATATATGATAGCTCATTTAAGAGCAAAATGAATTTATAAAAGATCGCCGAGACCTGAATGTTTAATTTCCACTTAAAATTTGTATTATCTGCCCTTGAATATGGTCCTTTTTTAAATGTTCCTTTTTCAACTGCATGTTCAAAGGTGCATTACTTATTATATTATTAATTAACTTATGTCGAAGTTATATATTGCAATCTCTTTATGAGAACCATATCAACACTTCCATAACATATCATTATCATGTAGAAATTGATAGTTTTGGCACAATTACATCCTATACACGTTGAGGCATACATGTGTGACAGCATACTTGCCCGGGTGTCACAGATACATGTTAAGGTATACAAGTGTGACAGCATACTTGCCTGGGAGTCACAGATATTCTATACGTGTTGAGGCATACATGTGTGACAGCATACTTGCCAGGCAGTCACAGATATTCTATACGTGTTGAGGCATACATGTGTGACAGCATACTTGCCCGGGAGTCACATATATTATATGCGTGTTGAGGCATACATGTGTGACAGCATATACTTGTCCGAGAGTCACAGATATGCTATACGTGTTGAGGCATACATGTGCGACAGCATACTTGCCCTGGAGTCACAGACATTCTATACGTGTTGAGGCATACATGTGGTACAGCATACTTGCCCGGGAGTCACAGATATTCTATATACGTTGAGGCATACATGTGTGACAGCATAATTGCCCGGGAGTCACAGATATCCTCTACTCGTCGAGGCATACATCTGTGACAGCATACTTGCCCGAGAGTCACAGATATTCTATACGTGTTGAGGCATACATGTGCGACTGCATACTTGCCCTGGAGTCACAGATATTCTATACTCGTTGAGGCATACATGTGTGACAGCATACTTGCCCGGGAGTCACAGATATTCTATACACGTTGAGGCATACATGTGTGGCAGCATAATTGCCCGGGAGTCAGAGATATCCTATACTCGTTGAGGCATACATGTGTGACAGCATACTTGCCCGGGAGTCACAGATATTCTATACTCGTTGAGGCATACATGTGTGACAGTATACTTGCCCGGGAGTCACAGATATTCTATACACGTTGAGGCATACATGTGTGACAGCATAATTGCCCGGGAGTCACAGATATCCTATACTCGTTGAGGCATACATGTGTGACAGCATACTTGCCCGGGAGTCACAGATATTCTATACGTGTTGAGGCATACATGTGTGACAACATATTTGCCCGGGAGTCACATATATCCTATACGTGTTGAGGGATACATGTGTGACAGCATCTACTTGCCCGGCAGTCACAGATATGCTATACGTATTGAGGCATACATGTGTGACAGCATACTTGCCCGGGAGTCACATATATTATATGCATGTTGAGGCATACATGTGTGACAGCATATACTTGCCCGGGAGTCACATATATTCTATACGTGTTGAGGCATACATGTGCGACAGCATACTTGCCCTGGAGTCACAGATATTCTATACGTGTTGAGGCATACATGTGGTACAGCATACTTGCCCGGGAGTCACAGATATTCTATACACGTTGAGGCACACATGTGTGACAGCACAATTGCCCGGGAGTCACAGCTATCCTATATTCGTCGAGGCATACATGTGTGACAGCATACTTGCCCGAAAGTCACAGATATTCTATACGTGTTGAGGCATACATGTGCAACTGCATACTTGCCCGGGAGTCACAGAAATTCTATACGTGTTGAGGCATACATGTGTGACAGCATACTTGCCCGGGAGTCACATATATTATATGCGTGTTGAGCCATACATGTGTGACAGCATACTTGCTCGGGAGTTACAGATATTCTATACGTGTTGAGCCATACATGTGTGACAGCATACTTGCCCGGGAGTCACAGATATTCTATACACGTTGAGGCATACATGTGTGACAGCATAGTTGCCCGGAAGTCACAGATATTCTATACGTGTTGAGGCATACATGTGCGACTGCATACTTGCCCTGGAGTAACAGATATTCTATACTCGTTGAGGCATACATGTGTGACAGCATACTTGCCCGGGAGTCACATATATTCTATACACGTTGAGGCATACATGTGTGACAGCATACTTGCCCGGGAGTCACATATATTATATGCGTGTTGAGCCATACATGTGTGACAGCATATTTGCTCGGGAGTTACAGATATTCTATACTTGTTGAGGTATACATGTGTGACAGCATACTTGCCCGGGAACCACAGATATTCTATACGTGTTTAGGCATACATGTGTGACAGCATACTTGCCCGGGAGTCACAGATATCCTATACTCGTCGAGGCATACATGTGTGACAGCATACTTGCCCGGGAGTCACAGATATGCTATACTCGTTGAGGCATACATGTGTGACAGCATACTTGCCCGGGAGTCACAGATATTCTATACGTGTTGAGGCATACATGTGTGACAACATATTTGCCCGGGAGTCACAGATATCCTAAACGTGTTGAGGGATACATGTGTGACAGCATCTACTTGACCGGGAATCCCAGATATTCTATACGTGTTGAGGCATACATGTGCGACTGCATACTTGCCCTGGAGTCACAGATATTCTATACACGTTGAGGCATACATGTGTAATAGCATAATTGCCCGGGAGTCACAGATATCCTATACTCGTTGAGGCATACATGTGTGACAACATAATTGCCCGGGAGTAACAGATATCCTATACTCGTTGAGGCATACATGTGTGACAGCATACTTGCCCGGGAGTCAAATATATTCTATACTCGTTGAGGCATACATGTGTGACAGCATACTTGCCCGGGAGTCACAGATATTTTATACACGTTGAGGCATACATGTGTGGAAGCATAATTGCCCGGGAGTCACAGATATTCTATACGTGTTTAGGCATACATGTGTGACAGCATACTTGCCCGGGAGTCACATATATTCTATACACGTTGAGGCATACATGTGTGACAGCATACTTACCCGGGAGTCACAGATATTCTATACACGTTGAGGTATCCATGGTGACAACATATACTTGCCCGGGAGTCACATATATTATATGCATGTTGAGATATACATGTGTGACAGCATACTTTCCCGGGAGTCACATATATTCTATACACGTTGAGGCATACATGTGTGACAGCATACTTGCCCGGGAGTCACAGATATTCTATACGTGTTGAGGCATACATGTGTGACAGCATACTTGCCCGGGAGTCACAGATATTCTATACGTGTTGAGGCATACATGAGCGACAGCATACTTGCCCTGGAGTCACAGATATTCTATACTCGTTGGGGCATACATGTGTGACAGCATACTTGCCCGGGAGTCACAGATATTATATACGTGTTGAGGCATACATGTGTGACAGCATACTTGGCCGGGAGTCACAGATATCCTATACGTGTTGAGGGATACATGTCTGACAGCATATACTTACCAGGGAGTCACAGATATTCTATACACGTTGAGGCATACATGTGTGACAGCATACTTGCCCGGGAGTCACAGATATCCTATACGTGTTGAGGCATACATGTGTGACAGCATACTTGCCCGGGAGTCACATATTATATGCATGTTGAGGCATACATGTGTGACAGCATACTTGCCCGGGAGTCACAGATATTCTATACACGTTGAGGCATACATGTGTGACATCATATTTGCCCGGGAGTCACAGATATCCTATACGTGTTGAGGGATACATGTGTGACAGCATCTACTTGACCGGGAATCCCAGATATTCTATACTTGTTGAGGTATACATGTGTGACAGCATACTTGCCCGGGAGTCACAGATATTCTATACATGTTGAGGCATACATGTGTGACAGCATACTTGCCCGGGAGTCACAGATATTTTATACACGTTGAGGCATACATGTGTGACAGCATATTTGCCCGGGAGTCACAGATATCCTATACTCGTTGAGGCATAAATGTGTGACAGCATACTTGCCCGGGAGTCACAGATATTTTATACACGTTGAGGCATACATGTGTGACAGCATACTTACCCGGGAGTCACAGATATTCTATACACGTTGAGGTATCCATGGTGACATCATATACTTGCCCCGGAGTCACATATATTATATGCATGTTGAGATATACAAGTGTGACAGAATACTTGCCCGGGAGTCACAGATATTCTATACACGTTGAGGCATACATGTGTGACAGCATAATTGCCCGGGAGTCACAGATATTCTATACGTGTTGAGGCATACATCTGTGACAGCATACTTGCCCGGGAGTCACAGATATTCTATACGTGTTGAGGCATACATGTGTGACAGCATACTTGCTCGGGAGTCACAGATATTCTATACGTGTTGAGGCATACATGTGCGACAGCATACTTGCCCGGGAGTCACAGATATTCTATACTCGTTGAGGCATACATGTGTGACAGCATACTTGCCCGGGAGTCCCAGATATTCTATACGTGTTGAGGCATACATGTGTGACAGCATACTTGGCCGGGAGTCACAGATATCCTATACGTGTTGAGGCATATATGTGTGACAGCATACTTGCCCGGGAGTCACATATATTATATGCATGTTGAGGCATACATGTTTGACAGCATACTTGCCCGGGAGTCACAGATATTCTATACACGTTGAGGCATACATGTGTGACAGCATACTTGCCCGGGAGTCACATATATTATATGCGTGTTAAGGCATACATGTGTGACAGCATACTTGCCCGGGAGTCACAGATATTCTATACACGTTGAGGCACACATGTGTGACAGCATAATTTCCCGGGAGTCACAGATATTCTATACTCGTTGAGGCATACATGTGTGACAGCATACTTGCCTGGGAGTCACAGATATTCTATACGTGTTGAGGCATACATGTGTGACAGCATATACTTGCGCGGGAGTCACAGATATTCTATACTCGTTGAGGCATACATGTGTGACAGCATACTTGCCCGGGAGTCACAGATAGTCTATACACGTTGAGGCATACATGTGTGACAGCATACTTGCCTGGGAGTCACAGATATTCTATACACGTTGAGGCATACATGTGTGACAGCATACTTGCCCGGAAGTCACAGATATTCTATACGTGTTGAGGCATACATGTGCGACTGCATACTTGCCCTGGAGTCACAGATATTCTATACTCGTTGAGGCATACACGTGTGACAGCATACTTGCCCGGGAGTCACAGATATTCTATACACGTTGAGGCATACATGTGTGACAGCATAATTGCCCGGGAGTCACAGATATCCTATACTCGTTGAGGCATACATGTGTGAAAGCATACTTGCCCGGGAGTCAAATATATTCTATACACGTTGAGGCATACATGTGTGACAGCATAATTGCCCGGGAGTCACAGATATTCTATACTCGTTGAGGCATACATGTGTGACAGCATACTTGCCCGGGAGTCACAGATATTCTATACGTGTTGAGGCATACATGTGTGACAACATATTTGCCCGGGAGTCACAGATATCCTATACATGTTGAGGGATACATGTGTGACAGCATCTAATTGACCGGGAATCACAGATATTCTATACTTGTTGAGGTATACATGTGTGACAGCATATTTGCCCGGGAGTCACAGATATCCTATACGTGTTGAGGCATACATGTGTGACAGCATACTTGCCCGGGAGTCACAGATATTCTATACACGTTGAGGCATACATGTGTGACAGCATACTTGCCCGGGAGTCACAGATATGCTATACTCGTTGAGGCATACATGTATGACAGCATACTTGCCCGGGAGTCACAGATATCCTATACGTGTTGAGGGATACATGTGTGACAGCATCTACTTGCCCGGGAGTCACAGATATTCTATACAATTGAGGCATACATGTGCGACAGCATACTTGCCCTGGAGTCACAGATATTCTATACTCTTTGAGGCATACATGTGTGACAGCATACTTGCCCGGGAGTCACAGATATTCTATACGTGTTGAGGCATACATGTGTAACAGCATAATTGCCCGGGAGTCACAGATATTCTATACTTGTTGAGGCATACTTGTGTGACAGCATTCTTGCCCGGGAGTCACATATATTCTATACACGTTGAGGCATACATGTGTGACAGCATAATTGCCCGGGAGTCACAGATATCCTATACTCGTTGAGGCATACATGTGTGACAGCATACTTGCCCGGGAGTCAGAGATATTCTATACTCGTTGAGGCATACATGTGTGACAGCATACTTGCCCGGGAGTCAAAGATATTCTATACATGTTGAGGCATACATGTGTGACAGCATACTTGCCCGGGAGTCACAGATATTCTATACACGTTGAGGCATAAATGTGTGACAGCATACTTGGCCGGGAGTCACAGATATCCTATACGTGTTGAGGGATACATGTGTGACAGCATATACTTGCCAGTGAGTCACAGATATTCTATTCACGTTGAGGTATCCATGGTGACATCATATACTTGCCCGGGAGTCACATATATTATATGCATGTTGAGATATACATGTGTGACAGCATACTTGCCCGGGAGTCACAGATATCCTATACTCGTTGAGGTATACATGTGTGACAGCATAATTGCCCGGGAGTCACAGATATTCTATACACGTTGAGGTATCCATGGTGACATCATATACTTGCCCGGGAGTCACATATATTATATGCATGTTGAGATATACATGTGTGACAGCATACTTGCCCGGGAGTCACAGATATCCTATACGTGTTGAGGCATACATGTGTGACAGCATACTTACCCGGGAGTCACAGATATTCTATACACGTTGAGGTATCCATGGTGACATCATATACTTGCCCGGGAGTCACATATATTATATGCATGTTGAGATATACAAGTGTGACAGCATACTTGCCCGGGAGTCACAGATATCCTATACGTGTTGAGGCATACATGTGTGACAGCATACGTGCCCGGGAGTCACAGATATTCTATACGTGTTGGCGCATACATGTGTGACAGCATATACTTGCCCGGGAATCACAGATATTCTATACGTGTTGAGGTATACATGTGTGACAGCATACTTGCCCGGGGGTCACAGATATTCTATACACGTTGAGGTATCCATGGTGACATCATATACTTGCCCGGGAGTCACATATATTATATGCATGTTGAGATATACAAGTGTGACAGCATACTTGCCCGGGAGTCACAGATATCCTATACGTGTTGAGGCATACATGTGTGACAGCATACGTGCCCGGGAGTCACAGATATCCTATACGTGTTGAGGCATACATGTGTGACAGCATACGTGCCCGGGAATCACAGATATTCTATACGTGTTGAGGTATACATGTGTGACAGCATACTTGCCCGGGGGTCACAGATATTCTATACACGTTGAGGCATACATGTGTGACAGCATACTTGCCCGGGAGTCACATATATTATATGCATGTTGAGATATACATGTGTGACAGCATACTTGCCCGGGAGTCACAGATATTCTATACACGTTGAGGCATACATGTGTGACAGCATAATTGCCCGGGAGTCACAGATATCCTATACTCGTTGAGGCATGCATGTATGACAGCATAATTTCCCGGGAGTCACAGATATTCTATACGTGTTGAGGCATACATGTGTGACAGCATACTTGCCCGGGAGTCACAGATATTATATACGTGTTGAAGCATACATGTGTGACAGCATACTTGCCCGGGAGTCACAGATATCCTATACGTGTTGAGGCATACATGTGTGACAGTGTAGTAACGTATCATAATAATATTAGCACTTAATGCTCCCTACGTCATTCGGATGTAAATGACTGGTCCCTATGAAATGCATCATGGGAAGTGTGTGTCACGGCGTTCCCGCCGAAGTTATGTATGCCTGGAATACGGAATAAACCGCTCGCTCCTTTCACGCTTGTGTCGTGTGATGTATGAAGGCCACGATACCACATTTTGGCGACGAGGATAATCGGAGAATGAGGAAGTAAAGTTTTGACATTCAGGTGTGAAAACGAAATCGTCAGGAAATCTTCCGGGAACCTGATCGACGGAACGGCAAGCGAGTAAGTTGAACAAAATGGCGGCATTTGGAAAAATTGAAGAATTCAATACCGATAGTGATGATTGGAACGAATATACCGAGAGACTCGATCATTATTTCGTTGCAAATAGCATAAGTGATGAAAACAAGAAACGTGCTATTCTTTTGAGTGTTGTAGGAAGTAAAGCATACAAACTGTTCAGAAATTTGACCATACCGTCCAAACCAGGCGATCTGTCATATGATAGACTGTTGAAGTTGATGAGGAACCATGTTAATCCAAAACCAAATGTCATGGTTGAGAGGAAAAGATTTAACATGAGGGACAGGCACCAAAATGAAAGTGTTTCATCGTATGTTGCTGAATTGAGACGTTTAGCGTCTACATGTGATTACACAGACATTGAAATACAACTGAGAGATAGACTGGTGTGTGGTATCAATAATGACCAAATGCAGAAGAGATTGTTCACAGAAAAGACCCTTGATTATAACAAAGCATATTCTCTCTGTTTGGGTATGGAAATGGCAGCAAAAGAGGTTCAGAGTATCAGAGATGAAACTCACCCTCCCAAAAGTGTCAACAAGACAACCATTCAAGGTCAAGGTCGATCTAAATGTGACAGATGTGGTGATCTATTTCACACAGGGACTCAGTGTTACCATAGGAACAGTGAGTGTCATAACTGTGGCAGGCGAGGCCATATTGCTAGAGTGTGCCATTCTTCACCAAACTACCCTTCATATCAGCGTGGACGTGGTCACAGAGGAGGTCGTAGAGGTCAACATGGTCAGCGAGGTCATCAAGGTCACCGTGGTCATTCCGGTCATCGCGGAAGAGGAAGAGGAAATCAAACTCATCACATTGAAGAAAATGAAGATACACAAGAAGTTGAGTATGAATTGTACAGGACTGACACTGAAAAGAGACCATCTTTGAGAGTTGAACCTTACATGATAGATGTGACTGTGAATGGAAAGAAGATTACATTAGAGCTTGACACAGGGGCAGCAACGACAGTGATAAATGAAGTCACTTATACATCAGTGTTTCAAGAAGAAGAGAGACCTGTTCTACGGGAACCCAAAGAAATTCTGAGAGGTTATATGCGAGAAAGAATTCCGATTCTTGGAACCACAGAAGTTGACGTCTGTTACGGCGGACAGAATGCAACATTACCTCTAACTGTAGTGGAAGGAGACAGAGAAAATCTTTTAGGCAGAGACTGGTTACAAGTGATAAAGATAGATTGGGGGAGGATCATGAATGTAAGAAATGAAGGCTTGAATGACATCATCAAGGCTCATGAAGAAGTGTTCCAGGAAGATTTGGGTGAATTAAAGGGACAGACCGTCCAGATACAGATTACTGACGACTCGCCCAGATTCTACAAACACAGGAATGTGGCGTATGCCCTTCGAGAGAAAGTGGAACATGAACTTGACAAATTAGAGAAACAAGGTGTCATAAAACCAGTGCAATTCTCTAAGTGGGCTGCACCAATTGTACCCGTTGTAAAGAACAATGGACAGGTGAGAATTTGTGGGGATTACAAATTAACTGTCAACAGAGTGGCTCAGGTAGACGTGTACCCAATTCCACGGATTGAAGATTTGTTTGCTTCTTTGTCAGGTGGTCAGAGTTTCACAAAACTTGACCTCAGCCAAGCGTATCAGCAGTTGACTTTAGATGAAGAATCAAAGGAACTCACAACTATAAACACTCACCGTGGACTCTACCAATATCAACGTTTACCGTTTGGGATATCTGCCGCTCCAGCAATTTTTCAACGAACCATCGAGTGTCTGTTGAAAGGAATCTCCCACGTCTGTGTTTACCTGGATGACATACTGGTAACCGGAGACACTGAAGACGAGCACCTGGACAACATCCGAGCTGTTCTCGAAAGATTGAAGAAAGCTGGACTGCGACTCAATAGTCAGAAATGCAAGTTTTTGGCAAAATCTGTGGAATATCTGGGTCATCGAATCGACAAAGAAGGATTGCATCCCTTGAATGAGAAGGTCGAAGCCGTCGTGTCAGCACCTGCACCAAGTAACGTCAGTGAACTGAAATCCTTCTTAGGCTTGGTACAATACTACCAACGTTTTCTCCCAAACCTGGCTACCACACTAGGCCCCCTGCATCATCTTTTACGAAAAGAAGTGACCTGGAAATGGGAACACAGAGAAGAAACTGCATTCAACAAAGTGAAAGATCACTTGTCATCGTGTAAGCTCCTCACACACTATGACCCGAAGAAGCAGCTACTCCTAGCCTGTGATGCCTCTCCGTACGGCATTGGAGCTGTACTTTCACACATCATGAAAGATGGAACTGAGCGACCTGTCGCATTTGCCTCTAGATCGTTGTCCGATGCCGAGAAGAACTACTCTCAACTGGACCGTGAAGCCCTGGCGATTATCTTTGGAACAAAGAAATTTCATCAGTATATCTATGGAAGAACGTTCACACTAATATCGGATCACAAACCACTAGAGAGCATCTTCAGTCCGGACAAAGCAATTTCACCAATGGCGTCTAGCAGAATTCAGCGTTGGGCCCTGACCTTATCAGCATACAGCTACACCATTGAATACAGAAAAGGAAGTATACTGGCAAACGCAGACTGCATGAGTCGTCTTCCCTTGTCAACGAGTGTGCGTGATCCACCGCTACCTGGAGACACAATACTGCTGTTAGAGAGTTTGGAGGCATCGCCAGTGAAGACACAGCAGATCAAGCAGTGGACAGACCGGGACAGCACACTATCTCGTGTCAGAACACTCCTACTGAGTGGTTGGTCAGATGACGTCACCTTAGGAGAAGAATTTCGTCCCTATGAGAAGAGAAGAGATGAACTAAGTGTACAATCTGGATGTATACTTTGGGGAAATCGTATCGTCGTGCCAACGAAAGGTCGACAGCGAGTGATGGACACACTCCACGAAGCTCACCCCGGCATTACACGCATGAAGTCCGTAGCACGCGGAATGGTATGGTGGCCAAATATGGATTTTGACTTGGAACAAAAAGTGAAAACATGTGAAATTTGTCAGCAGACTCGTCCGGTTCCACCTGAATCAACACTGCATCCATGGGAATGGCCAGAGAAACCCTGGAGTCGTCTACACCTAGACTATGCAGGCCCATTCCTTGGAGATGTTCCTGGTTTGCATAGATGCTCATTCTAAGTGGTTAGAAGTGTTTCCGCTGAACAGTTCTACATCATCTGTAACAATCGAATGTCTGAGACGGATGTTTGCTACTCACGGACTACCAGAGACTGTTGTCACAGATAATGGGACTTGCTTCACCAGTGAAGAGTTCACAGTCTTCATGAAGAAGAATGGTATCCAGCATATTTGCGTCGCACCTTACCATCCAGCGTCGAACGGTTTAGCAGAAAGAGCTGTTCAAACATTCAAGAATGGAGTAAAGAGAATGACCGAAGGAAGTATTGAGACAAGAGTCTCTCGATTCTTGTTCAAGTACAGAGTGACACCACAAGCCACGACCGGAGTCTCCCCAGCTGAGCTTCTGCTAGGTAGAAGACCCAGAACGCACCTTGACCTACTTCACCCTGATGTGAGTCGACGCTTGCAACAGATGCAAGAAAAACAGAAGATAAGCCATGATGCTCATGCCAAGTATCGTGATATTCGAGTCGGTGATCTTGTGTACGTGTTAAATTTTCGCCCTGGCGAAAAGTGGTTGCCTGGTATTGCAGTAGAGCAAACCGGTCCTGTGTCGTACAAAGTCCGCTTGACGGATGGTGTTATTGTACGTCGTCACCTTGACCATGTGAGGTTGAGATGTGAGATGAAGTGTGAGATGGAAAATGTGACGGAACCCGTAGTGGTGAAGTCTGATGTGCCAAATGTCACAGAGGTGATAACCCCTCTGGTGCCAAATCAATCTCAGTCTGTGGTGTTAGGTGATGATTCAATGTGTAGGCCTGAACCCAGTGTTTCACAGGCAATGTCGGGTCTGACACCTCGGGTGCCTACCTCTCAGGTTCCCAGATCTACTAGTCCTGGACTGTCAGTGTCTGAGGGTCTGCGTCGTTCTAGTCGTGTGACCAGAGCACCAGATAGACTGAACCTGAAGACTGATCTTGAAGATTTTGAACTCTAAAAGTTTCATGGCATGATAATAAGCAGATAAATGCTTTGAGAGTGACTTTTAAAGTTCTGTATTAATTGTTGACTACAGTATTCAAACCAAGGAATCAATAGTAAGGTTTCAAGTTCTACAGTTAAAATTGTTCATAACTGTTTTGCATAATTGATGTTATAATAATTGTTCCATTGAACATTTTCAGAGTTTTTAAACTAAGGATGTATGTGAATCTGAAGTAACAGTGTAACAATTATCTTTGCTACATTGGTACATATGTAGTGTGTAAAGTTAACATAAATTTCTATTTTATTAAATAACAAAAGATGATTGATTTAGCAGTATTGATCTTGCATAGTGTAAAGATTTGTTTTTATGTTGATAAAAAAATCTGGAGAGGAGAAGTGTAGTAACGTATCATAATAATATTAGCACTTAATGCTCCCTACGTCATTCGGATGTAAATGACTGGTCCCTATGAAATGCATCATGGGAAGTGTGTGTCACGGCGTTCCCGCCGAAGTTATGTATGCCTGGAATACGGAATAAACCGCTCGCTCCTTTCACGCTTGTGTCGTGTGATGTATGAAGGCCACGATACCACAGACAGCATACTTGCCCGGGAGTCAATTATATTATATGCATGTTGAGGCATACATGTGTGACAGCATACTTGCCCGGGAGTCACAGATATTCTATACACGTTGAGGCATACATGTGTGACAGCATACTTGCCCGGGAACCACAGATATTCTATACGTGTTTAGGCATACATGTGTGACAGTCACAGATATCATATCATACTCTCACAAAATATTTCTTTGTGATTAACTAATAAGAAATGAAGTTATTTGACACGTTTCAAACTCAAAGGTAATTTTTACTTTGAAATGTTCAACGCATACAGAATACCTGTGGTTACTTGACTCTGAAACAGCTGAACTATACAAATGCATCCCAAAAGTTTCGAACTCCAAAACTAATATGCGATTCATGATATATCGTAGCAACGTGAATAAAACGTTACCAATCTACATTGTATTTGGATCTAAGATATATCAAATGCATATCTCTCAACTTACCATATGAATTTGTGCAGGTCCCTGATTTGATTTGAAACTATATTCCTCTGTTCCATCATCAATCACGGAAATACGGAGTTGAACAAATCAACCTTATCTTATCTCCTATGTTATTTTCTTATGATGCAATTTGTCCTATTTCGTTATTAGATGATATTATATGAGTGTCTATGTCATACTATGTTCATGACACGAGTGCTTGAATATAGTTTTCACGAGCAAGAGCGAGGGATATACCGATATTCAGCTGCGAGGTCGTAAACATAGTTACTACTCGCCCGTGTAAGATACCGCAGTGTAATATTTATACAGCAATATTAAACTAGTGTAATACCGCCGCGTGTATGACGTCACAATAGTGAGCGGTTATGACGTCACAATTGGAGTAACGTCGTCACAATGGTATTGGACTTGCGGGAATCATAGTTTCAGAGCCATGCCGGCTATTTCGCTGGATTATATGTTGGCGAGAAATAAACAGAATACTAAACTCCCTTCTATCGAATACCATGTTTATTTAACTCGTGAATGATTTGGTATCAAACTCGCTTTCGCTCGTTTTATACATAATCATTAACTCGTTTAATAAAAATGGTATTAAATAGAAGGTCGTTTAGTATCCTCTATTATGAAGTTAGTTTAAATCTAGCAATATATTCAGCTCCTAAAAGATAATGAATAACGTGATTCTTGACGAACAACAGAACCAGTGGCTCTTTTGTTTCCACAAAAATATGTCTTAGCCCTTGGCTGCAGTATAAGAATTCTGCACAAAACGATTTTTAAAAATTACCTTTTTCTATATCTGGTCTTAAATATCAATATCTGGAGGAAAAGGCAGTGGATTTGTATTGGAGAGGGCGAGAAATGGACCTAGGAATGTTCACAAAGTGACAATGAAAACTGCCGTTATAGAGAAGGAAAAGATCACTATGGTAGGAACAGTTCTAAAGTTGTTAATAACCAAACTTCCAGACCGTATGCAACAGTCAGGGAAATGTCTTTCTTTGAATATTTAATAAAATATTCATGGTGAAAATTTCCTTTACATTCCTTTACACACTCAAAGAGACCGAAGAAACGCCTGGCATTGTATATGAGGTACTCATATACAGTTAATGTCTTATTGTGGTTGTTGGAAATAAAGGTGAGGTGATTTGGGGTTTAACGCCGTCGTCACTTTTATCACTGCTGTTCGTAGTATGGCAAGGAGAAAGCCCGCAACAACATATGGCTATGGATTGCGGCGAAATCTGCAAGCATCAGATGCAACTTGCGTACAATGGGTGGTACTACATGTACCTGAAATTCAATGTAGCAGTGAACCCGAACCTTACTGTGTGTAGGACAGTTCTCTACTGCAGACAAAGTTGATGTGTCCCTGGCGGAAAACAGGATAATGCACCGCGTGTGGTGTGCGTCAATTGTTCAAACGTAATTTTGGAAACTTATTTTCACCATACAAACAGATAACTTTGGGTTGATAGTGTTAAATAGGTCTCATAACTGCTGTGCATGTAAATGGGACGTGTAGTTTCGGTGTCTGTACATGTATAATGATGTTGCTCAATTATAATTAAAAACTTAGGGATTATTAGGGATGAATATGCAAGTTGAGTAAAATTATTTGAAATGAAATCAGCACATATCGCATGTTGGCACGTATTTCAGCCAAATAAAATTTTATGAAACACAATGGATGTATCTTTAACAAGATAATGCAGGACCTTTCAAGCGTTGTTTTATCTGTATGTTGCTTAGCGCCAAGCAAGGATGCAACAATTCTCATCTTTTAGCGTTTCGGCATTAATCAGCCAGGAGTCTTGGTGATGAGCGGACACACTACCGACTGAGCTGTGAGTACTACCTTTCACCTGCAATAAACTTTGCCAGTCGGAGTTCTTCATAGAATCGTGTTTTGTATGTCCACTCAAGTCGGTCCAATGGCTTTTTAGCCTCGTCGCTGATCGGTTCTAGTAAAAGGTCACCTGATATGACCTCTCAGGTGTTACATTTGATCTGATATGAACGAGATTAAAGATCTTGTACAAAGGCGGATCAAAGAATTTCGTAAAATGGGGACAACAATTTATTTTTGTATACATCTCCGATTTTTTAATATGTGTGAGCTACATTAACACCATTTTGTCGCACAATGAAAAGACCGGGATGTCGTTTAATCGTTAAATATTTTTTCTTTACATTTTTACACGTAAAAAGTGCGTTCCAAAAATTTTACCTTATGCACGATGGGTACAGGATTAATTTCTTTTACAGATTATAACAGGTGCACTCTCTGCACGGCATATGATGGCGGCAGCGCCACATGGAAAGTTGTTTGAGTGAATGAATGCAATTGGGTAAGTTTTTCTTTGGATTTTCTCAGTTAATATTGTGTGCGAAAATGTCACACAACATTTAGTTTATTTGAATAAATAGATATTTCTGTTAAGTATGCATCAGAACTTCTTCTAAAATATATCAAATTTGACTGATTATATTCCTAGAATCTGTTTATATTCTTTCATTCTTTCTGTTTCAGGGAAACATCACCATCAAGCAGATGGTTGATTCAAGTCCCGTACACATTCAAATAATATTTGTGTTCTGCCTGACATACGATAAGAACCTGTAAACATTTAACATTATTAAACCCTTATAAAATATATAAAATCAATCCCTGTCCTCTTGTCATATATTTTCAATTTGATTATTTGTTTGTCAATGGTACACAGCTTGAAACAGGCATGTGCAAAGGTTACATTCGGGACACTGGATGCATTTCTGTGTGGTCTTCTTACCACATTTAACATAATGATGTTAAAAGTTGATTTGAATTTGATTATGGGCACTGCCCGATTGTCAATCCTGATGTTATTGTGAGACTTCCAGCAGTCATATGCGTTAATATATGACAACCACCGGGGCAATAGGTGCTGGTATGGTGCATAAAATTGACAGTTGCAAGTTAAGACACCACATCTTGAATCCGACCCTATTGTTTGGCGCCAAGATTACCGAAATATGAAACCGTGTTCTAATCAAAGTGTACAGATTTTGTTTCTGTTCCATATTGATGTTGGCACTCTCCACAACATCTTAAAGAAGCATGTTCAGTGCTTCATTCACTGTCATTAATGTCGAAAAATTAGAGAGAGTTGAATTTGAAATGCATACAAATGCAAGTGTCCATATACCATATCCAAAACACCAGCCCAATCCGAGACAATTAACAAATAATGGTTAACTTGCCTCCATATCATCCCATTTTTGGGATGGTATTTCAGTTTGAAATGGAGTAAAGAACACATTTTAATTATGTCATAATCATCATAGTATCTTTAGCATGAAATATCTATACAATAAATTTAACTTTTAAAATCAAAATGTTGATTGAGAAAAATCAAGCTTCTAAAAATTGGCATGTGCACTGCCAGGCCACCGGAAGTGAATACCTCAACAACTGCTCATGTTATCCAGCTTCATTCACCTTCATTTTTGCATGTTCTACCTAATTGAATAATAAGAGAAAAGTGTAACGTTGAAGCACCCGTCCTGAAAAATGGGACGATATGCATATATGGGATATAGTAAAAAAATAGTAAGTATAAAGGTTTTTTTTATACTAAGGAAGATCCTTACGAAGTACCTGCATCTTTGTTCGAATCAAGTGGAGGGCTTAGTTACTTCTTACAATCAAAATACGTTGAAATACGTTTTTTTACAATGTTGGATCATTAGTATTAATTCCATAAGTATGTGTCAGTGTTATTATGTTATCTTCTACTGTTTTATATATAGTTTACGTTTTCACCTACAATGTCAATATATAATAATGTCAATACCCTTATTAAAAAGCATTGCTACAACTTTTACATTAGATGATCATTACATTACATGATCTTACATTAGTTGAGCACGGTGGTGTAGTGGTCAGCGTACTGGCCTCTCACGTCAAAGGCCTGGGTTCGAATCCAAGAGGAGACACCAACAATTTGTGACCTGCGTCTCATACTCTGTTCTGTCCCTGGGTACTTCATCCACATTGCACTCAGTCCACCTACCTGTAATTGGGTACCTGAAAAGTCCGTGTAAATGACTTCGTGTAGCGCTTTTGCCAGCTTTGAAAGTACAATTCCGTTAGGGTAATAATGTGAAGCGCTTTTGTCATGCATTCGTGTGTGGATAACTTAACGCAGTAAAAGTATCCATTAACTATTTTTATTATCTAGAATCCCCTTTCAATGGAAATATGAATATACTGTAGACAGATGATTGAGGATCTTCTTGTCAGATTCATAACTTTTTTCTTTTAAGTCAAACCTCTGCAATTCGTTGAAATCATTTTAATTTTCTTAATAGTTTTATTTGTTTAAAATTATGTTACAGGGTCTAGGAAAAATGTGATAAATAATATGACCTTGATGATTTGAACGTAAATTGGGTGTAATGGTGCATGAACAGGGAACAAGGTAAATAAGTTTAAGACAAAAGCAGTGTGAAATTTTTATTTTAGAAGAAAATATCAATGACAAAAGAAAAAAGAAGATAAAAGGAAGAACAAACAAAGAAGGAAAAGGAATATTTTTTAAAAAAACAAAGAAAATGTGGCATTCTCCTCTTTCTATCCCAAACTAGTCATCAATATTAAACTATTGAAACCAAATTTCATATATCCAACACCAAACGAAAAGGACAAAGATAACCCAAATTAATAAAATGAGAAAATAAATCCCTGCTGTTACTACTTGGGGCCTTGTAGGCTATTCATATAGAAACGCCTGTTTTGACTTGAACTTTGAAGTGAGGTGAGGTGAGGTGACTTATGGTTTAACGCCACTTTGAAGAGTATTTCACTTATATTGCGGCTGCTAGTTTCATGGCAGGGAGAAAGGCCGCCACGCCATGTGGCTTTCAATTGCGGTGAAACCTGCGAGCAACAGCTGGAACTAGCGAACCATGGGTGGTACTGCACTGAAATTCAGTATAGCATTGCACCCAAACCTTACTGTGTGTAGAACAGTTCTCTACTGCAGACAAAGTTGCCGTTCCCCTGACGGAATTCGAACAACAGACCTCTTGATCCGAAGCCGAACGCGCTAACCACTGCGCTATCCTGCCCTCGACTTGGACGTTGGCCAATTAATCAAAATGCAAAAGTGTGAACACAAGTCAATAATGTTAATGGATAATAATTTACTCGGTCACAGTCACAAATGAAACAACATTATTGCTCCTCCTTTCAGAGTATATGATATGACAATTACTGTATTAGCCAAAAAGCTTTTTTCTGCTTTTCTTCAGATATCAAGAATAATATATTGTCCTACCCTGGTTTTCATCAATTTTGAGCTGTATTTTACTCAAGGAATATCATAGTTTACCGAATTGGATATTGTGTACTCATCCATAGTGTATTTCAATGTATCAAGGTTTCCATATTCAGGATTAAAAACAGAGAATTATTAAACTTCTAATAGCCTCTCCCTCTTTCGTGATTAAAAGAGTTGGAGAATTTAGAGAAATGGTAGAGTTATCCGTTATATAACCTGGTAAAAATATCTATATCTAAGGTTTTGTCACAGACATCTTGTGGAACTATAAACAAAAATGGTTGACCGCCTGACATGGTTGTCTTTTCCACCAGGAATTATTATTATTATTATTATTATTATAGTTCTATTTAGTTTTCTTCAAATATCAAAGAGATTATATTCAAGAAAGTTCAATACATCGTCTCTAGCTTTTTGGTTATATACGTGTTTTTTAAATAATTTCCAACAGTGAATAAAGTGAATAAGTATATGACAAAGTAGCAAATTGGAAAGAAGTATTTTAAATGTTAAATCAAAACCATAAATGGAAATAGGAAGAACAAAAACAAAGAAGGAAATGGAATATAAAAACAAAGAAAAGGTGCCGTTCACTTCTGTTTAGTCCCCAAACTAGTCATTAATATTAAATGAATAAAACCAAATATTATTTATCCAACACCAAACAAAAACATCTCTTAAATAAACATTTTTGATCGTTTTGATGGTACCAGCAAGCACGTGCACTCAAATCAATGGAAAGAAACATTAGCAAATACAAAGTATTATGAGAGGGTACCAAACCTGACATAGTTCTCACAATCTATTTAGAAATAAATGGGATACTTGTCACACAACAATAAAGTTGATTTGGAGTGAATTAAAAAAAAGAGGAAATATAACATTGTTGATAAAGTTCAATATTAAAAGCGAATGAGACACATTATTGATGCTTGTAGGGATGGCTTATCCACTGATTAATGTTGACTTGTTGTGGTTGATGTGAGGCGATTGACATCAAGCTGGTAAAATTGATTTCGAGCTTGTAACGTTGATATCGAGCTGGCAACGTTGATATCGAGTTGGTAACGTGATATCGAGCTGGTAACATTGATATCAAGCTGGTAACGTGATATCGAGTTGGTAACATTGATATCGAGCTGGCAACGTTGATATCGAGCTGGTAACATTGATATCAAGCTGGTAACGTGATATCGAGCTGGTAACATTGATATCGAGCTTGTAACGTTGATATCGAGCTGGTAACATTGATATCGAGCTGGTAACGTGATATCGAGCTGGTAACGTGATATCGAGCTGGTAACGTGATATCGAGCTGGTAACGTGATATCGAGCTGGTAACGTGATATCGAGCTGGTAACGTGATATCGAGCTGGTAACGTGATATCGAGCTGGTAACGTGATATCGAGCTGGCAACGTTGATATCAAGCTGGTAACGTGATATCGAGTTGGTAACGTTGATATCGAGTTGGTAACGTGATATCGAGTTGGTAACGTGATATCGAGTTGGTAACGTTGATATCGAGCTGGTAACATTGATATCAAGCTGGTAACGTGATATCAAGCTGGTAACGTGATATCGAGCTGGTAACGTTGATATCGAGTTGGTAACATTGATATCGAGCCGGAAACTTGGTTGAGCTATTGAACTTGTAAAGCTGTCATCGTTGTGAAGCCATTTCAATGGAGCTGGTCGCTTCTTTAACCTGAAGGAGTAGTTGGTTTGTTTGTTAAGAAGAGTGCATGCATTTTGATATTTCCTGAACGAGAGGGTATGTCGGTAGCTAGCTATGAATGATATTCAAATTTCCAACATAGACTGGTGAATTGCAATCTACTCGGTTAGAAGGTGACGTCGTGAATCAAGCTTAACGTCACTATGATAAAGTGTTATTTTGTCCCAGGGCATCTATTTAAAATGTGAAACACGCTATACTTTGCCCTTCTAAGAAATTATTTTTAAAAGATACTGAATCGATGTGTGTTCTTAAGTTATTCTGCACTTGTTCTAGAATTAATTGACAAATGATAACAGCAACTAAAGAACCGGGCAAAGGAAGTATTCACCCCATTTTGTTTCAATTAATTCAATATTTGAAAGTAATCCCATGCATTTGAATATGGCACGATACACTAGTATTTATCTGCAGTAGGGTTTAGAAATTAAATTTACATCAACAAGACTCCTACCATGGTTTAAATTTTGTAAATCAATGCAGAATCATGTACATATATTAATTTTTCGCATAGAACACGTCTTATATGTCGATGAACAGTAGTGTATTTTTAAAGAAATTATTTTTAAAAAACAAAAAAAAACATATAGAAGTATTGCTTTCTGACTAAACACCTGCATTTTAGATTAGGGCATCGAAAACTTGAGATATTTGCAATTGAAAATGATACATCAATACATGATTAATGGTAAAATCAACAGAAGTGAGTACTTTCTTTTGCCTGGCTGTATACATGATATTATTTACACAAAAGACATTAAGAGAAGTAAAAATAAAACGTAATATGTGCATGCTTAGCACAAATCTGTTTTTCTGTACTACCTTGGCCGTCCATGGTTTTTAAACAAGGAGGATAACTCTTAATCAAGAAGACAAAATGTTAGGTTGGGATCAAACAACTATGTTCAAACGTTGATTTCAATTATTAAATACGATGGTATTGCCCTAGAAGATTATTAAGATTATTAAACAGATCCAATTTTTGTTGAAAAATAAATAACTAACTGTTTTGACCAATAATAGTAAAACGAGTTTGTCATATGTATATTGTTTCTAATTTTGTTGAAGATAAACATGTAAATCCACTACAGCACAAGTCATATTTGTATAAATATGTTCATCATAAGTACAGCATCCTTGCCTAGTATATTATATTGTGTCTTTCCATGGCATAATATGTTTACGAGAGGATACGTCGATATATAGTTTGATGTTCTTCTAATATTCGACAGAGGTTTGTTACCTGTCGTTGCTGGGCATCACCTGCCATATCTAGATTAGGAGGTGACGTAATGAAATGTACGTGATGTTACTTTGATGTTATTTTGTCCCTGGGCTGAACTTGAAATTATATAAAATAATAATGATTGCCATCGTAGGTAATTAATACCTAGTTCCTACTGTGATATAATTGAAATCATTACAGTGTCTATGCACAAAACATTATATACGCACAATTGCATTTAAATAATTGAGGAGGTGATTTTAGTAAAATAAACAAATATCAAGTACCATGTTTATAGGATACCTGTTTAATTGAACATTCATGAATATCTGGGGCCTAAAATTTCGGTTCACGATCTTGAAAAAAGGTGAGACGACTCTTAATCACTGTTATACAGGCATGCACAATCATAGGCTAAGAAAAAACACCTACATATATAAAATATACAAAGTTACAATATATTACATCACTTGAGATTCCGACTTCACAGCAATCGTTTCTAACATATCAGGGAAATCAAGACACCAACGAAATCTCAAGACCTATTTATCTCTGAAAATAACTTAGTAGCTTTGTCATGAGATTACGTTTTTAAAGTTTGATCCTGCCAGATTCCGTGATGTGTTGTCGTAAGATACATAATTTAAGATTATTGTTTTTTCTGGATATGAATTTTTCAACAATATAAATGTATTTTGAACTTTTGAAGTAATTATTCATTTTTGGAAATACTTTCTATAAAGAACATGTATAAATGTATCTCTTAGCAGATAATAAAATATGAAGTAGTGGGTTAATGCTAAAGATCCCAAACCAAACCATGATTTTTGTTCTCAATTAGTTAGTGCTAATGGAACTGGTTTATTGTCTATTGTGTAGCCTACTGTTGATAAGGAAATACTTTTAAAATCAATAATTCACTTACCAACTCGAAACCTCCAGGTGGCTTTGTGCTTTTGAGACATAATGTTCAGATAGTTTATCTCAAACTTATCTTCACTCGTGTATCTTAGAAATACTTTGTTATCATTTGTCTCGTCCATCCCTTCCCCGATTTGAATAGAGCCCTTGTTATCCCACTTAATGAAGAAGGAGGTGAAGTTCTGACAATTGGTAGTTGTCCTGACCACATGCTGGTTGAACCGCGGACATCTCATACAGCTGTCTTTGATCCCGTTCATACGTCTCTTCTTGCCTGTCGCAAGCATGATGAGGAAATATTTCCCTTTTTTGTCGCCGAGGGCTGGTGTTTCCGAGAGAAAAATATAAGCATTGCCACACGCCTTCACCTCAAATATTATCTTGTGGAACCTAGCCACAGGCACTCCAAGGTCGTTCATCAGTTTTAGCTTAACTTTACCTTCAGTTTTCCACTCCACGATACGACCTGAAGAGAGATACTCAGGTTCAACATGGAAACACTCATCTTTAAGTAATGGCTAAAGGGGAGTCGACCTAGACTTTGTTGATCTGAAGATGTTACTCGTGTTGAACCAAACATATAAGATTAGTTCTATACTGTCTTTAAAGGGCATACAACATACAACTGTTTTTTACCTAGAAACAATAAACTAAAACTGTTTTGCCCAAGACAAATACGATACAAAATTGTTTCATATTTATATTCTTAGACTCCTGAAAACGATCTTGAAAAAAGGAAATATCACTCATAATCACTAAATAGACACAGACGAAGTGTTCAGCTGAGATCCAAAAAATAAATAAAACGTGGTTCAACACAAAAATAAAGTTCATTACTTTAGATCAATTGAGATCGTAACAATGTGAAGGAAGTATATTTTGTTTATTTAAGAAATGAAAGACAATATTTATTGCCCTCGTTAGTAATTTTCAAAAGGATAGTGAACAAGTTATTTTAAAGAAAAATGCACTAGTTCCTAATGTTAATTGAGAAATGATAACAACGACCAGAGAACACTATTTATACAAAATATACATTGACAACAGTAAGCTTGAAATTATTTTTAAAGTAACATATAAATGCTCACCGGAGACCTGTTTTACTGTACCATTGTGACCACCGGGAAGCTTAGACTCCTGAAAACGATCTTGAAAAAAAAGAAATATCACTCATAATCACTAAATAAACCCAGACGCAGTGTTCAGCTGAGATCCAACAATTAAAAAAACCTGGTTCAACACAGAAATAAAGTTCATTACTTTAGATCAATTGAGATCGTGACTAACGAAACACCAATAACGAATTAGTTCACAAACAGCATGACCAGATGATATTGTCTACACAGAATACATTGAATATAGTAAAATTAAAACCGTAAGTAACATTTAAATGCTTACCAGCTGAGGCCTTGAAATTAGAATCACGTAATTCATGGAGAGGAAATGTGAGGATGATATTAAACAACTCTATTCCAACATAGTTAAATACATTATATCACTTGAGATCCCCATTTCAAACCAATCACGCTATGAAACACATTTGGGCAATCAGCACTCCAATGACATCTCCAGAATACTTAAAAATGTATCTCTGACACTAAGTGAGAGCTTTTGTCATTGGCTGGTTATATCATACCTGACCCTTGCAGCTAAATAGATGTATGTGTACTATATAAGTATATATAAGTATTATATAGACATTTGAGACGAGTATCAACCATGTATTTCAGATAGATTATCTATTGTATTTGCATGATATAAACTACACAACCATTTTGGACCACGAAACGAAACAATAAAACTGATTTGACTAAAATATAATACAATACAACCGTTTCTCACATATGTTTAGTGTTTACTTGGTTCTCATTATAAGTGTACAAGTCTTGCCTAGTTTACTATGCCAATGTCAAACTATGTTTACAGCACAAGGGCATACATTTTGGTATCTCCAAAGTGAGATGGAATATCGATAGCCAGCTATGAATGTTATTCAAATTTCCAACCGACGGCAGTTATCTGTAGTCTGTGGGAATAACCTGCCCTTTCCGCGTAAAGGGGGTGATGTCATGAAATATACTTGACGTCAATATGATAAAGTGATAGTTTGTCCTAGAGATGATAGCAATATTAACTTCCCACACACGTAATTGTTAAAAGAATATTGAACCGTTTTTTTTTTAAACTAAAAGATTGACGTGTTCCTCACATTATATAATTAACTGACATATGATAACAACGACCAGATAATATGAATTAGGTAAAATACAATGACAATAATAAAATGAAAAATATTCGTAATATTTAAAGCTTACCGGTGGTGACCTGTTTTATTGTACCATTGTATCAATCTTGGGCCACGAACTTAGATTCATGATCTTGAAAAAGGGAGATCACTCTAAATCACTTAATAGCCGCACACAGAATGTTAGGATTAGATTGAACGATAACATGCAAACGTTAAAATACCAAATCATCCACTCGATTCATAAACATGTTATCAAACGTGACATCGTTTAGTATTCTATATTTATTTATTTTGAAACACATGTAATAGACTCCCCGTCTCCATTTCTGAGTTAGGATAGTAAGGATATTTATTCGCCCTTATCTCTACACTAAGACGATGACTAGGAATACTGAATTCCCAAAAATTCACATACACCAACCAAGATCCAGGTGTCATCATCACTATGTACTCTTCGTGATTAGTTTAGTATATAAACTTTGTGTTTCAATTAGTTATTTATTTGTTTCATTGCTCCCATTTAACAATACACATAACATAAAGAGATACAGTGGTTTCATCAAATTAAAGTGACATCGACATCAAATTGTAGAAAATCAACATAGCATAATATTTATCACATAAAACAAATAAGGGATTAAATATTGGGAATAAGTGATGCCATTTGATTTAAAATAAGTGAAGATTAGTATTTCTTCTGGATATGAATTTTTCAACATTGTAAATGTATTTTGAAATTTTAAAATTTTGAAGTCATTATTCATATTTTGAAATACTTTCTGTAAAGTACATGTATAAATGTATCTCTTAGCAGATAATAAAATAGAAGTAGTGGGTTATTGCTAAAGATCCTAAACCAAACCATGATTTGTGTTATCAATTAGTTAGTGCTAATGGAACTGGTTTATTGTCTATTTTGTAGCTTACTGTTGATAAGGAAATACTTTTAAAATCAATAATACACTTACCAACTCGAAACCTCCAGGAGGCTTTGTGCTTTTGAGACATAATGTACAGGTAGTTTATCTCAAACTTATCTTCACTCGTGTATCTTAGAAATACTTTGTTATCGTTCGTCTCGTCCATCCCTTCCCCGACTTGAATAGAGCCCTTGTTATCCCACTTCATGAAGAAGGAGGTGAAGTTCTGACAATTGGTAGTTGTCCTGACCACATGCTGGTTGAACCGCGGACATCTCATACAGCTGTCTTTGATCCCGTCCATTCGTCTCTTCTTGCCTGTCGCAAGCATGATAAAGAAATATTTCCCTTTTTTGTCGCTGAGGGTTGGTGTTTCCGAGAGAAAAATATAAGCGTTGCCACACGCCTTTACCTCAAATATTATCTTGTGGAACCCAGCCAAAGGTACCCCGAGGTCGTTCATCAGTTTTAGCTTATGTTTACCGTCAGTTTTCCACTCCACGATACGGCCTGAAGAGAGAGAGGTCATCAGAGTCGACATTGGAATGAAAGATGTTGGGCATTGGCTAAAGGGAAAGCGGATCTCTACTTCATTGACCTGATGAGGTTACCCGTTTTCAAATTTTCCAATAAGTTCTATACTGTCTTTATGGGGCATAAAACTATACAACTGTCTCTGTCCAAGAAACAATACAATAAAACAGTATGACCAAGACATAATTCAACACAACCTGTACTGATGTGTATAATTGTATATAACTTCGTTTGAAGATTAATTAAGTATGGCATAGCTCTCTACATGTCTTTCAAAATAAGTATAGCAACATTGTCTGGGAAAATATGCCCAAGTCAAACTAAGTTTACAGTTAGAGTGTATATATTATTTTGGAATCTTCTGAGCTATAAGGAAAATTGATAGCTATGAATGTTATTCCAATTTCCAACAGAAGCTGGTTCCATATCCGTCAGGGAGAATCTCTTGCCATCCCTTTGTTGAGGTGGTGATGTCATGGTTTATTTTTGACGTCACTATGATACATTTAAATGTGACCTTGGGTGTTGATTTAAAATAGGACAGACAGACAGACAGATGTCATTCAATAGAGAGGCCTTAGGCCAATAATACAGGCATATAACATTGATAGAACAGTTTGTGCAGCAATTCATTGTAGCTCTAAATCCTGCAGTTAATAAGTTTCTGGACATGGTAAAGGTATAAACCAACACTGTATATAATTTCATCCTTCTTATTTTGCAACAGATCGACAATCGAATGCTTGAATTATGGTGCTTTAGTAAATTTTTGGAGATGTTTAGCTCTAAGATTATCATAAGTTTTACAGATAAATAATACATGAAATTATTTTTTTTATTTTGTGACATACATGTATGTATAATTCTACACCAACTTTTAATCACTCTTGGCATGTACACATGCTGCAATGGGAGTATTCAACATTCACCAAGAACCATACCATTTAATGTAGTTTGTTTTACCCTTAAATGTTGTTTACACAATTTTATTTGCACCGTTTCTATTAGTTTGGAATGACGTGTTCTCATATTTCAGGCCCATAGCAAAGAATAGGCTCAATCATTGAATCAAAGATATTAAATAAATCAGTGCAGTTAATGTAACCAATTTCCCTCTGAAAACAATAACAATACATAATAGCTTTACAAGCCTTGGATGCAAGACATGTCTGAGCTTTACTCCAGATTAGCTTTCGGGTGAACATTAACCCTACATACCTATTGAAAGAAACCGTTTCAAGAGGAGAACAATTATACAACTATTTTAGGAAAGACAATATTATTGCCCTCGTAGGTTATCAATAAAAAAAATAGAGCCATGAGCTCCGTAGCTCATAGGGACTGCATTGATTCATTATGTAAGGTTGAATATCTAAGTTATCTCAAATATTACATTGTAAACAAACAAACATAAATATATTTTTTAATATACAATTAAGAATCACCTTTGACAAGAAGTCTCTACAAAAACATTACAGCTTTCGAGAGCTTTAACTACTTGATAAGATGAAAATAGGTTTATAGGTCATGATCCCTGTGACCCACATTTGGGTCATAGCTGCACATAATCTAAAATTGAGAATACCAATTTACAAGGGAGTCTGTGCACAACAGTTCAGCTTTCTAGACATTTGGGTACTGGAGAAGAGAAAGACAATCCAGCTTTAAGGTTGTGACCCCAAATAAGGTCACAGATTTACCCAATCTACATTGCATAATACCCAATGCCCAAGAAGCCTGCACATAAAATCCTAGTTCTCTCAAGTCATTGGCTGTTGAGAAGAAGTAAAAAAAGTGAAAAGTTGACATGCCATACCATTAGCCCATTGGTCATATCAGGCTTGATGAGCTAAATTATAGTTAAAACTAAATACTGCAATAGCTCGACATGTGATACAGGTAATTGAAAAACAACAGTCAGTTGATAAAATAAATAAATTGACAATAGAAAAATTAGAAATAGTAAGTAATATTTAAAGCTTACCGTTGACCTGTTTTACTGTACCCTCGTGACTATCTGGGGCCTTTAACTTAGGTTCATGATCTTGAAAAAAATATATCACTCTTAATCAAAGACGTTTACAAAACTGTAAAGCTGAGATCAAGCAACTATATTTAAAGAGATTATTGTTCAATACATTACATCAATTGAAATCTCCTCCTTAGACCTACATGTATCAAATGAATATATCAAAACAGTCAGAATCCCAATGATAGAAAAACTGAGTTGCAAGTAATCCCATAATCTAAATCTAAGAGTTTTTGTCATTGGCTGGTTATGTCACACTCGACATTCGAAAGTTTCCTAGATGTGTTGTCGTAATATAAACGATATATCAACATTCAAAAGGAGATATACATGAAGAAGACCCACAGTATTATATATTTGGAGACAGAAAAACAATAGTTACTTAGTTGTGCAAGTGAGGGTATTTATTCCGTGCTTAACTGTACACAAAGAAGAGGACTACTTACACACATTCTGAACTCTTCAGTGTCTATGGAAGTGATTACTTAGGACTTAATATCTCCTAATTGAGGTGTGTGTGTATATATATATATATTTGGAATTTTACATAACTGATAAATCTATGAAGGCTTCATGTGGATCTCTTTCCTGAGATAAATTTAACAATAAAGAACATGAAAAGTACTGATTTTCTACACTGAATCAACAATCACAATTTGTCAGATATAAGCTGATCAAACCTAAAAACTGCAAAATGATTAACTCCTAGTTAGATTATGATAAGTCATTATAAAGAGATGATAAGTCATAAGGAAAGTCATTCCTCCCTTAGCTTCACATCAAGAAGAGGAATAGGAATACTGACTTACCACACATTCACACATGCACATCCACACCCACACCAAGGACCATGAGTCATCATCACAATGTATTCGTCCTAATTAATGTAATAAATAAACTTTTTACTCGCCCGTGTAAAAAACTACAGTGTAGTATTTATACGGCAATATTAAACTAGTGTAATAGCGCCGCAGGTATGACGTCATAATTGTTTGCAGTTATGACGTCACAATGGGAGTTACGTCGTCACAATGGTGAGTGAGTTATTGTTTAACGCCGCTTCGGCAGTATTGCAGCCATTAGCGGCGATGTCACAATGGTATCGGACCTGCGGGAATAATACTTTCAGAGCCATGTCAGCTGTTTCTCTGGATTATAGGTGGGCAAGTAATAAACGGAATGCTAAACTTCCTTCTATTTAATACCAGTTTATTAAACTCGTGAATGATTTTGTATGAAACTCACTTTCACTCGTTTTATACAAAATCATTAACTCGTTTAATAAAGATGGTATTAAATAGAAGTTCATTTAGTATCCTCTATTTGTGTTTCTACTCAACAGCGCTAATTGACCTTGGAACTGCATTGCCTGATATTATCTATATGTTTTATTTTGAAGCCTGCTACTGATACGGAAATACTTTTAAAAATCAAATAATACACTTACCAACTCGAAACCTCCAGGTTGCTTTGTGATTTTGAGACATAATGTTCAGATAGTTTACCTCGAACTTATCTTCACTCGTGGATCTTAGAAATACTTTGTTATCATTTGTCTCGTCCATCCCTTCCCCGATTTGAATAGAACCCTTGTCGTCCCACTTAATGAAGAAGGAGGTGAAGTTCTGACAATTGGTAGTTTTCCTGACCACATGCTGGTTGAACCCCGAACATTTCATACAGCTGTCTTTGATCCTGTTCATACGTCTCCTCTTGCCTTTTGCAAGCATGATTAAGAAAAATTTCCCCGTTTCGTCGCTGATTTCAGCAGTTTCCGAGAGAAAAAGATAAGCGTTGCCACACGCCTTCACCTCAAATTTTATCTTGTGCAAACCGGCCACAGGCACTCCGAGGTCGTTCATCCGTTTTAGATTTAATGTACCATCAGTTTTCCACTCCACGATACGGCCTGAAGAGAGAGAGGTCATCAGAGTCAACAATGGAATGAAACATGTTTGCAATGGCCATGGCTAGGACACCCAGCAGCCACCTGACTCCGACCATGCGTGCCTAACGACGGTACAGATGTCTCATGACATGTGGGGAAGGACATCGCCCAATGTGAACTCTGTAGTGTAGGTGTTGAACACCATGAACTGTGCACCTATGACGTTGTGTAAGCAACACGGGGCTCGAGATGATCATGTTGTTGGAACAGCATCCCATGAACTGTAAATAGTATACTGTGAACACTTCAATTGTAAACTGACTGTTATGTATACTATGTATTGATATTTGCTGTTGTGTATTGTATACACACGAATTTGTGTTGTGTTGATTGTTTTGTTGGAAACAGTACCAAATTTTAACAGTGTCAAACAGAACATATTTCTGCTGGATGAAGTTGATTTTGAATGTCTGTGATGAGGATTTATCCCGTAAATGGATATTACAAATTTAATTAATTAGAGTATACTTAATCTTTCAAACACACAAGGGGTGCTGATAAGGCTTTTCAAAAGGGATTTTCTGAAACATAATGTTTTGTAAGGTAAAAGTTTATGAACTATACATATATTGTTTGTACAAGATGTCGGCTTAATATACCTACTTTGACTAATGTTTGTTGACGTATTATTACTTTAGGACGTCATAATACAAAGAAAAAGCGTTTTTGTTTTTAAATTTGAAATTTAGACACGATGAACCTCTAAGTATTCGTATGTTTGATAACACAAACAGATTTAAAGTGAATGAAGTATCCAACTGCCTGCCAAAGTCTGTGAATAAAGTAGTCGTGTGCCAATTTTTAAAAATGTACTTTTACCTTATCTCTAACTTATCTTGAACCATGAATTAGTTTACTTAAAATATTGAACTTCAGATCATTATACATAACGGATACATCTATGAAGGCTTCACATGGATATCTTTCCTGAGATAAAGAAAATTTAAAATGCTGATTTTCAAAACTGAAGTTGAATCAACAATCACAATTTTCCAGAAATAATTAGGAGATACTCAGTCCTTATTAAAAGACAATACGTTCTAATTAGGTGATATTAATTCCTAATTAGGAGATATTATGTTCTAATTAGGAAATATTATGTGCAAATGATGAGAAATTAACTACCAATTAGGATATAGTATGTCCCAATTAGGATATGTTATGTCCTAATTAGGAGATACTAAGTACTTATTAGAAATTAACATTTTAAATTTGGTTTTTGTTTCATTCGACCCTAATATACTTCAATGAGTGGCTCTTGAACGAGAAGGAAATACTTAATTGAGAAATGTGATGACAGATGACAGATGTTCTCATTTATGCCAAGGATATTGATAATACTAAGGCAAAGTTAAAATTATTAAATAACATTCAAATGCTTACCTGCTTCGATCATGGAGAGAATAAACGAACCAATCACCAAAACTGCAAGAGGACGATATACATCCCTTGGCGTCATCCTGAAAAAATCTGAAGTTGTTGACAATATTGATATTATTTTTTGTCACTGTGTGCAATTGGTGACAACCATTGTAATCTTCGCTTTCGCTTTCTTCTTCATTGGAAATGTTGCTTAAAGGTATCTTAAAAGATAATTCGCGATATTTCAGCGGTCTTTTTCAAACATGCAATTCTGAATATATGCCCTCTACAGACGAAGTTCTGTGATTCATGAAAAAGGGAACATTTGTTTTATCTGAACTTTCAGGTGTTGTAATTATTATATCTATAAAATTTCATTTTACTGAGAAATGATGAATTAGAAATTTGGAACATGTTTTGAATTACAAAACTTCCTGCAGGTGCGTGTTTGACGTCCTGATAGAAATGTCAACTGTTCAGTCTAATTTTTCTATCAAGTGCATGACAAGATAATGAATACATGTGTTATTACATGCATGGTCACATGGTTGTTTTTTACAGTCGTACCATTCACCTGACATTGTTGACATTTGAAATGTTTGTATATTTCAACTTTTTAAGACCATATTTACATTAAAACTTTAAGAAACATGGCGAAGTTACATGTGTTGGAACTGTCTTGTTTTCCAATGTTGATGAATATTTGACGTTGATATATATATATAACATATGAAATTCTTCAAAGGCACACCTTCACTATCCTTGACCCTGAGAATGACCCGACAGTCCTCTTAGATCACATCAACAACCAGCACGCACGCATCCAATTCACCATGGAGACAGAAGAGCAACACAAGCTGCCCTTCCTCGACGTATCTCTAGACAACTCATCAAACAAGATAACTACCTCTGTCTACAGAAAACCAACTCACACCGACCAGTACATCAATTATCTATCCAACCACCATCCGCAAATAAAACGAGCCATAGTTTCCACCCTTACCAGACGCGTCAAGGCTATCTGCAACCAAGCTCAGCTTCATGGCGAACTAGATCACCTGAGAAGAACGTTCATCACCCTGAACGGCTATCCTAAACAACTTGTAGACAAGACCATGGCCGCCACCCTACACCAGACAAACGATCGCCCACCCAAACCAGAGCCAGCTCCCATCCGCATCAACATCCCCTAACAAGGCCAGATCTGTCACCACATCAGCAGGCTTCTCAGGAAAACCGCCAGTATAGACGTGACATTTTATTCGGACAAAACCTTAAAAACCATCCTGAGAGCTAATGGAAGAGGTGGCAACAGTCAGGGGCAACACAATCCTAGAGGATGTGTGTATAAGATTGATTGTGGTTGTGGCAGTAGCTACATTGGAGAAACCTGTCGGCCTTTCAACATCAGACTAAAAGAACACAAAACATCAGTAGAGAAATCCGACCTCAAATCAGCCCTTTCAGAACACATAGTCAACAACCCAAACCACTCAATCAACTGGCAACACACAGAAATTCTGGCTTCCAACATCAGTGATTGGCGGAAAGGAAACTCCAAGAATCAATCTGCTTGAGACGATTAAGCCCTGAGATTAACAGGGATCAAGGAGTTTATCTCCCTACCGCCTGGTCCGCCACCAATCAATCATAGACTCTTATCTGCTGACCTCTCTGCTGTATAAACATTTCGGTTTCAGTACATATCCACTCATTGTATATTCTCTGTTATCCCATCTAACCTAATTACTTCTGTATCTGCTTGAACATAATTAGTTGCTTCTCTGGCTTCCTGTTCACCTACTTATATGTAATGTACCAACCACCATGTTCAGTATCCACCTGAAGAAGGGGCAAGAAGTAGCCCAGAATTGAAACATCGTGTGAAACAAATAAAGAAGTTGTTATCCATAATATTTGTCTCTTATATATAACATATGTTTTATCCTTTTATTGGAACCATATGTGTTTCTTTTAATTAGGTTGATGCGATTTTTCAAACATCTCACACATAAGAAAATGCACAAAATATCCACTGTTACACATCACCACGAAATTTAAATATACTATTCGGGTTCATGACAATCTCTCGTTTTCTACAAGAAAATCTCAGCATCAAATGTAAAGAATGCAATTCCAAGTATGGCTGAATAAATAATTATTGACAAAGTAATTCGGGTTTGAATACGAACTGTTGTATAGAGCCATTTACACTGTAAGCAATGGGGCTTTATATATTAAACTAAATAAGTTCAAGTTCTAAACGTAATGGAGAAGAAGATGAACATCTAAAGTCTTAAGGTCATGACATCCGTGGCCCATATTTAAAGGCCACTGGGTCACCAAATCTACAATTATGAAAACACATTGGCTTAATGCGTCTATTCACAAATGTTCAGCTTTGTAGACCTTTTTATCCTGGAGAGGAGGATGAAAGGTCGTGACACCTATTTGGGGCACAAGTTCACCATATCAATTATTTGGAAACCTTTTTGATCAAGATGCCTATACACACCATTCAGCTTTCTACATTGTTTAGTCCTGCGGAGGAAGATGAAAATAGGTTTACGTCGTGACCCCTGTGACCCACAATACAAATCTACAATTCAGAATCCCCTTTGGCCAAGGTGCCTGTTCACAACACTTTAAATTTCTTAACCTTTTGGTACTGGCGAAGAAGATGAAATTAGTTTGTTGTAGATCGTGACCCCTGTTTGGGGTCACAAGGTCACAAAACCTATAATTCAGAATCATTTTTGGTCAAGGTGCCTATACACAGCATTTAAGCTTTCTAGACCTTTAAGTATTGGGGAAGGATAAACACAATGTGTTTTAGGTCGTGACCCCTGTGATATTAAATACAAATCTACAATTTACAATCATCTTTGGTGCCGCTACACAACATTTTAGGTTTCTAAACCTTTTGTTACGGGAGAAGAAGATGAAAATAGGTTTGTTTAGGTCGTGACCCCTGTGATCACTATGTCAGGTCACAGGGTCACCGAATCTATAATTGAGAATATCCTCTTTGACCAAGGAGTCTGTACATAACATTTCAGCAATCTAGATCTTTCGGTACTGGATAAGACCAAAATAGTTTATTGGGTCATGACCCCTGTGACCTCACTTGGTGTCACATGGTCACCAATCTTCAATTGAGAATGCCAATTGGCCATGGAGCCTGTACACAAAATTTCAGCTATCTAGAGTCAGCGGATTGATGGCCAGGCGCCGGCTGGACGCTGGATGCCATGCCATGTCATGGCTGACGAGCTGCAAATATTACATAAATTACGAATTTATTAGATGAGTTCGCAAAAAACATTATTCCGAAAAAAATGTTATTTAAAATAAACATGTTGATTACTAAAAAGAGAAAAAATTTAAATGAGTGACAGCAATGTGATGTAAATGTTACAATTTTACAAATCTAATGCTTTCTGTGAGAACCTGGACACATCCAGTGGGCTAAAGGTCAAACTGCATGCTTGTTTATTTTTCAAGTTACAAATTGTATTATTTATATTTTCGACCTACCTTCTAGCACCTGGGAATCCAGTTACTTATCAATTTGTCATTTCTTACAAGTGCTAAATAGTTTATACACCATTTCTATTGGCCACCCTGTAACTACTAAATTATTAATTTCTTATAAGCGAGAAAGATTTCATACACTATACATCTTGGCAATCCTGTAACTACTACATTATTAATTTCTTCCAAGCGAGAAAGAGTTCATACACTATATATCTTGACCATCCTGAAACTACTAAATTATTAATTTCTTACAAGTGGGAAAGATTTCATACACTATATATCTTGGCCATCCTGTAACTACTAAATTATCAATTTCTTCCAAGCGATAAGGAGTTCATACACTATATATCCTGACCATCCTGTAACTACTAAATTATTGATTTCTTCCAAGCGAGAAAGCGTTCATACACTATATATCTTGACCATCTTGTAACTACTAAATTATTAATTCTTCCAAGCGAAAAAAGCGTTCATACACTATATTTCTTGACCATCCTGTAACTACTAAATTATTTATTTCTTACAAGTAAGAAAGATTTCATACACTATATAACTTGGCCATCCTGTAACTATTTAATGATGAATTTCTTCAATGGAGAAAGATTTCATACAGTAGATATGTTGGCCAACCTGTAACTATTAAAATAATAATTTCTTCCAAGCGATAAGGAGTTCATACACTATATATCTTGGCAATCCTGTGGCTACTAAATTATTAATTTTTTTCAAGCGAGAAAAAGTTCATACACCATATATTTTGGCCATCCTGTAACTATTAAATTATTAATTTATTCCAAGCGAGAAAGATTTCATACACTATATATCTTGGCCATCCTCTAACTACTAATGTATTATTTTCTTTCATGCAAGAAAGACTTTATGCATATTTTCCCTCGGACATCCTGTTGGTTGTAAATTTACAAACGATATTAATTTTAGACACTTTTAGACAGTATCACTTTGTTGATATTTCAAATACCACTCGATACCTTTAATTCTTATATTGCTTATAAGTCACCTACCTGCTACCCACGGCCCGTGTGATCGCTTGTCAGTGAGACTCGTTCTCTTAACCGTGAGAACGCTGCGATAAAGTATGGTCCTCCACTTCCTTAATAGTTTCTGTCAAACCACCGATACAACATTAAAAACTCTTACACTCCACCTGATTAGTTACTTGTCATTATTTCACCGAAAGTACAATTCTTTCTGGGTGCATGTATGTACACAGAACAAAAGGTGGTGGAATCCGGTTTCCGGATCCATCCGGATTCTCCCAAAAATTGGCAGGTCCCAGAGAATCCGGGAGAATCCGGAAGAATCCGGAAGGATCCATCAAGCGGATTCCACCACTTTTTGTCCTGTGGTACGGCCAATGAACAGCGTTTGAGCTGGATATTAAGCCTTAAAATGGCAATGTCAATGAATTAACATTCGATGGTTTGGTATAGAGGCTTTATACTTGAGAAAATTATTTAGGGATATATGTACATTTTAAAATTATTAACAATATCTTATGTCTTCATTAACACACTGATTATGTATCAATCATAAACATGTCAATATTCTAAACGTTTTATTGTCCAGTACATGGTTAATAAAAGTGTGTAGATAACCATTCCAGATCATATATGGGAAGTTCTTATTCCACGTGTTAAAGGAGCTGTAGCAAGCAGTTCTTACTAAACTTTCAGAAAAAAGTAAATAAGTATTACCAATAGCTAAATGATACTCCTGAATAAATAAAAAAAAGTTGTATAAAAATAATGTCTATGGTTCGATTAAGCCATGCAAGTCCATTTCCCATCGAGGGGCCCTTTTAACCTGTTTACATTAAAATGGCCGCTCGAAGGTAGTTCAAATGAGATGACTGATGTAGCAATACCAAAACATTGGAGAGTTTTAAATATGGTACAATGATGGAATGTCCTACCATCTTGCTGTTCGAATTTCCAAACTACCCACGTGACCTACAAATCTACATATTTTCGAAACTCTCTTAGCTCTAAGATAGTCGTAAGTGTCTTTCATTAACATTGACTTACAACTATCTTTGCACGACGACATCTTCGAAAATATGGGCCCTGAACTCTTCCAATCAACTGTGTGAGAAACGCAAAAAAGACAAAAGCAACCACGTTATACCATTAATTTTGAAATATCATTCGAATCATTATTAAGAAAAATACTTGAATGTTTGAATTATCAGTTACTGAATTAGTTATTCAAAGAATTGGAAACTCGAGATTTCACATAAACACAAAACAGATTTTGTAAACAACGACTTCATTACAATTCAGAATGCCAAAATGTATAACTCAAATTGTAATGAAATCGACCACAGTTGTAATAACTCTCTGTTAATTGAAATGTATGAGGTTTTAAGAAATGATAAATAATATGTGTGTAATGTAAAACATATTGTGTTAAAATTGTCAGTTTCTGTCGGCATTATTACGTTTGAGGGCAAGAATGACCTTATGTCATCAATTAGTATCTTTATGGGCGAGGACTGTCGAGGAAGTCGGAAATGCAACCTCTGTTGAAAGACTGTTGGTAGATATTATTGTGTATGTCGTGGTGTACTGATTAATTTCCATTATATATGTAAGCGGAAATAGTGAAAATCTGGCAATAGAGCTACTGTCCAGGCAATAATGTAGTGCCTAGGCAATACCCTTGTTGCCGAAAGTTCGCAGGCATTAGCGCTACTGCCTGCAAAATAAAGCCTTGTGTTTCCTTATTGCAAGCGGCATTAGTGTTAATGCGGATTTTTTATTACATCTCCCCAATCATGATGTAAACATGAACCCATCCAAATCAGTGTCATGCATTAATGCCTCTTTTGACAAATTTAATAATGATCAACTATGTTCTGTTGCATGAACATGACTTTAGGTCATCGGTAAGGAAGCAAGTGCAATGCTAATATTGAGACCAGTTTTTGTATGAGTGCTGTGGCTCTGCCTAAAGTGTCTTCGTATATATGTTAAATCCTCCAATGCTCCAAATAAATTGCATCATTTATTGCAATGGGCTATCCACATGTCTATAATGTAATTGTATATGTTAACTCATTTCAGTATTCATTGCCTGTTCTTTTAATTGTTTTCATTGAGACACAGGTGATAGGATATAACATGATATAGATTCAACCGCAAATGAAACGTCACTACATTTTCAACAGTCACCAGTTTTCTAAAGGTGGGTGAGGTGAGTTGGGTGAGTTGGGTTAGTTGGGATTATAATTGTTAGAGTTTTATTTGGACGATTTTCGTACTGAAATAAAGTATTCTCACAAACATTCAATAAGTAATACCGATGGCTAAACAATACTCATAAATCATTAAAAAGAGTTATTAAACGAATGTACCTCGTGTGTGCATAGCAGAGAGGTTTAAGCTTTGATATGTACATGTATATTCACGCTTGTGAGTTCCTGGTTGTATAACCGTAACCGAGTTAATACATTAATAAACAGTGTTGGTCGCTTCGTATTCGCTTGTTTTGACTTTCTGTCTAACCAGTTATTTAGTTATTCATTATACTGGCCTGATGAATCTTAGTTTCACCTCGGCTAGGTTCTAGAGCCCCGTGACAAGAAACAATTTCTCCTTTGTCATTAACTAAAGATATTGTTTCCCAAGGTAATTGCAACTCGAGACAAATATTATTACAATTTGCCATTTTTATTACATTTTAGGACTATACTGTAACAATATTACAATAACCTCTCGTGACAGCCTCTTGTTGACATTTTTTTAATTGGCCTTCACCTGTCACAAAGGGACCTGGCTGACATACGTTGATGGCGTTCACCAAATGCCATAGAAGACCGTCATCTCTGGTGTTCAGGAATATGCCACATTATTTTTTTTCTGTGTATTATTATACGTTGCACAGTTCTTTTGCTTACAGAAAAGTGATTATCTATAATGTCATTTGTGATCACCGTCAACGCCATTTCGAATACCTGATTTCGAATTGCTTTTTGTAGGGCTAGACATTGTTTGTTAATTACAAATGTCACTTTTTCTTGTTGTGTTGTGATGAACAGTGTCACGATTACCTGTAGTGATTTGCTGATACGGATTCAGTGCATGTGTGTTTCAAAAGGTTCCATGTGAACACGTCATCATCCTAATTCACAAGATTTGTTGTAAGAGATAAGTCCCGGTGGTTTAAGACTTTCATACGGATTATCGTTTTTGTGAGCAAACAGCCAAAATACTGTTTTTGTCTTGGGGTAACAACAATGTCCATGAGTATATTTCTTAACATTTAAACATTGCAATTTAAAGTATTAATGTATGATTGGTTCATTTAATTGCATTGGAAATTACACGAACTAAAAGATGCAAAATTATGATAAATGTGCAGATTGTATATGGAACTCCACTCACAATAGTGCCGCATCACTCATGTAGCATCACTAACAAAACTAACAACTATTCTTAGAATATTAGAATTAATAAAACTGTCAACCAAACTGTGAATATTGTGCCTCATCTGAGCAATTAAAGAGGCAGTTCTGTTGTTGATCCTTTGTCATATTGCTTTCTTTGCAAAACCTTAATTGAAAAACCCTTTATTATCGTTAATTTCATATTTGTTTTCAAAGTAATATAAAACATGTTTTGATGGGATATTTACAAAGTAACACATACTGTATCACTTAACTCATCAACAATGGCGTGTTGTTCTGGGCAAAGCCCTTCACACCCGTAGAGCCGATCAATTGCTTCATTTCCCGTTGTTTTTATTTTTGAAAGAATATGCGTTTGCCTTTATCAAACTTTCAAATATAAAGTCTTAACAACATTACCTTCAGCTGTATGTTTCAGATGGATTGTGCAATAAACATGTATTAATACTGAATATGACTAAACAGGAATTTCCTCTCGAATTTAGTTTCCATAGAAAATACCCAATAGAACCCTCTCTTTATTTTATTTATTCATATATGTCATAAGTCAAAAGGCCATTGGCCCATATGGCAAACATTTGCAAAACATTCAGCATTAGGTATACAGTAACAATATACAGCACAAAAACAAAACAGACAGAACAAAGTTGATTAAACATACAGATGTGATTTGTAAGTAACAATGTAAAAAATTAAGTACATACACGCTGGTGCAAGCACGTCCGAACACATACACACACACACCTACATGTACACACAAGGACATACATAAACACATTTCCATACATGTTTCACACACATCCATATTATTACACACGCATACATACATAACTACATACATAATACATAACTACATACATAATACATACATACATACATACATACCTGTGTAGTTGTCAGTTTCGTGTTTTGTGTCTGTATATCAGTTACATGACCTAGTTTAGTCCAATCAGAAGGGAGCATATCGCCATGTGTCTGAGACAATTCACATTTGACCTCCCTGCACTTACATCCCAAGAAGACGTGACCATCTTATGAAGTGATACCCAAATATGACTACTGGATATTGATGGACCCAGGGAGATCATATGCAATACCTTTGATGCAATTTATTACGTTAGGGAATGTATTCAACATTCATCACAGGACAAAAATGGTTGAATCCATTTTCCATCCTTCCGGATTCTCCCAAATGTTGCCGGATCCTGAAGAATCCGGAAGGATCCGGCAAGCGGATTCCACCGCTTTTTGTCCTGTGCATATTTATGTCATGATATTTTAAATTATATATTCTTCATTATTTTCACGTTACCCCTTCACAGACTTTAATATTTATAGAATAACATGTTTAAGAATAATTCAAAGTTAGTTTTTCCAGAATAACTAAACTGAAAAATGTATTTTAGCCAAATCTGGTTGTAACATATATGTAATAGAATACTCAAATACCTAACATACATCATATACGAAAACACTTTTATTTTTGTATGACAGAATCCGAAATTCGACCAGACCTTATGTCAGTTACATCTACCTATTGTGTTCAACCTGAAAACACTGGCTACTTGTAGGTTAATATATACTGTATGTAATATGTCAGATTAAATGTTGTTTGTATTTCTGTTACCGGCAACGTGTGGCCATTGCTTACGAAACTCTTTGTCAACATATGCATTCTGTCAAACAGCTGAGCTTTATCAAGCATTATATCTAGAATGAAATATGGTTTTAAGTAAATGTTAAAAATTTACTTACGTGCTGGGACCAGCACTTGCATAAGTACTGTGCACCGAGGGGCAAATGAAACGAACCAAAATGTCAAATACAAACTATTTCTGCGGAATAAACTCGATTGTAATGTATGTGATGAGGATATATCTCTTAAATAAATATTATACAAAATTTCATTCATTAGCATATAATCCCTTTTATTTTATATCTGTTCACACACACATGGGTTGCTGGAATGGATATTTCAAAGGGGTTTTCTGGAAATAATGTTTGGTATTTAACCTTTAGCCTGCTGGATTGTTTTCAGGTTTTTACAGAGAGCATCAGATTTATAAAATTGTAACAATTACGTCACGTGGGTACCCTCAATTTAAAGTTATTACTCTCCGTTGTATTTATACAATTTCGACGTAATTTGTAACAATTGGCTTTCTTCAATGAACAATGCATTTACTTCTGTGTCAAACATTTGTAAAATAATGCATCAATTGTAATAAAATTTACACAAAAGGTTAAAATATCTGTTCACTTCTGTGTTCCAAATATAAGTATATGACATTATATTTTTTATATATTTCAACGTCAATCATTCATCGATATCGAGAAACAAGACAGTCAACAAACACTTGTTGCTCGCCATTACAGATTACAGATAACATATTACAGATTTGTTCAAATAAAAAATATTATAATCTAAAACCAAAGTTAGAACACCTTTTTCCAATTGTCAGTGAAGATATGGTACATATGGTCTTGAAAAGTTGAAAACTACAATCAAAATTTCGGTCGGGTAGTGTTGTTGTATGTGTCAACAATGTCACATGATGAGCTCGACTGTAAAAACTTGATCATGTAACCAACATGTTTCGTTTGTCACTACACTGTAAATTCGCCCATTCAAACACTAGTTGCTCACACATATTGTTTGAAATGTATTTGTTTGTCATTCTTGTTAATTTCATGGATGTGCAGTCATTGAATTTATATCAGACCAAAATATTGTGTGACGAAGCCGACACGACACAGTGGCATCCATTTACAATGAATTCGAACTGACATGTCTATCTATGCTTTCCTTTGAAAACGGGTATAATTTCTATCAAATTCCAAATGAAATCTTTAAAATAATGAACATGAATATTTTAGCAAGTGTATTCATACCAATTTTTTACGTAGACGAGACTAATTTAATTTATGTTTCAGTTAGATAGGGTTACTGCTATGTTTCACGGCTGCTTTTCAACTTGTGAAATCGCAGATCGGAAAGTCAGTCCATGTCATGTCAAACACATTTCGTACTTTGAATGTAAACTCATACATGATAATATTTTGTGATAATGGTAGGATATGACATTTATTTTTCATATATGTATAAATTATAATCAAAATGCAAATTTACTCACAGTGATTTTAATGGTGCAAACGTCCTTATATACGGGGGCTGAGTGAACGTATGTAAATCTATTGGGTCATGAACAGAGACTCTACGAACTAGTGAAATAATTATTACAACCACATTATTTAGTTTGTGATCGATTTATATAAACCTACATCGTGTTTAGTGTCATATTGTTTATTTATAAAAACTTAAGACACCTATCGTTAGATCGACGACCATTTCTAATAGATACAGCTAGCGCCGGCTTGGCATTCTGATTGAGTCGCGTAACACGAGAAATAGAAATAAGTTTTCCATGGGGTGACTTGAACAAATGACTGATATGGCACTGCTGTGACGACAAGTTGATTATATTGTTTAATTTGGAAACAAGACTTGACGAACTATGTACAGATACATTTTTATTTATTTGTGGAAGATTTTGAGATTCTAAAATGTGTAATTGAATACTTTGTTTATTTTCACGGATTTTACAAAAAGTATTCAATTGATGTTTTTATTTGCCGACATTTCCGCAAATGTCTGATTATTTACAAAAAATAACAGAAATAAATTCAATGTTCAAATTTGTATATAAGCTAGATGAGGATATTCTGAACGTAATGAGGTAAAGGTTATGCATTTTGCATGTACTTACTTTAGAATGGAAACCCTTTGAATCGAACGGGTAACATTTTGATTCTGACGTCAAACACGCACCTGCAGGCAGTGTTGTGATTGAAAATACGTTCTATATTTGTGATTCATCATTTTTCAATTAAATAAAAGTGTCTATACATCATGTGAAAGCCCATTGGTTTCTGTTTTTTGAAAATGTTAACTTCGTCACACACTTTTTTATTATGCATGTCAAAGGGTCAAACGTCAATGACGTATCAATATGTCAACTCACCTTGGGCTTGATATCAAGCCTGCAGCAGGAAGTATCTTAAGGATGTCGGCATAATATACCTTTTAAGAGTTACATAATGTTGACGTATTATTATTGTAGAACGTCATAAAACAAGCCAAAACGCCCTTTTGATTCTCCTCTAGTCTCGTCTAATTTAGGAGTTTGGTGAAGCTAGCATGTCTAGTTTGGGAGAAATGACTTCCCTACAGAGTCACTGTTTTGGTTATGTTTCGATGGAAACCGCCAAAAATACAATTCAGTCAAGCCCTCAATAGACACACAAAGAGATCATTGCTAACATGTGTAGCAAGTTTGGTAAAGCTAGCATTTTAAGTTTGAAAATATGCTCATGTCAGTACTATAGGTAAAAGTATTTGTTCCGATATGGCAGATATTTGCTGGGGTCAGTACATTATATAAAAGTATTTGTTTTGAAATGACAGATATTTGCTGGGGTCAGTACAATTTATTAAAGTATTTGTTCAGAAATGGAAGATATTTGTTGGGGTAGGTACATTATGTAAAAGTATTTGTTTGGAAATGAGAGAGTTTTGCTGGGGTCAGTACTAAAAGTTAAAGTATTTGTTCAGAAATAACATATTTTTTTGGTGTTAGGACATTATGTAAAAGTATTTGTTCAGAAATGGTAGATATTTGCTGGGGTCAGTACTATAAGTTAAAGTATTTGTTCAGAAATGACAGATTTGTTTGGTGTCAGTACATTATGTAAAAGTATTTGTTTGGAAATGACAGATATTTGCAGGGGTTAGTACAATATGTAAACGTATTTGTTCAGAAATGACAGTTATTTGCTTGGGTCAGTACTATACGTAAAAGTATTTGTTCAGAAATGACAGATTTTAGTTGAGGTCAGTACATTATGTAAAAGTATTTGTTTGGAAATGACAGATATCGGGTGGTGTCAGTACGTTATGTAAAAGTATTTGTTTTGAAATGACAGATATTTGCTTGGGTCAGTAAAATATATTAAAGTATTTGTTCAGGAATGGCAGATATTTGCTGGGGTCAGTACAATATGTAAAAGTATTTGTTTGGAAATGACAGATATTGGGTGGTGTCAGTACAATATGTAAACGTATTTGTTCAGAAATGACAGACATTTGCAGGGGTCAGTGCTATACGTAAAAGTATTTGTTCAGAAATGACAGATTTTGGTTGTGGTCAGTACATTATGTAAAAGTATTTGTTTGGAAATGACAGATATTTGCTGGGGTCAGTACTATATGTAAAAGTATTTGTTCTGATATGGCATATATTTGCTTGGGTCAGTACATTATGTAAAAGTATTTGTTCAGGAATGGCAGATATTTGCTGGGGTCAGTACTATATGTTAAAGTATTTGTTCAGAAATGACAGATTTGTTTTGGTGTCAGTACATTATGTAAAAGTATTTGTTCAGAAACGACAGATTTTAGTTGGGGTCAGTACATTATGTAAAATAATTTGTTCAGAAATGACAGATTTTAGTTGGGATCAGTACATTATGTAAAAGTATTTGTTTAGAAATGACATATATTTGCTTGGGTCAGTACTATATGTAAAAGTATTTGTTCAGAAATGACAGATTTTAGTTGGGGTCAGTACATTATGTAAAAGTATTTGTTTGGAAATGACAGATTTTAGTTGGGGTCAGTACTATATGTAAAAGTATTTGTTTGGAAATGACAGATTTTAGTTGAGGTCAGTACATTATGTAAAAGTATTTGTTTGGAAATGACAGATATTTGCTGGGGTCAGTACTATATGTAAAAGTATTTGTTCTGATATGGCATATATTTGCTTGGGTCAGTAACATTATTTGTTTTGAAATGACAGATTTTTGCTGGGGTCAGTAACATTATTTGTTTTGAAATGACAGATTTTTTTTGGGTCAGTACAATTTATTAAAGTATTTGTTCAGAAATGGAAGATATTTGTTGGGGTAAGTACATTATGTAAAAGTATTTGTTTGGAAATGGGAGTGTTTTGCTTTGGTCAGTACACTATATTAAAGTATTTGTTCAGAAATGGTAGATATTTGCTGGGGTCAGTACTAAAAGTTTAAGTATTTGTTCAGAAATGACAGATTGTTTTGGTGTCAGTACATTATGTAAAAGTATTTGTTTGGAAATGACAGATATTGGGTGGTGTCAGTACGTTATGTAAAAGTATTTGTTCTGATATGACAGATATTTGCTGGGGTCAGTACAACATGTAAACGTATTTGTTCAGAAATGACCGATTTTTTTGGTGTCAGTACATTATATAAAAGTATTTGTTTGGAAATGACATATATTGGGTGGTGTCAGTACGTTAGGTAAACGTATTTGTTCTGATATTGCAGATATTTGCTGTGGTCAGTGCAACATGTAAACGTATTTGTTCAGAAATGACAGATATTTGCTGGGGTCAGACTTGGCAGATATTAATTGGGGTCAATACACTATGTAAAAGTATTTGTTCGGAAATGACAGATTTTAGTTGGGGTCAGTACTATATGTAAAAGTTTTTGTTCTGATATGGCAGATATTTGTTGGGGTCAGTACTAAAATTTATATGTAAAAGTTTTTGTTCTGATATGGCAGATATTTGTTGGGGTCAGCACAATATGTACAAGTGTTTGTTTTGATATGATACTAAATGTACATCTTTATGCTCTGATATGCTGGTCTCTATAATGTAAGCCCAGGACAAGATCAGGTACAGTTGATAGAGGTGATGGGTATTTCTTGCACTGTTCCATACCGAATGCGTACTCAAGGCGCTACTAAGAAGAAAGTGTAAGTTCGTTCAATAATTAGCTCCTAAAGTAATATTATCCTAATGTATACAGTAACTTGAATTTGGTTTAATGTTGCGGTATGTATAGTTGCATTGGATCAACATATATGAATGTCTAAACCATGATAACCATTTCTAAGCTTAATAATAAAAATACATTTTAAAGAGATTGCTTTTATCACGAGTCATTTCATTGTCAAAATTAATCATATTTATAATCAAAATACAGCTTTGATAACATTGGTTCAATCCTTCAACTGTATAGATACACCATCACTCAAGCTTAACAATATTTACAACCCTTAGTATACAAAGGTTGCTAATAATTTTAAGCCATTTGTTTGGTTTTTAAAAAGATTTAAGCACTCTAAAGGCGCTGTAGCACACCCTTCTTACTGATATAAAGTGCTCTTACAAAAAGGTAAATAAGTGTTTCCACTTTATATGGATACAGCCTTTCGGGTCGTGTAATGAGATGTTTACCCTCTAACATAACAATATATTCCATAAACTATAATGATAAATGACGCATTTGAGCAAAATTAATATGCAAAAAAGGAGAGCATTTAAGACATTAAATGTATGTGTATGTGTATATGAACAATCACATATCGGGATTGCGATCCGGAGAAGAGATAACCTTTGTGAGGTGAGGTGAGGTGAGGTGAGCTGGGGTTTAACGCCGCTTTCAAGAGTGTTTCACTTATATCACGGCTGCTAGTATTATGGCAGGGAGAAAGCCCGCAACGCCATTTGGCTATGCATTGCGGTCAAACCTGCGAGCATCGGCTGGAACTAGCGAACCATACGTTGAAATTCAGTGTAGCATTGCACCCAAACCTTACTGCGTGTAGAACAGTTCTCTACTGCAGACAAAGTTGCATGGGGGGATTCGAAACTCGGACCTCTTGATCCGAAGCCGAACGCTAACCACTGCGCTATCCCGGACCTTGATAACCTTTGTAATGATACTGGCTTTGTAGTACAGATGACAATTATATACCTTCGTATGTAACTGAAACTTAAACTTCTTATTCAAAACATCTTCCTTTCCGATAATTTAATTATGAATTCTACAGCTATATTGCATCTAGAAGGCCCTTAAGATTATCTTTTTTCAGCAACTTTTCTAAATGTGGGCCTCAAATGAAGATCGTGGTTTGTTTGAGTTCTAAAATTTATGAATGCATTCATGGATAAAATACGATTGTACTTTATTTACGAACTATGCATTGATCCTTTCATGAGCCATGTACGGGGTTGATTCTCGACCGCGTGATACAGAAATAGTTTAAACTAAACATTACTCTCTTTTATTTTAGCTATTCCGAAACCGGTAATACAAACATTCAAAATAGTAATCATAAATATGATCAATACAGACACAAAGTTCAGCGCTTCAACAACGTTGTCACTTTGCACAGTTTCATCCTCGAAATCTTCCAATTGCTCTTTCTGTAAGTCGTGGCTGACCCTATTATTATGTCGAGATTCTCTCTCCCATATAACCAAGATGAGCAGAGCAAACACAAGCTGTCCACAAAGCGAGGCGCATACGCATGCGAGCAGGAAGTGATAGAATGCAATCACTTCCGGTGTGTACTCGAGCAGAACCTTGAGCTGAGATATATTGGCAGCAAACAGCGCGAGGTCGATGAGACACTGGGCCACTCGCTTCCGGTTGCTGTACTCGTTAATCCTCGTCAGCTTCCGGAACTGTTCAGAATAAAATGACATATATTTATGAACTGATATATTGGAGAAGTTATCAACTTCATTGGTGTTTTATTGTTAAGTTGTAATGTTGTTTAGCTCTTGTGGTTCACCCAACTGTTTTGATAACAGGTTCATAGGTCATAAATAATGAAATTCTGACTAAGCAATTACTCTGGTATAATGTAACTTTGAAATATGAAGTTGATTAATGAAGAAATTTCATTGAAAATGGACTTTCATTAAAACAGAGTTTTGGCAACTTCGAAGTGAAATGTCGTTAAAACAAAATTTGGAAAGTAAAATATATATTGATTTTTTAGAAAATGGCTTTAATGGAGAAAATGGCTTTTATTATATAAGTACTTTGATGAAACGATGACTTTCATTAAAATTTCTAAATTGAGAAAAAAGAAATGTTGATTAGAAATTACTTTGATGAAAAATATTACTATGCGAAATATGGGTTATTCATAATCAACTTCTCCTATCAAGATAATTTAGATATATGTTTTCGAAATTGAAATTTCATCAATGTCATCTTTTTATACGACAAAAATAAGACAGACAGACGGACAGACAGAACGCATGCATATCCCCCTCCCATTCTCACTTGGTTGCAGGGAATAATGAATATCCGTTTAACTGAAAATGTTTATTTTAAAATAACAATTTGACTTTAAACACTTTGTAATGAGGAAATGAAAAATGAATTAAAGAAGACAAAATATTCAGAAGTGCTTTTTAAAAAATTGTGATTTCGAAACCAGCATTACAATCAAATAGGACTTATAGGGTCATTTTTAATTATCGTAATTGTCTGTTTTTTATGATATGTAACCTATTTGTAATTACAGTTAATTTGAGGAATATCAAATAGGTTTATGAGAACTATAAGAAGCCAGATGATTTTGTTGTTTGTGTATAACAGTTAACTCCTTGCGTTTTAGGAGTAGTGTTTCCCTTAAATATGATGGCTGGAAGAAAGTAACTTTAAGGAAACATTCACCATTGAAATCGGGAAATGAATGCGAATGAAAATTGATAAATTGGGAAAAATTATTGGAAATGTTGCTCAACCGAAAAGTAAACGTATCGTTGTTGAGTTCTGTCGCGGTTTTAATTATGTGAATCTATTTCGTTTTGACGTCACTTTGCGTTTTCGACTTTTCACGTTGGAAATTTTACGCCGCAAAATTCAAGTATCCCCATCTCATTCCCTATGCTTCAGAGACTGAGAATACAGTATCTATACCTGAGTCCGGTGAAGAGCGAGGTCTGGTTCATCTCGGGTGGGCGTGTCCACTCTCTTCCGGTTGGGGTCGTCCAAGCCATCTGAGTCATCACTGCTGATAGAGAGAATATCTGTCACTGGCGTCAGAGTCGGCTCTTAACTACAATAGCATCACGGAGTTTCATTTCATCGCCTGTGACAGTGTCGGACTCCAACCCCTTAGAAAAAGTCCCCCTTTATATTATGTGAACTACGCATTCATGCTGATATTTTTAAGTATCCCTCATGTAAAAATCTAGTTTATGATACTTGATAATTACTCAACCTTCATCCTTGTGAGTCTACTTCTCTGAGCATACAATTCTAGACTGAATAAGGTGTTACATGTGTACTTTATAGAAGGCTCTTACTCTTACTTTCCCGCTACCTCTTCCTTTAAACAAATTTAGATTTTCACACAGTAAGTTTAAACTTTCTTTCTTAAGTGTTACTTATTATTTTATTAATTAGTTCTACTCTAGTAGTATATTCAATAAATCAGTAAAACACGACGATTCGGAATTTATGTTCACTCCTTCATCAAGTGGAATGTCTACACAATATAGACGTTCTTGTCAAGAAACTCCTGTTTCCCTTTTGTAATAAGGTAGTGCCACCATAGATGATATACAATACATAGAAAACAAAAATTGAAAGGACAATTGCTTGCTCGTTATTCATTCATTCATTCATTCATTCATTCATTCATTTATTTATTTATTTATTTATTTATTTATTTAAAAAAAAAATTTCAATCAGGATAAGTATTTTATTACAGTGAATTTCAGTCACTTGATACATGTTACAGTGTTCCGACATTACCAATAACCATTACACTAAATAAGTAACACGAAACATACATGGGAAAACGATTCAAGCGATGTAATGCATTCAGTACACCTCTCTTTCGGTATGACGTATGTTACATGTAGGTATGTATACACATGTACATGTATGATGGGCCGGTGGCCCCTTTACCTGAATAAACCATCATCACCTGTAGGTATGTAGTTATTTAATGATGAAATTGATACAATCATGAATGGTAAAATACAAGCATATTATTTGACGAGCTTGTAATGCGTTCGGGTATTATTCGACGTTAATATAACAACTGTTATGTCTGTAATCAACTGACGCTGAACATGATACACTCATGAATGTAGGAATCAAGCATTTACTTAAGTATTTGTTTACGCAATGTATGACACATGTAAGGTTTGTAATTATTTTACTCTGAAATTAGTACTATCGATCATAAATATCAACTTACAGGTATTTTCTAACGTATTATTTGACGTGCTTATAATGTACCAAAGAGTATGATGATAAAATTAGTTACTTAATCAACAAACTTACTTGCCAAAAAATATTCTTTACACAAGACAGGACAATTCATCCATTACTGAACATGTTGGACAGGACACTTCTAGTCATCATTTACTGAACATGTTAGACAGAAAACTCAGGACACTTCAAGTAATCAATTAGGTAACATGTGAGACAGGAAACTTCTAGTTATCATTTTCTGTACATATTAGAAAGGACACTTCAAGTAATCAATTACTGAATCTAGTTCCATAGCCTAATCCATGAAACAATAGTCAATCATTGTATCGATAAACGTAATCACGTGACATTAATCACGTACGTTTGACGGTTATTTGGATCATTATCGTCATATACGATATGATGATTGTTTTATTTCATCGTCTGACACATTTCCTTGAAATGCCGTAAATTAAGCAACTATATAATTTTTGAAAGAAAATTTGTTAAATGTTCAACAAAGCGGAATTGAGATACAATGAGACCTCGTTAAACCCGACCCTGTTTATCCGGACATCCGCACTGGAGTATTTCAAATCTCCTCTATGCATGGCTATGCAAATGGTGATTCACTTAACCGCATGTCTTGCTATCTGGACGATTTTCAACTGTAACCAAATCGTGCGGATAAAGAGGGTCCGTCTGTAACTATATGGGCAATGTCTATTTTCATGATGTGAGACGTTTCCACAGATTCAAGTGTCATTGTGAATACCAACTTACCCATCGAGCATCTCAATGGATGGTGTGCGACTCCGTGCACTGTTAACTGCGATATCTGAAGATCCCATCTCTAGGCTGGACTAGACTTTAGCCGGGTCGAGGTGAAGTGGAGTACTTGAATGACGAGCGTTCACTTCCAATCTCTCATAACGATCAACCACTACGGCCAGTTTTATACTAATCAAAACCACTTTCTGATTCCTTTTCGTGGAAATCCGGACGGATGGCATGTCTTATTCATCGTATGTGTGTATAATAGGGAAGTCCAGTTTCTAATAAAAATTGTCGTCTCGGTTTTCCATTATAAAGGGAAGATTTTGTAGAAAAACGTTTTCCCCGTCAAAAGTACATATTCTGAACTGGTCAAGTATCATACACAACTAGAAAACAACTGGTTACCTTATTTAATAAATCAACGAGTCAAACATATTCATAATACTGTTCTTGAGAGATTACTGGCATTATGCTGTTTAATATGATAGTTATTCCACATTTCAAACTAATTTACCCAGTTCATATGAACACCTTCACTAAAATAAACATATGTCCATACTTTGGATAATTTACTTACGGCTACTTGTAAACGCATTTGCATAGTTGAATAGCATACACTCTAGGAATGAATGCAATATGTGATTATATTCCTAATTAATGTTGTCCCTATGAATATAATTATAATGTTCTCATGTGAACGAAGATTGACATTTATTCCTTGGATTATGAGTTCATTTTAGCATACGCTATCGATATTTGGAAATAAAGCCACAATCCGGGATCAGTTCCTGGTGTCTAACTCGATGTGTGACCATGAAGTATCATAGCCTTAGAGGCACTGTAGCACGATTTTCCTACTGAAATAAAGTGCTGTCACACACAGGTTAATAAGCGTTACCAATGGCTACATAATAGTCCTGAATCAATAAAAACAATGAGACGCTTACTTCTGTAAAGCACAAACAGATGGACGCCATGTTCATTACTTTTTCGTACGTAAAATTACTCAGTATAGGTGTAAAGATGTGGGGAATCATATGCCCTAGAACAAATTATAACTTTGTCGTGATGATGTGACGTCATAAACAGTGTTATGACGACACTCTTCATCTATGACGTTGCGTTTTAAATGCGTCAATGACGGGTACCAATTCTGTGACTAAAACTAGTACATTTTAGCGTATAAACATTGATGTACATACTGTTGTATTAATTGAAAATTACAATATTGTCTTTTAATAGTATGATTACGACACCAGTGCCTGAATATTACAATAATTTCAAGCGATATTCAGGCATAAGCACTCATATACTATCCTGTATATATAAGAACATACATGTTGGGTTCATGTAATTGGGACTTACGTAATGTACATGTAGCCACACATTTGTTCGTCTTTATCCTGAATATTTGATTATTCTTCGTCAGATTTTGTCACGAGATGCACCTAGTGCAGATATTACATGAAAACATGCGATTTATATCACAGTGGAGGTCATGTGTGCTTAAATGTACAAGATAACCGGAAATCACATGAAAGTGTCATGTACTTGACAATACCACAATATCACGTTTGACGTATTTCAAGTACTCAGTGATTTGCATCATACAGGAGTAAATATGGAAAGGGCATTATCTAGGGATCTAAAGCAGTTTGGTTTAAAACTTCAAAATAAATATTGAAATATAACACTGACACAAAAATCAAGTATCTGAGCCGTAAATATCGTAAATATATCCAGAGATGTCAAACGCTTCTCTACAAAGCTGAAATGAAGCAAAAAGCTGAAATTCTGTTTCCTGAAAGAGGCACGAACTGATTGTAAGTCATGTTCCACTTCCTGTGCTTAGCTATTTAAAAAAAATCAATTCAATCAGTTAAACATTTATTCTTTATTGTTTGCTTTAGTAATATTTTACCAACCATGTATCAAGTAACATTTAATATCCAAATATAAACAACCACAAAAAGTAACCTTGCACTATAAGGAATATTGAGATTTGCATGATAGTACAGGGGAGATAATTAATTCCAATACCAAAGACTTAAAGACTTCAACAAAGTCGAATAAATAGAAACAAATGCATACATAATATACATGTGAACTGTAAATATAACAGAGAGGAATTTTAAAGTTGGACAACTTGTGCCGTATCCGTTAGACTTCTTGTAATAAATATGTTTAAACTAAAACAATTAATAAAAACAAATAAAGAACTAAAGTAACGTTGAGATTAAACATCAGCATCATCATCAGGATACCAATACAATTTCAGCGAGTTGAAGCGCACGTAAAATCTCTCAAGTGACTAAGGATCAATCAGATTCAAGGCAAACACTATTGCCATGACAGTGCCTTCTGCCCTCAGACTGTTTGCTGCCCCAGATGGTCGATACGGGAGAGCTGGTTCTGTATGAGAAATATATTCTTTCAAAGAAAGATTTGGAACTCAAAGCGAGGATGAACGAATTTACATAGAACGACTTGTTATCTCATCGTTAAGGAAGTGACATCAATAAATACACTTGATGTCCACCTGAAGGAAGTATATTTTGTTTATTTAAGATATGAAAGACATTATTTATTGCCCTCGTTAGTAGTTTTCAAAAAGATAATGAACAAGTTCTTTTAAAGTAAAATGCACTAGTTCCTAATGTTAATTGAGAAATGATAACAATGACCAGAGAACACTATTTATACAAAATATTCATTGACAACAGTAAGCTTGAAATTATCTTAAAAGTAAAATTTAAATGCTCACCAGAGACCTCTTTTACTGTACCATTGTGACCACCGGGAAGCTTAGACTCCTGAAAACGATCTGGAAAAAAGAGAAATCACTCATAATCACAAAATAGACGCAGACGAAGTGTTCAGCTGAGATCCAAAAATTAAATAAAATGTGGTTCAACACAGAAATAAAGTTCATTACTTTAGATCAATAGAGATCGTGACTAAAGAAACACCAATAACGAATTTACAACATGAACGGATGATATCGTCTTCACAAAATACATTGAGTATAGTAAAATTAAAACCTTAAATAACATTTGAATGCTTACCAAAGACTTTTGTCACTGTACCAGTGTTACCAGCTGAGGCCTTGATCTTAGAACCACGATCTTGAAAAGAGACATCCTCGATAATCCAGCGCTATTGTTCCGATAAATCTACACACAAGCGCTGGACAACAGTAAGGGTATTTATCCCTAACCTAGTTACCTCCCTTCGCAATGACTCAGCGAAACACTTGCTTTCTAACAACCAATGAGATCACTTGAAATCAAGGGTGAAATAACAAGCACTCTCGTGTCAGGATCTTGGCTTTCGCAGATGATATGGAGCGCCTGGTACCACAGGGATTTTAATCATTTACCTCCACCCGTTTTGATGGACATGAATACACCCTTCTTCTCGTACAGACTTCTTAAAACTTTCTTTTGAGTTTCTGTCAGGTTTTCTACGCTGAATTTGTTACAAACTTTATCGTAATCGAGTGAGTCGGTCGCCACTATGTTTGGTTCTATAAATAACGGTAGTGATGCGTTTTGATTGGTCGAGTTGTTTACGCAGATAGTGTCTGCGTTTCGTTTCTGATTGGATAACATGGACCCAAGAGGAGGTAACTAGGTTAGGGATAAATACCCTTACTGTTTTCCAGCGCTTGTGTGTAGATTTATCGGAACAATAGCGCTGGATTATCGAGGATGGAAAAGAAAGAGATCACGTAATTCATGGAGAAGATATGTGAGGATGAGAGAAACAACTCTATTCTAACATAGTTAAATGCATTATATCACTTGAGATCCCCATTTCAAACCAATCACGCTAGGAACACATTTGGGCAATCAGCACTCCAATGACATCTCCAGAATACTTTACAATTTATCTCTGACACTAAGTGAGAGTTTTTGTCATTGGCTGGTTATATCATACCTGACCCTTGCAGCTAAATAGATGTATGTGTACTATATAAGTATATATAAGTACTATATAGACATTTGAAACGAGTATCAACCATGTATATCAGATAGATTATCTATTGTATTTGCATGACATAAACTACATAACTATTTTGGACCACGAAACGCTACAATAAAACTGTTTTGACTAAAATATAATACAATACAACCGTTTATCACATATGTATATTGTTTACATGGTTCTCATTATAAGTGTACAAGTCTTGCCTAGTTTACTATGCCAATGTCAAACTATGTTTACAGCACGATTGAATAGCGTTTGGTATCTCCAAAGTGAGATGCAATATCGATAGCCGGCTATGAATGTTATTCAAATTACCAACCCAAGTTAGTTATCTGTAGTCTGTGGAAGTTACCTGCCCTTTCCGCCTAAAGGTTGTGATGTCATGAAATATACTTGACGTCAATATGATAAAGTTATAGTTTGTCCCAGAGATGATAGCATTATTTACTTCCCACATACATAATTGTTAAAGGAATATTGAACCGGTTTTTTTTTCTAAACTAAAAGATGGACTTGTTCCTCACTTGATAGAATTAACTGATAAATGATAACAACGACCATATAATATGAATAAGGTAAAATACAATGACAATGATAAAATGAAACATATTAAGTAATATTTAAAGCTTACCGGTGGTGACCTGTTTTATTGTACCATTGTATCCATCTTGGGCCACGAACTTAGATTCATGATTTTGAAAAAGGGAGATCACTCTGAATCACTTAATAGCCGCACACAAAATGTTAGGATGAGATTGATGGATAACATGCAAACGTATACAAAGTTCAACACATTATATATATACTGATCTCTGTTTAGTCTAATTAGGAATTAAATGATGAAAAAAAATCAATTACCTAAAAAACTTAGTCAGTGCTGTTGTTATTGGCTGGTTATATCCTACCTGACCAAGGAAGATAAACTAGGTGTGTTCTTCTAAGATAAACTGTATATCGACATTTCAAATGAGTTTCCACCATGCGTTCTCTACTGTCTTTGTGGGGCATTAAACAACATAACTACTTTTGACCCAAAAAATACAATACAACAGTTTCTCATATGTACATTACGTTCATTTGAAGTTAAAATTTTAATTTCAGTTTAGCACAAGTCATAACTGTATACATGTGTTTCTTCATAAGTACAAAAACCTTACTTAGTATACTGTGGCAACGTCAAACTATGTGTACAACACGAGTGCATTCATCCTGATTAAGAGGATATATCCATAGTTAGGTTTGGGTGTTATTCTCAACAGAGGCTAGTTATCTGCCGTCGGTGAGAGTTACCTGCCCTTTCCTCGTAAGGATGGTGAGATCATGAACTATGATTTACTTCAATGTGATACAGAGATATTTTGTCCAAGATATTATAGCAATTTTAATTATAAATCATTATTAAATAATATTGAACCTGCTTTTGATCTTACCTAAAAATTCACTAGTTCCCTACGCGAACAAAAAATATTGACAAATGAAAACAACGAACAGATAATAATATTTACGCAAAATGCATTGACACATGCAAATGCATAAGGACAATTAGAAATAAAAAGTAAAATTTAAAGGCTTACCGGAGACCTGTTTTACTGAACCATTGTGAATATCTGGGACCTTGAACTTAGATTCACGATCTTGAAAAAAGGAAGATCACTTTATACATGCATACAAAATCTGAGGCTAGGATATCAAATTGCTTTCATTTCCATAAGAAGTAAAACCTTGTATTTTTGTTGAACAGAGGCACCTGACGAAGTTAACACCACCGCTTTAACAACTCACGTCTCTGTATTCAATGGGGAATTGACCCTCCAAACTCACAGATTATTCAACCATGACGCAGGTCGCCCATACTGCAGGTTACGCTCACTGTTGCCCAACTTCAGTGATAGTGGTCAACTGTGCTTTGCAAATGACCATGTGCCTACATCACCTTTTACTTTCCGGGATTAGTATAATATATAAGCATTAAGTTAAAATAATTTTTATTTTATTTACTAAAACTATATAATAACTTGAATCGGATTTGCCTGGTTAATATTCACCATGTTTTATTTGATAGCCTACCGTTGATACGGATCTACATTTTTCAAATCATTTTAAAACACTTACCAACTCGAAACTTCCAGGAGGCGTTCTGCTTATGAGACATAATATTCAGAAAGTTTATCTCAAATTTAGTTTTACTTGTGTAACTTAGAAATATGTTGGTATCATTTGTCTCGTCCGTCCCTTCCCCGATTTGAATAGAGCCCTTGTTGTCCCACTTCATGAAGAAGGAGGTGAACTTCTGACACCTGGTCGTCCTCTTCTCCACATACTTGTCGAACTTGGCACATTTCATACATCTGTCTTTGATTCCGTTAACACGATTCCCCTTGCCTGTTGCAAGCATGATTAAGAAATATTTCCCTTTTTTGTCACTGAAGGATAATGTTTCCGAGAGAAAAAAATAAGCGTTGCCACACGCCTTCACCTCAAATATTATCTTGTAGAACCCAGTCACAGGCACTCCGAGCTCGTTCATCAGTTTTAGATTTACTTGACCGTCAGTTTCCAATTCCACCATGCGCCCTGAAAAGAGACGGTTACTCAGGTTCGACATGAAATATGTAATATATATATATATATATATATATATATATATATATATATATATATATATATATATATATATATATATATATATATATATATATCAGATTAGTTCTATACTGTCTTTACAGGGCATAAAACATACAACTGTCTTGACCTTAGAGCAATAAACTAATAAACTAAAACTGTTTTGCCCAAGATAAATACGATACAAAATTGTTTCATTTTTATATTCTATATATGTTTGATTGAAGTTAAACTTATAAATTCAGTTTATCACAAGTCATAGATGTATACTTGTGTTCTTCATGAGCACAAAAGCTTAGCCTCATATCCTGTAGCAATGTCAAACTATGTTTACAGCACGAGTGTATACATTTTGGTATATCCTGAGCAAGAGGATACGTCGATAGTTAGCTATTAATGTTCTCCTATTATTCGACACCTGTCATCTCTAGTTTAGGAGGTGATATTATGAAATATAATTGATGTTACTATGATAAAGTGATATGTTGTCCTTAGGCGCCGTCTTATTTATTTATTGTTCTCGCAGGTAGTTAATAAAATGTATTGAACTAGTGTGTGTTCGAAACAAAAAGTGCAACACTTACTCAAGTGATGGAATTAAATGAGATAATATGTACGACCAGGTAATATCATAAACGCATAAATACATTAAACAAATTGAGGAGGTGAGAAAAGTAAAATTTAAAAAAGATCAAATAACATTTAAACGCTTACCGGAGACCTCTGAACCGTCATGGATATCTGGGGCCTTGAATTTAGAATGACGATCTTGAAAAAAAAGAGATCACTCTTAATCACAGTTATACATGAATACACAACCTGAGGCTAGGATCAAACAATTGCATTAAAAAGTCTACAAAGTTACAATACTAAATAACACTTGGGAATCAGACTTCAGACCAACCACATGTAACATATCAGGGCAATCAGGACGCCGACGAAATCTCAAGAACAATTTATCCTAGGAAAATAGCCTAGTAGCGTTGTCCATAGTTTGCCATATAACGCCAGTTTCCTTTGGTGCATTTTCGTAAGACAAACAATAAATTTGAAATGGGATCCATGTGTAAAGGAAACCATACTATATTTATGTATTGTGAAACAGAAGAAGTAATTCTAGAACTCCTGTCTCTCCCCAATCCACCCTTCTTTGTTTTAAAAGTAATTCATTAACTTTTTGTTACAGCACCAATACAACTTGGAATGTTTTGCCTGTTTTATATTCAACATGTTTTATATTATAGCCTCCCATTGATACGGAAATGTGTTTTAGAATCATTTAAACACACTTACCATCTCGAAACCTCCAGGTGGCTTTCTGCTTGTAAGACACAATATTCAGAAAGTTTATCTCAAATTTATGTTTACTTGTGTAACTTAGAAAAATGTTACTAAAACTATATTATAACTTGGATCGGATTTGCCTGGTTAATATTCACCATGTTTTATTTGATAGCCTACCGTTGATACGGATCTACATTTTTCAAATCATTTTAAAACACTTACCAACTCGAAACTTCCAGGAGGCGTTCTGCTTATGAGACATAATATTCAGAAAGTTTATCTCAAATTTAGTTTTACTTGTGTAACTTAGAAATATGTTGGTATCATTCGTCACGTCCATCCCTTCCCCGACTTGAATAGAGCCCTTGTCGTCCCATTTCATGAAGAAGGAGGTGAACTTCTGACACCTGGTCGTCCTCTTCTCCACATACTTGTCGAACTTGGCACATTTCATACAGCTGTCTTTGATCCCGTTCATACGATTTCCCTCGCCTGTTGCAAGCATGATTAAGAAATATTTCCCTTTTTTGTCACTGAAGGATGATGGTTCTGAGAGAAAAATATAAGCGTTGCTACACGCCTTCACTTCAAATATTATCTTGTAGAACCCAGCCACAGGCACTCCGAGCTCGTTCATCTGTTTTAATAGAGTGACCTGACCGTCAGTTTCCCACTCCACAATTCGCTCTGAAGAGAGACATATCATCAGATTCAACTTAAGTATAAAAACGCTTTCGGAAATGGCTGAATGGGGTCGACCTAGACTTTGTTGATCTGAAGAGGTTGCTCGTATTGAACCAAACATATAAGATTAGTTCTGTACGGTCTTCTCGGGGCATAAAACAATATAACCTAGAGACAGAAAGTTCTTTAGATTCAACATTGAAGACAAACATGTTAATCAGGTGCAGCATGAGTCATTGTTGTATACATGTACGTGTTTTCATCATTAGTGAAGGGTCATGTCAATTATATTGTATCCATGTCATCTTATGTTATCAACTCAAGTGTATATATTTTGGTATCACCTGAACGAGAGGGTATATCGATAGTTAGCTGTGAATGTTATTCAAATTTCAAAAAGATGCTGGTCATTTTGTGTCAGTAAGAATCATCTGCCATTTCCTTGTTTAGGAGTTGACGTCATGTAATATACTTGACGTTGATAAAGTGATATTTTGTGGTCTACTGAAAATATATAAAACGATAAATATAGGTAATTGGTAAAAGCTATATTGAACTCGTTTGTGTTATAAACTAACTAGTTCATCATGTAATATAATCAATTGAGAAATAACTAGATTAGCAGAAAAGCAGAGCAGCCTCGAAACAGAGAGTCTCGCCTTACATGTTTCGCCTTCTTAACAGCCACAATAAAATGGAGAAAAAAATTATCAATTTTTTTTGGATCACTGAAGTTAATACTAAGAAGTTGAATCATCACTCATTACACAAGTTTGTTCTTAAAACACAGTTCTCATTTCAAAATTTGATCAAAGGACCTGAATCCATATCTGGTGACCTTGACCTTTGACCAAGGTCACACAATCAATGATCACTGTTCATTGTCCATGACAATCATGTAATGATTCAAAGTGTTAACAGTTAATATAAGGCATATTTGCAAAAGCATGCATGACCTTACTTTGACCTTGACCTATGACAAATTTTAGTGAAAACCTTTTCAAATCTAGTAGTAGTTCATACATACCAAATAAGGGCCTGAAAGTAGAATAACCTTTTCAAGATATCTAGTTTATGAGGATTGTTTATAGTGATTTCAGAACTCGTCACCTTAACCTCTGACGTTCAAGGTCACATAATCAATGATCACTTTTCATTATGAATAACAATCATGTAATGATTCAAAGTGTTCATAGTTAAAACAAGGCATATTCGCAAATGCATGCTTTAAATGGTGACCTTGACCACGTATCGTGACCTTGACCTTGAACTGTCAAGGTTGCATAATCAATGATCATTGTTTGTAGTGTATAACAATCAAGTTATTATTTAAGGTGTTCATAGTTAAAATAAGACATATTTCAGCGAAAACATTTTAGAACCTTTAGAACTGCCTAAAACTGATAGCAGCCCTGGTTTAGTCAGGGCTGCTAGTAATAAGAGAATTATATTATTGGACATTGACGTTAGTAAATTACAACTATGAAGTAACATTTAAATGCTTACGGGCTTTGACCACGGACAGAATGAACAAACCAATTATCAGGGCAGCCAGAGGGCGAAAGAAACCCTGTGGGAACATCATGAAGAAATCTGCAATGATGCGAAGGACATTTATATTAATTGTGTTGCCAATGCGTCCCATTGGTGTCATCCTAGAAACCAGGGCCAATATTGTGGAAGCTCTCCTAGCACTAAGATAGTCGTAAGTGCTACACATTAACATTGACTTACAACTATATTAGCGTTAAGAGAGCTTCGAAAATACGGGTCCAGAGTAGTTCGTTTCCTTGATTCTCTTACAAACGTTTTAATCCTGTTATGCAGTGTGTACTGAAACAACGTCCCATCACCTTGTACATCAACCTCATTGCCTGTGTAAACTTACCATAACTTGTTCTCCATTTATGAATACATATTCATCTTGTATCATGTCCAGTATCATTTGCTTGATAACGGTGTTATAATCTACACCGAAACGTTGTACTCATGCAATAAAGAAGTAAATCCATAAAACTCGTTCTCCTTCAATATGTGTGTTAGTGAAAAATCCAGTTGAACATGCGAAAAACGATGATAAAAATGCTGGTTTTAATTAAAAATTGCTTAATTTAATTGTATTTCTCTTTCCAGCGTCATTAATTGTCAAATTATAAACTTGCTATACATCCCCTTATGTAATTGAAGTATATCTGAAGGGATTCGGAGTGTATTCGTTGAAAGCAAGTGCTTAATTTAAAAACACCAAATCAATCAAAAATGACATAATTTGCCGACGAGTGTATTATTATTAATGCCAATAAATCATGCGCTGACCCCTAAACATCTTACATTTTTGGATAAAAGACATAATAAACTATTTTGAAAAAATATACAAATTCTAAAATCAGTGATTTCATCGTCCCATCTCTCCTAAACGATGAAGCATGCTTAACAATGAAGCATGGTTTACAATGAAGCACGGTTAACAATAAAGCATGGTAAACAATGAAGCATGGTTAAAAGTGAAGCATGGTTGAAAGTGAAGCACAGTTAACAGTGAAGAATGACAAACTCTAAAGTAAAGCATGCGTGTTTGTGCGAACGGAACTGAAGGTCTTTCAGACAGACACGTCAAACCCTGGCAATCTCTTCCTGAGCACAGAGAGGATAGCCGACATGTTGGTATTAATTGACAACGCCTTAACATACCTGGACACTACTAACGGAGGTAGAAGATGGTTAGGAGTATTGATTTAGATGACGTGCTCCATATCCTCAGAAGAATCCAGCAGGAGGCTGTTAGGGGGAAGAGCAGACCACGAGCCAAGAGTCCCCTTGTCATCACAAAAGGAAGCCTTCCTGGCTTCTCGAACAGCGGACCTGGCCAATTGGCACCTCTGCATAAAAGACCACTTCAGTCAAAATGAGGACTGAGTCTGCAACCAATGGGTCATCCGAGGACCCAATACCCTCCACATCCGACACTATACTGATGAAAGGAGGGTTCGACATCATCAACGGAGCGGGTCTCCCGGCAATACAAGTGCGGAGAAGATTCACTGGTAGTTGATATCACGCTAAGGATTGAGAGTAGAACGCGAGGCCGAAGCCGACACAGAGCCCCCTAAGGTAGAGTTACGAGAGCTCTCTGAAACATACAGTAGCATCTTGGGTGGTACAGCTGGGTGAACTTGTCAAACTTAGCTTACTTCTTCTTCTTCTTGCACTTGGGAGTGGTTGGTTCGATGGTTTTAAATCTCAGCGGAGACATACACCTCTCATCCTCCTGTGACAGGGGTTGGGTTGGGTTGAGAACAAGACCGACGAGAATGAGTGCGCAAAGAACCACGTGGAGAGACGGTGTCCCTCGAACCTATACCAGGTTTCGGTCAAATGGAATGGGATAAATCTCCTGACCGTGACCCCAAATTAACGGAATTAAGAATTGTCGATACATAGGCCCGGAAGCCTGAAGACGAGAGAGACGCACACTTGTTGCAACAAATGTCCTCTTCTCACAAGTCCTTGGACTTCCTACAAAGCAAATGGGGGTCCTTAGGCGCCGATTTCCGGCCTCCGCATCGAGTGCAAAACGCAGAGAACATGGTGAAGCAAGGTTGTAGACTAATAGACTAAGTCGAATGCAAAACAGATGAGCTTGAGTCCATCATACGCGTAAGCTACACGAGGTGAGTGACAACCAAGTAACGAAGCCTTCCAAGAGCTAATTAAGTGAATCACCAAAACACATAATTCACAAACCTTGGAAGACGAGACCCTTAAGTGAGAAACGCTAAAGGCTATCAGAGGTTCTGATTACTTGCGGGTACGAGTATACAAAGAGTCAATCATCAGAAACCCTCACACCGGAAGACGAGTTTGGTATCAAAGGCCGCTCACCGGAGGGTTCGATAATCAGAGACCTAACCGGAGGGTCCGTCTATCGTTGGGTCAGACTACCGTAGGGTCTGCCTATCAGAAAACCCATCTATCGGAGGCTCCGAAATCGGAGGGTCTGAAGACGAGAGACTAGTGTAAGACGAATAAGACTATCGGAGGGTACGAATATGGCCGCACCAACCATTCAGTTGACACGATGAATAACCTCCTAAATGAATAAGAAGCAGCATGGAGCATTGGGACATGTTGACTGGAGTATAGCGGGACATGTCCAATTGCACAAATTGTTATAAATTGAAAGTTTAATGATTTGCCTGTTCTTTTGAATTATTTTTAAAAAATTAAAAAATAAATTTTCTCTCTGATTTTTTAAAATGAATAACAAAGTTTGCCCCAATCTGTCCCTCTCTTGATATTGTCTTCAAAATGAAATTGTTATGTATTAGTCAAGAAATGGCATTCTGTGTTCTTAGTATTATTTCAATGATATTCATAAGATGCCAATCAATGGTGTTGATATTAATACATAAATACATATCAGCATGAAATTTTTTACAACATCAAAGAGCTCGTTTTAGCTGCGTTTTCGACTCAACTGACACGCTCTCAATACAACCATATGCGTTCCTTGTGGATTTCCCTTTGCATTCTTACTATGTTGCTATTGCGTTCTGCGAATGTACACCAATTTCACCAAGTTCCTCCTACGTTCTTCCTGGGTTCCGACGTGGGTAATACGCTTAGAAATACCCCACTACGCAGGCGCGATGATATGTGGTAGATTAACTGCTCATTACTCTATTGCCTTCAAATGTAGTAACTGAGCAATTACAAGACGTTGTGTCTCTCAAACCATCATGCTTTATGTGGACTTATAAATGGTCATACTGTTATATCTATAAAGAGCGCAACTTGAATGTGGTGCAAACATGTTGTGAACCCTTAAGAACCCTTTGAACTTATAAGGATCGCAATATGCAAACATCATGCATATCTAGACAAAAGTAGTACGTTTCCAATTAGTTCTAAACATGTTCCACTACGTTTCTAATACGTCCAAAGAGTTTCCGTTGGGTTGCCACTGTGAATGCACTGCGTTCCCCCGGCGCTCTCGCCAGAACTCCGAACCGCAAAACAAACGCAGAGAATCAGTGTTCTTGGTTGTCCTTTGAATTCCAAGTGCGTCATTGAGAACTTCCACTGCGACCCTATTACATTATATGAGCTCTTACTGCGCTTCTCTCGCGTTTTACTTAATTTTAGAACCCACTGGGAACGCCGTGAGAACGCAAGCCTTGTGTGACAGGGGGTAAGAGGTCAATGGTAAATGTAGAATGTATAATAATGAATGTATGACCATGTTATTAAGTAAAACATCAATCATATTTGTTGTATATAAACATTGTTACATTCTTTGTTTTCAGATTGATTTCTTAATTAAGGTTACTGTCCTTACATGTTTTAAAATTGTATAAAACTGCCAACGTGTTTGCCAATCAATTTCGCTATTCACAATTTAATATGTTAATACCATATGCTAGTTTACTTTTAAAATTTAAAAATGTATTGCCATTATTATTAACCTACTTTTAAATGCACATCCATTGTGTTGCATAAACTTTAATACGTTCAAACAAGCGATATCTGCCGATTTCAGTTGAAATAACTTCACTCAATTTGCATACTCATCCACAATCGTCAACATCTCAACATATATCATATTTACTAGTTTCCAATTAAAATCGAGAAACATCGTTATACATTGCAGAAACAGAAACTACACGCCCCATGTACAAGCACAGTAGTTATAAGACCTATTGAACATTATCATCTCAAAGCTGCCTTTTTGTCTGTTGTAAATGAGTTTCGAAAATTACGTTTGACTAATTGACGCGCGCAAAACGCGGTGCATTGTCCGGTTTTCGATCAGAAATCAACACTTTTACCCGGTATATCGCCGGTGTACTGAGTTGACTACCATCAAAACGGTAATTTTCAATAAAAGTCAGTTCTTCTCGATAAATTAACACAATTTATAACATTTGGCTTATTTGCCGCAAACAACACAATGAATGAACCTGTAACTCTTGGTGATTGTGTCACTTGTCAATTTGTAATATCTTCAACGCGAGAAAGATTTTACACACATTCACTACTCGGCATCCATCTACTACTCAATTTGTAATTTATTCCAAGCGATAATACTTTTGTACACTTTAGACATGAATATCACTTTATTGATATTTTAACTACCATATGATACTATTAATTCTAATACTCCTAATAACTCGCCTACCTGCCTGATAGCCTGTGTGATCGCTTGTGAGTCGGACTCGCTCTCTTAAGCGTGAGAACGCTGCGATAAATCATAGTTCTCCGTCTCCTTAATAGTTTTTGTCAGGATATACCACATCTAAAACTGCTTCATTATACCCGATTGCCATAGCTACGGTTACACTAATATGCATTGTTCTACTGGTCTAGTTGTTAGTTGGGAACTTCTCACGGCAAAGGCAAAATAGGCATTGGCGACATCAAAACTGTGTGACCTGGGCACCTTTGTCTGGGAAGGGTAGAAGCAGTCAGAGATTTTGACTGATGCAGCCGCATATTATGGGTCATTCAGAGGGTCGGTTCAGGTCCATCGTAGATTAGGGGTATGGTGCAATCAGAGATTTGGGCTGATGGATTGAGAGATTAGGGGCTTGATGTAGGAAGATATTAGGTGGTTGGTGCAATCAGAGATTATACAGAGATTTGCTGCTCCTTGGACAATGGGGATTTTGATTTGTAGATCTTGTTACCCGGTGGTCCCTTATAAGGACATGATGGGTCTCGACCTAAAAACCTATTTTCATCTTCTGTGATATCAAGAGATTCGAGGAAGGATAATAAGGAATAAGGGGCTTCGACATTCACAGATTATGGGCGGGTGTAGTCAGCGATTAGAGTAATTTTCATGTTTTATCGTTATGTTAAAATTGTTCAAAGAACGAATTTATTTTGTTAAGTACATGGTCGAATAGGACGTCACCACTACACAAAGTCGAATTTCTGGCTGGTTGCTCATATAAATGACACTAATAAAAGTCGTAAATCACCGGGACATATCCCCAATCCACATTTTGTCAGTAAGGATATTCACATGTTCCACGATGTGCATGCACATTACAACACTTGAAATATACATGAAAGAGGTTGTGCAAATCCCTATTATTTATGATCGATATCACCCAGTGAGAAAACGTAACATTTGTAATCAACAAACGATGCCTAAACCAACAACAAGAACAATTCGATATATATATATATATATATATATATATATATATATATATATATATATATATATATATATATATATATATATATATAATTGTCGAAGAAATCGGAGACCTGAGGGTTGGCCAGGTTTGGACTGAATTTTGTCTAACTCTCAGGTAGTAAATATGGAAAAAATAATGGATTTAGAAGTAGAAATCATCCATTTTAATGACGAGCGCTTTCAGCTACACAGCCTCTTCAGGCCATACATAACGGATATATATATATATATATCGCAGATGTATCCCCTACTACTATGCACCAATTTGGGACAGTGTTTGGTGGAAATCGAGAACAATAGATATTAACATATATTATATTAACAGACTTGTTACAACATTCCAAGAGAATAACCCCACACGTCGGCGCCACTCGATAATATAATCAACCTTTATGATCATGATTTATAATATGGCTATACTTTATAATTATGTATTGTCTAGCACATGACGGATTGTTTGACTTAACTAAGCCATAGTGTGATAATTGTCTTTTGTCAGTGATATAGACGTATTAGAGGAAGTTTTGAATACATTGAAGGGGTAAGGATAACACTAGGGTTCGCTGCCATTTTAAAATTTTATAGATTTGCAAATGATTTTTTCTTTCGCATTTCCATAGACATTGTGTTAATAGCTTTCTTTTAAATAACATCCTACATAAAACGAAGTCGTAATATTTGAATTAAATGAAAATCAAATAAAATAGCAGATAAACCCGGTGTTATCCTAACCCCTTCAATTGTGTTTTAAGTGTAGATATACCAATGCATTCTAAAAGTTATTGTGATAAGATGTCAATTAGTATTCCTTAGTTAAGCTTGAGCTAGCTTAGAGTAAAAGTTATTGAAGTTGAGTTGTTATGAAGTAAATCCTGTGTGGATCAGCAGTCTGTATTACTTGCTATAACATGGGGAAGCATGTGTATTGATGAAGAAATCACGCTATATTTTCTGTTTAAAGAGCAACTCCCGGGTGATTTTGCTCCAATTTCTTTCAAGTAACTGCCTATGGTTTACATGCACATTGCACAGACATGGAAATTATGTGAATCGGTTTATAAACAACAAATTCTCGCATCCCATCACCATTGAAATTATGTGTGACTTTAGCAAATCGTAACAAAAGAAAGAAAACTGCCTGTTTACGTCGCTTTTTGACGTGTCGTCGATCTTGTTCTACGGAAAACACCGGAAAAATCTTGATTTTCCCTGAAGAAATGTATGAGGTCAACTGTTGAAAACAAAGCCTTGCAGATGGCGGCCGCCGTATCAAAACCACTATCAGACTAGTAAAGTACGCGGGCAATAGGAATCATACCAGTCGACCATTTAATGTCAAAACTTGCAAGATATTTGCATATGACAACTTGAAGAGAAACAGATAAGGAATATACTCAACATCAGCGATAGAGCTTTAAAAATGGTTCTTACTAAACCCGGAAGTAAATTCCTAAATAATTAATCGAACAGCTGCGATTTTAACTAACCTGTATTTTCAGTTACATTTGTATTAAAAAAAAAAAATTACTTCACGATGCAAATGATTAATTTTGTAAATAGAATTATCCAAAGGGACAAAGAGATTTATTTCTATAAAATAGATTTGTAACAGTGTAAATACCTGTGTTTTGTTACATTTGCCTACACCTCCCTGCATATGAAACAAACTTACCTTGAAACAGACCTAAGTATTCTGAAAAAAAATTATGTTCAAGTTTGTTTTTTTTTGTGATATTAAAGTGACTTAAGATGCAATATTGCATTTCCACTTTTTAATCATGAATAAAACTAAGTATACATGTATTGAACATTAAACAATTATTGACTTCAAGTGAGGTTGACCCAATGATTCATCGACCTTGGACACGTGATAGTCACCGAGGCGAAGCCGAGGTGACAATCACGTGTCCAAGGTCGATAAATCATTGGGTCAACCGAGTCTGAAGTCTATAATTGTTTTATTATATATGAACAATGTCTTAACATGCTATTCTGATGTGAAATGTAACAGGTATGAGGTGAACGATTTCAACATGAAACATCAAGATTCAATGAAAACAAATCGAGCTTAAATTCAATTGTTTAATGTAAGAATCTATTTGTACTTTTAACAGATGAGTTAATTATATTTCAACAATTTAAAATATCACTGAATTCAGTGAATTCAGTGGGTCATGAACAATGCTAACATTTGTTCCCGATACGTGCTTAATGTGTGTTAATCCTATGATGAAGGTAAACTGAAGTACAGCGTAGCCGTTCTCTTGTGCATGCCACCTTTGAATAAAACTTATATCCAACTTCGAAATTCTTCAAATTCTGGCGACGTTTCTCGTTTTGGACATGTACGCCTTCATGGTCTTCTCAGTACTGGCTGTTGCCCTCGTTGTGTTCGGCACATCCTTTTTCTTTCAGCAGAAAGTTTATTTCCTCATTAGAAACAGTGGCGAATCTTTACTTTGAAGTTTATTTCTTTGACGTTGTATCGTTTTACCGTCGACTTCCAAATTGTTGATATGAAAGGGACGTAACTCTAATTCAGCATGGTCACAGAGACGAAGCTATGCCTATCGCTTGATTTACAGTACTACTCGCGAAGTACGGAGTTCAAGACCGGGATCTTCCAAAGTTATTTTTAGCCACCGGAGGTGTCCAGATTGTTATATCAACCTCTCGCGCGTCACACAGGTTGACATCGCTTGGCGTCGTTGCTGTCATGTGACCTAGTAGACCAATCAGGATGACGGAAATAATCCATTCATATAATAATATTCTATGTAAGTACTTGACTTTTTGGAATTACATAGGAACAGCGCACATGAACTTAATTTTTATCATAAAAATTTATTTTTAAATAATTTGGAAAATATTTGATTGTATTTACCCTCATAATTAAATTTACTATTACACTGTTTTGTGTAGTCTTTCTCTGAGGCAGCTCTAGTTTGCTGCAAAGTTGAATACAATATTTCTAAAACATTGGCCAATTCTCATATTCAAGAGAAGAGGAAGATTTGGATATCAGTTCACACATTCAGCAAATTCTTATGACAATGTTTATATACATCATTTGCTGAAATCAAAGGATAACACCTTCAGCACGAATATTTTACTGCACATACAGTCCATTACTAATGGTTTTTGTGTTCTCTTGTATTAGGGATGCATATGTTTACACATGATTAATTCATAACATGTTTTTTTTGTATTTGGTAAAGGACCTTTGATATTTTTATGTCAGCCAAGTGAACTAATTCTAAACAACTACAACCTCAGTCTAATTTCATCCAAACAAATAAAAATTTATCAAACAAAATTTTGAAATCCTTTATGGAAAGCCATTTTTTTTTAAATTTAAATATGCATATACATTCATGATCACTAACTCATGGCTTCTATTTTGTATTTTTTAAAATACCAGTAGTAAGTTCTACTAAATGGTTATATGGATTTGAATTTGGATATCTGTCTGATATATTTCATTGAGAGCAAATGTCGATATTTAAAAAGTAATTTCCTGCAGCTGAAAACAAATCAATTACAAATTTCGGATCATAAATTCTTCTCATAAGTATGTACCAAAACAAATATTTAGCTATTTCATCGTTGCCATTATACTTTCATACAGCAGATATTCGAATTTCACTCTCAGTTTAACTTTATTTGTGATCCAAATCGTCAAAACGCGATCACCGAAGTGAAGCGCTGTGTTGTTTACATTGTCACATGGCTGTTACGTCATGTTTGTTTGCCCCAGTCGACGTCACATCCGGTTACATCACCAGAACAAAACGATCGCGTCAAGTAAATGATGCTATTTTTTATAAGTGCAAATAATGAAAAAAATCTATTGTTTTAAAAATGTTATGACCTAACTGAAAATCATATTGAGCACGATACTATGCATACAGATGCACATTAGTGTACATTTAGCTTGGTTTTGTCAAACGGATTTTGGTCAATTTTATCCGGGAGTTGCGCTTTAAGTGAGAGCTTTACAATGTTGCTCAACTGAGTTATATGTCCTTTGTGAAATTGCCAAGACTTTACCTTAACAAATGATGAACGAACTGTGAGAATCTTGAAGGGCCATACGTGAGTTTCGTTTCAGACGGTTTATGTTTTATCAAGGAGCATAAGTCACTAGAGGTATGAGGACGACAATACCTGGTCTTTCCAGGGAGATTGCGGACGTAAATTGGATATACTTTAGACAGGAAATTCGTCGACGTTCTCTTCCAACTTGGTGCTGAGTGACAATGTTGTGTATTGTGTTTAAAACCCCGTTTCACATCAGTATACACGTGTGACATCAACTTATTTTTGGTTAATGTTGAGGTCTATACATGCAGCACAAGGAGGCACCGGTTTTCAAGGAGGGGATTCTAACAAGGCGTAAGTAATTACACCAGCGGATTGAACTATAGCTCCTGGATGAGTCCAATATTACCACACCTTATATTAAACATTCTATAATCAAGTGAGGTGAGTGACCGAGAGTTGAGTGTTAGTTGATTACAGGATTTTTGTTGCAAACGTACAGTGGCTGTCATGTACTGTGAGTGATCGGGAGTGTGATTTGTAGAGAATGTTGCAGAGTTGCCCCAGCTGGTAGAGTGTAAGGATGTCCCACGCTCCTGATATGAGGCTAACCTTGCCCCACAAGGCAAAACTTCCGCCAGTCTCCATCACTGAATTAGTGAGGTCTTGTGGCATTTGTTTCAATCTCCCGTGGTAGTGTAGCAGATCTCCCTATGAAGGTCAGGTGCAGGAGTCGCTAAAGTAGCACAGTAAAAGAAAAAAAATGCGACAAGGTTTACGTTATCCAGGGACAGGCGCGAGTTTACCTCATCTCGGAACGAGTCCTTTGCGGGTCTCAAAACCACACCCTCAGAGTAAGGCACCAACCGGCAGTACTGACTTTTACATCTGGCAAGTTAGTTTTAGTAAGAGAGTGTTTTTGTTTTATAAACATATGTCTTCAATGTAGTAAAAGGCTAGAATACAATGTTTTGATTTCTTTTCATCCATGATTGTAATTGTCGTATTCTCTATTGCAGTTGTCGTATTCTCTATTGTAGTTGTCATATTCTCTAGTGGTCATTAAATTTAGGACTATATTAGTTTCACCTGAAACAAGTGTTTATGGATAGTGACATTAAACTCCAATAGGAATTTGTTTACGACGATGTTCCTTGTTGGCATCGTCCACTTAGCTGGATTGTTACATATACTTAATATCTGCATTCCTTGTGATGAGACCTTTCAAATAAGGATTTTGTGCACTTTTTTCGAAAACTTTAACTTGACCGTGACTTTGAGTTCGTCGATGATAGGCTTTTGATACTTGACATGTTACTTGATTTTGACAAATAATCTCAAGACCCTGGTGAATTACTTACTAGTTCTTATCTGAAACTATACTCGTATATTAAAAAAAAACATCAGATATACTGAAATTAATAGCATTGTTGCTAAACACAACATATATGTATGCAAATGTCAAAACATGGATGCCATTTTTAATGTGAATGTGGTCCCGAAATAATGTTCTGTATGTTCACTATCTGCAATAATGCAAATATACACAAAGAACGTAATCAAGCACCACCTCATATTTTCAGATTTATGTGACGATGCCCAACCACTATGAAAATCTTGTGAAATTAATCGAAGAAATGTTGTTATTTTATGAAACTGCATCATCTTAGTTAAACAAAAAGACAACACTGAATACAATGTGTAACTTGTATCTCATTATGTTGTCAGATGAACATGATCAGTGGTTTTACTTGAAAACTCATTCCTGTACAACTATTGCTCTGTTAACTTCAAACACGGTGAAAATGTTTGTTAAGCAGTTGGAAAATGTTCTTTGTTGTCTTAAGGAAACAAGTGACCATCACGTTATCAATAACGGGTGTATCCGCCACGTTCCCGAATGATTGCTACAACCATCCTCCACATCCTTGTGGTGAGTCTCTTGATTCGCTGCAGAGGTAAAAGCTTCCACTCGTGATGTATAGCTTGCTATTAAACCGACTAAATCCTGTACTGGATGCTACACTGAATTTCAGTGCAGTACCACCCATGGTTCGCTAGTTCCAGCCGTTGCTCGCAGGTTTCACCGCAATGCATAGCCACATGGCGTTGCGGGCTTTCTCCCTGCCATAATACTAGCAGCCGCGATATAAGTGAAATACTCTTGAAAGCGTTAAACCCCAACTCACTCACTCACTCACTCCTGTACTGGTGGGTCCATGACATGCACTCGGCGTCCAATCATATACCAAATGTGTTCCAATGGATTGATATTCGGGCAGGCCATGGAAGTTTGGGAACTGCATTGTTCTTTAGAAAATCAATCACAAGTCGAGTACGGTGAGGCCGAGCGTTATCATTCATGAATACGGGATGGGTGGATGATTGTCAAAGATTTTGCACAAGAACAGGCTGCAGAATTTCCCGGATGTAGCAATCGCCATTAAGATTACCTCTAGAAGTCACCAAATCGAGCTTACAACCGTGAGAGATGCATCCCCAGACCATTACAGATCCAACTGTCGTCCAATAACTTTACAAGACATTCCGGTGGAACTCATTCCAATAATTTGCCATCTTTTTGCTTCAGTGAGTCTCCTTCGAGCCATGCTCAGAGGTAATGAAACAATCATTTGAAATTTCCCAGATTTATACTGATTTCAAGAACGATTTAAAACTGCAATTTCAGAAATTCGTGGGTGGTGTGCTTCACATGCATTGTATGGTGTGTTTGTGCGATAGACCTCACAGAAAACCCGAACACTGTTCCATATCAATTACCATCTAACAATACATATTCATTTCTATGTATATATGTATCACTGAAAATATTAGGTGGTGCTTCATTAAATTCTTTGTGTATACCTGTAATGTATTGGAACTTTTCAATTGCTGAATTCAAACTCCAAACCCTCATAGTCGGCCACACATCGCCATCACTAAATATCCAAACACCTTCTTTTGGTCCTCTCTTTTCCTGTATTCTGTCATATTGAAATGCATTCCATAAACAATTAGTATAATGACAATTGGAAAAGTTACCATGTATATGTTATTGTGAAAGTTGTGTTGTTTGTTACACATATGTTTATAGGGAATATGGTTAGAGAGATAGGACTATATTGAAAGCATAACACATGTTTCAAGTACAAAGTGAGAAAAGATATTCGTTCAAGAGACAAGCCTATACATGATCAGAATTCACATTGATCAACTTGGAATACCCCGATTTGTTGACATACATGTATATCTTTTATAGACAAATAACATAAATAGGAGTAGGAAGATTTTATTTTCAAATATAAACCACCACAAAAAGGTTACCTTGCACCATAGTGACTATTAAATATTTACATGATACTATACGGGAGAATAATAATTCCATTACCAAAGACCTAAATACTTATCAAAGTCGAATAAATAGAAAAAAATGAATGCATAATATAAATGTGAACTGTAAATATTACAGAGATGGCGTTTATTAGTTTGACACCTTGCTCCCGATTCATTTGAATTTGCTTATTCACCTTGCTCCCAATTCATTTGAATTTCTGGGATTAAAATATGTTTAAACTAAAACAAAAATAATAGAAACAAATAAAAAATAATATTAATAAAACAAATCAGGATGCCATTACAGTTTAAGCCAGTTGAAGCACACATACAATCTCTCGAGTGACCAAGAATACATCAAGTTCAAGGTAAACACTGTTGACATGACAATGCGTGTTACGAGGTTACATTGCCTCCTGCCCTTAGACTGTTTTCTGCCCTTGGTGGTCGATACAGTAATGGTGGTTCTGTAAAAGAAATATATTCTTTCAAAGAACGATTTGAAGCTCATAGCGATGATGAAATAACCTAACCCCTCAGTAAATATATGAACTTTAAACAAAATAATATGAACTGAAATACAAAAGGTTTGCATCTTGTTTCGAATAATTAAATTTTTCAAAAGCAATGAGATGTATTTGATTGTGGCACGATACAATAAAACTTGTCAGCAGTAGTTTAAATGAATCACATTGGTGACTGATTCATTCTCAGTTAGAGTATCTTTGTTTAATGTAGACAGGAGCAAAACATGGAATTTACACCAACATGACCCCTACTATGTCTATAAGGTTGTAGATGTGTGAAGGAGGCACATTTCCACATTGTAAGTTTAAAATTGCATTTTTTCCACAAAAATTAAAAATCAATCCTTGGGTGATGACTAAACGCACTTTTCAGTTTTAGACTATGACGTCGAAAACATAAGATATCAGTTATTATACACTGTCGGCAAAAAGAAACGCCTACCAGATATCTTATCAGATTTCGTTAAAACTATAATGAACAATTCAGCAATATTATAGCATTATGAAGTTGCACCATTTCTGCATACACTATTTTGATTTCAGAGTTTGTCATGTCACCCAAAAATGGCGTTGTTGAAATGAAACAACAGAATTGTTTAGTTTTCGATCAGTGCTTGGTCAGAAAAAAAGTTTGAAACCGATTTTCATACAACCACGAGCATAAATACAGGCACGCATTTGCATTAAAGTGGTGATGACGCTACAGTTGTACGTGGTTACGGTGCGCAAGTGAATTAACCGGAAATAGCTGTCTTCATTTGGCGTCGTTTCATCAGTGTTTGACTCAAATCACCTGCCGTCTGCTCGTTAAGGAGGTGATATCATTAAATATACTTGTCGCCGCTATGATGAAATTAAATTTTGTCCTAGACTATTTTTTAAATATAAAAGACGATATGTATTGACCCCGTTAGCAATTTAAAAAAACCCGTTGAACCCGTTTCTGCTCTAACTGAAAAAATGCACTGGTTTCCTCACGTGATAGAATTAATTCACACACGTTAACAAGACCTGATGATATTATGTACGCAAAAGGCAGTGACAATAGTAACACTAAAACATTAAGTAACATTTAAATGCTTACCGGAGACTTTTTTCAATTTACAACGTGGTACCTGCTGATCCCCTTGAACTTAGAATCACGATCTTGAAAAAAGAGAGATCACTTTTAATCATGAAATACACGCAGAATAAAATGACGCTGAGATCAACCAACTCTATTCCAGCATAGTTATACATGTTATCACTTGCGATCCTCATTTCAAACCAATCACCCGACGAAACATATCAGGGCAAGCAGCATGGTAATGGCATCTAACGAAACTATACAATAACACTGTTGTGACCAATACACAATACAATACAACAGTTTCTCATATGTGTATGGTATACAAAGAGAATCTCACCCAAGTGTCTTCTGATATCAAATATATCAACACGAGTTGATTAAAATCACAAATATCCGAGGCTTGCCGAGGATATTTTTACTTTAATCAACGACTGTTGATATATTTGATATCAGAAGACACTTAAGTGAGATTTTATTTATCATACAAAATCATTCTTCAACAATTATTAACAAAATAATGAACATATCTGCAACACAAAACTGCCACTTGACTACTTCAGCAGTGAGCTCAGTGAGGTCATAGCATTGTGACGTCATCGGCATTGTGGCATCATAGCATTGTTATGTCATCAACTTTGTGACGTCATAACATTGTCAGCAGTGTTTTCAGTGATGTCAAAGCCTTGTGATGTCATTAACTGGTGATGCAATAGGATTGTGACGATTTGATTGTTGCGATATCTACAATGTAGATATCGCTTGTAGATATTGCTTGATCTCACACAAGAGATATCTACTGTGGTAGCCAGTTTTGGATGATAAATGTATATCTCAGTTTGAGGATAAGTGATTCAGTGCAACACAAGTCATAGTTGTATACATGTTTTTCATCATTAATGGAAAAATGTGCCCATGTCAAAGTATGTTTACAGCACGAGCGCATACATTTTGGTTTCACCAGAGCGATAGGGTATGACGATAGCTATCTATGAATGCTATTCTAATTTTCAACGGCTGGTAACCTGCCGTCGGTGAGAATCAGCTGCCATCTCCTCAAAAGTGATTTATTATTTCAAGATAAATAATCTATATATATATATAGTTTGTGGGAGTTACCTGGCCTTTCCGCTTAAAGTCAGTAGTGTCATGAAATATGCACTATGAGCAAGTGTTATTTTGTCCTAGACATGATACCAATATTTACTTCCCTCGTATGTACTCGTAAAAAGAATATTGAACTGGCTTTTGTTCTAAACGACACAATGCATTAGTCCCTCATGCGATATAATTACATGACAATTAATAACAACGACCGGATTATATTATTTAGGTAAAATACATTGATAATAATAAAATGAAAATGATTAAGTAATATTTAACCGGGGACCTGTTTTACTGTACCATTGTGTCCATCTAGGGCCCTGAACTTAAGATTCATGACCTTGAATAAACGATCTATCACAGAAAAGCACAGGATAAACGTATTAGGCTGATATCGAACAATTATATTCAAACGATGTGGATGTTCCTCACAATCTAGGAATTGACCCCTTTAATCTGTAGATAAGATAGAAATATTTGAGAACCCCTCACAATGTAGGAATAGACTCGTACAGTCTGTTAGATAGCCTTTACAAACAAATTCCTAGATTGTGAACATCCTCAGATTGTTAGGGTCGAACAATCTGCAGATTGTTTAACCAATCTAGGAATGGTGAAATATTCCTAGATTGTGAGCTCACAATCTGCAGATTGTGATATACCCTAGATGGTTAGTAACATATACAGGTACAATAATTAGGGCAATCAGGAAGCCAACATTATCTGAAGAAAAGATTATCCAAGAAACTAAGTAGGTGATGTTGTTATCATACCCGACCTTAAGAGAAAATCTATATGTAATACTGTAATATAAACGAAAAGTCGACATTTGATTGTGCCAGATACAATCCTTTTGGATGATTATTCTTGAATGTTTTTGAGATGATACCTCGGTCATATTAATATTACCTACATTTTTTGGTTTTCTGTGTAAATTAACAGGTGAATTGAATAATACTTTCCTGGATGGATTAATATCAACTTGCTGTTTTTGCCCAATCAGTAGTTACTGCTTAGCCTTGTGCTGATACATGTTGATCATTTTTGAGTACGTACAGTGATGTGGCATCAGCAAAAAAAACATTTTACAGTCAATATCATCTACTATATCATCAATATAGAGTACGAACAGAAGTGGCCTTAGGAGGTTCATTCTTTTTTTATCTCCTGAGCGAGAGGGTATAGCTATGAATGTTATTCTAATTTCCAACAGAGGCTATTATCAGAGAAAATAACCTGTCATCCCCTCGTGTCGGAGGTGACGATGATTATTAAGTATTTGAAATATGAAAGAAGACATTTATTGCCCTTGTAGGTAATAATACAGATATATTAAACTTGTGTGTGTTTTAAACTTAGTTCTTTACGTGAAAGAATAACATGACAAATGATAACAAGGACAAGATAATACTATTCAGGCAAATTTCAACGACAATAGAAAATTAAAAAACATTCTGTAACATTTAAATGCTTACCAGAAAACCGTTCTACTGTACCATGGTGTCCATCTGGGGCCTTGAACTTAGATTCATAACCTTGAAAAAAGGGAGATCACTCTTAAACAAAAACTCTCAGACAAACTGCTACAATTAAATTTAAAATCAACCAGCATACCTGACAAAGGAAGATAACCTATATGTATTATTGTAAGATAAACTTTATTAGTATTATGTTAAAAGCGTAAAAAGAACTTGGATAGAATTTGCCTGGTTTATATTCACCATGTTTTATATTATAGCCTCCCATTGACACGGAAAGATGTTTGTAAATCATTTAAATACACTTACCAACTCGAAACCTCCAGTTGGCTTTGTACTTCTTAGACATAATGTATAGATAATTTATCTCAAATTTATTTTTTCTCTTGTATCTTAGAAAAATTTTGCTATCGTTCGTCTCGTCCATCCCATCCCCGACTTGAATAGAGCCCTTGTTGTCCCACTTCATGAAGAAGGAGGTGAACTTCTGACACCTGGTCGTCCTCTTCTCCACATACTTGTCGAACTTGGCACATTTCATACAGCTGTCTTTGATCCCGTTCATACGTCTCCTGTTGCCTGTTGCAAGTATGATTAAGAAATATTTCCCTTTTTTGTCGCTGAAGGATGATGTTTCCGAGAGAACAATGTTAGCATCGGCACACGCCTTCACCTCAAAAATTATCTTATCGAACCCAGTCACAGGCACTCCGAGGTCGTTTATCAGTTTTAGAAGGAAATGCCCGTTAGTTTCCCATTCCACAATTCGCTCTGAAGAGAGACAGATCATCAGATTCAACTTAAGAATACAAACACTTTCGGAAATGGCTGAATGGGGCCGACCTAGACTTTGTTGATCTGAAGAGGTTGCTCATGTTGAACCAAACATATAAGATTAGTTATGTACGGAGTTCAAGGGGCAAAAAACAATAGAACTGTATTTGACCTAGAAACAATACAATACAATTGTTCACAATAAAAACATTTTGTCATATGTATATTATGTATAATTTTGATTGGAGATACACATGATAATCCAATGCAGCACAAGTCATAGCTGTATGCATGTTGTTCATCGGCAACTTGTCTTGTATACTTTGTCCATGCCATACTATGCCTGTGTGCATACACTTGTGTATATCCTGAGCTAGAGTGTACGTCAATAGTTAGCTATGAATGTTATTCTTATTCCAAGCGGGCTGGTTATACCTGTTATACCATGTCATAATATGTTACAGATGAGTGCAAACATCACCTGAGCAGTATGCCGATAACTAGCTGTGAATGTTATTCGAATTTAAATGTAAGGGGAGAATCAGCTTCCATCTCCCTCTTTATGATACGACGTCATGGAATATAAGTGTTGTTGATTAAGTGATTACCTTTGTCCTTGGGCATCTTCTTAAATATAACAGACAATAGATATTGCCCATCATCAAATATACTTGTCATAACTATGATAAAGTGATACTTTTTCCTAGGGTGTCGATTTAAAATATGAAAGACGATATGTTTTGCCTTCGTTGGTAATTAATAAATGTATATCAAACTGGTTTGTGATTTAAACTTAATTCATCACGTGATAGAATCATTGACAAATGTTAGAAGGACAAGATAATACTATTTAGGAAAATAACAATGACAGAATAAAATCAAAAACATTCAATAACACTTAAATGCTTACCAGATACCTGTTTTACTGTATCACTATGTCCATCTGGGGCCTTGAACTTAGATTCATGATCTTGAAAAAAGGGGAGATCACTCTTAATCATTTAACAGCAGCACGGAAAATGTAAGGATTAAATCTAATAATTACATTCAAACGTATACAAAGTTAAATACATTACATACATTGGAAATGATAGCTTGTTTGCTTTATTCGAATTGGATACTTATTCGCATGATAATATCAATATATTCAGAAATGATTCAATTTAAAGTGTTAATATATGTATTAATATTTAACTGATAAATACAACAATAAATATTGTTCAAAATAGAACCACCCCCAACTCCGCACCACATCACCAAATCAGCGGCATATAACAGAATTATTATAGCTCTAAATTTAATTTAAAGTCAAATGCGTAGCCGCTGATTTTCAAACACAGTAGGTCTATCTTCATTCTACCATATCAACGATTTAGTATTGAACTATATTCAGACGCTTTGAATCGGTAGTGATATATCAATCGACACCGTGCAGAAATTCCAAAGGCCCGACTTTCACAAAGATATGACGTTTTTGGTAATCTTGAATGACGTAGCTTGTTATAAGGCTTCGAAAAACAGCGAAAGTTTCCGAATGTTTTTAAGGGAGGTCACTCTATTCTGTAGACTATAGCGTTTTGCAACCAGGGTCCGCGTTTGGGATAATTTCTGCAGTATTTTCAAAATTCACACATAGTTGTTATTGCATCAATTTTGTAAATAAAGTTTTAGGTAAGTTTATTCTACATTCCGACATTCCGACATTCCAGTTTGAACCCTTTTGTCATCCGAAATGAGTTTATTCGGGAACGTTTCTGAAATGTCAGGTTGTTGAATGACAGATTTTTCGAACTGCATGGTTAACTTTCGCCGTTTTGGGTCTCAGTTTGATTGGTTTCAGATTTATTATCAGAATTATTTATTTATGTCATTTTGTACACAGCAGCAACTCATATGGTAATACTAGCAGCCAGGATATAAGTGAAATACTCTTGAAAGCGGCGTTAAAACCTCAACTCACTCCCTCACTTTTTGGCGCAATATGTTTGTTGCCAGGCAACAATCGCGAATGCATTAATTCTCTGAATACTTGAATGCTCAAATATGGCAGGGAGAAAGCCCGCAACGCCATGTGGCTGAAACCTGCGAGCAACGACTGAAACTAGCGAACCATGGGTGGTACTACTCTGAAATTCAGTGTATCATTGCACCCAAACCTTTCTGCGTGTAGAACAGTTCTCTACTGCAGACAAAGTTGCCGTGCCCCTGGCGGGATTCGAACCCGGGACCTCTTGAACCGAAGCTGAACGCGCTAACCACTGCGCTATCCCGCCCCCATGCGTAAAAGATAAACTAAACGAGCACTGTATAACCAAATTATACTGTCTCTGATTTTTTTCAGTAGCCAATCAGAAACGACTATTTCGCAAAGTCATGGTAGAATTTTCAATTTACTACTTTTGGTTTTAATTCTGTTCTATTATTTTTCAAACATACTGAATTTCATGCGTGGAACACATTCAATAAGTGAGGAGAAAACAACACTTAAAGTATATTATTCACTGGCTGTGAAACACGATGGCCTGTTATTTGAATCCAAGGTCTGCATATTGTATAATTGCATTGTGTTGACCTTGCTGAAAGGAGAGAGATCATTGCTTGGAGAGAGCAGTTCGTTAAATCGTATATGGGCTGGTACAGAATGTGTGTAAAACTGGTAACTTGAGTGAACAGTCATGTCTTAACTTTTATTTGATATGTTAATTAAATAACGTAATTCCTAATGAGGTACAGAGTCAATGGAGCTATTTAGGAGTTTGGGGTAGGATTATTATACACTTTTCTACATGTAAACTAGACAAAATTATATTAAAACTTTCTAAATGTTATTTAAAATATACTTCTAGTCTACGTCATCAAACATAACTCAGTGCAAGGCTTTAATTGTTTAATATCATCATCATTATCATTCCTTACAAATAAGGCGTTTCGGGGGTATATCCTATTCTTTAATTTCTTTATCTAAATAGTTTACCAACTTTAGGATACTTGCTGTATATCCCTATGATATTGGAGCTTCCAAAGGAGTCTAAATTTTATGTCTGCAGCACAGATAAATAGGAGGAAACACTTAAGGTTTACACCACCCCCACACACCCCCATTATCATCATGTCCCCCTGTCATTTCATACACCACGCTACAGCAGTCATGAGGTACTGTTTAGGTCTAACTATGCCTTTTGTATTGGTGCTCAGCTGGGTATATTGGTGCACTGAGTCAGGAGCTATGGTATAGGGGATAAAGGGTGACAGAGGTGTTTGGTTGAAGTGTTCCATGCATTTCATAACCCATTGAGCTTTAATTGTACACAATTACTGATATGGTGATTTTATGTCTGTGTAGTGTTGTTGGGATATTCTAATATTTTAATAACCATATTTTTTCATATTTTCCGTCTAAGAATGAAGCATTTTACATATGTTAATTTTTTTTAAGGAATTTCGTAGCATAGTTATTTAACTACGGATATTCAAAACTTCGAGATCGATTATCTCAGAACAAGGTTCTATGGAGTAAGAACAGCCTGTTTCTCAGGTGACGATTAGGTGCTTTAAAGTTATCTGTCAATTCTGAGTATTGTTTGTTTAACAGAGGCACCTGACGAAGGTAGCACCACCGCTTTAACAACTCAGATTCGATAAGGAATCGACCCTCCAAATACACAGATTATTCAACCATGAACCTCGTTGCATCATTGTTGCTCAATTTCAGTGATATTGGTTAACTGTGATTCTATTTATCATCCAAGTTAATTCTTATTACGTCTAAATGAAAATAGTGTACATCTCTGAACACATCTCTGCCATGTTGTGATGTCATTGCATTGTGACATCATCGTATTTATGACGTCATAGCATTGTGATGTCATTCCTCGATGGTGTAAAAACATTGTGATGACATGTAGTTGATGGTGACAGGGTATTGTAAAAAAATTTTTGCCAAAACGATATCTCCTAGGAGATATTGCTTGATCTCATACAAGCAGTCTCTCGTGGAACAATGTTTTGTTTGATAAATATACGTTATGTTACGTCTATATAGCGTAAAAGAACTTGGAATCTGATTTACCTGGTTTATATTCATCATGTTATATTATAGCCTACCATTGATAAGGTAATATGTTTTAAAATCATTTAAACATGACGCAGGTCCCCTATACAGTGGGTTGCGCTCATTGCTATTTTACAACTATATAGCGTAAAAGAACTTGGATAGAATTCACCTGGTTAATATTCATCATGTTATATTATAGCCTACCACTGATACGGAACAAATGTTTGTAAATCATTTAAACACACTTACTAACTCGAAACCTCCAGTTGGCTTTGTGCTTCTTAGACATAATGTATAGATAATTTATCTCAAATTTATTTTTACTCTTGTATCTTAGAAAAATGTTGCTATCGTTCGTCTCGTCCATCCCTTCCCCGACTTGAATAGAGCCCTTGTTGTCCCACTTCACGAAGAAGGAGGTGAACTTCTGACACCTGGTCGTCCTCTTCTCTACATGCTGGTCGAACTCGGCACAATTCATACAGCTGTCCTTGATCCCGTTCATACGTTTCTTGTTGCCTGTTGCAATCGCGATAAAGAAAAATTTCCCTTTTTTGTCACTGAAGGATGATGTTTCCGAGAGAAAAATATAAGCGTTGCCACACGCCTTCACCTCAAATGTTATTTTGTCGAACCCAGTCGTGGGCACTCCGAGGTCGTTCATCAATTTCAGATGTATATGCCCGTCAGTTTCCCATTCCACAATGCGCCCTGGAGAGAGACAGAGCATCATATTCAACTTAAAGGGAAAGTTCTATCACCGATCTATCGGCAGCATCCGTCACTCTTTGTTTATTGACATTTTGTGAAATGAAAACCCGCTATATTGAACCTAATTGTAATTTGTTGTAATAATAAAACATATACACTGATATAATATTCACATAGTAACACATAAAGAATCATAAAAATAATAAACAATATGCTATTAGGCCGTAGCAAAATTTTCCCCACTCGCAGCGCCCATGAATGGCCTCAATTCTCATTGATTTTATTTTTCAACGCATGTGCGCCTGTCTTTATAGAGTTGTGAAATGTCAAGTCATCAAAGTATTAACTTCATTAATATCTTACAATTCGACTGTCTTTTAATCATGTATTAACAGCATATATGTGTAAACGGGAATATCCTCTCGAATTTCGTTTACATAAAAAAAAAAAACCGATTGACCAATAATAAATACAAACAGTTTGTCATGATAATCCAGTGCAGCAGAAGTCATAGCTGTATACATGTTGTTCATCAGCAACCTTGTCTAGAATACTTTGTCCATTAATACTATGCATGTGTGCATACATTTTTGTATATCCTGAGCTAGAGTGTATGTCGATAGCTAGCTTTAAATGTTATTCTAATTCCAAGCGGGCTGGTTATACTTGTTATACCATGTCATAATATGTTACAGATGAGTGCAAACATCACCTGAGCAGTATGCCGATAACTAGCTGTGAATGTTATTCTAATTTAAATGTTGAGGGAGAATCAGCTTCCATCTCCTTCTTTATGATATTGCGTCATGGAATATAAGTGTTGTTGATAAAGTGATTACCTTTGTCCTTGGGCATCTTCTTAAATATAAAAGACAATAGATATTGCCCATCATCAAATATACTTGTCATAACTATGATAAAGTGATATTGTTTCCAAGGGTGTCGATTTAAAATATGAAAGACGATATTTTTACCATCGTTGGTAATTAATAAAGGTATACAAAACTGGTTGGTGATTTAAACTTAGTTACTCACGTGATAGAATCATTGACAAATGTTAGAAGGACAAGACAATACTATTTAGGAAAATAACAATGACAAGAACAAAATTAACCATTCAATAACACTTAAATGCTTACCAGATACCTGTTTTACTGTATCACTATGTCCATCTGGGGCCTTGAACTTAGATTCAATTTAAATTTAATAATTACATTCAAACGTATACAAAATTAAATACATTACATACATTGGGTTGTTACCCACGTGGTACTTCGTAACAGGCTTTCATAACAATCTGTTATGACACATATGTCTTTGATGTATTTTTCTAAGATAAGTATATATCAACATGTGAAATGGTTTGTACATGGAGAGAAAACCATTATATTATCTACATTGAAACAAAGGAAACAAGTCTCGGCTCCCCTTCCCCCTTTTTAAGTTATGGTAGTGAGTATATTTATTCTGCACTAATTCCAAACCGGTAAGGGGAACACCCAATGCACACTCGTACATTATATAAACCTTTCGTGAGGACCAACATCGTTCCTTTTTCTTTCTCAAATGTTATGAAACATGTATCCTAGATGCTTCATTGGGCACTTTAAAGTTATCTGTCAATTGCTCTCATTTCCATAACAAGTAAAACCTTGTATTGTTTGTTGAACAGAGGCACCTGACGAAGGTAGCACCACCGATTTAACAAATCACGTCTCCACATTCGACAGGGAATCGACCCTCCAAACACTCAGATTATGCAACCATGACACAGGATGCCTACACAGCTGGTGCGCTCATTGTTGCTCAAATTCAGTGATAGTGGTCAACTGTGCTTTGCACAGGACCATGTGCCATAGACACTTCATCTATATGTAATACTGTAATATAAACGAAAAGTCGACATTTGATTGTGCCAGATACAATCCTTTTGGATGATTATTCTTGAATGTTTTTGAGACGATACCTCGGTCATATTAATATTACCTACATTTTTTGGTTTTCTGTGTAAATTAACAGGTGAATTGAATAATACTTTCCTGAATGGATTAATATCAACTTGCTGTTTTTGCCCAATCAGTAGTTACTGCTTAGCCTTGCGCTGATACATGTTGATCATTTTTGAGTACGTACAGTGATGTGGCATCAGCAAAAAACACATTTTACAGTAAATATCATCTACTATATCATCAATATAGAGTACGAACAGAAGTGGCCTTAGGAGGTTCATTCTTTTTTTATCTCCTGAGCGAGAGGGTATAGCTATGAATGTTATTCTAATTTCCAACAGAGGCTATTATCAGAGAAAATAACCTGTCATCCCCTCGTGTCGGAGGTGACGATGATTATTAAGTATTTGAAATATGAAAGAAGACATTGATTGCCCTTGTAGGTAATAATACAGATATATTAAACTTGTGTGTGTTTTAAACTTAGTTCTTTACGTGAAAGAATAACTTGACAAATGATAACAAGGACAAGATAATACTATTCAGGCAAATTTCAACGACAATAGAAAATTAAAAAACATTCTGTAACATTTAAATGCTTACCAGAAAACCGTTCTACTGTACCATTGTGTCCATCTGGGGCCTTGAACTTAGATTCATAACCTTGAAAAAAGGGAGATCACTCTTAAACAAAAACTCTCAGACAAAATGCTACAATTAAATTTAAAATCAACTAGCATACCTGACAAAGGAAGATAACCTATATGTATTATTGTAAGATAAACTTTATTAGTATTATGTTAAAAGCGTAAAAAGAACTTGGATAGAATTTGCCTGGTTTATATTCACCATGTTTTATATTATAGCCTCCCATTGATACGGAAAGATGTTTGTAAATCATTTAAATACACTTACCAACTCGAAACCTCCAGTTGGCTTTGTACTTCTTAGACATAATGTATAGATAATTTATCTCAAATTTATTTTTTCTCTTGTATCTTAGAAAAATGTTGCTATCGTTCGTCTCGTCCATCCCATCCCCGACTTGAATAGAGCCCTTGTTGTCCCACTTCATGAAGAAGGAGGTGAACTTCTGACACCTGGTCGTCCTCTTCTCCACATACTTGTCGAACTTGGCACATTTCATACAGCTGTCTTTGATCCCGTTCATACGTCTCCTGTTGCCTGTTGCAAGTATGATTAAGAAATATTTCCCTTTTTTGTCGCTGAAGGATGATGTTTCCGAGAGAACAATGTTAGCATCGGCACACGCCTTCACCTCAAAAATTATCTTATCGAACCCAGTCACAGGCACTCCGAGGTCGTTCATCAGTTTTAGAAGGAAATGCCCATTAGTTTCCCATTCCACAATTCGCTCTGAAGAGAGACAGATCATCAGATTCAACTTAAGAATACAAACACTTTCGGAAATGGCTGAATGGGGCCGACCTAGACTTTGTTGATCTGAAGAGGTTGCTCATGTTGAACCAAACATATAAGATTAGTTATGTACGGTCTTCAAGGGGCAAAAAACAATAGAACTGTATTTGACCTAGAAACAATACAATACAACTGTTCACAATAAAAACATTTTGTCATATGTATATTATGTATAATTTTGATTGGAGATACATATGATAATCCAGTGCAGCACAAGTCAAAGCTGTATGCATGTTGTTCATCGGCAACTTGTCTAGTATATGCCATACTATGCAAGTGTGCATACATTTGTGTATATCCTGAGCTAGAGTGTACGTCAATAGTTAGCTATGAATGTTATTCTTATTCCAAGCGGGCTGGTTATACCTGTTATACCATGTCATAATATGTTACAGATGAGTGCAAACATCACCTGAGCAGTATGCCGATAACTAGCTGTGAATGTTATTCGAATTTAAATGTAAGGGGAGAATCAGCTTCCATCTCCCTCTTTATGATACGACGTCATGGAATATAAGTGTTGTTGATTAAGTGATTACCTTTGTCCTTGGGCATCTTCTTAAATATAACAGACAATAGATATTGCCCATCATCAAATATACTTGTCATAACTATGATAAAGTGATACTTTTTCCTAGGGTGTCGATTTAAAATATGAAAGACGATATGTTTTGCCTTCGTTGGTAATTAATAAATGTATATCAAACTGGTTTGTGATTTAAACTTAATTCATCACGTGATAGAATCATTGACAAATGTTAGAAGGACAAGATAATACTATTTAGGAAAATAACAATGACAGAATAAAATCAAAAACATTCAATAACACTTAAATGCTTACCAGATACCTGTTTTACTGTATCACTATGTCCATCTGGGGCCTTGAACTTAGATTCATGATCTTGAAAAAAGGGGAGATCACTCTTAATCATTTAACAGCAGCACGGAAAATGTAAGGATTAAATCTAATAATTACATTCAAACGTATACAAAGTTAAATACATTACATACATTGGAAATGATAGCTTGTTTGCTTTATTCGAATTGGATACTTATTCGCATGATAATATCAATATATTCAGAAATGATTCAATTTAAAGTGTTAATATATGTATTAATATTTAACTGATAAATACAATAATAAATATTGTTCAAAATAGAACCACCCCCAACTCCGCACCACATCACCAAATCAGCGGCATATAACAGAATTATTATAGCTCTAAATTTAATTTAAAGTCAAATGCGTAGCCGCTGATTTTCAAACACAGTAGGTCTATCTCCATTCTACCATATCAACGATTTAGTATTGAACTATATTCAGACGCTTTGAATCGGTAGTGATATGTCAATCGACACCGTGCAGAAATTCCAAAGGCCCGACTTTCACAAAGATATGACGTTTTTGGTAATCTTGAATGACGTAGCTTGTTATAAGGCTTCGGAATACAGCGAAAGTTTCCGAATGTTTTTAAGGGAGGTCACTCTATTCTGTAGACTATAGCGTTTTGCAACCAGGGTCCGCATTTTGGATAATTTCTGCAGTATTTTCAAAATTCACACATAGTTGTTATTGCATCAATTTTGTAAATAAAGTTTTAGGTAAGTTTATTCTACATTCCAACAGTTTCAGGGTGATATACTATTCAGTTTGAACCCTTTTGTCATCCGAAATGAGTTTATTCGGGAATGTTTCTGAAATGTAAGGTTGTTGAATGACAGATTTTTCGAACTGCATGGTTAACTTTCGCCGTTTTGGGTCTCAGTTTGATTGGTTTCAGATTTATTATCAGAATTATTTATTTATGTCATTTTGTACACAGCAGCAACTCATATGGTAATACTAGCAGCCAGGATATAAGTGAAATCCTCTTGAAAGCGGCGTTAAAACCCCAACTCACTCCCTCACTTTTTTGCACAATATGTTTGTTGCCAGGCAACAATCGCGAATGCATTATTTCTCTGAATACTTGAATGCTCAAATATGGCAGGGAGAAAGCCCGCAACACCATGTGGCTATCCATTGCGCTGAAACCTGCGAGCAACGACTGAAACTAGCGAACCATGGGTGGTACTACTCTGAAATTCAGTGTATCATTGCACCCAAACCTTTCTGCGTGTAGAACAGTTCTCTACTGCAGACAAAGTTGCCGTGCCCCTGGCGGGATTAGAACCCAGGACCTCTTGATCCGAAGCCGAACGCGCTAACCACTGCGTTATCCCGCCCCCATGCGCAAAAGATAAACTAAACGAGCACTGTATAACCAAATTATACTGTCTCTGATTTTTTTTCAGTAGACAATCAGAAACGACTATTTCGCAAAGTTATGGTAGAATTTTCAATTTACTACTTTTGGTTTTAATTCTGTTCTATTATTTTTCAAACATACTGAATTTCATGCGTGGAACACATTCAATAAGTGAGGAGAAAACAACACTTAAAGTATATTATTCACTGGCTGTGAAACACGATGGCCTGTTATTTGAATCCAAGGTCTGCATATTGTATAATTGCATTGTGTTGACCTTGCTGAAAGGAGAGAGATAATTGCTTGGAGAGAGCAGTTCGTTAAATCGTATATGGGCTGGTACAGAATGTGTGTAAAACTGGTAACTTGAGTGAACAGTCATGTCTTAACTTTTATTTGATATGTTAATTAAATAACGTAATTCCTGATGAGGTACAGAGTCAATGGAGCTATTTAGGAGTTTGGGGTAGGATTATTATACACTTTTCTACATGTAAACTAGACAAAATTATATTAAAACTTTCTAAATGTTATTTAAAATATACTTCTAGTCTACGTCATCAAACATAACTCAGTGCAAGGCTTTAATTTTTTAATATCATCATCATTATCATTCCTAACAAAAAAGGTGTTTCGGGGGTATATCCTATTCTTTAATTTCTTTATCTAAATAGTTTACCAACTTTAGGATACTTGCTGTATATCCCTATGATATTGGAGCTTCCAAAGGAGTCTAAATTTTATGTCTGCAGCACAGATAAATAGGAGGAAACACTTAAGGTTTACACCACCCCCACACACCCCCATTATCATCATGTCCCCCTGTCATTTCATACACCACGCTACAGCAGTCATGAGGTACTGTTTAGGTCTAACTATGCCTTTTGTATTGGTGCTCAGCTGGGTATATTGGTGCACTGAGTCAGGAGCTATGGTATAGGGGATAAAGGGTGGCAGAGGTGTTTGGTTGAAGTGTTCCATGCATTTCATAACCCATTGAGCTTTTATTGTACTCAATTACTGATATGGTGATTTTATGTCTGTGTAGTGTTGTTGGGATATTCTAATATTTTAGTAACCATTTTTTTTCATATTTTCCGTCTTAGAATGAAGCATTTTACATATGTTAATTCTTTTAAAGGAATTTCGTAGCATAGTTATTAAACTACGGATATTCAAAACTTCGAGATCGATTATCTCAGAACAAGGTTCTATGGAGTAAGAACAGCCTGTTTCTCAGGTGACGATTAGGCGCTTTAAAGTTATCTGTCAATTCTGAGTATTGTTTGTTTAACAGAGGCACCTGACGAAGGTAGCACCACCGCTTTAACAACTCAGATTCGATAAGGAATCGACCCTCCAAATACACAGATTATTCAAGCATGAACCTCGTTGCCTCATTGTTGCTCAATTTCAGGGACATTGGTTAACTTTGATTCTATTTATCATCCAAGTTAATTCTTATTACGTCTAAATGAAAATAGTGTACATCTCTGCCATGTTGTGATGTCATTGCATTGTGACATCATCGTATTTATGACGTCATAGCATTGTGATGTCATTCCTCGATGGTGTAAAAACATTGTGATGACATGTAGTTAATGGTGACAGGGTATTGTACAAAATTTTCTGCCAAAACGATATCTCCTAGGAGATATTGCTTGATCTCATACAAGCAGTCTCTCGTGGAACAATGTTTTGTTTGATAAATATACGTTATGTTACGTCTATATAGCGTAAAAGAACTTGGAATCTGATTTACCTGGTTTATATTCATCATGTTATATTATAGCCTACCATTGATAAGGAAATATGTTTTAAAATCATTTAAACATGACGCAGGTCGCCTAAACAGTGGGTTGCGCTCATTGCTATTTTACAACTATATAGCATAAAAGAACTTGGATAGAATTCACCTGGTTAATATTCACCATTATATATTATAGCCTACCACTGATACGGAACAAATGTTTGTAAATCATTTAAACACACTTACTAACTCGAAACCTCCAGGTGGCTTTGTGCTTCTTAGACATAATGTTCAGACAGTTTATCTCAAATTTATTTTTACTCTTGTATCTTAGAAAAATGTTGCTATCGTTCGTCTCGTCCATCCCTTCCCCGACTTGAATAGAGCCCTTGTTGTCCCACTTCACGAAGAAGGAGGTGAACTTCTGACACCTGGTCGTCCTCTTCTCTACATGCTGGTCGAACTCGGCACAATTCATACAGCTGTCCTTGATCCCGTTCATACGTTTCTTGTTGCCTGTTGCAAGCGCGATAAAGAAATATTCCCCTTTTTTGTCACTGAAGGATGATGTTTCCGAGAGAAAAATATAAGCGTTGCCACACACCTTCACCTCAAATGTTATTTTGTCGAACCCAGTCGTGGGCACTCCGAGGTCGTTCATCAATTTCAGATGTATATGCCCGTCAGTTTCCCATTCCACGATGCGCCCTGGAGAGAGACAGAGCATCATATTCAACTTAAAGGGAAAGTTCTATCACCGATCTATCGGCAGCATCCGTCACTCTTTGTTTATTGACATTTTGTGAAATGAAAACACGCTATATTGAACCTAATTGTAATTTGTTGTAATAATAAAACAAATACACTGATATAATATTCAATTAGTAACACATAAAGAATCGTAAAAATAATAAACAATATGCTATTAGGCCGTAGCAAAATTTCCCCCACTCGCAGCGCCCATGAATGGCCTCAATTCTCATTGATTTTATTTTTCAACGCATGTGCGCCTGTCTTTATAGAGTTGTGAAATGTCAAGTCATCAAAGTATTAACTTCATTAATATCTTACAATTCGACTGTCATGTATAATCATGTATTAACAGCATATATGTGTAAACGGGAATATCCTCTCGAATTTCGTTTCCATAAAAAAAAAATACCGTTTGACCAATAAAAAATACAAACGGTTTGTCATGATAATCCAGTGCAGCAGAAGTCATAGCTGTATACATGTTGTTCATCAGCAACCTTATCTAGTATACTTTGTCCATTAATACTATGCATGTGTGCATACATTTTTGTATATCCTGAGCTAGAGTGTATGTCGATAGCTAGCTTTAAATGTTATTCTAATTCCAAGCGGGCTGGTTATACCTGTTATACCATGTCATAATATGTTACAGATGAGTGCAAACATCACCTGAGCAGTATGCCGATAACTAGCTGTGAATGTTATTCTAATTTAAATGTTGAGGGAGAATCAGCTTCCATCTCCTTCTTTATGATATTGCGTCATGGAATATAAGTGTTGTTGATAAAGTGATTACCTTTGTCCTTGGGCATCTTCTTAAATATAAAAGACAATAGATATTGCCCATCATCAAATATACTTGTCATAACTATGATAAAGTGATATTGTTTACAAGGGTGTCGATTTAAAATATGAAAGACGATATTTTTCCCATCGTTGGTAATTAATAAAGGTATACAAAACTGGTTGGTGATTTAAACTTAGTTACTCACGTGATAGAATCATTGACAAATGTTAGAAGGACAAGACAATACTATTTAGGAAAATAACAATGACAAGAACAAAATTAACCATTCAATAACACTTAAATGCTTACCAGATACCTGTTTTACTGTATCACTATGTCCATCTGGGGCCTTGAACTTAGATTCATGATCTTGAAAAAAAGGGGAGATCACTCTTAATCATTTAACAGCAGCGCGCAAAATGTAAAGATTAAATTTAATAATTACATTCAAACGTATACAAAATTAAATACATTACATACATTGGGTTGTTACCCACGTGGTACTTCGTAACAGGCTTTCATTACAATATGTTATGACACATATGTCTTTGATGTATTTTTCTAAGATAAGTATATATCAACATGTGAAATGGTTTGTACATGGAGAGAAAACCATTATATTATCTACATTGAAACAAAGGAAACAAGTCTCGGCTCCCCTTCCCCCTTTTTAAGTTATGATAGTGAGTATATTTATTCTGCACTAATTCCAAACCGGTAAGGGGAACACCCAATGCACACTCATACATTATATAAACCTTTCGTGAGGACCAACATCGTTCCTTTTTCTTTCTCAAATGTTTTGAAACATGTATCCTAGATGCTTCATTGGGCACTTTAAAGTTATCTGTCAAATTGCTCTCATTTCCATAACAAGTAAAACCTTGTATTGTTTGTTGAACAGAGGCACCTGACGAAGGTAGCACCACCGATTTAACAAATCACGTCTCCGCATTCGACAGGGAATCGACCCTCCAAACACTCAGATTATGCAACCATGACACAGGTTGCCTACACAGCTGGTGCGTTCATTGTTGCTCAAATTCAGTGATAGTGGTCAACTGTGCTTTGCACAGGACCATGTGCCATAGACACTTCATCTATATGTAATACTGTAATATAAACGAAAAGTCGACATTTGATTGTGCCAGATACAATCCTTTTGGATGATTATTCTTGAATGTTTTTGAGATGATACCTCGGTCATATTAATATTACCTACATTTTTTGGTTTTCTGTGTAAATTAACAGGTGAATTGAATAATACTTTCCTGGATGGATTAATATCAACTTGCTGTTTTTGCCCAATCAGTAGTTACTGCTTAGCCTTGTGCTGATACATGTTGATCATTTTTGAGTACGTACAGTGATGTGGCATCAGAAAAAAACACATTTTACAGTCAATATCATCTACTATATCATCAATATAGAGTACGAACAGAAGTGGCCTTAGGAGGTTCATTCTGTTTTTATCTCCTGAGCGAGAGGGTATAGCTATGAATGTTATTCTAATTTCCAACAGAGGCTATTATCAGAGAAAATAACCTGTCATCCCCTCGTGTCGGAGGTGACGATGATTATTAAGTATTTGAAATATGAAAGAAGACATTTATTGCCCTTGTAGGTAATAATACAGATATATTAAACTTGTGTGTGTTTTAAACTTAGTTCTTTACGTGAAAGAATAACATGACAAATGATAACAAGGACAAGATAATACTATTCAGGCAAATTTCAACGACAATAGAAAATTAAAAAACATTCTGTAACATTTAAATGCTTACCAGAAAACCGTTCTACTGTACCATGGTGTCCATCTGGGGCCTTGAACTTAGATTCATAACCTTGAAAAAAGGGAGATCACTCTTAAACAAAAACTCTCAGACAAAATGCTACAATTAAATTTAAAATCAAACAGCATACCTGACAAAGGAAGATAACCTATATGTATTATTGTAAGATAAACTTTATTAGTATTATGTTAAAAGCGTAAAAAGAACTTGGATAGAATTTGCCTGGTTTATATTCACCATGTTTTATATTATAGCCTCTCATTGATACGGAAAGATGTTTGTAAATCATTTAAATACACTTACCAACTCGAAACCTCCAGTTGGCTTTGTACTTCTTAGACATAATGTATAGATAATTTATCTCAAATTTATTTTTTCTCTTGTATCTTAGAAAAATGTTGCTATCGTTCGTCTCGTCCATCCCATCCCCGACTTGAATAGAGCCCTTGTTGTCCCACTTCATGAAGAAGGAGGTGAACTTCTGACACCTGGTCGTCCTCTTCTCCACATACTTGTCGAACTTGGCACATTTCATACAGCTGTCTTTGATCCCGTTCATACGTCTCCTGTTGCCTGTTGCAAGTATGATTAAGAAATATTTCCCTTTTTTGTCGCTGAAGGATGATGTTTCCGAGAGAACAATGTTAGCATCGGCACACGCCTTCACCTCAAAAATTATCTTATCGAACCCAGTCACAGGCACTCCGAGGTCGTTCATCAGTTTTAGAAGGAAATGCCCGTTAGTTTCCCATTCCACAATTCGCTCTGAAGAGAGACAGATCATCAGATTCAACTTAAGAATACAAACACTTTCGGAAATGGCTGAATAGGCCGACCTAGATTTTGTTGATCTGAAGAGGTTGCTCATGTTGAACCAAACATATAAGAATAGTTATGTACGGTCTTCAAGGGGCAAACAACAATAGAACTGTATTTGACCTAGAAACAATACAATACAACTGTTCACAATAAAAACATTTTGTCATATGTATATTATGTATAATTTTGATTGGAGATACATATGATAATCCAGTGCAGCACAAGTCATAGCTGTATGCATGTTGTTCATCAGCAACTTGTCTTGTATACTTTGTCCATGCCATACTATGCATGTGTGCATACATTTGTGTATATCCTGAGCTAGAGTGTACGTCAATAGCTAGCTATGAATGTTATTCTTATTCCAAGCGGGCTGGTTATACCTGTTATACCATGTCATAATATGTTACAGATGAGTGCAAACATCACCTGAGCAGTATGCCGATAACTAGCTGTGAATGTTATTCGAATTTAAATGTAAGGGGAGAATCAGCTTCCATCTCCCTCTTTATGATACGACGTCATGGAATATAAGTGTTGTTGATTAAGTGATTACCTTTGTCCTTGGGCATCTTCTTAAATATAACAGACAATAGATATTGCCCATCATCAAATATACTTGTCATAACTATGATAAAGTGATATTTTTTCCTAGGGTGTCGATTTAAAATATGAAAGACGATATGTTTTGCCTTCGTTGGTAATTAATAAATGTATATCAAACTGGTTTGTGATTTAAACTTAATTCATCACGTGATAGAATCATTGACAAATGTTAGAAGGACAAGACAATACTATTTAGGAAAATAACAATGACAGAATAAAATCAAAAACATTCAATAACACTTAAATGCTTACCAGATACCTGTTTTACTGTATCACTATGTCCATCTGGGGCCTTGAACTTAGATTCATGATCTTGAAAAAAGGGGAGATCACTCTTAATCATTTAACAGCAGCACGGAAAATGTAAGGATTAAATCTAATAATTACATTCAAACGTATACAAAGTTAAATACATTACATACATTGGAAATGATAGCTTGTTTGCTTTATTCGATTTGGATACTTATTCGCATGATAATATCAATATATTCAGAAATGATTCATTTTAAAGTGTTAATATATGTATTAATATTTAACTGATAAATACAACAATAAATATTGTTCAAAATAGTACCACCCCCAACTCCGCACTACATCACCAAATCAACGGCATATAACAGAATTATTATAGCTCTAAATTTAATTTAAAGTCAAATGCGTAGCCGCTGATTTTCAAACACAGTAGGTCTATCTCCATTCTACCATATCAACGATTTAGTATTGAACTATATTCAGACGCTTTGAATCGGTAGTGATATGTCAAACGACAGAAATTCCAAAGGCCCGACTTTCACAAAGATATGACGTTTTTGGTAATCTTGAATGACGTAGCTTGTTATAAGGCTTCGGAAAACAGCGAAAGTTTCCGAATGTTTTTAAGGGAGGTCACTCTATTCTGTAGACTATAGCGTTTTGCAACCAGGGTCCGCGTTTGGGATAATTTCTGCAGTATTTTCAAAATTCACACATAGTTGTTATTGCATCAATTTTGTAAATAAAGTTTTAGGTAAGTTTATTCTACATTCCGACAGTTTCCGGGTGATATACTATCCAGTTTTAACCCTTTTGTCATCCGAAATGAGTTTATTCGGGAACGTTTCTGAAATCTAAGGTTGTTGAATGACAGATGTTTCGAACTGCATGGTTAACTTTCGCCGTTTTGGGTCTCAGTTTTATTGGTTTCAGATTTATTATCAGAATTATTTATTTATGTCATTTTGTACACAGCAGCAACTCATATGGTAATACTAGCAGCCAGGATATAAGTGAAATCCTCTTGAAAGCGGTGTTAAAACCACAACTCACTCCCTCACTTTTTTGCGCAATATGTTTGTTGCCAGGCAACAATCGCGAATGCATTAATTCTCTGAATACTTGAATGCTCAAATATGGCAGGGAGAAAGCCCGCAACGCCATGTGGCTATCCATTGCGCTGAAACCTGCGAGCAACGACTGAAACTAGCGAACCATGGGTGGTACTACTCTGAAATTCAGTGTATCATTGCACCCAAACCTTTCTGCGTGTAGAACAGTTCTCTACTGCAGACAAAGTTGCCGTGCCCCTGGCGGGATTCGAACCCGGGACCTCTTGGTCCGAAGCCGAACGCGCTAACCACTGCGCTATCCCGCCCCCATGCGCAAAAGATAAACTAAACGAGCACTGTATAACCAAATTATACTGTCTCTGATTTTTTTCAGTAGCCAATCAGAAACGACTATTTCGCAAAGTTATGGTAGAATTTTCAATTTACTACTTTTGGTTTTAATTCTGTTCTACTATTTTTCAAACATACTGAATTTCATGCGTGGAACACATTCAATAAGTGAGGAGAAAACAACACTTAAAGTATATTATTCACTGGCTGTGAAACACGATGGCCTGTTATTTGAATCCAAGGTCTGCATATTGTATAATTGCATTGTGTTGACCTTGCTGAAAGGAGAGAGATCATTGCTTGGAGAGAGCAGTTCGTTAAATCGTATATGGGCTGGTACAGAATGTGTGTAAAACTGGTAACTTGAGTGAACAGTCATGTCTTAACTTTTATTTGATATGTTAATTAAATAACGTAATTCCTGATGAGGTACAGAGTCAATGGAGCTATTTAGGAGTTTGGGGTAGGATTATTATACACTTTTCTACATGTAAACTAGACAAAATTATATTAAAACTTTCTAAATGTTATTTAAAATATACTTCTAGTCTACGTCATCAAACATAACTCAGTGCAAGGCTTTAATTTTTTAATATCATCATCATTATCATTCCTAACAAAAAAGGTGTTTCAGGGGTATATCCTATTCTTTAATTTCTTTATCTAAATAGTTTACCAACTTTAGGATACTTGCTGTATATCCCTATGATATTGGAGCTTCCAAAGGAGTCTTAAATTTATGTCTGCAGCACAGATAAATAGGAGGAAACACTTAAGGTTTACCCCCCCCCCCCCCCCCCCCCCCCCCCCCCCCCCCCCCCCCACACACACACACGCACACTCCCATTATCATCATGTCCCCCTGTCATTTCATACACCACGCTACAGCAGTCATGAGGTACTGTTTAGGTCTAACTATCCCTTTTGTATTGGTGCTCAGCTGGGTATATTGGTGCACTGAGTCAGGAGCTATGGTATAGGGGATAAAGGGTGGCAGAGGTGTTTGGTTGAAGTGTTCCATGCATTTCATAACCCATTGAGCTTTTATTGTACTCAATTACTGATATGGTGATTTTATGTCTGTGTAGTGTTGTTGGGATATTCTAATATTTTAGTAACCATATTTTTTCATATTTTCCGTCTTAGAATGAAGCATTTTACATATGTTAATTTTTTTAAAAGAATTTCGTAGCATAGATATTAAACTACGGATATTCAAAACTTCGAGATCGATTATCTCAGAACAAGGTTCTATGGAGTAAGAACAGCCTGTTTCTCAGGTGACGATTAGGCGTTTTAAAGTTATCTGTCAATTCTGAGTATTGTTTGTTTAACAGAGGCACCTGACGAAGGTAGCACCACCGCTTTAACAACTCAGATTCGATAAGGAATCGACCCTCCAAATACACAGATTATTCAACCATGAACCTCGTTTCCTCATTGTTGCTCAATTTCAGGGACATTGGTTAACTTTGATTCTATTTATCATCCAAGTTAATTCTTATTACGTCTAAATGAAAATAGTGTACATCTCTGAACACATCTCTGCCATGTTGTGATGTCATTGCATTGTGACATCATCGTATTTATGACGTCATAGCATTGTGATGTCATTCCTCGATGGTGTAAAAACATTGTGATGACATGTAGTTGATGGTGACAGGGTATTGTACAAACTTTTCTGCCAAAACGATATCTCCTAGGAGATATTGCTTGATCTCATACAAGCAGTCTCTCGTGGAACAATGTTTTGTTTGATAAATATACGTTATGTTACGTCTATATAGCGTAAAAGAACTTGGAATCTGATTTACCTGGTTTATATTCATCATGTTATATTATAGCCTACCATTGATAAGGAAATATGTTATAAAATCATTTAAACATGACGCAGATCGCCTATACAGTGGGTTGCGCTCATTGCTATTTTACAACTATATAGCATAAAAGAACTTGGATAGAATTCACCTGGTTAATATTCACCATGTTATATTATAGCCTACCACTGATACGGAACAAATGTTTGTAAATCATTTAAACACACTTACTAACTCGAAACCTCCAGGTGGCTTTGTGCTTCTTAGACATAATGTTCAGACAGTTTATCTCAAATTTATTTTTACTCTTGTAACTTAGAAAAATGTTGCTATCGTTCGTCTCGTCCATCCCTTCCCCGACTTGAATAGAGCCCTTGTTGTCCCACTTCACGAAGAAGGAGGTGAACTTCTGACACCTGGTCGTCCTCTTCTCTACATGCTGGTCGAACTCGGCACAATTCATACAGCTGTCCTTGATCCCGTTCATACGTTTCTTGTTGCCTGTTGCAAGCGCGATAAAGAAATATTTCCCTTTTTTGTCACTGAAGGATGATGTTTCCGAGAGAAAAATATAAGCGTTGCCACACGCCTTCACCTCAAATGTTATTTTGTCGAACCCAGTCGTGGGCACTCCGAGGTCGTTCATCAATTTCAGATGTATATGCCCGTCAGTTTCCCATTCCACGATGCGCCCTGGAGAGAGACAGAGCATCATATTCAACTTAAAGGGAAAGTTCTATCACCGATCTATCGGCAGCATCCGTCACTCTTTGTTTATTGACATTTTGTGAAATGAAAACACGCTATATTGAACCTAATTGTAATTTGTTGTAATAATAAAACATATACACTGATATAATATTCACATAGTAACACATAAAGAATCATAAAAATAATAAACAATATGCTATTAGGCCGTAGCAAAATTTTCCGGACTCCAAGGGTGTCGATTTAAAATATGAAAGACGATATTTTTGCCATCGTTGGTAATTAATAGAGGTATACAAAACTGGTTGGTGATTTAAACTTAGTTACTCGCGGGATAGAATCATTGACAAATGTTAGAAGGACAAGACAATACTATTTAGGAAAATAACAATGACAAGAACAAAATTAACCATTCAATAACACTTAAATGCTTACCAGATACCTGTTTTACTGTATCACTATGTCCATCTGGGGCCTTGAACTTAGATTCATGATCTTGAAAAAAAGGGGAGATCACTCTTAATCATTTAACAGCAGCGCGCAAAATGTAAAGATTAAATTTAATAATTACATTCAAACGTATACAAAATTAAATACATTACATACATTGGGTTGTTACCCACGTGGTACTTCGTAACAGGCTTTCATAACAATCTGTTATGACACATATGTCTTTGATGTATTTTTCTAAGATAAGTATATATCAACATGTGAAATGGTTTGTACATGGAGAGAAAACCATTATATTATCTACATTGAAACAAAGGAAACAAGTCTCGGCTCCCCTTCCCCCTTTTTAAGCTATGATAGTGAGTATATTTATTCTGCACTTATTCCAAACCGGTAAGGGGAACACCCAATGCACACTCGTACATTATATAAACCTTTCGTGAGGACCAACATCGTTCCTTTTTCTTTCTCAAATGTTTTGAAACATGTATCCTAGATGCTTCATTGGGCACTTTAAAGTTATCTGTCAAATTGCTCTCATTTCCATAACAAGTAAAACCTTGTATTGTTTGTTGAACAGAGGCACCTGACGAAGGTAGCACCACCGATTTAACATATCACGTCTCCGCATTCGACAGGGAATCGACCCTCCAAACACTCAGATTATGCAACCATGACACAGGTTGCCTACACAGCTGGTGCGCTCATTGTTGCTCAAATTCAGTGATAGTGGTCAACTGTGCTTTGCACAGGACCATGTGCCATAGACACTTCATCTATATGTAATACTGTAATATAAACGAAAAGTCGACATTTGATTGTGCCAGATACAATCCTTTTTGATGATTATTCTTGAATGTTTTTGAGATGATACCTCGGTCATATTAATATTACCTACATTTTTTGGTTTTCTGTGTAAATTAACAGGTGAATTGAAAAGTACTTTCCTGGATGGATTAATATCAACTTGCTGTTTTTGCCCAATCAGTAGTTACTGCTAAGCCTTGTGCTGATACATGTTGATCATTTTTGAGTACGTACAGTGATGTGGCATCAGCAAAAAACACATTTTACAGTCAATGTCATCTACTATATCATCAATATAGAGTACGAACAGAAGTGGCCTTAGGAGGTTCATTCTTTTTTATCTCCTGAGCGAGAGGGTATAGCTATGAATGTTATTCTAATTTCCAACAGAGGCTATTATCAGAAAAAATAACCTGTCATCCCCTCGTGTCGGAGGTGACGATGATTATTAAGTATTTGAAATATGAAAGAAGACATTTATTGCCCTTGTAGGTAATAATACAGATATATTAAACTTGTGTGTGTTTTAAACTTAGTTCTTTACGTGAAAGAATAACTTGACAAATGATAACAAGGACAAGATAATACTATTCAGGCAAATTTCAACGACAATAGAAAATTAAAAACCATTCTGTAACATTTACATGCTTACCAGAAAACCGTTTTACTGTACCATTGTGTCCATCTGGGGCCTTGAACTTAGATTCATAACCTTGAAAAAAGGGAGATCACTCTTAAACAAAAACTCTCAGACAAAATGCTACAATTAAATTCAAAATCAACCAGCATACCTGACAAAGGAAGATAACCTATATGTATTATTGTAAGATAAACTTTATTAGTATTATGTTAAAAGCGTAAAAAGAACTTGGATAGAATTTGCCTGGTTTATATTCACCATGTTTTATATTATAGCCTCCCATTGATACGGAAAGATGTTTGTAAATCATTTAAGTACACTTACCAACTCGAAACCTCCAGTTGGCTTTGTACTTCTTAGACATAATGTATAGATAATTTATCTCAAATTTATTTTTTCTCTTGTATCTTAGAAAAATTTTGCTATCGTTCGTCTCGTCCATCCCATCCCCGATTTGAATAGAGCCCTTGTTGTCCCACTTCATGAAGAAGGAGGTGAACTTCTGACACCTGGTCGTCCTCTTCTCCACATACTTGTCGAACTTGGCACATTTCATACAGCTGTCTTTGATCCCGTTCATACGTCTCCTGTTGCCTGTTGCAAGTATGATTAAGAAATATTTCCCTTTTTTGTCGCTGAAGGATGATGTTTCCGAGAGAACAATGTTAGCATCGGCACACGCCTTCACCTCAAAAATTATCTTATTGAACCCAGTCACAGGCACTCCGAGGTCGTTCATCAGTTTTAGAAGGAAATGCCCGTTAGTTTCCCATTCCACAATTCGCTCTGAAGAGAGACAGATCATCAGATTCAACTTAAGAATACAAACACTTTCGGAAATGGCTGAATGGGGCCGACCTAGACTTTGTTGATCTGAAGAGGTTGCTCATGTTGAACCAAACATATAAGATTAGTTATGTACGGTCTTCGGAGATACATATGATAATCCAGTGCAGCACAAGTCATAGCTGTATGCATGTTGTTCATCGGCAACTTGTCTTGTATACTTTGTCCATGCCATACTATGCATGTGTGCATACATTTGTGTATATCCTGAGCTAGAGTGTACGTCAATAGCTAGCTATGAATGTTATTCTTATTCCAAGCGGGCTGGTTATACCTGTTATACCATGTCATAATATGTTACAGATGAGTGCAAACATCACCTGAGCAGTATGCCGATAACTAGCTGTGAATGTTATTCGAATTTAAATGTAAGGGGAGAATCAGCTTCCATCTCCCTCTTTATGATACGACGTCATGGAATATAAGTGTTGTTGATTAAGTGATTACCTTTGTCCTTGGGCATCTTCTTAAATATAAAAGACAATAGATATTGCCAATCATCAAATATACTTGTCATAACTATGATAAAGTGATATTTTTTCCTAGGGTGTCGATTTAAAATATGAAAGACGATATGTTTTGCCTTCGTTGGTAATTAATAAATGTATATCAAACTGGTTTGTGATTTGAACTTAATTCATCACGTGATAGAATCATTGACAAATGTTAGAAGGACAAGACAATACTATTTAGGAAAATAACAATGACAGAATAAAATCAAAAACATTCAATAACACATAAATGCTTACCAGATACCTGTTTTACTGTATCACTATGTCCATCTGGGGCCTTGAACTTAGATTCATGATCTTTAAAAAAGGGAAGATCACTCTTAATCATTTAACAGCAGCACGGAAAATGTAAGGATTAAATCTAATAATTACATTCAAACGTATACAAAGTTAAATACATTACATACATTGGAAATGATAGCTTGTTTGCTTTATTCGAATTGGATACTTATTCACATGATAATATCAATATATTCAGAAATGATTCATTTTAAAGTGTTAATATATGTATTAATATTTAACTGATAAATACAACAATAAATATTGTTCAAAATAGAACCACCCCCAACTCCGCACCACATCACCAAATCAGCGGCATATAACAGAATTATTATAGCTCCAAATTTAATTTAAAGTCAAATGCGTAGCCGCTGATTTTCAAACACAGTAGGTCTATCTCCATTCTACCATATCAACGATTTAGTATTGAACTATATTCAGACGCTTTGAATCGGTAGTGATATGTCAAACGACAGAAATTCCAAAGGCCCGACTTTCACAAAGATATGACGTTTTTGGTAATCTTGAATGACGTAGCTTGTTATTAGGCTTCGGAAAACAGCGAAAGTTTCCGAATGTTTTTAAGGGAGGTCACTCTATTCTGTAGACTATAGCGTTTTGCAACCAGGGTCCGCGTTTGGGATAATTTCTGCAGTATTTTCAAAATTCACACATAGTTGTTATTGCATCAATTTTGTAAATAAAGTTTTAGGTAAGTTTATTCTACATTCCGACAGTTTCCGGGTGATATACTATCAAGTTTTAACCCTTTTGTCATCCGAAATGAGTTTATTCGGGAACGTTTCTGAAATGTCAGGTTGTTGAATGACAGATTTTTCGAACTGCATGGTTAACTTTCGCCGTTTTGGGTCTCAGTTTTATTGGTTTCAGATTTATTATCAGAATTATTTATTTATGTCATTTTGTACACAGCAGCAACTCATATGGTAATACTAGCAGCGAGGATATAAGTGAAATACTCTTGAAAGCGGCGTTAAAACCCCAACTCACTCCCTCACTTTTTTGCGCAATATGTTTGTTGCCAGGCAACAATCGCGAATGCATTAATTCTCTGAATACTTGAATGCTCAAATATGGCAGGGAGAAAGCCCGCAACGCCATGTGGCTATCCATTGCGCTGAAACCTGCGAGCAACGACTGAAACTAGCAAACCATGGGTGGTACTACTCTGAAATTCAGTGTATCATTGCACCCAAACCTTTCTGCGTGTAGAACAGTTCTCTACTGCAGACAAAGTTGCCGTGCCCCTGGCGGGATTCCGATCCGGGACCTCTTGATCCGAAGCCGAACGCGCTAACCACTGCGCTATCCCGCCCCCATGCGCAAAAGATAAACTAAACGAGCACTGTATAACCAAATTATACTGTCTCTGATTTTTTTCAGTAGCCAATCAGAAACGACTATTTCGCAAAGTTATGGTAGAATTTTCAATTTACTACTTTTGGTTTTAATTCTATTCTATTATTTTTCAAACATACTGAATTTCATGCGTGGAACACATTCAATAAGTGAGGAGAAAACAACACTTAAAGTATATTATTCACTGGCTGTGAAACACGATGGCCTGTTATTTGAATCCAAGGTCTGCATATTGTATAATTGCATTGTGTTGACCTTGCTGAAAGGAGAGAGATAGTTGCTTGGAGAGAGCAGTTCGTTAAATCGTATATGGGCTGGTACAGAATGTGTGTAAAACTGGTAACTTGAGTGAACAGTCATGTCTTAACTTTTATTTGATATGTTAATTAAATAACGTAATTCCTGATGAGGTACAGAGTCAATGGAGCTATTTAGGAGTTTGGGGTAGGATTATTATACACTTTCCTACATGTAAACTAGACAAAATTATATTAAAACTTTCTAAATGTTATTTAAAATATACTTCTAGTCTACGTCATCAAACATAACTCAGTGCAAGGCTTTAATTTTTTAATATCATCATCATTATCATTCCTAACAAAAAAGGTGTTTCGGGGGTATATCCTATTCTTTAATTTCTTTATCTAAATAGTTTACCAACTTTAGGATACTTGCTGTATATCCCTATGATATTGCAGCTTCCAAAGGAGTCTAAATTTTATGTCTGCAGCACAGATAAATAGGAGGAAACACTTAAGGTTTACACCACCCCCACACACCCCCATTATCATCATGTCCCCCTGTCATTTCATACACCACGCTACAGCAGGCATGAGGTACTGTTTAGGTCTAACTATGCCTTTTGTATTGGTGCTCAGCTGGGTATATTGGTGCACTGAGTCAGGAGCTATGGTATAGGGGATAAAGGGTGGCAGAGGTGTTTGGATGAAGTGTTCCATGCATTTCATAACCCATTGAGCTTTTATTGTACTCAATTACTGATATGGTGATTTTATGTCTGTGTAGTGTTGTTGGGATATTCTAATATTTTAGTAACCATATTTTTTCATATTTTCCGTCTTAGAATAAAGCATTTTACATATGTTAATTTTTTTTAAGGAATTTCGCAGCATAGTTATTTAACTACGGATATTCAAAACTTCGAGATCGATTATCTCAAAACAAGGTTCTATGGAGTAAGAACAGCCTGTTTCTCAGGTGACGATTAGGCGCTTTAAAGTTATCTGTCAATTCTGAGTATTGTTTGTTTAACAGAGGCACCTGACGAAGGTAGCACCACCGCTTTAACAACTCAGATTCGATAAGGAATCGACCCTCCAAATACACAGATTATTCAAGCATGAACCTCGTTGCCTCATTGTTGCTCAATTTCAGTGATATTGGTTAACTGTGATTCTATTTATCATCCAAGTTAATTCTTATTACGTCTAAATGAAAATAGTGTACATCTCTGAACACATCTCTGCCATGCTGTGATGTCATTGCATTGTGACATCATCGTATTTATGACGTCATAGCATTGTGATGTCATTCCTCGATGGTGTAAAAACATTGTGATGACATGTAGTTGATGGTGACAGGGTATTGTACAAAATTTCTTTTTAAATGTTATTTAAAATATACTTCTAGTCTACGTCATCAAACATAACTCAGTGCAAGGCTTTAATTTTTTAATATCATCATCATTATCATTCCTAACAAAAAAGGTGTTTCTGGGGTATATCCTTTTCTTTAATTTCTTTATCTAAATAGTTTACCAACTTTAGGATACTTGCTGTATATCCCTATGATATAGCAGCTTCCAAAGGAGTCTAAATTTTATGTCTGCAGCACAGATAAATAGGAGGAAACACTTAAGGTTTACACCACCCCCACACACCCCCATTATCATCATGTCCCCCTGTCATTTCATACACCACGCTACAGCAGGCATGAGGTACTGTTTAGGTCTAACTATGCCTTTTGTATTGGCGCTCAGCTGGGTATATTGGTGCACTGAGTCAGGAGCTATGGTATAGGGGATAAAGGGTGGCAGAGGTGTTTGGTTGAAGTGTTCCATGCATTTCATAACCCATTGAGCTTTTATTGTACTCAATTACTGATATGGTGATTTTATGTCTGTGTAGTGTTGTTGGGCTATTCTAATATTTTAGTAACCATATTTTTTCATATTTTCCGTCTAAGAATGAAGCATTTTACGTAGGTTAAAATTTTTTAAGGAATTTCGTAGCATAGTTATTAAACTACGGATATTAAAAACTTCGAGATCGATTATCTCAGAACAAGGTTCTATGGAGTAAGAACAGCCTGTTTCTCAGGTGACGATTAGGCGCTTTAAAGTTATCTGTCAATTCTGAGTATTGTTTGTTTAACAGAGGCACCTGACGAAGGTAGCACCACCGCTTTAACAACTCAGATTCGATAAGGAATCGACCCTCCAAATACACAGATTATTCAAGCATGAACCTCGTTGCCTCATTGTTGCTCAATTTCAGTGATATTGGTTAACTGTGATTCTATTTATCATCCAAGTTAATTCTTATTACGTCTAAATGAAAATAGTGTACATCTCTGAACACATCTCTGCCATGTTGTGATGTCATTGCATTGTGACATCATCGTATTTATGACGTCATAGCATTGTGATGTCATTCCTCGATGGTGTAAAAACATTGTGATGACATGTAGTTGATGGTGACAGGGTATTGTAAGAAATTTTCTGCCAAAACGATATCTCCTAGGAGATATTGCTTGATCTCATACAAGCAGTCTCTCGTGGAACAATGTTTTGTTTGATAAATATACGTTATGTTACGTCTATATAGCGTAAACGAACTTGGAATCTGATTTACCTGGTTTATATTCATCATGTTATATTATAGCCTACCATTGATAAGGAAATATGTTTTAAAATCATTTAAACATGACGCAGGTCACCTATACAGTGGGTTGCGCTCATTGCTATTTTACAACTATATAGCGTAAAAGAACTTGGATAGAATTCACCCGGTTAATATTCACCATGTTATATTATAGCCTACCACTGATAAGGAACAAATGTTTGTAAATCATTTAAACACACTTACTAACTCGAAACCTCCAGGTGGCTTTGTGCTTCTTAGACATAATGTTCAGACAGTTTATCTCAAATTTATTTTTACTCTTGTATCTTAGAAAAATGTTGCTATCGTTCGTCTCGTCCATCCCTTCCCCGACTTGAATAGAGCCCTTGTTGTCCCACTTCACGAAGAAGGAGGTGAACTTCTGACACCTGGTCGTCCTCTTCTCTACATGCTGGTCGAACTCGGCACAATTCATACAGCTGTCCTTGATCCCGTTCATACGTTTCTTGTTGCCTGTTGCAAGCGCGATAAAGAAATATTTCCCTTTTTTGTCACTGAAGGATGATGTTTCCGAGAGAAAAATATAAGCGTTGCCACACGCCTTCACCTCAAATTTAGTTTTGTCAAACCCAGTCGTGGGCACTCCGAGGTCGTTCATCAATTTCAGATGTATATGCCCGTCAGTTTCCCATTCCACGATGCGCCCTGGAGAGAGACAGAGCATCATATTCAACTTAAAGGGAAAGTTATATCACCGATCTATCGGCAGCATCCGTCACTCTTTGTTTATTGACATTTTGTGAAATGAAAACACGCTATATTGAACCTAATTGTAATTTGTTGTAATAATAAAACATATACACTGATATAATATTCACATAGTAACACATAAAGAATCCTAAAAATAATAAACAATATGCTATTAGGCCGTAGCAAAATTTTCCCCACTCGCAGCGCCCATGAATGGCCTCAATTCTCATTGATTTTATTTTTCAACGCATGTGCGCCTGTCTTTATAGAGTTGTGAAATGTCAAGTCATCAAAGTATTAACTTCATTAATATCTTACAATCCGACTGTCTTTTAATCATGTATTAACAGCATATATGTGTAAACGGGAATATCCTCTCGAATTTCGTTTCCATAAAAAAAAAACGATTGACCATTAAAAAATACAAACAGTTTGTCATGATAATCCAGTGCAGCAGAAGTCATAGCTGTATACATGTTGTTCATCAGCAACCTTGTCTAGTATACTTTGTCCATTAATACTATGCATGTGTGCATACATTTTGGTATATCCTGAGCTAGAGTGTATGTCGATAGCTAGCTTTAAATGTTATTCTAATTCCAAGCGGGCTGGTTATACCTGTTATACCATGTCATAATATGTTACAGATGAGTGCAAAATTCACCTGAGCAGTATGCCGATAACTAGCTGTGAATGTTAATCTAATTTAAATGTTGAGGGAGAATCAGCTTCCATCTCCTTCTTTATGATATTGCGTCATGGAATATAAGTGTTGTTGATAAAGTGATTACCTTTGTCCTTGGGCATCTTCTTAAATATAAAAGACAATAGATATTGCCCATCATCAAATATACTTGTCATAACTATGATAAAGTGATATCGTTTCCAAGGGTGTCGATTTAAAATATGAAAGACGATATTTTTGCCATCGTTGGTAATTAATAAAGGTATACAAAACTGGTTGGTGATTTAAACTTAGTAACTCACGTGATAGAATCATTGACAAATGTTAGAAGGACAAGACAATACTATTTAGGAAAATAACAATGACAAGAACAAAATTAACCATTCAATAACACTTAAATGCTTACCAGATACCTGTTTTACTGTATCACTATGTCCATCTGGGGCCTTGAACTTAGATTCATGATCTTGAAAAAAAGGGGAGATCACTCTTAATCATTTAACAGCAGCGCGCAAAATGTAAAGATTAAATTTAATAATTACATTCAAACGTATACAAAATTAAATACATTACATACATTGGGTTGTTACCCACGTGGTCCTTCGTAACAGGCTTTCATAACAATCTGTTATGACACATATGTCTTTGATGTATTTTTCTAAGATAAGTATATATCAACATGTGAAATGGTTTGTACATGGAGAGAAAACCATTATATTATCTACATTGAAACAAAGGAAACAAGTCTCGGCTCCCCTTCCCCCTTTTTAAGTTATGGTAGTGAGTATACTTATTCTGCACTAATTCCAAACCGGTAAGGGGAACACCCAATGCACACTCGTACATTATATAAACCTTTCGTGAGGACCAACATCGTTCCTTTTTCTTTCTCAAATGTTTTGAAACATGTATCCTAGATGCTTCATTGGGCACTTTAAAGTTATCTGTCAAATTGCTCTCATTTCCATAACAAGTAAAACCTTGTATTGTTTGTTGAACAGAGGCACCTGACGAAGGTAGCACCACCGATTTAACCAATCACGTCTCCGCATTCGACAGGGAATCGACCCTCCAAACACTCAGATTATGCAACCATGACACAGGTTGCCTACACAGCTGGTGCGCTCATTGTTGCTCAAATTCAGTGATAGTGGTCAACTGTGCTTTGCACAGGACCATGTGCCATAGACACTTCATCTATATGTAATACTGTAATATAAACGAAAAGTCGACATTTGATTGTGCCAGATACAATCCTTTTGGATGATTATTCTTGAATGTTTTTGAGATGATACCTCGGTCATATTAATATTACCTACATTTTTTGGTTTTCTGTGTAAATTAACAGGTGAATTGAATAGTACTTTCCTGAATGGATTAATATCAACTTGCTGTTTTTGCCCAATCAGTAGTTACTGCTTAGCCTTGTGCTGATACATGTTGATCATTTTTGAGTACGTACAGTGATGTCGCATCAGCAAAAAACACATTTTACAGTCAATATCATCTACTATATCATCAATATAGAGTACGAACAGAAGTGGCCTTAGGAGGTTCATTCTTTTTTATCTCCTGAGCGAGAGGGTATAGCTATGAATGTTATTCTAATTTCCAACAGAGGCTATTATCAGAGAAAATAACCTGTCATCCCCTCGTGTCGGAGGTGACGATGATTATTAAGTATTTGAAATATGTAAGAAGACATTTATTGCCCTTGTAGGTAATAATACAGATATATTAAACTTGTGTGTGTTTTAAACTTAGTTCTTTACGTGAAAGAATAACATGACAAATGATAACAAGGACAAGATAATACTATTCAGGCAGATTTCAACGACAATAGAAAATTAAAAAACATTCTGTAACATTTAAATGCTTACCAGAAAACCGTTCTACTGTACCATTGTGTCCATCTGGGGCCTTGAACTTAGATTCATAACCTTGAAAAAAGGGAGATCACTCTTAAACAAAAACTCTCAGACAAAATGCTACAATTAAATTTAAAATCAACCAGCATACCTGACAAAGGAAGATAACCTATATGTATTATTGTAAGATAAACTTTATTAGTATTATGTTAAAAGCGTAAAAAGAACTTGGATATAATTTGCCTGGTTTATATTCACCATGTTTTATATTATAGCCTCCCATTGATACGGAAAGATGTTTGTAAATCATTTAAATACACTTACCAACTCGAAACCTCCAGTTGGCTTTGTACTTCTTAGACATAATGTATAGATAATTTATCTCAAATTTATGTTTTCTCTTGTATGTTAGAAAAATTTTGCTATCGTTCGTCTCGTCCATCCCATCCCCGACTTGAATAGAGCCCTTGTTGTCCCACTTCATGAAGAAGGAGGTGAACTTCTGACACCTGGTCGTCCTCTTCTCCACATACTTGTCGAACTTGGCACATTTCATACAGCTGTCTTTGATCCCGTTCATACGTCTCCTGTTGCCTGTTGCAAGTATGATTAAGAAATATTTCCCTTTTTTGTCGCTGAAGGATGATGTTTCCGAGAGAACAATGTTAGCATCGGCACACGCCTTCACCTCAAAAATTATCTTATTGAACCCAGTCACAGGCACTCCGAGGTCGTTCATCAGTTTTAGAAGGAAATGCCCGTTAGTTTCCCATTCCACAATTCGCTCTGAAGAGAGACAGATCATCAGATTCAACTTAAGAATACAAACACTTTCGGAAATGGCTGAATGGGGCCGACCTAGACTTTGTTGATCTGAAGAGGTTGCTCATGTTGAACCAAACATATAAGATTAGTTATGTACGGTCTTCAAGGGGCAAAAAACAATAGAACTGTATTTGACCTAGAAACAATACAATACAACTGTTCACAATTAAAACATTTTGTCATATGTATATTATGTATAATTTTGATTGGAGATACATATGATAATCCAGTGCAGCACAAGTCATAGCTGTATGCATGTTGTTCATTGGCAACTTGTCTTGTATACTTTGTCCATGCCATACTATGCATGTGTGCATACATTTGTGTATATCCTGAGCTAGAGTGTACGTCAATAGCTAGCTATGAATGTTATTCTTATTCAAAGCGGGCTGGTTATACCTGTTATACCATGTCATAATATGTTACAGATGAGTGCAAACATCACCTGAGCAGTATGCCGATAACTAGCTGTGAATGTTATTCGAATTTAAATGTAAGGGGAGAATCAGCTTCCATCTCCCTCTTTATGATACGACGTCATGGAATATAAGTGTTGTTGATTAAGTGATTACCTTTGTCCTTGGGCATCTTCTTAAATATAAAAGACAATAGATATTGCCCATCATCAAATATACTTGTCATAACTATGATAAAGTGATATTTTTTCCTAGGGTGTCGATTTAAAATATGAAAGACGATATGTTTTGCCTTCGTTGGTAATTAATAAATGTATATCAAACTGGTTTGTGATTTAAACTTAATTCATCACGTGATAGAATCATTGACAAATGTTAGAAGGACAAGACAATACTATTTAGGAAAATAACAATGACAGAATACAATCAAAAACATTCAATAACACTTAAATGCTTACCAGATACCTGTTTTACTGTATCACTATGTCCATCTGGGGCCTTGAACTTAGATTCATGATCTTGAAAAAAGGGGAGATCACTCTTAATCATTTAACAGCAGCATGGAAAATGTAAGGATTAAATCCAATAATTACATTCAAACGTATACAAAGTTAAATACATTACATACATTGGAAATGATAGCTTGTTTGCCTTATTCGAATTGGATACTTATTCGCATGATAATATCAATATATTCAGAAATGATTCATTTTAAAGTGTTAATATACCCAGGTAACACACATGAAATGGCCCAGCGATGGCCCATTGACTTGCACATGTTATGGCCCACTGCTGGCTGCCATCGGTAATGCAATCCAAACAATTGATTATCCTTCACACTGACATAATCTCCTAGTGAACTGGTGTTAAAATCCTTCTATTGAGACAGCGAAAACAATAACTGAGGATAACGGTACCTCTTAGGAATATGTGTGCGCACTTGTCAACATCAGATCATTTACAAAGGGAGTTCCTCTACGAATATGGCGTTTTGTAAATTGGTGGAGTTTTTGCAATCAATTAAACGAATTAAAGTATTAAAAAATACATCAGCCAGAAATCAGTAAAACTCCCTTTGCATATGCAGTATCACTAATAATATCCAAATAAAAACATAGTGAAAAAGGAATGACTATTGACTAAATTTATTTACATAGAATATAGATAGAGTTCAGTTTTGATTATAATTTACATAAGTTATCTTCTCTGCGGTCCTGAAGGGCTTAACGTAGGAGTCACGCTTTCTTGTCCCCTTCTCGGTCAGCAGCATAAAAATAAACCATAGCTGTATCCTAGCTTCAAATTGTTTGACTGTTGATGTTTTTACTGCCGGGTTTCTGCGAGTGGCTTCTGAAATAATAAAGAAAATATTTTCAACCTTAATATTACAGTTTGGGTCTTACACATTGTTATGCAATATCAGCATTGAAATATCTATTACTTGTTGTTTGCATGAACATTATCAAAAGGTTAACGTTAGCATTTAACTGATTCTAAAATATGCTCCCGGAATTATAATATATGTTACAACAACATCCAATCGGTTAGTTTCGACTTCACTCTTGTGATAAAGAATGTGTTCGTATTCACCCCAGAAATATTGTTGGAACAACAGTAATACATTCCAGTATTCTGATCAGTATTATTATAATGGTCATATTTGTATTGGAGTGTCTAACACGTGTTTTGCTGCAGTGATGCATTTTATAGTTATTAGCTATTATAGAAATTCTGTTATTTAATGTGTTTCAATCGCTTTTAATGATAGTCATACCCTATCGTATGAAAAACCCTACACTAGAGATTAAAAAATAATTTGCCTTGTGAAATAAGAAAATTATAACATTACTGTTGCCTCTATAAACTCTATATTTCATGTTGGATTTAAAACCCTTGACTGACCATGTAGGCTACGTGTGTTACTGTGAAAACAAATGCTGTCATTTTATCAGACTGGTTTCTAGCTGGTGCTATCGTATTACCCTTGCTGTAAACACAAAGATGTGAGACCAGGAAGCAGTGACCCTGGAGTTCAACTAAAGAATGTTATCTCCGATCTAGACTAACTTACAGCCTGTCTTTAAATAACAATTTCATTTTTACTGTCACCCAAAGTCATAACATGAAATCCTTATGTAAAGCATGTCTAGGATATTCCTCAAATTCCACCTCTCTGACACTCTTTTTTTCAAAATTCAATAAATTACCAATTGTATATGAGTATGTTAATTAGACATCATGAGCTTTCAGAGACCAGCGGCCAGTCTACCAGTGTAAGTTTTTGAACGTTTTGATAGGAGATGGCTATAACAAACACAATTTTTTAGTGTAAACCGTAATCAATGCTCCTTATATATTCTAATTGATGTCGGATTTGAAAAGTAAACTTTCAGTTATATTAGTAACCTAGGCATAATAAATAAAAGTTATATGATGTTACTAAAGCATCAGCAATATGTTTCTTTTATGTTGAAAAGAAAAATATTACGCGGTCAAAGGTAACATTATTCCTCTAAGGCAATAAAATGTCTAATTCTCGTCATTTATGGCATATATGTAAGGAAGGAGTCAAATGAAACTGAGATACAATAAATAAGTCATTTTGAACCGCTTGTAAGATGGAGAATTCATGCACAATATTATAGTTTAGTAAGTTTAATTTATTTCCATTGTTATATCTAAAACTATAAAAACTCACCTCAGTAATCAGGAATGGCCTGTCAGACAGTTAGGTACAGCAAGTATGCCCCGCCAAATCTGGGAGTGGAATGAGCGGGGAGCAGACACGGAGTAAAGAAAACGGACCGGATATAAACAATGATTTAATAAAACACTCCTGTAAAACAGTTTAAAGCAGGGGACATTACCTTTAAATATGTGTATGTCATAACCCGTATGATATTATGGATTTAAATTAATTCTTTATTTGTTTGGATCGTCGATATGAAATATGATATCCCATGAGTTCAAGACCTATGGAAGGATGTTGGTCACACGTAAATGGGCCACAAGCGAAATAATTGCCGCCAAGACATTGCCGGCAAGGTGGTCTTGCGCCAATGCTGGCGCAGCTGGGATTAAGCGACGGCGACAGTGGCGAAGCTGTCGAAGGTTTGCCAACGTTGGCGCACTTCATGTGTGTTACCTGGGTATGTATTAATATTTAACTGATAAATACAACAATAAATATTGTTCAAAATAGAACCACCCCCAACTCCGCACCACATCACCAAATAAGCGGCATATAACAGAATTAATATAGCTCTAAATTTAATTTAAAGTCAAATGCGTAGCCGCTGATTTTCAAACACAGTAGGTCTATCTCCATTCTACCATATCAACGATTTAGTATTGAACTATATTCAGACGCTTTGAATTGGTAGTGATATGTCAATCGACACCGTGCAGAAATTCCAAAGGCCCGACTTTCACAAAGATATGACGTATTTGGTAATCTTGAATGGCGTAGTTTGTTATAAGGCTGCGGAAAACAGCGAAAGTTTCCGAATGTTTTTAAGGGAGGTCACTCTATTCTGTAGACAATAGCGTTTTGTAACCAGGGTCCGCGTTTGGATAATTTCTGCAGTATTTTCAAAATTCACATATAGTTGTTATTGCGTCAATTTTGTAAATAAAGTTTTAGGTAAGTTTATTCTACATTCCGACAGTTTCCGGGTGATATACTATCCAGTTTTAACCCTTTTGTCATCCGAAATGAGTTTATTCGGGAACATTTCTTAAATGTTAGGTTGTTGAATGACAGATTTTTCGAACTGCATGGTTAACTTTTGCCGTTTTGGGTCTCAGTTTGATTGGTTTCAGATTTATTATCAGAATTATTTATTTATGTAATTTTGTACACAGCAACAACTCATATAAAAATATATTCGACCATTTAAGTATTCAGAGAATTAATGCATTCGCTATTGTTGCCTGGCAACAAGCATATTCTTGCGCAAAATATAAAGTAAACGAGCACTGTATAACCAAATTATACTGTCTCTGATTTTTCACAGTAGCCAATCAAAAACGACTATTTCGCAAAGTTATGATAGAATTTCCAATTTACTACTTTTGGTTTTAATTCTGTTCTATTTTTTGTCAAACATACTGAATTTCATGCGTGGAACACATTAAATATGTGTGGAGAAAACAACATTTAAATTATGATATTCACTGGCTTTGAAACACGATGGCCTGTTATTGGAATCCAAGGTCTGCATATTGTATAATTGCATTGTGTTGACCTTGCTGAAAGGAGAGAGATCATTGCCTTGAGAGAGCAGTTCGTTAAATCTTATATGGGCTGGTACAGAATGTGTGTAAAACTGGTAACTTGAGTGAACAATCACGTCAAACAAGGTGTTTCGGGGGTATATCCTATTCTTTAATTTCTTTACCTAATAAAATTACCAACTTTAGGATAATTGCTGTATATCCCTATGATATTGGAGCTTCCAAAGGAACACACACACACTCACCCCCACCCCCAACCATTATCATCACGTCCCCCTGTCATTTCATACACCACGCTACAGCAGTCATTAAGTACTGTTTAGGTCTAACTATGCCTTTTGTATTGGTGCTCAGCTGTGTATATTGGTGTGTTGACCTTGCTGAAAGGAGAGAGATCATTGCCTCGAGAGAGCAGTTCGTTAAATCTTATATGGGCTGGTACAGAATGTGTGTAAAACTGGTAACTTGAGTGAACAGTCACGTCAAACAAGGTGTTTCGGGGGTATATCCTATTCTTTAATTTCTTTATCTAAATAAATTACCAACTTTAGGATAATTGCTGTATATCCCTATGATATTGGAGCTTCCAAAGGAACACACACACACACCCACCCCCACCCCCAACCATTATCATCATGTCCCCCTGTCATTTCATACACCACGCTACAGCAGTCATTAGGTACTGTTTAGGTCTAACTATGCCTTTTGTATTGGTGCTCAGCTGTGTATATTGGCGCACTGAGTCAGGAGTTAATGTATAGGGGATAAAGGGTGGCAGAGTTGTTTGGTTGAAGTGTTCCATGCATTTCATAACCCACTAAACTTTTAATTGTGCTCAATTACTGATAGGGTGATATTATATTTTAGTAGTGTTTTTGGGACTTCTCCGTAGGTTTTTGTAGTATGTTTGGAATATTATAATATTTTGGAACCATATTTTCCGTCTTAGAATGATGCATTTTACATAGGTTAAAAAATTTAAGGAATTTCGTAGCATAGTTATTGAAATACGGATATTCAAAACTTCTAGATCGATTATCTCAGAACAAGGTTCTGTGGAGTTAGAACAGTCTGGTTTTCAGGTGACGATTAGGCGCTTTAAAGTTATCTGCCAATTCTGAGTATTATTTGTTGAAGAGAAGCACCTGACGAAGGTAGCACCACAGCTTTAGCAACTCAGATTCGATAAGGAATCAACCCTCCAAATACACAGATTATTCAACCATGAACCTCGTTGCCTCATTGTTGCTCAATTTCAGTGATATTGGTTAACAGTGATTCTATTTATCATCCAAGTTAATTCTTATTACGTCTAAATGAAAATAAGCTCTGAGCACATCTCTGCCATGTTGTGATGTCATTGCTTTGTGACATCATCGTCTTTATGACGCCATAGCATTGTGATGTCATTCCTCGATGATGTAAAATCATTGTGATGCCATGTAGTTGATGGTGACAGGGTATTGTACAACATTTTCTGCCAAAACGATATCTCCTAGGAGATATTGCTTGATCTCATACAAGCAGTCTCTCGTAAAACAATGTTTTGTTTGATAAATATACATTTTGTTACGTCTATGTAGCGTAAAAGAACTTGGAATCTGATTTACCTGGTTTATATTCACCATGTTATATTATAGCCTACCATTGATACGGAACAAATGTTTTTAAATCATTTAAACACACTTACCAACTTGAAACCTCCAGGTGGCTTTGTGCTTTAAAGACATAATGTTCAGACAGTTTATCTCAAATTTATTTTTACTCTTGTATTTTAGAAAAATGTTGCTTTCGTTCGTCTCGTCCATCCCTTCCCCGACTTGAATAGAGCCCTTGTTGTCCCACTTCACGAAGAAGGAGGTGAACTTCTGACACCTAGTCGTCCTCTTCTCTACATGCTCGTCGAACTCGGCACAATTCATACAGCTGTCCTTGATCCCGTTCATACGTTTCTTGGTGCCTGTTGCAAGCGCGATAAAGAAATATTTCCCTTTTTTGTCACTGAAGGATGATGTTTCCGAGAGAAAAATATAAGCGTTGCCACACGCCTTCACCTCAAATGTTATCTTGTAGAACCCAGTCGTGGGCACTCCGAGGTCGTTCATCAATTTCAGATGTATATGCCCGTCAGTTTCCCATTCCGCGATGCGCCCTGGAGAGAGACAGATAGTCAGGCAGAATGGTGCAGAAAATTGTGAACTTAGGGTTAAAAGTACAAAACTTTGCACAAAGATAGCTTATGGTATTTTGATTAAATTTGGTCTGAGGGCCAAGTCAATTTCGATCCAAGATGGCCGCCAAATTAAAAATGGCCGCCACTGTATAAAACGTATCTGCTTTTATATGTTTCTCTATATCATACTTTCAGGCTATTTTGTTGTTATTCATCCTAGCTTAAAACCCCAGAAATACAAGGATTGATATTGTATTGATAAATCTCCTGTTGACGATGATAAACATGATCCATAGAAGCCGAAAAATCAAAACGGTGACCAAGTTTGGGACTGATGTTAATTTATTTTTGTGTACGTGTCTACGTGTTTATATGATCCAATTTGATTGTGAATCTGACTTCTTTAGACTAGAAATACCAAACCAACCATCATCCAAAATGGCGGCCAATTTGTCACTGAAGGGCATCCTTCGATAAGCTAGAATTGAATTGTTTTCCCTTATCTTCTAACTATGCATTTAGGTTGGTATTCTTAGCTCATGATCTTCAAATAAATCTATTTCAAAGGGTCAAATTAATTTTCTTCCAAGATGGCCGCCAAATTAAAAATGGCCGCCAAAGTCAAGATGTATCTATTTTTGCATAATTACGCATATCAAATCAAAGGATTCAATAACCCAATTATATTATTATTCTTGCTTGTTTTGAAGATAATTGTCTGTTCATTATTTTGCAGGATTGACTTGAAGGAATAAACTTAGATGATAACTTTGTTGTGAACTGGCACTACATCATTCTGTTCAGTAATTTATCAGAAACATACATAATACACAGTCGTATACCACTGCGCAATATTTGAAATTACACAATGTGAACTGGACAGTGCTAAAATGCCACAATCACTTTAAGTTAATCCTTTGATTCTCCAGATAATATTATTCTTTCATTTTGTTATAATTCTTTTAGGTTTTTATTCTGTATACAGTATACATTTCATATCAGCTGAAGTCATCATATCGATCATATTTACAGAGAGAACACATGTTACCTCGAACAATGTTTGAAAAAGAGCATCCACAATGACATCCTCTGTTTGAATTACTACAACCACATTTCGACAGGTCTGTCCTGTTTGGTACATGTATATTGCTCTCCTTGAAACATTGTGTCTGATGAACTTGATTTATATGAAAATAACGTTTTACAAGAACGCTCTCAGGAGTGCATGCAAACACTAATATACCACGTTTCGCTTTTCTTACTGATCAGTAGCAATTACTGAGGTGCAATGGTCATCATATTTATCTCTAAAAGGTACGTTGACATTGCTGATATCTCCTAGAAGGGCATACGTTGCCAAACATCTTGCACTCGTGACGATCTGATTGCAGGTTTCTGCTTCATGCAATCCAGTGATAATCAATGATACCAAAGCATAATGCTGCGCACTATGGACGCAGACATTGTTCTATAGGCTGTATCCTTGTTCAGTCAAAACAGCCTCATTGCTCTCTGGCTAGCATATACTACTGGAAATCACAGCTTCATACCAGCAAATACCTTTACCAGGATCTTTGGATCATAGAAGATTGTCTCTGACAATTCATACCTTTATCGGTTGTGATCTTTTGAGATAAATGAAAGAAGCAGGCAAAATGTTCCCGGACGTTGTAGAAGCTTTTTTAAACTCTTGGGATTCTGGGTTTTTTTTTTATTAAAAATATGTGTGTTTGCCCTCATGTTAGACAGATAATTAAGCTCCTGTTGGAGCACTGGTGATGACTGGTAATGTGAGATAACTCATTACATCGGGTACTTGTACTTCATCTAGTGGGCGAAAGAGCATAAATAGTTCTAAAAGATAGCTTGGATCTTTGTTTATCCTGCACTGAGTGTAGGTACAGAGTGTGTATCTTCCATTGTATTGGTAGTGAGCTGAGGTCTGAACAGGGGTGATGTGATGATATCTTGGAGTGAAAGTCGTGATACCAGTGACAATATTGTCGATACGCCAAAAATGAGATGATGCATTTGTTCAGTGTCTCAAGTTTGCCAAGAGGTGACGGAAATGGAACAACACAGACCGTTTATAGTCTTATAGACAGTGCAATCAGTTAATGTTGTTTTTAAATATATTGCTCGTCTGTTGTTACAACCACTGTTAACAGTATGCGACTCGAACCTAGTGCATTATTTTATGTCTGATAGAACTAGTTGTATATCTTAGCTATTGTCGATGGAAAAGATTTGGTGAACATCATGTCTATTACTTTCAATGAAATCGGTATTTTGCAGTTTCTTTCATTGAGTTAATTGAATACAGTTTAATCCAATGTGTTCTTATATTGAAGGAATTTGTTGGCACTAAGAGAACCAACCTTTATGAATAGTAACAAGAAATTCCCTTGCAAAAGTCAATCAATCCCTTGCCTAATATAGAATAGAATAAGCATGAATAACAATAAAACGTGCTGTTGGTTCATTTGAATGTGCATGAACATGTCAAAAGAGACATGGTTGGAAGTGGTGGCCATATTCAATTTGCGGCCATCTTGGAAGGAAATTAATTTGACCCTTGGACTAGAATTATATGAACACCATAAGCTAACACTAGCAACTAAACCATAACAAGATTAAAGAAAACAATTCAATTCTAGATTAACGAATGATACCATTCAGCAACAAATTGGCCGCCATTTTGGATTATGTTTTACTATTGTCAATAATGGGATTACCAATATATTGCAACTCACCAAATTTCTAGTCTAAACAAGCCAGATTCACAATAAAATTGAATGATATTGAATGATATCAACACGCAGAAACTTACAAAAAAATAAATCAACTTAGGTCGCTAAATTGGCCGCCATTTTGGTTGTTTTTGCTTCTGGATCATTTGTAGTACCATTGTCAACAAGGGATTTATCAGTACAGTATCAATCCGTGTATTTCTGAGGTTCTAAGCTAGCATAAATAACAATAAAATAGCATGAACGGATAATTTAAATATGCAGAAACTGTAAAAGCAGATACGTTTTAAAAAGTGGCGGCCATTTTAATTTGGCGGCCATCTTGGATCGAAAATGACTTGGCCCTCAGACCAAATTTAATCGAAATACCATAAGCTATCTTTGTGCAAAGTTTTGTACTTTTCACCAAAAGTGCATTTCATTTCACCATTCTGCCTGACTAAGAACATCATATTCAACTTAAAGGGAAAGTTCTATCACCGATCTATCGGCAGCATCCGTCATCTTTGTTTATTGACATTTTGTGAAACGAAAACACGCTATATTGAACCTTATTTTAATTTGTTGTAATAATAAAACATATACACTGATATAATATTCACATAGTAACACATAACGAATCATAAAACTTTTTATTAGGCCGTAGCAAAGTTTTCCCCACTCGCAACGCCGATTCTCATTGTTTAATTGTTCAATACATGTACGCTTGTCTTTATCAAGTTGTGATATGTAAAGTCATCAAATCATTAACTTAATTAATATCTTACAATTCGACTGTCTTTTAATCATGTATTAACAGCATAAATGTGTTAACGGGAATATCCTCTCGAATTTAGTTTCCACAAAAATATCCCGATAGAACCCTCTTTTTAAGAATAAAAACACTTTCGGAAATGGCTGAATGGGGCCGACCTAGACTTTGTTGATCTGAAGAGATTGCTCGTGTTGAACCAAACATATATGATTAGTTCTATATGGTCTTCAAGGGGCATACAACAATAGAACTGTATTTGACCTAGAAACAATACAATAAACTGTTTTGACCAATAACAAATACAATCAATTTGTCATATGTACATGTACATTATATATAATCTGGTTTGGAGATACACATGTTAATCCAGTGCAGCAATGCAGCTTTGCCCAGTATACTTTTATTCTAATTCCAAGGAGGCTGGTAATACCTGTTATACCATGTTCTATGTTTACAGATGAGAGCAACCCTCTCTTGAGCAGTTTCAATTTAAATGTTGAGAATGATGAGAATCATCTGCCATCTCCCTGTTTAGGATATGACGTCATGAAATATAAAGTCGTCTATTTCAATATAAAAGACGATAAATATTGCCCTCGTGCGTAATTAAATTAATAAAAGGATGCTGTGTTCTTAATCAAAACCTGCACTAGTTCTCATATAATATAATTAATTGTGATAATATGATAATATATATGATAATGTTATATACGCAAAAGATTAGTAAAATAAATGTTTTAAGTAACATTTAAATGCTTACCGGCGTTGACCGTGGACAGAATGAATGAACCAATTAGCAAGGTCCCCAGAGGGCGATATAAAGCCAGTGGCAACATCCTGAAATAATATGAAATGATAGTAGGACATATTGAGAATAAGTGTTTTGCTAGTTGTCTCGCTTATCTTATCTCTCAAATAAGCTAATCTGTCAATTTTCTTTCAAACAAGGCTTTTGGATAGCCTACCATTACTTATTTTCATATATTTACAATGACAAACATTCCCTCATTTTTCAGTCATTTGCAGACATTAAAATTCATAACCAAACATAAATTTAACATTTAATATAATAGAAATTCAACAACAATATACAGTTATTTGACTGGTGTTGAGGCCAAAAGTCTTTTTATGGACCAACAAAAAACAATATTGACAGAGAACCGATGTCAGTATATTTTTTCACGGGTCTATCAAATTGACTGAATTCACCAGTCCATAATTGCTTTATTATGTTAATACTAATAAAGTAAATAAATAGAAACATTTTTCATAAGATGGAGAGAGAACGTTTATTTCCTCTACAAACAAATTGACCTCATGAAAACAATCGAATGACGTCATGATAGACTCTTTGCATGTTTAAACAAGTACATAAAATCCCTCGCAGAGACACTAACACAAAAGTGATGTTATTGATGTCTAACAGTAACCTCTTCGTTAGCGTCTGAGTTAACTGCAACAAGTCTACAATAGATTAATACAAGTTTTGAATCATAGCGGTTTTCCTGTAGTCACAACATCGGTAGCCATTATTCAAAATTGAAATTGTAATTGCTAATGGGTTGCAGGGTCTGTTCTTGTTAACTTTAAACGTTTGTCAAGCTACTAGCATGTGGTTTCTAAACTAGACATACTGTAGATTGTGTTGAGCATTGGGTTGTTAGTGTTTCATTGTTATTTTCCTGTGATACTTGCAAATATTCACATTACAATGTAGATTGGTGATCGAGGTTCTGCAAAAGTGATTGTTAATGGGTTGGTTGTCTTAGAGCGTTTGACCATATGTGGCCCGATGGCACTATAGGGTATCTTGAGGAAGGGGGTCATAAACTGACTTGCAAAAGAAACGCCACCAAAATACAAAAAAGTTCTTCTTTTTCGAGGAACGAAGCCTATCGATTGAAAAAAGTTTAAACATGTCTTCTAAACGTAACATGTACATTGACTGTACGCAAATGTTAGTTTTCTTCCTAATTTTCGAGAAAAATGAACTTAATGGTAAAAACTTTCAGATTGTGTACAAAGTTAACCAAATTAATTTTGGGTACGAAACATCAACATAATGGAGGTTTTGCATTAAAATATTCGATTGTAAGCGACGAACATGGCTTTTTAGAGTGCTACAGAAAAAAAGAGAACAATTTGCATCCTGCAGGTTTGAGCGACGCTTAACCAAGATGCCTCATCATGGATTGCATCAAGTGTACAATAGCCAGACTCGCTAAATTTTACAGACTAACTGACAGCATTGTGTACAAGCCACGGAGTGGAGAACCAAAGTTATCCACGCCATAGAAAGACTGATCTGCTGACTTGTCACCCATTGAACAACTTTTGCAATTTCATCCTTGACCATTAACAAAAGAGAATTGGCTTTTTCCTCATGTGTTTGTAAGCCTTCTTACACCGTTAAAGCTTAAAATATCATTATTCTATTCAATGTTCTAAAATACCTGATGATCGAAAACTGGACAATTGACCCTTTACGTCACATCAATTAATGGTTATTTTCACTGAAAGACCCTTCCAAATCTATGTATTTTCGATACATAATATTATAATATGCGTTTGTTTGATTTGGGACCAAAAATGTTTTGGTTGCGTTTCTTTTGCAAGTCAGTTTATATGTTCAACGGCACAATAGGTTACATGCCCAACGAGAGGAGAATCGGGACCACATGCTGATGACGTTACAATCATCACTGCTGAAGAAGCTTTATTGTGTTTCAGACGTGTTCATTCCTCTGCAAACAATTGTTGAACAATGATTATGTATGATATAAATACTCCCAACCCTTGTTTTCTGATATCAGAATTGACTGTACATAAATCTTTTGAGATGTTACCTTTTTGTTTTTAGATTGGTTTCCTACTTTTGGTTTCTGTACTTATTGTATATTATTGTAACTGCCAACCTGTTTGCCAATCTGATTCGCTATTCACTATTTTATAGGTTTAAACCACATGCGGGTTTACTTTCAAAACTTAAAATTGTATTATCAATATTGTTATCCAACCTTCTAACTCTTGGTCATCCCCTAACCTCAGTTACGTCAGTTTTTTCTAAATTTCTGCCAATCAGGAATTTATTTTTTTACACTTGTATACATGGATATCAGTTTGTTGATAAAACAAATACCATTTGATGCCTTTTATTACAATGCTTAATTAAGTTCAAATAAAACAACTTTCGACCTAAGAGTTTGCTATTGTCTTAGTCTTATGCATAATCATTCTATAAGTTTTCTTTCTTTTTGACTTAAATGTTTAGCCTGCCAATGGGTAGACTTAACGTTTAGTTGCTGACTGAAGTCACTTCATACATATGACTGCTTTACACTTAAAGTATTTAATAAAAGGCTTGTATAATGAAGTGAACATTGTTATCATTTACAAGTGTCGTGTACACATGTGTATAGGCAGCACATAAATATGCGGTGATGTCAATAGTTTGCTATTTTACGACCGTCTCCTACCATAATGGAGGGTATTCCAACATCTTATGACCATTTGCTAGTCGCTAGTGTTAAAGCGTTCCAATGGAAGTCACTGTTGCTAATATTTCCTTCTTAGCAACGGCACAGGAGCATATAAACCACATACTTTTAAAGTTTTTAAAACTTAAAATGACTTAGATATTTGTTTTGCTCAGCTGATTTGTGAATACAAACATAGGTTCCAGACTGAGCTTAGTCAAAAACTTTAACAATCTTTACTTTTATTTCTCTCCATTATCGATCATCCAGGATAAACGTCCCGATACAAACTGAACGCCAAAAGAAATGTTACACCTCTTTGAATATGAATATCATAACAAGTTACTTGTTCAGAGGAATTTGCTTTGTTGTGTTGTAACACTCCATCGGTTTAGTGTTTTGTGCTAAAATAGCAGACCTGTAACTTTAATGGTAAATAAGTTATCGCCAGTTCTTCATGGGTAGGGTCAATTGTCCTATTTCTGATCATGCACAAAAACAACAAAATCATAGAATAATCATTAGTTTAATGACAAATTGTATTTGATCATTATCTGGTATGTCCGCCGATGGCATTCAAACATGCCTGAACTCTTCGTCTCACAGAAAACGTCAGTCTGATGAAAGAAGGTGGTATCTCCCTCCATTCGGCCATCAATGCGGCAATAAGTTGTTGACGTGTGTGTGTTTGGTGTCGACGTTGACGGATCCTTCGATCGATGTAATCCCAGAGGTGCTCGATGGGATTCATATCGGGCCATCTGGCAGGCCAAGGAAAAACGCGACGTTGTTGACGTTGAGGTACTGTAACGTCACTCTGGCTACATGAGGACGAGCATTGTCCTGTTAAAAAAGCATGCCACCCTCTCACCCCGGCGACGGTAGACTCTCCTTCACCTGTCTGCTACGTGCATCTGGAACCGATTTTCGTCGGAAAATAACACTCTCTGCCAGTTTTGGTTCTGCCAACGTCGAACATTTCTGGCCAAAGCAACCCTGTTTTGTCAATGTCGGCGCCTTAACAGCACTGTTCGCACCGGCCGGTATGACCTCAGTCCATGTTGTTGGAGCCTTCTTCTCACCGTCTGGGGACTGATTCGGTGGCCAAGTGCAGTAGAAGCTGTCGTTGTGGCGGCTTGAAAGCGGGTCCTTAGATACAGTTGAAACAGGTACCGGTCTTCATTTGGGGTTGCCACTGGCGGCCTGCCGCTTCTAGCTCGGTCTCGAGTCGATCCAGTCTGTTGTAGATGTCCACGCAGCCTAAGAATGGTGAGACGATGACATCCGAATAAGGCAGCGTCTTCTCCATCAGTGGACCCTTTCTGCAGCATTCCACTCGCTCTTTCTAGCTCTTCAGTTGTTAATCTCGGCATTGTAATCGGATTATGGTGTGGAATAATGATAACGGGGCCGTTTATACCTGTTACCAACTGATTTCACGTGCATTTTACGCGTGGAAAAAAGTCTATGGCTACGTTTTGGTGACATGATCCTTCTGATGAAAACCAAAATATTTAAGAAGTTCACTTTAGAAAGATTTAGAAACAAATCTAGTCCGTAAACATGTGCCAAGGCTTTCTAAAAAAGTCGAAGCACATTTTTAACAAAAACTTTTTCTTAGAATCTTATGGTTGGTTGTGTTAGAATAGAAAAATAACAAGACTCTATATCTCGTCATTTTCAGACAAAATAACAAATAAATATTTCCAAAAACATATCATATTTCCTTTTTTATGCATGTGCATTCACTATTAAAGAAATCAGTTTGGTTAATTTTTCCAACCATTTTTACAATTTTCCTTTCAATTATTGGCGAATAACTTATTTACCATTAAAGTTACAGGTCTGCTATTTTAGCATAACGTACTAAACTGATGGAGTGTTACAACAAAACACAGCAAATTCCTCTGAACACGTAACTTGTTATGATATTCAAATTCAAAGATGTGTAACATTAGTTTTGGCGTTCATTTTACATAGTGTAGATTTATCTGAACGCAAATCCTTCATTATCAAAGATAGGTTCTCTCTTCACGTAATCATGAAATAAAGCATGATATTCAAGAGTCCCAAACAGATTAGTCATACAGTAAATTAAAAGCAGAATCGATTGATATGAGGTGAGTGAATCAGTGAGTTATTGTTTAATGCCGCTTCGGCAGTATTGCAGCCATTAGCGGCGATTGATATGAGGTCTTAATCTCATTGGTGAATATAAGTAAACGGTGAGGTATTGCTATTTCAAATTCCACAGATGTGCAGTTTTGGCTCAAATACTGATGTTATTTCGACTATTAAGTGACCGCCTCTTGACCGATCAGATCGCCGGAAAATATGCTTACTTTGTATAAAAAATTCGTTCGTTTTCCCGGTTCTCCTTCAAAGGAATTCTTTGAAGAGGTTTCTTGAAAAATAATTCCTTATATTTCAATGGTTTAAAAAAAAATGAATATGCTCCTCTTATAACACAAATCCTTAAACATAATTTATCTATAATTTGGCCAAACATAAAAAAAACTTCATAAATAAAGTATTACTTTTTAAATTACTTATAGCTTTTATTGTATTTTCGAGGAAATATATAAAAATTAAGTAGGGGAGAAAGGGGGGAAATGTCTATGTATATACGGTTGGAGTCACTTGGTCGTTGACACTAAGGGAAATGACATCATACATTATGGCACATTGTGCAGCAACACTAGAAGAAGACTAAACATAAACAAAATAGTGAGTAAAAGGTGAATTTGCCACCTCATGAAAGGCAGACACCTATTAGGGAAGCCTCATGTGAATACACCCAGGGCAAAAGAAACGATACCATACAAAAACAAAATATCTCAATCAAAAAGCGATACATTCGACTGAATTAGAGTTACACGTGTCCTTAGACGCCAAATAGACTTAATTTTGAATTTAAAAACATATGTTCTTATTTCTATCTTATTTTAAGAAAATGTCGTTTATGAATGTATGTATGAACATGCTAAGTTAACATGTTAAGTAAATAATTAATCATATTTGTCTGAATACAAACCTTGGTACCCTCTTTGTTTTCAGATTGTTTTCTTATTTAACGTTTCGTTACTTATTGTAATTGTACTATAGCGGCATGAACATAAGCAGTCAACTAGTTTGCAAATATTTTTACGAAACGAATATGTTAGACCATATGCTGGTTTACTTTCCAAATTTCCTCTCACTCTTGGTCGTCCATTTGTAATTACTTTAAAACGATGTACTTCTATACCGACCACTTTCATATGCCATTTGATACCATTAATAATACTCTTAATGACTCACCTACCTGCTACCCCAAGCCCGTGTGGTTGCTTGTCAGAGGGACTCGCTCTTTTAAGCGTGAGAATACTGCGATAAACCAAAGCCCTCGATCTTCTTAATCATTTCTGTCAGTATATACAGCATTTAAAAATGTTTCACTCCACCCGATTGCTATTGTTACAGCTACCCTAATGGCCATTTTTCTACTTATTTGATGTGCTAGCACATTCGTGAAGTGGTTAACCTGCTTGTTTATCACGCCAAAGGCCAAATAGGCAGTGCAGACTGGGAAAATCACTCAATCCACATTGCACTCAGCCCACCCAGCTATTTAATAAAGTACCTGGACATTTGCAGTACGGATCATTAAACAGAGAACAAAGGGTTAGTACAATCAAAGATTATATTATGTGGAATGTGCAATTAGTTATAAGGGGACTGGTACAGTGAGTTAGTTGAGGGGAGAGGGTGTGATGATCTAGAAGACAAAGATGAGGGACTTATGCAGTCCCATATTAGAGGAATGGTGCATTGATAGATTAAGGGGCTGGTGCAGGCAGATGGTAGGGTTTATTGTTCATCGTATGTAAGGGGCAAGGTGCAATCAGAAATTTAGGCTGGTGCAGTCAGACATTTGGGGGCTGGTGCAGTCAGAGAGTGAGAGTTGGTGCAGTCAGTCAGCTGCAGTCAGAGAGAGAGAGAGTTGGTGCAGTCAGACATTTGGGGGCTGGTGCAGTCAGAGAGAGAGAGTTGGTGCAGTCAGTCAGCTGAAGTCAGAGAATTGGGTTGAAACAGTCAGGAATCAGGGCACTTACAATCGATGTTAATGCTTCACTCAATTGTAACCAATGATACAAAATGTAAGAATTGTCCCTCTACAAGGAGTATTGCTTTGCAGAACAGGGTCCTGGTTTAACTTCTCCATGGCCAACATAGATTATAAATTGAATAAGAAGGACAACATAGACCACGACCTGAACATTTATTTTCTGCTTCTCCAGTATGGTTTGGGGAACGATGGAGTCAGAGATAAAGAATGTGGTGCTAGAAGAGATTAGGGAACTGGTTCTGTCAGAAATTAGGGGGCTTTTGCAGTGAAAGATTATGAGTAATGTCTCATTAATTTTGTTTGATTGGTTAATTTGGTTAATGACATGCAGTCATATTATGATATCGGGTAACATATTTTCTTACGCCGCCCTGAGACAAAACACATGGTCACCTGACGTCATAATCAATGCTATGACGTCTTGTTCCGTCTTTGACGTTGAGTTCTAATACGACAGTGGCTCACTAGCTTTTGTGTGAAAGTGATTTTAGCGTATGTTCCCCAATTCCATCACCTTGGTAATAAATCAAACAAATTCATGTATATGTCAAACAATGTTTATGACCCTCGTGCCTGAAAATCGGTATATCTCTCGCTCTCACTCGATACATACAAACATTCAGGCACTCGGGTCGTAAATATAGTTTTGCATAAATATTCATATTATATCCCCTGTTTTGTGCATTCACAGGACAAGGTGATGGGGAGAGGGGCATATTGAAGCAAAAGACAAATGTACAGTGTAAGAAAAGACATTACATTTGAAATCGTTCCGAAGACAGACCAGTACACGATGACAATTGATATGGATCAACTTGAAATACCCCGATGTGTATGACATAATAAGATTCATTGAACAATAGGACAATATTTATTTTCAAATATATACCATCAAAACAGGTAAAAGTGCGTTATAGGGAATATTGATTATTGACATGATTCTTTTGGAGAGAGAAGTTATTCCAATATCGTTGACTTTTATAACCAACTAAGATTTGATATCTTTGAAGGACATGACAGATTTAATAAAATCGAATATAGAAATAAATGTACACTTGGATATAACACACGCGGGAGTCTTTACCACAGGGGTTCGAATCGCTCTTTTGACAATACAAACGGAGGGTAGGCTAATTGCGAGGGTCAGTGGTCAAATGTGAAATTCAATGGGACACACACAAAACGGGTTTATATGTTCAACACATCTTTTGTGGGAAAAAACAAAGATTTATTGAACTACACGTTAGAATAGTTTGGCAGTCCATTTTCGATTACAAGTTCGTAGCGCAAGTGTCCTCCCTTGTGTCTTTATATCAGTAGCGGCTATATGTATCTCAAATCTGTATTTCTTAACCGATTTCGCTCAAATTTGGAATAATAGCTAACGATATCGTATATAAACAGTATATGATTGCAAAAAATCTAGATTTTGAAAATATTGTCAAAACAGCGATTCGAACCCCTGTGGTTATTACAGTTAAAGTCAGTTGAAGCGCAGGTAAAATCTCTGGGGTGACTAAGCTTAAATCAAATTTAAGGCGAACAGTATTGCCATGACCGTGCATCCTGGCTTTAGTCCGTTTGCTGAAGATGGTTGGTACGGGGAGTCCTGTTCTGTGTCGTCGTCATGTTCAACTGGGCAAGAACAAGACCTAAAAGCACTTATGAATTCATACGTGTAGACTGATTTGACTTTTGAGTAGATATCAAGAATGTAGTCTGCCATACGACCGCGAAAGCAGGGGTGTTGTCGAACTTCCGCAACTTCAGTTTTACACTCTTCGTTGCAGTTGTACACGTTGCAATTTGTGTATATCTGAGATTGGTAAAATCGATTTATTCTTTTAAACAACGATTTGCAGTTCATAGCGATGAAGAATGAATTTAACCTCTAAGTAAATATTGAAACTAAATAAATTAAATTAAAAATAATATGCGACTCATGTGAACTGCATATCTTTTTAAATCTAAAAACTATACACGTTATCCTCTTCGGGAATCGGCCTCCTTTTAGAAGGTTGGACAGTTCACGAACGATCAGCGGGACATGACCAATAGAACGATTTCCATTTCATCTTCACAATGTCACAGTCATAACGAAACGATTTCCATACCTTCCCGTTCCGCCCTTGACCTCAACCCTCGCATTTTCAGTGCTAAGATTTTAACGAACTGCAGGCTAATCGGATAAGCCAATCAGAAGACAGTTGTTTTGCCTCTGTGACTGTGTCGATCGTCGCTTATTTTGAATTGGTTCCGAATGTAAACGACGATTTCATTGGCTGTATGTTAGCAGATGGTACGGGACGTAACCCGTGATCACGATAGATGTCGCTGATTCGTTTCACCACTACTGGTTAGGTTGAAGGCAAGGTAACAAATGGAGAGATCTCGATACAGTTTCACCTTGCCGTGGGAAGATGTTTCCATTTATGAAATATCATCCACATTGGACAATGTAATTTAGTATTTAATTGAGAGTGCAATGCTATGTTCTATCCGTGAAAAAACGTTATCATGTAAGTAAATTTAAACTCCATGGCTAGTCGCATAACGTCATTTGGACAATGATATGACGTCATGATGGCATAACATTGCAGTTGACATCAGTTTATTTCAACAAAAAACACAGAAATAATGGTCTAACAAATCAAATATATGTTTTCTATGTTTCTTTTTACAAGTGCTGTGTCTATCTGATCTTGTGTAGTAAATCAGTTCGTATAAGTTATTGTAAAAAATAAACAGATATCATATTCGTATCTTAGCTTCAAGTAGTGAGTGAGTGAGTGAGTTAGGGTTGAACGCCGCTTTCAAGAGTATTTCACTTATATCGCGGCTGCTAGTATTCTGGCAGGGAAAAAGCCCGCAACGCCATGTGGCTATGCACTGCGGTGAAACCTGCGAGCAGCGGCTGGAACTAGCGAACCATGGGTGGTACTACGCTGAAATTCAGTGTAGCATTGCACCCAAACCTTACTGCGTGTAGAACAGTTCTCTACTGCAGACAAAGTTGCCGTGCCCCTGGCGGGATTCGAACCCCGGACCTCTTGAACCGAAGCCGAACAGCTTCAAGTAGAACAGAATCGCTTCCACTTTATTTCCCTCGCTTCTCTCACAAACTGTACGCCTGCGGTTTTTCCCGTGAAAATACATGTATACACATATGAGATGCTGAAATTGCTATTTGAAAGGGGTTTTCGTTACATAATGTTTGGTATTTAAGTTGAAATGTTATGAAATATCGAAATTATGTCAGTGTAAGATGATGTCGGTATAACGTGCCTTCTTAGATTTAAATGTTTTGACGCATCATTACTGTCAACCACCCAAATCAAATCATAATTCTTGCCAGTCTCCTTCACTGGCTGATTTATGGTTTGAAGCATTTTCTTAGGGTTTCCGTGCTAGGAAATCAGAGCCAACTATGCATTTCAGGTGTAGCGATCCATTATCCTAACACGGAAAAACTAGGGAAATATTGCACGGCTTAAATCAGCCAGTAATGAAGACTGGCAAGAGTGTCATGCGTAGGGAAGTTGCATTACTGTACATGGACGGTCGTATCCCGTCTAGTTAAGAAGATTACAAAACGAATGTTTCACAGACATATGATCAGATAATGTTTTGACATTTCAAATTTAGTGTAGTTTGATTCTGAAGTCATGATGTTATTCTATTTCAATTAAATGTATGGCTCGTGGATTGAAATATTCTGCATTTTGTGTGGTTTTTTAAAGATTTGGCAGCGAGTTTAATGTCATAGTTACATGTATTATGTGTAAATTAAGTTGCCGTATTGAATATCACAGGACAAAAAGTTGTGGAACCTATTTGCCGGATCCTTCCGGATTCTCCCAAAATAGGCGGATCTTGAAGAATCCGGAAGAATCCGAAAGGATCCGGCAAGCGTATTCTACTGCTTTCTGTCTTGTGTATATTATTTACTAGGTGATATGGCAGTTAAACCTCTCCCATTGAAAATCTTAAAATTAATGTCGAGTTCTGGCCAGTTTAGAATTACCTTATGAAATATCCCATAAGGGTCAGGGCTGGTTTGGCTGAAGAGCTCGGTCATGTTTCATCCGTTAAAATTGTTCATGTCGAATTCACAAAACTCAAGGTCTTTAAAGGTGCTACATCCAATTGTGCTCAACTCAACATTCTCCGCTGGGTAAAATGCTATGAGACTCGAACACATCTCATCATAGGTTCCCGGACCAAATCTCGTGGTCGACGATCTGGACAGAGACCGGAAGTGACACGTTGTTTTGAGAGCGTCCCCGGGAAGGAACTCATGCGGGGGGTCGTATCTGCAAAATTATGTTTAATTCTTTAGCAAAAAATAACCTTGATCGTAACTGTAATTGAAAATTGATGACTCACGGTCCAGATAAGGCACATGAAGACTACTAGTTGATGCGAAGTTTGGTGAAGCTATCATCTATATTTTTGGAGAAAATTATTTCATTGTATAGTCAGTTTTAGTATGGTGGTTTAACCCTAAAGAGGCAGATCTAGAGACCACAGTGTACACTTGTATCCAGTTTGAAGGAAGGTCAAATGGAACTCAATTGTATATCCGCCGGCGACATTGTTTTGGGAAGAAAAAAGAAGAAAATGGCAGCTTACACGTGAACAATAGGGTTATCATATCTGTAGTTCTCATCCGGGGTTAAATCTCGTATTTTCTTGCCTTTCCTCATGTGCTCGATGTTTTGTCTGTAACCTGTGTCAGAAACATATCAGTTTATCTATATCAATTAATATACAATAAACCATTGAAGCAAATGAACTAGTGTTAATTATTTCTACTGAACTGCTATATTGTGATATTTCAACCACGAGATCAACTAATCTACGGACTCGTTCTCTTGCATGTGGTACTCAATATAGACGTATTACGAAGATGCGAACAGGCCTGTGTTTAAGAAGAAAAACAACACTGTAAATAATCGCTCCTTGATTGCTCATTCGCGCCATGCCGAAGTTCGGAAAATTCCCATCGATTTCCATCACTTTCCTATTTAAGTCTTTCTGCATTCCATCATCTTGTCCATTCTATCGTAGCAGGGAACTGATTATAAAAATCATAGTACGCGTTGCAATGTTAGCACAGGTTCAAACATAAGGAATCCAGCGAGTTATGACTAGCGGGGGTAGTTGCATGCATGCTGTTCATGTATTTTAATGGACAGGATTCGAACTGAGAGTCGCAGTCACTAGTTCATTTCACGTGTCCATTAACTACATATAGTATGGCTCCTTATACATACCGCTTATGACTTCAATCACATTAAAATAGTCAGCCGTTCAACCATTAATGCATACATATGTATTTTGGCGAGAGAAGTAATGTCGTTATGGTAATGTACTCAACTCAGTATGTATACGGTCCAGTTCGCGAGGTTCAATTGTTCGAGATACATTATGTACTTTTGCATGATATTCTGTTTGCTGTCAATATCATATGTGATAATTTTAGATCAATACATTTAACTCGATTTGCATATTCATCCCCAACCGGAAAAATATGGTATGTACTTGTTTCCAATGGAAACCGGGCAACACCATTTAAGTTTCCACCTGGTTTCCGTGGTAAGGTTTACTTCAAGTGTCCACATGGCTTCCGTGTTCAAGTTTACTGTAGGTTTCACTACTAAGTCCAAGCACAACATTGACACAGAAAAGCGGACGAAATACAGCAAGATGTACATTGCTATGGATTTTAACCAAGAACATTGAGGCAAGTATTGTAACTAAAGTATACTAAATTAACTAATTAAGTTAAGTTTTAATACATATCAAAATACATGTAATTCTTCAAGTCATTATGATTTACGAATGAGTCAGGTATTAATATTAAAAACATAGGTAAAACGTAGGTAAAACAAACCTACCCCCTATATAATATAGAGTAAAGGAGCAAGGGCAGCCATGTTGCCGATCTAAGGGTCCATTCAACATTAGGTCAAACGTTACGCTAAAAAATGTGACATTCCCAAATGAACGTACGTACCTATCACCTATACATTTCTCCGCAAAACCCGGCTGATTTCCACCATATGTCACCCCTACGATAGGTTTAATAGCTCTTCAAACTCGAAAATCCACCACAAAAACCTCTCCCGTGAACGTTAGTCCGCAGTCGCTACCTATTCGAACGATCTGATTGGTCTGTTGAGTTGAACTATTAATATAGTATCCGTAAACAAACACGACGGCGTGACGAGACGACAGGATATTTCGAAAATTGCTTCACTATGAATTCAACACCTGATCAGAGGGAAGCTTTGAAATGTGAACAACAGAGCCAGCACAACGGACCAATCAGATCGTACGAAGTGTTTCGACCGCGGTCTAACATTCACGGGAGAGGTTTTTGTGATATGTGATATAGTGTTATAGTGGAGAGTAACGGAGCAATTATAAAACCCTGGGTAACCGAGGATGCCGTTTAGTATACTTTTACTACTTTTAGGCCATATTTTGATAGGGATAAAATAAATGTTTTCCTCCCGCCTCATTATCTTTTCCAACAATAAAAAAAAAGAAAGTCCTACCATCCTCGTCACTATTGAAAAAAAGATGTGCCCAAGAAATATTTAACTTTTGTTTTGCAGCTTTATAAAATAGGAAACACTGTTATAAACCAAGATTTGTATTTTATTTGCAGATACCAATGACTGAACATGTGTCTGTCAGTCAGAGATATTATATATGTACAGGGATATGTGACGCTGCATTGTCAGTGAGTCAGAGAGATTCTTTATGTGGTTGCATCTACATTATGACGGCATACTTGCCCGAGAGTCACATTATATCCTATACGCGTCGAGGTATACATGTTTGACAGCATACTTGTCCGGGAGTGACAGATATTTTATACGTGTTGAGGTATACATGTGTGACAGCATACTTGCCCGGGAGTCACAGATATTCTATACACGTTGAGGCATACATGTGTGACAGCATACTTGCCCGGCAGTCACAGATATTCTATACGCGTTGAGGTATACATGTGTGACAGCATACTTGTCCAGGAGTCACAGATATTTTATACGTGTTGAGGTATACATGTGTGACAGCATACTTGCCCGGGAGTCACAGATATTCTATACACGTTGAGGCATACATGTGTGACAGCATACTTGCCCGGGAGTCTCAGATATTCTATACGCGGTTAGGCATACATGTGTGACAGCATATAGTTGCCCGGGAGTCACAGATATTCTATACATGTTGAGGCATACATGTGTGGCAACATACTTTCCCGGGAGTCACAGATATTCTATACGTGTTGAGGTATACATGTGTGACAGCATACTTGCCCGTGAGTCACAGATATTTTATACATGTTGAGGTATACATGTGTGACAGCATACTTGTCCGTGAGTCACAGATATTCTATTCGTGATGAGGTATACATGTGTGACAGCATACTTGCCCGGGAGTCACAGATATTCTATACGTGTTGAGGTATACTTGTGTGACAGCAAACTTGCCCTGGAGTCACAGATATTCTATACGTGTTGAGGGATACATGTGTGACAGCATACTTTCCCGGGAGTCACAGATATTCTATACGTGTTTAGGTATACATGTGTGACAGCATACTTGCCCGGGAGTCACAGATATTCTATACGCGTTGAGGCATACATGTGTGACAGCATATAGTTGCCCGGGAGTCACAGATATTCTATATACGTTGAGGTATACATGTGTGACAACATACTTTCCCGGGAGTCACAGATATTCTATACGTGTTGAGGTATACATTTGTGACAGCATACTTGCCCGTGAGTCACAGATATTCTATACGTGTTGAGGTATACATGTGTGACAGCATACTTGTCCGTGAGTCACAGATATTCTATACGTGTTGAGGTATACATGTGTGACAGCATACTTGCCCGGGAGTCACATATATTCTATACGTGTTGAGGTATACATGTGTGACAGCATACTTGTCCGTGAGTCACAGATATTCTATACATGTTGAGGTATACAGGTGTGACAGCATACTTGCCCGGGAGTCACAGATATTCTATACGTGTTGAGGTATACATGTGTGACAGCATACTTGCCCTGGAGTCACAGATATTCTATACGTGTTGAGGTATACATGTGTGACAGCATACTTGCCCTGGAGTCACAGATATTCTATACGTGTTGAGGTATACATGTGTGACAGCATACTTGCCCTGGAGTCACAGATATTCTATACGTGTTGAGGTATACATATGTGACAGCATACTTGCCCGGGAGTCACATATATTCTATACGTGTTGAGGTATACATGTGTGACAGCATACTTCTCCGTGAGTCACAGATATTCTATACGTGTTGAGGTATACAGGTGTGACAGCATACTTGCCCGGGAGTCACAGATATCCTATACTCGTTGAGGTATACATGTGTGACAGCATACTTGCCCTGGAGTCATAAATATTCTATACGTGTTGAGGGATACCTGTGTGACAGCATACTTTCCCGGGAGTCACAGATATTCTATACGTGTTGAGGTATACATGTGTGACAGCATACTTGCGCGGGAGTCACAGATATTCTATACGCGTTGAGGCATACATGGTTGACAACATTCTTACCCGGGAGTCACAGATATTCTATACGCGTTGAGGCATACATGGTTGACAACATACTTACCCGGGAGTCACAGATATTCTATACGCGTTGAGGCATAAATGTGTGACAGCATATAGTTGCCCGGGAGTCACAGATATTCTATATACGTTGAGGCATACATGTGTGACAACATACTTTCCCGGGAGTCACAGATATTCTATACGTGTTGAGGTATACATTTGTGACAGCATACTTGCCCGTGAGTCACAGATATTCTATACATGTTGAGGTATACATGTGTGACAGAATACTTGTCCGTGAGTCACAGATATTCTATACGTGTTGAGGTATACATGTGTGACAGCATACTTGCCCGGGAGTCACATATATATTCTATACGTGTTGAGGTATACATGTGTGACAGCATACTTGTCCGTGAGTCACAGATATTCTATACATGTTGAGGTATACAGGTGTGACAGCATACTTGCCCGGGAGTCACAGATATTCTATACGTGTTGAGGTATACAGGTGTGACCGCATACTTGCCCGGGAGTCACAGATATCCTATACTCGTTGTGGTATACATGTGTGACAGCATACTTGCCCTGGAGTCATAAATATTCTATACGTGTTGAGGGATACCTGTGTGACAGCATACTTTCCCGGGAGTCACAGATATTTTATACGCGTTGAGGCATACATGTGTGACAACATACTTGCCCGGGAGTCAAAGATATTCTATACGCGTTGAAGCATACATGTGTGACAACATACTTGCCCGGCAGTCACAGATATTCTATACTGGTTGAGGTATACATGTGTGACAGCATACTTGCCCGGGAGTAACAGATATTCTATACGCGTTGAGGTATACATGTGTGACAGCATATAGTTGCCCGGGAGTCACAGATATTCTATACACGTTGAGGCATACATGTGTGACAACATACTTGCCCGGCAGTCACAGATATTCTATACACGTTGAGGCATACATGTGTGACAACATACTTGCCCGGCAGTCACAGATATTCTATACTCGTTGAGGCATACATGTGTGACAACATACTTGCCCGGGAGTCAAAGATATTCTATACGCGTTGAAGCATACATGTGTGACAACATACTTGCCCGGCAGTCACAGATATTCTATACTGGTTGAGGTATACATGTGTGACAGCATACTTGCCCGGGAGTAACAGATATTCTATACGCGTTGAGGTATACATGTGTGACAGCATATAGTTGCCCGGGAGTCACAGATATTCTATACACGTTGAGGCATACATGTGTGACAACATACTTGCCCGGCAGTCACAGATATTCTATACACGTTGAGGCATACATGTGTGACAACATACTTGCCCGGCAGTCACAGATATTCTATACTCGTTTAGGCATACATGTGTGACAACTTACTTGCCCGGGAGTCACAGATATTCTATATACGTTGAGGTATACATGTGTGACAGCATAATTGTCCGGGAGTGACAGATATTATATGCATGTTGAGGCATACATGTGTGACAGCATACTTGCCCGGCAGTCACAGATATTCTATACTCGTTGAGGCATACATGTGTGACAACTTACTTGCCCGGGAGTCACAGATATTCTATATACGTTGAGGTATACATGTGTGACAGCATAATTGTCCGGGAGGGACAGATATTATATGCATGTTGAGGCATACATGTGTGACAGCATAATTGTCCGGGAGTGACAGACATTATATGCATGTTGAGGTATACATGTGTGACAGCATAATTGTCCGGGTGTGACAGATACTATATGCATGTTGAGGTATTCATGGTGACAGCATACTTGCCCGGGAGTCACAGATATTCTATACACGTTGAGGCATACATGTGTGACAACATACTTTCCCCGGGAGTCACAGATATTCTATACGTGTTGATGTATACATGTGTGACAGCATACTTGCCCGGGAGTCACAGATATTCTATACGCGGTTAGGCATACATGTGTGACAACATACTTGCCCGGGAGTCACAGATATTCTATACGTGTTGAGGTATACATGTGTGACAGCATACTTGCCCGGGTGTCACAGATATTCTATACACGTTGAGGCATACATGTGTGACAACATACTTGCCCGGGAGTCACAGATATTCTATACGTGTTGAGGTATACATGTGTGACAGCATACTTGCCCGGGAGTCACAGATATTCTATACACGTGGAGACATACATGTGTGACAGCATACTTGCCCGGGAGTCACAGATATTCTATACGCGTTGAGGCATACATGTGTGACAACATACTTGCCCGGGAGTCACAGATATTCTATATGCATTGAGGCATACATGTGTGACAACATACTTGCCCGGGAATCACAGATATTTCATACGCGTTGAGGCATACATGTGTGACAGCATACTTGCCCGGGAGTCACAGATATTCTATACGCGTTGAGGCATACATGTGTGACAACATACTTGTCCGGGAGTGACAATTATTCTTTACTCGTTGAGGTATACATGTGTCACAACATACTTTCCCGGGAGTCATAGATATTCTATACACGTTGAGGCATACATGTGTGACAGCATACTTGCCCGGCAGTCACATATATTCTATACGCGTTGAGGCATACATGTGTGACAGCATATAGTTGCCCGGGAGTCACAGATATTCTACACACGTTGAGGCATACATGTGTGGCAACATACTTTCCCGGGAGTCACAGATATTCTATACGTGTTGAGGTATACATGTGTGACAGCAAACTTGCCCGTGAGTCACAGATATTTTATACTTGTTGAGGTATACATGTGTGACAGCTAACTTGTCCGTGAGTCACAGATATTCTATACGTGTTGAGGTATACATGTGTGACAGCATACTTGCCCGGGAGTCACAGATATTCTATACGTGTTCAGGTATACATGTGTGACAGCATACTTGCCCTGGAGTCACAGATTTTCTATACGTGTTGAGGGATACATGTGTGACAGCATACTTTCCCGGGAGTCACAGATATTCTATACGTGTTTAGGTATACATGTGTGACAGCATACTTGCCCGGGAGTCACAGATATTCTATACGTGTTGAGGTATACATGTGTGACAGCATACTTGCCCGGGAGTCACAGATATTCTATACGTGTTCAGGTATACACATGTGACAGCATACTTGCCCTGGAGTCACAGATATTCTATACGTGTTGAGGGATACATGTGTGACAGCATACTTTCCCGGGAGTCACAGATATTCTATACGTGTTTAGGTATACATATGTGACAGCATACTTGCCCGGGAGTCACAGATATTCTATACGCGTTGAGGCATACATGGTTGACAACATACTTACCCGGGAGTCACAGATATTCTATACGCGTTGAGGCATACATGTGTGACAACATACTTTCCCGGGAGTCACAGATATTCTATACGTGTTGAGGTATACATTTGTGACAGCATACTTGCCCGTTTCTCACAGATATTCTATACGTGTTGAGGTATACATGTGTGACAGCATACTTGTCCGTGAGTCACAGATATTCTATACGTGTTGAGGTATACATGTGTGACAGCATACTTGCCAGGGAGTCACATATATATTCTATACGTGTTGAGGTATACATGTGTGACAGCATACTTGTCCGTGAGTCACAGATATTCTATACATGTTGAGGTATACAGGTGTGACAGCATACTTGCCCGGGAGTCACAGATATTCTATACGTGTTGAGGTATACATGTGTGACAGCATACTTGCCCTGGAGTCACAGATATTCTATACGTGTTGAGGTATACATGTGTGACAGCATACTTGCCCTGGAGTCACAGATATTCTATACGTGTTGAGGTATACATGTGTGACAGCATACTTGCCCGGCAGTCACAGATATTCTATACGTGTTGAGGTATACATGTGTGACAGCATACTTGCCCGGGAGTCACATATATTCTGTACGTGTTGAGGTATACATGTGTGACAGCATACTTGTCCGTGAGTCACAGATATTCTATACGTGTTGAGGTATACAGGTGTGACAGCATACTTGGCCGGGAGTCACAGATATCCTATACTCGTTGAGGTATATATGTGTGACAGCATACTTGCCCTGGAGTCATAAATATTCTATACGTGTTGAGGTATACATGTGTGACAGCATACTTGTCCGTGAGTCACAGATATTCTATACGTGTTGAGGTATACAGGTGTGACAGCATACTTGCCCGGGAGTCACAGATATCCTATACTCGTTGAGGTATACATGTGTGACAGCATACTTGCCCTGGAGTCATAAATATTCTATACGTGTTGTGGGATACCTGTGTGACAGCATACTTTCCCGGGAGTCACAGATATTCTATACGTGTTGAGGTATACATGTGTGACAGCATACTTGCGCGGGAGTCACAGATATTCTATACGCGTTGAGGCATACATGTGTGACAACATACTTGCCCGGGAGTCAAAGATATTCTATACGCATTGAAGCATACATGTGTGACAACATACTTTCCCGTTAGTCACAGATATTCTATACACATTGAGGCATACATGTGTGACGGCATACTTGCCCGGAAGTCACAGATATTCTATACGCGTTGAGGCATACATATGTGACAACATACTTGTCCGGGAGTGACAGATATTCTATACCTGTTGAGGCATATATGTCTGACAACATACTTTCCCGGGAGTCACAGATTTTCTATGCGTGTTGAGGTATACATTTGTGACAGCATACTTGCCCGTGAGTCATAGATATTCTATACGTGTTGAGGTATACATGTGTGACAGCATACTTGTCCGTGAGTCACAGATATTCTATACGTGTTGAGGTATACATGTGTGACAGCATACTTGTCCGGGAGTGACAGATATTCTATACCTGTTGAGGCATATATGTCTGACAACATACTTTCCCGGGAGTCACAGATTTTCTATACGTGTTGAGGTATACATTTGTGACAGCATACTTGCCCGTGAGTCACAGATATTCTATACGTGTTGAGGTATACATGTGTGACAGCATACTTGTCCGTGAGTCACATATATTCTATACGTGTTGAGGTATACATGTGTGACACCATACTTGTCCGTGAGTCACAGATATTCTATACATGTTGAGGTATACAGGTGTGACAGCATACTTGTCCGGGAGTGACAGATATTCTATACCTGTTGAGGCATATATGTCTGACAACATACTTTCCCGGGAGTCACAGATTTTCTATACGTGTTGAGGTATACATTTGTGACAGCATACTTGCCCGTTAGTCACAGATATTCTATACACATTGAGGCATACATGTGTGACGGCATACTTGCCCGGAAGTCACAGATATTCTATACGCGTTGAGGCATACATATGTGACAACATACTTATCCGGGAGTGACAGATATTCTATACCTGTTGAGGCATATATGTCTGACAACATACTTTCCCGGGAGTCACAGATTTTCTATACGTATTGAGGTATACATTTGTGACAGCATACTTGCCCGTGAGTCACAGATATTCTATACGTGTTGAGGTATACATGTGTGACAGCATACTTGTCCGTGAGTCACATATATTCTATACGTGTTGAGGTATACATGTGTGACACCATACTTGTCCGTGAGTCACAGATATTCTATACGTGTTGAGGTATACAGGTGTGACAGCATACTTGCCCGGGAGTCACAGATATTCTATACGTGTTGAGGTATACATGTGTGACAGCATACTTGCCCTGGAGTCACAGATATTCTATACGTGTTGAGGTATACATGTGTGACAGCATACTTGCCCTGGAGTCACAGATATTCTATACGTGTTGAGGTATACATGTGTGACAGCATACTTGCCCTGGAGTCACAGATATTCTATACGTGTTGAGGTATACATGTGTGACAGCATACTTGCCCGGGAGTCACATATATTCTATACGTGTTGAGGTATACATGTGTGACAGCATACTTGTCCGTGAGTCACAGATATTCTATACGTGTTGAGGTATACAGGTGTGACAGCATACTTGCCCGGGAGTCACAGATATCCTATACTCGTTGAGGTATACATGTGTGACAGCATACTTGCCCTGGAGTCATAAATATTCTATACGTGTTGAGGTATACATATGTGACAGCATACTTGTCCGTGAGTCACAGATATTCTATACGTGTTGAGGTATACAGGTGTGACAGCATACTTGCCCGGGAGTCACAGATATCCTATACTCGTTGAGGTATACATGTGTGACAGCATACTTGCCCTGGAGTCATAAATATTCTATACGTGTTGAGGGATACCTGTGTGACAGCATACTTTCCCGGGAGTCACAGATATTCTATACGTGTTGAGGTATACATGTGTGACAGCATACTTGCGCGGGAGTCACAGATATTCTATACGCGTTGAGGCATACATGTGTGACAACATACTTGCCCGGGAGTCAAAGATATTCTATACATTTTGAGGTATACATGTATGACAGGAGTTTTCTGGGAGTCAGAGTAATTATCTATGTACTGCGACATATGATTCTTGTATTGTATATTCTGTGGTACGAGGTACGAATGATTACAGGAAATATGCACGAGTCGAAATGATGTTCACAGTCGCCAGCCTTGAATATTTCCCGTAATCACTCGTACCGAGTTGGTTATTTTATATATTACTACTTATATTTGATTAAAATAAACATTTACAAACGACAAACGGTTCTGTTTTGAGACAGTGGTGTAGTGTTTTAATCTGCCAAGCAGTATTATTGTTTTTAGCGGTATGCACGAACTCTGAGAGCAGGAGAGTTACCCGCCTTATCTATGTAACCACATGGCGAATAAAGCGTGTGAATAAAACTGCGCTCTTTGATTTATCAGAATCAAGTGCCCCGATGACCCATCGGTCATCTAAAACAGTACATTGGCGACGAGGAAAAGGGTGTTCATAATTATCCATCGATATTATGGCCGAAGAAGCCGGTGAGCCTGTCGCACAACCGCGAGCCGTGGTAAATCTACCGCACTATCCCCCTTTCGATTGCAAATCGGATGGTAAGCTCGTTCGTTGGAACAAATGGAGATCTCGCCTAGAGAACAATGTGTTCGTTGGTTATAACATCACTGATGATAGACAGAAGAAAGCTTTGCTGTTGTCGTTTGGAGGTGATGATTTGAATGACATTGTGGAATCATTTCCTGATGCGGATTTGGTGCCTGGACATGGGGAGACGCATTTTGGTAAAGTAGTGACTGCTATAACCAATCATTTCAATCCGGAGGTCAATCTTGAATTTCAAAGGTATGCTTTTCGTCAATTGAGGCAGAAGACTGACAATATTGATGATTTCTATCATGAATTACGACAGCATGCTGGGACCTGTGGTTTTGGTGATAGGTTGCAGAGTGAAATTAAATCACAGTTGATAGCAGGATGCAAATCCAACAAGGTTAGGGAGAAAGGACTTTCCACTCCAGGTATGACGTTAGCTGATTTGCTTACTCATGGTAGGACATTGGAACTTACCAACAAACATGCCAAAGAAATACAGGCAGCTACAAATGGCAATACCAACAATGAACAAGCACACAGAATAAGAGACAAAAAGCACACAAATAAGTTTTCAAAGAAAGAAAGCTCAAAATCCTTAGCTAAATGTGACAATTGTGGTCAAGACTGGCCTCATGAGGGTGGTCAAAGAAATTGTCCAGCAAGAGGCAAAACGTGTGACAGGTGTGGTAAAATCAACCATTTCTCAAGAGTGTGTAAAAGCAATGGAAATAAACGTTTTCATAGAAAGAAAGTACGAAAAGTTGAGATGGACAGTAGTGACCAAGAAGAAGACTATGTTTTCTTAGCAAAAGGGAATTCAACACTATTTCCGAAATTTGACTTGAACATTAATGGCAAGACTGTTTGCATGCTTGCTGATTCTGGGGCAAGTGTAAACACCATATCTGAAAAGGCGTACAGAATGCTGACTCCAAAACCCACACTTGAGAAGTGCCAGACAAAGATAATTCCATATGGAAAGAAAGACTCAGTTCCTGTTTTAGGACGATTTAAAGGGACAATTGCATCAAACACAGCGTTAGTGACAACAAACATCTGTGTAGTTCCTGATGACGAAGAGTGTCTTCTGAGCTGGAAAATGTCACAAGAACTCAATCTTCTCCAAATTCATGAATCTGTGAGAGCTGTCAAATCTAGTGACAATGAACTGATTGCCGAATATTCTGACCTATTTACAGGTTTAGGGAAACTGAAAGATGTTCAGGTTAAAATTCATATTGACAAAGAAGTTCCCCCTGTTGCTCAACAGTATAGACGTGTTCCATTTCATGTCAGAAAAGACATTGAAGAACAGATCAAGAAAGATCTTCAACGTGACGTCATAGAGAAATCAGATGGACCAACACCTTGGGTATCACCAGTAGTTGTAGTTCCGAAACCAAACAGTCCTGGTAAAGTGAGAGTATGTGTTGACATGAGGTGTCCAAACACTGCTATCAAAAGGGAGCGACATAATTCTCCTACACTGGATGAACTCACAACCATATTAGCAGGATCTACTGTGTTCAGCAAAGTCGACCTTAATCAAGGCTACAACCAACTTGAACTCAGTGAAGAATCTCGGTACATCACTACATTTGCTACTCATCTTGGACTCTACCGCTACAAACGTTTGAATTTTGGCATCAATAGTGCTGCTGAAGCTTTCCAAGAAACTATTCACCAAGCGGGGAGCGGCCTGCCCGGTGTTATTAACATAAGTGACGACATTCTTATTCATGGTCAAGGACCTAGAGACCATGACATCAACCTGAAAGGTTTATTCCAGCGCCTGAGAGAAAAGGGACTGACCTTGAATCCAGAAAAGTGTGTGTTTAATCGAACATCCATCGAGTTCTTTGGACATGTGTTCAGTGGTCAAGGAATCACACCGAGCGAAGCAAAACTGTCTTCAATTATGGACATGCCATCACCTCAAAATGCTACAGAAGTAAGAAGTCTGCTAGGAATGGCAAACTTTTGTGGTGCTAGACATGTACCCAACTATTGAACTTTGACCTACGAGCTGCGTCAACTCACTCACAAGGACACGCCTTGGACATGGACAGCCACTCATGAAGCTTCTCTGTGCAAGTTGAAGGAAGAGCTCAAGAAAGCCACAACCCTGAGTTACTTCAATCCAAAAGCTGAAACAGAATTGTATGTGAATGCTAGTCCAGTGGGACTATGTGCAGTTCTCTGTCAGCCAGATGAACAAGGAAATCCGAGAGTAGTTCAGTTCGCAAGTAGATCACTCACACCAACTGAACAACGATACTCTCAAACCGAACGAGAAGCCCTTGCTATCACATGGTCATGTGAACATTTTCACATCTATGTGTTCGGTTCATCATTCACTGTGTACACTGATCATAAGCCGTTGACATGTCTGTTTGGGAATCCTAAAGCAAATCTGCCACCGAGGATTGAACGTTGGATGATGAGAATTCAACAATATGACTTCAATGTTGTCTATCGACCAGGTGCAGACAATCCTGCGGATTATCTCAGCCGACACCCAACTCAGAAGTCTCAGATCAGCGAACAGGAAACCGTTGCTGAAGAATACATTAGGTATGTGGTATCTACCTCCGTACCTAAGTCAATGACAATTGATCACGTGGTGAAAGCAACTGACAACGATCCGACGTTACAAGCAGTCATTCAGTCAGTCAAAACTGGAAACTGGAAATCGTCGACTAAAGATGTCAATCAGAAAGTGTATGATACTTTAAAGAAGTGTCAGACTGAACTAACACTTGCAGTGAATGAAAGCATATTGTTAAAGGAAACAAGAATCGTCTTACCCGAAGGCTTATGTAAGCATGCTGTGGACCTTGCACACACTGGTCATCAAGGTATAGTGAAGACGCTGTCTTTGCTACGTGAGAAAGTTTGGTTTCCCAACATGCATACGTTAGTCGAAAGCACTGTGAAAAACTGTCTCACTTGTCAAATTACCACAGACACACCATCCATGGAGCCGTTACGAATGTCCCAACTACCGAATGGACCATGGCGTGAGCTGAGTGCAGACTTTTGTCAGATTGAGACGGGAGACTATCTACTTGTTATCCAAGATGAATATTCCAGATATGTTGTGGTTGAAATCCTGTCAAGTATATCGGCTAGAAGTGTAATTCCACGATTGGACAAAGTGTTCTCAGAATTTGGAATACCAAATCAGCTCAAGACTGATAATGGACCACCTTTCAGTAGCCATGATTTCAGAATCTATGCTGAAAACACAGGATTCAAACATAGGAAAATAACTCATTTGTGGCCACGTGCAAACGCAGAGACAGAACGTTTCATGCGCACCATAAAGAAAACCATTAAAGGTTGTTTGGCACAAGGACATTCCAATTGGAAGCAGGAGATGTACAAGTTCTTATTATCATACAGAACTACACCACACTCATCTACTGGTGTTCCCCCTGCAACTGCATTGTTTCAACGCAACCTTCGAAACCGATTGCCTAGTGTAGACAATGACGTTAGAGAGACTGATTCTTACATGAGGAAGAAAGATACTCGTGCCAAACAGAAAATGAAAACCTATGCCGACAGAAAGGTGTATGTGAAACCTTCAGAATTCCAGAAAGGAGATGCGGTGCTTCTAAAAGACACGTCAATTCGTAAGTCTAAGACGCCTTACGAACCCGTTCCCTACACAGTTACCTCAACTAAGGGTCCCATGATTAGTGCACGATGTGGAGAACGGTGTGTAACCAGAAATAGCAGTTTCTTTAAACAAGCTCCTTTTCAACCAACAGAATCTCAAATTCAGGAGACCAAAGAAACAGTTGATTTTGACCAATCAGCTGATGACACAGAAATTGACAATGTTCCTGAAGAACAGGCTCAAAATATGGACTTGAACGATCAACCTCAAGAGCCTAGATACCCAACCCGTGAACGAAGACGCCCTTCCAGATTTAATGACTTTGTTATGTAATAGTGCAAAGAGGACTTTTGCATATTGTGTTTTTCTGAATAAGTTCCCTCTATAGTTTCATGAGAAATTATCCCTTGAAATGCAAACAAACTATTATGTTGCTACAAACATGGACTCTAAAGCTATTTTGAATGTTTTACTTAATAATGCATGGCAAGATGCTTTTATCATTTAGGTTACTTTAATATTTTCTTTTATCAAAGGAGAAGAGGGATGTAGTGTTTTAATCTGCCAAGCAGTATTATTGTTTTTAGCGGTATGCACGAACTCTGAGAGCAGGAGAGTTACCCGCCTTATCTATGTAACCACATGGCGAATAAAGCGTGTGAATAAAACTGCGCTCTTTGATTTATCAGAATCAAGTGCCCCGATGACCCATCGGTCATCTAAAACAGTACAAGTGGTACGTGACATTGATCGATTGATTTGTATGCATGCGCATGTTACACCAATCATCTCTAGTAATCCAACAATATAGAAAATAGTTATTTTATAAAACTCCAAGAAACTTATTTTACTAGTTTGTTTAGTTAATCCAGAACATAGTATTCATATATGACGAACATCTTCCTTGTATATACATGTACAGGGGGTCAAGGGTAGTTGAGAATATAAGCGCCGGGCCTCTAACAAGCGCCAGGTCTAAACCATTCGGTTAATGCTTCATTAGTCAACTTCAATTTCCTGTTAAAGAAATAAGCGCCGGGTCTCCAAACATCCCTAGGCCTCTAATAACCGCCGGCGGGTTATGGGGTTAAAACATAAGCGCAAGGGCTTCCTTTGTGTTGGCGTGATTAAACTGCAGTCCCGACGTCAAAGGACAGGTTTTATTTTATTTTGAACTTGATTCTGATTCAGAACAAAAACGATAACAAGTGCTTGGATTGTTTGATATTTACTGATGTTGTCTTTCGTTGATGGTTTGGTAATACTTTATGGATTGAACATTCACACGTCCGGAACTGTGAGTTCGGCACGTTCTATTTATCAATGAAGCAAGAAATTAGTACCGACAACCAATCGTCGAGTCATTCTCTGGATACTGACCAATCAACGTTGAGAATCACAAAAGAGCACGTGTTCGAATGTCACAATAATAATCACCTGCGTATCCTCACCCGTATGGGTAATATATGATTGTACATTTGCCTTCGAATCAGATAGATGCTCTGTGTGCTAGAATCTAAGGCTGTATATTTTTCTGCGAGTTAGATTCTTGAATCTGAACAATATGGTTTTAATATATTAGATACTTTACAAGTAAATTTGGACCAGATAATTGATGAACCATTTAATGGCGAACTTCTTTGTCATCAGTAACCATCTGTATCTATCTACGGATATTTTGATATTGTGTTATATTTTTTTTCTCAGCAAACATTCTATAAGAAAATGAATATAACAGTTGCTCGTTTGGACATATAAGCATGTAGGCAGATTATAATTACTCTCACATCACAATAGAACTCTCGGTTACAAAGCTATTGATTATCTTTTGCGGAGAGTTTTGAGATATTTGACAGCCTTTGTCTTTCCTGCCCTCTTAGCTACAGCTACAACATCCCTCCCAGCTGAATTCAAACATGTCGGATCTGCTCCTTTCTCAGTCAGAAGTTCAAGGATATGGACATTCCCCTTAAAGGCAGCAAAGAATATTGGTGGGTTCTCAAGTTTATTTCGACTGTTGATGTTATCAGGGGTCACAAGTCGTTCCACAATGTGCTTGCTACCTCCACCACACGAAAGATGTAGCAATGTGTTTCCATCATCATCAATGAGTGTTGTGTCAGCATTCTTTGACAAAAGTAAATCAAATACATTTGATGTTGATAAGGAAGCAGCTACCATTATTGGTGTCCTACCAAACTGACCTCTACTGTTGATGTTATCAGGGGTCACAATATGTTCAACAATGTGCTTGCTCCCTCGAGCACATGCATGGTGAAGTAATGTGTTCCTTTTATCATCAGCAAGTGTTTTGTCAGCATTGTATGACAAAGGAAAATCAAAAACATATGATTTTGCTAAGCAAACGGTTGTCATTAATGGTGTCCTTCCAAGCTGATCTCTACTGTTGATGTAATCTGGTGTGACAAGACGTTCAACAATATGCTTGCTACCCCCAAAACATGCAAGATGTAGTAATGTGTCTCCATCATCATCCACAAGTGTTGTGTCAGCATTTCCTGACAAAAGAAAATCAAATACATCTATCCTTGCATTTACAACTGCTTGCATTATAGGTGTCCTCCCAAACTGACCTCTACTGTTGATGTTATAAGGGGTCAAAAAGGGCCAACAAGGTGTTTGCTACCTCCAATACATGCCAGATGAAGCAAAGCATCTCCATTATCGTCAACAAGAGTTGTGTCGGCATCTTTTGACAGAAGTAAGTCAAATACATCTGAGTTTGAATTTCCAGTTGCGTCCATAATTGGTGTCCTCCCAAATTGACCTCTACTGTTGATGTTACCAGGGGTCACAAGGCGTTCAACAATGTGCTTGCTACCTCCAATACATGCAAGATGTAGCAATGTGTTTCCATCATCATCAACAATTGTTTTGTCAGCATTGTTTGACAAAAAAAGGTCAAATATACATCTGATTTTGCATTAAAAGCCGCTACCATTATTGGTGTCCATCCATCCTGACCTCTGCTGTTGATGTTATCAGGGGTGAGAAGACGTTCAACAACGTGCTTGCTACCTCCAATACATGCAATATGTAGTAATGTGTCTCCATCATAATCAACAAGTGTTGTGTCAGCATTGTTTGATAGAAGTAAATCAACAATATCTGACTTGGCTTCGTAAGCAGCGACTATAATCGGTGTATCTCCATACTTACCTCCAATGTTGAGGTTTTCTGGAGTTAGAACTATTTCAACAATATTTTTATTTCCACCGTAACATGCGAGATGAATCAAATTATCGCCATTACTGTCTGAGAAGTCAGCTGGACTATCATCCCGCATCAGCTTAAAACAATCCCATGTTCCATGTTTTGCTGCCAACATTAGTGGCGTTCTTCCAGCCTCATCAAGAGCATTCCTTGCCTGTTGTAGATTTCCTCTGTATTCATCTGACAAAGACGTTACTAACTTCAACAGTGTAGGTCTGTCATGAATACAAAGGAGATGCAAAAAGTTCCTCTTCTTCGTGTCAGTACCTGCTATCTGTGCTCCCATGTTAAGCAAATAGCTGACAATCTCTTTGCTGCTTCTTTCTGCACTGACAAGAAGGAGTTTATTCATGTTAGATTGGTCAAGACGTCTGTCAAGCCTGTCAACCAACTGTTTCAGAATAGCCAAACTGTCACACTCAACAGAAGCAAAAGAGCTTCACTAATGTCATATTGTGTAAATTTGATCAAAAGAGCCTTTTCAATATTATGGACAAATTTTGGGCTTTTACTTCTCATAACCCAGTACAAAAATCGTTGTCCCTTTTCCTTCAATGTAATCCAATCCTTTTCCTCTGATGCAAATGTTCTCAGCTCTTCCAGAAACGCTTTAACAAAAGATTCATTTTGGTTCATAGTATGAGCCACCGCTTTGAGAAACTGCCCTGTTTCATTGACGTTATCAGCCTTTTTAACTACAAGCTGGTGATATTCCTTAGATACAAAAAGATAGTGAAGTCGATCTGACACTCCTGATTCATCAACATGTCCAGGTTTAAGTCGTTCATAGAGGAAGTCTAAGCTGCAATACTTCAACACAAAACTGGGATTGAACTGATACAGGGCACATGCACATGCCTCATATATAGACGAATGGGCAAAACTGAGGTTGTCTCCCCTGGACAGAAAGGTTCCCCTGAACCTCCTTGCAGCAGTTGCTACGCCTGAACATGATGCCGAGTGTGAAAAGTTAGTGATATTCAAAAACATTTCTTCCACTTTCTTATTGAGGTTTGGAGATTCCTGCTCAGGAAGTTTGATGTTTTCCTCACAAAGTAAGACAATGATCAATGCGGCTGCTTGGTCATTTCTCCTGCTCATGATATCTGTCAATTCAATTCTGAGGTAGTAAAGGGGACGCTTGAAGAAGTCATCAGCTTTTTCTGTGAATGTTGGAAATTCAAAAAACAATCTGCAGGTAAGTGGAAAACCAAAGAGAGTTGATTCTTGGTTGACGACCTCTTCTACTACAATATCTCCAAGCTTGATTCTCGGATGTATCTCTCTGTGCTTTTGGAACATTGCTTTCTTCTCCTCGTGTGAATAGGATGTTTCTGGATTGAGAGTCAAATCTACCACTGTTTTCATGTTTAACATAGATAAACGCTGGTATTGCTTTTTAGACATTCATTCCTTGAAGTTATAGGTTTTTGCTGTGAAGATCACCTGTACCTACTTATCTTGTGAGTGTTTGTTTTTATCTGTTTTGTCAATTCCACTAATTTGTCCTCGTCCTTGGTCATTTTGTCCTGTATGAGCTTTGTTCCTTTGCCTTGTCAGGAGGTTATGATCAATGTGCATTTTCAAAGAGTTACACTGACAGTGCACCGCGTGTGGCGCGCGCCAATGAGTCAAACGTGATATAACTACTGTGCATGTAAATAGGACGTGCACTTTCGGTTTCTACACATGCATAATGATGTTACTCGATTTTAATTGGAAACTAGTAATTATGATATGTTTGGCGATTGGGGATGAATATGCAAGATAAGTGAATTTGTTTGTATTGTAAACAGCACATATGGTGTGTTGGAACGTATTAAAGCCAAATAAAAGTTTATGAAACGCAATGGATGCACCTTTAAGCATGTATGTATGTGTGTATGTATGTGTATGTATGAAAAGTGTTGATTTACCTTATTTTTTCCTCTGAAGAACTCTAGCATACTGGCATATATATTTGAATGTGTTGTTAAAATATATTTTTCAATATAATAATAGTTTCACCTGTAAACAAAGTCATCACTTTTAAATTGTCACAAACTTAATTTGGTTATATTTGGGATAACACTACCTTCAAAAGTGGGGGCGGGATAGCGCAATGGTTAGCGCGTTCGGCTTCGGATCAAGAGGTCCGGGGTTCGAATCCCGCCAGGGGCACGGCAACTTTGTCTGCAGTAGAGAACTGTTCTACACGCAGTAAGGTTTGGGTGCAATGCTACACTGAATTTCAGCGTAGTACCACTCATGGTTCGCTAGTTCCAGCCGCTGCTCGCAGGTTTCACCGCAATGCATAACCACATGGCGTTGCGGGCTTTCTCCCTGCCATAATACTAGCAGCCGCGATATAAGTGAAATACTCTTGAAAGCGGCGTTAAACCCCAAATCACCTCACCTCACCTTCAATAGTACAAATTCTTGTACGTTTTCGGGCCGAGTCCCTTGCCATATTTCTAATCTCACAAACTTGACAAACTGTATCGAGCATTTTCTGATAGTGTTTTTGAACAAATGGATCAAATATTTGATTTCACAAGCTGCGTATCGACAGTTTGTTCATCTGCATGTGCATCTCAGTGCAAATATGTAAACATACATAAACACATCCTCGGTTACCCAGGGTTTTATATATGCTCCGTTACTCTTCACTATATCACCCATGGGAAACTCTGTCAGCGAAATCTGTACTAAAATTACCCGCCCTTGGCCGGCGTGACGAAGTCAGTAACCAAGGAAAATACTCAATACGATAAGACAGAAATGGTCAAAGGAGATAACCAGCGATGGATGGCTAACAAAATGACCACGCGTGCTTTGCAACGAAGTGATATGAATTGTCATTGGCTCGCAGGTCCAAGCTGCGTAGCGATTTGATTGGCTCACGCTGGCCAAGGGCGGGTAATTTGAGTAGTGATTTCTCTGATGAAATTTCCCATGGGTGATATAGTGGAGAGAAACGGAGCATATATAAAACCCTGGGTAACCGAGGATGACATAAGCAGTGCATCATCATATATCGATTAATTTTCGAATAAAAGTATTCATATTGTCTAAATGGGAATTGATTCACCCCAGATACATTGAATGAGTATAAGATGAAGAATATGATGAATGTAAGGCCAAGTTGAACAACAGGTAAAGGAACCATGTTTCAGCAAGTTTACGCCACATACTGCCAGATTAACCAGAGATGTCCTTGCCCAGAACAACGTCAACGTTTTACCATGGCCAGCGCGCTCCCCGGACTTGTCACCTATAGAACATATTTGGGATCATATTGGACGACAGCTGAGACGTCGACAGTCGCAACCACAGACCAGACAGCAACTGGAACAGGCACTTGTGGAGTGGAGACAGATTCCAGCTGACGTTATCCATGAGACGGCGAGTTATGGCCTGTATCAACGCCAATGGAGGTCACACAAGATATTGATGTGACATTGAGTGCTCTTGAACTGCCAAAAACATTTATTATGGAAATCATGAAATGACATTTTCATTAAACTGTGGACTGTAAAAATGGTTTTATACCCCTTGGTCCTTTCAGTGACTCGAACTCTGCATGTTTGAAAATAAAGAATATGATTGTTTGCCCAATCAGTCAATATTGAACATTAAATAATATCCCGGTTCTATCATTTCCATTTGGTTTGTTATTTTTACTGTATGAGTGAAAACGTTGTGTGTAGGTGTTTCTTTTGTACCTCAGTTTATAATACTTTATCCAGGTATACACTGATGAGGAAGTGTAAGGTTGCTTCAAAGAAAGACTAGTACTTCAATGAACATGATGTGTCACGTTTCCCAGAGAGCAATGAGTAAGCTTTAAGGTACTGTTGCATGATTTGTGCATATTATTTGTTTTCAGATTTGCCATTTATTTTTTTATTTTATACAATATAGGGTTACGTTTGACGGTACACGACCCTATAAGCATTATCAATAGAAAACCTTAACCTTATTGGATGAAAATGCTGCGACAATTTTGTTGCACTCTTATGCGATCGTACGATAGTCCAGATAACAATATGGTTCACCATTCCATCATATGTTTCCTTCTTATGCAAATGACTAACACAGTGAAACGCTATCTTTATGGTAATCTCCTCGATACTTACATACAGATATTTTCAATAAAATTACAGTAACATACAGCTGCATCCCGAAGGTTTTGTTTCTCTTAGTGCAAATATCATATAAACCAAGGTGAACATTTTTATGGATGCACTTGTACTTTGTCAAATTATACATTCTCGTTTCAGGTTTTTAATGCAGTGACCTAAGTGCACACAATCAGGAAAATATCATATCTTAAACACCTGTCTTTTATTGTGACTCTAAGTATTAAGATTCAATTCTCTCTTTCTTTGTCATATTTTGAGAAGAAAAAAAGTGTTTAATTGGGACTACCAAATCGATAATGTACTATGAATCAAGTAGGTAACACTTTGAATTTTCTGGAGTGAAAAAGAACAAATATATTTCGTTGACTTGAACCAGGATTTGGAAAAGATTACATGTTCCCCAACAGCTGTTGAATAAATCCAAGAGCAAAAAGGAGTGTGAATGTTTCTTTGCTTTGTGTGTCCTCGGGATTCATAGGAGTACATGTTGAACCCACAAGTAGCATGAGGTGTTGAATATGGCATTCAAACATGACAATTACAAAAGGCTGAATCGTTTATTTCATTAAAAAGCGATACAAGTAAAATTAAAGATGATAACAAAACAAAAAATATTGATTGATAAATAGTTCCAAACTTGACACAAAACTACTGATGAAATCAAACAATATTATACACATTTCTAAATTACTTATATTTGGTTAATTTCAACACTTAACCTTTCATTTAACATCATCATGCTAAGTTTCTTAAAAAATAAAATTTGAAAATGACAGTTTTTTATTTTAGATGACATTTGCAAAATAAAATCAAGACCAAGGTTTTTTAAAGAATAGGTTCTGAATCTGTAATATTGACAAATCAGAATATAATGGAGCATTTTTTTTAAAGTGCTTGTTTACGTTATTGACGTATTCATATTTAAAAAAATCGAATATGATATAGACAAATATTTCGTATATATTGTTTAGCATTATTCCATCATGCATATATTTACAAATCTATTACAGCTGATTCCCGAAACGTTGTTCACCTTCTTGTGTATTTTAACGTTTCTTGGCTAAAGAAGAAATGGATTGCTGTATGACACAGTTTTACTTAAAGGGACATTTAGAATTGTTCATGTTGTATTTATTTGTCTTGATATTTATTGGATAAAAATAATACTAATAATAATAAAAATAATAACTAGGATTGACGCGTCTTCAAGACTTCTGCTTGACCTTCAGTGTTTAATCGAAGAATGTGTCTAACAAAACTTATATGCGTAACATCTCATAATGTACTGAGAAAACCTCAAAAGATCAAATTTTCTTTTAAATCAAAATGGCGCGAAAACCACGTGACCTACGAATTCGTCATGTTGACTTTTTTGCTTGCATTGTGATGGCCCATCGTTTAAAAAAAGTTTCAAGTCTCTATGTCAATTTGGAAATTTTTCCCAATGTTAAAATTCGAAAATGTGATTTTCTGTCATTTTTCAACCTTAATTGTGACCGGAAATGACTGTTCGCGAGCGATTTTATTATTGATTCCTAAAGACTCTATATTAATCTAGTAGCCCTGAAATTTCATGCAATTGTGAGATCGGGAAGTTGGAGTAATGTCCCCTTGAAGTAGGTCCCGTGTAAGAAATCGCCTAACTTTGAAAGGTCATAGTGCAAAAAGTATTATGAATATCCTTATAAAAAAAATCAAATTCTATTCTACAATGCCTCAGCTGAAGACATATATAAGTTTCAGCATCGTGGTGCAAGTATCTTAAGAGAAGAAGATTGTCAAAGGTACATGGGGTCGAAAGATTTTTAATAGTGACAAAAATCAAAATGGCGGCTAAACCACGTGACCAACGAATTCGTAATGATTTACTTTTCTGCTTGCATTGTCATTGCGCATCTTTTAAAAATAGTCCCAAGTCTCTAAAGCCCCTGTCACACTTCTGCGTATCCTCATTCCTTATGAGTTGCGTTTTGATATTTCTGTCATACGCGGCCATACGCAATATACGCCGCTCATTGGCATCTTATAAGTTTAAGGTCGTTTCTTGTACGTCGCCATACGCAGAGGCCATTTCTATACGCATGATAGTTTTGGGGATGCTCAAAACTATGCTGCGTACGATGATATGCAACTCATAAGTTATTCATACGCAATGCATCGATTTCTCATCGGTCGAGTGCGGTACACGTACGTAATGAATACGTAGTGGGTATGCACTCCATACGCAGTATTTGCTGCTCTCCCGAACCACACATGAATGGCGTATGACAGACGTACCCATAGCGTACTTGGACCGAATATAGCACGCATGTTGAACGAACTCAAAACGAATTATACGCATCATAACCGTATTCCTTGCAATCGCTAACCGTATTGTCCTTGTGTGAAACGTATGACAAGCCTACAAATCAGCACACATGTCGTACATGCCAGACAACAGATCAACACAGACGAAATGTCATCGATTACTGTTATTCAATATCAGATATGAGTCTAGAATTGATGTTCATTAATCATTAATTTATGTGCCATTATATATCCGTGTAATATATTTTATTAGTTTGAAAATAGAACCATTGGCTCTATAGGTTATCAGGCTTTGTAGGATTTTTATCAGGCATTGCATGTGGAATAATAGGTTCATAACATAAATGTAATGACTCATAACGAAACATCACATTCCAGTGCGTTTAAGCTCATTAAAAGAAGTAGTAAAATAATTCTCTATAACTCCAACTCAGTATCACTAACTCTCGTAAATTTGCTCTCAAGCCATGTTAGAATGCATTTTATGGTTTATGAAAAATACATGTGCACATATGCCTGATTTAAGAACTCTCTCTCTCTCCAACACAAATGATAGCGAACTGCCTCTGCTGGCTAGGCTGGGCTATTGCACCTAGGTTACCTGTAGGTCACATAGATCATTATATATCATATATATAACATGAAGCTCTGATTATAAGGTTCCACAGCCAAGAAGCATGGTGCTTAAAATATAACTGGTTTTCTCCCCCAGACGCACACACTTATTTATATATGTTAAAACTTCACCTGATCGATATATCATTTTGATATACAATGCATTATTGAACGCTTCAGATGAGAAACCTGGGATTGAAAACTTTATTGAGAAATATGTTCTTCAAGTTTGGTTTTGGATATATTTGGGTCACTGATGTTACTAATAATGATGCTATTGTGTGAGAATTTACACAACGGGTTAAAAATATTTATTCCCAAATGTGGAATCATGAATTGTCAACTAGATTGTATTTTCACATCAAATACCCTTTGCATAAAGCATATTTAACTAATATTGATGTGAAGAACTACAAAATTGCACTTACACGCTTCCGTCTCGGCTCACACATGCTTATGGTTGGGAAAGGAAGATGGGTGTGCCTAAAATCCATTTTGTTTTTATATTATGTCTTTTTTGTAATACAAAAATGAAAGAATACCAGTTACTCTTAATCCGTCCAAACTATTTAGATATACGAAAACACTATTTCTGCAAATTAAGTTGAAGTTTATTAGAAGCGTAAATTACTTTTTGTGATTTTGTTTACGGTTCTGGAGAAAAAGTACAACAAATAGTTACACGCAAATCATATCCATCTCATTCACATCTCATACGCACCTCATATGCATCAAATACGCATTTCATACGTATCTCACGCGCATCCCGTACGCATGTCATATGCTATGTTCGCAAACTGTTCGCTTCATGTGCGAAACAAGTAAGGAAAAGTACTAAAAATAGAACTTTAATTTTGAGCGTATCGGTTGCGTAAACAATATTTTTTATGCGCAACTCATACGCACTTACTATACGCTAAAGTGTGACAGGGCCCAAAGTAAAGTTTGAATTATTTTTCCATGTTAAAATTCGAGATTTTGAATCGAACTGGACCTTTAATTGATCAACTAATCAAAAATCCGTTCGACACATGTCTAAGTCTGATTGAATTCTACAATCCCTGAAAGTTTCATCAAAATCGCTTCAGCCGTTAATTCAGGAATCGGCGAACAAAATTTGTGGAAATCATAATGATAATAGAAGGATTCGCATAAAAACAAAATGCGTCTTCCAGACTATGTCTTGAAGACCTAATAATAATAATAACATAAAATATTATAAGTGCTGATATGCGTTCACATAATTTCACAATTTACAGCTCGTTATTATTTTAGCAGTTTACTCCTAATATGGATATCATCATGCCAACGTTATTAATTTCAATAAAGACACGGAGATCACATCCTACTTTGAGAAATAAAGTACGGCGATATTTTGTCCTGAAAGATTGATTGATAATGATCTGTCATAAATACATTTTTTTTCAAGAAAAACGTAGATGACCAAAGTAATGGAATGCAGTTTATAAGCATTTTTACACATAGCATCTGACACTAACAAAAATATGTATTAAACACCGTTATTTCAAAGTATGTTTATAGTTGAAAAAAGTATCGCCTTATCTTGGTTATAGACAGAAAATTAATTGTTTGGAAATCTTTCATAAATTCACTGATTCAGTCGTCGAAATAATCAATTGAACCGTGAATGTACTGAACTTTACTCAATTTTACTATTGTCCTTGCATCGAAACTATATGACATATCGATCAAACATCATTTATTGAGCATGCTAAGGAATAAGCGTTGCAATTTCAACTTTTGTTAAACAACTATTGACAACAAGAGTGAAGCCAAACTGCATGCACAATTGATGCACAGTCGAGTCTAGAAAATCAGTTAAAATGTAAGGATTAATATTTAATTGTAATTTCCTGTCATGATGGTGTTGTAATGATATTAATTCTTTTGACCAGCTTGAAAGTATTACCTCAGCTGAATGATCTTGTGATAAGAGAAACAATTAAGTATCAAATAGCCATCACTGAACAATGAGAATGAGGATCATGGTTTATATTTAGGAACATGTGATCTGCATCAAGGTGAAGGTCACACGTTTCAGTAGAAACTTAAAGCCTGGTTGGTGTTGGCTCCTGCGCCATGGTCAAGGCCATAAGGTAAAACAAACTGCGCCATAGTTAAGGCCAGAAGGTGAAACAAACTTCAGCAAGGTCAAGGTCCGAAGGTAAAACAAACCATTGTACCTGCTACTGATTAATCAAACCTGAGATCTTAAGTTGAAGTCTACTCTCAGTCAAGAAATGGGAAAGCCAAGAGGACTCAAACTCTCCAAATATGTATCTTACCACTTCATGGTATGCGTATCACATATTCAAAACTTCATTTTTTAACTACAGTCTTTAATGGAAAAGTCGAGTGCCCAACGTAAATATTTGTCCGAACTTTTTGATATGCGCATCACTGACGTATAGTATAAACGTGTATACACCTTCATAAAAATAAATAGAAAAGACTTAACAGCGTATCACACTTGTTGCAATATATGTATGAACAACATCAGACAAGACATATTTGTTTAGAATGCATTTTGATCAACATGTATCTGAAATCTAATAGATAATGAAAACAGACGAAGTGTCAACATTTCTGTCACTATAGTATATATCTTGAATGGCAGCAACCCTAGACCGTTCTACAACAGGATCTCTGCGTTGATGACATCATATGAGATACCTGTTACATTACACTGTTCCATATAATCATAACACACACTGTAAACAAATATTCTTGACAAGCACATAATAGGAGTGAGTGAAAAATACAATAACCCAAGGTCATAATACATACACTCAACCTCAAAAGAAACGTCACCATGTGTGTTTTCAACAGTGTAAAAAAAACGAAATATTGCCGCAGGACATGATTGGTTAAGAGGTACCCCTAATTTCATACATATGAGAATAATAGTTTTATCTTTGCGTCTGTTCAAGAAAACTTGAAATTTCAAATGACCTTAATCTGAAATTCACCTATATATCCAAATATGCCAAACAATTTAAACATAGTTTGAATTACATTTTCATATCAAACTATATTATTATGTTCTACCATTCGATGTAAATTTCTTTCTGTCCTACTATTTTTTTTCTGAAAAAATGGTAAATACCAATAAAGCAATAAACCTCTCTAAAACTTACATTTTGAAAGCTTCAATTATTAAGGAGGTTCCTTACGATTGTTTCTGCGCGACATCAGCTGTCAGATTCCGAAGGGCATTGTTGACCCTGAACCGTATAGCCTTTGCGAACATTTTCAGTAACAGTGTTAGTCATGCACACTAGAAAAGAAAACAGATGTTATGAAATATGACAAGTAAATCAATCATTGTATTATAATTATGCAATATACAAAATGTAGTATTTGTTTAGTGATAAAAGGATATATTTTGTTTATTTGCTCTATAATCTATTTTAAGGGGAAACGGTCCTGCAAAATGTGTAATAGTTGTCTCCCCTGCTACTGAAAATTAATTTCCGAAGGTTTTTTAAATTATTTTTTCAAGTGAGCCTTGATGCATATCGGTTTGTTGAGTTAATTTTGTTTTGACTGGTATTTCTATTTTAATCTAAAGATCAGTTGGCATAACTATGAATGGTTAACAGAAAACAAATTTATTTTGTAAAATTTCAATTTAAATCAAAATGCTTCGAAGTAACAAAAAAAGTTGCATTTTCTTCTTGCATGTATGTGTAACCATAAACCTTCTATTGAGATAATTATTAAATATGTTCGTTGTGTTTTGCATAATGATTGTGTGAAATGGTAGTGAACAATTTTATTTCTTGTGACACCCCCACCTACATTGGAGCTTATATCTAATAAAACAACGAGCACCGTGACTTATTTTTTATAACAGAAATTGATTTAGCATATGTTTTTATATACATGATGAAATGTTAGCAATTTCTTGAGATTGTTTTAATTGGTTAGGAACCTCCTTAATGCATATATTTGCAATCTTTGATCCAAACCTTATTTCATCCATTTACTTCAAAGTTTGAAAGTTAATGACTCAAGTATAAACATGTAATTTTATCCACTTGGTATACAAGTAGAACGTTTTACTGACATTGATTCCGATAAGATAAGCCTGTCATCAATATGCGAACTATTAAATTTGGCACTACTAGTCGGTGCTTGTATTTAGTAAGCCGCAAAAGCAATCAGAAAAGAAGAATTTCAAAAAGTAGCATCAATGTGGGTTGCAAATAAAGTTTTACGTAAAGATGTTTGGTTAAACTTGCAACACAGAATTGCAGGACCGAAATAGTATATTTACTATTATACGAGTGAAAATGGAATGAGTGATAAGGGGATGAAATTTCAAGCTCGGTGCTGCTGTTTGCGAAAGTGTTACAGTTTTGTATTTGTTGCAGTTGTTTTCGATACAGGCTTTCAAATAAAGTACTCAAAATCCTATTGATCAGGGTATTATTCTGTTATATTTATGTATGTTAAAACAAACATGGAATGTTAAAATTGCTTTTCGCAAAACGTATTCAGCCAGGATGTTGTCCATTTAAAAACTGAACCAAACAATTATGTTGAAAATTACTTTCATGGACGGTCACGTTAATTTGTTGACGCATCATTGCTGTCATTAAGGAGTTTGTTTAGTCTCTTTTCTCTCCTAGTGTGAGGAGACTCCAATATTAGTTACTCTACTTAGTTACCTTTTTGAGAAATGATGTATCTCTGTTTCAGTCGCATTTAAATCTCGTGGATTAAATTATCTTGTATTTTTTGTTGGTGACGTTTCTTCAGCAGGAGTGTGCTACATGTATGGTGAACTGTCGTTTACAAGAATATTATACAACGTGTCATCTTTGGACATACCGGTACACTATATATGTCATTTTGGAAAACTGATTTTGTTACATTTTAAAGACATCAGTAATAAAAAATACAATTCTCCATTTGTTCATATGACCTAGATAAATGAAGGTTACATGTATTTCTTATCATTTATAAAATTGCATTTTATTCAACCTCGCTATGAAAATGTTCTTTCAATTATTGCCACCAGTAATGGCAGCCAAACCAGACCAGCCAGAGTTGTTTTCGTATTCAACCCCTTCTCTGGCAAAATTGGCAACAACCATATCGCCGTCATGTATTCCTGTAAACGTGCCCGCTTCTCGCTCTGTTACTCTCACACGTCCGTCTTTGTGCTGTCTTCTTTCATTGAACATGGATCTTTCCCTTCTACCCATCCCAGCCTCTACCTGGTCATTATAGGTAGCTGGAAGGACCGAACTCGAGTTTCCGCCACCGGTGTACTGAAATAGAGAAAAGGATGATAAAAAAAGAAAGAGTACGTGAGGTTGAATTAATAATGACGGCGGTGGGAGACAAAAACAGTTCAGTTGTGTTATTTACATCAGACATATTCGAAGGACATACTTTTTTTATGCTAATAAGCAAGATCATTAAGAGTCAAATCCTTAGATCTTTGAAGTCATTCGGTCGACATGACCTCTGAAAGATGTATTAAGAAGCAGGGGTTCCCCTCTTCTCCGCTAGGGGATTTTGCTGGTGGTTGAAATTCAGGCAATGTAGAAAAGAAGTTAGGATCGGAAATCTGAAGATGGCAACCTCTGTGGGAAGATAATGACATGTTTACGAAGAGAAACATCGAAAGTGTGACCGCCAGGACATGACAAGTACTTTACTCGAAAGGCAGATAACTCTCATCACCCGTCCTCGAGTAGAGAGATTTTATTCTGTGTACGCTTCATTCAAAATGGATAGTGCAACTGGATTGATCACAAAACAAATCACAAAGTAATAAAGGAGTTTATGTTTAGTGGCAATTATTTAACGTAGCAATATGGTTAATTCATAATCTGTGATAGTGTTGATATTACTCCTTCCTACAAACGTATTTTAGAACATAATAAATCGTTGTAATAATAATAAGAATACATTTGTCAATAAATAGGATACATAACTCTTCCCCTTTTAATAACTCCTTCCTTTTTCATATCAAGTTTATGTCCATGGTGAAATATTTTTAGACAGCAAAATGATTACAAGCGTAACAGAAACTAAATATGAATGGGGAAACTCGGTAGATATTCTACAATTATAACATGATGAAATTAGAGTCAGAATATTGCAAAGGTCAAAATATACTTTCCACTTACAGGGACAAGGGCCAACTGCGCAGATGATGCACTACGTGAAGATTCAAAATTATGATTTGAAGAACTCAAAGGTATGTTTCCACTGATTCCATGTCCATGCGAGAGATCTGAAATATGTTTAAAACTAATACAATCCATGACAAATGCAGGAACTGAATAACTACATACTATTCACATGTACAGAGTATGTACATATAGCTCATAAAGAAAGATTGAATTTCTAGGAAATACCTTACGCACTGCGCAAAGGGTGTTGGGAAAATTTATAATGTCACCAGATGTCGGATCTCTCTCGTCAATAACGAGCGGATTCACCCTTTGCTCTTGACCATTTGAGACATCGTTGGGGAGAAGCAAAGGATTACTTCAGAATCAAGGAGCCCCAAGAGAATCCATTGTTACAAACGCATGTTAATGTTAATCAATGCATGACGTCACGAAACACGTAATCATGATTATTTTACGATGGTTCAATTATTGATGAGCCGGAAATTCGTAGAGGATCGAAGATTCGAGGCACACGTTGTCGCAGGAAATGTGACGAATGTATTGCATAATTCGCATGTAGATATAGCATATGGTCGTGGGATATTGCATATTGATTAGCTTCTGTCAATCTGTGAGACTCACTTGTGTTTGTAATACATCTTATAAACCTCTGGTGAAGTCATCCCTTTGTAAAGCACTGTTCCGTTACCTGGAGGAAGGACCTATCTGCGAGTTAGGTTAGGTCTATCTGTTATTTAGAGACCTCATATGAGGTCTATCTGGGATTTAAAGACCTCATATGAGGTCTACCTGGGATTTAAGGACCTCATATGAGGTCTCTAAATCACAGATAGACCGCAAACATTAGTAATTGATTTGTAAACTGATTTCTGTTCAAATCTCATACATTTCCTATCATAAAATTCGTTTAATCTTAGAATTCCAACGCAAGAATCTTACAAATATATCACAAGAAAGTCGGGGATCGAACCACTGGCCTATCAGCTTGCAACCAAGTCACGGCAATTGATTACACTATTTCATTGCCTCTAAATTGCCAGTTTCTGCATAACTTATTTTCATTAATGTAGTATTACATTTTATGTGCAAAAAGTCTTGTAAATATTGAAATTGTGTTGCGTTTGGGATAATTTTGATCATGTTGACATTGGTCGAGCAGTTTAGTGTGCAAGCGTGTACATTTCAGCGTGCGCGAAAGCCATGAAGTGCACGTGAAAAATGCGACACGCGGCGTCCTTATACCCGGCGTCGCTGGAGATGACACATTTGTATTAACTGTCAACTTCTACGATACAGTATTAAATGAAAACAATTTCGCAAATGTTTATTAAAATAGCTAATTATTACTAAAGATTATTTTTTAACGAACTCGAAACGAAACGATAATGAAACCATTTTGTAATGTTTATAGAAGGGTGGGAGGTATTTTTCAAATGTGAATTCTGCAGGTTTGTCCTTAAAAGTACATATTCCCTCAGTTTATAAGCCGGTTAAGGACCTCAGAATCGGTCTTGGTGCAAGTAGATAGACCTAAGGGTTGGTCAGGTAGAGCAGATATCTGCTCTACCTGACCCACCCTGCGGTCTATCTACTTGCACCAAGACCTCGTCTTCATACCTTAACCCTTACGTATCGTTATTGGATAATGGATACTGCCTCAGGTTATCAATGCTACAACATCTTCTCGTTTGTTGATAATACATGATAACTGACTGAAGTGAAGTAAACTATGATTAATTGAATTAAATCTACCTAGCTTCAATAGATAGAGAGATTAAAGCTTAAAGCATTCTTATTTCTTATAATCTGAGGATGAGTTAAATTGCTATATCGTTTGAAAAACCAAAGCTCATCTGTTCACATGGCCGGATGCATAAAACAGTGACCTACTTGCCTTACATAACATTTAACGTTTATCAACACGATTTGGTTACATTTGAAAATCGTCAAACCAAAGCAGATTTTGAGCGCATATCCCATATACCCAGACTGATACCAAGAGGTTACAAACAAAACCGTCCTCTGTCATCGTTGCTGTGACGTAGCACATCCTAAAATAGCAACCTGCGGCTGTTTCAAACTCTGGACTACACCCTCCCCAAGCCTTGCGTGTTTACATCAGATTTCATAAGATGGTTATACGGACAGATTTATTATTTCGTTTCACAACATTTTCAAATTTAGAATCCTATTAGGTATAAACATACACTTAAGTAAGGCTGTGCAATATTATTGCAATACCAATATATTGCAATAGTTGTGCATTACACGTATTGTAATACGATTATCATATCGCAATATATTGTACCAACAAATATTAAGTCAAAGTTATTAATTTATCTTGTACAAGACATTTACTGGCTTAACTTGTATTAAGAAAATTATTTTGAAGTACTAGGATGTGTGTTGGACTGTATTACACAGATCTGAAAGTCATTTTATAAAATGTGTCATGTTTAAACTGCAAAAAGAAGTATAAACGTTGAATGTAGACTTCATTTAACATGTTGCAATATCATTGTAACTAGTTAAATGGTTTCTAGAGAAATATCTCATTGTCAGAGGATCTTGCAATATACTGTGGTACGTATTGCAATATAATACAGTTCAGCAATACGTATCGCAATACAAAAAATGAGGCAATACACAGCCCTACAATTTAGATTGGCAAAAAAGGAGTTTGCTAGTTTGCCTGGTTTTGTACGAAATAGAGGTGTCACTTACTTTTCTGCATAACTATAGTTCTCGGCCAACTCAACTCCAGGGTAGAGCTAGAACGTAGCCTACTCCCCAAATTTGCGATAACAACTCGAGTTGTGACGTCACATGGATTATGGGGTGAGGGTGTCAATCAATCAAACTTTATTCAGTATGAAGGCTATCGGGCCCATATACATACAGTTTCATACATACAATATATAGTTCATATATGTACACGCCCACCTGCATACATCGTATATTATATACATGATCCGCAAAATACAGAGCAGAGATAGGAAAATATATGGCTAAATTAGATGAGATATATACGATACCACGTAAATATGATATGGTGTTTAACATTTTAGTTATTCTAAGACTTGCAATAACTTACATCGTCGCTCATACGAGTGTATAATATAGAGACCGAGCATTTTTAAATTGTGCGTTATTTGTATCAGTAATTTCCTAAAGTTGGACATATTTTTTTAACCCGCTTGGTAAGTACTTACAGCGCAAATCATCATATTTAGAAAAATGAGAGTAAAATGATATACTTTTTCTTGGCCTCCATTACAAATAGGGCATATTCTCAAATTGTTGTTAGTTTTACACCATCTCATTTATTTCAACCGTAACAGTCCAGCTCTTAATTTAAAGGCGCTGTAGCACTTTTTTTGCTAATTTTGTCTTTTCAAATTTCCCATTTATAATGATAGTTTATTTCATTTATATTTACTTTAGAGGGTAAAACATCTAAGTACACAAACAAATTATTCGGAGTGGTAATATTGGTGTATGTATATATATATATATATATATATATATATATATGAATAGTTGATTCACATTTTAATGATAATTTTACATATTGAATCACATCAAACAATTTCAAATAACAATAGCGTCTTCCCCGCCTGAGCAATGTTGCAGGTTTCTCTAAGCAGTCATTGTTCATTGTGATTGTAAGCTAATCATATTTACAGTGTTGTTAAATATGCAGATCGGTGTCATTTTAACTTGTAACAACTACATTTAATTATTTAATGATCAAATGATTCAATAGTATACGTACCGACTTTAAAACAACAGGAACAAATATGCCTAGCATGGTTTATCATTCTCCGTTCTCCCTCGCTTTCCTCTCCTTTTGCCACTCTTCGTTTAATGATTAAGTACATGGCAAACGCTATGATGGCTAAAACTCCGATGACACATGCACTGGCGATCCCGGCCACGGCCCTGAAAAAACGTATATTAGGAAACATATAGCAAATGTTGAGATGACGAAGATTATTTAGAACGAGGACATTGAGAAGAATTCTATACATGTGTATGAATCAGGATGTTATCTATTGTTTGTCGATGCTTGCAAAATACCTGTCTCCTGTTATATATAGACTTGGGTCATTTGACCTATTTCGTTGAATGCAATATTTATTTTCTCAAGTGAATTGCATGTTTATTCATTATTGGTTACACAGTGTTTTGAAAGGATGTACGGGACTGTTAGACGCTATATTCCGTATCTTCCTGAGGCGCATGGTAACGCGACATATCTCTTGTCATTATCCTTTACATAAATTTGTTGAATTCTGATTGGTCAATAGTCAATGCATACGAAACCTTGTAGGCGAATTGGCCGAGCTGAAGTCCCACCCGTACAATCCGTCAAACAAGGTAAACAGGTTTCACGGGTAACCTGGACCTTAAATGGAAAACGTTTGCTCGCCTAAAAAATTCAGAATCAAAATTTGATATAATTAAATTGACATAATTTGGGTGATTTCAAACTTCATTTTTTTTATCTTGTTTGCATCAATAAATTCATTGATTAAAAACATGTTGTAATTCGGTGTTATTGCTACTTACAGTCTTCAACTTCTTTGAAACATCAGAGACAGTTTCAGTTTCAAACCACATGCTTTTAATAATAACTTTCGGTCAGTTAGTACAAAACTTCAGGAATGGAATATTCCTAAATTTACATAGCAGGACACAACATCCTTCCCCAATTAGAGAAATGCGGTATTTACTTGGGCTTTATTTCTTCAAACAGAGTTTAACATATATATACTACTATTTCTACAGAAACTAGAATAGGAGTAACTTTAGCCAAACAATCAACATACCAAAATTACAATGGTTATTTTTAAGCTTTGTAATTATTCAAAACCAAAATTCAAACTTCATGTAATGAACCACTGAATTGGTCAATAAACTATATATAATGTACATGAACTGAACTCTCACTTTAAGCTGAAACAATAAACTTTCAATTGGTTAACTATACAGATTCTCAATCAGTCAAACATAACAAAGTCATCGAACATCTTTGTAACAAACTTCTGTCTGTCAGATCTCCTGTGACTGATATGGCTTCACATGTGACGTATTACGCTTATACCGAGCGTCATCCTCACATTGCACAGTCACCATGTTTCCTGCCTTATAGACAACCTCAACTGAAGTTGGCAAGTAAGGAATGTCATGTGTTCCCTCTTAAGCTCCAGGAACTATCTTTGAGTCCATGGCATGTCGTTTTTCATCGTCATACAATTTTGAGTAACCTTTTCCTTCAGCGCCTCTATCACGAACCTGAAGGTCGATGAATTCAGGAATAAGAACAGGCATTTTAGTCCTCATCTTCCTTCGGAACAGCAGTTTGGCTGGGTTTTTCCAAGTTGCACTGAGGGGAATTGCACGGTATTGAGTGACATATACCTGCAATGCCTCTTTCCAGTTTTCCTTTGTTGCATGTGCAATCTTCAACCTCTTCACTGGTTTGAGAGCAGAAGTTTACGAGTCCCAAGAAACTTCTGACCTCATTCACAGTTTAATGATATCTCACGTTTACAACTGCTTCTACTTTGTCTTTGGTGACGTTGATCCCCTGATCTGAGAAAGGGTGCCCCATAAACGTTGAGCTGGACCTTTTGAACTTACACTTGTCAACGTTGAGTTAGGTATGATGATGAAAGCCTTTGAACTTTCTTGAACTTTAGATTCAACCTTTTCACGCAGTCCAAAAAGAACACGCCGCATTGGCTGAGCAATCGGCTAAACATCTAGGTCAATTTTGAAACTGATCTGTTTGTTTTTTTCCTAGACCAAGAAATACTGCAGTGTACTTGTTGAGACACTCCGGGATATATAATGATTAACGCACTGCATTGATATTGAGTTCAATCATCAAAGCGCCAAGTTTCATAGCAGTTTCTTTGCTGAGAAGCGGTTCTGCATTACCATCAATCACAGTGAAATTGCCTTCTGCTCTGTGATGCCCAGCTACTACCTCTGTTGTGAAACTGCCCATAGTTTTCAATTGTGTCCTACTTGCATATGGAAACAACTTTGTTCCACCCTTCTGTGACACACACACGTTTTTCTTAGATTTCAGAAAACCCCACAAGTTCCTTTGGATAATGTTGCTATCACTGCCTGAATAAACAGTTATATCAATGTCGACACTACCTATCGCCACTGTCACTACTGACCTTTTGTTGGACAGGTAGAATCTCTGCCATAGTGACCATTGTAAACAGCGGAAACAGGGGTTGTCAACTTTATCTGTCTCATGGCTGTTTCTGTTGAATGATTTAGGTTCTTGTAGTGAATATGGGTTTCATTAGGAACTGATAGTGTTAATTAAGCATACTAAGCATTAGCCAAGCATCTTATACATGCACTAATACTAGTGAGCGAGCCAAACAGCACCGCAAGCAGGGAATTACACGTCCTGATACTTACAGTGCTATCTACATACTCCCCCTTGCTCTGTGGACATCGGCAGTCCTCGGGGTTGTTTGGAATCCAACGTTGGGCCAGTTCGGGAACTTTCTGCTGATCGGAGCTACACTCGGAAGACGTCTGACGTGCTGATCTCCATAATCCTCCCTGTCTTATGAGCCCCCCTCAATGGGCGGCCCATAGTCATCGGCAAGTAATTTCTTGCGGTTCGATATTCTCAGAGTTCTTTGGTGGATGAACTGTTTCACTGTCCCGCACTGCACTGATTATAATTGATTTCCCGTTTTGCTTTGATCATCTTGAGTACCTTGTCCTTTGTATTCAGTCTTTAATTCAATCCTTGAGTTAAGTTCTGTTCTAAGGCTTTTTTTCACATTTCATTCATCCCTTCCTCCTCAGAACTGGAAAAGGAGGTAGTTCATGATAAATGCAAGGCTCTTCCCTGCATTACCTTCTTATGTCTCGAGTTTACTCTTATCATCTATAATCTGTATCATTCATCATTTGGAACCTTGATGTGGTGTTGACTTGGCATCCTGTATTCTCATTGTCCATCATTGCTTAAGTAATGATGATCTTGTTCCTTCCATTCATTTTGACTGGAAGAATAGGCTTATACTATCCAAAGGTTATGGTCATGTACAAATGTCCGCAAGTAACTTCCTGTGGAGGAACAGCAGTTTCAGGCTGAATATGACCTGAATCCGAAGGTGGTGCCATCACTGAGTCGAACATCTTGTACAGCAGGGGGGCATTGTCCTAAGTCACGGCCATTACTTGTTCGGACGAGATGCAAAGAATGTCAATTATGTTGTCAGCAGTTGCCTGAATGAGGGTGGGGGAGTTGACCTGGTGTCCGTGAGGGGGCTGGTAGGGGGCGACAGTCTCCCGAAGTAGCTGTTGGAGAGGGATGGCGGCCAGACCTCTTCGTTGGCCCGTGTCAAAGGATCTGACACGGCCGGCAATCCCGAAATAGGTATTGTGGAAGTAGTTGAGCCATTCCCCCACTGTGTCTTCCGTCCCTGTGAAACAGTGCACATGGAGGTGGTGGTTGGCAGTCAGGTGTCTGGACAAGAGGTGTTGGCATCTAGTATGGCAGTCTACTCCGTATAGGATACGTGCAAGACTACTGGTGTGTTGTCTGGAATATAGCTGAGTTGACGGGTCAGCTCCTCCTCCTGCTCTGCCCATTGTGACGCTGACACTGATCTGTCCGGGCCCATCTTGTCTGCAACTTCCCGGGCTTCTCTCCAGAACTCGATCATTCTTAAGAATTGGCTATCCATGGCAGTCCCCGCCTTCTTGGGGTGAATCCCAATGGCACGGAGAGTCCCTTCTTCTTTAAAAGGCGCAGTCTGATGATTCTCCGGGTGGCAATAAACTTCCAACCCTCCCGTAACGATGACGGAGTGGTGGTAAATTGGTTTGGCTCCTTCCTCCTGGTTCTTGCTGTCCGTGATCTCAGCTTGGTTTCCGGTGTCTTTCTCTTGGTCCTCCTCCAACCACATGGGTTCAGCACTCTCAGGCAGGTTACAGTTCCCTGGTAGGTTAAGGTAGCCTCTCACGTGATTATAGAGATTGCTGACTGTGGCCTGGGGTCCAAGAATCAATATCGCAAGCTGTCTTAGGGCCAACAGGGTCTTGTCCAACACGTCTTTGTCATCAACAACCTTCTGGCTGTTGCGGTCCCGGAGGTAGCGGGGCAGATGCACGTTGAATGCATGGTCCCTCATCATCCATGTCCATTTGGGACAGCCCACTATCGGACACTGAGATCCGGAGGGGGTGCTGGCTGGTGTCTTACCGGGAAAGGCCGTCTATCCCTTGGCAGGGAATGGTAGTCTGGGGACGATAGGTCTCATTTCTCGGCAGAAGACTCCTCGAGGTATCTGAACGAGTGTACTTTGAGGATAGTCGACGTTGTGTTTCACTTCTCCCCCTCCGTTCTTCCTCTCGCTGCCTTGGGGTTAGTTTTGGTGGATTCCTGTTAAGGGGACTCCTTGAGCGAACCACCACCACCCGAGACTTATGTTGTGAGCGTCGAACTGGTGAACGTCCTCTGGAGTGAATGCTAAAGTCGGTTGACGGAGGCTCCACCACCACCTGAAACTTAGGTGGTGGGGTCCTAGAGCGATGACCTGGTTAACGTCCCCTTGCGTGGCTCCTCCGCGCGGGTAACGGGCTGACTGGACGTGATCAGCGGGTGTTCCCTTGGTGAAATCTTTGGGCTGGCGCCAGTAAGGTAACTGTGACCTCAGGCTCCCGTCCTCTTTTGATCCATAAGAACTAACCAGACCGTGTTATGAGTCTGAGTGAGGGTTCACATGCTCCTGATCTCCTCCCGTACTCCCTCTCTTTCTCTTTCCTTTCTTTCTCGATTTATCTCCTCGTCAATGACTGTGCGTACTTCCTCAGCGGGTGAGCGTTCAGGAGACATCTTGTTGGTTGTTGAGTTGATTGGTTACTTGCAAAAAGCAAAGAGTAAGCTGTAATAACCTGTAACAGAGAACAAGTTGTTACATTGTATCCGAAACACAGATGAGGCAGTAGTATTTTGACATTGTGGCTGCTGCGGATTCTGTCACTTTTACACAGTTACCATGGAACCACTCATCACAGGAATCACATGCGATCATGAACCCACCATCATCAGGCCTTTGACACAGACAATAGACAATCTCGGGAATATTCTCTGAATCTCGAGGTTGGGGGGTCGCAGCAAAGTTGGCCGCGGCTCCCTGCTAAGAAACCTTCCGTTTTAACCGCATGGGGAGAAATCTAACCCTACACATTTTCACACGATCATGGTGAGCTATGAATTGCCTATTACGAGAGTCTACAATGAACAGGGTTGGCGAGAGTTTATTCTTTAACCAATACGGGCCTTTCCAAACTGGACACAGCTTTTTTCAAAGGCCTGGGGTGACAGCTGAATCTAGAACATACACTGGTTGGATTTCCTCAACCTGATGAACCCTAGCTTTCAAATCATAGTCCCTTTTCATGTGCATCAGGGAAGCACCTAACTGGTTTCTCGCCTTGTTATGAGCGAATATAATGGCCGCTCTCAATGCACTGGTGTAGTAGTCCATGTCTGGGGCCCTTTCCATGTCCGTGGGTTCCCTGAACATGAGGTCTGCCGGTAGATTTACCTTGCGTCCCAGTTTGTTGGCGGTATATCCTTTTTGCCGGTTCACCGAAGATCGAATGGCACTTGCTAAATGAGGCAGGTATTCGTCCCAGGTTGTTTGAGATTTGGTCACATGACATCGTATCAATTGCATGAGTGTACGGTTATACCGCTCAATTTGCCCGGTACAGCGTTTTACAGGTCTTCGTGATGTGAAGCATCTCGGATACTGCTTGAAATACCTTGCTTTCAAAGTTTCGTCCTTGATTGGTGTGGATCTGAAATGGGAATCCGAATCGGGTGAAGAATTCATTAACTGCAGTCATCGCAGTCAGCTCTGCTTTTTGGTTGGGTAAGGCGATTCACTCAACCCACTTGGTGTATTGATCCACCATCATGAGTATACATGTGTTACCTCTTGTATTTTCCGGGAGTGGCCCAATAAAGTCTAGGTGCACCCTCTCCATAGGTGCGCCTGCATGAAAGGTGGTCAGATGGGATCGAGCCTTCCGATTAGGTTTCTTGTTCTTGTTGCACAAATGGCAGCCTTTGACGTACTCAGCTGCATCTTGTCCACATCGGTACCAGTAGCAGTGGTGTTGCAGCTTCTGCTTAGTTTTGGTAATGCCTAAATGTCCTCCGGTCTGGATATCATGTGTAGCCGATAGGACGTCCTTTCAGGCTGCTGAGGGAACAAGGATTTGCTATCGGGTCGTATCTGTCAAAGGGACAATTAGAACAATTACACTGTCAGAGTTTAACTTAAACATTCCTCGATCCATCCAGTATGACTTACTTGCCGGGCTGGAGAGCTGCAATTCTGCGTCCAATTGGTTCTTTGTCTCGATGGAGCCACTCCAAAAGAAGGAGTAGATCCGAGTCTTTCCATTGCAATTGATTCAATTCATCTAGAGAATATCCGCACCTCAAGGGGAAGTGTGTTCAGGTTGGCACCAGAGCTCATTGTCACTTGCTGGGCTGGTGGTTGTACTGAATGTAGGATGAATGGGTCATTCATGGTTGGTAGACTCAGGACAGGCATGGTGAGACATTTAAAGCTCTCTTCTTGGGTGTCTGTCCACACAAATGATTTCTTCCCAGCGATATTCTACAGTGGAATGGCGATTGGGGCATACTCCTTGATGAAAGCTCTATGATAATTGGTGAACCCTAGGAAGCATTCCACCTCCTTGGTGGACTTAGGTCTGGGTCATTGCTGTATAGCTGTTAGACTATTGGGGTTGACCATCAATTTACCCTGACTCACCATTCCACCCAAGAATTCTATCTCCTGTTGGAATAGTTCACATTTTTTTGGTTTGAGTTTCAATCCATATTGCCTGAATCGTTGTAACACCTGCCTTAGGTTAGGTATTGGTGATTCCTGGAAAGAAACTGTCCGTTCAGAAGTTGGTGAACGTGGCCTTTGGGGACACTCAGCCTTGTAGTGTCCCGGCTGTCCACATCCGTAACAATTGTTGTTACGCGATGGGCGAGGTGAACGAGAACGTGAGCATGGGGTAAATTTATTCTCCATCAGCTTGGTGAGATGAGAGATGGAGGACTTCATTCTGGTTCCCGGAGCCTGTTGCGCTGCGTAACTGGCGACTAGCTTAATTATAGACTCAGGCAATGTCCAGACCCATGGCCGCCTCCATGCGCAAAACCAATATGGCGGCAATAGTGATATTTAACGTTGTGAACTTCGAGAAATGGTGTTTACGAGTTTTTCTTAGCATTTTCATCACTAGTTACACAATCCTTAGGGTATAGTGAACACATACATACATCTAAAATCGCTAAGAAAAAAATCTAAAGCTCTCTACACACGATTGAAAAATTTGTTGCTAGGCAACATATAAACAACAATTGAAACATATTTCAAACAGCTACAGTTTTGTTAATAGTTGCTGTCATTTCAAAATTCTTTTTGGAAACATATAAAGACACATTACCCTCAACGACCACTATAAAGGTTTAATCCGATCGCCATTAGATTAATAATTTTTATACAAAGTAAATGTAGAGACTTACGTAGCAATCTCGGTAAAATGTAAACTAAGAATATATTATCGGTCGCGCATTAACAGCAATATCGATCGGTACACGCACATACGCATTGTAAGTGTTAATTCAACACTAGGCCCACATGGTCAGTTTCATGCGACCACACTCTCAAAGTTATTTAAAATCATGATACATGTTCAATTCACTTGACAAATTCGTTTGTACTTGGCGAATAAACTTAGTTGATAACTGTTATATAAACCACTTGCAACATCTTCACTTGTCATTCAAATTAAAAATAGTGTTCACACAGAATTGAACGTCGGGGGGGGGGGGGGATGAATTTGTGACTTGATTTAACTGTGATCTAATTGTGAATTATGTATCTATACATGTTTTATACATATATTTATCTCTATGTGCACGTGATATATACATTTTATGTATTTTTGTTTTGCCTAGAAACAGTGTACAGAAAATTTCCAATGGACATTAACGAATTATCTTATCTTATCTTATCTTATCTTATCCCTATACTTGATATAGGCATATATGTAGGCATCGGTTGTAAAAGGACATGCTAATAACAAGTGATAGTCATCTTTTAAGTTTGAATGGCATTTGTTATAAACAAATCACGAATGCATATCAATACTGTTTATTTGGCCATATAACATGACAATCTGAATAGATTTAGATCGAGTTATATATCATGCATGCAATAAGGTAATATAAAACTGTCGATCTAAATATATTTAGAATCATGAAGAGAGGGTGCGATATCACATATGTTTTTTTTTATAATGTTAAATAGTGTACTTGTACGTATTTAAAAAACAAAATTTAACTTAGAAAAAGAATTACTTCTTCCTATATGTATTTTACAATGAAAGAAAGCTTTGATTTTTACTATTCGATCGCACTTAAAACTTGTTAACCCTCGACAAAATACACTGTGATTATGTATTGCAGTCGATTTCTTAACACACGTAATGACTGTTTCATTCAGTAAATTCGCGTATTTTATAAAATTCCAAGGGGAAAATGCATTTGCTGAAATAAAGGGCACAAATTAGACGTATTTACTGAAGTATTTATTAAACAACATACACACTTGGTGAAATGATTCCACTCAATAATAAAACCACGCTTTCCAGGCAGGCATGTCTAAAACTATACAAAGCTTTGAACGTTTTAAATAACTTTGAGAAGGTGGTCGCATGAAACGGACCATGTAGGCCTAGTGTTGAATTAACACTTACGTAGGATTCCTGGATTGGTGTCCTGGGGAAAAACGGCATTGGCAACTGCAATAGCAATGGCTCCTTGTTGCTCGAGATGTGCTCGAAACACAACCTCCTCATCACCAACACTGTCTTTAACCTCCCGAAACGCAAAAGAACGACCTGGATGCATCCACGCTCCAAACACTGGCACTTGCTTGATTACGTCATTGTCAGGCAGGAAGACCGACAGGATGTGCGAATCACCAAGGCAGCATGTGGTGCGGACTGTTGGACTGACCACAGACTCCTCATCTCCAAACTCAGCTTCAGCATCAAATCACCCAGGAGGCCTCAGGGCATCAAGCCACCAAAGAAACTGGACATTGGGAAACTCTCCATCCCTGACACCAAGCAGACACTCACTGAAGAACTGTCAGGTAAACTGTTCCTACTGGAACTAACAGGCGACACAGACGAGGACTGGCGAGCTTTCAGAGACTCTGTCTATGACACGGCTTTCAGCGTGCTAGGCCCTACTGTCCGGAAACACAAAGACTGGTTTGATGAGAACGACGAGCTCATTCAAAACATGCTAAATGAGAAACACCTGCTACACAAAGCCCTCCTCAACAACCCAACTTCAGCGTCCTGTCAAGCAGCCTTCAAAAAAGCTAAATCCTCCATTCAACTTTGTCTGAGGCAAATGCAGGATACATGGATGAACAACAAGGCCGAAGAGATACAAGCATTTGCTGACAGAAATGACAGCAAGAACTTCTACAGTGCTCTAAGAACAATCTATGGTCCCACATCCTCTGGATCCTCGCCACTCCTTGGTGTGGATGGCAGCACCTTGATCACGGACAAAGAAAAAACGCTTGAACGCTGGGCAGAACACTTCAACGGTGTTCTCAACCGTCCATCAGACATCAATGAGGCAGCCATCGGTCGTCTACCACAGGTCCCCCTCAACCACTCCCTTGATGATCCACCATCCGAAACAGAGGTCGCTAAGGCCATCAGCAAGCTCTCAAGTGGCAAAGCACCAGGCAGTGATGCCATTCCAGCAGAAGTGTACGCAGCAGGCGGCCCACTCATTATAAGCACTCTGGCTGATCTCTTTGACAACATGTGGCAGCAGGGCACTCTACCTCAAGAATTCAAAGATGCATCCATTGTACATCTTTACAAGCACAAAGGCAATAGGCAGGACTGCAACAATCATCGAGGTATTTCACTTCTCTCAATCGCTGGAAAAATTCTAGCCAGGATCCTCCTCAATCGCCTAAACATACACCTTGAGCAAGGCCTGCTACCTGAAAGCCAATGCGGATTCAGGAGTGGACGCAGTACGGTGGACATGATATTTGCTGCTCGGCAAGTGCAAGAAAAGTGTCAGGAACACAACGTTGGCCTGTACTCTACCTTTGTAGACTTGACGAAGGCGTTCGACATAGTTAGCTGTGATGGACTATGGAAAATTATGTCCAAGTTTGGTTGCCCGGACACATTCATCAACATCGTAAGACAATTCCATGACGGGATGCAAGCCCGGGTCCAAGATGACGGTTCATACTCAGAACCCTTTCCAGTCTCCAACGGTGTCAAGCAGGGCTGTGTCCTTGCTCCAACGCTTTTCAGCATCATGTTTTCTGCCATGCTCAGTGATGCCTTCCGTGAGGATGACATTGGGATCGGCCTTCGCTTTCGCACAGACGGCAATCTCTTCAATCTACGCAGACTGCAAGCAAAAACCAAAACCACATGTACCACCATCCGTGACCTGCTTTTCGCTGACGATTGCTCTCTAAATGCACATGAGGAAACAGAAATGCAGAAGAGCATGGACTGTTTCGCAACAGCCTGTACCAACTTTGAGCTCACAATCAGCACTAAGAAAACAGAGGTAATGTACCAACCGGCCCCTGGCTCAACGTACATCGAACCCAACATTCTGGTCAATGGAGAAAATCTAGTCGCAGCTGAGAAGTTCAGGTATCTTGGCAGCACCCTGTCTCGCACGGTCAATGTCGACGAGGAGGTGCACTACAGGATTGCACGGGCAAGTGCTGCTTTTGGTAGGCTTCGCAAAACTGTGTGGGACAGAAGAGGCATAACACTCAAGACGAAGTTAAAGGTGTACAGCGCTGTTGTTCTACCCTCCCTCCTATATGCCTGTGAAACATGGACCATATACAGTCGCCATGCAAAGCAGCTCAATGCATTCCATTCCCAATGCTAAACATCAAGTGGCAGGACAAAGTGCCAGATACTGAGGTTCTGGCCAGAGCAGGAGTGAGCAGTATCCATGCTACATTGAAGCTGTCACAGTTGCGCTGGGCGGGCCATGTTTGCCGCATGACCGACGAACGTCTCCCAAAACAACTCTTCTTCGGGGAACTGTTGAACGGAAAGAGGTCTCATGGAGGACAGCGAAAGCGCTATAAAGATACCTTGAAGGCAACGTTAAAATCCTGCAACTTGAACCCAGCAACATGGGAAACCGAAGCCCAACACCGCACTCACTGGCGTACTTCCACCAAGCGAAGAGTAAACAGCTTCGAAACCAACAGGATACTAGATGCCAAACAGAAACGTCAAGTTCGAAAAGCCAAACCACAGTCCTCCTTCACTCCATCAGACAGCCAGCCCTCAACCAACTTCATCTGCCACTTATGCAACAGGCCCTTCCGTGCCAGGATCGGCTTGATCAGTACCCACAAAGCAAACAACTGAAGTCATGGTCATCTTCGATTACGAAGGACGAACAACAACAACCCATCGATATTGCTGTTAATGCGCGACCTATAATATATTCTTAGTTTACATTTAACTCTTGAAACATGACATGGTTGATTAAAGTATGGCATATATATATATATATATATATATATATATATATATATATATATATATATATGTATATATGTCATATTTAGTACCCATCAACACAATGTATGTTATTATTGTTTGTTTTTTTATATTGTATTCATGTATTGTTATTTTGTATTGTATTCTACCAAAGACTCTTTGAGTGTAAGACGAATTTCCCATCTGGGATAATAAAGTGAATCTTATCTTATCTTATCTTAGAGGGGGCGGGATAGCGCAGTGGTTAGCGCGTTCGGCTTCGGATCAAGAGGTCCGGGGTTCGAATCCCGCCAGGGGCACGGCAACTTTGTCTGCAGTAGAGAACTGTTCTACACGCAGTAAGGTTTGGGTGCAATGCTACACTGAATTACAGTGCAGTACCACCCATGGTTCGCTAGTTCCAGCCGTTGCTCGCAGGTTTCACCGCAATGCATAGCCACATGGCGTTGCGGGCTTTCTCCCTGCCGTAATACTAGCAGCCGCGATATAAGTGAAATACTCTTGAAAGCGGCGTTAAACCCTAACTCACCTCACCTCACCTCTTATCTTAGATTGCTGCGTAAGTCTCTACATTTACTTTGTATAAAAATGATTTATCTAATGGCGATTGGATGGTCGTTGAGGGTAATGTGTCTTTATATGTTTCCAAAAAGAATTTTGAAATGACAGCAACTATTAACAAAACTGTAGCTGTTTGAAATATATTTCAATTGTTGTTTATATGTTGCCTAGCAAAAAATTTTTCAATCGGGTGTAGAGAGCTTTAGATTTTTTTTCTTAGCGATTTTAGATGTATGTATGTGTTCACTATACCCTAAGGATTGTGTAACTAGTGATGAAAATGCTAAGAAAAACTCGTAAACACCATTTCTCGAAGTTCACAACGTTAAATATCACTATTGCCGCCATATTGGTTTTGCGCATGGAGGCGGCCATGGGCCTGGACGTTGCCGGAGTCTATAATTAAGCCAGTCGCCAGTTACGCAGCGCAACAGGCTCCGGGAACCAGAATGTGGAGGACTTAGGTACCTTGGTATCCTTCTGTATTGCCTGAAGTTCCTCTCGATGTCTTATATCATGTCGTATACCACGACTAAGTGCTCTCACTTCTGGAACTGTGGAGTCCCAGTCCCCTTCTGGTTGTACAACTCTCACTTCTCGCCTTGTTTTTGGGTGTGTCCCCCTTTCACTGTGAAGGAAGTATCTGATATCCTCAATGGCTTTCTCCAATGTCGATGGTCGGTGATTGTAGGCAAGTGTTGCTGCTTCGTGGCCCCACTTCATCCTCTACAGAAATGAGTTTTCACTTCCTGTTCCACGAATTCTTCCGGGAGATTAGGGTAAGCGATGTGAGCTGTGTTAGACACCCATTTAGCCCAGGCTTCAAGCGATTCTCCTGGCTGTTGAGTCATGGTGGTGAGACGAAGTCTAGCGGATGAGGCTAATTCTATTGAAACGTTTCCGAAGTTTGTTCATCAGACTCGTGAAGGTGATGTCCGTTCTGCACTCCTACAGTTAGCGTAATAATGGCTTGCCTCCCCTTATAATGCAAAACACTGTTCTCTGTCTGACCATCCTTCGGAGGTTGTAAATAGATTTGAACTTCATCTCGAACGAAGTCCAAGTTTCCTTCCCATCAAAGACAATTATGTTTGACATGGGTTTCAATTTAGCTTGTTGGTTGTCCTGACGACGCGGGGTTGACCTACGATGAACTGATTTCTTGTGCTTCCAGGGTGGATTTATATCCGAGTCTAGATCCAAACCCTCATCGAATTCTAGGGTTTTCTTTAGATTCCTAGAATCTGCTTAACCTGTGTCATTTCGGATCATGTCATCTATTGTGGACTGCCGGGTTTGGGTCATGACGGTTGTGAGCTGTGGGGTTGCTTTACTTGAAAGTCTGTTCGTGGCTCGTCCTCGGGAAAATTAAGGGATAAATCTTTTGGATGGTACGATCCTCCTTTGATATGTCAACATTATGGAGTAATTTGGAAAGCTTATCCTTAAAGTTGGTATCTATCTCCTCAAATCTCTGCATGAAGATATCTGACAATTTTGCAAATTGTCGTATGTACGCCGACCCAGGTCTATCAATCTACCCTTCAAACAATCCTGATGGTCATCAGTTTTCACCTCTAGGTCTGCACATCGACGAATTATAGCATTTAACTTCTTATTATTTCCTGCTTCTCCATCAGCGACTTTACGGGTGAGATGTGTCAGAGCAATCTCGGTTTGCTCACTTTTTGAGGAGATTTTCCCACCCAAACGGTGCAAAGCTGTGATAAAGTATTGTTCACGTACTTTTAATTCCTCTTTTAGAGTGGCAAAATTCTTATCGAGAGTGGTTATCAGGGTTTCATTTCCGTTATGTGTAGATTTCAAAAGAGTTTTGATTGAGTCGCTCACATAACCTGCGAACAGCACATAAACTTTATCTACGTCGGCATAATTAACTCCTGCCTCTAGCCCCCATCCACAAAGGGGAAAACAAGTGTTTGCCACTAACATGGCAATGTCCCCCGCCGGTGACATTGAGCTAGTAAGACACATCATTGGAGCTACTTGGGTTCATAATAAATGGTGATAACAAGAGTTTGAAAAGTGGTCAAAGTGTTGTAGTGCCTTTGAAAATAAGGTCAAGGTCACCAAAATCCCCTGGTTTCTGCGTCATCCCCCAGTGTAGACTGACAACAAATTTGAAGACTTTGAGTCCAACTGGTAAAGATATATATCACGTTAACAAGAGTTAGAAAAGTGCTCAAAGTGTTGCGATGACCTTGAAAATAAGGTCAAGGTCACCAAAATAAACTGGTGTCTGCGTCTTCCCACAATGTAGGCAGAAACCAAATTTGAAGACTTTGGATGCAACGCTTCATGAGATATCGCGTAAACAAGAGTTCAAAAAGTGGTCAAAGTGTCGTGGTGACCTTGAAAATAAGGCCAAGGTCACCAAAAGTGACTGGTGTCTGCGTCTTCCCACAATGTAGGCAGAAACCAAGTTTGAAGACTTTGGATGCAACGCTTCATGAGATATCGCGTAAACAAGAGTTAAAAAAGTGGTCAAAGTGTCATGGTGACGTACGGACGGACGGACGCCGCTGAATACATAGTCCCCCATTCCGCGTTGCGGCGGGGGACAATAAGAACCGCTTTGCACTCTGGTGGCTCCAGTTAACTTCACCAGTGTTCTCGAAATTACCGTCAGTCTCCTACTCCTCTTCTTTAAAAAGGTAAGGGCGTTCATTCAAGATAGGATTTGATTGAAAGTTACATTTAGAGAGAAAAATTCAGAATTCAGAAATTCCTATTTTGTTATATTGTGTTCTCCGTAAGGAAGAGTCATCACTTATTCGAATTGATCTGTAGTTAATTGTGAAGAACGCAAGTCACGAGACTTTAAGCGATTGATATAGATTCCATTCAAAACCATTCACCATTCACACACAAATGATGACTAGTTATATAACTTGACCGAACCGCAATTGTTATGGACCAGGGGGCCGTTCCAGTAACCGATCTTAGCCCTAGGATGCATGATTGGTTAAAGGTACATCGACCATTGTGTTGTTTGGGGTCATATATTCCAAATGTTATAAATGTTGTAACTTTATCGAGAAGAACCAACTGTTATCGAAAACCACCATTTTGATGATAGTTGACTTAGTATACTGACGATATGAATGTCAAAGTAGTGATTTCTGATCGAAAGGCGAACAATACATCACGATTGCGCGCGCCAATGAGTGAAACGTAATGTTGGAATGTTAATTATAACAGACAAAATGACAAAATTGGGTTGATAATGTTTAATGGGTCACATAACTACAGTGCATGTAAATGGGACGTGCAGTTTCGGTTTCTGCAGATGCAAAATGATGTTACTCGATTTTAATTTGAAACTAGTGATTATGATATATTTGGCGATTGGGGATTAATATGCAGTCTGAGTTAATTTATTTATACTGTACACAACACATGATGATGAGTGGGAACGTATTTCAGCCTCATAAAATTTAATTAAACAAAATGGATGCACCTTTAATATTGTGTAAGAGCAAATGTAAAGTATTAAGTTTGCCAATCAAACTATAGTTCTCGGCCAACTCAACTCCAGGGTAGAGCTAGAACGTAGCCTACTCCCCAAATTTGCGATAACAACTCGAGTTGTGACGTCACATGGATTATGGTGTTAGGGTGTCAATCAATCAAACTTTATTCAGTATGAAGGCCATCGGGCCCATATACATACAGTTTCATACATACAATATATAGTTCATATATGTACACGCCCATCTGCATACATCCGTATATTATATACATGATCCGCAAAATACAGAGCAGAGATAGGTACAATATATGGCTAAATTAGATGAGATATATATGATACCACGTAAATATGATATGGTGTTTAAGATTTTAGTTATTCTAAGACTTGCAATAACTTACATCGTCGCTCATACGAGTGTATAATATAGAGACCGAGCATTTTTAAATTGTGCGTTATTTCCTAAAGTTGGACATATTTTTTTAACCCGCTTGGTAAGTACTTACAGCGCAAATCATCATATTTAGAAAAATGAGAGTAAAATGATATACTTTTTCTAGGCCTCCATTACAAATAGGGCATATTCGCAAATTGTTGTTAGTTTTACACCATCTCATTTATTTCAACCGTAACAGTCCAGCTCTTAATTTAAAGGCGCTGGTTGACGGAACTATTTTACGCCCATTGATGAAATGCTAAGCTTTACTGTTTTAACTTAATCACATAGATGAACAATTTCGAGCATACAAATTTCAAGTCACACGTCAGTAAAACACATAAAATAGAAAATGATGTTCAATCTATGTTTCCGAGACCGAATTTAAAGTACTAAACTTGCAAGACGAAGCAGCATGCAAGAGTGGTCTGGTTCACGTGCACTGCCGTGACGTCATGGCTTTGTGACGTCATTAACCATGACGTCATTTGTTGACGTAATTACACTTCCATCAAGCAATCCAACAGAGCGATTGTTAGTTCATGTTTTCATTAATTTTATCTCATTCTTCGACATGGTTCACAAGATAAACGAGTTGTTTACTATGTCAGTAAACATGTTTTGGAATAGAATTCAACCAGTACCTCTGAATCTTTATTTTGAAAGGGCGCAAGATTGATCTTATTTTGCGATATTGTATGTTTCGCTCATGTACTTTAGTTGTTATAACTGAATATCCATAGATTTCATGTTCTTTATATTAAAGGGACAGTAGCACGTTTTTTTGTGCAAAATTTCTATTTTCAAATTTCTCATTTATTATGATAGTTTATGTAATTTAAATGAATTTGAGAGGGTAAAACATCTTATTTCACAAACCAATAATCCGTAGTTGTAATACCGAAGTTGCGTATAAAGCACAACTTGAATGGCGCCCATTTTATTGTGAACACAATTTATTATTTCCAGTCACAATGGCTTTACCATGGCTTTACAGAACAATGTACTCTCATTTTTTTTAATTGATTTCCCGAAGAGATAGAGGATATTTGTCTTATCTTGACTAATACTATGTTTATCTCATCGAGTGAGGTAGAAAGGTTATATTTTCACAAGTGGCGCAGCCACGAGTGAAAATTTATAACTTTTCTACCTCACCCGCTGGAAACCGCTCGTAATAACCAAGAGAAGAAGAAGAAGAAGTTAACTGTCCGCCGTCTCTCTTCTTTTGCAAAACATGAAAAGAAAACGCGGTATTTACACTAATGTAAGTTGTTTTCACAAAAAATACATACTTATCATTAAACTAATGAACAATTTCATGTTGCACCGAAGGAAAGCTTTCCACGCTCGATGAACGGCTTTACTTCTCATTGTTTTTTATGTTTCAAGGAATTTGCGTTCGCTTTTATTAAAACTGTCATAATCTTCAACAGGGAAGGACAAAATGAAAAAAAAGAACAGAAGTTGATAACAACAATTCATTGTATTTAAATTTTATTAAATTCAAGCAGCAACAAGCAAAACTCCTACTCATGATCCAAGACAGTTTTCAAGAAGTGTTTGAATCTATTTCTCAAACTTTTACACAAATTAACACTTTAATGAAAAGTGAAGGGCATCAGCAAGCAGTGTCATTACTCCTAAGAGTATATCTGGGACAGAAACAAATTTATTAAAAACACATAACAAAGACAACACAGGAACACACACAAAAGAGCAAAGAGCCAACTGTTTTCAACAACGTCATGTTCATCGATCTATCTTTATTCATTTGTTGTGGAGGCCATATGCCCAGGCTACATTATCACATAACAAACTAAATAACTTAAAATATCAAAACATTTAATCACTCTGAAACATTGCTGCAAATGTATATGGTTACCTTTTATCTGTAAGTTTGTATTACTTCAAATGTGTGTACATTTTACGTTACGTTATTTCAACTTATATGATGATTTAAAAAGCGCTGATTTCGCACTATTGCAATAAACGTGGAAACGTGTGGAAATTATTTAGGTGTGTACATCAACATAACATGATTTTATGATAGATAAACATCCTGCTATTGACTATTGCACAGGAATACCAAGTATAGTCATTGACTAGACAGGGCGGGCAGTGTGTTTTTCCAGTAATCACAGCTGTCTCAGCAAGTGTCACCCTTGAATGTAAATTCATTATAACTCGGTTATGTTGGATATTCGTTCATGAAATTAAATCATGTATAATTCTGAATATGTTGTATAATGTTTTATTTAAACGGTATTTATTTCCAAGATGGTACATGGAAAGGGTTGATAAACAGGGTTACCTCTATATAAATATCTTTCCCCGTGACCTTGAAAGGATTTTGACATGTAGCATACATTATAACAAGAAAGAAATTTAAATACCAATAACTGAATATGTAAACCCAACAGTTAACACAATCTATATACATGGACATTCGAAAATTGAAAATAAGAATTTAATGCTTTTGCACAATGTATTTGTGATAATTTTGTAGACAAGTTTCATATTACACCGATCATAAGATTATAGGTAAAAAAAAGTCCTCGGAAAAAAAGTATCGGTAAATATGTGTTAAAACAGAGTAAATAGATTAGTAAATAGTATTGTTGCCAATTACTGTTTGCCAATTTAAATGTGATTTTAGCAATATGTCCCAGGATGTAGCATGCAGTGTTAACTCATTGACATGTGATCTCAGCAGAGGGAGTATACCTCAGGATTTACAGTGTTTGCCAATTGAAATGTGTTTTTAGTGGAGTAGGTATATCCTTGCATTTAGGTATTTACCAATTGGAATATGATTTTAGCAGAGTGGCTATATCCGTGATGTCAACTCCCGTGGCTTCTTCTACCATTTCACCCAGGCAACTTTGCGACACACCCAAGGTTGGGGACTTGCAGTTGCAGCCCACTACAACGAGAATGAGGAGTTCCGTTTGTTCTGTGGGATGTTAGATGGGCTAGCATTCCTACTAGTGGAACATGTTGAAGAGGGCATGGAGTATATCCGACCCAGATTAGAAGACCACCCAGAAGGAGAAGAGCTTGTGTCCTATTTTGATAGGACATACGTCAGCGGCACCTTCCGACGTCGACAAGGAGAAGGGCTCTCCTTGAGTGTGAGAAGAGTTGATCCTATGTTCCCACCCCATGTCTGGAACGTACATGAGGCCACTCTTGCAGGTGATGCCAGAACAAAAATGTCTGTGAGGGTGGTAACACCAAATTATTCAACTTGGTCGGTCACCATCACCCCTCTGCGTGACGAACCATCGAATGGTTTCAGAAGGAGCAGACCACAGTGAGGGTTGTCATTGCCCAGGACAGCATCGGCAACATGCCTGTGAAGAAAACCGAGTCGATCTTCGTCAAGATGCAGAAACGTCTCCATAGACTGTGCACAGACATTGTGTCAGGAAGGAAATCTGTTCCCGAGTTCCTTATTGGTGTTGCTGAAAACATCAGACTAAATACAGTATGCTAGTGAGTGTGTCCAGTTGTATCAAGTCAAATGTTTGAATATTAACTGTCCAGTGAATAAATGTGATATTTGCAGTTGGATAAATGATTAAAAAGACAGAGATTAAGTTCTTATTACTTAGTCAAATACATTGTTGTATCTATTTATTGTCTATTACATTGTTATATGCCAATAAAAGAATGAAAAAACAACAGTTTGAGTTTTAGTTTTTAGTACTTTTTTTTTGTCGAGGACTTTTTTTCCTAGGTAAATTTAGGACTTTTTATCGATACTTTTTTTCCGATGACTTTTTTTCCGAATGAATTTTTATAATGACTTCGTAATTTAAAAAATGCAATGGTTCGGTTTCTGCACATAGATAACTATTTAATTGTTCACGAATATGTATATGCTTATATGTTCGTATGTATGTCCTGTTGTTGAGTTTAAACAAGTGAATATATAAAAGAACCCGGAAATGCAGCAATCACTGTAACTAAATTCCGGTTCATTTCTGAAAAGATCCGCAATTTCGATTTTGAGGTCATAACATCTGAAAAGAAGGGGGTAGCTTTGAATTAAATGTTGCCGAATATTTTTTTTTAATTCTTAAGTAAAACAACTGTCGGATGTAGTAACTAAAGGGTTGATGTTTCGATCCGTTTGCCGATTTACACCAGGTATTTCGTATTCATTGAGCCAGAACTGAAAAGCATCCGATCAAGAATCGGGTCAGAAGCTGCTTATAATAAATTGGGCTTGGGATCCTAGACGTAGACGTAGGAAGACGTCTAAGCATTCTGGACTAATATATAGTAAGAAACAATCTTTTCCGCGTATTCTTGGGGCAACGACTACCTTAATTGTTTTGAAAATGTTGTTAGCGCGATATCTAATGAACCGCTCAACCTAGAATCTTCAAACTTGGTACCAATCTTCATCTGGGGAATACGCAGACCTGAAAAGTTTTCGGTGACCTTGACCTCATTTTCAAGGTCAGAGGGAGACTTTGACCAGTTTTGAAAATGTTGTTAGCGCGATATCTAATGAACCGCTCAACCTAGAATCTTCAAACTTGGTACCAGTCTTCATCTGGGAAATACGCAGACCTGAAAAGTTTTCGGTGACCTTGACCTCATTTTCAAGGTCAGAGGGAGACTTTGACCAGTTTTGACAATGTTGTTAGCGCGATATCTAATGAACCGCTCAACCTAGAATCTTCAAACTTGGTACCAGTCTTCATCTGGGGAATACGCAGACTGAAAAGTTTTCGGTGACCTTGACCTCATTTTCAAGGTCAGAGGGAGACTTTGACCAGTTTTGAAAATGTTGTTAGTGCGATTCCTCATTAACCGCTAGAACTATTGGTTTTAAATTTAGTATCAGTCTTCATTTGGGGAATATACAGATACCAGTCGATTTGGTTGACCTTGAAATTATTTTCAAGGTCACTACAAGACTGATTGTCAAATGTTGTTAGCACAATATCTCATGAACTGCTGTACCTAGAGTCTTCAAATTTGGTACCTGTCTTCATTTGGGGAATACGCAGACACCAATCGATTTGGGTGACCTTGACCCCATTTTCAAGGTCACTACAAGACTTTGACCATTTTAAAATTTGTGCCCGATATAACAATAATTGAATCAAACATGTAAATATCACTACTCGGTACAAGCTGTGTGTCCATTCTTTTAACTCACTTCTTAATTGCGGCGGGGGACATGGTCACGTTTGTGACAATTACTTGTTAAGACTGAAGTTTGTGCTGTACAGAAACATTTACATATAAAATAACATGTAAAATCTTCAAGCATCGAAAAAAAACATTTTTTTAACCTTACACAAGACCACCGTGTACTTATTATGGTTTCAAATTAAAGCGCAAATCATTTGAGTGTCCAATTCTCATATCACATTGCAGTCAAAATCTAATGCCCCGACATATAGCTATTTGCACACGGACCTGTCAAATTCTAACCCCCGGAGCTATCGTAATGGGGGTTAGAATAGGTCCGGTCAGAATCTAACCCCCGGACTAGCTGGTCCACGACAGCCTTATCAACACATGAAGCGCTCGTATAATATTTTTACAGAGGCTGGGATATGTTTGGGCACAGGTGAAGTTTAGGCAACAGAGATGAACGACCAGTATCGTGCGCACATAGGGAAAACTGGTCGTTCAACTCTGTTGCGCAACATATTTGCGCTAAACGTCACCTGTGGTTTGAGACAATCTGAATAACTTTAGATCGACTGTCCTATATCATTGATATACAGTCGATCTAACAGTGGCCGATATGAAATGTCGTCCCGTTGACCTTTCGTGTGCAAAAGAGGGAAATTCGATTTAACCAATCATGTGATTCATTTTTGGTGTCACAATTGGTCTTAAAACTGCTTGATATTTATAGCTTCGCGTCCAGATTTCATAAACAGTATGTCGATAAACACATTTTTTTTAAATAAAATTAATTACTAATAAGAAAGAAAACGGTATTATATGGTTGTACGTGATGAGATTTGTTTTATGAAGAAAAATATTTGCTCTATAACCCGTAAACTTAGATAAAAATGAAAGGTTCACTTGAGTTTAATTTTCCAGTAAAGAGTTATCACCCCTTACAAACAGTCGTTCGTAGAACTCCTTTATCTAATAACGGGGCTCGTGGCATTAATTTGTTCTCCCTTATCATTCTTGAACAATCCTATTCTTCACTTTTTATAATGTTTTTATTATTTGAAATATATCTTTATTTGCTGACAGGATTTTCGAAGTTTGGGTCGCTCGGTGCTATCCGAATGACAGTTTATTATTCCTTTCATCGTACATCGGCGAAACGATGTTTGGAGTTTTGAGAAAGCTCAGGCGAGATGAGGTATCTTTTGTGATTGGCTTAGCGGCGAAATTCAAAGTTCAACGGGACAGCCCTATGCATTGGTGGATGTTAGATCAACACGGCATAACCTAGTATACCTGTTGATCTAAAATTATTTAGATTGTGTTTGGGATATCTTTTCTTACGTTGCCTTATTTGCAAACATTTCAGATTTGCCTTGTCAAAAATTAAAACATTGGAGTAACCTTAACTACTGTTTGCCGCTCATTTTATACAAGGTTTCTTGACAATCTCCTCCATTTAATTTGCCTGTTCCAAGATAAACGGAGTGCTCTACAGTCTAAAGGCTGACCATTTCGCATTAATGGAATTATCATTTCATCAAAAACACCACTTTTGTGAATATATGTCTGATCAGAAATAGGAAAATTGCTGTCCGCGATTCATACTCTCCGGAACATTCGCCCGTTTGCGCGTAGCACATACTTTCTTACTAAGATCATTTTAAAATCTCGAAATACTATCATAACATGATACATATTCTGTGGCTACATGTGCTTAAAATGCAAAATGTACAATCTATGCTCCAAATTCTTAGGTAGCAGTCATTTAATGAGATATCAACAAACCAGAAATGATTTAGTTAGCTTACTGAAACACGAAACCGGAAGTGATTTAGTAAGCTTACTAAAAGATTGAGTAAGCTTACTATATCGTTTCTATTTAGCAAGCCTACTTAATGGAATAGTAAGCTTACTGATTCATTTAGTAAGCTTACCAAATCGATTACATTAAGCTTACTCAAATGATTAAATACGCTTACTAAATAGCGTTTAAAGTCCCGTTTGGCACCCCTTAAACACAAGTTCTTAAATCGAGGCTTTTTTGTTGAGGTGTTCCCAAATAGAAGTTTGTATTCTTTACACTATTTCTCGAAGTGGAACGTCTATCTCGCTCAAATTTGGAATGAACTTGGCATGGTACTGGATAATAATCAGAAACTTCCTGACATCATCTTTGCTCTTTGGGGTTGGTATCTCGATCTTAACTTGTCTGTGTCAGCTATTTTTCTTTTGACCGTTTCATGATGTGTCTCATTATCACTTACACTTATTGCAAGTATATCATAGACTCCTTTCACAAAGCAATCTTTACTCAGGTTAATCCTAACTTCCATTATCTAACACCCCACTAAGGTAACCTTGGTGACTTACGATGACCTTAGTGCTTTGTGAAAGGGGGCCAAGGACGGAATAGAGAAAACGTTTCTATGAGGAAAAGAGGTAATGCGTGAGAATACCAAAATTATCAACTACGAATTTACGAGAACTGTTTACGACGTTGTTACGGACTGCACGATTTAAGATATTATACAAATCACCTACAATTCTGCAATTTGAAGATCATTCATGAAATTGTTCACGAATGTCACGAATGTCACGGATTTATTGATTGATTGATTTATTGATTGATTTATTGATTGATTTATTGATTGATTGATTGATTGATTGATCGATCGATCGGTCGGTCGGTCGGTCGGTCGGTCGGTCGGTCGGTCGAGTATGTGCATACGTTCCATTTCGTTGTGATTCGTGATAATTTGGGTTGTACTGAAATCTGAATCAATGCAAAATGTTCAAACTTTGGTATTACTGAGTTTCGGGTTTTAAGAATTACTTACCCTTGGCTTAACCCTGTGAACTTGCAATTGGCTGAAGCCGAACCAGCCTCAATACTCCCTCCGCAGTCTATTTCAGGTGATTGTTTCGTACTGTTGTCCATACCTTCAAAAAGATATATTTTATTACCGCCAGTAAATGACAGGGGCCAGGGCAAACAGCGGTGGGTTGAAATGAAATAGAGTATGAATACAACATTTTCCATTAGTGACCCATTAAATACTCTATGCCATTTCAACCAGGATTTGTAAAAAAAATAATCACACTGATGAGGAAAACAAAAGTAAATTCAGTATTTTGAAATTAAAAACGGCTTTTTATCATAGTTTTTCGAATATTCAAAAAGATTTCTCACTGACAAACTTATTTTAGATATTGTTAAGGCCAGATGGGACGAAAGTAAGAGACACTCATTTTATTTCAATGGTCAAATGTCAAGGGAAACACGTATATCAAGTTTCAAAGACATTCCTTTGGTTAATCAAACTTTAAGAAAAGCTAGGTTAAAGCTTCACACATATGAAAGTCAAGCACTCAAAGTCACGAGCCGTAACACAAATTAAACTTATTTGATTCAGCCCAAAGAGCACCCACGTATGATTGATGTATATCCAAAACATTGTAAAGTTTTCAAAAATGTGATCAAAAGCAGTGGGAGGGAGAATACAGAACAAATGTACTGTCTGTCTAAAATTGGAAAATCGAGCTAAAAATGTCAGGGGCCATAACTCTGTGCCGAAAAAGCTATTGCGTATCACCGATGTATACCCAAAGAATCCCTTTTAGGGACGGACGGGCGGATACTTCATGTTGACTATATTGCAGCTATTTCAACTTTGTGCTTATACATTATGTTTGGCTCTTTTTACGTAAACAAAGAAAGTTTATGTGACCTGAAAATTAGTTGGAAAATTCTTCATAAGTACTGTCTCCTTTATGAAGAAATTCATTCACTAAGACAATACCTTTTTACACCACTTAAGATAAAATACGGATGTCTGTCAATTGGAATAGTGTCGTTATTCAATAATGGTTTACGTTGTATAATATCTCCTTCATTTATGATTTCATTTTTCTAAAAGTAACTATAGCTATGTTTATATGTACCTACGATGCGGCTCCTAAAGGTTGATTATAAAGAATGATTAGTATCTTATTGCATCGATAGGAAGGTCAAGTGTGTGCATATGTACTCGTATGACCTAGAATAGCCAATTTGAGCAAAAGTACGCGATTGTGCCTTAAAAGGCGTTGTAGAACTGGAATAAAGTGTTATCACACATAAGTGTTACCAATGGCTAAATAATAACTATGAATTGCTAAGAAGAGTGTACATGGATTGATTTAGCCACTCGAGTCTATTTCCAATCGAGCGGCCATTTTGAAGTGTTTACATTAAGATGGTCACTCGAAGGTAGTTCAAGTGATCTGACTGATGTATAGCTATACACTCAGAGTAGAGTTTTAAATATGGTACAATGATGGAATGGTCAACCATCGTGCTATCTGAGCTCTCAAATTAGCAAAAAAACTACAAATCTACCTCTCATACTACAGAGTCCCACACCACTGTCGCTTTATTTTTGCACTATTTTCTTTGAAAAGGGATAACCGTTTTCTATGGATACGGCTTATCGGGTCGTGTACTGAGATGTTTTACTCATTAACGTTACAATATATTATATAAACTTTAATAATAAATGGCAAATTTGAGGAAACATAACAAGGTGCTAAAGAGAGGGAGACATTCGAGGGGACATTCCTATTTACACAGATATAATGTTACTAATAAATCATTAAACCACAATCCAGTTGACACATTACTGAGCGTCAAATGACTCTTGATTTGACAATTTGGATGAGGAGTGAAGTCATTCACCGGCGTTGCTAGTGTTGCAAACTTCACTGATCAAAATCTGGGCCATGTTCAAGAGAGCTTTCCAAGAAATCGCTCAATGAGCGATTACTTTTAAACCTCCCTTAAACGCAATTGCTCAATGTAGCGCTACGTAACAAGGCGAGCAAACCTCGAGGAATCTCACCGTGTCGTTCAGGAAAGAATGCGCTACATTGAGCGCTACGTTATGGAACCAGGTTATCCATAAAACTTGATAAACATGCAGGGACTATACACTTGAAAATTAATTAAGCAACACACATCCTTCTGATGTGAAAAAAGACAATATGTCAGGAACACGGTTAGTGATTTTAGGTAGAACAATCAATTAGCAGTTTTAAAACGAAAGGTCATTCAAATAACGGTTCACTGTCTTTTGGATAACGGCTGTTACAATAATTTGGTATTTTGGTGTCAAAATCCAAGTTCCATTATGAAATGAAATGAAAGTCAATATTTGTTGCTGTAATGTAATCAGTGTCATTCTTTCAAATGAAGTCATTACACTTTACTAAATGACTTTTTAAGAAAAGTCATTTATTAACGCTGTATGCATCCTCAAACTCACAAAATCACGAAACTGTCAATTTCAATAAAATTGTCTTAATGAACAAATACGGTCTCACCGTCATATTGGCTTATGTAAAGCGATAATACGTGTTTGATAAACATATTGAATTTAATTAATCTCAAATTCATTCACAGATCATATGGTTGTAGGCATTTTCTTAATTATCGTTAAAAACTGACTAGCTTCTTATCATGCATGATAAAAGATGTTTTGGTGTGTGAATGTCAACTTGGTACCCAAAATGTTGTTTAAAATAAATCAATGCTAAAGTTTGAAGTGTAGTTTATCTTCTAGGACAATAGTTAGTTTAGGCAAGGACGTATTCAATGTACATCCTTGGTTTAGGTAAAAATTCAGTACCTTCACATTTTCCCTCACATTTTCATAAAATGTGTATATGGTGATTTCTTTTTCAGCGAATGAGTCGCTAAATAACCACTTGTTATGTCTGGGGTTGTAAAATCGTTCAATTTAGCCTAACAATCCAAGAGCACCACATTTAAGTTTACAAACTAGGGTGTTGCTTTATTAATTTCCAAGAGAATATATTTTAAAGACGTTTCAATCGAAAAATGATTTTTATTATATTTGTCCTTATATCTAACAGCACATAGCAACACAAAACGTATTCATAAAACAAAGGACAATTCACACATTCATGTGGGGTGTAAGAACAAACTGTAAGGAACAGCACATTACACCGTAAAGAAAAATCTCGGATACAACATTAAGCAATATCAATTCAGACTAAGGAAGTTACACCTCTGTCGGACTAAATTATGTAAAATACCACATGAAAGTGTGCGTGTCCTCATTGTGTATATCAACTTAATTCACACAATTGAGCAACCAGCTTTGAATCAATTATCTTATTTTTCAACCTAAAACAATAACAAATGAGGATGATATCAACTGAATGACAATTAATGAAATAGTTATATTTTAACACTGAAACATCAAAACGATAAAGTTAGGGACGTTTCCCTCTAAGGCATTAAGAAGAATTTGACTGAAAAGTATGATCAATTTTATGCACATATACATTCAAGCCAAATAGAAATAACACCTATTAACGTTCCAAACAAAAAAGCGCGTGATCTTTTTTTATTGTTCAACCTCCCTTATTTAAACTTTACAATTGGAAACGTTCCAAGCGGTTTGCGCAATAAACTTTGCTCAACCTTATTTTTTAATGACAATAATGTATTGCATTATTCTCCGAGAGCGTCGTGTTTACTGTGAGGCGGTGAAAGGATCTAATAAAGCCATGCAAAGAAAACATTGACAGATTTTCGGCTTTGTCATGTCTAAGTGTAACACATAAACAAACTATAAAGAAATATGATATTATGAATCGTATTAAAATGACATAAAAGTTGACACGAAAAGTACACAAACAATATACCAAATGTCTGAAAGAAATAGAATATAGATAAGAAAGCATAGCAAGTCTATTTCATGTCGGTAGATATTTCATTATCAGAGACATACCTAAGAGGATCAAACACTCGCAAACATAAAATATTTCTGCATAATTAATGTCAAAATGTTGATTGAATGTTTAAATAACCATATGTCACAACAAGGAAAATGGATTATAATATAAATTGATTATGGTCTCCGTAACTCATGGTTTCCATTTCCCAAAGACTATAACAGATATTGTGTTTCAAAATATGACGAAGAAATAATATGTGACATTTACCGAATGATTAAAGGCGTTTAAGCACGTTTGTAGCAAATTAGTTTTTCTTAGTTTTTTTTATTAAAGTTTATCAAATATGTATTTTACTTTAGAGGGTAAAACTTCTCTATTCACAACCCGATAAGCCGTATACATAGAAAAAGGATTTCAGTTTTGGTATTGGAAGAAAATGGTTCGATGTATACAGCGACAGTTGTTGAACTTTTCAGTGTGAGAGGAAGATGTGTACATTGTAGTTCATGCGATTTTCAGACAGTTCAGACAGCAAGATGGCTTGACCATTCCATCATGGTGCTTTGGTGTCTTTAAAGTTAAACTGTAATGCATTTTGTAAAGAATGACAGGTTATTCTCTATATGTACATTATACGTAACATTGGAATCAAATGAACATAAAATCGAGACAATATTAACCCGGTTTGACAATAGCTTCAAAATTAGTCAGGCTTTGTAATGAATTATCACTGCACTATCATCAGATCATTGGGTATTTGAAATTGACTAAATCATATGTTTATACAATAATCATGCAATTGTCATTTGCGATATTACCAAGTTAGGTATCTATGGATTCCATATATCGAAGATTTTAGTTGTTTTGTTCAATATTAGTATGTTAAATCGACAGTATAAATGTGCTAAAACACGTTGAAATATCATGTAAGCGGATATCCAAGCGCTGGGAGTGACGTCACCCCATGCACATACGCTTTGAACAGCGACTTCAGTCAATCGTTTGTCGGTGTTATTAAATATTCGTATAAAAGTAATTCATGGGACGATTTCAAAAATTTTAAGTCGGATATTTGTCAAACTGAAATCCCCTTTTAATGAATCCCGACAGTGACCATGGGGCGTTTCAGCCGACCTTTAAAACTTTACTCTGGGTGTTGAACTATCTTCTAGCGGCCATTTTAATGTGAACATCTTTACAATGGCCGCTCGAAGGGAAATGAACACGCTTGGCTTAGCCGAACTATATACATTCGTTTTAAAACTCTTTTAATTGACTCAGGAGTATTGTTTAACCACTGATAACACGTTTGAGTATCCTGAAAGCACTTTATTTCAGTAAGAACGGCGTTCTACAGCGCCTTTAGAAGCAATGTGGAAACCGGATTCTATCTATCTTGTTTAAATGTTAAAAAGTGTAGAATAAGTTTGCACGATATCGATATTAAGCCCATGAACGTTTAATGGAGGCAGGTAGATATGTAAATATAAACAGAGGACGAACAACTTGTAAATATGTTATTCAGATCTAATTGAAGACGAGTACAGTATAATTCATATCTAAATAAGTTTAAATTAATTTAAAGTTAGTTCTTGAAACTGTTAAATGGTTCAAATATCAAATAAACTGAAAACCTGTTCATGTATATACTTTCTACGCGTATGTACATTGAAACGATATTGTTTCATGAATGATCATATATAAACAAATGTGTATATACACGTGCACTGTACTATAGGCCTTTGGTCCTTTGTCTACATTATTGAATATTGATTGGATAATTATATCATACAAATGATAAAAGCTTGCCAGCTACTAAATAGTAATAAAATATTTAACATACCAATAACCGTTATTAACCGATTCCGATAAAACTTCTCCGAAATCCGTAAGTTTTCTATTCCAAAGCTCAACACAAACTATTTGATAAGTTCTAAATGTATTACGATTCTCACACTCCACATTACACTCTATAAATAAACTAACAACCAGACGCATTACGTAATACATGTACAGAGCTCGCTGGCGCGTAACAGTGATTCTCCGGGAATGTGTCTACTGTCCTAAATTTGACACCAAGTGTTTGTAGTATGTGTCATTATAAGTACAGAGTGAACATAAAAGTAATAGCTATTTATAGAGGAACGCAATGAAACGAAGCCGAGCCAGTACCATACCATAAGGCTCTTGAAACTAAAGATAGTCACTTACTAGTTAACATGATTTATTGTTTAAACTAGAGATCATGGCTAACAAGTGTAGCAAGTTTGGTAAAAGCTAGCATGTATAGTTTGAGAAATATGCTCTGCACAAAATGACTTCCTTACAGAACTAGAGATCATGGCTAGCAAGTTTGGTGAAGCTAGCATGTATAGTTTGGGACATATGCTCTGCACAAAGTTTTGTGACGGACGAACGAACGGTCGGACGCACGAAGGACGGACGGACAGACAGACGGACAGAATGAACGCTATATATATACCCCCGCTTACGCCGTAAGGTGGGAGTATAAAAGGGTGTGTAATGAATTGTCACTGCAAATACATCAGATCGTTGGGTATCTAAAATTGACTAAATCACATGTTTATACAATAATCATGCAATTGTTATTTGCGAAATTACCCAGTTAGATATCTGAGGATTCAATATATCGAATATTTGAGTTGTTTTAATGAATATTAGTATGTTAAATCGACAGTTAGAAAGATGCTAAAACATGTTGAAATATCATGTACACGGATATGCTAGCGCCGGTGTCCCAGTATAAATTCTCCCCCGTATAAAATCTCCCCCCGGCGATTTTATACCGGTACAAATCCTCCCCCGGAGATTTTATACCGGTATAAAATCGCCCCCCGGCGGAATTATTTCTCGCCCCCCTCAGAATAAAATCTCCCCCCTTGTTTCTTTTTAATTTTCAGTTTGATTAATATTTTTTGGCACTTATTTATTGTCCAATGTTATACTGAAATAATGACTTTAATTTGCAACCAAAAAACTTGTAAAATGTGTTAATTCACTTGAATTATTCTTTCCTATACATGTTCCTCCTTTGAGGTAATTATTTAACGATAACAATACGCGACTTAGTTTGTATACATCTATATACATCGCTAGAGAGAGAGTTTATACCGGGGCATGTTAATACTGACTTACTGTAGTGGGGGAGGATCTATACTGACATTGTGTGTACATATCTATATACATCTCTAGGGGGGAGAGTTTATACCAGTGTATGTTAATATAGTCTTACTGTAGAGGGGGAGGATCTATACATAGTGTGTACATATCTATATACATATCTAGGGGGGAGAGGTTATACCAGTGTATGTAAATATAGTCTTACTGTAGAGGGGGAGGATCTATACTGACATAGTGTGTACATATCTATATACATATCTAGGGGGGAGAGGTTATACCAGTGTATGTAAATATAGTCTTACTGTAGAGGGGGAGGATCTATACTGACATAGTGTGTACATATCTATATAAATATCTAGGGGGGAGAGGTTATACCAGTGTATGTAAATATAGTCTTACTGTAGAGGGGGAGGATCTATACGGACATAGTGTGCACATATCTATATACATATCTAGGGGGGAGAGTTTATACCAGTGTATGTAAATATAGTCTTACTGTAGAGGGGGAGGATCTATACGGACATAGAGTGTACATATCTATATACATATCTAGGGGGGAGAGTTTATACCAGTGTATGTAAATATAGTCTTACTGTAGAGTGGGAGGATCTATACTGACATAGTGTGCACATATCTATATACATCTCTAGGGGGAGAGTTTATACCAGTGTATGTAAATATAGTCTTACTGTAGAGGGGGAGGATCTATACGGACATAGAGTGTACATATCTATATACATATCTAGGGGGGAGAGTTTATACCAGTGTATGTTAATATAGTCTTACTGTAGAGGGGGAGGATCTATACTGACATAGTGTGTACATATCTATATACATATCTAGGGGGGAGAGTTTATACCAGTGTATGTAAATATAGTCTTACTGTAGAGGGGGAGGATCTATACTGACATAGAGTGTACATATCTATATACATCTCTAGGGGGGAGAGTTTATACCAGTGTATGTAAATATAGTCTTACTGTAGAGTGGGAGGATCTATACTGACATAGTGTGTACATATCTATATACATCTCTAGGGGGGAGAGTTTATACCAGTGTATGTAAATATAGTCTTACTGTAGAGGGGGAGGATCTATACTGACATAGTGTGTACATATCTATATACATCTCTAGGGGGGAGAGTTTATACCAGTGTATGTAAATATAGTCTGACTGTAGAGGGGGAGGATCTATACGGACATAGTGTGCACATATCTATATACATATCTAGGGGGGAGAGTTTATACCAGTGTATGTAAATATAGTCTTACTGTAGAGTGGGAGGATCTATACTGACATAGTGTGTACATATCTATATACATATCTAGGGGGGAGAGTTTATACCAGTGTATGTAAATATAGTCTTACTGTAGAGGGGGAGGATCTATACTGACATAGAGTGTACATATCTATATACATCTCTAGGGGGGAGAGTTTATACCAGTGTATGTAAATATAGTCTTACTGTAGAGGGGGGGGGATATTTACTTACATAGTTAGTACATATCTATAGTGTATACATACTGGGTACATTTACTATGGTGAAATCACAACAAAATTGGCTCAGTCTTTTCCCGTCACCGTCATACTCATTATACATAAGCACCTATATATTTGAATACCACAATAACCAATCTTTCTCTCTGTCACCTTCATGTTAATTACACGTATGCTCATTACTATGAACCAGGGTGATTTATTAGATTTGATGGAAGACTTTGTGCATTGGGCACGGATACGAACACAATTCGCCAACAGGATGTTTTTACACGAATTACTTGGCCAGACGTCCTGACGCCTAACATACAATTTACATGGTCAAGTGTATACGACGACGGAATATCTGATATTATCTCAGTTATTATTAATACCTAACTTTTATAGATTTCAGCATTTACATTTTATTTGTTTTTAACTTTCTTAAAAAAAACTATAGTGTCATAAATTGATTTACAGATGTTGCTTCAGCTTCTCATCAAGGTACTTCACTTGCAGTTCTATTTGATAATGCTTTGAGAGGAAACAATGGTGGTTCATTCAAAATCCATTAAAATTATTTGATAGATAAGGTTACAAGAAGGTTTAAGTCACCTGAAAGTGACTTTTGTCTACATTGTTTGGTCATTGCCACTTTACACAAATGTTCCTGTTGTGTTCCTCTCTTTCGCCTTTATTCAATAGTTCAACTTAATTATTTTAGAGTTATAACAATTTGTATTTAATATGTATTTCTAAATTAATATGTATTTGTCTTGTACAAATGATAGATTTTGTAAATTTATTGTGACAGCTAATCATTCAGATAGATGTTCGGAAAAAAGTTTTATTTTCATTCTTTTATTGGCATATAACAATGTAATAGACAATACATAGATATAACAATGTATTTGACTAAGTAATATGATCTTAATCTTTGTTTTTTTTTAAATCATTTATCCTCCTGCAAATATCACATTTATTCACTTCAATATGGACAGGTATTATTCAGAGGAATATATCATTGTAAATGTATATGTCCATCTGTTAGAATCATATTCCAATTGGTAAACACTGGGATATACCCACTCTGCTAAAATCATATTCCATTTGGTAAATACCTAAATGCTAGGATATACCTACTCCGCTAAAAACACATGTCAATGGGTAAACACTGCAAACTACATTCTGGGGCATATTGCTAAAATCACATTTAAATTGGCAAACAGTACTTGGCAACTAAATCTAACATTAGTCTTAGTTAAATTTGTATGCAAAATATATATTTATTCTGTTTTAATACACATTTTTATAGAACATAACAAAAGTTTATTCAATTAAGTGACTTGAGCTCACAGAACCCCTCGTCAACATTACAAAATTTACAATCAGAGTATGGAGGCGGGACATTTCAAAATGATATTGAATATAACTCTGTTTTATGAACTTAGCTAAATACAACTGAGTGATTTTATTCTGAGATTGTAACAACTGAAATAATTTATATTGTGATGGACATTCCCAATAAATTCTATCAATATATTTAACTCTATTTACATGATACTTTTGACAAACACAAAAGAAATGATATTCGTCTTCAATAACATAAATACCTTGCTTATGACAAAAATCACATAAACGTAATGCTCTATCCACATTTGAATATCTACCAACTTCTATTTACAGATAACCAGTTTATTTTGTGATTAACTTATGTTTAAGTATTTTAGCTTTAGTAGTACTAATGACATCTATTCTGTATCGATGACTAAAAATGGTTTATAATATTCTTTAATGACAAGATTATCAACATTCATCTATCATCATTCAAAGTCATTTTCTTACTCTAAATAAGATATGTTTAAACCAACAATATTTTAGTTATTTCTTATATCAAAATAATGTATTGTGTTCAACGCCAAGGTTAACGCCATATACTGTAATGACGACGGGTGAGACAGTTGACCCGACAGTGTCACTGTGTCACTTTGACCCCGGTCGGAGCAGAATCTTGAGGGGCATAGGTGGACCTTACATGGCAGATGCCACTGACCAATATATATACTGCTGATCCAGCATTCTACCATCCATCACAACCAGTATAGATCCTCCCCTCTACATGTATATAAGTATATAGTTCACAACCAGTATAGATCCTCCCCCTCTACATGTATATAAGTATATAGTTCACAACCAGTATAGATCCTCCCCCTCTACATGTATATAAGTATGTAGTTCACAACCAGTATAGATCCTCCCCTCTACATGTATATAAGTATGTAGTTCACAACCAGTATAGATCCTCCCCCTCTACATGTATATAAGTATATAGTTCACAACCAGTATAGATCCTCCCCCTCTACATGTATATAAGTATATAGTTCACAACCAGTATAGATCCTCCCCCTCTACATGTATATAAGTATGTAGTTCACAACCAGTATAGATCCTCCCCTCTACATGTATATAAGTATGTAGTTCACAACCAGTATAGATCCTCCCCCTCTACATGTATATAAGTATATAGTTCACAACCAGTATAGATCCTCCCCCTCTACATGTATATAAGTATGTAGTTCACAACCAGTATAGATCCTCCCCCTCTACATGTATATAAGTATATAGTTCACAACCAGTATAGATCCTCCCCTCTACATGTATATAAGTATGTAGTTCACAACCAGTATAGATCCTCCCCTTTACATGTGTATATAAGTATGTAGTTCACAACCATTATAGATCCTCCCCCTCTACATGTATATAAGTATATAGTTCACAACCAGTATAGATCCTCCCCCTCTACATGTATATAAGTATGTAGTTCACAACCAGTATAGATCCTCCCCTCTACATGTATATAAGTATATAGTTCACCACCAGTATAGATCCTCCCCTCTACATGTATATAAGTATATAGTTCACAACCAGTATAGATCCTCCCCTCTACATGTATATAAGTATATAGTTCACAACCAGTATAGATCCTCCCCTTTACATGTGTATATAAGTATGTAGTTCACAACCATTATAGATCCTCCTCCTCTACATGTATATAAGTATATAGTTCACAACCAGTATAGATCCTCCCCCTCTATATGTATATAATTATGTAGTTCACAACCAGTATAGATCCTCCCCATCTACATGTATATAAGTATATAGTTCACAACCAGTATAGATTCTCCCCTCTACATGTATATAAGTATGTAGTTCACAACCAGTATAGATCCTCCCCTCTACATGTATATAAGTATATAGCTCACAACCAGTATAGATCCTCCACTCTACATCCCAGAGGTTTGTGTACAGAGATATGTGTACACCAAATCTCACTGAGATATTCCCACTTGAACTGTCTCAACCTTTGTTCAACCCACCCAGTATGCATTAACCGTTTATAAGAATGTTATTATTTTTACCAATTAATTGACGGAAATAGTTTACAAACATGCTTGCAAACTAATATTTATACAATCTGTTGTAATTATTTCAATATTTTTCATTTTATTTCACAAATTTAACGGTATTTTTCATTTATTTTGGAGGGGGCGATTCTGTTCCAGGGGGAGATTTTATTTCGTGGCGGGGGGAGATTTTATTCTGAGGGGGGAGGATTTATACCGGTACAAAATCTCCGGGGGGAGATTTTATACCGGGGGCGATTTTATTTCGTGACAGTGATTTCAGCGAATCATTGTCGGCACTTACTAGACGGTGTGATTAAAAATCCGTATATAAGTAAAGAAACCTGTCCATGTATATTTTCTACGCTCTTGTACATAGAAACTATATTGTTTCATGAATGATCATATATAAGCAAATGTATATACAATTAACTATAGGCCTGAATACCAAATACCAAAGTACGAAATAGTAATCAAATATATAACATACCAATAACTGTTATTAGGTCTCGATTCCGATACACGTTCTCTGAAATCCGTCAGTTTTCTTTTCCAAAGCTCAACACAAAATATTTGATAAGTTCGAAATGTATCAGGATTCTCCCAGCTCACATTACACTCTAACAAATAGTACTAACAGGCACATAACAGGCACATCAGGGCACGCTGGCGCGCAACACGGCCGATTTGATTGGTCCGTAACAGATGAATAACTTCTGATTTTCCGGGAATTTCTCTGTTCACTATTGTAAGTTTTAAAAAAAAGGGTTTTTTTAAATATCTGTGTCATAATAGTGAGCACAGGTAATGGGTATTACATGTATAGAGGAACACAATGAAAGCAAAGCCAAGCCAATATTGCTTCAAATCGGTGGTGACGTGGAGCTCAACCCCGGACCCCTTTGACGGACCACACGACAGAGTCAGCTCTCAGTCTCCGCGGCGGGAGTCAGTGTCAGAGGTGAAGAAAGTAACGTTGAGTTTGAAACAATATTAAAAGGAATACAAGAACAATTATCATCATTAAACAAAAAGTTTGATACTTTTGAAGCTGCAGTATGCGATATAAAAAATGAGCAAGCAGATATGTGGCGCGAAGTAGATAAACTCACGGACGAAAATGCAATGTTGAATAGAAAAGTTGAGCAACTCGAAGCACAATCGAGAAGAGACAATCTACTCTTTTTTGGTCTCGGTGATTCCGGTGATGATGAAAAGTGGTCTGTGTCAGAACAGAAGATGAGATACTGTCTAACACATGAGAAATGAGTGTAGAGTCTATGTCGATTGAGAGAGGGGCCGGGATAGCGCATTGGTAAGCGCGTTCGGCTTCGGATCAAGAGGTCCGGGTGCGAATCCCGCCAGGGGCACTGCAACTTTGTCTGCAGTAGAGAACTGTTCTACACGTAGTAAGGTTTGGGTGCAATGCTACACTGCATTTCAGCCCAGTACCACCCATGGTTCGCTAGTTCCAGCCGCTGCTCGCAGGTTTCACCGCAGTGCTTTGCGGGCTTTCTCCCTGCCATAATACTAGCAGCCGTGATATAAGTGAAATACTCTTGAAAGCGGCGTTAAACCCCAACTCACCTCACCTCACCTCGATTGAGAGAGCCCATCGTCTGCAGACAAAGCAAAGTCCTAGACCTATCATAGTAAAATTCTCGTCCTTTAAAGATAGAAAGCTAGTGAGAAAGGCAGCAAGAGACAAACTCAGGGGTAGTGACATCCGAGTGTCCCCCGATTACACCCAGGCGGTGAGAGACGTGAGACGACAGCTAGGAAGGTTCATACAAACATTCAGGGAGAAAGGTGATGAGTGTTACCTTTCATATGACAAACTGGTTGTGAACAGTGTGGTATTCACTAATGATTGGGATAATGATAAACTGATAGAAGTTGGGAAACGTCGCACCCGGGAACGAAGAGACAACCACCCCAATTTACTACACACAACCAGTCACGTGACCACACAAGCAGACGACACGAGTCTCCCGATGACAGACAGACAGATATTTTATTTCAGTCTCACCTCATAATTACAAAGTAAAATACAGCATCTTGGTTAAAATTGAGACACTCCATGCGGAGTTATGAGAGACTATGCAATTATGATATTTACAAAAATACATCACAATTTATGTACATATATAACATATTCTTAATTACCATAAAAATTAGAAAATGACACCCGGAGCTAGGACGATGGCGGAGACCGACTACCACAACAGTATACGAAGCTAAGTAATACTCATACACATAGCCTAAGTCATACAGATGTCCAAACTAATGATAATAATTTAAATGATAACAACAATGATGATGATAGAATTTTGTTTCCCGTTCTCTGTTGGAATGTTAATGGTCTATATTCAAAGTTACATGAACCATATAATGTTTCTGAGTTGTGTAAATCATTTGATTGCATTGCCTTTGTTGAAACATGGGCCAAAAATACAGCAGATTTCATGAATCTGTTTCCAGGCTACACACTATTCCAGTGTGTGAGGGTGCGCACACAGAGAGTGGGGCGATACAGCGGGGGACTGGCAGTGTACATCAGTCAGTCCATCGCTACACGGTTCTCTCGTATACACGAGGACTGGAGTGACTGTGTCTTCTTCACAACTGATATCATGTCCTCAGAAACGAAGAGACCCACTGTATTTGGATGTGTTTAACCTTGGAGGAAATGACCTACATTTGCCTGTAATTACTATAAAGTTGCAATAAAGTTGTTACGGTAAGATACCCGAACTATTCAAGTATGACAAATGTATCAGGGATGTACAATGTATAGTGATAGTAGAAAACTCTTTTCTAGATTGATTGCTTTTGCTAGGAATGAAATATCGACTTTTTCCTCGATTTTTTTCGATGTAGTGCTGAGACACCATTTTGGCCATAACTTGAGAAATAATGGACCGATTGTGTTGATTTTTGTTTTAATCGTACGAGTAATCACTGTGCTTTAATTCTACAATGTGTTTTATGTGTACAAAGTGTGTTAACATTTTGTAATTTGGACTTGATTGGACAGGGGGTAAAATTGGCGTTGCATCCCTTTCTTTATTTATAAGTATAGGTATATCGTATCGTAGTATTGAACCTAGGAACTGTTTGTTTTCAGCAATACAAGCCCCTGTGCACACACAGACATGATACACGTAAATCTAGGTCAACTCCACACCGTGCACGCACTCATCCTCCCTGGTTCGACCAGCAATGTGAACAAGCTATACGGCTCAAATACAACCTTCTTAATAAGTACAGAAAAACAAATATTGAAAACCATTGTAAACAATATCTACTAGCCAAAAAGGACTTTCAGAACTTATGTCGCAAGAAGAAAAATGAATATGAAAAAAGTATAGTAGATGAAATAGTTACTGCTGCTAATAAGAAAGACTGTCGTAATTTCTGGAAATCAATTAAACGATATTGCTTTTGTAGAGAAAACGTTGACCAAAATATAACTGTAGACGAATGGTATAATTATTTTAAGCAGCTCCTAAATAATAACACATTAATTGGAGATGATCATTTTGGAGAACAGGTTGCTGATTGTTTTGATATCCACGGTGCCCAAGAATGTGACGATTGTACCACTGCAGTAAGTAATATCACTGATAGTAAAATAACATGTGCTATTAATAGTTTGAAAAATGGGAAATCCCCCAGGTGAAGATGGTATTCCAGGAGAACTTTTCAAAGAGGTCAGTTTCTTGCTTTTACCGTATATAAGTTGTTTGTTTAATCGGGTTCTGGAGAGTGGTGTTTTCCCCGATTCTTGGATTATTGGTTTAATTGTACCATTACATAAATCCGGAGATAAGAAAGATCCCAATAACTACAGGCGTATAGCCCTAGTGAATACTTTAAACAAGATACTTACCACTGTCATAGATAACCGAATTAAATTCTCGATCACCAGTCAACAACTTTTATCAGAACAGAGGTTTCAGAGAACATCATTCTACTTTTGACCATAGTTTTACTTTCAATAGTGTTGCACATAAATACTTGCGAAAGAAGGGTGGGAAGTTTTATTGTTTATTTGTGGATTTCCACAAAGCATTGACTCTGTTAATAGATCAAAACTTATCTACGTCATGATGCAATCCGGTATACACGGGAAACTTCAACGTTTATTAAGAAATATGTATGATAATGTGAGAGTTAGTAAACGTGAGATGACGGATTTTTTAAAACGTACTCTGGTGTTCGACCGGGCTGTGTTCTGTCACCTATATTGTTCTTGTTGTATATAGAAGAACTTGTTATGGTAATGATATCCAATAATTCAAGAGGTATATTTATCAACGAATCACTCCACGATTTATCAATATTATTGTTCGCAGATGATGTAGCTATATTTGCAGATTCAGTTATTAATTTACAGCGAAAAATTAATGTTTTAAAGGAATATTGTTTGAAATGGGGTCTCTCAGTAAACATTAATAAAACGAAAATAGTAGTATTCAAGAATGGAGGTAAAGTTTCAAAATGTGAAAGATGGTTTATTGATGATAACCAAATAGAGGTTGTATCATATTATAAATATTTGGGAATTGTATTCTCTTGTAGAAATATTTTCTCAAGAGCTTGTGAAACACTTGCAATGCAGGCAGAAAGAGCACTTCATGTTGTAAAACGTTTTATTTGTAAATATAAGAATTTTCCTATTGAATCTTCACTAAAACTGTTTGACGGGAACATCCAACCAATTATATTGTAGGGATCAGAGGTTTGGGGATTTAAAAGTGACAAGAATATAGAAAAAGTACATACTAAATTTTGTAAATTCATTTTAAAATCCGGATATAACGCTTCTAACAAGATTATCCTGGCTGAATGTGGACGTTTCCCTTTACTCATCAATGCTCGTTGTCGGGCAATATCATTCTTGTTAAGATTGATAAGACAACCACATGATAGAATATCCAGAAACAGTTACGAACTTTTAAAGAAATTAGATGACACGGGAGATAGGAATTGAGTTTCGTCTTTACGTGAATTATTATTTCAATGTGGTTTTTGGCCATGTCTGGATCGCGCAGGATGTTGGATATAGGGATTCTTTTTTAAAACTGTTTAAGCAAAGGTGTAGAGATATATACCAGCAGGAATGGTTCCATGATGTTAGTTCGTCAAGTAGTATCATATATTATGCTGAGTTTAAAACATTTATACAACCTGAACTGTATTTATCTTCTTTAACATCTATCCATCTACGCAGAATTGTAACTATGTTTAGGTGTAATGGACATAACGTTAAGGTTAAAGCTGCACGATTTTCTAAACAGTCACAGAACGAAATTACCACATGCAGCTACTGTAACCTCACAGAGGATGAATACCATGTACTGTTGGAATGTCCACAATATTCATGTTTAAGATGTAAATATTTACCTCTTTATTTATATAAGCATCCAACAAAAGAAAATTGTAATGCCTTTTTAACAACGAACGACGTACAACTACTGTACAAATTAGCCCTATTACTGTATCATATGAACCACAACAGAGCAAGTCTACAATAACGTATCATATATTTTGTTTATGTCCACTGTCATTGTGATATTTTGTCTTACTACATAGTAGCGCTGCAAGTGTATTATATGTATTTCCATTGTACTATTGGTCTCCGGGCCACATATACTAATAAAACTGTCTGTCTGTCCAAGCCAATGTAAACCATAAATACTCATGAGACTGACGATAGACATTTACTAGTTAACATGTTTAATCTTGTTCATGACATTTCTTTATGGATATGATTTGTATCACATGCTACTCAAACGCATGCATATTGATTTGAGGCGGGTTTTTTTATGTTTCATTTCATACCTCCCATTTTTTCTAAAATCCTCCCATACTTTGATATGACGGAGTGACATAACTGTGTTACGCCTTTTTCTCATGCACGAATTTATATACCTGAAAAAAGTACATATTATGTTAAAATATACATATCTGTGTAAATATACTTTCCGGTCACATATAGTTAAGTAATATGATGCATATGTCAAGTACATATAGCCATGGTGTACATCATGAACGAAACGGTATGAATAGATACATGCTAGGCCGAGATTTCGCGTTGCTTAAGACTTGTTGGTAGTCTGTGATCCAGACACCTTAATTGTTAAGCGCCTGGGCAAGTCTACAACAAGAAGCCAGAGCTCAGTTTGAAATGAACACATTTCAGAGGCTCCTTTTTATATTATTTTATTTATTTTGGTAAATTTTGAAATTTTACATAATTCATTTCAGAGGTTAAATGTTAGACAAACTTCTTGGCTCAAAGGGTAAGAACTGATAGTTCCTATTTTGTGATACAGGCCGTGTCCTGGGATTGGTTTAAGGAATGAGAGTATGTCAAGAGAGAGGACAAGAGATTGATGGTGTCATATTGTCGAAGTTTAAAATTTTATAATGATCAGCAGATTGAAAATGTTAGAATGAGCAAGACAACATTTGAATTGATTTGTGGGGAGCTTGAAGCAGCCTTATCCAGACGGGGAACGTATTTCAGAGCCATCCTATATAAATATTATGATTTTGCATACTGGAGTAATTCTAAATCAGTCAATTCTCATGACACAGTTCGCATAGAGTGTATAAATACGTATATGTAAATTTACATGTACATGATCATGTAAATTTGCCTTAAATGCATAAATACTCGTGTATGACTTTGCGTTCTCATGACATCTATTAATACCACAATACATTTACATACAAAATCAATTCGAAACGATGATTTCTTGTGTTTTTCAGAAGTATGAAATGATAATCTGTTTGCTAAATTCAAATGTAGTTTAGTTGGTTTAGTTTAGTTCTGATGACATGGTTACTCAGTTTGGAAACGTTCTCTACAGCAGATAAAGTTGCCGAGTTCCTGGCGGAATCCAACTTCCCAATGCAAGGCATAACTCTTGCCAGTCTCCATTACTGGCTGATTTAGGCCTTGCAGTATTTCCTTAAGAAATCTGTGTTTAGAAATCTAGGCCCGCTATGCATTTCTGGTGTAGCGATTCTCTGTCTTGACACAAGAAAGCGAGGGAAATACCGCAAGGGTTAAATCAGCCAGTAATGCAAACTGGCAAGAGTTATGCCCTGCGTTTGGAAGTTGGGCGGGATCTTGGTGCTAATAAAACTTGTCTCCAGGCTTGTAGTGTCGATCATAGTCTTAAAATGTGTTTTGTTAATGAACCTTATAATCTAGAATACTGTTTTAGGAAATGATAATAAATATCTAAATATAGACATACACAATTTTACAAACTCAAGAAAAAACTTGTGAAAAAAGTGTTGCATCATATTTGGACCAAAGGAGAAACAATGTTAGTCTCGGTGAGTATTGTTTCTGAGTGATGACAATGCTTTCTGTTATGTCAAATATTAAAAAAAAATGCATATCTCTAAAGAGGCTTTGAGTATTCTCGTAATAGTTGTATGGGCTTTCATACATGCCGAAAATCACAAATATGTGATACTTTCTCTTGATTTGCATATTCATACCCCGTCGCCAAATATATGATCATTTCTTGCTTCTAATAAGAATTGAGCAATAGCATTTAACATTTGCAGAAACCGAAATTACACGTCTCATATATCTGCACAAAACGTATATGACCTATGAAACATTACCAACCCACATCTGTCTTTTTGTCTGTTATAGGTAAGTTTCCAAATTTCGTTTAATAAAACACCCCTTGAGAATTAACTGTTTCTGTTTCGTTTCATTGTCCGGTGTTCGATCACAACTCGCGATGTTCACCTTTATATTGTCGCTTAATTAGATGAACTAGCAATAACTTGATGATTTTCAGAAACAGTCTGAGTATACGCTCCGAATACATCTATTGTATAATGTTATTAATTAAGTATTTTCGTATTGGCCCAGTTACAGGTCCGAGGTCCGTTGTATTGGCCCGAGACGAAGTCGAGGGCCAATACAACGGACCAAGGACCTGTAACTCGGCCAATACGGAAAAACTTAATTAATGACAATTTTATTAATTAACTTCTTTTCATTCTATTTGCACAACACTAAACATCTTATTTATTTTGAAATAATAATTATATAATAGAAGTTGTGAAGCGATAGCTTCGGGCTTTCAAAAATGTGCAACTGCGCATGCTCAGACTCATATTGGCCCAGTTTGTCCCGTATTGGCCCGGTTTTTCCTGTATTGACCCAGTTACCCCGTATTGGTCTAGTTGTCGAATCATATGGTCTAGGCTGTAAATGCCATATAAGTACCATAACATTGATAGTTATTTGATAATACATACTCTGGACGCATCAATTTTAGCGTCGAAAAGTTTATTCAAATACAGTAACACTGAAAGCTCTTTGAAGTGACTGATGTTCACTTGTTCATTAAACTTTGAAAATATATTTCCTACCAAGCTCGGCCGGAACGTTTATATTAAAATTTGACTTGTTTACATGTAAGCTCATTAGACTGAATGGTGTGTTGCGAAGTGTCATGAGGCCTGTCAATGATCAACGGTCTCATAACTCAGATTTTTTAAATTTATTTAGTTTGTACCCGATTGTGTCATGAACCGGGTCAGCTTCCAAATGCGAGTTTCGTCCTGCATTGTAGTTTTGACTATCATTTGTATTCTTAGTTATCTTCTATGTTGGCATTTCGGGTCCCTTCGTTGCGGTTCGCTCAATCAAAATAAATACATACACATACACATGTATACACGATTCCCTTCCTAAATATGCTGTCACTCACTTTGAAAGACGCACCCGGGTGGCTGGGGTGAAAAGGCAGGAGAGTCAAGGGAGGCAATAAAGTTATCGGGCCGAGCCATGTATACGTCGAGAGTATATAGAATAGATTTATCCGAACGTATACTCTAGATTATCGAGAATGCACCATTTCTAACGATATACATACTTAACGTCCAAATTAGCTAAAATTTTGAATCTAACATTGGAATAGTCCGACTGCACTACTGAGAAAAAAATAATTCTAACCTCAAACTTTGTGTTTTCTAAAACAAAATGGTAATTTCTCTTTTCATATCATGGGGAGTCCAGTACATTAACCGGTAATTTATAATTGTAGCAATGCATTTCACAAATCAATATTCTACCGCTCCACCGACGCACGACGAAGCACACAATACCGCGCACGTGCTTCCCGTGCTGAAACCGCGCCCATCTCTCTAACGTAAACAACCTGTCAAGCAAGAGCACATGTCGATTTCCCGGGGTGTTGCCCCAGGATAAAACCACTGGGCTATTTAATAGGCCATTCATAGCATTTCGGAATAGCAAGAACTGGGTTGAAGACGAATTGGAAACAACCTCAATATTGGGTGTTAATATACGTGCATTATCAATTATGAAGTAGCGCATGCTACAATATAACTGTAACAGCTCTGGAGATACCGTCGATATCTCCATTGTGATGTTAAATATCATTCACGGGAGGATTGTGTCATTCTCCAGACGGTTTTATTCCCATGGGTGATTTTTTCTCTTGGAGGCATCATTTTCTCAAGACGAATATAATTTTCCACCATTATTCTCCAAAAGGAATCCATTCTTCCAAATAGGTGTGTCGACCCTCATCCTCAAGAAGTAATACTCCGAATATTGTGTTTTCTCATCCAGGAGAAATATAAATAAAACAAGGGACCCTATAAACAATAAGAGAGTCCTTGGTAAAACTGTGTTTTACTCCTCGGAGACTGTTGATCTACCAGGTGTGTTTTACAATTCTGACTGGACTCGTATTAGTGGAGGAATTTAAAAACTCTGTGTTTTAGAGTATAACTGCTCAGAAACAGTTAATTCTCCAGGAGTGTTTTATTATTTGGGCTGGACTTTTATTCATAGGGGAATAGTAATTCCTTTAGGCGGATAGCGTGCTTATTAATCCTCTGTCGCGCGAATGCATTTATGTGCTACATAATGTGTTGAGCTGATACGCTGGCATTGTGACATATTGTGAACGATTTGCCTCTGTTTACACGCTTTTATTTCGGTCAACGGAGCGTTTTGCTTCAGCGCGGTGAAGCTTTTAGTTGAATGCTTCATTGTTGTCATCGGTGAAAAACGTTTCATTCAAGGACATGGAATTGTTCTGATAGAGACCGTGAAGTGTGAAGTTGGTTAAATTCATTTTGGGTTTAATAACTCAATCATTGAGGATAAGACTTGAGAGATAATTCTTAAATTTGGACGTCATCTGTTTGTGATGGAATAGCCTCTTCTGGAAACTGAAGGAAAGGATTCATAAATTCGTTCTACGGACTGTTGATCCTTAAAGTTGTTATCATTTTGAGACTTTTTCTGGATTCCTTTTTATCGCTCTGTGTTGATCTACCTGCGCTCACCTGTAATCAAGATGGGGAAACACATGCGGGAGGGACGTGTTCAGGTGATTGAGGGAAAGAAGAAACCCCTTTGTAGAAAGGTTAGTTCTTTACGTTCGTGTCTACCAACATTTACTTTATAAACATCGTAATACATGGCACATTCAAGAAGAATTATAGCTTTTACGACTATCACTGACTCTGATTTTGAGAGTATTTTGATACCAAGCGTCCATACTTAATAGTAGACTTTTTAAAGGGATTTTAATATTCTTTGATATCAATAATTACTCCTCCACATACAATTACACTTACACACAAAGCATGAACTATAGAATTTCAATGTAAAACAAAGAAGACTCGTACCTCGTACTTTGACTATTTGATGGAATATTACCATTTATATTGAGTTTTGAGAAAGTCTCGAGCTGTATAAATATCTGGTCAATTGTATAATTTTTTTTATCGAATATGAACATTTAAAGTCATATTCAAATTGAAATATATTTTCATGATTCTCGAAAATTGATCTCAGAAAAAAATCTGTTCAGTATAAAGCTGTGAATATCTCCGCCCCACGCTTCAGCTTAGACTAAAGTGTTATTTATTGATGAACTTTTTTTTAGGTGAGTGCTATGCGTGTTTTTTGAGTCAGTGGTCAAGCGTGGTCAATATTGTCATATGGAAATTAACAAAAGATGAAAGGAAAGTGATAATTATGTGATGAACGAATGTTTGAGCGGGGAACAATTTTAAGTGAAGATGTGTGTGATGTGAATGGAAAAAAGAACAGAGTAAATATAGGAAATGGACGACTAAAATATAAACATTAGTTTGACTAGGAAAGCTGTAGTGGACTTGATCAATATTAATTAGGACTTTGCCTCTGATGCCCTTATTTCGGACTGAAGGATCCTAAAATCTACAATCTCCATTGACCTATAAGTCATAATATTAAAGGGGCAGTAGCACGTTTTTTGCAAATTTTATATTTTTTCAAATTTCCCATTTATAATGATAGTTTATGTCATTTACACTTACTTTAGATGGTAAAGTATCTTATTACACAAACCAATTATCCTTAGTGGTAATAACGGTGTTGCCTATAACGCAAAAATTGCATGGCGGCCATTTTATTGTTAACACATTTTATTATTTTGAATGACGAAAACGATTGCCATTGCTTTACAGAATAATGTACACTCATTTTTAACTTGATTTTCTGAAGATAGAAGGGTGTTATACTTTTGGTGACATTATATTTCAGCGAAAAAACGTGCTACTGGCACTTTAAGACCTCATTTTGCAGTTTGGCTGTAGTGGACTTGATCAATATACGTATAGTGAAGACATATAATGAATAACAGCGATGAGGTTAAGATAAAATGTAAATTACGAACTATTCACAAGATAAAGTATGAGTATAATTCCATATTTGAAACATACAATGATATAACTAAGCTTGCATCATTATGTTTACATCTGAATGGTTCATTTTTCAAATGATATTTTACTCATTGATGCTCAATGGTATAAATTTAAATTAAATAAATTACCCTATTAACCCTTATAGTATTGCAATACCCTCCAAAAACATGAAATACATTGAAAAGTCTGGAGTGACGTATGACAGGAATAAACAAGTCATTGTTTTCAATTCAGAAAAATGTGTTTATTTTATCCTTATTTATAGACGCCTTTCACCTGTTTAACTGGTATGTGCGTGTTTTTGATAGACCTTCTCATGCGTTGTATATACCGATTAGGAGTTATGCATATGGACCCTATTTTAAATTCGTCACCCCACTTCTCTAAATATAGAAGCTTGCTTTATATACTTACACGCTTTCGCCTTCGGTTATATTGTAACCTGCAGTTTATTACAACGAGTATAGTACATTTCATTTTGCATCTAGAGATGTGTATTACAATTGTGAATGACAATGACGTTGTTCATATGTTGATGTAAATACAATAATTATTTCATGAAGTTGTATATTTCATATTCGGATGTGTCAGAACATGATAGAACAGCAAATACATACATATTAAACACTTTACAATGTCTAGTAGTGATAAATTTGGCAAATTTTGAGTTAAGTGATGAATAAAATTTCATTTCATTAGATAAACTTTTCATTTGCAGAACTATTTGGGAAGAAAAAGGGGTCTAAGGGCATTTATAATAAAAGTATAATAAAAAGTGAAGTTCATCAACGACTAAGACGTCCTATATTTCATAGTTTCGTGATTCCTAATTGAAAAGTCACATATTTAAAGGCGGTATACTTAATAAAATACACATTGATGACATGATAAACCTTTAATCATACTGGATTAATGTATATTCATAAACGTTTTTAATTTAGTGTTTATTGTAAACCAGTTTAGGTTCAGTGACTGTTAGATCATCAACAGGACGTAGAGCAAGTGGGGAACAATGTTATATATTTAGAATTGGAAATCAACATGTGGACCTTATTTCAAAACTATCCCACCTCGCTAAATATAACAGCCTGCTTCCGATACGTATGTAAGCCTACGCCTTGTATATTGCAGTTGTTCATTTCATAGCTATGGAAACCATACATGGAAGATAGTAAACCCTCCATGCAATACTACTTGTGATAAATTAAATGAAACTTGTATTATATAGAAGTGAGGTGAGTTGGGGTTTAACGCGCTTTCAAGAGTATTTCACTTATATCGCGGCTGCTAGTACTATCGCAGGGAGAAAGCCCGCAACGCCACGTGGCTATGCATTGCGGTGAAACCTGCGAGCATCGGCTGGAACAAGCTAACCATGGGTGGTACTACGCTGAAATTCAGTATAGCATTGCACCCAAACCTTATTGCGTGTAGAACAGTTCTCTACTGTAGACAAAATTGCCGTGCCAGGATTCGAACCCCGGACCTCTTGATCCGAAGCCGAACGCGCTAACCACTGCGCTATCCCACCCCCTGCATTATATAGAAGGGAGCAGTCTAAAGCTGTGGAAGGGAGATTAATTCCCGCGTAACCTCTGTTTCAAATGGGTTATATTTTTCGTTTCCAGTATAATAAGGCGATAAACGGAATCACTTTTTTATATCCGTGCTCTTTGTCCAATGAAATGGCATATTACATGACTGTATCGACTACTTCACGCATCTTAGCCTTTGACTCTAAAGGGTGTTTCTAATTAACATACTTCCTTTGAATATGTCTGATGTATATCAATAATACGAAACAATTATTTTCAGTTCTTATCTCTGATTTGGTCTTCTTTATTTCTCATCATGTTAATGATTAATTATTTTTTACAAATTCAAAAGGCATATACGTCGCGAAAACACATTTAACGAGAAAACGTTTATCATACGTGTTAGTTTCCAACAATAGCATTACGGCGGTTTTTTCCGCATACGTTTGCATTTATTGGCAAGTGTCAACTTTACAACGGCGTTGATGATTGCACAACTAACTTCCAATACAATCATTCAGGGCTCTGTTCAATAACATCCATAACAGCGAGCGCTTAATAATCGCTCAATGAGCGATTACTTTAAACCTCTCTTGAACGCGATTGCTCAATGTAGCGCTACGTAGCAAGGCGAGCAAACTTCGAGGAATTTGCACTGTGTCGTTCAAGAGAGAATAAGCGCTTCATGAGCGCTACTTGAGCGCTACATTGAGCGATCGCTGTTACTGAATGGGGCCCAGGGTTCGATCAATGTAGCGCTCAAGTAGCGCCCAAGTAGCGCCCAAGTAGCGCCCAAGTAGCGCTCAAGTAGCGCTTTAAAGTTTGCTCGCCTTGCTACGTAGCGCTACATTGAGCAATCGCGTTCAAGAGAGGTTTAAAGTAATCGCTCATTGAGCGATTACTTTGAAACCTCTCTTGAACACCGCCCTGGTTTCTCCATTTCTTGTCGGGAAAGTAGCATATACATGTATATAACAGAGGTCACGATATAAAATCTGAAGGGAGTAACTTATGTGGTAGGTGAATGGTACATATCATAAACTAATGCATTGTAGGACATGTAGGTGTTATAGAAATACCTGTTACACTTTGTAAGATGCACGTTATGCACATGAAATTTCACAATTCATGAATTCGCAATGTTTTAAGAGTTGCACTTTTAAAAGACTTATATAATTATAAACATAGTATCGTATATATCGTTTATGATAGTTTACACATTCCGTCCATGTATTGGTATGGATAAATCGATCCGTTGGATAGGGTTACCGCCAGTATCAATTGCCTTATCGATTCTCTGGCTTTTCAAGTGTGCATATTGTCAGTATCAATTGTCGAAGAATTATTGATTATTTAGCTTTGCGGTATTTTATTATTAGCATTCTAATTCAATTATTATCCAATGCAATTTCATCTCTGGTTCCATGTGTCGATTTGAATACTTTGTAGTTGTTACTTCATAAAGCAAATTGATTCCATATAATCTACACAATGTGTGTCCAATTAGATAATAGATGTTTTTTTCTGAGGTAAGTGATGTCATTTATTTGAAACCGGTGTCTCCTATCGTAATTGTCACCTGAAGCGAAGTTGTGTTCTTCCACCGGGAGACATATAAATAATTAATTAGTAATATCTCCCATGAGATTTTACTATAACTCATATTTGATACGTGAGTCACTTAAAGGTACATCCATTGTGTTGTTGGGGGTCAAATATGCCAAACGTTATAAACGGTCTTATTTTATCGAAAAGTACCAACTGTTACCAAAAACTACCATTTTAATTTTACTCGACTTAGTATATTGATGATATGAAGGTAAAAGTATCGATTTCTGATCGAAAACCGGACACTGCACCGCGTGTGGCGCGCGCTAATGAGTCAAACGTAATTTTGGAATCTTATTTAAACCAGAAAAAATGACAAATTTGGGTTGATACTTTTCAATAGGCCGTATAACTACTGTGCATGTAAATAGGACGTGAAATTTCGGTTTCGGCACATGCATAATGATGTTAGTCGATTTTAATTGGAAACTAGTAATTATGATATCTTTAGCGATTAGGGATGAATATGCAAGCTGAGTGAATTTGTTTGTATTGTAAACAGCACATATGGTGTGTTGGAACGTATTAAAGCCAAATAAAATTTAATGAAACCCAATGGATGCACCTTTAAAAAAAACCATTAAGATGAAGTATTTTCATTAGTTTTAATGATCGTCGGCATTGTTCAAGCTGTCGCGGCGTGTCGGGCCATCTCGTACATGTATATGCTACATACAGATGTATGTCCCCTTCTTGCCCATATGCGTCTGATCATCTCGTATAGCCTATATACATATATATGTATGTTTTCTTGCCCCATTGTGTCGGGCCATCTCGTATAACCGACCTACAAATGTATGTTTTCTTGCCCCAATGTGACGGGCCATGTCGTATAGCTATATACAAATGTATGTTTTCTTGTTACATGGCAGCCATTTTATTGTGAACACAATTTAATATTTCGAATGACAAAAACGATTCCCATGGCTTTACGGAACACTCAATTTTTAACTTGATTTTCCTAAGAGAGGACGGTGTTTATTTTTGATGACATTATTTTTCAAATCAATTTCATTGACTTATTTCAGTGAAAAAACGTGCTACTGCCCCTTTAATCTTCGACATTCGAATTTTGATTTTATTTTATTATAGTGTAACCGAACTAGTTAACTAGGAAACTAGATAGAAAAACTCATGTGTTGGCTATAAGAAAAGTCTGTGTCTTTATATTGATGTGATTGGTCGTTCTATTTTAGCTCTCAATCGTACCTTTGTTACTAAATGCAAGTTAAGCAGCATTTTAAAAATCCGGTTTGCCAGGATATGTGCGTGCTGATAGCGACTACTTGGGCGTTATCTAATAACTGTTATTATACACGCTTGACTACACTGATATTATATTGTTATATTGATAATTTCAAGCGTGGTTCGTGTTATGTAATCCATCTGTACAGAATCGGTCAATGAGTCATGGTTGTGCAGTGGTGAATCCAGGGGGTTTCTGGGGGTCCGACAAATTTGTACAACATAAATGTACAGAATATATTTACAGCATAAATGTTCTGCATAAGTGTTTTGCATAAATGAACAACATAAATAACAGTACATATATAATTATATCGCATAACTGTTCAGCATAAAATTAAAGATTTACTGTTAAGCATCAGCTGTACATTTTACATATACACATAATGTACAGCATAGATGTACAGCTCGTCACTTTGTAACACATTGACTTTTCGTAGTTATAATATTCAGTTTATTATCTAATTTATTCACATAAAACATGTGGTACAGAAAAATAATCGATCGACACAAGAATAAAATCATTATCACGCATGACGGATCGTATCACCTGTTACTCTGGATGCTTATATGAAATTTAAATTAAACTTCAGTAGTGATATCGACTTGAAATCGGCCTTTGAAATTCCTCTGACTTGACAAAATCTACAACATTATTTATCAATAATAGCTTGATTAAAGAGCCATCAAGGATGTTAGTGTTTCAAATACAAAATTATTTGTGGAAAAGTTGTCACGGTAAGATACCCGAACTATTCAAGTATGACAAATGTATCAGGGATGTAAAGTGATAGTAGAAAACTCTTTTCGAGATTGATTGCTTTTGCTAGGAATGAAATATCGACCTTTTTCCTCGATTATTTTCGATGTATTGCTGAGACACCACTTTGGCCCACTCGAGTTTGACGAGCAAAAAAAAATCGTGTTTGAAGTGTCATAACTTCAGAAAAAATGGACCGATTGTGTTGATGTTTGTTTTAATCGAACGAGTAATCACTGTGCTTTAATTCTACAATGTGTTTTAGGTGTACAAAGTGTGTTAACATTTTGAAATTTGGACTTGATTTGACAGGGGGTAAAATTGGCGTTGCATCCCTTTCTTTATTTATAAGTATAGGTATATCGCATCGCAGTATTGAACCTAGGAACTGTTTGTTTTCAGCAATACAAGCCCCTGTGATTCAAGCAAAATACCTAGTTGATAAACATTTATTCCAATATATTTTAGAAAATACATAATTAAATTAAATCGTAACTAAATATCCGGCAAACATTTTATATTTCGATTTATTTCATTGCTCATAAACTTTATTTTTCTTTCGTGTATTACAGTGTGTGAGCTAAAATGTGAGACCACAATGCTTTGCGCTTTAAAATAATAGACTTGATCTATATTTAGACTTGAAAAACCTCTAATAATTAATTTCTCGGCTTATTTTGGGTCGAAAAAATCTAGGAAAATTTAAGCGTATATATTTCACGGAGTTAGATTTTTGGCAATTTTTCGATATTTTCATCAACATCCTTGATGGCTCTTTAAGTGATTTGTTGTATTACTATTTTCATTTTGAAAATATATGATAACCATTTGTTTCGAAAGAAGACGAGTTAGACTTAAATATATGCATATACCGAAAATACAAATCCACTCTGCGCAGTAGTTGTATGGCCTATTAAACACTACCAACCCAAATTCGTCTTTTTGTCTGTTGTAGGTAGCAATGCATTGTCCAATGTTCGATAAGAAATCACATTGTTCTTAATCTACCAGCATTACAACTGAATTTTTCGGCATCGGTCAGCATTCTTCTTGATAAAACAACGATATTATTTAGAATGTTTACATAATGGAACCTTAACAACAGAGTGACTGTCACTTTAAAGGCGCTGTAGCAGGTTTTTCTTACTGAAATAAAGTGATCTCACGAAAAGGTAAATAAGTGTTACCAATGGTTAAATAATACTCCTGAATCAATAAAAAGATTTCTTAAACGAATGTACATTGTTAAACCATGCAAGATCTTTCCCTTCGAGCGGCCATTTTAATGTGTTCCCATTAAAATGGCCGCTCGAAGGTAGTTCATGTGATCTGACTGCTGTAGCGACACCTAAACACTCACAGCAGAGCTTTGAACATGATGGAATGGTCAATTATCTTGCTGTCTGAACTCTCAAATTCGCATGAGACCTATACACATCTACCTCTCGCACTGAAGAGTTGCGGATCCTCACCACTGTAGATTTCCATTTTCTTCCAATGCCGATAACCGTTTTCTGTGAATGTGACTTATCGGGTCGTGTAATGAGATGTACGTTTTACCCTCTAACATAACAATATACTGCATAAACTTTAATGATAAATGGCAGATTTGAGGAAACAAAATATGCAAAAAAACGTGCTACAGCGCCTTTAAAGCCTTCAGCACTTGAACTAATGCTCACAATTTTGGTCCACTCACGGGAATTTTATAGAAAGAGACACAACATTTTAAAGCAACTGTATCCAATGTCACTCTCTCACGCTAGTAATGTTTCGTAAAAAGAAACTATTTCACATTGTTTTTCCACAATAGTCTTTCATCCTCCCCCGATTTCCTTCCAAAAGCAAACACACCTGTTTTGAGTAAAACGAACCACAATAGTTCATTTAACACAGCCACAGACACAATCTGAACTCGTACTGAATGACACGTGCATGCTTTCTCGCAAAATCCCGTGGGTTTTGAAAGGTCAAATGTCTACAAAGGTCAGGGGTCGTGAACGTGAAGGGCAGTCATGACCGCAACCATATGCGTTTCGTTTAAGTGAAAGTGACGCGTTGAGTGGTTTGCTGTTTCTTGTTCGTAACATGTTTGTCGGGCTTGGGTTTTCAAAATCAACGAAAAAGGGCATATAGAATGTTTATGTTTTTTCGTAAAATATAAAACATTGATATTTTTCTGTTAGGGGCTTAATCCATGAAATATTTTCAGAATATCTTAGATGTATTCAAGTGTATGTCAAGAGATTTGTAAGATAGTTGTGGGGAAAATATGGTTTTAAAGGAGCAGTAGCACGTGTTTTCGCTCAAATAAGTTGATGAAATGTATTTGAAAAATAATGTCAAAGTCAGTCTTTATTCAGTATTGCAGGCCTCGTGGCCCAGCGTACATCAGTGTTGAATACAATTTTATGTGTGGAATTTTTATATATATTATACAAAATAATAAAACATCAATTTCTACAACAAATGTAAAAAAGCGTCATGACATGAAAAATGTTACATACAGATTTCGCTTCAAATACAGTGCCAGTCCTTTCAATACATTGGTATTTGTAGAAGACATAAGTTGTTGTAGTTTTTCCTTTGTAGGATATTGCTGAAAATATGTTGGAATGAAATTGTTTCTGCTAATAGCATAATATTGACAACTCAAAATGAAGTGAAATTCATCTTCGACAGTCATATTGTCAAACACCCTTCTCTCATCGGAAGATCTAGTTAAAAATAGAGCCATGGGCTCTGCAGCCCATTGAACATCAGAGTAGTTTAACTGAGCTTGGCCTATCGCATAAGAAACCTGATCTCCTATTACATAACATTACACTTCTCTCTTTACTGCTCATGACTGCTGTGGAGAACAGTGAGTGAAACCTGATCCTTCAACCAGCCCAAGTGAAAGTACAAAAAATAAATAAATAAAATAAGTTCTATCTTGCTTAATTTCTATGATACAAATATAATGAAAATTGCGTTAGAAAGCTCTCGAAAACACATTTCATTCAAATATAAACACTTTTTATATGTTATGGCTGAGTTAATTTCAGCAAAATGGTAAACCATTAAAAGAATTCACTTATAAGTTTCTTATTTTTCATCCAAAAGACTTGAAATTCGGAACTCTTGATATTCACTGAACATAGATGATATCCTCAAAAGTAGAATGTCATTGGTTTTTTAGATGAAAAATATACATTTAAATGAACCCCTTTTAAAATTAAAGTATTACAATTTAAATAATGAAATTTACAAATCATAATCTCCATCTTTAAAAGTAAACACTGCCCAGGTTTCTGGATATCTCCTATTTCTGGTTTATGAGAAGAAGTCGTTATAAGTTTTTAGGGTGAACCCCCTGCAAAGTTCATATTTCATAATTTATCTCAACAACATTTACAAACTTGTATCTCCATCCTACAAAGATGTTATTGACAAAATTTCACATTCCTGTATCAAGCGCTTTCGTAGAAGAAGTCGTTTAAAGGTTTTACTTTTAACGTCTCTGGCGGCCATATTTATGGGTGTTGGAATTCGTTATGAACAAACTTTGACCCCCTAGGTGATGGGTACTAACCCACCAAATTACAGCTTTGGGGGTGTAGCGGATATGGAGGAGAAGTCGAAAGAGTGAAACGTTTACGGACGACGGACGACGGCCAATGCCGTAAGCCCATCTGGCCTTTACAGGCCTGACGAGCTAAAAATGAGGGTACATGGTTCGGTAAAGCCATGGAAATCGTTTTTGTAATTCGAAATAATAAAATGTGTTCACATTGAAATGGCTGACATTCAATTTTTGCGTTATACGCAATACCGTTATTACGATAATCGATTTGTGTAATATGATGTTTTGCCCTCTTAAGTAAATATAAGTGACATAAACTATCATTATAAATAAAATTAAAATAAAATTTGCCAAAAAAGTGCTACAGCCCCTTTAACGTAAAACTTGAAATTGAATGTTCGTAGAACATGAACGTCGGCTGAATTCTGAGAGATAAAGATTTTATTTGATAAGATATATTGAATTTTGTGCATCCACGTAATATTTTTATTTGCATAAATATGTATACATCAAACAATTATGTTCATATAGTATTTACTCACCAAAATGGAAAATAACAAGTATGAATTATCGAAATTAAAAAATAATTTCATATTCAGTATATGTATGTCATACACAAAATCTGCGTTTTCCAAAAGGTAGAACAATTTCTATTACCAATACATAAATTGTGATTCAGTATACATGATTATACCTCTGGAACAAGATAATATGGTTTTATTCAATCTAATCAGGCATCTACCATATAATATAATGTTGCATAGCTGCCAAAAGCAGTAAAGACGCAATATGACCGACACTGACAGTAAACCGGGTATTTATCAGTTGTTTATGATCGCATCATGGTCGGTTATAGCTAATTGTATTGTACTGTGAGTGGTGACTTCTTTTATTCTCTAGCATTATATTGTGGAATGTTCTTACATATGTGTTGGGAGAAGGAATATATTTAAAGGCACTGTAGCACGTTTTTTGCATATTTTTTCCTTACATTTGTCATTCATTATTAAGGTCCATACAATATATTGTTTCCTGAAAGGGTGAAACATCTCATTACACGACCCGATAAGGCGTATCCATAGAAAACGGTTATCCCTATTGGTAGAAAATGGTGCGACGCATAAAGAGACACTTTTATAGAACTCGTCAGTTTGAAAGGTAGACCCTCTTGCGATTTTGAGAGTTCAGACAGCAAGATGGTTGACCATTCCATCATGGTGCCAAGCCATATTTAATATCCCACCCTGAGTGTTAATGTATCGCTACATCAGTCAGATCATTTGAACTACCTTCGAGCGACCATTGTAATGTGAACACCTTAAAATTGCCATTCGAGGGGAAATTGATATGCATGGTTTAACCAAATCAAAAACGTTCGGTTTAGAACACTTTTTATTGAAGTGGGATTATTATTTTGACGTTGTAAGCACTTATTTTCCTTTTCGTGAGAGCACTCTCTTTCAGTAACAACGACGTAGTACAGTGCCTTTAAACAAGGCAGAGTGGCTTAATTATAACCGTATCCTATCTATTACATCATCCTTATTATCTTACTTAATATTAGACATACTTCTATATATAATGACTTCTCGCTGACTGAACATAGTTGCATCGACGTCGTAATTAAGATATGTCTTAAAATATGCATTTAAAAATGATTTAAGTTAAAGCAATTGACCACTGCCGAAAACCCACTTAATTGAAAAACTGTTTTTTACCAGATTGAATAAAATACGTTATCTAAAATGTTCTTAAAAAAACATAAAATGTTTTATTTACCAAGGCACTATTAAATGGAATTGTCATATTTTGACGTAAACATCTACATGTATTAAAACTTCCATTGATATAAACCGGATATGTTTATAAGCACGTCCAAATCTAGTACATTAAAGACAATACCCAAATGTGTTTTGTTTACCTTTTGTGGTTTATTTTGTGGTTACATTAACATGTGATTTCAACTCTACACAGTTCCGTTTTCCTGGTTGACCTACTGTAAACAACGATAAACGTGTTTCACGTAAACATATTTTATGTGTAAAATATTGTACTATTGTTTACATCAGAAAATAGAATTATACCAGCTTGCACAAAACCACATTTACAATGCTAATGTAGGCAAGTTGTCAAATTGAAACACGACAATGTTAGTTCAGCCCATAAGAAGTGATTTGTAAAATTATTTTTAAAAATCACGAGAAAATCGTGTGGCACGTGTCGCACATGCAACGCGTGCAATATGGTGAAATGTACAATGTCAATTAACGCAAAGCTTAAAACTAAACAAGTTCATTACAGCAACTTTTTCTCGAAAAGCACGAGAAAATCATGTCGCACATGCACGTCCTGACATTATAAATGTCAATTTCGTTATGCCCATACTTTCTTGTGCATTGACGCAAATCAGGAATTAGGCGACACTTCCAATGAAATACGGTAGTGTTATAAGGGTTCCAGCGGTAAAAAATACACTTAAAATACCGTTGATATTTTGTACAATCCACAAACGAACAATGTGTTCATGTTTATGACCGTCAAATGTGTCGGCTTGTTGATTGACAGCATGGTTGAATGTTTGGTTGACTTGGAAAATGTTTGAATGTTTGAATGATTGACTGATGTTGAAAGTTTAAATAGTTAACGTAAGCTGATTGAATTGTTGAATTGAATGTTATATTTTTATTTTCTGAATGGAATTTTAATAAATGACGTTGATGATTGATAATGAGTTGTGCAAGTTTGATTGAGTGAATGGTTGAATATGTTATTCTTCAGGTGTATTTATCGGTTGAATATTACGCTTAAAGCGTTGATGAATGAATATTCAAAAGAATAATGTTGAATTTTGATTTTAAAAATATGGGTTTTTATTTGAACACCATGTATATTAAAATTATAGCAATGGTCAAATCGCTTTTATACAATTTTTTTAACGAATAGTTACCTTATTTTCAGACGGCCTGCTACAAACTAACGCTGTTTATTCTGGCTGTTCTGTTAGCCTCCCTCATCATATCGTGCGTCATCATAGTTGTATGTAAGTATCAAACAACACTTATACACTTTGGAGGAGGCTTCCTCACTTCTATAAAAATGAAATGAAATGAAATTATGAAATACATTACCACGTGTGGATTAAAGTAACATATATCAGACTCGACGATTTGTAATACTATACTAGACAAAAATAGTTAGGGATAAATGTAATTTTTGAAACCATGAATACTGATCTATTTATTCATTGACATAATTATAAAATATCGATCATAAAAATCCAAATATCCCTATTTTATTGTGTCCAATATATTATGAAATAAATGATAAATAAATGATTTCAGTACGTGGGGAACTGGTTGAAACAGACAAGGTGACCGTTAAAGTTGGACATTTGGAGCTGTGGGTTTCTTTTTATTGTAATCATTTGAACTTTTTAAATTTAACATTTTCTGGCAGTACGATATCAAGTGATTATATTGAATATAAGTCATGTTTTCCCACGTAACATCTGTTACAACTACACCGTTTATCTCGGGTCTAAAAAATCACCTCGCGGTGAACATTTGCACCACGGATATCGACCCTATATTCATCCAATCAAAAGGTATTCGATAATGCCTCGTGGGTATATTCAATGTTTTATCCCCTTCCAATCATTATCTTCCAACAGAGATTTCCGATCCTACCCTCTGTTGCTTTAAGCTTGAAATCGGGGACAGAAAGGGAGTGTCCTGATTGGTTGCAATTGAATCTAGTTGTGCAATCAGCGACGCCGTTGTAAAAGTGGCATTTGCCAATGACACGTCATAATGATAAAATAAACGTAAGACCAACGTTTTCTCGTTTACTGTGTTTTCCTGGAAATATGCTATTTGATTTTGTGAAAACTATTGATCATAAACATGCATATAACTAAAGAAGACCAAATCAGAGACAAACCAAAAACAGTTAATTTGTGTTATTTACATCAGACATATTCGAATGACATATGCTAATGAGCAGGACCCTTCAGAGTAAAATGCCTAGATCTTTGAAGTGACTCGGTTGACATGGCCACTGAAAGATGAGTTCCGTTAAGAAGCAGGGATACAGTATGTGATTTCGCTTTCCACCGCTAGGGGACTTTGCTTCTGCTCTCGATTTCAAGCGAAAAATAACAGAGGGTAGGATTGGAAATCTGAAGGTAGTAACCTCTGTGGGAGGAGAATGCTTACAATAAGAAATCGCACCCTTGAATTTGTATAGACGTGTGGGTATGATTTTGGGGGCAACAGTTTATCTCCAGTGTACACATAATGTAATTTTGAATGCCTGTACTATGTAAACTAAGGTTGTTAAACATGTAAAACATATAAATTGCTTAAATTAGTTTAACAATGTTATTTTCTTTATTCTATTTCTCAGACGAGTAAAGAAACATATCCACGGTATCCTGATGAACTATTTCAACACGGTGGATGCAGAAAAGAATGGAACGTTATCCCTTCAAGCTGCGCATGCGTACTTCGACGCCTTGGACGACGATAGTAAAATACACATTTCGTATACAAATTTGATATTGGATATATGTTGTTTTACCTTTTGAGAGTTTTTCTTCGTGGTTAAGCACATCATTTTGAAAGTGTTAAAAACAATAACTGTAATAGAATTTTTATTTTTATTTCTAAACATGAATGAATTTCATAATTTGGTTAAAATGAACACCTTTCAATGGCATATTTTGAATACTTTTGAAATTATACATGTATTAGGTGGATTTGGTTATTTTTAAAGTGATATGTTGTATGTGAGTTAGAAAGTTTTTTGTTTGAAATATAAATTTGATACATTTTATATATTAATGTGGTGCTCTGGGATTGTTAGGGTAAATTGAATGATTTTATCATTCCAGAAATAACAATTGGTGATTTAGCGACATATTCATTGAAATAAAAATCCATCACATGCAGAAATTATGAAATGTGAGGGAAAATGTGATGATACTGAATTTTTACCTGAAATAATTATTGTCCTTGGAGATAAACTACACTTCAACCTTTAGAATGTATTAATTGTAAACAACATCTTTGATAACAAGTTGACACTCACACACTTAAACATCTTTAACCTTGCATGTTAAGAAGCTAGACAGACATTAAATTTCTAGTCCCTTTTTTAACGATAATTGAGAAAAAAAGCCTACACCAGTATATGATATATCTTAGATTATTTGCTATAAATCTGTTTATTACACACTTCTCCTCGCTTTACATAAACCAATACCGTAAATATTGACCGTATTTGTTTGAAGTTTGAAGTTTGAAGGTGCATACTGCTTTAACGAGTGACTTTCGTTAAAAGTCAGTTAGTAAAGTGTAATCACTTCACCTGAAAGAATAGCACTAATCACATTACGGCAACAAATATTGACTTTCATTTTCCATTGTTATGAAACTTGGATTTCGACATCAAATTACAAAAGTATTGTAAAAGCCATAATGCAGTAAACCGTTATTTGAGTGACCTTTCGTTTCAACACTGCTATATATGATTGTTCTACCTAAACTCTCCAACTGTTTTCCTGAAATACTGTCTTCTTTCAAATCGGAACGATTTAAAAAAAATTATGTTGCTTAATTAATTTCCAAGTGTATACTTCGTGAAAGAGAAGACTGTTTGGCTGAACTGAGAGCTTTACAAATATGTGTTCCATATGTTTTAAACTAATCATTCGGACTTTTATATCTTTATAATATTTGTGTGGTTTCAGAGGACGGGGTTGTAAGATCTAACGACTTTAGAGAAACTCTTGGACCGGAATACGAATTCATATTCCAAGCGGAGGATTTTGACGATGATGAAGTGTTGTACAGACGAGATGTACCAGTCGTTCATCAGCGTGTCGATATTGATGGTAATTACTTTGTATTTTTTTTTTTAAATTATAAACTAACGTTTTGCTAGATTCGATTTTTTTTAAATGTGATTATTTGATTAATGCACGATTACAATAACACATATGCAGTAGTTTAAATGAATAATTGGTGACTGGTTAATGTTAAGTTGAAATCTGTTCAATGAAGACAGGGGTAAGAGATGAAATGTACAACAACGTGATTCTTACAATGTTTAAAATATATATTAAACGTCGATGAACAGTTGCGTTTTATCAAATTTAATTTTGGAACAATTGATTAAATACAGTATTTAGTTTTTGAAAAATTAAAAACAACGTAGAAGTATTCTTTGATTGATTACTTAACGCCTGAACTATTAAGATTTAGATTATGATGTCCAAAATTCACCCGGTATCCGTATAATATCACCCTTTGTAACAGTCGTTACAAGGGAAATTATGTGATTAACCTCTGTTGGGAGAACAAAAATACACTCGCGTGGTTTAAGTCATTGACAAAATTCTTTCATAATATCGCTGTTATATTTTTTTTTATAAAAACTTTAGAAACGGATGCATGGTTACTATATCAAACTTATTGACCTTTAATAGTATAATTATATGTAAAGAAGCATCTTACCTTTATAATTTAATTATCACAGGGGCATGGATTGTCGAAAACATGTACAGTTGACTAGACACTATTTGCAGTCTACAATTAAGCCCAGCGTGATCGTCCACTGTATATGCTTTCTTGTCGACGATACAGGTGCCTGTGCATTCTCTTCCAACAGAGGTTACTCCCTTCAGATTTCCGAGGACCTGTGGGGAGAGAATTGTGCCTTCACAGGGGCTGGTATTGCTGAAAACAATACGTCCTACATAAAAACAATTCGTCCTCTGACAGCTACCTTCATATATATTTATAGATGTAGGTAGCTGTCAGAGGACGAACTTTTTTTTATTTAGGACGTATTGTTTTCAGCAATAGGTAGCTGTCAGAGGACGAACAGTTTTATTTAGGACGTATTGTTTTCAGCAATAGCAACCCCTACGGGTGCCTGTGGAATTATATTTAATCAATCATACCAAAATCCATATTTTCAGACGATGGCTTTGTCTCCAGAGACGAGTTCGCTCTTTTCCATGAGTTGGTAGGTATCGTTAAAGTTTACATTAATGCCTATGATTATTTTAGATTTTTTTTGGTTACAGTAATTTCGCAAAGGAAGCAATTTGCAGTGATTTTGGGTTCTCAACATCGTTTAAGACAACCTCGATAATTTAGGGTATACCTTCTGATAAATCTATATAGTAGAGCTTTATGTGAACGTATACAACTGAATTAACGAGGATGCATTTAAAATTAATATATTGAAACATAACTTAGTAACTTCTTTTAAACAATAAACCAAATTTGTTAATTAAAACTTTGAAACGTGAGAGACCATTAAATGTGTTAAACGGTGAAAAATATAAATTATTACATACTAATATTTTATTTTCATATTTTCAGGCAAGACGTGCAGTCCAAGAGCGAGATGCCCTATAGGAAGATTGTAATATGTGTAATTCTTAATATTTGTAATTTGTAGAATTTGCAATTTTATCTAGTGTATGGATGAACAACTAAAACAAAATCACATTCAACAGAGTTACATTTTTCAACACAAACAAATTAACAGGCAAATGCTATTTCCAACTTCAAACGACTCTCTGGTGGTGTTATGAAGTTTTAATAGCAGCGGGTTCTATAATGTTGACTTACTAGTAATTAGTCATTTGTTTGTTATGCAAACTCGTCAGTTATTAATCGCCTTAGTGAACTTCTTCACAATTCTACGATTCCGATGGGTTAATAGCGAAAATACCATTCAATGATCAATATTTACTACGGAGAAGTGCATTAAAGGTAAATCCATTGTGTCACATTGGGTCACATATTGCAAACGTTATAAATAATGTTACGTTATCGAAAAGTACCGACTGTTACCGAAAACTATCATGTTGATGATAGTTGACTTAGCATTTTGACGATATGAAGATAAAAGTAGTGATTTCTGATCGAAAACCGGACAATGCACAGCGTGTGGCGCTCGTCAATGAGTCAAACGTAATTTTGGAATCTTATTTATAACAGACAAAAGGACAAATTTGAGTTGATAATGTTTAATAGGTCCCATAACTACTGTGCATGTAAATGGGACGTGCAGTTTCGGTTTCTGCACATGCATAAGTATGTTACACAATTTTAATTGAAAACTTGTAATTAATATATATTTGGTGATTGGGGATAAAAATGCAAGCTGGGTGAATTTATTTGTATTGTAGACAACACGTGTCGTGAGTTGGAACGTATTAAAGCCAAATAAAATTTCATGAAACACAATGGATGTACCTTTAACTATTGGTATATTCTGAAGTAAAGTAGAAACTATTCAAGTTACGTTAACATGCAAGGGAAAAGTAACTTGCCTTGCATGCGACCTTGCCCTGACTTTTTGGAAGTTTTGTAATATTTGTGTATTTGTGTTTAGTAATATTGTAGTTTACCATACTGCGTGTAGTGGTTTGTAGACGGTAGTTGTATATGTTTGTAATTCCAAATAATTTATTATTTCATCGACCATTGACGCTTCATGTTTCACAAATTCATTTCACATTATCAATATTTGACATTCCATTTCGTCCGTTTCATAATTCTTACTTTCGTGCATGTGAAAAAGGTCATCATATACATTGATATTCTGAATACCATCTTGAATATTTCTGTACTTCATATTCAAGTTTATTAAATGTATGGTCGCTGCCTGTGTTGTCTTTAGTCTTCTTTAGTGGAGTGAGGTGAGGTGAGGTGAGATGGGGTTTAACGCCGCTTTCAAGAGTATTTCACTTATATCGTGGCTGCTAGTATTATGGCAGGAAGAAAGCCTGCAACGCCATGTGGCTATGCATTGCGTTGAAACCTGCGAGCAACAGCTGGAACAAGCAAACCATGGGTGGTACTACCCTGAAATTCAGTGTAGCATTGCACCCAAACCTTATTGCGTGTAGAACAGTTCTCTACTTCAGACAAAGTTGCCGTGCCCATGGCGGGATTCGAACTCTGGACCTCTTGATCCGAAGCCGAACGCGCTAACCACTGCGCTATCCCGCCCCTTTAGTGGAGTACCATGGTGTTCTTGTGGTGGTTAGCGTGCTGGTCTCTCACGCCAAAGGCCTGGGTTCGAATCCCTGACGAGAGACAAAAGAATTGTGACATGGGTCATACTGTGGTGCCAACAGTTGGGTGAGGCACTTCATCCGCAGTCCAACCAGCTATTGAAATGGGTACTTGAACAAAGGAAGTACATATATCTATATGGTTGTGAGGTGGTCTTTGGCGGGGCCTTGACAAACTTCAAGTTTGCTCGTGGATCATATGTTCAAGGGAGATAACCTGATAATGGGTTTGTGCCACAGGCTGGGGAGGAAATATAGATATAGGTATATATATAGTGTATTACCTATATCTACCTGTATCTATATTTCCTCCCCAGCCTGTGGTTTGTTCTGCCCATAACTCATATCCAAAGAGTGCTTTAGGTAAAGCAATTGTTTGAAAATGTTTTGCGTAAGATAGTAGATTAAGACCCCCTTCAGCAGCATGGAGAACAGATTTAACCAAAGTAGTTGATTTTATTTTAGAGCCCGTCATTGTAGAAATAAATTCAAGAACATTTTTCAAGTGGTTGTCCAAATGCCACGCCACAAGCTCATCTGGTATGATGAGCTAAAATCTATGTCATAAAAATATTCCTACACTGACACTGAAAAGTAACTTTTCTGTCAGACAGAAGAATGAAAGACATTATTACTATTTTTTCCTTTGGTCATATAGCTCAATCCATATTTTGCGGAGTTGTACTTTGCTAGTAGTGACCTTGGAGGTAGATAAATGCTGACACGATGAAGAGAAGCTTTGCAAACTTTGCCGGACATCAAGGTTTTGAAAATGTCAAGGTCACCAAAATCAAGCAGTGTATGCTTTGAATTCTCTCCCTCGTTTTATTCCCGCATTTGATGCAAGTGGAGCACTTTCGCCACTAGGGATTTGGTGAACACTGAAATATGGTCCAATTGTCACAGAGGTTGCATGGGAAGGAATGACTATAGTAACTTTTGTTGGGAGAGAATTCATACGATGTGACCTGGAAAATAAAACATATTCAGACGAAAAGCAAAAATAAACAAGTGATCTATTTCAACATTAGTTTTATTTTTCATATATGAAAACATTTTTGTACAGCAGTAAGCAATAGGAATAAAATTACTTATCTACAAAAATGACATACCGGTAATGTAGGTTCTTATCTACACAAAAGAAAAATGGCAAGAAAAGAATATGAATAGTATTTCTGTACAGTATTATGCATGTTTATAAATAATACTTTCAATCCAATAAAAAACAGTTCAACAATAACATAAAATTCATATCAAATATAATATAATAATTCCATTATATGTTAAAATATTAATTTCACATTTCTAATTATTTATTTTATGTAGATGATGATTTTACCAAAGGCAACATGATATACAATGTAAACTCAACTTATACCTTTATTGCACAATTAAAAATGAAATTTCAACATTTAAATTGTTCAAATTGGTTGTTTAATGTTTTGGCAAGTCTGAATACTGTATAAATACATTGCTTTTTAAGTTTATTTTATGGTAAAAAGGATTATTCAATTTATTGAAAACTTCTACCAAAGAATCTCACTCATGCTTTTTGCATTACATAAGATGAAAAAATGGTGCATTTTCATTAATTTTTTATGACATAACATGTGTATTGATAGCATATTCACAAAGTAACATTAAGTAATTTATCTTTAAAATAATAAACATTGGCATGTTCAAATATTAAGTAATCAAAACGATTACCCGCGGCAATGTACAATAAATAAGTACATATTAATAAAATATATATGTAAACAGTAATGTCCTTTCAAATTTCGTTTTCACAAAAAATATCCTTCGAGAATCCTCTTGCAAAATCAATAAAAATAAAAATCAATTAAATATTTTCTACAATGAAATACTTACATTTTCCAAATCTTATCTGACAATCAAAATTTTATATACACGATAAAAATATCATATATATTTTAAAGTTCAAACATCAACGAAGTGCCATGCTAATCTACAAATAGTTTAAAACTGTAGAATCTTAATCTACACACTTGAGCTCTGTGCCATTTTTAGCATCTGTAAGCAAATCCTATAACTCATATGTAATAAATTGTCATGTATATGAAAATAAATATTTTACCATCTAGGAGGATTCGAACCAGATACTCCAGGTGAGAGTCAGGCACTTTACCAATAGAGCTAAAGGGACAATCCACATACCCAAGCCAGTAGGAACACTTTTGACCTCACCCTGCTACTTACACATATGAATACCCTGTTCAACCCTCTAATGTCATGGTATAATGGTATAAGATATAAAATCTCCAAATGATCTTAATGCATTTGAGTTTGCAAAGTAGTCATCATTTTATAAGTAGACAATTTAAAGGGGCAGTAGCACATTTTTTCGCTCAAATAAGTTGATGAAATGTATTTGAAAATTAATTTCACCAATAGTAAAACACCCCTCTCTCTTCGGAAATTCAAGTTAAAAATGAGTGTACATGGTTCGGTAAAGCCGTGGGAATCGTTTTTGCAATTTGAAATAATAAATTGTGTTCACAATAAAATGGCCGCCATGCAAATTTTTGTTTTATACACAACATCATTTTTATCACTACGTATAATTGGTTTGTGTAATAAGATGTTTTACCCTCTAAAGTTAATATAAATGACATACAATGTAAACTATCATTATAAATAGGAACTTTGAAAAAATAAAATTTGCAAAAAACGTGCTACTGCCCCTTTAAGCAAATATAATTTTAAATTCATATTCATGCAAACGAATTATAAAATCTCCAAATGATCTTAATGCATTTGAGTTTGCCATGAAGTAATCATTTTATAAGTAGACAATTTGAATCTGAAAAGGAAAGTAAAATCTATCACAACTGTTGACCAAAATTATAATGATTTTGGACATTATATTTAGACCCTATAATCAATAATATCAACTCTTCTAAAGAATGTTCATTACCATTGTACAATATATCTACTCCTAACAAAAGCGTCTTTGAAAGTTAAGTTTCTCTTCCACAAAATATCCTCCTATCTTAAATATTTTCACAATATGCTGCTAAACCAAATATTTACTCAGATAAACAATATATGCTTTAGAAGTCATTTATAAAATATGTAGAATATGTTATCAGCTATATAACCTTAAAGTGCCTTAACTGGCAGCGATCGAGTTTGTATACTCCCAGTGAGTTGGGAATGAAAAAAGAACACTGTTATGTGAGCTCTGAGCATGACCTTTGTGGTGTGGAGTTCAGCACAGTAAAAGTATAATTAATTTTATATTTTTAAAACAATACTTAAAAATGTCCTCCCCCACCCAAAACCTTTCCACCAAAGACCCACCTAAGGAAACATTTAATAATAAATCAATACGATTGCTTTAGGAGAAAACCTTTACAGAACCTCCATCCAAACTAACAGTACTTCATGAAAGTTGAAAATTTGAAAAAATGAGTCAGATGGACAATTGAAAACCATGAGCATGGAATGAATCTCTCTGTGGACTTGTTGGATGTGTGTGGTATATTCAAGAAATGACGCACATCCACCCTGCCTCGTCTTCCTGTGTGCGAGGAAGTAGGTCTGCTGACGGTTCTGCAAACTCTGTCGGGAAATACAATCTGAAAGAAGAATCAATTCATGTTACCAACCAGATAATAATTTATTCAATCTCCCTTTATGCATCCTGTGTCATCGGGATAGTTCAAACCAGTTGGATTTCTTCTAAATCTCAGGACTAAATCTCGGAGCTTACATTCTCACTACCATTTAGGTTTCTTGAAATATGATGAAGACCTCACTTCAAGGATGGCAGAGGACTTCCACTATTATCCTTAACATGTAGCCGGGTTTATTTGCAGGGCCTCGGAAACCGGAAAACGTGTGTTATGCTTAAAGGGATGGTTCTGTCGCCATATTGGATATTTTGCACTACGTGAAATGAAAAACATGCTATATTGTACCAAATTTTGCAACTTTTTGATAACTAAAGACATACACTGATAGATAATCACATAGTAACACATAACATGTAATAAAAGTAATAAACAAGTTGCTGTTATGCTGTAGCGAAGTTTTCCCGACTCGCAGCGCCGATGAATGGCTTCAGTTTTCATTGTTTATTTTTCAACAAATGTGCGCACGTGTTCATCAAGTTGTGAAATATCAAGTCATCAAAATGTTAACTTCATTAGTATCTTTCAATTTCACTGTGTTTTAATCATGTATTAATAACATATATGTGTAAACAGGAATATCCTCCCGAATTTCGTTTCCACAAAAAATACCCCGATTGAACCCTCCTTAATACCCTGAATACCCAAAATAGCGAAGCTAACCAGCTAGTTATATTTTGGTGTGTATATATCTATATTGTCAGCAAATGAAATGTTACGATTTGAAAGTTGGCGTTCCTTCATCAGTCTTGTCTTCCGGGGTCTGTCAATATTTATCAGTTTTCAGTGATTTCATTGGATGGTTATTTTTAGCCATACAAGCCCCACAGGTCTTGCACACTCCGAGTATTAAGAAGTCTTATGAACCCAGATGGGACAGGATACCTTTCATTATTATATCAAATATAAATTATATATATTATATCAAACATAAATTATATATATTATATAAAATATCAGAAACATAGCTGCAACGGTAACACTAGACTAACACTTAGTCCCTGACGAAAAAAATATTTTTACTGATATTTTGTGTTTTAATATTTGATACAAAGGTGAATAAAGCATACCAAGAGCTGAGGCAATTAGACTGGCCAACATGTTTTAGACTGAAGAAGGCTCCATTTATTTGTTGCTCTAAGGTTTGGATGACGCTTCTTGTTCATTAGTACAATCTCCTATTTGGGTCAGATAAAAATCACCAGCACCGTGCCCTCATGACACCTTTGAGGCAGTGTCTGATGTCATAGAACTTTAAACGTATAAGGTGACCTTGGCCTTAAAATTTTATTTTCACTAATAATCAAGAATTATATCAAAATTTACGTAGTTCTTTGCTATAGACAATATATATATATAAATATATACTGGACAAAAGCAGTTATGGATATTTTAAATCCCTAAGTTATTTTGTCCCGTGTAAAAGTAGTTACTACAAAATAAGTAAGGGATATAAAATTTATCCCCAACTATATTTGTCAAGTATATCATTGATTAAAATATTGTAAGTTTGTAATTGTGTTATCTTAGTTCACAACACTTGCTGACTGACTACTTTTCAAACTTATATTTCATTTGTTATTCACAGCATTCCTGTACAGTATGCTAAAAGTGTCATAATTTTTATAATAATTTAACGATATTTACCTGATACAGGTGAGCATGTACCGTCCACTATTGAGGGTCTTGCTGATCTCAACCCTGTCCTCCTTGACCCCTGACCCCCAGCTCTCGGGGGTAATCGGGTACTGCACAGTCTCCATACACAGTGGTACTTCCTCTGTAAATGTGAAAAACTGACGTGAAATATACTTCTAGATGTATAACTATTGTCTGGTAAAATGAAGAAGAAAGTTCCAATATAACAACTTCTAAAATTGTTAAGATGATACAGATGATTTGTTGGATTGACAACTTCTTGAATTTGGTAATATTGAGCAAAAAATAATTTTGTGTACTAGATAGCTTCTTGAATGTGGTAATATTGAGCACAAAAAAGTTTTGATGGATTTACAACTTCTTGAATTTGGTGATATTGAGCAAAAAAAACCAATTATGTTGGACTATAACTTCTTGAATTTGGTAATATTAACCAAGACATTTTTGTTGGATCGACAACTTCTTGAATTTTGTAATATTAACAAGGACAATTTTGTTGGATCGACAACTTCTGGGAGTTGATGATATTGAGTAAAAATAAATTTTGTTGGAATGACAACTTTTTAAAGTTATCTAAATTGTTAAAATTGGGTTGAAACAAAATCTTTTGATTGACAAATTGTAAAGGTTGACAAAATGATTCAGAATTTTTTTTATTGGAATGACAACTTTTATAGTTGATAATTGGAGCTGAAAACATGTAATTTTGATTGAATTCTTCTCTATTTCAAGCAAGTGAAGACAAACAAAAAAGTTGCATTCTTAATTTTCAAATCAATACTTCTTTATAAATGATCATTTCTTCTACCGGGTATTCAAATTAACTTACTTGTGACATTCAACCAGGCGATGACCCTCTGCATTGTTTTGGAAAAACTTTCGAAAACTTTTCCGGTTTGGTTCTTTCGGACCGGAACAAAAAGTCTTGATGTTAAGGTCCTTTGGTTTTCAATTTCCACCGGTCCTTTTGTTTTCTTGTTTTTGATGTAGAAAAGACGTAAAATTTTGACGAATTGACAGCTGTCTTCGTGTATCATTTCTCCGTGACCTGATCGTTCAGAATTGAAGTCGATGGCTCCTGAAAATGAAATTATTTTTATGAATTTGTTTGGTGTGAGATAATTTTGTTCCGTAATTCACTATATTTTGATTCAAAAGTAAGAAAAACAATATTATTTGCCTTATTTTTTATCCTCTTTATAATCTTTCTGTGTACTTTATATTGTGCTCAAGTTCTTGAGGGGGTGAAAACTTGAAACTATTACATGTCATTTTGATGAAAGCCAGAGTCATCTCCCTTTTTCAAAATTCCTGGATCCGCGTATGTTGTCTAACGTAATTAATTCTTAACAAGAAAAAGCTCCTAAAAATCGGCAAACTTAATAGAAAAAGTTTATTCAATATTTGAAAATAAACTTCAATGATTTACCTCCAGGGGGGTGATCGATCTTCACATCAAGTGTTTGAGCATTTAAAACTTTAATATCCTGCAACATAAAAAGACAATAATGAACAAAATATCATACAAACAGTGAAAACTGATATTTATGACCAGAGCTGCCTACCTTCCCACGGGTAAAGTGTAGGTATACAGCAATTTTGGAGTATTTTGTAATGTTTAGGTGTACAATTCGATGAAGTTAATATGATACCAAATAAACGCCCTCTCCTAATAAACGCCCTCCCAAGCCTTTTTTGACTCGCGGAAAACGCCCCCCTTTTATATCGATTTACCTTGCTGATGTTTCACTGAAGAAGAGTTTTTAATCTTGCTATCAACCTCTTATGTCCAGTAAAGTGTAAGGTACATGGTATTTCTAGTCCCCCGGTGACTGTCAAATGTCTGTAACGGTCAGTCACTACACATTCTATGCAACCGCAATGTTTTAAGAAACAGTAAAATGACTTGCTCAACTCTCTTGAAGATGTCCCACAACTACAGATGACGCTAGCACACTGACCGCAAATTTGTCGTGAACGTTATTTTGTCAATGTCTCTCCAACTGTTGGTTCCCAAATATCCCTATAAACATGAAGCGCCCGAAGTTAATGATCCGAAGTAGAATATACCGGAGAATTTTTCTAAATAAATTGCAAGATTAAACCTTGCACAAGCTATAATGTATATTTATTCACATTTCCATTTCAAATTGTGTATCAGTACCGGTTGGAATTTAATACAAATAATAAACTGCGACATTTAACTGTTCTTTACATTTATTTGATAGACTTATTTTGATTAAAACTCTAAAATAAAATCGATGTTTGTTTTTCTTCTGGACATCAACAGACATTTTTTTAATAAATGCCCCCTTTTTGCGATTTTTTAAAGTCATTTTAATAAACGCCCCCTTTTTACAATTTTTTAAACGTCCAGGGCTTCAAATACGGCGAATACGGTATTAGTTATTATATATCATGCTCTGGTCTGACAACAATAATCATTGTCTGACTTTGTATACTGGGGTTAACTCTGGAACTTAGTTATAATCTAACTCTGTAACAGTCAGAACTCCATTACTCTATACAGAAATTTATGAAATTAACATTTTATATATTTCCAGAGAAGAGGTGTACAATTTGCAACATTGGTGTACAATCATATTTCAGGACTGTAAAGTGTACAAAATACTCCAAAAGTGTACAAGTAGGCAGCCTTTATCTAATAACTTATTGTAATAAATAAATTTGGACATTAAAGATTTTCTGAACCTAAACAGATTTATTTAAAATTTTATCTGGAAGGAATTCACGTTTAGAGGAATAGATTGGCTCTAATTACAAATAATTGGAAACGTTTAGCATTTCAAGGATGGTCAACATCTTTAATTTCACATTAGAGAAAGATCATCATCATGAATGAAGATAATATAAGACAAAAATAAAATGATCTGATGATAATGTTACAAACATGTGAAAATACAGATAGGTTTGTAAAGTGTATAAGGATCTATACCAAGATGTTGCTATAGTATTATAAAGAAGTTGATCATCCAGGAACTTATTGTCTTTTCAATACAGCCAACATAAGTTCCATGAAATATACTGGACAGTAAGGGGGCGGGATAGCGCAGTGGTTAGCGCGTTCGGCTTCGGATCAAGAGGTCCGTGGTTCGAATCCCGCCAGGGGCACGGCAACTTTGTCTGCAGTAGAGAACTGTTCTACACGCAGTAAGGTTTGGGTGCAATGCTACACTGAATTTCAGCGCAGTGCCACCCATGGTTCGCTAGTTCCAGCCGATGCTCACAGGGTTCACCGCAATGCATAGCCACATGGCGTTGTGGGCTTTCTCCCTGCCATAATACTAGCAGCCCCGATATAAGTGAAATACTCTTTAAAGCGGCGTTAAACCCCAACTCACTCACTCACTCACTCACTCACTGGACAGTAAGTTAGGCAACCTCCAAGTCAGGGCGCTCTCCCTCCGAGTAGTTCTACGGTAGTGGCCCTGCCATCTATCATAGGGGCATTGTTGTCAACCCAGTTGACAACAATTGAATATGACGTCACTGATAGCTAAGAACCAACGGCTTAGTCAACATACCAAGCGATCGGTTCGAGAGTATGTTTTAAAAGTTAGGTGTATGGATATAAGTATTGTTGATGTTTTCGGTTGAATATATCATGTCTAATGACCTCGGTAATTGAAGGAAAATATATGTGTTTCAATAACGCGATGGAAAATATAATACAATCACAACAATATTAGTTTGACGACCTCTTTTCTTGTGTCACTGTACAGAGCTGTATTGCGAATCCTACGAGTTAGAAGTTTATGATTGGAGCGTGACAGCAATCAACGGCTGCACTCGCTGTATTGGAGCTTTCTCGCCCAAACACCTTCTGATGGCAGCGAGTATATTAGTGACGTCACGGAGCGGTTGCTCGCTGTCTGGAGCTAGTAAGTTAGGGATATTGGATGTTTTATGATAAATGTTTTATCAGTGTGTCAAGTAATAAATACTCGTACATCATTATTCATTAATATTTTATTTTTTCATAAGTTCAAAATCCTTAGATTATCCTTGTTTTCTATATCACAGTTCTGACTCTACATCTAATGAAATTGCCATCTTGCTAATGGAAACACTGCAAACTTCATTTGGATGGATTTTTTTTCAAATTATGAGAGCAGGTCAAAATTTATGACAATACACCCAAATCCAAAATAACTTGATGTAAAGTCAAATCTATTTTGGACGTTTTAATTAGATTTGACAATTGACAGAGAGTTCTTTGCAAAATGAATGAAAGGAATATATAGGCTATCAAACAAAACTGCGCCTATCAGCGGCCACACAAATTCTTAAGATGTTAGCAGACGCTTGCGAACACTCATTGTTAAAACATCCATCACAATGTTTTACTGAACACAGGGGTAGATCCTGGTTAAAACCACATATCCCATCATACTTACTTCCTGTTTCTTTAACCAATCAGCAGCTTTCTTGGTAGTAGAATTGTATGTCGCGAACTTGAATCTATGATTTATACCATCCGTGTTGCGGACAAAATCAGGGGCAACATCTTTCACATCTGAAAGTAATAATTTAATAATTATGTAATTACATTTAAAGCATGCTACTTTTCTATGTGACGACCATGATGATCCCTTAGTTAAAGGTGCATCCATTGTGTTTCATAAAATTTTATTTGGCTTTAATACGTTCCAACTCACCACATGTGCTGTCTACAATACAAATAAATTCACTCAAATTGCGTATTTATCCCCAATCGCCAAAATTATCATAATTACCAGGTTCATATTAAAATTGAGTAACATCATTATGCATGTGCAGAAACCGAAACTGGACGTCCCATTCACATGCACAGTAGTTATGGGACCTATTAAACATTATCAACTCAAATTTGGCACTTTGTCTGTTATAAATAAGATTTCAAAATTACGTTTGACTCATTGAAGCGCGCCACACGCTGTGCATTGTCCGGTTTTCGATCAAAAATCACTACTTTTACCTTCATATTGTCAATATGCTTAGTCTACTATGATCAAAATGGTAGTTTTCGGTAACAGTCGCTACTTCTCGATAGGAACACTATTTATAACGTTTGCAATATGTGACCCCAACAACACAATGGATGTACCTTTAATTTATCCTACGCCTGATATATGATACAATTTTGACCCATAACGCTTACTGGCTATTATTGTGTCAATGAAATGTGATTTGAAAGTTGACAATCACTCGTTAGTATTCTAATCTGGGCACTGCCAATATTGTTCCATTTTGAGTCATTTTATTGGATGGTTGTTTATAGCGTTACAAGTCAAATTCATATTTGACAATCAGGGTATTTGACATAATTTGCTGTTAAAAAAACATAAGAAGCAGTAATAAAATCTCAACTAAACAAAAAAAGAAAATATATGGGCTTCAAAGGAATTTTATAAGAGCTTTGGAGGAAAAATATCAAAATAAACAAAAAGACTTTACTACAACAACTTCTATCATTTTTAAAACTTTCTGGTTTGATAAAATTGGTCTTCAAATATCCAATACTTCTGCAATATACCGATAAGGAATCACAGAATTGACCTCTCACCTAACGTTTCAAAGGCAGGTTCTCCGATGACGTAAAAAATCCGTAGCACATACACAAATAGTCTGTTCGTCCTTCCTGTTTCTATCCAGCACGTCTTCTCCGGGTTTAGCTTGGAGCAACTCTCCGTCATCAGAAGCTTAACAGTTTCAACGCTCAGCATCGTTCCTGGGAAATTCAATAAATAAGTCTTTTAATATTTTATGAAATAACAGGCGCAGATATAGCGTTTTTAGAAATAGAGGTGCAGTTTTTCCAGACGATATAGGTTGTATGGTATTTCTCTCTGCTTTTATATTAAAGATGAAATTCTACCGCTATCTTGCTTTTTCCCATAATGGGGAAAACAAATGGTGTATTTTCACTAATTTTACCTTGTTTAAATACAATAACATATGTAATGATAGATTATCCACAAAGTAAAATATAATCAACGTAATGTCTTGTTTCATAGCAAGGCTTTCCACACTCATAGCACTGATGAATGGCTTCACTTCTCATTGTTTTTATTTTTGAATCAATGTGAGCTGGCCTTTATAAATTTTTAAATATAAAGTTACAAAAATATTACGGTCAGTGACATACCAGTATGTGTAAACAGAAATGTCCTCTTGAATTTAATTTCCACAAAAATAGAACAATCTTTAAATATCACATTCCCTCCTAAGATCTTTTCAATAACGTACCAGGAATTGGTTTCAACTGAAATTGTCTGTTGAGTTTCTCGAGGGTCAGAGAGAGTGGGTTGAACTGTTGAAAGAGCTGCATCGCAGTCATACGGAACCCAGTCTGCTGGGCGATGACGCTTCCTATCGTGTCTCCCAATCCTTGGGCGTGGTCAGGCAGCACCGACAGGTACGACAGTTTCTGTACAGGTGTCTCTGAGTCGGTTCTTGGCATCAACCATAACCTGGAGTATCGGTATTAGGAATAAAATGATTTTAATATGAGATCACCAAAACATTATAGAATATTGGTCATTTAAAAGCCTTCTATTATTAATTACTTTTCAGAATCATTCTGTGATGTCAACCACCACCTGAAATATAATTTAAATTGGCACGGTAATTTGGAATTTAAAAATTTATGAAAAAATTAATAATGGTGATCAACTTAATTACAAGTAACCACCCACCTCCAGCATTACAAATACATGCATGCCAATCCTCCCCCATAGATAGTGACTAATTGTAAACAGTCGTCCATGTAATGAACAACACGCCCCTTTAAAACTTTCTTATAGTAAAGCACCTCATGTTATGAGTTCATTTAAAAATTATGTGCAAGATCGACAAAAATCCTATTTGTGAAAATAGTAAGTACTGCAGACTGATACGTTTCATTGTCTTGAAATTAAAAATAAAATTATTGTTTTATTCTCACCTGAGACCAGTAAGGAAGACATTCTGACCGTTACTGGACATGTGGTGGATGACCGAATCATTGTCAAGGTTGTAGTCGGGAAGAGAGAGTTTCTTGGAGATTGTCTCACACTTACAGACCGTGTACTGCGGCATTGACTCTATCCACTGGTTCGCTTGTTCTACCACCGTCCTGAAATTTGAAATTTGGATTTGAATTATACAGCATAGAAATCTGTAGCCTGTTCTACACGCAACTGGTGATACTGCATTGAATTTTATTACTCAACTGTCACTGGTGAGATCACTCATTAGATAACAATGAGTTGGTAACACACATGTGTGAAAACACTGCGTGTTGCCGTAACGTCATAATCGGCGTGTGACATCATAATCATTTTTGGTGGAAGCCACAAAATTAGCCGCGCGACTGCAATAGCGGGTGACCTATTTGCAAGTAAATGTCACTTCAAATGGTTTTCTTGCAATTCATTTAGTAATAAATAAAATACTTAACTCGGTCCCGTTTGAGAACATGTTTATGAAACTTGTGAATGGCATTGGTATTTAACTCGCTTTTGCTCATTAAAATATCAAACCATTCACTCATTTCATAGAAATAATACCAAACGCGACCGTGTTTAGTATTCTATATCTGCTTAGGGAACAGTCCTCTAGAGCAACCCGAGTCACCAAGCCTCTAGTGAGATTCAGACAAAGTCACTGAGGATACAGATAAAGTTAGCAAGCGCCTGGCAAGATTTCAGACAAAGTTACCAAGCACCTGGCAAGATTCAGACAAAGTTACCAAGCCCCTGGCAAGATTCAGACAAAGTTACCAAGCCCCTCGCAAGATTCATACAAAGTTACCAAGCCCCAGGCAAGATTCAGACAAAGTTACCAAGCCCCTAACTTCCCCAACAAGCCACATGCTCAAGCCAGTTCTATCATTGGCCAATTAAGTCTTGCTGCATTTTGTCATCATTTCTGTGCCAGCGTAGCAGTGTGCTAAACCTGTGCTTGGTAGTGCAATCTGAACATAAAAGGATGCAGAATGCAGCAATTCGTAATTTAGAGGATTCTGTGATTTTGTGTAAGCCTTAAGAGCATTTAATGCATATCTACCTCAAAATTGAGATCAACAGAAGTTTCGGTCAAAAACCCTTCAAATGCTATTCAATGTCATTTTTTTTCTCCAAATTTTTTTAATTATCACTAAAACCATTTACCCAAATTCTGCAAATTCTGGTAGCTGTCCCTTCATCTGACCAGTTCCGAGGCATCGGGGCATGAAATCTACATAGGTCAACGGAGTCGCTTGATCGGTTCCATCGAATGCTGGATTCTGCACCCCTTCGATAATTGTCTCCCCTTTCTTCACATCCGGGTCGTCAACGGGCAGGTCCGGGCTGCCGGGAAGTGAGTCCATTTCCAGAGTTCCCAAGGGAATGTCTTGCCCTTCTGCCGCTAGTACTGATTCCATTTTAGGTACAAATCTGAAAATAAATAAAAGTATTTTTAAACCCAAAAGTGTTCTTTATACATATCCTGAGAAAATGTGATCCAGTGCAAAATATTTGTCTTTCTCATGTTCTAATTGGGTTCATCTTATTCTAAACTATACCAGATCATCATACCATACCATTATGGAACTAAAATAAATTCAAGTACACACATGTATATAACATAATTTGCAATATTGTTTCTTGATCAGTAGATGTATACATACCTGCTCACAAAACAAAATTAATATTTTTTAAAGTTTAATATAAATGCAAGATCAATCAAATCTCAGGTCAATCATACGAACAAAAAATCTTTTTATGAACATATATTTTACTTAAATGGTTAGAACTTAAAAACTTATTGCAATATGTCACAGCCAAAATTTATTTACCAATTAAGTTGGTATATTCTTTGGCCGTTCAGGTTATATTGATGTTTAATAATTAATTATCAAAGAACTAGACATGTATATATTAAACAATGCATTCCATAAATGTTTTAATCTAAACATGTTCATAACAATAAATGCATTGAATCAAGTTCATATAAATTTCCAATGTCATACTGAAACCAATATGTTTAACTATATGATAAATATTTGTTCTGATTTGACTTCCATTCCCTTTTAGACATACAGAGTACATGTAAGTTATGATGTATAATATTATACCAGGTGCCATTAGGAATATTTATAATATTATATTCTATTATTTGGAATTCGTAAAATTAATTGCACTTACCTCGGGTTGCAAAATAAAAGTGAACAGTTCCGGTGTGTTTATAGTTTCAGCGTGTTCGATTGATTGATCTACATGTGGCAACCTGCCAAATTTACTTCACAAAAGATGTGTTTACATGTTTCATAGCAACGCGACAACAGTGCCCTTTCGCTAAGCTTAATCAACAATATGCGTACAATTCACATGATCCTGACCCTCTGACGCATTCTAACGACATAATTACTAATTACGAACTTGCAACTGATTAGCTGAAACAATCACTCTCGTTATGCAACGATTCTTAATCCTTTAGCCTAAAAGGTAACGGTACTTTTTAGCGCAAAGTAGATATTGCGTTAAATAATAATATAACCGGTTTAAGCAGGTGCGCGATAAAAACATCTAACCATTTTCTTAAAAAATATATATACAATTGCAAGTTTCAATAAAATATATATACAATAAACAATGTTTTATATATTTATTACAAGCATTTTAATATTAATTGGAAATATTTTCGTTTGCTGAGAAGGAAGAGTGAAGTCCCTTGTCAAAATGGCGACGATGTGAAGAAAAAAATCAACAGAGAATAGTTTTATCACTTTCTAATCGTTTTACACAATAACATATCCTCCTTATAAGTAGGTTTCTGTTGGCAGTATAATATTTGTGAACATTGATGTTGAATATTTGACAAAAATGGACGATTTATTGATATCTGAGTGAAACCAAATGAAAATGTCCGGAATTCGATCACAACACAACTTTGATTCAAATGAAGTACGTTGGTAAAACGTATTTTATATGATTTCAAAACTTTATTTTAGATTATTAAAAAAATGGACAAAGATCAAATAAAGAAGATAAAGAAATATATCAAGGACGATAGACCTTCAAAGTTAAAATCATTTGTGAAAAAGCACAGATTGTGTTTGAGGGATTTAGAATTGTCTAAAGGCAGATCACTCCTCCACTATTGCTGTCAACATGGATCAGGGGTGATATTGAGGTAAGTTGACTGAAGTTTTGAAGTTTTGAATTCATTAAGTATTTTACATTGGTCAACCCCATCTTCAACGTCACACGCGTAACGAACAGATTTCCATATCTTCTCCTTCCGCCCTTGACCTAAACCCTTGCATTTTCAGTGCTAGGTTTTTAAGGTACTGCATGCTAATCGGAAGACAGTTGTGTTGCCTCTGTGAGTGTGTCGATCATCTCTTATTTTGAATATGTTCCGAATGTAAACGGCGATTTCATTGGCTGTATGTTAGCAGATGGTAAGGGACGTAACTCGTGATCACAATAGGTATCGCTGATTCGTTTCACCACTTCTGCCTAGGTTGAAGGAAAGGGAAAAAATGGAGAGATCTCGATACATTTTCACCTTGCTGTGGGAAGATGGGTCAACCCAGGTTGTACTGAAGTTGTAGATGACTTTAGTTTTTTAAGTCTTTAAAAAGTTTTAAATATTTTAGGAAGTTTAATCTAGGATACTAATAAGATATTGTCAAGGCAAATAAACAACCCACACATTAAGGCTGGGACAGAAAATCTGGGTGCCAAGGATAGATGAGTGAGAGGAGCACATCATATTACTAGTTCAGATAATCTAAACGTCGGTTTATGTGCGATGACTGCGCACGTCGACGTTGGAAGACGTCTAGCATGCTGGACTAGGATATTTTGCTTTTCATGAAATGAAAACACGCTATATTGTACCTAATTTTACAACTTTTTAATAAGAAAAGACATGTATACACTGATAGAGTATTCACATAGTAACATATATAACATGTCATAAAACTAATAAACAATTTGTCTGTTACGCTGTAGCACAGTTTTCCCCGCTCGCAGGGTCGATGAATGGCTTCATTTCGCTTGAGTTTATCAAGTCATTAAAAAATATTACCTTCATCAGTATCTTTCAATATTGCGTTAATAACATATATGTGTAAACAGGAATATCCTCTCAAATTTTGTTTCAACAAAAAATACTCCAATAGATACCCCCCTTTGAGGTTGAAAAAAACATTGCTAAATAAGACATATTGTAACATGACTTTGGTGTATCCTTGATTCTGATTGGTTGATGTCCCTACTCCCTACGTTGAATGACAATGAATACCCGCCAATTGGCAAGGGGGACTCAACGCGAACTGATACATCATGTTTTCTAGATTCTGCCCGACTCAAATTGTCTGTTTCTATTTATATAGAGAGTTAACTTCAAAATGCCTGATAACTAACAGTCATGTTACGCCGTTGGTTTTAAACTAAATTTGCAGGTGTTGAATAACAATGAATCCCGGAAATTTGACAAACGAAACTATTTATCTTATAAATATCCATTCATTTTGATGACCAAAGATTTTGGCTTTAACATGTAAATATTTACATTTATAGCAAACTAATATCTTTACATCAGGGTAAGTTTGTCTTTTTTCAGATTTCTTCTTAATGAGGGCATCAACCCAGTGGAGCCAGATAACCACGGCAACCTGCCTCTTCATGTATGTTTACAAAGAGCTCTCGAGGTCGAAAAAAGAGATGCCAAAGAAGGTAAGTTTAATCAATCTCTGAATAATTTTAGATATATTTCAGAAGAGTATCAAAGAGTAACAGTTATGAACAAAACTCACCAAAATATATATATTCATTTTCATCAAAGTAACTTTATTGTTACTGTGAAGCAGTACTATTTTAAATCATTTTCTGTTCCCAGTTTACACAGAGCTGGTTCTACCACTTTTGGAGACAGCTCCCGAAGGACTCGATGAGAAGAATCGTGATCGTGTGACCTGTCGGGAGTTGCTTGAGGAGGTCGTCAGTAGAAACACGGAAGAGGTGAGAGTTACAGTAACATAGTTTACAAACAATATTTGAAGAAGTGCTTTCATGCCAATCAAATACTTGTCAGTTTTTGACATGACCAGTTGGAAATATACCCTGTAAGCCCGTCAGAGAGAACTGTTCTAGCTGCATTAAGGTTAAGAGTTTCAGCCCAGTACTTCTCATCGTTCACTTGTCCAGCCGATGCCCGCAGGTTTCACTGCAGTGCATAGCCACAATGGTATTGCAGACTTTCTTCCTGCACTAATACTAGCAGTCGTGATACAAGTGAAATACTCTTGAAAGCGTTGTAACTTGTTTAACCCCACCTCACCTCACCTCATCCGTCTGGGTCGTTGATCTGTGGTAAACTTAGTATTTAAAACTTGGAGGGCAGGTCGAATGTTGCAATAAGCTTGATTTAAGTGTTGAAGTGTTATTTCATTGTGTCATTATGCAACTAAAATGTTGAGAGAAAAAAGTTTCATAGAGAACTTTATTTAATGAATTTATTCTAAGTGTGCCTCTGTTCACCAAGCAGTACAACTGGGTACCTGGTATTGAAGTGAAGGCAATTGAGAATAGAAAGGTAGTTGAGAATGAAAAATAAACATTGTTGGTCCTTACACCAGGGTAAGAAGGCGTATCTTAAATCTTTGGTATTGGTGGTATTGATTAATGCAGAATAGATGTACCTTCATTATCATTGTTGAGTGACAATACATGTGATGTATCCAATGGCATTTAATATCCAAATGTATAAGTAATGTATGTGTCTCTTTAATTAAGAGGTATGACTTGTTATATTTTATGATATAATGATTATAATGATTATTATATTATTATTTTATTATTGTTTTACTGTTTTACAGGGTGTGTTTATATCTCGAGGAAATAAAGCCAAAATCCTTGCAAACACATGCAGTTTGTCTTTTCTTTGACAAGTACCCCTGCAACATTATCAAATTAATGAATACTTTATTGCAGACCACACAGGACGGGATGTCTGATGCGGAGTGGGAGGAGAGACTTGGGGAGGAGATGGTCAGAGAGGAGGAGGATAATTGGGGGAGATACCAGCCGGACAATGGTCAGTACCTCTCAACTTGCTGACCCACTGATTGTAAAAACAGTGACAACTTTTCTTCAGGGTTTGCACAAATTTGAAAAGTGCTTGAATTCACAGGAAAATGCATCCTTGATTACCCATGGTTTTATATATGCTCCGTCACTCTCCACTATATCACCCATGGGAAACCTTATCAGGGGAATCTGCACTTAAATTACCCGCCCTTGGCCGGTGTGAGCCAATCAAACTACCATGCAGCTTGGACCTGCGAGCCAAAGACAATCCACATCACTTAATTTCAAAGCACGCGAGGTCATTGTGTTAGCCAACCGTCACCGGTTATCTCCCTTGACCATTTCCGTCTTATCCCATTGAGCATTTTCTTTGGTTACGGATTTCGTCACGCTGGCCAAGGGCGGGTAATTTGAGAACAGATTCCCCTGATAAGGTTTCCCATGAGTGATATAGAGGAGAGTAACGGAGCATATATAAAACCATTGGTAACCGAGGATGAGGAAAATGAGGATACCCAATATCTTGCTCTTGAGCGAAGGAACAATAGTATGACAACACAAATGTAATAGAATTATGATAGAGGCGTGTCGTTGTAGCAAGCAAGATCACATAACTCCAGTGTTTCAAGAAGTTGTTTGGCTTTCAGAGTTTCTGTGCACTTTTGGCAACAGTCTGTTATTATTTTGTTACCATACACCAAGCCTCGATAACATATTTAGAGTTAATATAGAAATGTTACTGCTTATTATAGAAAAAAACTATCATTTGTTAATTTCAGTATCTATTGAATCATTTCTTTTGCAGATCACTGGGAAGAGAGGACCCATGAATCTTACGATCAGTGGGCAGATCGTCTGTATTCAGATCATAAAGTTAAACATAGAAACTCCTTTCAACGGCAACAACCTAGGAAGCACAGTCACCATGACAAACAGAAACCAGAGAAATCTTCAAGTGTGATTGATGAAGAAGAATTAAGAAAAACAAGGGAAAAATTAAAACGAAAATATGAAGAGCATCAAAAACGTGACATAGAAAATCGTAAAACAAGACGAAAGTGTGTTTACGAGAAGAATTTTAACAGTTTGTTGAAAAATACAGACTCTCGATTGACATTTGATGATATCCCATGGCCGAGCAAAGGATCAACGTCCGATGCAATAGATGTCTTGTTCAGTGGTATCGATAGGTCAAGTTCCGATTTTAAGAAATTAATTCGAGAGCAGAAGATTAGATGGCATCCTGACAAATTCACTCAGAAGTTTGGAAAAAGACTTGTTGAAGCAGATAAGACAAAGATTATGGAGAAAGTGAAAGAAATATCTCAAGCTTTGAACAAACTCTCTGAAACTATACCTACATGAGAATTACTGAAAGGGTGTGAGATAGAATTTGAAAAAATAAAATTTGTTTGATTATGATCTTATTCAATGAATATACTTTGTGTTTTTGTTTAAATTTTTGAATTCTGGAGACTACTAAATCACAATATGGTTGTGGAGAATGTGTTTGCCTGAATTCAGCGAAATTTAAATTTCACAGAGGAAACTCACATGTTAAGTACCAACTGATCTGAGAATCTCATATATTAATAAAATATAATTTTAATATATTATTATATATTTATATAATCAGTGTATGAAACAAGATCATTAGTCAGCACAGCTGAGGCCCCCAGCTGAGGTATGAGATACACAAAAGGCAGAGATCTACACATCATAGCGATTGTGTATCAAGTTTCGTAACATTTGAACAATTAGTGTCCAAGTTATGAGCAGAACAAAAAGTGTGACGGGTGGACGCATGGACACACTAACTGCTCTATACCCCTACTACTTCATAATGGGGTATAATAAGCTTTAAAAGTAACAAACCCTAAAGTGTTATTTCGCCAAATTAGGTGTACAAGTTACAGTTTAACTGGACTATAGTCAACTGATTCTGGGCTGTCTGGTTCAGTACCCTTGAGCATCTCTGTGGGATATAAATCAGATATTATTATTGATGTAATATGTTTATTCAAAATTTATTATTAAATAATACATTGTTGCTCACTGAACACAAGATACTCTGACAGCCAATAACGACAAAATAATTATATAAATATATGTTTGGTTTATTGCTTCATAAATCATTTAACAAAAGCATCAAATTATGAATTTCAAAATCCATAAGAAAAACATCATTTCACCTATACAACAAATTAAATTACTGGATACCTTGAAAGTAAAATGCATTTGCATAATTAACTCAATTGACATTAAAACAACTAATCAAGAATTTGTTCTAAAAAATTAACAATTCATGATAGATGATTACAATACAACTAGAACTTAAGTGTTGATATGTGTCGGTCACATGGTCAAGATTTCCTTACTAACAGAGTTGTTTCCCTTTGTATATGAGGATTAAAGTCTCAGTTTGACTGGCTCATCAATGGCAACAGTAATAACAATTTAGAAATTGTTGTACAAGTGTGCACAATGTGCCAAGTAGACAGATATGGTCAGACTATGCAGCTCAGTCTTTGAATATTGTGAAGCATTGGAAACCATTGTGCTGATTGATTGCCTCAAAATAATAAATATGAATATTTATATGCACTGTTCCACAACTGTTGCAAATGCATGATCAAGGCGTAACTCGCTTATTATTACCATGAAGGCATGTACTTTAAAATCAGCTACTTAATGCTTCATGCGACTGTGTAGCTCTGTTCATCCAATCTTCAAGTATCTAATTTTGTTGCCGCAAAATCTCAGGAAAGACAATGTCACTAAAACGTTGTAATCCTCACATAATAAGCAATGCATTGAGAATTCATCGAGCATTCATTCAACCTGACACACATAGGTGTGAAACGATGTTGAAAATTGTTACATACGATAAAACAATGTACTGACGTTTTCAACACAGGTTTGAACAGTTTTTTTAAATTTTCAATATTTATCCCACAACTTTGCACATACACATGTCAATTGTCAATATAATATATTCAACATTGCACACAGACATTCAACTGCTTCAACTCTTTCCTGATTTTGGTTGCACAGTTTGGGCCGCAGATTTTAAAGAAGCAATTGCTTCTGTCACTTCTACACCAAGTTTTTCTAGCTGGACATATTGGTCTTTGAGATTATCGGAGGAGTTCTTTAACATGTCCATCATATTCAATAACTGCAGTGTTTTGAGGTAGGTGGCACTGATATCAGCTGTGTCGGGATTCTTTCCACCGTCTTTATCAATCTCACACTTGTCTTGACTGACCCCGAGGTCGAAAGAATTGTCAGTGCTTGATATTGGCGTCGAATCTGTGAAAACATGACAAGTAAGTAATGAATTGGAAATAAGTGTAATAACATAAAGGACTAGCGATTTTACTTTTCAGCTCATCAAGCCTATAAGTAGGCCGAAACTGTAAAGTACACAATTGGTCGATAATTATCACAAGTGAAATTTTCTCATAAATTTCATGATTATGCAAACCGTAAGAAGGACCACATGAGGAATTTAAAACACTTCGGTACTGTACAGTAGAGATGGTAAAGTGAAGCAAAGCTTGATGAGCTACAGAGCCAATGGTTATTTTACCATACTAAAATAACCAGTATAATTTGGATTATGAAATAAAAATTAAAATATTATATTCAAATTATTTGACACTTACTAATTATACAATTTATTAATTATAAATCTGAAGAGATTTTGTTTGTTGAATTTCTCTGTCACGTCAATGATTCAATGTGTCATGTGTGAAATCTGATCACAAACCTCGTGAACCACCTGGTGTTGTTCCGAACGCAAATATGGGATCATCTAACTTTGTAGCTTTAATATCAGACATAATCTGGTCGACTGTCGGAGGTTTGGGCCTCTCCTGATGTCGAGAATTTGACATTTTCATCATTGGACACGAAATCACATCAACAGTAAACTAGAGTTACTTCCCTTTGAGTGACAGCGCCGTCTGTTATATTCAGGGGAAGGAACTCGAACTTTAGGAAAAAGGTCTTTGCGATTTCTAAAATATCCAAAGTGATTGAGTTCGAATCCGTATAACATTGATTTGTTTTGGTTTTTGTGAAATAGTTTGATTTTATAACACTTTATATATTATTGTGGATTTGATAAAACAGAGTAAAGTATTTTTCTGCCGAAAACTTTAATCACAATTTGATTAAACAGCACTGTACCAAATTTTGTGCCCACATGCGCTAGACCCTAAATATACTACGTATACTTATATATATAATATACCAATCTATGTAACAAATGTAGGTAGATATATATACGTAGGTGTATATTTAGGGTCTGGCGCCTGTAGTTTTGCCATAAGGCCCCATGTTATTTCAGTGTAGCATAGATATAATTTTCATGATCGTGACAGTGAACGAAAACTTATAAAATTCAACATGACTGTAATTGAGATTTTTAATTTTCAAATTCATTAAATTTGAGCATGATTTTGGAAAACGGCAAAATAATTACTTTGACAGTTTGTTTAAAGGGGCAGTAGCACATTTTTTTGCTAAAATAAGTCGATGAAATAATTTGAAAAATAATGTCACCAATAGTAAAACACCCTTCTCTCTTCGGAAAATCAAATTAAACAAGTAATTGTCACAAACGTGACCATGTCCCCCGCCGCAATTAAGAAATGAGCTACAAGAATGGACACACAGCTTGAACCGAGTAGTGACATTTACATGTTTGATTCAATTATTGTTATATCGGGCACAAATTTTAAAATGGTCAAAGTTTTGTAGTGACCTTGAAAACGGGGTCAAGGTCACCCAAATCGAATGGTGTCTGCGTATTCCCCAAATGAAGACAGGTACCAAATTTGAAGACTCTAGGTACAACAGTTCATGAGATATCGTGCTAACAACATTTGACAATAAGTCTTGTAGTGACCTTGAAAATAATTTCAAGATCAACCAAATCGACTGGTATCTGGATATTCCCCAAATGAAGACTGATACTAAATTTAAAACCAATAGTTCTAGCGGTTAATGAGGAATCGCACTAACAACATTTTCAAAACTGGTCAAAGTCTCGCTGTGACCTTGAAAATGACGTCAAGGTCACCAAAAACTTTTCAGGTCTGCGTATTCCCCAGATGAAGATTGGTACCAAGTTTGAAGATTCTAGGTTGAGCAGTTCATTAGATATCGCGCTAGCAACATTTTCAAAACTGGTCAGTCTCGCCGTGACCTTGAAAATGAGGTCAAGGTCACCGAAAACTTTTCAGGTCTGTGTATTCCCCAGATGAAGACTGGTACCAAGTTTGAAGATTCTAGGTTGAGCGATTCATTAGATATCGCGCTAACAACATTTTCAAAACTGGTCAAAGTCTCGCCGTGACCTTGGAAATGAGGTCAAGGTAGCCAAAAACTTTTCAGGTCTGCGTAATCCCCAGATGAAGACTGGTACCAAGTTTGAAGATTCTAGGTTGAGCGGTTCATTAGATATCGCGCTAACAAGAAGCGGGACGGACGTACGTACGTACGGACGTACGGAACTGAATACTATGTCCCCCGCTCCGCGCTTCACGGCGGCGGGGAACAAAAACGAGTGTATATTGTTCCGTAAAGCCATGGGAATAATTTTTGACATTCGAAATAATAAAATGTGTTTACAATAAAATGCGAAACCGATATTACTTCTACGGATAATTGGTATGTGTAATAAGATGGTTTACCCTCTAAAGTAAATAAAATAATAAATAAAAATGACTATCATTATAAATGGGAAATTTGAAAAAATAAATTTTGCAAAAAACATGCTGCCACTTTAAATTTTCTTTTTAAATCTTTCAAAGTGTAGACATAATATAATTCAATATCTAGAGAAGTCCACTTAGCGACACCAGATGTAATTATTTGACAACTGATCTGCATTCTGTCTTTGAAAGGTACGCCAGTGATGATTGTACGGACACAATTTCGGATAAGGAAAAACTGGCCTGAGTATTCAATAGAAACAAGTTATGGCCTAAACAATTTTTTAAAAATGTTTCTGGTCTTTACAGGCTGACACAAATTATGCGATGACGCAAATTTTTTTTATTTACGACATTGTTTTGGGGGGAATGAAGAGAAAAATATATATATATATAATTATTTATATAAATAGGCTAAAGCACAAACCCTCTTAAATATGTGTTACTATTCCAAATAGTCAATAATCTCACCCCTACACTCCATCTCAACAGAAACAAGTGACATTGTCTATGTCCAACATTTTCTGAGGCTAACAAGTTATAGTTATCTGCCCCATACTTTTGTTAAAACCTAGAAAAAAAGACCTGAGGCGTTTGAAACTGATGCGGGCGGAAACCAGAAACAAATTCTCTCTTTTTTTTGGCCTATAAGCACCTCCTTTAATTTAAAACTAAATGTGATACCTTGGGAAATGTTATGACTAATGTCGTTATAGAGAAATAGTTATGATCATTTAAAGGATTTAAAACTAAAGGTACCTATTTGACGTTTTAAGAATTGGAATTATATTTTATTTCAAAGGTACATTCATTGTGTTGTTTGGGTCACATATGCTAAACGTTATAAAGTGTGTTATTTTATCGAGAAGTACTGACTGTTGTCGAAAATTGCCATGTTGATCTTAGTAAGGTAAAAGTGTTGATTTCTTATCGAAAACCGGACAATGCACTGCGTGTGGCGCGCGTCAATTAGTCAATCGTAATAATTTTGGAAAATTATGTACAACTTTTAGTTGATAATGTTTTATAGGTCTTATAACTACTGTGCATGTAAATGGAACGTGTAGTTTCGGTTTCTGCATAAGTAAAATGATGTTTGTAGATTTTAATTGGAAACTAGTAATTATTATATATTTGGGGATGACAATGCAAGTTGATTGAAATTATTTGAACTGATATCAGCACATATTGTATGTTGGCATGTATTAAAAGCAAATAAAATTTTATGAAACACAATGGATGCCCCTTTAATTAAGCGCTTATCTTGGCTTTAGAGGGATCATTACAGTTAAAGGCGCTGTAACACGATTTTCTTACTGAAATAAAGTGCCCTCACAAAAAATAAATAAGTGTTATCAATGGCTAAATAATACTCCGAAATTATTATTTTTTTTTTTTTTTTCTAAAACGAATGTACATGGTTCGATTAAGCCATGCGAGTCCATTTCCAATCGAGCGGTCATTAAAATGGCCGCTCGAAGATAGTTAAAGTGTTCTTACTGATACATGTAGCGATACGAAAGCACTTTGAGTAGAGTTTTGTGGTTTAAACATATTTTTATTCAATAAGAATGTGGTTTGGCAAACAAGCAAAACTCTGCTTATGTGAATGCCTCACCACTACATAAAACATAAACAAATTCACAAGAGCTGGTAACATGTTAACAACAAATGAAAAAATCAAGACAATCAAACTATAGATATACGTACATAAGTGTTAATTGATAATTTGTTGCAGTTTCGTTCCATTATATTTATTTAGATAATTTAGAATGATTTTCAAAGCGTTTGGATTTATTGATATATTGATGTAGGGACTTAATTATGTTAATATTGACATTATTAGATTCTTGAGGTGTTCCGTATAACACAGTTTGGAGGTTATGGCCATTTACATAGAAAAATGTATTATTTCTAAGAGTTGTATATAACTTACACGTAAAAAGATAATGAACAACATCTTCGTTGTGGTATCCACAAGCGCATTCCGGATTGTTTGAGATATGTCTATTTACTTTATCTGCGTTCAAATCGCTGCATCCAAGTTTAAGCCGACAATGTATAATCTGGCAGAAACGACTACCATAATTCAGATCTAGGTAGTTGTTATTTGATTCATCATGTTTTAGTAGTGACTTAAATTCGCCAATTGTGTTGGCTTGTACGAAGTTATCAGGTAATGAATTCCAAGTTTTGATCGTATCAGGTAGAAAAGATTGTTCGTATATTTTGGTTCTACAGTATATTGTTTGCAAATTGGATTGATTTCGAAGATTGTAATGACTTTTTTCAGAGACAGTTCTAGGAACAAGATCACAGAGGTAGTCTGGTACGAGCCCGCTATTCATTTTGAAGAAATTAATCAGTTTGATATCCCGCCTTCGTTCTTTAAGGGATTTGAACATTGTTTCTGTGTATAGCTTATAATGACTTGTGCCACGAACTGCGCCACATATCGTACGGAGGGCGTCTAAATGTAATATTTCAAGAATAAGCGATTGGTCGATTGTACAGTTGTCCCAGATATGGCAGCAATAATCAAACATCGGCATGATAAATGATTTGTACATGGTTTCTAGGGTTTTTCTTGAAAGTCGATATTTCAAGCTTCGAAGGCAGTTAATCATGGGGCTAACTTTTTTAACAATATCTTCTATATGATTTTTCCATGCGCAATCTTTCTGTAACGTTATGCCTAGATGTTTATGGCTTTCGACTTCTTTTATTGGAATTTGGTTCATATGCAAAGTTGGAATTTTTTCGGTTTTATGTTTACGAGAAAAATTTATTGTTTCGGTTTTATCAGGATTAAAGTTAACTTGCCATTTATCTGCCCAGCTAGATATGCGCTTTAGGTCGTCGTTCAGACTGGAAGCGGCAGTATCGTGATCATCAACAATTACATACATTGAAGTATCGTCAGCAAATAAGCGTATGTGACTTTCAATACCATCAACTAAGTCATTTATGTATATAATGAAAAGTAACGGACCCAATACGGAACCTTGTGGGACGCCGGCAAGTACAGGTTTATAATCGGAAGAATATCCATTTATGACAACTTTCTGTAAACGGTTTTCTAAGTAACTTTCAAACCAGCTCAATAAAGTACCATCGATGCCATAGTTCTTAAGTTTAGAAATCATGCCCTTGTGCCAGACCTTGTCAAAGGCCTTACTTATATCGCAGAATACAGCCCTAACCTCCTTACCTTCGTCAAGCCCTTTCGCAATAAAATCGTATAAAAAAGTTAATTGGTTAGCGGTTGAATCACCAGGCATAAAGCCGGATTGTAAATTGGTTAAGATGTAGAGTTTTAAGTATGGGACAATGATAGAATGGTCAATCGTATTGCTTTCTTAACTCTCAAATTCCCATGAGAACTACACATTTCACACTGAAGAGTTCTACACCACTGTCGCAGTGTTTGATAGAAATATTTCGTGCTGGACTGAAGTAGTCTTCGTGGAGTTAATACTATTATTACAATTGATCTGACTTTAACCGTGTCTCAAAACTTTGCATTCACAGTCAAACTGTTTTAAAGTCAGTAAATGGATGCAATAAAATTTGGTAAACGTTGTTTTCTCATGACTTGGGTAAGTCCACAAGTATGGACATATCCACGTCGAACTATTATCCATGCCAGAGTTTGCTGCACAAGTTCAATCTTGACACCAATGATGCTTGCCTCCTGTGTGATTCAGGGGAGGAAAGAATCCTCCATATCATCTTCGACTGTCAGGCTCTTCATGCCAGGAGGTTGAACACCGCCACCTGACAGAACTGCTCACCAATCTGAACACCTCGTGGAGTGAATGAATGAACTCGTGGAGTAGCAAAGGGACAAGAGGATACTGCTAGAGTTAAATAGCTGATGCACGAACTCACTCAATAATGCTTATATACTAAACATCTGTAATAATGTCCACATTTGTATCCACAAGAGCTCAGTCTCTAAAGAATTTCCTTTTTATCCACACACCATGTACATGATTGATCGGTCAGTTTTACATTTTGTCGTCAAAAAACAATTTAAGAAACCGCTGTCATCTTGGAGCCTAGCCTCGACAAGAACTTACTTTTGTCCACATACTATGTACATGTATAAGCCAGTTTCACATTTTGTTGACAACGAATAGGTGAGTTCATTTGGGGTTTAACACAGCTTTCAAGAGTATTTCACTTAGCCTATATCTGACTGTTACTTAGGTTGCCAGTATTAGTCCTGGAAAAAAGCCGACAACACTATTGTTGCTACGCATTTGCAGTCAGCAGAAACCTGTGAGCTGGAACTAGCGAACCATTGGTACAGTATGTCACCCAAACCTAACTGCATATAGAACAGGGCTCCGTTCCATAACAGCGAGCGCTTAAATTGCTCATTGATCGCTCAATGTAGCGCTCAATGTAGCGCTCAATGTAGCGCTCAATGTAGCGCTAATTCTCTCTTGAACGACAATGCAAATTTCTCGAAGTTTGCTCGCCTTGCTACATTGAGCAATCGCGTTCAAGAGAGGTTTAAAAGTAATCGCTCATTGAGCGATTACTTTGAAACCTCTCTTGAAAAAGGCCCAGTTCTCTACCATAGACAAAGTTGCCCTGCCCCTGGCAGGATTCAAACCTAAACACTGTTGATCTGAAGGCGAGCTCACTAACCACTGGTCTAACCAAATCCATGTCAACAAACAAGAAAACACTTCTTTCATCTTAGTCATTTTATTCAATTTAGTTGTATACACATAACTTACATAATAATTATAAAATTAAGAATCTACATATATTTTGATATTCAATCAGTTTCAGCCAGGCATGACCTTGTCAATAATTGGATAACAATTTCATGCAGGTAGTTGTCAGTATAATGGAAAATAGGTGAATGTCACAGTTGAATTTTCAAACATTAACAATTTAAACTGTAAGAGCATTCTATCTAAACGATTTTCACTCATTTTGGTACAAAATACCTATATCAAGTCTTTTAGTTTCAGATCATTTTGAAATAAATGACATAGTTGGGATAATTATCATTAAATAAACATTAAATAATCACACTAAAATCCTAAAATAAACAAATATTCATACTAAGAATATCTTTGATTCTAACATTTTAGCTGTTGAATTACTTAGTGCCTAATAACTGAGTGGTCGATTTACATGTGTATGAATGAAACCTGGTTAATTGACATTTTTCGTGTCATTTTAATTGACAAAGTCACTTTTGGGTAGGCTTAATTAAGCTCAATTCTATACACTGCAAACTAATCTGGAATTGGCCATGAATAACATATGACCTGCGGGTCAAAGTTCAAAGTTCAACTGTGACAATCCCTGTTATTTCACTCTTAATATCACTGTTATCTCAATCTAACTAAATACCTCTATGAGTAATCTGTCATACTGGTGTAGTAAGTCGCTGGTTGACTAGTGATTAAAACATCTATTATGGCCGTAAATCTCTCCACAAACTTCAAATTCACTTCAATAATTAATCACACAAATTCAGGATTATTCAATTGTGAGTTTTTAAACTCAACTTTCAAATTCTGTTAGTTTATGAGTATTAAAGGACAGACAAGTATGTTTTCAGTTAATTGTTAGTAAGACAACCCATAAGGGGATGAATGTCATGAAAAATTTAACCTTCAACATTTAGGTCTCATAATGACTGGGAATGAAATGAAAAATGAAAATTTGCTGCTCTCTGCCATAAGAGTAGAGTCATGTTTGTGTATCAGATTATGAAAATATTTTGCACTTTCTATTTGATTTGAGTACTATTGAAGCGTCAAGGTCTTTTCATGACATTTTTCATTTTTAAAGCTTATTCAGGGATAAGCCAAGCTTAAGTTTATGTCGCATACCACATAGAGAATAATACCAGAGGAAGTGGATAATATTAATTTTACTAAACGAGTGTGAATTTTTTGTATTGCCCGAACGAGAGGGAGTTTTGTGAAAATAAAATGGTACTCTTTCAAGTGTAAAAATTTATTTATTACCTATTCCATTCCTTTTGAATTGCAAAAAAAACAAACAGAAAAGAGTCCACTTAGTTTGTGATGACAAGCTACAGTGAAGTCAGGAATATTTTTTACGACGTCAGAGGATGAAATACGGGAAGTCGCGTTGAAAGATGGTTGCTAGGACAACGTGATATGCGCATGTGCATGTATCGAAAATATTAAATTGGATATTTTTCAATCATATGGGCAATAAAAGACAATCTTAGCCCAAAAAGAGCTTAGAAAATATCCATAATGCGACAAAGATCACCCACATTTACAATGTTATTAATCATGATATTTTAGTATTTCGTGAAAAAAATAATTTTTGGAAGATTTTGAGACCATAATGTTGAAGGTTAAGTGACTCTTTGGAACGAGTTTAATGCTTTTCTAGTTATGATTAATGTAATGAGAAATTTATATACTTTTAACAATGTATTTTTCATTTTACTAATTATGATTTTGAATGAATTGAGCTCTAACTTCTAAGTGTAAAATAACTCATAGATGCAAAAGATGAAATTGAGAGACAAAATTGCACAAATTAAAACAATATTTAACATGAGATCTAAGAATAAATAACGAACAAAAAAAGACAAAAATAAAAATATATTTCAAATATAATATCTAACATGCAACTCACCCATTTTTTAAATAAGAATTCTAACCATGCATAAATAATTATATTTGTTTTATTATAAGGATTGAATATGGAAGTATATTAACCAATAACATATTTTTATCATTTAAAATTGTTGTGGATTTTTAAAAGTAATAAGTAAGTAAATTTAATCTTTTACCATTAACGATATTTTTATATCTTTTATTAAAAATACTCCACAAAAAGTGTTTGTCAAAGTCTTCAATATGAACAAGAAATTTTACTTTTATAAAAAGCACACAATCTAAAATACTTGGTTTTAATAATTAGTTTTGGGTTAAAAATCACACCAAACACTGGCGCCTGTATGTAATAAGAATGTTTGCTTAAATATGGACAATGTAAAAATATGGAATATGTTGTTATCATGTCATTTAAAAATGTAATTACAAAAATAGATGCAATGAGCAAAAATGAATCAAAATGGAAGAACATTTACTTTTCTAAAAAAATAATACAAAGTGTTTCTCCTATTAGAATAACACAAGAAAATGCTCTTGTCTTTGCCATTATAGTTGGAACACGTAAATTAGGCAAAACTTTTATCTTCTAATATGAACAAATGAAAACATTAACATAATTTCATATTGAAATATGAAATTTTCTTAACGACCTAAATTGTTTATGACAATAAATTATAAATTTGGTATTTCTTTTATTCACACCAAATTCAGAATTGTTGTTTACTTTTGATATTTATTTTAAAACACAGAAAAATAATGTACATATACAATCATACCACAAAGAAAAGATGAGTAAAGAGTTGAGCAAACTAAAGCAGACTGATAAAACCAATAAAACTCTGCAACCAAAGCGAAAATAATGTTCAAAATTTCTTTAAAACTATTGGCCTAACTGTTTATAAAATCATAATGACAATCCTTCTAATTATGTTGTATTTTAATGGAATTTATGTTCAAGTACATAATATTATTCAGGAAATCATAAATACAATATCTACCATTTCATCTTAAATAATCGTCTTTTTAATTAATATTATGAATAGAAGTAGAACTTGCATACTTTATATGATACTACGTGCCAATAAAATGATTACTAGTATCACAAATGAAACTTCTGATATATTTATTTCTTCAAATTGAGAATTTAAGGATAATTCTTGATTCACTATTTGCTTTGTCATAGAAAGCTATACTGAAATATTGCTACTTGTGAAAAAAGAAATTTCATTCCACAATGCCACTTTTCACATAACACATAAGTTTCTGTTTTAATTTTCTGATTAATATTTCTTAGTATTAGATTTTCTATTTGATATCAGTATGTTTATTATCTATTACTGGCTTATACCAATGAGGAAAATAAGACCGGGTATTTATGAATATTAAATTATGAACAAGAAACAGATGAGACAATATTCAATCACATAAATGGTAATATATTTCAGATTTAATTAAATTTTTAATGCTATTAAAAAGGATTTGTTTTCAAAATTAAATTATATCGAAGTATTCATATATATACTGGGTAAGTATTGTTTCATTATTCAGTCATATATATTCATTTGAGTGTCAATTCAATAATTGAAAAACAATGAAATATGAGATAAAAATCAAACTTTTAAGAATAATAAAAACATAACTTTCTATTGATTTAAAAACTAATGAAAAATTTAAAAGACATGTAAACATTATTAGATTGTTAGAGAAAATTCCCAATAGCTAAGCTCTTGTTAGAGATGCTTTTAATATCTTTGGAAGAAATTTCAGCACCAAGAACCTATTTATTAAATCAATAGTGAAGACTAATTTAAAACATTTTCTTTTTAAATAAATAATTTTTTTAAAAACAATCAAAACATTGACATGTTACAAGTTGGATATCAGTAATAGTTAAATACAAAAGAAATCAGACGTTTAAAAAAATATTTCCATCAATTTCATAAGGTTTGCAATTATCAATTTTTCACTACTTAAAATGGGGTTTAAACAGTTAATTTTAATAATTTTAAAATCAAAAGACTACAGCTATACTTTTACATTACTCACAACAGACTTAAAATGATTTTAATAATTTGACTATAAAAAAACTTAGATCCCTTTACACCACTCCTGATGGGTTTTTAAATAAATGATTTTAATATCTTGAATATCAAAATATAGTCATTTCATTACAACACCAAGTACACAAATACAGGTTTCAATGAGCCATTTGAGATGAGCTGATGTCATATAAAAATAATACCTGATACAATAAATGTATACATAACAAGTACAAACGAGTACATACATACATACAACCTTTATATTGAGGCACTAACAGAAATGAATAAATCAGCACTTTTATAAATAATTTAAATTTTAAAATTAAAATTTCATGAAAATGAAATTTTTAATAATTTAAACAAAAAATAATCTTATAAAAAGAAAGTTCATTGTTTGATGAATGTATCTATTTATTTGGTAGATGAAATTAAATCTGCTGGATAAATTTCATACTAATTACATGATTACAGACATATAATACGGAAGACAATTTTTATTTTTGGATTAAGAGTAATACAATGACAATTCGATAAAAAATATTTTGTAGAAAAATAATAACTTAGAAACGATGTGCACAAAACAAAAACTGACTTGCATTTCTTTGTTAAAGCCATCAAAAAAATGAGAAATATTTTCAAAAGTTGAACATCATTAATAAATATTACTCCCAGATTTCCTGAAAAATATTATATGAATATTTGCAGATAAATCAAAGAATATATACGAAATTGATGGAGGCAAAATTATTTTACAGATAAAAGACAGTGATAGTATTTACATTATTTCATTAAAACTTTAAAATGCTAAACATAAACTGATAATTTTTTTCAAAAACTTAAAAGTTATTCTTTAATAAAACTTTTTATCATTCTGAAGAAAAATGGAATTTTAAAATTAAATTTTATTTTCATAATTTCTGGAAATGTGCAAATGTGCTTAAAAACAATGTGAATCATAAGCAGAAATAAGTTAGCAATAAAATATGATAAACCGCTGGATAAACAACTGTCATGGCACATTCACAAAACAATAATATATGATAACGGCATTCGGCATCACAACAATAGAATACTGAATGCAAAATTCCTGATGTTGTTTTTACACATTCTTCTTGAAAACAGCATTATCTACAATAAAACAGTCGAAACATTGAAGACACACTCAACGTTAACAATCACACAGAACGTTTCACACACTAACAGAACCAAATGACTAGATACTCACATTTTGTGACATTTTCATCAACGATAATACACAACAAACATTTTCCTCCAAATCAAATCTTTCTTAGTTATTGGATGAATATACACCTTTGTTACAAATCAAACAAAAATATTTTCAATCTGAGGAAGATTTAGAAACATTGAACAACTTTGAACGCTAAATTGTGTTATGAGTCAAACAATATAAGTTCTCAGTTCAGATGTCAGATTCAGACAATTTGTCTTCTTGTGTCATACCTATATAAATTTACCTAAGTGTCATTTCAAAATGTAAACAATTGATTCAAAATTATCGGAGAATAGATTTTGTTGTATCAAAGACTTTGTAAATATAATGTCCTTGGACATAAAATCTCTGAACCCAGGGGGGATAACTCTGATTCACTAATTATCTCCCTTATGAAAACTCATCTGAAAGCTCAAATATGGCAGTCTTTAACTTCAAAAGATGAAAAATCTTGCAGTGAATGTAGCTTTTACCTCATAAAACATATTTTGATTTAGAAAGTTGCACTTACGATGCAATCTTATATCTAAGTAATGACTCACGGTTTGAAATAACAAAATATTTGAAAAACGATTCTGGTTAGAAACCTTTGGAATTCATCCTCAAAGATTGATGATTAGGTGAAATTTCACAATGCTAAGATCAACGGTAGACATATGATGGGGTTCTGATTAAACTTTTGCCAGGACAAGACAAACATTTTGAGTTACAATAAAATAAACATAACAATCGTTGAATATTTTTTGGAAGAGCCCATGGAAGATGCAGATATCTTATTACCAATACGAACAATTGTAAAATTGTTCTTTGTGAAAAACTAACCTTTTAAATACAGACTTTTACAGATTGACAGAAATTGGATTTCAATTACTGAACATAAAATAAATACCTTTAATGATACAAAATTAAAATTTCTGAAAAGTACATCGAAACGGTTTAACATAAATATGGACAATTTTCAATTCAGTGAAGCAGTGATGAGATAGTTTAATAAACAATTATCGAAGTGGGCAATGGATTATTAACTCATACGATTTGATCATTCTAATGATTATGAATTCTTAATGAACAGAATAATAATGATTGGCAAGAATAAGATGATCAGATTCAACTCTGGGTAAAGATTTTGATTTGAAATAGGATAATGCTTTCAATGGAAGATCTATTGACGAGTAACAATTTCAGTGCCTTGTGATTTTTTAATGTGAATGAAGTTGGTTTTGAACCTTGGCAGAATTTTAAGGTTTACGAACAAAGGTTAAAGAAGACATTTTTGTGAAATTTTACATGATTTCATGCTGAATAAAGATTTTCATATCTATTTAATAATCACAATTCCTATGAAAACAAAAACATTGATCGACAAAGGAATAAAATAGGAAATTTTCTGTAAATTCATGTTGAGAATGTTTATCAGAACATTGGCTTAGAAACCGCATTTTCGTATTTATAACTGTTTAATGACAATCAAATTGCATCAATGTACAATATCTTAGCCATTAGGTGATCAAATTGGAAACAAAACTCCCCTGTTAAATATTTGTGATAGCTCAATGACTCATATTCATATTGAAGTCATCTCGATTAACTCTGAGATGTCAAAGTACATTATACAAAATGTAAACATTCATTTGTAAACATGCAATTTCTGTTTTATTTTGTTGAAAATGGACAAGAAAGTAATGAAAGTGTTTTCTATTGATCTCTACATGATTTCATGTACCTGACACAACAGAGGTAACCATTTTGAAAACAACAGGTTTTGGTTGAATTTTTATGTGAATCGGACACTGAAGAAATCAATGTTGTCATAACAATGAAGCAACAATGGCATGCAATATTAGTTGTTAAACTCTACTGAAGCAATCCATGTCGAACAGATTTCTTAATTGATGGAGTTGTTTGAAATTATGCACAAATCGGATCTCATGATGATAAATAAGAAAAAGAATCCAGTTGAAAACAAAACCCATTCTGTTAAAATCTTCAGAGCTTTGAAGTAATCCGCTTCCTGTCGCTAATGAAGAAGCAATGAAGGAATATCACTTCCTGTTAAATCTTCAAAGCTTTGAAGGAATCAACTTCCTTTCTCTGATGAAGAAGCAATGACGGAAAGCCACTTCCTGTTGAATCTTCAAAGCTTTGAAGGAATCAACTTCCTGTCTCTGATGAAGAAGCAATGACTGAAAGCCACTTCCTGTTAAATGTTCAAAGCTTTGAAGGAATCAACTTCCTTTCTCTGATGAAGAAGCAATGACGGAAAGCCACTTCCTGTTAAATCTTCAAAGTTTTGAAGTAATCCACTTCCTGTCTCTGATGAAGAAACAATTGCGGAATCCACTTCCTGTTAAATTTGATGAAGAAGCAAAGGTATACATTTGAAAACAGGACTATTCTATCGAGGCAATTCATTTCAATCACAAAACTGTTAACCTCTGCAAGCAGAGACGGTATCAAATTTCACAACAAGGTTTCGGCCGATTGCTCCAAGATTCGATGGGTTAAAAGCAATTCCTCTTCACAAGTCAAATCAACAACAATATTGCACATCTGCTACAAGCTCAGTTTCTTGCCTCGTCTCTTCCCTTTACGTTTGAGCGTCAGTGACTCGTGCTCGGTCCGAGTCCTCACAACAAACTTCAGATCGATTGTGTTGTTCAAAGCGTAGAAAACGTTGGATCTTTCGGGAATCAACAACTCTGAAGTGAAAGAAAATATTGAAGGTTTATGAATGAACTTCTGAAGGTGAACCTGATCCTCCATTATGTTTTTTATTTGCCATGCCAACACGGCAAAAGTGAATAGCTCACGCACTCCCACCTATAGTTTTACCACCTTCATACAGCATTATCAATTTGTCAATGATGTCAATAAAGAAAAAGTGTTTGCCACTAACATGGCAATGTCCCCCTCCGGTAAAGTTGAGTTAGTAAGAGTCCAGGGGTTCAAAATTCCCTTATCTTTCAATTCAATATCTGTGTCTTTGTTGTTTTTTACAATGAAATTGATTGAAGTTACGGTCCCCGAATCGGCGATACGTTTACACAATAATGACTGACACGATAAGAGACTTAGAGTTACTTCCCTTTGTTCATAAACTGGCATCAACTGGAGTCTTTCTTGCACAGTAAAGTTACTATACATTACAGGCGCAATAGCGCACAGCACAGTCAACGTATATATTTAGTTTCGTACTCAAAACGTAATTCGCTGATGAGCATTGATTGTACATGAAATCGATATGAACGAACTTTGGCCGAAGTGTCTAACAAAATAACTTTATTGTTGATTAAGTAAGTTTTAAATGACAATTAATAAGTACGATTTTACTTGCAAATGATAGCCATATACAGTGCCGTGCCATAAGTTAACGGACAGTGACGTTTTTTCCATAGACTTACATGTTAATTTAGTGTAGGATAAATAATTTTCATAAAATAAGTTCTCGTTGTATAAATCTCACATTTCACAGCTTTATATGAAATCATTTCAGCTTGAAGTACATAATATAAATTATATTTTCTGACTTCAATTTCACATAGATTCATTCGGTTTATCTGCATATGTACATTAAATAAAAACGTTTTCCATAGATCGCCACGTTAAATTTTTCACAATTTTGTCTGTATGTTGTTCAAATTACTGTAATTCTCTAGATAGAAAACGGAAAATTAAACATAAATTATGAGGTTGTAGCCAAGATGATTCCTCACAACCTCGATAAGTGTGAATTTAATCAGATAAAAATCGTATCTATGAAAATTATTTATCCAGGACAAAATTAACATGCAAGTCTATGGAAATAACGTCACTGTCCGTTAACTTATGGCACGGCACTGTATACAGTCAGCAAAACTATTACCAGTAATTAAACTGCATTGTTTTTTATTTGCTAGGTCAAATAATTTTACAGTATCTAAATACGTACATGTAATATAATAATTAATGTTTGAAAACTGACTTTCATCATTGCAATATGAATGACATAAAATAATTGGTCTAATGGTATGCAATTTAGACTTTTTACGTGATATAATTTTTATGAAAATACGGGTCAATGAGTTTGTTTTTGGTTACGAAATTATCCTACAATCGTCACGTCCATAGCACGTGCTTTCGTTTTTGAAACCTTGTGTTAGGATTTTACTCGTGTCATTTGACATATGTCATTGATATGTAACAATGTCGCAGAGAAGTATTTCAAGTTTTTTTTGAGGCAAAGAGTCTCAACCTGTCAAAAGAAAATCTGAAGAATCTGTGTCAATGAAAAACAAAAAATATGATGAACAAAAACGTGAGAGAAAATTCATCCCTAGTTGGCAATGACATGAAGTAAGTTTATTTCAAGTTGCAATATGTCATGAACATTATAATAAATAAATAAACAGGGATGAGAATTTTCCGCGGATCCGCGGAATTCCGCGGATTTTATCAACCCCAGGGTCATTTTTGTGAAACGTGCAAATCCGGTGAGAAAACATGTCATGGGGGGGGTGAGGTTAATTCTCGCATAATTTCTGAAAATGTCACATCTTTTATCAAAGCTATGCGCCTAACTGTCGCATGTAATTGTTTAATGTTTTATTTAAAATTCACAAACTGTAAAGTCAACTTCGTTCTGTATGAAAATCAGCTTCCGCGAGAATCATCCCCATTATTTACATGCTGTTACTTTTGTGTGTTTCACCCCCTCTGCTAAATTCCTGTGCGTAAGCTCCTTGCATTGCTATAAGCAATGCTTGTCATTCCTGTATCGCTGTTAGGAGCTGACCGCGTTTACGGGGGTGGCAAATGGAACAGCCATGTGCCATGTGAAAGCGTAAAAAATAAACAAGATTGTCGGCCTTTTTGACAGGGTCAAAATCCATTCGTATCAGCTTTCAAACATTTGGTATGTATTATAACTGCATGAAATAAAGCTTAAAAGAACTTAGATTTTTAAAGTTCACTAAATATAACGTATTTTCACTATTTTGCCGTGGTTACTTGGTGTCTATTAATAGATTTGCGTCGTTTGACAGCTACTTTGCAGTTGGCTGTTTTTTAATTATCAAGTAAGTTATTTACGGATATTTTCCACAACAAAAGGGGTTAGTTGCCAAAATATTATAAAAATGAAATCTTTATTCCTAATCTATTTTTCATTCAACATCTTATAGTTGGTATGATGATTATTTGTAAATTAAATTTGTCAATTTTGCTAATTAAATAGTGATCACATTCACTTCACGTCTTTTGACATTCAATACAGCATTTGTATATTTTTATGTTTGTTTTGACAAAGATGATTGCGGTTATTAAAAATTAATATAAAAATATATAATAACAAGACCTCATGAGTTTTTAATTTAATTTGAATTGCCTAAAATAGCTATGTAAATCAATTAATAATTAAAAAATGGCCTAACTTGTTATGTTGATCTATGAAAACTATCTGATAATTATTAGCTCTTTTTTAAAATGGAAATGCAGAGTCAACAAATGGCTGACACAAATAATGACACTGTCAACATTAAATTTGTTTTATCATTGAAATATTACATAAAAGCAAACAGACACAAATAGTGTAATAACTAAATAAAAATAATTGTTTAAAGATTCTTTTTATGAGAAGAAAACTGAATAATCAAACTTATTTTAATTTCATTTTAATTAATTTGATAATTTTATGTATTTGCTTTGCCATTACTTCCATTATCAGAATAAATTGACATATACGAATATTTAACTTTTTGTCTTTTTATGCTTGTCCCATAATCTTGGAAAATGTCTCACCATTTTTGAGCTTGATGAGACATGTGTCTCACTGTCACTGAAAACAATCTGAGACTCTGTCTACTTGTTGTGTTGTATATATGTGAAAATGTTGAACTTTGGTGATCTGGTGATGAACACTTGTGTTCATGTATTGCCTTGGATGCTGCATGTTGGACTTACTTTGACACCTGATTGAGGTAACCTATTTGGTAATTTGGCATGCTTCTCTAACCATGCATTAAAAGCATTATTATTACAGATTTAATGGCCTCTGAGTCCATTCTTTTAAGTAAAAAATGGCTAAACCCCTATAGCTTCAGGGGGCCTTCGCCCCCCTGAACCCCCTGACCGGGCTCCGCCCTGGACCTGGCTGGTGGCCGGTGGCCCCCAGACCCCCGACTTATTTCAGCTGAAAAGGAAAATTCTTATTCTCATCCCTGAATAAATCATGTGAAGTAACATTCACCATTGGCATAACCAAAGTTTACTGAATAAATGGGGTAATAACATAAATCTGACGTATTCTTCCTTTTTATTAAACTATGAATAGTGAACAAATTCGGGCAAGTATAAAAAAAAACAGGGCAAGTGGAAACATGGGTTTGACTTGCCCTGTGGCAAGTAAAGATTTCAGAAATTGTTTAACCCCTGCACCCTCACAATATAACCCCGAACCTATCCTGTATAACGTACCTCCCCCATCAGGCAGGAGTTGAAGCAGACAGTATTCCTCAGGAGATCCTTCCAGCGAGTACTTCTCCAGGACCTTCTGTACCACAGTACTCGTGTGGTCTGTGTTGCACAACTAGAAGAAATAAAGCTTGTGTTATTTAGATCTGAATTGCCAGGAGCAGCCTCAAAGAGTCACTTACACAGTTACCAAATTACTCATTGTAAACCCACCATTATGCTCTTGTAGATGTGAGTGTTGGCCTGATCGCTGGGTTCGAGACTGACGCGGATCACGTACGTATCACATGACTTGTAGGGGGAGCACGAGGTGTCGCTATCCGACGAGATCACAGACGATGTAGAAGAGGAATGAGACATCTGCAACAAATATCAATGCGAAAAAATATTTGCAGAGAATCTGATCTTTTATATGTCCAGCATGGTGGAGGGTGGGATGGGTCTAAAGAGATGGGGTCCACCCAAAGAATGCAGTGGTGGTCTGCTAAGATTAGTTAGGGAGCAAGAGATCACAATGGACCATTTACAAATAGGGCAAAACTAGCTAGAGAGGAGATATCAGACCATTCTGGGCCAAAAGTTAAAGGTTAATAAACAGAATAGTCACGGTCTGATAAAAATAGACAGTTTTACAAAGTTGAAAGTTGCAAAATAGTACATTTATCAGGATACGAACTCCTATCGTTCGGAAGTTTCCTCGTAAAACCATCTGATAACAGCCCTTACACTGCGATGTATCTGTTCTGACGCAATTCAGTTAACCAATCACAGGACAAAAGCTTTCGGTGCGAGAAGCTAGGGGCAGATAACTCCAAACATCTATACTTTTGACTGTTCCGAATGCTTTCAAAACGGCAGGCGTTTAATAACTACAATGTGGTTGGTCAGCTATTTGACTGGGCTTTGTCTGCTCTAAACTGGTTCGGAACATGTGCCTTTACTTCAGACCTTCTAGCACGGAACCAGTTCGTACCCTGATTGAACTATTTTGCAGATTTAAACCTCGGAACAGGGTCAAAGACTGGAATAGTCAGGGATTGACAACTAGTTAGAGAGGATTTCTCAGAATGGGACTGGCAGGTAAAGAGTTAAGGGACTACCTACCAGAGGACCAGCAAGTGACGCTGTTATACTATCTGGAATACTTGAGAGGCTGCTTCGGTCGTCCACGCCGCACACAAACAGACCAAACTTGCCTCCCTCGAACCGAGCTGGCTTATGACCTAGACTGTAATGAATAATGAATAAATAGAATAAGACTTCAGAGTTTATTAATTCATTTTTGGAGGCAAATTTGTTCAAGATTGTCATAAATAGAGTAAAATATGGTCAAGTGTTTATCAAGTTGCCTTTGGAAGAGGAATGTGGCTCATATAATATTAGATATTAGTATGTTGTTTTTTTAAGATGTTTTGGAGGTAGATTGTGGCCTAAGTTGTAATAAATGCTGAATAGATTGGGTCACAGGAAACCGTTAAGCTTTACCAAATTTTAGAAGGCAAATATGGCCTAGATTAAAATAAATAATAAACGGTAAGTTTTGCTTTACAGATTTTTGAGACCGAAAGGGGCAGAACGCACTCTCTTACTGTGCAAATGGAATCAAAACTTATAGAAAGTGTTCATGAAAAGAATATGGGAGGATGGTATTTTATCAACACAAAATTTAAATGGTAAACGTTTACTGCTTAAAAACTTCGTAACAACTATTCTCGGTGGTCAGTTTACAGTCAGTGAGTTGGGGTTTTAACGCCGCTTTCAAGAATATTTCACTTATATCGCGGCTGCTAGTATTATGGCAGGGAGAAAGCCCGCAACGCCATGTGGCTATGCATTGCGGTGAAACCTGCGAGCATCAGCTGGAACTAGCGAACCATGGGTAGTACTGCACTGTAATTCAGTGTAGCAATTCACCCAAACCTTACTGTGTGTAGAACAGTTCTCTACTGCAGACAAAGTTGCAGTGCCCCTGGTGGGATTCGAACCCCGGTCCTCTTGATCCGAAGCCGAACGCGCTAACCACTGCACTATCCCGCCCCCAGTTTACAGTTAACAAAATATACTGTAATATCCTGTCATTAGCCACTGCATGATCAATCAGGATCATTCCATTTAGTCATGTTTATTGTAAATTGGTCACACAGAATGGTTAGCATTGATTAATTTAACAGCTTCAGTATTAGGAATCAGAAATGTGACCTCAATATCTATTTTTAACCTTTGGAACAAAGACCCTATGGAAAAAAAGGATTTTCTAAAATGGAATCAAAATTGAAAATAAAATCTTTCTTTAACTGAGCATCCTTTTTCCCAATGAGGCTAGAACATCTTTGTAAATATCTGTATATTAATGGACAGAATCACATCTTTAATATATGAAATATACATATTTTACTTCAAAGTACACCAAATTAAAAATATTTTGCAATTTGTTAAAATATTTTTCAAATTTTAGTCCTTAATTTTCACTACATACCGTAATTAATTCACAAACTTACCAGTAATGAAGCGGACATGAACATAATATTTATTTCATGTCAATTATTGACAAGAACACCAACAGCCCAAATTAACCCACAATGCAACATTTCTATTGGTTAGTGCTCGATATCTACAGAACACCTCTTACTATCAAACACAACCCATGCTTTGATCATTTTATCTACATTGTATCTACAGTGGTAGATCTAGAGGCATATCCAGAGACAGATTGCCACACTACGTCCAGGAACCAAAAGTTATCCCCACCTTTTCATAGACTGATATGTTACTTAACTTTTGCAAGAATTCTTAATTAAACTGTCTGAACACGGGAGGTATGGACCTATCTGGTCGCGCGGAGCGCTTGGTAGCGGCACCGAAAGTACAATTCCTTCAGGGTAATAATTGTACTGCCATTGAGCAGTGCTTGCACTGGATATTAGGCGTTAAAATGTATATTATTATTATTATTATTATCAAATATATATAAGATGATGGGAAATCACTTCAGCTACATACACATAATTTCAGGTTTCGAAATTAGCGCTAGTCCAGTAGCCCATGGCTAGTGAAAAAGAAGCCGGGCTAGTAGAGTGTAAAAACTGGTAGTCCGAAAGACAAGTTAAAATTTGAGGTGAAATGATCATTGAGATGTATTTGGCTATAGCTGGAATAAGTCTGGACTAGTACTTTTTGAAATGCACTAGTCCGATTGGCTACTTCATTGAAAATGTTAATTTCGACCCCTGAATTTTGATATTAGTGTCAAGAAAATTGTCTTCATGTAAGCTAAGTATATACATCCTATGTCGAGAGTTTTAACATGGCGCCAATTGGACATTGGTACATGAACTTGTATATACATTCTTCAGTTGGTCGTCATTTGATGAGCGATCAACATAAAGATGAACGCAATTATAATTGCACAGCTAACATAATTTCAAAGATGTTCGTTAAATTTTACAACAGTTTGACTCAAATTTAATTTATGAAAAATATTCTTGCAAAGGTTAAATAACATATAAGCCTATGGCAAATACCAGTGTGGGGAAAACGTTTGACCCCAGACTGTAGTTGTTAGTTGTAAATACAGATATCACAACGATCCTGGATCAGACTCTAATCTATCTGATTAATTCCAACTTCACTGAAAAATAAACCAATGATGCATCAGGTTTGACCAAAATTAATGAAGAACAGGAAGATTTTCTGGATAAGTTAATGAACATGTTTCAAAGGTTTTGCAATTAAGCAAACTTTTGAATTTAGTAGTGTTTTATTTGTATTAATAGCAGTGAAAGTCAGGTGGTACTAGCATAATACATCTCCCAAAAAAATATTTTATGTTGAAATGAAATAATTCCAAGGTTATGTCATTAAACACTCAACTAGAATAAAAAAAAAGAAAGATTGATAAACAAGTATTTTTAGAAATAAGGCAAAAAAACATTGAAAGAAACTAAGAAAACATTCTGACATAATTTTCAAAATTGGTATTTGTAAAAAAAACATAGAATCAGCAAAGGGAGGTAACTGGCGAAGTTAATGCCAAATACATAGGAACAAATCTGAACAAGACAAACATCAATCTAATTAAAATCAGATCTCATTGGTTCGTAGGCTTGAAACATCAATCTGAAAGACTCCATTTGAAAAAAAATCCTGTTGGTCTTTGCAGCCATTGACACACAAGACTTTAATTTTCTGCAAATAATCATTCTGCTTCTAGGCAAATTCAGGTTACACTACAACATTTCAGACAGTGCCAAATCTCAAGAGCGTTATTTCTCACCGTAATCTTATCTCTGCATTATATTTAACTATATATCTGATAATCCATTATTATTATCTTATAACATCTCACATATATCCCTTGGGTACTTGGGCAAGAATCAGGTAATATTCGACAGGTACTCGCGCAAGGGTAGGTAGCTGGTAATATTCAATGGGTATTTGGGCAAGAATCATGTAATACTCCATAAGTACTGGTGCAAGAGTGGACCCTTGGGTACTCTGGCAAAAATCAGGTAATATTTGACAGGTACTCGGGCAAGAGTCCGGTAATATTCCACAAGTACTTAGTAACAAGAAAGTAAAAAAAAGAACTGAAGTTTTGTGGTCCTGATATATTGATTCCTATTACCTTTTAAATTAAGGATGGCCTCAAGAAATTTTATTAATCTTTCATGGATAGTTCATTTAATGATGTGTGAAGCGAAATCAAAGCCAAGTGAAGATCTGATTTTAATGAGATTGGACAAACACAGTCTTGAACTCAGGACAAGTCTCACCTAAGACTTTGAAAGAGCGGTTCATGGTGGGATATATGCCTAGAAACAAAGCGTACCATGCAAATTGGATTACACTAATTATGATTTCTTAATCTGAATAGAAAGAATATCTTTTGTAGTTCTTATCAAAAGCATGTGATGATGAATTGAACAAAGTGAGACAAAATCAGTATTCAGAATTCCCCCTTGGTTATTTTAATCAAACTGAAAATAAAAACTATCTTGCATGTCGTTTTTAAAAGCAGTCCATTTCTTTATACCCTTAAAGATCTGATGAAATGCATATTTCTCAAGAATGACAGATGATTACCTCTAAGTATATTGTATATAGGAATCAATTGAGCATAACATTGAGACAGTATACACTTGCAATTGATAATTAAGGCGATTTTAATTAATCCATTTTAACACTACCGCAATAATTTGGGCGATTCATTTTGAAAATGCTCACTGAGGCGTGACTGTGATAAGCGACAGACGGGGCCGGCTAGACAGCTACTCGCAGAATCTCGTTAAATAACCTAATAAAATTCCTCCAGATACGTCACAGAAGTCATCCCTTCACGGGCCGCATCCCCCCAGACTTTAATTATGGTCGCCGGGGCTAAATTAGGCGTTTTTTTAAAAAGTCGAATAAGTAAATTATGGACCGATTTCAGAAATTTAAAATCGAGCAATTGTCAAATTGACATCCCATTTTAATGAATCCTATTTGGACCATATGTCATTGCATCTATCCTTTAATAACAGGGTACGAATTAAGCCATATCTAGTTCATTTTAGTCAGATTTTCAAAATTACCCATGACCATGATTTCTAAACCACATTCAATTGAGATAGCAATCTTATTTGGTGATAAATCTGGTTCCACAGTTATGTTCTTTCCATGATGTAACTCGCCCAGTCTCCATCACTGGCTAATTTAAGCCTTGCTTCATTTTGTTTCTTTTTCTGTGCCACCACAGCTTAATTTCAAAGAATGGGCTGCTACGCTAGCATTGATAACAAAATTAGATTCCCTTTGAATATGTTTTAGCTAAATCCCTAGAGAGCTCATTAAATAGATTATGGTTCAATTGTAATGGAAATCAATAACCCAACACCACTTTCCATCACCAGAAAACATGGTAGAACCAACCCATCACCTTACCTTGGCGAAGAACAGATTTTGGAGAGGATAGGTTCAGATTTAGCCTTGGAACTAAACGGCCTACATTCAAAATATATGTACAAGCCATTAAATAGCACAAGAGGTTAACTAAAATGACTAAGCGATAGAAAGTAAATGATAAATGCTGCACAATAATCAATAATGATTTTTCTTTTGTTTCTGGGTTAAAAAGCAGTGTGATATATAAATAATATAATATAATATGCCTTTTATACATGTATATCTAAAAGAAGTATAAATAGATGTGAAATAGTGATAGTTGATTTAGGATATTTAAGCTGATATAATATGATATAATATTTACAGATGGCAAATTAAACAAAATTGTAGATATTATATTTTAAGAAATACCAGTCCTATTTTAAAAAAAAGACTTCAACATGAAAATATAGAAAATAAACTAACTGAAACAGAGATTTCAAACAAACTATTTATTTTGAACAGTTTTTCTATGAAAAATATAGAGCAACACCTTATGAGAAATAATCATCAAAATTAAAAATAATAATTATTAAATTCTTACCTGGCTGATTTCTTCTTTATCTTTGCTGACCCCTCCATGGGAGGTTCAATTGCACAAGACATTTCATGACTGAAATAAAGAAATATTTTTCAGTAATTTTGTTTATCAAAGCATAGATTACTGCAGGGCTCAAAGCATTTTCCTACAGCATAGTAGGGGTGAAACGGTTTACTGGAAAGGGCTTTGAAAGTTTGACAACTTGTGCCCAATCCTTTTGACTGAATAAAATATGTCAATCAAACGGTTCAAAACTACAGTAGTTGAACCACAGTATTTTGCTTTCGGTCTGGTACATGGTACATCAATGTGATTTTTCAGTATATACCGAATATATAACTTTAGCAATTATATATATATTATTAACACAGATGCAATTTTAATTTCGATTGTCCAATTTTAAATCCACATGATTTCCACACCCTACAAACTACTTATGAAGAAAAAAAAAATGTATGGTTTAGTTTACATATTGAAAGACATTCTTGGTTTTGTACCAAACCAAAAATGTATCGAACCGAACTGAAGCTCAAGCTTCACCCCTACAGCATAGATGATACCTGGATGCTAAATTTAGAATACTAAACGACGTCCCGTTTGATAACATGTTTATGAAATGAGTGGATGGTTTGGTATTTTAACGAGCGAAAGCGAGTTAAATACCGATGCCATTCACGAGTTATCAACGGGACCGGGTTTAGTATTTTATTTATTACTCAATGATGTAAATAGCACTGAATTGCAATAAAATTGTTTTTAGTGACGCTTACTTGCAAATAGGTCACCCGCTATTGCAGTCGCGCGACTAACAATGTGACGTCAACCAAAACGACTATGACGACACGTGCCGATTATGACGTTACGGCAGCACGCGGTGGTATCACACATGTGTGTAACCAACTCATTTTTATCTAATAAGTGATCTCACCACGGTCGAGTAATAAATATCTATACGTCACCAAGTTCTAGAAAAAAGATTTCCTTAAAGCAAAAGGCTCATGGGAAGGTATTCAAATCTGACCAATCACAGATTTCGTTTGTAGATACATTTATATTTACATTTAGGAAGATAACGGTCCTGGTTGTTTAGACAATCTAAAATTCAGAAACCTGTGTGAACACATTGCTTGATGAAATACAGTAATTCATGAAATACATTTATATTTTGGATTCAACAGCCCAGTGAGCGCTAGAGGTTCGTGAAAGTAGGTAAGTCTTTTAGACCTAACATTTCAGAGATCAGGCATGGATCCACCGGCTCCGTGACTTACAATATTTCACCAGAAGCGGAATGCCTTCAATAAATATTAAACATTTTCAACAAGGTACTGAAATAATCATTGGGATTTCAACAAACCTTTTCCTACGTTCTACCTTCATCAGACTCACCTTTCGTTATCGTCGTAAACCCGCACAGAATCAAACCAGAGCCAGAACTGATAATCTTCTTTAATGGTGTAGATTTGAGCAGCAGACTGGAGAAGCTTCAGCTGGGCGAGGACCTCAAACTCCTTGCGATGTTTCTCAAAGTTGATGAGACCTTCCTCCGTCATATCGGGGTTGGCCGTGTCAATCATTGTTAGATCTGTCAGAAAGGTTCCGAGGTATGGCACCGTACCCTGTACAATTCCCTTGAATGAAAGAGAGAACAAAGTAATATTTAACCCTTTTCCTGCTATTGTAATATTTTCAAGGTGATTTGATTTGGGGTTTTATGCTACTTTCAAATCTATTTCACTTTTATAATGGCTGCTAGTATTAAAGTTCAGGTGTAATGCATTTTTCAAATGAATGAAAGATTATAACCTCTATGGACATTATATATCGGAATTAATTGAGCATAAAATCGAGAAAATATACACTTGCAATTGATCATTAAGACCATTTTAATTTACTCATTTTAACAATGCCATCAATTAGCACGGCGAACACTTTGAGAAATCATTGAGGCGTGACTGTGATTAAACACAGATGAGGCCCGCCAGACAGCTGGCGCCTGTGGCGCCTAAATAATTAATTAATGATGATTATCACTACCACTAGATGAATTTATGAGGTGTGTTAAATCGCCTAAAACACATGTTTATGCAATAATTATGTACTTGTCATCTGCGGAATTACCTAGTTGGATATCTAAACATTCGATAAATGAAAAATTTAAGTTGTTTTATTGCAGATTTGTTTGTGAAATTAACAATCAAAATGTTGCGAAATTACGTTGAATTATGACTATCGCCGATAATGAGATTACTCCAGTGACGTCACAGGAGTCATAGCTTCAGGGACCACGGCCCCACAGATTTTCATTCTGGTCGCCGGGGCTAAATAAGGCATTTTTTTAAAAAGCCGTATGTAAGTAAGTTATGGGCCGATTTCAGAAATTTAAAATCGAGCAATTGTCAAATTGACATCCCATTTTAATGAATCTGAATATGACCGTATGTCATTACATCTATACTTTAATGCAGAAAGCCCATTGTGTGGCTCAACTCCCCTATTTAAAGCATAACTCTTGCCAGTCTCCATTACTGGCTGATTTAAGAGTTGCAGTATTTCCCTCGCTATTCCATGCTAAGATAGTGGATGACTACACCTGAAAATCATAGTGGGCTCTGATCTCCTAGCATGGAAACTTAAGGATGCTCACATTATCAATCCATGACCGCCTCTTCTGCATATTCCGTCTTTTCAAGGTTTTGTTTTGACTATCTAGGTCGGGGAACTTCGCTGTCGCTTCCTGGAAAACCAAAATAAACACTATTCAAGTGATGCTTTTAAAGGGGCAGTAGCATGTTTTCGCTGAAATAAGTTGATGAAATGTATTTGAAAAATATTGTCACCAATAATAAAACACCCTTCTCTCTTTGGAAAATCAAGTTAAAAATGAGTGTACATGGTTCCTTAAAGCCATGGGAATTGTTTTTGTCCTTCGAAATTATAAAATGTGTTCACAATAAAATGGCCGCCATGCAATTTTTGCTTTATACGCAACACCGTTATTACCACTACCGATAATTGGTTTGTGTAATAAGATGTTTTACCCTCTAAAGTAAATATAAATGACATAAACTATCATTGTATATGGGAAATTTGAAAAAATAAAATTTGCAAAAAATGTGCTACTGCCCCTTTAACTGATGGGTGACACCATAAGTCTCTCAACTCATGTCTCAATTGAAAAATGAACAAATTCCAGGTTGTTTTTTTTAAAGATTGTAAGAACCACATCAATGTTGATACCTTGGGCTCAATCAAATCAGCATTCAAAAGTGGAGTTGAAACCCCTGAACTCTGTTTCCGCAACTGCGATTTTCTATGATTTATATACCATATATCGGTCAAAAGAATAATATGTTGTATTTCTGATAACCTGACTGACCCATAAATTGATGTGTGACTGCAAAGTTTTGATTACATTTCGGAGTTTCTGTCATATTTTACGCAAATTTCAAATAATATCATCTTTTTTCCTTATCAGATCTTCAAAATGATATACGTCCATACTACCTGAAACACAAAGCATTTTTGTTTCGGCTTAAATTTAAACATTTGAGCTGTTATTTCTGTGCACATTTCATTGCATTGCATTGCCATCTGAAGTTAAAATATTTTTCATGAAAAAACTTGAGATATTTCGCTGTAAGTACAAAAGCAATACTACTTTCAATAACATTTTTGCAAATGCCAAACACCAAAGGGGTAATATCTTTGACTAAAAAACTTCAGATATTTCACCGCAAATCACAACCAACACTACTTTTTTTGCAAATGCCAAACAGAAAAGGGGTAATTTCCATTGATATGAAATAGTGATAATAATTTTGGTACAGTCAAAACGCGATAGTCCGGCCACCGATAATCCAAATCTCGCAGTGTCCGAACGGTAGCAAGCTGTAACCAACCTAATCTCTATATGAACTCATTAAATGTTGATTCATTAATCTGATGATTCCGTTTCCGAATCCGAACGCCAATTAGCCGTGACGGATTAGTTCAATACAACTATTTCTGTTTCATTAATCCGGCGGTTCATCCAAATCGTTCGGGTAATCCCCTTGACAAGCGATCATCACACTGATTGGATCGGTAAATTTCAATGACAGTGAATTGACGCGGGAGTTAAGCGTGTCAGTAGTTGTGATTTTAATAAATTGTAATGTCTTACTGAGTGTGTGTCAGTAGTTTGTGACTGTTATAAATTGAAATTTTAACATTTTTTGTGATAGTTTATTCTATTTTTCTAAATACGCTTTCGTCTCTTACAAAGGTAATCAACTCCATCATGTTAGATTCATTTCAGTTGTCCGAACATTTCACTATCAAACGTTTCTGATGAAAAACGGAAGCGTTTGGATTATCGAGGCCTGACTGTACATTTTTCTGAAGTGAGAAAAAGCCTTACCTTCATAAGAAGTTCCCTTGAGTTGAGCTGATTGTTTTCACCTGAGAATATTTCTGACAGTTCCTCGAATAGCACCATAGTTTCTCTGGAAATAAAGTTTAAACACTGTAATCTCCTCTCTCCTAAACACTCCAGTTTCCTCATTCTTCATGCACACCTCACGTATATTTGCGCATTTGACACCTAATAAACACCAAGACACAACAATAACCAATTCGCCAGTCGTAATTGCACAACTCTCCATCACTTACTCAGATAAGCCTTGCAGCATTTCATTACCTTTTCTTGATTTGCAGGGGATGTTATTGGTTACGCACATAAGCTTATAAATACGAGCTAGCAGTATGAAAGGGTCAATACAGCATTAAACTAGAATGTATTTTGGCCTAAGAGTAATTGAAGGGTCCCAATGACGTGGTGTCTAAAATAGCCATAAAATGCAACCACACTCTTCAAAATTGCTCAGTTGAAGTTTTTTTCTGATAGCTGAAATAATTATCTATAGCATGGTATATAACATGATATCTTTTAATTTGGTTGCAGATTATAATTTCACATGGAAATCGGGACATTTCTGAACTGCAACCAAACTTTTTAAACCATCAAAATACATGTTTTCATCAAACAGAACAGCCATGACTTGACACAATTTGGTTGCAGAAGGAAATATCATGATCTGATGAATGTTGGAACTTACCTTGCCTTTTAATTCAATATTTACAGTTAGCGGAAACTTCTTAGTGATCGTTATCGAGTCCGGTTTATATTTAATATGTTTTACTGACGTGTGACTTCAATTAGGTATGCTCGAAATTGTTCAATTATGTGATTTAGCTTTTACAGGATTGCTAAGCAATTCATGAATGAGCGCAAAGTAGTTCCATCAACCAATCAAAACGCAAGTTATTTTTAGAAAAACTGTAATTCCCATGACCATTATGAAAACTTTAATACCCGGCATATCTGTGCCCGCTTGGGTAAGAAATTTGGTTGCAGATTCCTATAGGAGACTGCAACCAAATTCACTAAATACGATGTTTCAAGTACATTTCTGTCCTGCAACCAAATTTTCTGATGTCAGATATGATATGTCATGTTATAGAAAATCATCTCTGCTATTTTGATCACTTTGTATGATCAGTTTCTGTTATTTCAGTAGCATTTAAACATCATTATGGAACCCCCGTCATTTGGACCCTTCAATTACTCTTAGGCCTTTCCCAAATTCAATTCCAGTTATTAGAAAGTCCAAATAGTTGGCATAGAAACAGAAATTTGTCTTTTTAAAAGCTGAAATCCGAAAAGGCACATCTACATTATATGTATACCCAACTTGGCGAAGATCGGAAGGGTGCTTTTTGAATTCTGCTCCAGAAACAATGGCAACACAGATCGCTGAGAACAACGCAAACAGAAACTCAAACGAAACAATAATTTTGTCTCCCAACAAATTTCACTTTCACTTACTAACAGTGTATCATGACAAAGGTTGTTACAACTTACTTCGGAACGGAGGACCATGTTTTACGAAGTCTGTACACCGGGTGAGACTGGAGACCGGAAATGATTGCCTTCAGAGACGAAAAGTTCTTTAGTTCTCTGAGCTCCTGGGGAAGACAACAAATAAATTTACAATCATCATTTTTTGAAGGTGAAATATTTTGTGAAACAAACATTAAACAAGTGAATACTGCATCATGTTCAACTGGAAGAAGCACTCACTAATAGCTACTAATTGCAGAATGAATCTTCTTGACAACACAGAAGAAAGAGGAAAGTTCAGGGAGATTATTTGCCTTTTCCATGAAGAGTACAGTCTGATTTTTGGGGAATAAAATCTATATCAAAAATGGTTCTTATCGGGGTTCTTATAGATTCCTAAGGTCTATGAACATTCCATATAGGTGTGCATTCTGTAGCAGGTTAGTGCAGACAAAAACCAGCCACACAACTGACCAATCAAATTATAGGTTTTAAATGGTTATCGTTTTGAAAGCATTCCAGTCTGATTAAAATCGACCTTGTTCCGAGGAATAAAATTTGCAAAATAACATATCTACCGGGATACGAACAGGTTCTGTAGATTCCTCGCCACAAGGTCTGAGAACATCCCGTATAGGCGTGTGTTCCGAACCAGTTTAGCGCAGCCAAAGCCCAGTCAAATAGCTGACCAATGACATCATAGTTTTTAAACGGTCGCTGTTTTGAAAGCATTCCGAACAGACAAAAGGATAGCTGTTTGGAGTTATCTGCCCCTAGTTTCTCGCACCGAAAGCTTTTGTTGGACTTATTGTGATTGGTTTACTGAATTGCGTCAGAACATGGGAGGCTATGGGCTGTAACCAGACGGTTTGGCGTGGAAACCACCGAACAATATGAGTTTGTATCCCGGTAGATGCACTATTTTGCACATTTTTTCCGCGGAAAACCATCGGTTTTAATCAGACTGCAGCCCTCATGCTAAGGTTTTTTGCCTAGGAGCCAAGTGGCTCCTACTAAAATAAAAACAGGAGCCAAATTACAAATTTTAGGAGCCAAAACAATCGGCATGAAAACTGTGAATGTCTTTATAAAGCACCGCTATCATATTTGTATTATAGTACCTTAGTACCTAAGTAATGTTGTATCTGTTTATTATATTCCTATTGCAAACTGGCAATCAAAGGTTTACAGTTAACTAAGATAGAAATTGTTGTTGATGTTCTGAGACTGAATTAATAATTATTAACAGGTAAATGCAAATAAATCACTCAATGTAAACAAAGAGTGCCTGTTATATGGTAATGAGGTGTTGAAAATTTAATTGAACGGCTATCATCAACAGTTGAACATTTTAACATTTGTATTAATGAGATGGAACATTTCCTATAATTATGTTGTTGGTAATTTTTATCATGTTATTTTTTTTATCTTCAACAATTATGAAATTAAAATACCGGTAGCTTACACATTCTAAAATTTTTACCAAGGCCCTATGAACACGTAACAATTATGAGGAATGAACAATGTTGAATGATTACGAGAACTCGCGGCTTGGATAATAAATATGTCATCACTTGTCTCAGAAATCCTTTAACAAGTTTGAAATTGATAAAATGGTCTGTTAAAGTTGAAGAAACAGTTGATAACTGAATAAATATACGCCTACCCATCGTCAGTTCTGAGTTTAGTAAATGACAAGCCACGGAAGCAAATTTGATCTTTGACCCAGTTCTCTCCGAGAATACATTGTGCTGTCAGATTGGATTGACTATAGTATGGGACGTCGTGTCACTTCGTTCCTAGTTTCATTTTGTAAAATCTATTGTCTTTTCATCAAAACTAATTTACTTAGATTTCATTTCCCGTTATGCATACAGTTATGAAAGCAAAATAAAACCGGCTAAATCTATTTATAGCACTGAAAGTACGAGAGCTGTTCCACTGAACGTCGGTTACGATAGATGTTTTGTTTATTTTTCTAAGCACTGACAATCATTTCATGCATGGCTATTAGATGCTGCAATTGTTTAAAAAAGATAAAGCATGCATGTTGTAAGAATTAGCAGACGTCCTGGAAATATGACGCTAATTGAACCAGTCGCCAGCTGATAAACAAGGACGATAGAATATGCAGAGGAATCCCTATTTATAAAAGCTTTATTCTCATTGGCCAAACTATTAATAGAGAGCCAATCACGAGAGCGGTAACATACATTAGCGGTGACGTAGGAAAAACCATTTTTTTGGTTGGTTAAACTATTAATAGCAGCCAATCACAATATCAGACTTCTTCCAGGCTGGACTTCAATAAAATAAATACGTGAATACATACTGAAATATGGAAACATTATCAAGACAAACGTTTTGAAATAGACATGATGAAAATTTGCCATAGAATTTCAGGAGCCAAACTTGCGACCAAATATAAAAAGCAATCGCCATCTAGGAAAAACAGTCGCATATGCGACCAATTCAGTCGCAAACACGAGGGCTGAGACTGGAAAGCATTCACAAACATTCGGAATCATTTAGGGAAACAGACGAAAGGATAGCTATTTGGAGTTACCTGCCCCTAGCTTTGGACTTTATTCAAAGAGACATTTAATAAATCACAGAACTCTACACAGAGACTCATCCAGAGTTCATGAGACTTATTGTCTACGCAGCGCTACACAAGTGCTTACAGTCAGGAACAACTTCCAAACGCAAAGCATAACTCTTGTCAGTATGCATTACTTACTGATTTAAGCCTTGCTGTGCCAAGATAGTGAATTGTGCACCAGAAATTCATTGTGGGCCCAGATTTCCAAGCACAGAGGAAATACTGCAAGGCCAAAATCTACCAGTAAGGGAGACTGACAAGAGTTATGCCTTGCATTGGGAAGTTGAGTCGGGAAGGTAAGTAAAGGTTAGTGATTAGTGAGCGATCCCTTTGCTATGTTGATTGATTGAGCTGATTTATAAATTTATACATACTTGAGCTATGAGGATCCACTTCTGAACAAGTTTGGCTCTTTGTGACGTTTTGTGATCGACTGTCTTGAGTATTGTTGCTATCACACGTAGGGACACTCGGTTGAACTGTTGAATGGTTGCCAGGACACTAGCAGCGTCTTTTCCTCCCTTTTTCCCTCGCCGTGCCCACACCGCTCCAACACAATGATGTGGAACGACTTTCCTGAACAGCTCCTTAAGAGAAAACACCACGTAGGAGTCAATTAATAATAATAATAATAATGGATATTTATAACGCGCAAGTTATCCACACACGAATGAGTGCTACACAAATTAAAATAAAATACAAATTTTAGAAAAATGAATAGAAAAATTTTGATAGATTGAGCAATTAGAGTATTTCATTAAATTGCCTCTGTACTTGATGGCTATAACATTGATTTTTCAAATATTGTGATATGGGAATCAGTTTAAAGTTTTCTCTCAATAAATCGTCTCTGTATTTGTTGACCAATTGACATTTAGTGATTTTTTGTTTAATCAAATTTATTAAATGAGGGTTCTGTAACAAACCAAAGCTCAAGTGTACCATTTCACTCCTTCTCAAATGAAATAAATATGACCTTTCAACACTGATACTGTAACTTTTTCTCGGGTCATACACGAAATTTACACTTGTCGCATGAGACACTTGCTCATTTAATGAGCTCTAATATAAGATATCCACGGCAATAAAATACAGGGCCCATCTTTTCAAAGCTGTCTTAGTGCTAAGATAGTTGTATGTCACTGTTAACCCTTAACATGCGGGTCCCGGAATTATCCGGGCGGGCTATAAGCGATTCCGAGGTGTCTGTATACGGATCCCGGATCGCTTACTTAGAATAATTCACGGCTGTCTATGTACTTGGCTATCTGCCATACCGGGTCCCGAGTCGATTGTTTCCGCCACTCGCTGCATGAGAATGGCTGTATTTATGCCTCGCAGCCCGCAATGAGAATAAAACTTTCTTCAGTGTCTGGTCAGAACGTCCAGCAAAATTCACACCAATTTGCGTGTGCATTGTTGACCCGTAACGCATCGATAATTAGCTTTACAAAAGGCCAATTTTGTCCTGCTTCGCTCCGATGGCTACACTGCCCGGCGGCTAATTAGCACCTAAGTGTCTGCACTGCCCCGGGGTGAGATAGGCCCGTACAGGCTTATCTGTCTCGCATCCCGCCACATGGGCAGATAGCCTATGCTTATCTGTCTCGCATCTCGCCACATGGGCAGATAGCTTCTAATTACGGGAAGATATTGCGATAAGCTACCTTTCTCTCGCACTTCGTATCATATGAACCAATTGGTTGTTTTCATTTTTTTTATACCAAAATAAAGAGGAAAGAATGGCCTTTATTCCCATATAAAAATCGCAATTGCGCTAACATAACTGAAAATACAGCAATCGCACAGAGATAGCCGACTTTCGCACTTTTGAATTTTGATACATGTGGCGCATTTACCCCAACATGCCTCGGCGCTCTATTTCTAAGAAACTACTTGGGATATTTTCATAATTTTTTTATCAGTATATAGATAAAAGAATTGTCTTCAATTCCATATAAAATACGTGTATTTTCGGCAATAACTTTTGATGCGCCAGGTGTCGCGCAGAAGGTGATATTCGGCTTTGAATAAGTGGCGCTCTTAGCATATACCATCATTACGGGCTTTATAACTTGTGAACCGCAAGTCCGATTTTTATAATTTTTACATCATTGTAAAGAGAAAAACATTGTCTTCAATTCCATGTATAATGCGCATGTTTTCGGGAAGAACTCTGCATGCGCAAAGCGCCGCGCCAAAAGGTATAATTTTCGCACTTCATAACTTTTGAACCGCAAGTCCGATTTTTATAATTTTTACATCATTGTAAAGAGAAAAACATTGTCTTTAATTCCAGATATAATGCGCATGTTTTTGGGAAGAACTATGCATGCGCGAAGAGCCGCAATATTGATGTACGCATAAGTGAAGAAGTATGATAATATATAACTAAAATACTGTTCTTTTGATACGCAAATATAGAGCTTTATAAACGATGAACAACTGTCATGACGGAATTTTGTTTCCAGTTTTGGAAAAAAAAATATAACATAAAAGTGAAAATATATTTGAGTACGGGACCCGCCGCTCGGGGAAAAGCCTTTTCGTGGGAATATTTTCTCAGGAAAATATTTCACTTTTCGGAGTTTCTAAAAATGCGTGAACATTTTTGTTACTGATGCCATTTGCGAAAGGTTTTTATTTCTAAAATTCAAATGCGAGGGCGCACCTTTCCAAACCATTTGAATTGAATTTATTATTTTATCTTTTACATTATTGAATAAAAGACGTTTCATTCAATAAGATTTGAAGAATTATTTATATGTGTAGCGGACTGAACTGAGCAGATGGAGAATTTGATTCCTCACCACTTTTATTACCAAAGTTCTTTTGTATCACAATTACTTTTTTAGGTATTAGTTTTTTCGTGAGCAGGGGAATTTCCGACGGGATTCGCCATGACATAATGAGAAAAAATTCCCATGAACATGGGCGTGGTCCGTCATCTTCGGGACCGACCCACAAGTATAAATATCTACCGGGGGGTGCGCGGACCCCCCCGCTTTTGGTTGCCACCCCCCAAACTTTTTGTGCAAATTATTATTTTTTTTCTACTTTGAAATAAAGGTTCGTGTCATTCCGAGGTATGAAGGTTTCTGCTATATATGTCGAGAGGGCATGGGAACCCTTTCCCAATAGAATCTGGGGTTCGTCCCATAGGATTGTTCCTCGGAGTCTCTCGTTCTCAAAAGAGAACATGGGAAACCTGTCCCGCGATTGAATCCGGGGTCCGCCGCGGAAGACGGGGACGGGAATTCTCGGAGAGCATGGGAGTATGCTCCCATGGGTCCGGGCTCCGCCTCGAGAGACCGCTCCTTGGATGCTCTGCTTCTCGAAAAGAGAAGTCATTCGGCAACTGACAACCCGAGCTTCCCTGACATAGTAGTTTATTTTCCGGGCCTCGCGCCCGGTGCTACACGTCGCCGAGGAAATCAGAAAATGGTCCGTTTGACATATGCGTCGGAAAAATCGGCGCGATGTCAGAAGCCGTCGGCGCTTGCGGCGCAGTCGTCCTAGATGCGCCGGGAGGTTCTGAAACTGGCAAATGAACGTCCATGAAGCTCACATTCATTATCTCTGTATGTTTATTGTCTCTAATCACATGTTATATGTTGCATACATCTAACGCATTTTCAATCATTTACAGGTTGAAGCAGAATGCTGCGCGGACGTGGACGCAAGGCCCTGCGACGGCCTAGGACGTTGCATACTAGGACACGCAGCTTTGAAGCCGTTTCAAGCGACAACGACTTCATCAACGAGATCCATGCTGATGAAGCCTCTGATATGGAGTCAACTGACAGTGATGGTAGCAGTGGTTTAGACAGTGATGATGCATATGATCGGGACACTGTAATAGATAGTGAACATGGTGACACAGATGCTCTGAGTGATATAGAGACAGAGATTGCCAGAAAGATTCTAGCCGCCGGTAATTCCACCGAAGAAGACTTTAGTGGTTTTGAGGAGGAGTTTGCCGAAATACCACAATATAATCATGATAATTCACAGACGTTTGATGAGTGGGTGGATGGTCCGCGGCCACGTGTAAACTTGCCTTTCACTGGTCAAACTGGGTTGCGCCAGTTCATAGAACTTCCTGAGAACCCTGAACCTATTGACTTTTTCAATTTGTTTATACATAATGATGACTATGAGGATATGGCAACGGAAACCAATAGATATTTCAAACAAGCAATGGAGGACAAAATTCTAAGACCCCGTTCAAGAATGCAACAGTGGCAAGACACTAATGCAGAAGAGATGAAGGTATTTGTAGCCATGACAATTGCCATGTCATTGGTTGTGCAGAGAAACTTTGCTGATTACTGGTCAACAAGTGATGTTACCTCAACGCCTTTCTTCGCCAAGTGCATGCCCCGAGACAGGTTTTGGCTTCTTATAACCTACCTACACTTGGCTGACAACAGGAGGATGCCGGGCCGTAACACCCCGTGCTTTTCACCAATAAATAAACTGGGACACTTGTGTAACCGGATAGTTCACCGTTTTTCAAGAGTGTATAAACCGCATCAAAACATTTCAGTCGACGAGGGCATGGTGCCCTGGAAAGGTAACTTATCTTTCAAAGTTTATCTTCCCGACAAGCCTAAGAAGTATGGGATAAAGGCTTTCATGTTGTGTGACTCGCACAACGGATACGTTTGCAAGTTCAAACTCTACACTGGAAAAACGAATGAACCGGTTTCTGAAGGTGGCAAAACTTATGATGTAGTCATGGACTTGGTGAACGACTACGTTGGACAGGGGCATCACATCTTTATGGACAACTACTATTCGTCCACAAATCTGTACATAAATTTGTGGGAGCGGGGAATAGGTGCCACGGGGACGTTGAGAGCCAATCGAAAGGGACTTCCTGATTCAGTCAAGAAACCTAAAAAGAAAGCCAAGCAAGGGGACATGACAGTTTCTCACAACCATGGCCTACTCGTTCTTCGCTACGAAGATAGAAAATCAGTGCTTCTCATGTCTACTGTTGAAGATACACAACTTGAACAAACAGGGAAGAAGAACCGGGCAACAGGGGAACCAGTTCTCAAGCCGCGCATTGTAACAACGTACAACAAGTACATGGGAGGTGTTGATCGGGCCGACCAGATGTTGTCGTACACGCCGTTCCGAGTGAAGACCCTGAAGTGGTGGAAACGGGTTTGGTTTCACGTTCTCAACGTTGTCATGTTGAACTCTTACATCGTTTATAAAGAATACAGCAAAGATAAACCTCTAAAAACAAGTCGGGAATACAGGAAGGCTTTGGCGCAACATATAGTAACATTTGCGGACAAGGAACAAGTTCCATCACTTTGCAGACGTCCCCGTGGTCGGCCGAGCACGAGCGACGAGAGTGTCACTCGTCTTCATGGACGTCACTTTCCGACGAAGATTGAGCCTGTCGGAAGGAAGAAAAACGTCACAAGGATGTGTGTGGTATGCTCTAAGGCAAAACGCGCCGTCCTCGCAAAACAGATTGAAGAAGGCAATGGGCCAGCAAGGAAGAAAAAACGAGTAGGCAGAGAGTCTTCTTATGAATGTACAGATTGTAATGTTTCTCTGTGCGCCGCACCATGCTTCAAACTGTACCACACCGCCACTGACTATTCCAGGGCTTACATCACTGCCACGGAAAAAGAAAGAAATGAAGAAGGGAATGAAGAAGAAGAAAATTGAAAGTAAAGAGAGCCGAAGTGTGGACAACCAGTATATACACATTATATACATACCTTGTTAGGTCCCTAAAGCTGTTCTGCGCACAACCGCAGGTAAATATTGTGTATATTTGTACGTAAATGCATTGTAATTTCATTGTAATACATGTCATTGCAAATAAAATATTTTTTATTTTATCAAAGAGACAGAGAAAGTGAATGCGAGCTTTCATTGGAAGTTCAGCCAGAACCGCATCATAAAAAACACCCATAAATGCTGAACCGGGTGGCCGATTTTCATAAAACTTACATGGGGTAAAGAGGAAAGATTCGGCTTTGATTCAATATAAAATTTATACATGCGCACGAAAAACTAAAGTTGCGGCACGTGCCCCGATATGCGGGATAGTCAAAAAGTTGCCTCAAAGTACCGAGGGTACCTTCATTTGGCCCGCTATAGCTTCCGAACGAAGTTGCGCATTTTTTTTCTTTTTACATCATCGTAAAGAGCAATAAATTGTCTTCAATTCCATGTATCATATGTATATGCGCAGCGAAAAATAAACATGCAGCAAATGATGCGCCAGATGTCGCAAAAAGTTAGTTTTTCAAAAATGAATTTTCTAAGTATTGGGGGTGCCTTCCTTACGCTCTTCATATATTGCGAACCATTTGACGTATTCCAATAATTTTTATATCATTGTAAAGAGAAATAAATTGTCTTCAAGTACATACGTGTTTCGCATGCGCGCGAAGTAATTTACGATTTTATAAAGCTGGAAATAAAGACAAACTTTACACCGCGCAACATGTATTGCGTTCGCCGCGGTGATTAGTGTATGCTGTGCTCATTAGTACCCATTAGTTCCACGCGCGCTCGGCTCTGGCACCCTCGAGGAGGTCTCGAGGAGGTCTCGAGGAGGTAATGGTACTGTAATTAGCACAGTCCCGGGGGGACCAAGCAGTGCCAGTAACTTGGTGCGCGTCGGGACCATTCACGTGGTACTGTCGGGGTAGCGTCACTCTCCTTTGGTTGGTTATATTTTCTGAACCATAAGTCGTATTCTAATATTTTTTACGTCATTGTAAAGAGGAATAAACTATCTACAAGCACATATAAATTTCGCAATATGCGCGCTCAGGAGTTTTGATTTCATGAAGCTGGAAATAAAGACAAACTTTAGATGACAATAGAATTATAACTATAGGTCGCATTCTAATATTTTTTATATCATTGTAAAGACAAACATCTGGTCTTCAAGTCCATATAAAAATTTCAGTAGCGCGCTCCAAATTCATGATGTTATAAGGCCCGAATTAAAGACAATCTTTACAAAGTAATAGAAAAGTAAAGAAAAATCGTAAAAAAATAATTCAAAGATGCGGGTATAAAGCAACCATTTGTGTACGGGTGCCGCGACTTGAATTTGTATTCAACGCCCGTATATAGCCCGTATTCGCCATGTAGATGCGGTATATTTCGTAAAAACGGTACCGGAATCGCCGCCTGGAAATTCCGCCAGCAGAGCTCGTTAGTGCCTAAGCTCAAACTACTGCTGCGAGCTGCGAGCCTGTAAATTCCGCCACAGGGGCTAAGAAGGGTAAAATATATATACGCAACGTAAGGGTTAATGTATGGTATTTACGACTATCTTAGCGTTAAGAGAGCTTCGAAAATATGGGTTCAGCAGTCAATGGGACCGACAGCATACTTTATGAGACAATAAAACATGCTTGTGATATAAGACGTCAGTTAGAGCGTCGCTTAGTTAATGACGTCACATTGTCACGTCATTTTGATTGTTTAATTACTAGTGAATGTGTTCTACAACGGGAGACATTAATATTTTCAAAATATAGTTTATACAAATGATATAATATCTCAACAGTTTTTTATATAAAGTGAGAAATTGTTTAAGGGCATCTCATATAAGAAAAAGAAGACTCGTTGTCGTGCTTTATCGTAGCATAAAACAAATCTGAGAGCATAAAACACTCAGGGCTGTGCCATTCGTGTTTTATGCTCCCTGCTACGTTTTATTCTATGATAAAGCTGCCAACTCATCTTCTATTTCTCAATCAATCACAATCTAGAATGTGTTTCTCTACTCACGGCATCTCTGTATGTTAACTGTTGAGCGAAGGTATGGCTGGAGATGTCGCTAAACGATAACGGCTTGTGGTACTCGGTGTCGATCATGTGATCCACCTCGTCGCAAATGGAAAAACGGAATTCTATATCGTTAGCTGAAAAACAAAATTAAAGACTTATGACAAATACAACATTCACATACCGTATTCGCCGTAATAAGCGCCCTGCTCCAATAAGCGCCCCCCAAAGGGTTTTGCAATTAACTCTAATAACCGCCCATGTACCAGCGGTACTAAATAATAAATTCAACTTACCTAAATTCAATCCAACAACCCCTTCAGACGAGAAACTAGTCGCTGAGAGCCCTTGAACTTTAGTTTACAGGGAATTTCCAACCCCAGTGTTCCCGTTTACTGGTAAATACCGGTATTTTACCGGAATTTTTTAAGCTGGACCGGTATTTCTCATTACTGTTGGTCCCAATTTCAAAATTGTGTATTTGTTCAGAAATGATCCTAAATAAGCATATATAATTAATAAGTCCTTAATTTGGTATTAATGCTAAATAAGCACTTGTCAATCTTATAATTACACCCAAAACAAATCATAAACATCAATACAAATGCTTATCAGTGCTGCATGGCAACTTCAGACAGGAAACGTCAATCAAGGTGTTGACCTAATTCCATGCAATACTCCAAGAAGGAGGACTGGTTTATTTTTGTATGGGGGTGACAGGATTTGCATAGTTCAAATAGGATAGAGCACAATAACTTATTAAACGATTATTACTGATAGAAAATAAAGATTGATTTTAGTCTAAACTTAAATAAAATAATAAGATAATAGATTTGTCAAACCAAGAAACAATAATCAAATTTGTTTGAAGTTTTTTTCAATTGCCACCCCTGTGTTGAAAATGGATTATCCGGGAGGTCTGAACTGTTGTCAACATGCAGATTTTCTGTTTTAAATGTCGTAGTTTTAGACAGCCATGCAGCTCAATGTTACCAAAATCTGTATGTGTAGGTATGTTTCAAAATATCACTGATGAAATGTTTGCAGGTGTAAAATATTTGAAAAGCATTACAAGTTTTTAGTTTAGTAGTTATTGTATGTTATGTACAATTCCTGCCAACGTGTGACGGCTAAAAATAGCACTGTGTTGATAGGATACTACGATTGCAATTGAGAAATTATCAGCATAAAATTATAATCAAAATGTGGTTTCTGTTTCACTTTGAGTAATTAAAGGATACATTTAGCAGCAATATGTGTTATTTTCAACTCGATAATGTGTAAGTATGTTTTGAACGCCTGTATCAATTATCAAAGACAACCTAAACACAGTTCCACGTGAATAGTCTTTATTTTTCGTTCGTCACTCACATCATTTTAATAAGCGCCCACCCAAGTCAATTTTTTAAGCGCCCTGGGCGCTTATAACGGCAAATACTTAAGAATTAAAGAAATTAAGAAATGATGCAACAACATCCTTTTTTAATTCTACCTCAAACATAGAAAAGAAACTCACATAAAAGATCCTTATCATATATAGTGGAAACTTTCAACCAGGCCATCTGCACGGTAGTATTTCAAATGTTCTTTGTGCATTTCTATGCAAATAATGATTCGCTATCTGATTTTCAACTGAAACCAAAATATTCGGATAAACAGGGTCAGACTGTTTTTTGTCCCCTACAATTTCGATAAACTATTGTTCATGATGGAACAAGAGAACTGGGTCTTTTCCTGGCTATTTTTACGATACAAATAGAAAAGAATGGGTGATAAAGAAATATAACACTCGAAAGTGTGCTTGATGAGTTTTATGTGCAAATTTGGGTGTAACTCTTTAAAAATTAGTAAAGATATAGCAGTTTTTTTAATCCTTTCAATTATTAATTAAAATAAATGTGGATTTCCTCTGGAAAAAAGGCTAAACAGTCCTTTTAACGATGTTTTTAGCTTTTTATATTTTAATTTTCTAAAAGATTACCGTCAGCACCAGAGTCTTCCTTAGCGAATCTCTCCATGCGATGACGAGCACGCCCCACCAGGTCGCTGTCTGGTAGGAACTCCTGGGAGAACTTCACCAGGCAGTGCAGACACGGGTAGTGCGGTCCTTCCCGGAAATCTTCTGGGTACGTATCCAGCCATACGGAGAGCACGGACTTGATTGTTCTGTTACCGTGGAAACGAAATAATTTATCTACAGGAAATGTTTAGATTTTTTTTCAATTCAATTCCATAGTCATTTTTGGACAATATCTGACTATCTGTGAATTTGGGAATCTGTGAATCTGATAAATATGTGTGTTTATAGTACAGTGATGAATTTACAAATATGACATGCAGAGTCCAGGAATTTGCTACCACAAGCTATTGCGAGTCCCAGCAGATGTAAATCAGTCCCTCAGTAAGTAAACAAATACTCAACAACAAAAAACTTTGAATTCATGGAACTCGCAGTTTAAAATTTTATCAGTCCGTTAATTTTTTTTATGACTATTTGATGCAGGACTCGGGGGTAAATTTACCACTGAAGTACAATAAACGAAACCAGAAATTAGAGATTTTACTTACTTAAGTTGAAGATCAATCACCTCCGTCCTGTCATCTTCACAACAGGATTTTAATGTTCGATATCTGTGTAAACAAGGAAACATGTAATTAATAATTATAAAACACAATACAATAAAACACATAATAAACAAATAGATATTATAAACACATTAGATACAATCAAGACTCATTTATAGGTATTCAGGAACCATATTGTTTCAATTTGCTGCTTAGTTTTTCAAAATGGCTCTGGAAAGAAAGGTGAGGTGAGTTGGGGTTTAACACCGCTTTCAAGAGTATTTCACTTATATTGCGGCTGCTAATAGGGAGAAAGCCCGCAACGCCATGGAGCTATGTATTGCGGTGAAACCTGCGAGCACCAGCTTGAACTAGTGAACCATGGGTGGTACTACCCACTTCAGTGTAGCATTGCACCCAAACCTTACTGTGTGTAGAACAAGCGTGTGCCCCTGGTGGGATTCGAACGCCGGACCTCTTGATCCGAATCCGAACGCGCTAACCACTGCGCCACCCCCACCCCCCTCCTTTGACATAATACAGACAGACCAATCACAGACAATTCCACTGTTCGATTGGGGAGATATTTCTCTAAGCATTAGCTGTGGGACACTACCATTTTTGCATGTCAACAGTGTAATTTTCCAGAGCATTGTTGGCAAGTAAACATCGATGAAAACAAAGTCAGAGAGGATTTTGCACAACTCTATTGGATAGATACACAACATTTATTAACATCATGTCAAAAAAATTCTGATTATGAATGTTCTGATATGATAAATTTACTCAATACGTTATCAGTAATTACGAAATTGTTACAGTGGACCGGCGTTTCTTTTGCTGTTCAGTATATTTGAAATTTAACCATGTGTGACAGCACTGACGGAACGACAATAACTCTTTTACTTCCCCACCCCTTCTTTTGATTGCTTCTCGACAGGTGTGACACGAAAGAACCCCTTACCTGTCTATAAGCATCTGTAGCACCTGTTGAGGGGTAGCGAAGGTACGGTAGGTCGCTAGGAAGATGTTGACGTAGGTTGAGTCGAGCTCGCCGCGTACCGTGGACAAACTCTCGACAAGCTTTTCCAGTGTACCTGCTTTGATGACACGAATCTTCTGGGTCTCCCACATGAGGTGTGAGAACTCTCGCTCATGTTCGTCTTCAAGCTGCGAGAAGGAAATCGACTAGAAATCTTAATTTGATTTAACAGTGAACATGATTTTTCCACATGAAGAGTAAAATTAAGCTAGCAGTTAGGGGTGAAACGATCTACTTAAATTTGGATTTGTTTATGCAAAAAAGAAATCTCGTTTTGGTATATTTTCGGTTTTCGGATGCAAACAAACTTAAGTCACAACAAAATACATTTTTTCTTAAAAATAAAACCAAATGGGAAAATGATAAAACTTGTATTGTGAATAAAACTTTACAAAATTAATAACATAAAAAATGGTATGCAATCAACCAAAACTACAATTGATGCATGGTTCAAATAATGCTGTTTCACCCGTACCAATGATTTTTCACACGTTGTCCAAAGGTTTAGCCAGTCTCCAAATTTACACTTTATAATCTGAATTATCAAGGTTTCTACAAATGTTTTGACTGTGGGACTGCTGCCTTGGGGAGTTTTCTCCGATATTTACCTGAGCTTGAGAGCGGTAGGTAACTTTCTTCAGGTAGGCAACGTACACAGCGCCATCTTCCCTTTCTTCTCGCCAGAATCTTGTCACATCGTCCTGAAAGAATATCATCCAAGTCAAAAATATTTCAAATGATGTCAATAAATAACAAGTAGTTGTCACTAAGGTGACATGATCCCTCCTGCCGCAAATTAATACTTGAAAAGTGAAAAATAATGTAAAGATCACCAAAATCGTCTGTCAAACATGTCGAAAAATTCAAAGTTCCACTATGACCTTGAGAATAATGTCATGGTCACTAAAATCTAATCAGCTCGTCGCCTTTCCTTGGAGAAGCTATGTGTAAGATATGATGAAATTCTGGTGAATGAGATAATGCGCTGACAAGGATAACATGACAAAGTTTTGTTGTGACCTTGAAATGAAGGTCAAGGTCACAGACCTTTGTAGGAACATTACTCTTCCCATGATGAATCCATATGCAAAATAGGAAAAGAATCCAGTGAATAGTATTTGAGTTATTCCATTTCGTACGTACGCGCGGCGGGGGATAATAACAATTTTTAAAAAATACAAGTTCACATGCAATAAAAACGTCACCATACAAAATACAAGATATTTCAATCCACAAGTGATAAAATGATTGAAACTGAGTTTCATCATATCCTCAGAAGCCATCTAAAAATAATCTGAATTTTCAGAACATTACCTTTTCACATTTCTGAAAAACACACTTTTTAGGAAATCACCAATTTGGAATCTAGATTTGAGAGTCAAAAATGGATTTTTCGCTTGTTTTATGACATCCCTGTAAAGATGTCAACAAATTTAAGTCCAAGAAGGTTATTAATGTCAAGAAAATCTTATTAATAAAATTCTACATTTTTTAAAATTTTAACTTAATGCTAAACATTCATTGTCAAGCGATTTCACCTCCCACAGTGTATTTGAACAGACGTACATCCAAGAGTATCATACTCATACTGAAATCGTGAGTACTTCCTAACAAATCAAAATTTACATTCTCCGGCAGCAGTAATTTGTTTTTCACTTGGTAAACTCAGTTGAAAATATAACCGTTGTCGTTTTAAAGAAATTGACAGGTTTTTCCAATTTTCGGTTCAACGCTATGCACTTCAGTCACTCAGACACGGCAGTCATTCATACTGTGGGTACTGCAGTAAGGCGTTATGATGAACTTATTATAATAATGTCAGGTTGTATCGTACATGTATTTTTAATGTAAATGTGCGTTATATATGACAACTATGTTATGGGTTATACAAACAGACTAATTACATATTAGTTTCTCGTCGTTTTATTAAAGAACTATATTTTATAGTGTTTGACCACTGGAGATTGTTGTAACACGCGCATGAATACAAATCAGCTGATCAATGTCACTTACTACAGTCTAAAAAAAGAAATGTTTGTTGTTTGTAAATGTGTATTTAACTCGATGTAATGGGTAATATATAGAATAACCAACTCAGCACGAGTGAATACAGGAAATATGCACTCGTCTAAATGATGTTCAGTCGCTCAGCAAGGCTCGCGACTGTGAACATCATTTTGACTTGCATATTTCCCGTAATCACTCGTACCTCGTTGGTTATTCTCTAAATCTTCTGAGTTAATAATGTTGTCCTCTTCTACTTTGAATCCATATGTTTTGCAGGGATCGACACTCGCACTAGTCCGCTAGCCCGAGGCTAGTGAAAATTCAGAAGGGCTAGTGAAATTTGTTTGTATCACTACAGATTAACATATGTCACTAGCCGGAAGAGCACTTCGGGCTAGTAAAGATTTCCAGCTGTTGTTGTTTGAAGGCGTCTGTGAAATGGGTGTCTTTTAGTTTGGACATTACCTTTACAATCACATATGTCGAACATTAAAAATGGTGTTATTAGTGTAAAAGACTTTTGACTAAAATTAGTGTTAATTATTGACAAAATAATTTGAGTTTGACAATGAAGTACAATTTTAAAACTGCTGTATTATTTCATTTTAGTCATAGACAAGTGTAAAAATAATTGATATTTGACAAATGTTACATTAATTAATAATTCATTATGACAATAATAAGTTAGAAAAAAATGTCACTCAGATAAATATTGTAATTTTTTTCCAATATGTTAATTACTTAGGAGAGAAAAGCTTTAAATGAAAGATACTGTGTGATGCAATTGTTACAATTTAAAAAATCTGGCGCTCTCTGTAAAATCCTGAAAACAATCCAGCAGGCTAAAGGTTAATTAATGCTAGTCAATTCAGGATAATGACAATATAAAGGTGAAGCAGTGTTTTTGAATCCAAAACCGGATAATGTAGCACGACTGACTCACGTCAAAAAGTAAAATGAAAATTCAGAAACTTATCTGTAACAGACAAAAGATAAGTGTAAATGGGACATGTAGTTTCATTTTCTGCACATTAATAATTCTCAGGGCTCAAGATAAGATGTGTAATATGCGTGGATAATTCAGAAACGCCTTAAAAATTAAATAAATGAGTGACAGATACGCAGAGAATATTAGTCAGATTTTATTCACAAGTGTGAGCGTAATTGTCAAATATTGTTTTAGTTCTACATATCCGATCTTTGCATCTTGAATAGCAATAGCTGTCAGTATTGAAGAGAAGATTTTCAACGTTTTCTTAATGAGCCCTCCTTTATATCATTATTTATGTTTGGGGGACACTTTCTTTTTACTTCAAGCCCAGAAACAATGTTACTATCATGACATTCTACTGTCCATTATCAAATCCTATTTATTCAAAATTTAAATTAAAATTATAATGTTTGTTTAATATTCAAGATCTATTAACACTTGCATATTAAAGTAAATTTTAGAGTTTTTAAAGCTGAATGTTTGCAATGTCATTTTCCATCAAACATTTACATCTATTTACCTTCAACAATCAACATAAACCTTGTAATTATAATCTTTTTGAACTTATTTTTTAAAGTTTTTATTCTTGCATTGATAAACAAGGCAAAAGTGAGCGCAGCTCACATACCCCCGCCTGTAGTTTGACCGCCTTTCTTTAAACTATGTAATCATAAATCATATATTATGATAAGGCTTAGGAATGTGGTTTGGTCAGCACATAACATAGAAAACAACAGGAAATGTAATTGTTTGCATAGGTGTGAACTGGACGAGATAACTAAATGTTTTACATCAGAATCTCACCTTCCAATTAGTTGCTTGAAGGTCAATATATATTCCTATGTATAAAAATGGGAAATCACCTCGTATTCATGATTTCCAACCATATAGACAAGTGAAATCAAACTAGGATTGAAGTTTACAAATAAAAAAATTTTAAATTATAAAATCGGACCGTTTTTGGGTAAAAAAAACAAAATTATTTGAACCATGGAGTTGAAACCCCTAAAAGGCACAACAGCAACATGTAGGTTATCGCTATACCAAATTTGAAGTTTCCAAAGGGTATAGTTTCCGAGATAAGCTCCGGAAACGACACAAAGTCCAAAAATGGGACCGTTTTTGGTCAAAATGTCCAAAATTATTTGAACCATGGAGTTGAAACCCCTAAAAGGCACAACAGCATCATGTAGGTTATCGCTATACCAAATTTGAAGTTTCCAAAGGGTATAGTTTCCGAGATAAGCTCCGGAAACGACACAAAGTCCAAAAATGGGACCGTTTTTGGTCAAAATGTCCAAAATTATTTGAACCATGGAGTTGAAACCCCTAAAAGGCACAACAGCAACATGTAGGTTATCGCTATACCAACTTTGAAGTTTCCAAGGGGTATAGTTTCCGAGATAAGCTCCGGAAACGACACAAAGTCCAAAAATGGGACTGTTTTTGGTCAAAATGTCCAAAATTATTTGAACCATGGAATTGAAACCCCTAAAAGGCACAACAGCATCATGTAGGTTATCGCTATACCAAATTTGAAGTTTCCAGGTGGTATAGTTTCCGAGATAAGCTCCGGAAAAGATTTCGGACGGACGGACGGACGGACGGACGGACGGACGGACGGACGGACACGCGGAGCGCTATATACCCCCGACTACGTCGTAGCGGGGGTATAATAATAATGGATACTTCTCGTCAATAATAACAGTACTAGACCTACAGATATTATTATTCAATTAACCCATGTACATTTATTTGACGTTAACACATTTTATCCATTAGTAATTAGTGTTCATAATCATAAATAACTACCTGATCAAGCTAACTTATAATAATAATCGTATTGCAGATCTCATTATCCCATAACCGCTTGTCAACATGATCAATGGCTTTGTATCTGGAGCATGAAATGTACATCATGAAATATACATCACACCTATTTCAATGAATTCATGTATATTGCACTCCACTCAATCAATGTCAAGGGACATTGGGACACGGTCACACCTCATGTTAATGAATTATAATGGATTTAATTCTCAATGCATGTTTGAGAGTCTACACTTTAGTAGGCTACACTTGATTGGGTTTTTACTTAATTTCAATCTTAACATGTATAATTAAACCTAGTTAATTAAACCCCTAAAAGCATTTTTAAAACATTTTATAAGAGAAGGCCAATAAGCCTTATGTTCTATATACTACTATCTGTTTGGTTGGTAGGATGAACATTTTTACACAGAATACAATCTTAAAAATAAACAAATAAACTGCTCCATATTGAATAATATATCTTGAAAGAGATAGTGAGAAGTTTGAATGTATTAATGGGCTGATCTATCATAAAGCTTTGAGTGTGAAATGAACACCCGCACCTGGGGCTAAATGAAATTGACAATCCCACATTGCACTTATGACCTCAAGCTTTGACATTAGGATAGCAAAGTTAACTCTTTGTTATGTAATCTGTGTACTAAACAGCTATTATTTTCTCATTATCTGCCAATCCCATTAATGACTTTGTGATGAAATTATCATTTCTATGATTAAATAATAAGCATATATTGTACATCTGTGATTGCATTTACAAAGAACGTTAAGAGGTCACAATGACCTTCTCTGTTTTATGAGAATTATTATTTATTTTCTTTTCAAAAAGAAAAATAGAAGACAACAAATTTTAGACATAAAAAAATCATAGATAAGTAGATCTATATAAATCAAATAATTACATACCTCACCAATAATCGAAATGAAACCCGTTGGTGAATAGCGAGTAATTAAAACATCAGGTAAAATATCGAATTTCATCATGTCTTTTAGTTTTGCCTCTGGGATCTCTCTCTCAGTTTTGAACAGTTGGAAGAGACAATTTCGCATTTTCGGATCATATTTCAAACGATAAGGTCCTACTTCAAAGGTTAAAATTAAATTACAGAAATTCCCAAACTCCGATTAGGGTATATATGAAGAGGACATAGGAACTAAGAGTAGATAAAACTCCCATAGTTCTATAAAGGTTACTTCCTCAATAATCTTCCCATCTGTCAAACAAAACTGGACAGTGTCACGAAATTTTCAGCACATGACTTTGTTATTGTCGGGGATTCGATTTAAACAAAAACAAAACAAACCTGATTTTCCAGTCTGCTTGCTTCCATTCCTAACTAAGTTACAAGTTTCGTACGTATTGGAGCCATCTTTTGATCTTTGGGATCAACTTGAAGAAGAATATTTCGTGTGATAGCGATCACTTAGCTTACTTCCGGTCAGCCATCTTTGTCTGTGTTTCCGGTAATTTCCGGTCATCTCCGATACATTCCGCGGTTATCTCTTAGTTGCTTCCCTTTATCAATGCGGCAAACTATGTTCCCTAATCGTAACGTACATTTGGATTCTACTGTGTTACCTGTTTTGTGTGATTTAAAAAAAAAAGATTGTATACTCATCACAATCGTATACCATATCATTCAGGTTTTATTTTAAATATTTCATAAATATTAATGAACGATATATAGTTTTATATTGAAGAAGAAACGAGGATTACTTCGCTGCAAATATGTATTCCAAACAAAACATTCTGACATTATTTGTGAAGGGAACTAACATGATATAATTTGCATATATTGATTTAAGGATGAATAATGAAAATATACCCACGTGCAAAAGAAACGTTCCGACATTTTTAGGAGAGGATTAAACGAAATAGGCCTACTGCTGTTGGAGAATGTAGATTTTGAATGTATTCGATAGACACATTTTTATAAAGAAGTACTCACAAATTCATACATCAGAGTATAATACCTTCATATTTATGCCAGTTCAAATACCCCAAGGGTGCTGAAATAGTTTTTCAAAATGTTTTTTTTGGCCAGAAATGTGTCATTTAACTTAAGAATTCTTTAATATAGAAAATTAGAAATGTAATTAATAAAAGACGTCGACATAATTACCTGCTCGGACATAGATTTGTTGACGCGTCTGAACTGTTGGGCGTCATAAAACAAGCCAAAAGTCATTTTTGACTTTCCTGTATATACGGAAAATCTTAAAACGCGCGTTTCTGAGAAATATGAAGAGATATGAAATTTCAAATTTAGTTTACTTGGCTTCTGTGGACATGGACAGTTACAGTATATTCTTAACAAATATTGACGCTACATCATTAGCAACACAATGTATAAATTTTCCTGATGAACACTATGTTGTGAAACCGGTCGGATGTGAACTTATATACAAATTTATATTCAGTATGTCATTTTTTAAGAATATCTAAAACATAAACCATATACAAAAAAACAACAAATAAAAATAATAATAAAAAAACCAAAACATGAACGTTTAACTTTTACATCTACATTGTATATTTATATATATCGCTCTTGGATAGAAATATCTTATCAAATGAATGGTGACGTTTCTTTTGCACGTGAGTTTACATAATAATCATTTCATAACATACCTGTAAATCCCAAACCACTTACCTGTAAATCACGCATTGGTATCCCAGTTAACAACACACGGACAAATCCTTTATATCAAACGCCGATCCATAAATATGTCAGTCCCACATTTCAGAATAATAACACTGGCACAACATTGTCGTTTACACATGTGCCCAAAATAATGTGCATATTTTCTGCATAAAAAGTATCAACATATTCTAAGTGAAGGTCACATGTAAAAACGTCAACACCTGGGCTTCGAAACAACTCAACGTCAGAGTCGTCAGATCCTAAATGCCTATAGGTGGCGATTCGATTTTATTTTTAAAAATACACTTTCCTTTCAGATGCAACTGGTCTTCAACACTAAGGCTATAAATCAAGGTCACAGGCTAAAGACATTCTACATCTGTGCTACGAAAAATTAGTTTCGGAAACAATGCATATTTTCCTGCGAAGAGTAGGAAGGTATAACAGGTGTATGATAACGCTGATCAACATTTAGACGACACTGGTCACCTGACCCCCAGCGAAGCCTACTACCTGTGCTGTGACGTCATAGCTCAGTGGTTTAGGCAAATCTCACACACAAATGTTATTATTGACATATCCATCGTAGTATTTAGTAAACATCATGACATTTTTAAAATAACAGATTAGACACGTTGTGTTTGATGATGACGTCATTTTAAGGTTGTCATTTACACTGGGTAAAGAAAGTATAAAAGTACATGTATATTTGCTTTGGCTAGGTATAGAAAGTATAAAAGTACATATATATTTGCTTTGGCTGGGTATAGAAAGTATAAAAGTACATATATATTTGCTTTGGCTGGGTATAGAAAATATAAAAGTACATATATATTTGCTTTGGCTGGGTATAGAAAGTATAAAAGTACATATATGTTTGCTTTGGCTGGGTATAGAAAGTATAAAAGTACATACATATTTGCTTTGTCTGGGTATAGAAAGTATAAAAGTACATATATATTTGCTTTGGCTGGGTATAGAAAGTATAAAAGTACATATATGTATCTCTCTCTCTCTGTGGTGGCCACATGAATACGTGCAGACACCTAGGCTCCGTTCCATAACAGCGAGCGTTTATAATCGCTCATTGATCGCTCAATGTAGCGCTCAATTAGCGCTCAGTGTAGCGTAGGTCTATTCTCTCCTGAACGACACGGTGCGATTCCTCGAGGTTTGCTCGTTTTGCTACGTAGCGCTACATTGAGCAATCGTGTTCAAGAGAGGTTTAATGTAGCGCTCAATGAGCGATTATAAGCGCTCGCTGTTATGGATGTAATGGAACAGAGCCCTATATAGTTGCACTTTGACTATGTGCCCTAGTCCACCCAGCTATGAATGGGTACCTCGTAAGGATGAACATGCTGCTTTAAAGGTGCATCCATTGTGTTTTATAACAGTTTATTTGGCTTTAATACGTTCCAACTCACCACATGTGCTGTCTACAATACAAATAAATTCACTCAGCCTGCATATTTATCCCCAATCGCCAAATATATAATTACTAGTTTCCAATTAAAATTGAGTAAATATTGACAAACATATTGAGAAGAATAATGAAAGCAAATCCTATTTCTCTTTTTCAGTATTTAATAAAATGGTGAAATTTTCAGAATAAATACTTTCAGAGTGTGATATTAATACTGTACACGTTTTTGGCATATCAGGTTATCTCAAATTTGCCATTTATTAGTTATGTTTATACAATATGTTGTTACGTTAATGGGTAAAACATCTCATTACATGACTCGATAAGCCGTATCGATAGAAAACGGTCGTCCGTATTGGAAGAAAACCGTGCAACGTATAAAGCGACAGCGGTGTGGAACTCTTCAGTGTGAGAGATAGATTTGTAGGTCTCTTGCGAATTTGAGAGTTCAGACAGCAAGATGGTTGACGATTCTATCATGGTATACCATATTGAAAACTCTACTCTTGACTGTTTACATATATATATCGCTATAACAGTCAGATCATTTGAACTGCGATTTGAGCAGCTATTTCAATTTGAACACCTTAAAATGGCTGCTCGATGGGAAATGGACTCGTATGGCTTAACCGAACCATGCCCATTCGCTTCAGAAGTCTTTTCATTGATTCAGGAGTATTATTTAGCCATTGGCAACACATACTTATATTTTTGTGAGAACACTTTATTTCAGTAAGAAAATCGTGTAACAGCGCCTTTAACTCAACGCTGAACTGATGTTAAGAAACTAACACTGTACGTGTGCAAAAACACACTCTCACTATTCATATGTTTGAACAGGTTGGTTAGTTCAGAGGTAAAGTCTAGCGCAACAGAGGTGAAATGTCCAGTTTTCCCTTCATTCATCCATAGGACGCAATGTATTAGCGCTGAACTTCACCTGTGAACTAACCAATCAAACATAATACTATAATAATAATAATAATGTTTATTTCCTCCAAAGGAGAGATACAACATAGTTAAGTTAAGGCATTAATTACAAAAACAATGAAAATGCGACAATGCGATAACGCGATAACGAGGTAACGCGGTAACGCGATAATGCGATGCTACGACATGGATTGCCACGCCTATTCACATTATAAAATGCGACAATAGTCTTTTTATGTTGCATCATGCAGTACAGCACATAGGTTGTAGAGTCCATTTATCGCGGTCACTGCAAAGAGTTCAAGGTCGTCTTGGTGCAGCTGCATCGGTGGCCTGCAAGAGAGAAGACAGCACACTAGGTCTGCATCAGACATGGTATGGAGTGTCACACTCAGATCGATCGGTCCGATAGACAGTACCTGCAGCCACATGTCATCCCGTCTATGTTCTGTGTTTCTACAGTGGCATACTGTGTGGATGAGTCTGTCCTGCATATCAAGGTCACACAAATCACAGATACCATGTACTTTTCCGACACGCCACATTGCGTTAAGGGTCACTATAAAGTGGCATGCTTCTTTGATGGCTGGAAACGTTCTTGCTATTTGCCAAGCTACGTGAGGTGTTGTCATGTTGTTGAACTGCTGGAACTGGATCAGGTCTGGGTCCATCTGAATCCGTTGAATCCTGGCCTTGTGTTCATAATGGGACACCGTTCTTTTCACAAGATTCTTCCACTGGATTCGGTTGCAGAATTTCCCGGTGTTCATAAACTCTGTCAGGTGGTCACTCAGATTGTATTTTGCCAGGATTGAAGCTATTTCTTGAACAAACCCTTGGGGTCTGTTAGAACACTGATTTTTGTAGAGATATAGTCTTGCTAGAAAGATCTTTTTACTGAGGTACTGGTCCGGGTTATTGCACAGTTGGGCAAGAAATAGCATCTTCTTAGTGTCGACGTACGCTTCGATTGAGTTAGCTCCAATCATGATACTGCATATATCTGTTCGAACTGTTCTTGGAAGCCCCTGGGCAAGTTTCAGACAAAACCTCTGAGCTCTCTCAAGGGCGATAATTTCACCTTTGTTCATGTTTGACCACAGTTCAGAGCCAAAGAGTGATTTCGGAAGGCACACAGTCCTAAAAGCTTTTGCTGTGGTTAGCGGATTTAAGCCATTGGCAACACATACTTATATTTTTGTGAGAACACTTTATTTCAGTAAGAAAATCGTGTAACAGCGCCTTTAACTCAACGCTGAACTGATGTTAAGAAACTAACACTGTACGTGTGCACAAACACACTCTCACTATTCATATGTTTGAACAGGTTGGTTAGTTCAGAGGTAAAGTCTAGCGCAACAGAGGTGAAATGTCCAGTTTTCCCTTCATTCATCCATAGGACGCAATGTATTAGCGCTGAACTTCACCTGTGAACTAACCAATCAAACATAAGACTATAGATAGCGAGTTTTATCTGTTGTTATAGTTACACAGGTAAGATGTTTTCTGGTTCATACTCAGTTTTTTTTGCATATTACTATATATGGGTTACTGACAAATTGAACTGTCGGTAGGTAATGTATATATTTCTTAAACATACATCTGGGTGCGTTTTGAATAATTTAATAAAATATTTTCTTGTAGTTGTTCATATTCCCACGGCAAGGTGAAATGTATCGAGATCTCTCCATTTTTTACCTTGCCTTCAACCTAGCCAGAAGTGGTGAAACGAATCAGCGACACCTGTCGTGATCACGTTCCTTACCATCTACTAACATACAGCCAATGAAATCACCGTTTACATTCGGAACCGATGCGACGATCGACACAGTCACAGAGGCAATACAACTGTCTTCTGATTGGCTTATCCGATTTGCCTGCAGTACGTTAAAATCTTAGCTCTGAAAATGCGAGGGTTGAGGTCAAGGGCGGAAGGAGAAGATATGGAAATCTTTTCGTTACGCCTGTGACGTTGTGAAGATGAAAACTAATAAACACTTTGCTATTATAATGTAGTGAAGTTTTCCCCACTCACAGCGCCGATGAATGGCTTCAGTTCTCAATGTTTTTTGTTTTTTTTTGGGTTTTTTTTTAACAAATGTGTGCTTGTATTTATCAAGTCATCAAAATATCACCTTCAATAGTATATTTCAATTTGACTGTGTTTAAATCATTTATTAATAACATATGTGTAAACAGGAATATCTTCTCGAATTTCCACCAAAAATAACCCGATTGAACCCTTCTTTTAAGGTATAAAAGCTCTGACATAGTCGTCATTTTATATCCAGCTTTTTCTGGTTATTACTTACAACATTACCATGGAGTGTAAATACGCTTGCGTGAATATTCAGTAGTGCTTTGAGCATATCAGAGGCGCATTATAGATATGTACTTATAACATGGTTATATTTGGGTTAACACTACCTTCAATAGTACACATTCTTGTACTTTTACTACTTTTTACTATCGCCAGCATTGACTGTACCAACATCTTACCGCACGACCATTTCGCTAGCTTACCACACGACCATTTCGACTATCTAAATGGCAAGTATTGCTAAAGATATGTACTTATTATTGAAATGGTTTCAATTAAAGTATGAATATTATATTTCATTATAAAACTAGATCAAGGGTAATCTGCGACAAAACCAACTGGGAGGCGACAATTTTACGTTACAAATAACTTAGGAGATAAATCTACAGTGTTTGAAAATCAGAGACATGTTATACTGGATTGATAGCGAGTAAATTTAAAATTGAAACCGAACGCTTTCGCTCGTTAGATACCAAAACCATCCACTCGTTTCATAAATATGTTATTAAACGGGGCGTCGTTTAGTATTCTCTATGTACATCCTCAGACAATACATTCATGCAGTTAATCAAAATGAAATATCATAATTATTTTGCTTTTTTTGTTTTCAACTCACGTAGTATGAACCATGTACGACAATAACTAAAAAGGCTTGAACATATCTGTGGTATGTATGATGTTTGGGGTGTGTCTATATTCCGCGCATTTAAGTAAAAAAAGGTAATTTATGTTCATGTTCGTATGGAACAATACATTTCAATCTGAATGTAGTTCATAGTGATGTGAAACTTATTGCATTTATTTTCAGTTAATACTCGTATGGAAGGTCCATTTATGATCTGAATATAGTTCATATTCGCATAGAATATTTATTTGTGTCCCGAACATAATCAAGATGGCGACACGATGGGGAATATGCAGTACCGGTTTTATCAGTGGGGATTTTGCAGGGGCTATGAAGATACTCCCCTTTGAAGAACATAAGGTATGTATTTATAAACAATGTTTAAATCTGTTAAGGAATATTAATTTTTGTGAAGAAGGATGTCTAGATGGCCTCAACGAAGAAACTGTATTCAAGACAGTCATATTTAATATTTCTTAGTTTTACATAACTGTGTGCATTTTGTATGTTCTATGGGCCTGTGGCCTGAAACTAAAAATCAATTCTTCTTTTAACTTACTCACAGTCATACGATATTTATATGGAAATAGCATCATTGGACAAAGTATTATAATAAGGCCCCCCAAAAAAGAAGAATTTGTTTCTGGTATCCGTCCGCGTCAGTTTCAAACCCAGGCCTCAGTGCTTTTTTTTCAATGTTCAAAGTAAGGGGCAGATAACTAAAAATTTTTAGCCTCAGAAAACAGTGGAAGTAGTAAATGTCACTCGTTTCTGTTTAGATGGAATGTAGGGGTGAGATTATTGACTATTTGGAATAGTAACACATGAAAAGCATGAAAAGACATTTTTTGGGGCCTAATATGAAACACATTTTTTAGGCCTAATATGAAACAAACTTTGAAATTTAAACTGACAAGCAAAAGGAACGATAAAAGATTCCAACAGAGTCAACAACAAAATTACTGTTGCCGGAAAATTTCCATTTTGAAAATTCTTGATTAGCATATTTTATGAAAAAGTGTACACAATTGCATTTATTAGGTATGATACTAATTTTTATGTCTGTTCGTCCATACGTCATTGAGTGCTGAAATCGCTTTTTACATATGATTAACTGTGTATGAAGTTAATAAGAGATGTTGTCGATAGAGAATTTTAAGAAATTTCACATCATTGATGAAAACCGCTGGTCCTATTTCACTCATGTCGCCTAGTTGAGGAAAATCCAAAATGACGAGTTATTAGAGGCGTGATTTTTCAGGAACATTAACAAATAAGTTTGTTAAATATTACTGGTCTTCTGGAACCAAGATGTAACAATCACTCGTGGATTAATATATCTTGCATTTCTATTTGTAACGTTTTTATTGCCCGTCAGTTCATATAATGAAGGGTTTAAATAGATTGATGAACTGGTTAATATATTATGTCGCACATGGCGAATTTAAATAACAGTAGCTGAAATTACGTCCCCTTCAACACTAAATATGTAGAAACTCCCCGTGCGATGAACGTACAACCCTTTCTTTTGCTCATCAGTATATAATCTGAAAAGTGCAAGAACAACACAACAACGTTGACGTATGAGAATCAAATATAAAGAATATGTCGCCTACTGTCTTATAAAGTGGTTGATACACTGTAATCATATTGGCCTATTTTCAAGTCCGATGTATGTGGTATTGACAGGAGGCGAAGCCGAGTACCTATAACTAGACCAGTGCAGATATATCCTTTCATTACTGAGAAATCAGATCTGTTCAGAGGCCAGAATATGTATAACTGTTCTGATTATAGTTCATGCTGAATAAACTATAATCAGAACAGTTATACATATTCTGGCATTTGAAGTGGCCTGCAGGGGTGAAAAGGTTAATATAAATACAAATATACATCGCATTAAAACAGTTTCAAAGTTACCAATGAACATTTCATCAGTGGTTAGATCAGTTAGTGGTGTGGTGTTAGTTAGTGTCTTAGTTACAATTTCCACGTAATAACATAATATATGCAATGTATCATTAAGTTCATGCATGGAATGACAGATAGTTGCAGTGGCCGAGAGGAGTGGATCCACAAATAAAGCCGACCGATTTGCTGAGAAATATTCCATTCCACGAGCTTACGGGTCATATGAGGATCTGGCACAGGATCCGGAAGTCGGTGAGCAATTACGAAGTTTCCATAAATTCAATATTTCAAATAACAAGTCGGCGAAAATTCGGCGGATCCAGGAATTTAATAATTTGATCAGAGTGTTTGGTGGTTTTTTTTTTTCCATTGAAATCTAACTACGAGGTTATTCTTGCAACCAGGGACAACCTGTATCGGTTAAAACGCGCCTCGGCGGTTTGGTCAATGGTAAACACGAAGAAGAGGGAAAATCCCTTTGGCCGAAATCATTCATGAGTGTTTATATTATAACTTCAGCGAAAGTCGAGGAAAGGGCTTTAACGATCTGATGAGCTAATGTCTGTTTATTTACTCAAATAGTTTCTTATGTAATGAAATGGATATTTATTGATGCGCCTGTAAAATATCTCGCAAATCCAACTATTCTGTGTATAGCAATCCATCATTGTCTATCGGTGAGTTTCAGACATAAGTCCCAAATGAATGGTTGCATGTTTTAGTCCCAATCTATGCATTTTGAAACGTGTTTAGACTGAGCAGCAATTGTCAGTATATAAACTGTTGGTACAGTCAGTGTTGGTGATTGTTACTGTTTGTTTCATGTGGGTTCGAATATCGAAAGAAACTCGTCCCTAAAAGTAAAACTATCCCTAATAAATGTTATATTGTCTACTGAACAGAGAAAATGTGATTTCAGTCCCAACATGATTTAAAATCTTTTTCTAAAACCTTCAAATATAATATAAAGATCTTTATATTTAGCCATTGTGAACATTGAACATTGCAAAATCGTTCCAAAATAAATCTTTTTAAATTGGTTGAGCAAATACTGATACTGATACTGAAATTACGTTGTACTCTCATCAAAGTACATATAACAATTTTGCTCATGATAATCAAATGTTTACTCAGTCGTCTTAAAATAAGTTATCTTCATTTTGAAGTGAAAGTAATGTTGCTAGATGAATGTTGAAAACGGTTATAGGGGATAGGTTAATTAGTTCAGTCAAACTATAAACACAATCATTTTCAAACACTATAAAAATTGTTACACTAACAATACAAATGTTGTGTTTTTATTATAAAGAATTTATAAGAAAATGAGGTACATGTATTTATATCAATAAATATTAATTTTAAAAAATATCATATTTAACATGGCGGTCTATGGGACACTGTTGTGTATAAAGCTGTACATTAATTGCTTAATTAAGTGTCAGTCAGTAACTAGCCAAAGGAAATATGAAAGGCAATTATTCAGCTGTATGATAAAATATGACAATAAAATGACTACTAAATATTATGCTCTTCCACTAAATTAATGAAGATCATTAATGTAAATGGTAATCAAAATGTAAGTAAATGAACATTTTACTAATGATGACCCACTTTTTGTCAGATATTTGTAGCCTCAAACTGTTATTCCGTAGATTCACATCTTTTGTACAAGAAAGATGGATGCTTAATCAAGAAAGGTCAGGGTGGAGCGCCTGTAGGTCTTTGGTCTTTGCCAGGTGAACGTAAAACCTCGAAAAATATACATGCCATTTAGTTAGTGAACACACATAACATTCCTGTATTTTCCCATATTTTAATCCCTTACGCCCCTCGTGTCAGTTATCCCTCGGGTTCCGGGTTTTAAAGTTCATAAACACCCGTTGGCATGTTTTATCCTATACGTATTCACTCTGCTGAACAAGCCTCGGGTTGATTCGTATGTGACCAAATATTACAGTATTTCAATTGTGACAAAATGGTCTTATTCTAACCTTTTATGTACGAATATGTTTCAGACATTGTGTATATCGGCACCATTCACACACAACATCATCGGCTTTCCCTCATGTTTCTTGAGGCAGGCAAACACGTGCTTTGTGAAAAACCGTTATGTTTATCTTTACAAGGCTGCGAAGATGTTCTCAATAAAGCCAAGGAGAAGAATCTTTTCTTCATGGAGGTAAAAAAATAAACCAAAATGTTTCCTGGGTAAATATTTTATTCTGTCAATACATACGGAACAGAACGGAACAGAACAGAACAGATTTTATTCTAAAAAGAAAACACACACAAGGGATATAGAGAACATACAGTATGTACAAATGATAAAAAAGAATATGACATTATTTTAAAAGGGGTAAACAGCGTGGGTACAAGTTATAGGGGTCCAATACATTCAATACAATGTCATTTACAGCAACAGTCTGATTAAGATCGACGGTTTTCCGTGGAATAAAAATTGCAAAATAGTGCATCTACCGGGATACGAACTCATATCGGTCGTAGGTGCCACGCCAAACCGTCTGATAACAGCCCGTAGACTCGCGTGTTCGAGCTCAATTCAGGTAGCCAATCAAAAGACGCCCAACAAATGCTTTCGGTGCGAGAAGCTAGGGAGATAACTTCAAACAGCTATCCTTTGGTCTGTTCCGAATGCTTTCAAAACAGTGACCGTTTAAATACTACGTTGTCATTGGTCAGCTATTTGACTGAGCTTTGGATGTGCTAAACTGGTTCGGAACATTCGCTTATACGGGGTTTTCTCAGATCTTGTGGAGAGGAATCTACAGAACCTGTTCGTATCCCGCTAGATGTATAATTTTGCAAATTGTATTCCTCGGAACAAGGTCGATTTTAATCAGACTGTTTACAACAATATACAATGTGCTGTTTGAAGTAGTTACATTGTTTTGTACACAATAGGGTGTATGGTCACGGTTCTTCCCAGTCTATGACCAAATACGGAAGGAACTGACCAATGGCTCTTTGGGAGAGGTCAAGCTTGTCCAGGCCAAATTCTGCCTCCGGCAATATGAGGTGGAGAGGATTCATAACAAGGTTTGAACATGTCCCGCCCATCCGCTGTTGCTTGTCAGTTTTAAAAAAATCAATTTAAAGGTTTTATAAAATAAATACTATTTAACCCAAGTCAAAATAGATTAATTCCTACTTCAGAGCTATTATTACTTTCTTGTCGTGTGATAATAACCGATATAAATGATTTATCTACATACTTTATATAGCTACGCTTTTAATCGAATTGGTCGTTTTTTCATTGTCCTTGTTGACGATTATTATAGTTATAGGATATTAAATATTGAATGGATTAATCAAAGGATGTGTGCTAGATTTGTGTGCAAAAGTTATGGCATGTCCGGACTGACTGGTGTTACTTGTCACTGTGCCACCATCCTCGGTTACCCATGGTTTTATATATGCTCCGTTACTCTCCACTATATGATATATGCTCCGTTACTCTCCACTATATGATATATGCTCCGTTACTCTCCACTATATGATATATGCTCCGTTACTCTCCACTATATGATATATGCTCCGTTACTCTCCACTATATGATATAGTGGAGAGTAACGGAGCATATATAAAACCATGGGTAACCGAGGATGGTGGCACAGTGACAAGTAACACCAGTCAGTACAAAATATTACAAGTACAATTCTAAATATTGCAAAACATGAAATTTGAGACAGAAGGAGTATAAGGTTGAACCCTATGTTGATAGTTTTACAGAATCATTATCACAGTACTTTTCCAGTCAACCCTTAAAGGGACACTCCGTGTTTTACATGAAATTTTATTTAGATTTGATACATACAAAACTATCAAATGTCCTGATTTACGTCCAAATCATCTCACTCGACTTGCATGTGTATCCCCTATCGCCAAATATTTGACAATAACTTGATTTCAGTGAAACTCGAGCAGCGACTTAATACACGATAAGAAGCCGAATTCATGCACCCCATTCACATGTATGCCAGTAATATGTTCCATTGAACAGTACCAACCAATATCTGTCTCTTTGTCTGCTTCATATAAGTTTTTAAAATTACGTTTCAACAATTGACGCGCGACATCCGCGGAACATTGTCCGATTTTAATAATGTAACTTTACTGAACAGATTGGCACCAAAAGGGTAATTTTCGACAACAGTCATTACTTCTCAATAAAAACACCCTTCGTAACTTTTGACCTATGTAACTATAATAACATACGGAGTATCCCTTTAAAATAGAATATCCTGTTATGTTCAAATTGCGCGAGCGCGATATTGGGAATCTGGAAACTGCGCAGTCGATATTAACGCTGCACGCATATTTCAGTGGGTCTTCCGCCTTTCAGCTATTTTCCCATCAGCATTAGCTGCCGTTCGCTGTATTCATTGAGTAATGCCTATTATACATTTCATGTGCTGTACGTCACTGCAACTTACGCGGAAAGGCAGATCGTTCGACAACAAGTTCTAAACTCAATATAGAGGGGATAAGTGATGTAGTTGCATAAATACATAAATGTGTGCCTTCTTTTGTGTTGTTAGGGGTCACATATGCTAAACGTTATAAATTGTCTTATTTTATCGAGAAGTAATGACTGTTGCCGAAAATTGCCACGGACGATATAAAGGTATCTGATCTGATCGAAAACCGGACAATACACCGCGTGTGGCGCGCGTCAATTAGTCAAACGTAATTTTGGAAACTTATTCACAACAGACTAAAAGAAAACTAAAAAAAAGTAAAGTTGATAACATTTAATAGGTCTTATAACTACTGTCCATGTAGATGGAAGTGTAGTTTCGGTTTCTGCACAAGTATAATGATGTTGCTCGATTTTAATTCGAAACTAGTTATTATTATTTATTTGGCGATTGGTGATGAAAATGCAAGTTGAGTGAAATTATTTGAACTGACATCAGCACATATTGTATGTTGGCATGTATTAAAGGGGCAGTAGCACGTTATTTCGCTGAAATAAGTCGATAAAATGAATTTGAAAAATAATGTCATCAACAGTAAAATACCCTTCCCTCTTCCGAAAAGCAAGTTAAAACATGAAAGTACATGGTTGTGTAAAGCCATGGGAATCGTTTTTGTCATTCGAAATAATAAAATTTGTTCACAATAAAATGGCCGCCATGCAATGTTTGCTTTATACGCAACACTGTTATTACCACTATGGATAATTGGTTTGTGTAATAAAATGGTTTAACCTCTAAACTAAATATAAATGTCATAAGCCATCATTTTTAATGGGAAATTTGCAAAAAAATAAAATTTGCAAAAAAACGTGCTACTGCCCCTTTAAAGGCAAATAATTTTTCTTTAAACACAATGGATGCACCTTTAACTTTACGTGATTAGAGCATGCCCTGCTTGTCCGTTGGTACTTGTCTGTTGTGCTGCTTGTGTAGTGTAAAGGTACTGTAGCGCGCCGTTCATACTGAAATAAAGTGCTTTCTCACAAATACGTAAATTAGTGTTACCAAAGGCTAAATAATACTCCTGAATCAATAAAACGAGTTCAAAAAGTTTTTGAACTAACGAATGTATATGGTTCGGTGATACCGCCCATCGCCCGTCGATGTTTTACCCTCTAGCGTAACAATATATTGTACAAATCAATTGCAATTTTTAAACAAAAATATTACCGGAAAAAAGGTGCAAGAGCGCCTTTAAATGTACTTATGACAACTAAATGGTTAATATCACCAGGCTCTAGGTGGCGGGGCATTGATGGATATCGGCGAATACCCAATCATGGCTGCCAATCTTGTCTTCAGGGGACGCCCAGAGAAAATTGTTGCTGAGGCTGAAATCACAGAAGATGGTAAGAATGTCTATATATTTCCCGCGCTATAATCTTTCTGGGCCGGGTCGAATATTTAAGACACTGACAAATGAAAATCATGTTCATTTCCTCGGCGGGGCGTGTTTCGCTTAGAAACCGCGCTGGAAAGACATATGCCTATATAGACCCTACCCCAAAAGGGATGTAACGACGAAACCACCCCATGACAATTCAAAGTCATATTTCGCATCAAAAATAAGATTTACGGCACAGTCGATAATCAGCGAAAAATCACCTTTTAAAATCGTTTATTAATTCCAGCAACGTTGACAGCGCCTATGAATCTACAAATTCGAACGGCAGAGTGAAACTGCAGGTGTAAAAACACATACACATCATTTCTGTACTACGGCATTGTGTCTCAAATCATCGCCATGCAGTTCGCTTGTCAGACATTCATTTGACCTGGAGTAGCCCACATCCTCGTTCCCGGGCCTTCGTTCTCACTAGAATGTATAAATCATTGACGTTATAGTATTGCTCATATTGAATAATGCCAACATTATTTATGTCATTTCAAGCCAATCCTGCAAATACTCATATTTTGCAAATACAATTATTTCCAGGTGTAGATTCAGGAGGAGTTGTCACACTAACATACCCGGGAGGACAGCTTGCTTCTCTCGTGTATCACGTGCAGGTCGGGAGTGATGACAACAGCCTCTCTATAATGGGAACCGAAGGAAGTATACACGTGTGTCCTCGTTATAACACAGTCCGTTCAAATCATGCACTTTGTGCTATAACTGCATGATTTGCATGAAATCTTTTTAACCCCAGAGATATTCTTCTCAGGATGACGTTCAATAGTTGCACTATTAGGACATGCAATTGCTTCCTAAGAAAAATCCAGGACCCATATTTTCGTAGCTTTCTTAGCGCTAAGAAAGTCGTAAATGCCATACATTACCTTGACTTACGACTATCTTAGCACTAAGACAGCTTCGAAAATATGGGTCCAGATTGGTGAAATCTCGCGTGCGTATATCTTGGTCAATGGTGATTCTACATATATTAGATAAATCTATTATTATAGATAGATAGACAGATAGATATATTGACCACATGACCCCGTAACTGCGGTCACAGGGGCCACGGCTTTAGTAATTTATTATGTCAAAGTATTCTAAACGGTTTAAAACAATATATCAATAATCACATTTATTATTTAACCATTACTAATTTTAAACAACATAGATATAAACATGGATTTTGCTTTCTGATCAATCTCATTTAACTCAGGTGGAACGTGACACTCGCATCTTGCTGTTACGTTGCATCTGATTTAAATGAGATTGCCTTCTGATTCTTTCGCTTTTATTTTAATTGCATGATAGTGAACTTAACGTCAGTAAATGTAATTGCTGAAAAAACCTTCACCGCTACGATATGCCTATGTCATTTTGTGCTTATATACAGATCAAAATAAATAAGGAACACTTGAATATTTATAATTGATATTTCATCATTATGTCAGTGACTTAATAGATCATCTAAGATTACTGTTCATAATTATACCCGGCTACGATGTAGTCGGGGGTATATCGCACTCCGCGTGTCCGTCCGTGCGTCCCTCCGTCCGTAATCGTTTCCGGAACATATTTCAAAAACTTTATGACTTGGAAACTTCAAATTTGGTAGGGAAGTAACCTATATGGTACTGTTGTGTCTCAACTCAAAGGTCCTAATAATGTTTGAAATTTTGTCATTTGTGTCATTTCTGCAGCATAACTAAAAAACTATGTAACTTGAAAACTTAAATTTGGATGTTGCCTACCTATATGGTATTGTTGTGCCTTTTATTGGTTTAAACTCCGAGGTTCAAGTAATTTCCAAAAATATTTTCATTAAAAAAGATCATTGTTATTGATTGACATGATTGACTAGATTATATTTTCCAATGTATTTATACTGTATAAAAGCGATCTAACTACAGGCCGGGGTATGTGAGTTGCGCTCACTTTTGCCTTTTTTCAAAATGTGCATATGTCCCTATGTTTGGCCACTGTATTACCATATAAGGTTCGGGTTGCACAAATCTAGAGGTGACCATAAGCCAATAAAGTAACCTTAATGTTATCGCTGACACTAAGGTTATTTCTTCAAGTGTTCCTCTGTTCATCATAACTATTTATTTTCCAGGTGGAATCGACATTTACTAACCCAACGAAGATTCGAACACCGACTGGTGATTATGAATTTCCCCTTCCACCAAACGACTATGCATTCCACTTCAAAAACAACCACGGCGGGCTTGTGTACGAACAGTTGGCCGTCAGAGAGTGTTTGAAGAAAGGTACGAACACCATAATGTCAAATCCTTTAAGTCTTACATGAATTGAACATATATGAGGAAGTAAAAATTCTTAGTGTACGAAATGTTTTTGATTCATTACATACATTACAAAAAATGGAAAGCAATTAAAGAAAGCAATGTACAAGCATTTCTTTGAACCTCACAATCGAGAACTAGTCGATAAATTAAACGACCCTCAATTATTTTCGATTAATCCAATATTAAAAAAGAAATGTGATGCATTTTATTATGGCATGATTACAATAATACATATATGCAGTAGTTTGAATGTTAATTAATTAGTGACTAGTTAATGTTTATTTAAAATATATTTTCTTAATGTAGACGGGCAAGAAATGAAATTTACACCAACATGACCCCTACCGTTTGAAATCTTGTGTATGTGTGCAGAATGAGGGGTATTTATTGGTTCTGAAATATAATATACCTTAAATGTCGATAACCATTTGTGTTTTATGCATATTAATTTTGGAAGAATTTATGAATTTAAAATTTGTTTTAAAAAATAAACACGTAGAAATGTTATTTTCCTCATGACGAACGTCTGCACTATTTAGCTTTAGAGTACGACATCTTAAAGGGGCAGTAGCACGTTTTTTCGCTCAAAAAAGTTGATGAAATGTATTTGAAAAATAATTTCACCAATCGTAAAACATCATTCTCTCTTCGGAAAATAAAGTTTAAAATAAGTGTACATGTTTCGGTAAAGCCATGGGAATCGTTTTTGTAATACAAAATAATAAATTGTGTTCACAATAAAATGGCCGCCATGCAATTTTTGCTTTATACGCAATATAATTTTTACCACTACAGATAATTGGTTTGTGTAATAAGATGTTTTACCCTCTAAAGTTAATTTAAATGACATAAACTATCATTTTAAATGGGAAATTTGAAAAAATAAATTTTGCAAAAAACGTGCTACAGCCCCTTTAAACCCAAAACAATAAAATAAAAAAAATTAAAATCAGACACATGATAAAGCAAACCGAGGTGTGTCCTTTCTTTGTTTTTCAGTTTATTTGTATATTTTGTATCTTTTATATAATAACTTCAGGTTTACTTTGAGCCACTGGGTCGTCTTGCAATGTACTGACAAAGGAAATCTAAGATAAAGTTTTTAATAACGGCATAACGTCTTGTTGATAATAACTTATTACGACAAATCAACACATCCATTTTAATTGTTGATCCCATCACATAATTCATTTCCAAAGTTGTCCTTCTGGCTATTTCATTGTTCACTTTAATTTTGGCATAAGCACGTTTTTCGACAAATAAGTAAATTATTGTTAGTGAACTTATGTTGAAATGAGATGGACTTACACTCAACCGCAAGAGAAACGTTACCACATTTTCAAAAAAAACAACAAACTGCTCCCGGATAAAGTCAATTTTGAATGTTTTATAGGGACCTGTAATTTAATACATCAGAATAAGATACTGCTATGAACGTTTATATTGTGCTGAAATCGCTTTTTCAAAATGGTATGTGGCCAGAATGTTAGGGATTTAATTTTTAAAATTCATAAAATGTAGACTTGTAATTAATAAAAGATGGTGTCTACATAATTAACCTTCTTAGAATTTGTTGACGTTTCTTTACTGTAGGACGTCATAAAAGAAGCCCAAAACGCCATTTGTGATTATCCTATCTCGTCTGGTTAAAGAGACGCGACAACGACGGTTTTTAAAGGTGCATCCATTGTGATTTATAACATTTTATTTTGCTTTAATACTCACCACATATGCTGTTTACAATACAAATAAATTCACTCAGCTTGCATATTTATCCCCAATCGCCAAATATATCATAATTACTAGTTTCCAATTAAAATTGAGTAACATCATTATGCATGTGCAGAAACCGAAACTGCACGTCCCTTTACATGCACAGTAGTTATATGACCTATTAAACATTATCAACTCAAATTTGTTTGTTTTGGTTGCTATAAATAAGATTCCAAAATTACGTTTGACTCATTGACGCGCGCCACACGATGTGCAGTGTCTGGTTTTCGATCAGAAATCACTAATTTACCTTCATATCGTCAATATGCTAATTCTATTATTGTCAAAATGGTAGTTTTCGGTAAAGGTCCGTACTTCTCGATAAAGTAACACCATTTATAAAGTTTGCAATATTTGGCTCCCAACAACACAATGGATGTACCTTTAAAACGTGTGTTTCTCTGAAATATGAACAGATAATGTTTTAAAATTTCAAAGTTTTCTTGGATTCTAAAGATATAGTGTATCTCTGTTTCAGTCGTGATCATCACTTGTGACGTTTCTTTAGCGGATAAGTGTAACGGATACCAGGGCCATGTTCAAGAGAGGTTTCAAAGTAATCGCTCAATTAGCGATTACTTTTAAACATTCTTGAACGCGATCGCTCAATGTAGCGCTTCGTAGCAAAGCGAGCGAACTTTGAGGTTTTGCACCGTGTCGTTCAGGAGAGAATGAGCGCTACTTGAGCGCTACATTGAGCGATCAATGATCGATTATAAGCGCTCGCTGTTATGGAACGGAGCCCAGAATAGTGTCACAGGGGCGTGTATTGCTTATAGAAATAACGTTTGAAAGCCGATATAAACGGATAGTAATAGAGTAGGGTCTATATAGGTATAATATGTCATTCAAACGCTATTTCTAAGCGATACACGCCCCTGTGAATAGTGTATCATCGGTCTTAATGCACTATGGATCATGGTTTAGCTGCAGATCTGTAGCTATATAACCTATTCAGCCACCTTAACCGTGAACATTAACAGCATGGGCTTTGTTCAATAACATCCATAACAGCGAGCGCTTAATAATCGCTCATTGAGCGCTACTTTTAACCTCTCTTGAACGCGATTGCTCAATGTAGCGCTACGTAGCAAGGCGAGAAAACTTCGAGGAATTTACACTGTATCGTTCAAGAGAGAGTCAGCGCTACTTGAGCGCTACATTAAGCGATCAATGAGCAATTTAAGCGCTCGCTGTTAGTGAACGGAACCCTGCATCCCGAAAGTCTGTTCACCAAAGTGTACTGTATACGTAATGCAAATATCATGTTAATTGACGTCAACACACGCTAACAATGAATCATCACATCATCTATTTCCGTGTGTAACATAATCATTATAAAACGTATCCTGTGATCAGTGGTGCATGTTTTGGAAATTTGGCATAATGAAACAGTTCTTGCAAGAGGAGATCTATAAATATTATCTTTTGACCAAAGCTGCAGCTCTAATTGGTCCAGGAATAGATAGATTCTACAAGTTCTGGTCATCTTGTCATTTACTGTTTATTTGAATTAAAAAAAAGGGTGGAATTTTGAAAGTTAAAATTAAAATTTCATTAAGTTTCGAATAAACGTTTTCAAATCCATTAATTGAGAACAGATTCATCAGAAATACATTAAGGAGCATACGAGGAAATACTTAACGAAAGCTTGATCAAGTTGATCATTTACAGGATATTTCACAGAAGAAAATTAAAAATATATTTTTTAAAAAGATTGACCTCTGGTCATTTTAATGCCTGTCAAATCTATTACTGTTTACTGTGAGGTATATACTATTAAATCATGTTATGGGTTATTAAATTGTCTTTTATTTCGCGACAATTCTAAATGATCGGTATAGATTTCCCTTTGCATTTGGATGCTTCAAAGACATCATGTACGAATTACATGATATTTGCAGTGAAATACACAAGTAGATGAACAAACTTTCGGCATGCAGCAGTTTACATAGTTATTTTAATCGTAATTGAACACCGTTGACAAGTTTGATATATGATATTTAATATTGATACCATGGTAAGACCACATGCAGAAATAAGCAGTAAAAATATTCACATTTGTTTCGTCGGAGGACTCATTTGTTAAATAGTCTCCATGTATGTCGAAGGTAGATACCTTTTGTGACGTCACTGGGTGAATACCTTGATAGCGATACTCTCGATGGTATGTTGAGAACTTGGCACTGTATATAAAAGAACCAGTCGTCTGTCACGTTTGTTGCCCCCCGCCGCAACGCGAAACGGGGGACAATATGTATTCAGCGGCGTCCATCCGTACTTCCGTACGTCACATTTCTTAACGCGATATCTCATGAAGCGTTTCATCCAAAGTGTTCATGTCCTACATTGTGGGAAGACGCAGACACCAGTCGATTTTGGGGACCGTGACCTTATTTTCAAGGTCACCGCAACACTTTGACCACTTTTTGAACTCTCGTTAACGCGATATATCATGACGGGATGGACCCGAAGTCTTCAAATTTGGTGTAAGTCTACATGCGGACGACGCAGACACCAGTCGATTTTGGTGACCTTGACCTTATTTTCAAAGTGACTTTGACACTTTGACTCTTGTTAACGCAATATCTCATGAACCCAAGCACCCAATGTCTTCAAATTTGCTGATCATCATGACACGTTTTACCAGTAATGCAATATATGAAGTAGCTCATTTTGACCAAATGATGTGTCTCACTAAACTCAATGTTACCGGCGGGAGACATTGCCATGTCAAAAACTTGTTCTGTGAATACCTTAACGATTTGAACTTTCAAAATGTTGTCAACACTGATACTTGTACATGTATATTTCTGAAAGGATAATAATGAATGATGCATAACTTAAATACCTTAAGCTTACCGTGACGTATACCTTTACAAATTTCCAATTATATACACCATACGCCTTATCATACAGGTATGTGGTTCTAAAGAATATACAACCACCATTCCACGGTCTGATCACCAAGACCCGTTTGCAAAGCATACATAATAATAAAAACCAAATATCTAACCGTATGACAGGGTTCTACTTTTCCCCCTTATCTGTTTCTATTGTACTCCAAATTTAAAAAAAAAGTTGAATAACTCGTTCATGGCCTGATTCCGACGACCCAATTACAACTGTAAACGCAGCAGAGGTCAGGCCCTAATGCATTTTGTTTCTCAAAATTATGGCATGTGTGTATTGCCAATGTCCATGTGAAAATCGTGAAATCAAAGTTCATGACATAATGGCCAGTAATTGTTCTTATACCATCGTTGCTATTTCTATCTTCCATGTGTGTGACTTTCAAAATATGATCACCCTTCCAAAGCATGATGACCCAGGCCTAATTTCACAGGGAAACTGCTTACATCTTCTCAAAACCGGTCATGGTCACGCAAAAGAAATGCCAATTCAAAAGAAACCATTCCCTGTGAAATAGATAAACTTGCGACCATTCAATGATATGCGCTGTAGGTTTAGCATTGTAGCAGTTGGCATTATTCATTTATCATACCCCCGACCAACGTCCGTCCGTCGGTCCGAAGACATTTGTGTCCGACCGATTACAGAGAAGATAATAATCCAATATTTTGTACAAATCTGCATTACTAGGAGAGGCGCATCGCCGAATTACAAGCGAATTCTGTATGTTGCACTTAGTCTAAGTACAGGTGAAGTTTAGCGCAAATATGTTGCGCAACAGGGATGAACGACCAGTTTTCCATATGTGCGAACGAAGTCTAAATTAGCCCGAGCGATAGCTGACGAGACTTCAATGCATAATTGCAGAGCAGATGGTATAGTTAGGAGATACATATGATATTTGCCAAAGAAGATGTTAAAAAGCATCATGTTTGCACCAGGAACTCTATATAATTAGAGAGACCCTGTAAAGGGAGTTTTCATTTGCCGTGTATGTTATTCGCAACTGTACAGATGCATTTACAATTTTTCGCGATTCATACTTTCTTTGATATAAGTTCATTTAAATTAAAATGTGAGAGTATTGACTAACTTTCATGCAGTGTGACAGGATTGTTCTTGTAGAGCACTTAAAATGTATGTCATGAACGTTTACTATATATATATATTAGCGATGCCCATTTGCAAATTACAATCAAATTTTAAAAACTCATGACCGTGTGACACTTTACCTTTCGACTCTTTGCAGCACCCAACCGTGGTGTATACCTATTTGTGTTGTCTATATGTAACCCTTCTTACAAAAACCTGATGTTAATGACCTCATTGCACAGAAATATGTCTTACTTCTTTACAAGTTTTCGACTCGGTCATAGTCACTCGTGCTTTGAAAGAAATGACAATGGCTTAAGTTTCACGAGACATTCCTCCCTGAGAAAAAAGATAAAATTACGGTCATTGAAGGTTAAGTAATAGGGAGCATCGTACCTGTTGGCGTTTATCATTTGTTGCATCAAAATCTGTTAAAATTGGGTTCGCAAATAGTTTTTAATGGACATACCTCTGCAATTTAGTAGAATATCTTGTTCCAGATGATAGGAAGAAGGGGTGGAAATTTACATACCCTCAACCGCAAAAGAAACGTCACTACATTTTCAACTGTGTAAAACGAAATACTTCTGCCAGAGAAAGTCGTTTTTTTTTATACATTGTAGGGAAAATTATTTGTAAAAAGGTACCTGCACTTTCATATATATATCAGAGTATAAACATTTTATTTTCATGTCTGTTCAAGTAAATATGGGTGTTGAAATCGCCTTTTCAAAATGTGTTTTGGCCAGAATGTTTGGCATTTAACTTAAAAATTCATAAAATGTAGAATTTAAATTAATAAGGTGTTGTCGACATAAATGACCTTCAACTTGACTTAAATTTGTTGACGCATCTTTACCGAAGGAAGTCATAAAACAAACCAAAAAGTCCATTTTGACTCTTCTATCTCGTATTGTTAAGGAAATTCGAAAAACGATGATTTCTAAAACGTGTTTCTCGGAATGATATGAACAGATAATGTTTAGTTGGCTTCTGAAAACATGATGTATCTCTGTTTCAGTCGTGTGTATCACTCGTGGGTTTGAACTATCTTGTATTGGGTATGGTGGCGTTTCTTTTGCTATTGAGTGTATACCTATGTACTTCATAAACCTTTTTGATTCATCAGAGTAAAGTTATACTACAAGATGAGCCCACGTTCTCATCACACGGGTTCCAACAGTTTTTCACTGTGTAATCAGTGGTCAACAGACCATGAAATGCTGGTTTAAGACTGCAGGCGAATGGAGACCATGCCCTGCGAAAATATTTACTTAACTAGATTGAAATTGTTCATGGGGCTAAATCATTTCCTTCAATTCCTACTGATGAAGAATGAAATTTATACTCCGAAACGTCCTGTATTTTATCCAGAAAATAGTCCTGTTCTTATGTATGCTACTTCTAAATGCCCTTCAAAGACCTACATACAAGAGGTTAAATACAAGCCTGTATACCACTGTAAAACCAACTTCCCAATGCAAGGCATAACTCTTGCCAGTCTCCATTACTGGCTGATTTAGGCCTTGCAGTATTTCCTTAAGAAATCTGTTTAGAAATCCAGACCCGCTATGCATTTCTAGTGCAGCGATTCACTATCTTGACACAACAAAGCGAGGGAAATACCGCAAGGGTTAAATCAGTCAGTAATGCAGACTGGCAAGAGTTATGCCTTGCGTTTGGAAGTTGCTGTAAAACTAGTAACTTCACGTAAATAAAACTTGTTTCATATGAACTTAATCACTTATAGAGAATTAGATATAGGCCGAAATAAAGCATGGATGACTGAACACGACTAACATGTGTGATGCATATCTCAGTGTCACGCCCTACTGGTTTCATATGTATGTTCGTGTTGTAAGTATGTACGGTAATTCAATGGTACATATTAACGGGTCAGGCGTTTGGTTGATAACCTATGAAAACGCGGTTAATTGTATTTTCGGTAGATTCAAAGAGGTTTGTATAAAGGAAAAATGGTCCAATATTGGCATATGTTGAAGGCGGTATACGACATGGAATGAACAAAGGGATCTGGAAGTAGGATTTTTGTCATTGTGCTCTAACATACTGCACCATGTTATACTATATGTAGAGCGCCATTCTGAGCTCATTATTGGCCATATACAAATGTTTAGTAGGTGTATGTATTTTTCATTTCAAATGGGAGTATTTACTACGTTTTATCAATTGATAATAACATTTCACAAATTCAATAGTTGATGCTTTCACTATATCTCACAATGGCATGGAACATTCTAGGATACTCATGGATATCTAGGCCAATACAGAAAAACGGGGTCAATACGAGAGTAACGTTTCTCTTCATGAGAATATGCCAAGGGTAGATAATGTAGTTATCGTTTCACTACTTTCAACGGTTATAACAACTGTGAAAATGATGGATTCGATTAAAATCAAATGAACACATTGGTGCAAATAAATTATTAAAAGTAGATCTAGATAAGATAAATGTGTCTTCATTAGATATTTCCGCATTGTCCCTGTTAGAGATGTAGCCGAGGTTCAACGTATTGACACGAGGCATAGCCGAGGGCCAAACAATGTACTTTTTCTTATTTCACTTTGATTTTTAGATTATGTTTTTCAGTCTTTATCAAGGTTTATAAAAATGGAAACAACTACAAAAAGGGCCAAAATGCACCTTTTAGCACTGACCCCTTCAAATGCTCACGAAACAGCTGTAACTTGAATAAAAAAGGGAAGCGGACCAATCCTTACTAAAACGCAAAATCCGGATTTTCAGTTTTTAAAGTAAAGTTGTAAGTATTTTTTATTTATAAAGTGAAATATTGAATTGCATTTGAAATGTGTTTTCAGGTTTAATGGAATCCCCCCTCATGTCACACGAAGACAGCAGAACGATCGCCTACATCATGGAAGAAATACGCCGCCAAATTGGCATAAATTACGCCTTTCCCTGAAGAATATAACACATCTATATTTGTGTCTCATCGACTTTAATCATATCAAATTTAAAACTTATCTTTTTTGTTAATTCCAGTATGCCTGTCTTTGCTTGATCGAAATTGCCATCTGGCTGAATATAATTGTTAAACATTTAATATGACACCCTGTCATTTAATAGTCTATTTGGCTTGATCGAAATTGCATTCCAGCTGAATATCTTTATTGTACATTTTATAAAATTCTGTTAATATTTGATATGAGTTTGTTAGAATTTAATATGACACTGTCAAACATTTTATATAATCCTGTTAATGGTTTGCATTATTTCGTTCTTCACTGATAATCACTATGTACATGCAACTCCATGAAAGCATTGGATAAGGTCTAAATGACCACATGTGTACTGAGAATATTCACATTTAATTCTATTTCTAAAACCATCCTGACTTTTTCAAATTTATGATTAAATAGGACTTACTTTATTCTTGTCAGTAATTGAAAATGCAATTTATTATAGAATGGGCAATGGAAACGAGGGTTTCATCAGTAAAATATATTGTCGAAATATATACGATATAATAATTATTATTTATGTATCGCCTGAATGTCAAAACTGATTGTGCCTCATGTTGTTGAAGGTCGGTTACGCTATATACAGCATGTATTTTATCAGTCAGTGGAATGTAGTCATTTGAAATTTCATGATCGCCCATCGGTTTTCTCATCCGGACACTACCAATATTTCTAGATTTAAAGGGGCATTAGCACGTTTTTTCGCTCAAATAAATTTGAAAAAAAAATGTCACCAATATTAAAACACCCTTCTCTCTTCGGAAAATCAAATTAAAATATGAGTGTACATGGTTCGGTAAAGCCATGGAAATCGTTTTTGTAATTCGAAATAATAAAATGTGTTCACATTAAAAGGGCCATGCAACTTTTGCTTTATACGCAACGCATTTTTTTCCACTACGGATAATGATTTTGTGTAATAGGATGTTTGCCCCTCTAAAGTAAATTATATGGCATTAAAGGGGCAGTAGCACGTTTTTTCGCTCAAATAAGTCAATGAAATGTATTTGAAAAATAATTTCACTAATAGTAAAACACCCTACTCTCTTCGAAAAATAAAGTTGAAAATGAGTGTACATGGCTCAGTAAAGCCACGGGAATCGTTTTTGTCATTCGAAATAATAAAATGTGTTCACAATAAAATGACCGCCATGCAATTTTTGCTTTATACGCAACACCGTTATTACCACTACAGATAAATGGTTTGTGTAGTAAGATGTTTTACCCTCTAAAGTAAATATAAATGACATAAACTATCATTATAAATCGAAAATTTGAAAAAATAAAATTAGCAAAAAACGTGCTACTGCCCCTTTAACTAACATTATAAGTGGGAACTTTGCTACGTGCTACTTTAACTTCATTTTATTGGCAGGTTATTTTTGCGCAATACTAGGCGAAATCTTCTTAGACAATTAGGGGATTGGAGTAGCCTCGCGAATATAAATACCTGTATTGAGCAGGAAGTTATACTTACAAGTTGAATATCATTTGAGTTATTCATTATGTAATGATTTAGTATTTTTTATAATATCTTTATATTCAATGTTATCAAAATAGGATCTAATTTATTTTTCAGTCGATATATGATAGATTTCAATTGACAGTTACGTTCTAAAGTTAATTATGTATTGTTTATATAAACAGCAACATTATTATTAACAATCGGTGGTTATCGTTCATCAAGTAGATGTTGAGGCCCTTTCCGTTTTAACCACAATATTAATAGTGTGTAACATACATAATTGGTATAGTTAAACAGGATATTATTTAGCAGTTTCAAAACTTTTAAAAATAGTCACACATTCAAACACCATCAAAGAGCCATTTAGTATATTTCGTAATATATTATTTGGCTTTCATGCGTGTCGAAATACCACATGTGATGTAAGTTCAAATAATTTCACTCGACTCAGTGGCCAACTATATGATTATCACTTGTTTTCGTGTGCGCTTGGAGCATGCATTATGCATGGAGTAATTGCGCAATACAAGTGTCCTATTATTTCCGTTTCAAATCGAGCAACAGCATTATACATGTGCAGAAACCGAAACTACACCCCCAACTTTAATAGAAGCACAGTAGTTATATGTTCTGTTAAACGTTACTAACCCAAATTTGTATTTTTGTCTGCTGTAGATACATTTTCAAAATTACGCTAGACGAAATAACGCTCGCCAGTTTCGCTCATCTTCCGCACTCATCGGGCGAGATCTGCATTTACAAGAAATTCATATTCATAGTCTCGACCGATGCGTGCGGAAGATGGTTTCGGTCATCTTCACAACGTCACGGGCGTAACGAAAATATTTTCAAATCATTTCGATACGTTTTCACCTTGCCGTGGGAAGATGGGTTTCGGTGGATTGTCTATTTTTTAAATCAGAAACCACCATCATATGGTTACTTTACTGAGTCGGCTACCATTAAAACAGTTATTTTCCGGCATCAGTGAGAAGTTCTCGATAATAAAAAACCCCCACCATTTGTTACATTGGTATATGTGTCTAATATTTGTCTGGTGAAAAGGAGGACGATGTGTCCGTAGATATTGCAGACACTTATCTCAAAGTTCAACAACTTGAACAACGATAACACATTTTATTCTCTTGTCCGAGGTATTGGCCCATGGTATCTTGTTGTTAGTCTGTCATCCAAACCCCTTAATTGTTTAAGCGCCTAGGCAAGTCTACAACAAGACTCTGAGCTCAGTCTGAAAATGAACACATCTCAGAGGCTTACATTCAAATCTGTAGACATACAGAGCTGTTAACTAGATACACTGGAAGCTGCAACATCTGTATAAAATATCCAATGACTCACCGTCCTATTTACCTCTTTATTACCGTCAACTACTTTGTTTGCATTTCACATTCTTTTGCACTGATACACGTAGAATTTAAAGGGGCTGTGGCACGTTTTTTGCAAATTTAATTTTTTCAAAGGTTCCAATTTCCCAATTATAATGATAGTTTATGTCATTTATATACACAAGTCAATTGTCCGTAGTGGTAATAACGGTGTTGCGTTTAAAGCAAAACTTGCATGGCGACCATTTTAATGTGAACACATTTTATTATTTCGAATAACAAAAACATTCATTTTTAACTTGATTTTCCGAGGAGAGAAGAGTGTTTTACTATTGGTGACATTACTTTTCAAATACATTTCATTGACTTATTGGAGCGAAAAAAAGTGCTACAGCCCCTCTTTAAGGGACGTCACACGAGAAGACCCTCCGTGAATTTATACAATGGATGGGTGTTTTAGCTTTCAAACGAGACACAACGAACACAGTGTATTCTGCAAGGAAATTTGCTACAGTCAGGTTTATCGTTTACGGTGTTTGGTTTCTTCGTTTCAAGTATGAACATAAAATTTTAATACCACACTGTAAGCATTGAAATTCTGAAACTTTTGACTTCTGAAGCAGCGAATATGATCCATTGAACAATGGATATGACTCTCAAATGATTCTTCAATAGCTTTGAACTAAAAAAACATGACTCTCGAAAGCAACGAACATGACTCTCTAAAGCAATGAACACATGACTCGAATATAATAAACATATGAATCTCTGAGGCATCAAACTAGACTATCTAAAACATTGAACATGGATGTCTAAAGCATTAAATATATGACTCTGTAAAGCATTGAAAGCATTCAACATGAACATCTTAAGCATCGAACATGACCTTCTAAAACATTCAATATGACTCTCTAAAGCATTCAATATGACTCTCTAAATCATTCAACATGACTCTCTAAAGCATTCAACATGACTCTCTAAAGCATTCAACATGACTCTTTAAAGCATTCAAAATGACTCTCTAAAGCATTCAACGTGACTCTAAAGCATTCAACGTGACTCTCTAAAGTATTCAACATGACTCTCTAAAACATTCAACATGACTCTCTAAAGCATTCAACGTGACTCTCTAAAGCATTCAACATGACTCTTTAAAGCATTCAACGTGACTCTAAAGCATTCAACGTGACTCTCTAAAGTATTCAAAATGACTCTCTAAATCATGCAACATGACTCTCTAAAGCATTCAAAGTGACTCTCTAAAGCATTCAACATGACTCTTTAAAGCATTCAAAATGACTCTCTAAAGCATTCAACGTGACTCTAAAGCATTCAACGTGACTCTCTAAAGTATTCAACATGACTCTCTAAAACATTCAACGTGACTCTCTAAAGCATTCAACGTGACTCTCTAAAGTATTCAACATGACTCTCTAAAGCATTCAACATGACTCTAAAGCATTCAACATGACTCTAAAGTATTCAACATGACTCTCTAAAGCATTCAACATGACTCTCTAAAGCATTCAACATGACTCTCTAAAGCATTCAACGTGACTCTCTAAAGCATACAACATGACTCTTTAAAGCATTCAAAATGACTCTCTAAAACATTCAACATGACTCTCTAAAGCATTCAACATGACTCTCTAAAGCATTCAAAGTGACTCTCTAAAGCATTCAACATGACTCTCTAAAGCATTCAACATGACTCTCTAAAGCATTCAACATGACTCTTTAAAGCATTCAAAATGACTCTCTAAAGCATTCAACATGACTCTCTAAAGCATTCAACATGACTCTTTAAAGCATTCAAAATGACTCTCTAAAACATTCAACATGACTCTCTAAAGCATTCAACGTGACTCTCTAAAGCATTCAACATGACTCTTTAAAGCATTCAAAATGACTCTCTAAAACATTCAACATGACTCTCTAAAGCATTCAACATGACTCTTTAAAGCATTCAAAATGACTCTCTAAAACATTCAACATGACTCTCTAAAGCATTCAACGTGACTCTCTAAAGCATTCAACATGACTCTTTAAAGCATTCAAAATGACTCTCTAAAACATTCAACATGACTCTCTAAAGCATTCAAAGTGACTCTCTAAAGCATTCAACATGACTCTTTAAAGCATTCAGAATGACTCTCTAAAGCATTCAACGTGACTCTAAAGCATTCAACGTGACTCTCTAAAGTATTCAACATGACTCTCTAAAACATTCAACATGACTCTCTAAAGCATTCAACGTGACTCTAAAGCATTCAACATGACTCTCTAAAGTATTCAACATGACTCTCTAAAACATTCAAAATGACTCTCTAAAGCATTCAACGTGACTCTCTAAAGCATTCAACATGACTCTTTAAAGCATTCAAAATGACTCTCTAAAGCATTCAACATGACTCTCTAAAGCATTCAACATGACTCTTTAAAGCATTCAAAATGACTCTCTAAAACATTCAACATGACTCTCTAAAGCATTCAAAGTGACTCTCTAAAGCATTCAACATGACTCTTTAAAGCATTCAAAATGACTCTCTAAAGCATTCAACGTGACTCTAAAGCATTCAACGTGACTCTCTAAAGTATTCAACATGACTCTCTAAAACATTCAACATGACTCTCTAAAGCATTCAACGTGACTCTAAAGCATTCAACATGACTCTCTAAAGTATTCAACATGACTCTCTAAAACATTCAAAATGACTCTCTAAAGCATTCAACGTGACTCTCTAAAGCATTCAACGTGACTCTCTAAAGCATTCAACGTGACTCTCTAAAGCATTCAACGTGACTCTCTAAAGTATTCAACATGACACTCTAAAACATTCAAAGTGACTCTCTAAAACATTCAACATGACTCTCTAAAACATTCAAAATGACTCTCTAAAGCATTCAACGTGACTCTCTAAAGCATTCAACGTGACTCTCTAAAGCATTCAACGTGACTCTCTAAAGCATTCAACATGACTCTCTAAAGTATTGAGCATGACCTTCTAAAGCATTCAACATGACTGTATAAGGCATCGAACATGACTCTCTAAAGCATTCAACATGACTCTCTAAAGCATTCAACGTGACTCTCTAAAGCATTCAAAATGACTCTCTAAAGCATTCAACGTGACTCTAAAGCATTCAACGTGACTCTCTAAAGTATTCAACATGACACTCTAAAGCATTCAACATGACTCTCTAAAGCATTCAACGTGACTCTCTAAAGCATTCAACGTGACTCTCTAAAGTATTCAACATGACACTCTAAAGCATTCAACATGACTCTCTAAAGCATTCAACGTGACTCTCTAAATCATTCAACATGACTCTCTAAAGTATTCAACGTGACTCTCTAAAGCATTCAACATGACTCTCTAAAGCATTCAACATGACTCTCTAAATCATTCAACATGACTCTCTAAAGTATTCAACATGACTCTAAAGCATTCAACATGACTCTTTAAAGCATTCAACGTGACTCTCTAAAGCATTCAACATGACTCTCTAAAGCATTCAACATGACTCTCTAAAGCATTCAACGTGACTCTCTAAAGCATTCAACATGACTCTTTAAAGCATTCAACATGACTCTCTAAAGCATTCAACATGACTCTCTAAATCATTCAACATGACTCTCTAAAGTATTCAACATGACTCTAAAGCATTCAACATGACTCTTTAAAGCATTCAACGTGACTCTCTAAAGCATTCAACATGACTCTCTAAAGCATTCAAAGTGACTCTCTAAAGCATTCAACATGACTCTTTAAAGCATTCAACGTGACTCTCTAAAGCATTCAACATGACTCTTTAAAGCATTCAACATGACTCTTTAAAGCATTCAAAATGACTCTCTAAATCATGCAACATGACTCTCTAAAGCATTCAAAGTGACTCTCTAAAGCATTCAACATGACTCTCTAAAGTATTCAACGTGACTCTCTAAAGCATTCAACATGACTCTTTAAAGCATTCAAAATGACTCTCTAAAGCATTCAACGTGACTCTAAAGCATTCAACGTGACTCTCTAAAGTATTCAACATGACTCTCTAAAACATTCAACATGACTCTCTAAAGCATTCAACGTGACTCTCTAAAGCATTCAACATGACTCTTTAAAGCATTCAAAATGACTCTCTAACGCATTCAACGTGACTCTAAAGCATTCAACGTGACTCTCTAAAGTATTCAACATGACTCTCTAAAACATTCAACATGACTCTCTAAAGCATTCAACGTGACTCTCTAAAGCATTCAACGTGACTCTTTAAAGCATTCAAAATGACTCTCTAAAACATTCAACATGACTCTCTAAAGCATTCAACATGACTCTCTAAAGCATTCAAAGTGACTCTCTAAAGCATTCAACATGACTCTCTAAAGCATTCAACATGACTCTCTAAAGCATTCAACATGACTCTTTAAAGCATTCAAAATGACTCTCTAAAACATTCAACATGACTCTCTAAAGCATTCAAAATGACTCTAAAGCATTCAACATGACTCTAAAGCATTCAACATGACTCTCTAAAACATTAAACGTGACTCTCTAAAGCATTCAACGTGACTCTCTAAAGCATTCAACATGACTCTTTAAAGCATTCAAAATGACTCTCTAAAACATTCAACATGACTCTCTAAAGCATTCAAAGTGACTCTCTAAAGCATTCAACATGACTCTTTAAAGCATTCAAAATGACTCTCTAAAGCATTCAACGTGACTCTCTAAAGTATTCAACATGACTCTAAAGCATTCAACGTGACTCTCTAAAGCATTCAACATGACTCTCTAAAGTATTCAACATGACTCTCTAAAGCATTCAACGTGACTCTCTAAATCATGCAACATGACTCTCTAAAGTATTCAACATGACTCTAAAGCATTCAACATGACTCCCTTAAGCATTCAACGTGACTCTCTAAAGCATTCAACGTGACTCTCTAAAGCATTCAACGTGACTTTCTAAAGCATTCAACGTGACTCTCTAAAGTATTCAAAATGACTCTCTAAAGCATTCAACGTGACTCTAAAGCATTCAACGTGACTCTCTAAAGCATTCAAAATGACTCTCTAAAGTATTCAACATGACACTCTAAAGCATTCAACATGACTCTCTAAAGCATTCAACGTGACTCTCTAAAGCATTCAACGTGACTCTCTAAAGCATTCAACGTGACTCTCTAAAGCATTCAAAATGACTCTCTAAAGCATTCAACGTGACTCTCTAAAGCATTCAAAATGACTCTCTAAAGTATTCAACGTGACTCTCTAAAGCATTCAACGTGACTCTCTAAAGCATTCAACGTGACTCTCTAAAGCATTCAACGTGACTCTCTAAAGCATTCAACGTGACTCTCTAAAGCATTCAACGTGACTCTCTAAAGTATTCAACATGACACTCTAAAGCATTCAACATGACTCTCTAAAGCATTCAACGTGACTCTCTAAAGCATTCAACGTGACTCTCTAAAGCATTCAACGTGACTCTCTAAAGTATTCAAAATGACTCTCTAAAGCATTCAACGTGACTCTAAAGCATTCAACGTGACTCTCTAAAGCATTCAACATGACTCTCTAAAGCATTCAACATGACTCTCTAAAGCATTCAACGTGACTCTCTAAAGTATTCAACATGACACTCTAAAGCATTCAACATGACTCTCTAAAGCATTCAACGTGACTCTCTAAATCATTCAACATGACTCTCTAAAGTATTCAACATGACTCTAAAGCATTCAACATGACTCTCTAAAGCATTCAACATGACTCTCTAAAGCATTCAACATGACTCTCTAAAGCATTCAACATGACTCTTTAAAGCATTCAACGTGACTCTCTAAAGCATTCAACATGACTCTCTAAAGCATTCAACGTGACTCTCTAAATCATTCAACATGACTCTCTAAAGTATTCAACATGACTCTCTAAAGTATTTAACATGACTCTCTAAAGCATTCAACGTGACTCTCTAAAGCATTCAACATGACTCTCTAAAGTATTCAACATGACTCTAAAGCATTCAACATGACTCCCTTAAGCATTCAACGTGACTCTCTAAAGTATTGAGCATGACCTTCTAAAGCATTCAACATGACTGTATAAGGCATCGAACATGACTCTCTAAAGCATTCAACATGACTCTCTAAAGCATTCAACGTGACTCTCTAAAGCATTCAAGGTGACTCTAAAGCATTCAAAGTGATTCTCTAAAGCATTCAATATGACTCTCTAAAGCATTCAACATGACCTTCTAAAGCATTCAACATGACCTTCTAAAGCATTCAACATGATTCTCTAAAGTATTGAACATGATTATCTAAAGCATCGAACATGACTCTCTAAAGCATTTAACATGACTCTAAAGCATTCAACATGACTCTCAAAGAATTCAACGTGATTCTCTAAAGTATTGAACTTGGCTGTCTAAAGCAATGGTTCAGATTCATGGGTTATTATCCCGCAACCTAGTCCAGCTTCAGGACTGTAAATAAAAAGGAGCCTTTAATACAGTCTATGTTCTCCTTCAGCAAGTCTAGGCTACAGCAATTTACAGTCCAGACTCTATTGCAGACCCACAAGAGGTATATTCGTTTGTGGGTCAACCAAGCTGGTATCTTGAATCAGGAATTTGCAAGCCATGAGAGAGCTGTCAAGACTAATTTGTTAGAGGTCACCTGCATGCCCCGAGGGGGGTGGGATTAGTGGGGGGTCAGCCCAGAGAGGGCAAAGGAATTGAGAAGGAAGTACAGATTACTTTTTGGAAGAGGTTTATAATGTCTTTTGTTTTGCTTACCAGCACATAGTATATATACATAAGTTTACCAAATAAGCATGTACTCGCAAAATGGCTAGTGAAATAGAAGAAGCAATACGCTATGGTTAAGACAAATTAGGATTTGAAAGTTTAAGAAGTCACCAAGTTAACGTGATCAAGAATTATATGTAAGGAAATGATGTTTTTCTATGTGCTCCAACTGGAACCGGAAAGTCACTAACATTTGAAATTGCTCCTTTTATCTTCAAGAAGTACCACAATACAGACAATGCCACAATGATTGTGATATCGCCATCCTGTAGGTGTTCGTGGGGTATACATTTTGGTAGGACTGGCAGAAAGCACTGAAAGGAAGGAATGTGGTTTGCCCATATTTTCATCACAAAGTAGACAAATTCACTTGTCATTGTGTCTTGTTCTGTTGCATCGGGGACAAACTTGGAAACTTGACTGTTTTAATGTCACCTTTTGGTGTCACATCTTGAAGATTATTACCAGAAACTCTGTTTTTCTAACAGCACATCTGAAACATGTGCTGACTTACATTTTGTCTGTCAAATGACATGTGACGTACATGAGTGTAGAAGTCTACATTGTCCCCTACAAAGTAGTAACCCTCATGCATGGATTTCCTGTGTCTGTCGAGGTCCTCTTGCTCTGCTGCAAGGATGAGGATCCTATCGGGGGTAGAACCATGTTCCAATATGTCCTGTTTGATACTAGAAACATTGTCCTCAAACAGCAACTCGATTCTGTGGTCCAGTTCACATTTCTTTTTCCAAATGGTGATCCCATTGGACCAGTCAGATGCCAGTTGTTCAACTTTGTTGATTGTAGTATCGTAGCTCAAACTGTCGTGTGTTGCGTTCAATCTTTTAAACAGTGACTTTTTAGCACCACCTTGTAAGAGAACAACGCTGTTAATGTGTTGAATGAGACTGAGTTGCTGGTTGAATAGAGAAATGAGTTTCGACCCTGCTGTTACTAGAACAGGAATCAGGGATTGAGCATTCTTATCTTTGTTTCTATTCAAAGATGGGTTGGAAACAAACACTTCAAGGAAGGACCAATAGAGTGGGGCTTTAAGTTTCCATTCAGCTACAATATCTTCCCAAGGTAGCTTGAGTATGTCCTCTTTGTCATGTTTTCGAAGAATGGATGGCTGTGCTTTGCCACATAAACTCACTAATTCTCCCCTTATTTGATTTATAATTGAACTAAAAATCTCCTCTCTTATGTCCTTCACGTCTAAAGCTGCTGTGGAAATGTACTTAAAATCTGTTGTCTTCAGTGCAGATTAGAGAGGGGTGAGGGAATGTGTAACTTTGATGGGAACAGGGTTGGCAATGGAGACCTGAAAAAAAGATTTCGAGATAAACAAAAATTATAGTTTAATTGTTAATGTTATATCAGACATATTGAAACATTTGCAAAACAACAATATCCTTCTTTTTTATCCAACATTTTCACATCAGATTTCATTAAAAACATGGATCAGTTCGCAACCTGTATAGATAACTAGACTGATTTGTTTTAAGATTAAATCATCACACTCTTGATGTTAAACGGTGCTTGTTTTTTTTAAATAAACATGTGGCTATATGTCCTTATCCTTTTGTCATGTTTTGTTTCCATAAACATGTATGTGGAATGGAATGGTACTAACAACTGTATACAAAACACTTTAATAGTCAATTGTCAATTTAGTACTTTTGATTTATTATAGTAAAGTATAACTAAAATAGTAATTAACTGTATAACAATTGTACCAATTTCTGAGGCTTGTTATAGCTGTTCATTTCTTTATCTCTAATTAATGAAACATTGTTGACAAAATATAATTTCCAAACAATGTTGTCTGCAATATGTATAATTAGCGTTTTAATTCATGATCACAGCAATAGATGCCAGGTTCACAACATTCACAAATATATATCCTAAACTTTTAAGGAAACAAATGATCCTATTTTAAATAAAAACAAGAACGAGTAGGGTCATTTCACTTGTTGGCTTTACTGACATTCACAATTGCAATGAAACTTAATCCTTGCAAGAATTATATGTTGTATTAAAAGTTTACAAGTTTACAATACAGTGAACCTGCTTCATTCCTACTCTCGTTGCTCCGACAATCAGCATTAGTCGACAGGGATGTAGGGAACCAATTGATTTACTGTTATGTGCCCCCCATATACCCCCACCACTTAATCCGATAACTCCGAAAGACTTAATCAGCATAAAAATGTTGTTATAACATAGTAATTAAACCTGTTAATCTGGAAGTGTCTTGACATTACCCTGCATTCCCAATACGTAGCATACGATCAATTAGGATTTTATGTTAGGTATGATGACAAGCAAATTACAAACGCAATATGGTAATCTTTGAAATAACACAAAAGGGAAGATTTATAAAATCAAAGTTGTTTCATTAAAGCATTATAAATTTGCAGAAGCCAGGTGCATGAACATTTGTGTGTAAATAAGAAAACTTAGGTTGTTACAGTCGGCAAAATGTATGTCTATATACAACTCGCCACTTCTGGAGAGTATCATTTAGATGCCATTCCGAAAATCCAGGAGACATTGAAGAAAATCATTAGCAAATCATGAAACCAAAAGGCAACCAAATTATTTATCGGATAGTTTATAGTCATACCAATCGTAACGAAAATAGAATGTGAATGACTAGAATATCATCTATACAATCTGTGATCTTTAGTCAATATTTGATTATCTGAAGTGTACGTTTATTCGACAATTTCTTTTGCCACGGATCATGTCGGTTTAACGAGAGCCGACTGTACAAGGATTTAGAAGTACAGCTGTTTATTTTATTTTTTAATTTGCACCTAATAATTCTTGCAAACATTTGTTGACTATAACATGCATCAGCTTCTGTACATAAATGGCGATTTATACCTATTTGTTGCTAATAGACTGAAGGGAACAGCCTTAGTATTACACTATACTATTTAGTTACTGTCCTGCTTCATGACTTGGCACTCTAGTTCCACATTCAGCATGTTAAAAACAGAATGTAAATTAAATAATGAGACCAAGAAATGAACATATGTTGAGCATTATTCTTCAAAAACTTCTTACATAAAGTAATTTTAGTCTAGATGCTATTCAACAATTAAAGTCCATACATCTGAGGTCTTGATAAAATAACAGCATTTATAGTCAACAAATTTAAGTCAACAAAACAAGGAGTGTCCTGTTAAACCATGAATAGGTGGAATCATAACACAGTATTGGCAAATTCATTGTTTTGCATCACAATCCGGACAGGAAGTCGGAATGACGCAAGCTGACTGTATTGTTATCTTTTAATACAAAGTAAGTTCTTTTCAAAACGTTTGCTTTGTAATATCAACTTATTTGATGTTTAAAGGGACATCCATTGTGTTGTTGGGGTCACATATTGCAAACGTTATAAATGGTGTTACTTTATCGAGAAGTACCGATTGTTACCGAAAACAATCATTTTAATGATAGTAGACATAGCATATTGACGATATGAAGGTAAAAGTAGTGATTTCTGATCGGAAACCGGACAATGCACAGTGCGTGGCGCGCGTCAATGAGTACAAACGTAATTTTGGAATCTTATTTATAACAGACAGAATGACAAAGTTGGTGAGATAATGTTTAATGGATCATATAACTACTGTGCATGTCAATGGGACGTGCAGTTTCGGTTTCTACACATGAATAATGATGTTACTCAATTTTAATTGGAAACTGGTAATTATGATATATTTGGTGATTGGGGATAAAAATGCAAGCTGAGTGAATTTATGTGTATTGTAGACAGCACATGTGGTGAGTTGGAACGTATTAAAGCGAAATAAAATTGTATGAATCACAATGGATGTACCTTTAATAGGATTAATTCTATAGCGTATATTAAACAATGTAGTTGGTATTTATGTCCTAAGTATAAACCTATAGTCTTACCTGGATGTCACTGTTCTCCTTGTTGATCACACACGCATTGGTTGATGCATCAGGTGTACACGGGAAAAGTGTTTTCCTCCTTGATTGTTTCAAATCGGAATCATCAGGCCGCAAACGCTTTATGGATTCTGTTCCACGTGTGTCATAGAGACGTTCGATAGTATTAAAGTAAGATGTTTTCAACTTACTGATAATACTCTTTGTCCTGTCAACGTTGTCCTGACATTTCCTACATATAATATTAGTAGCACATTCCTGAATTATGGTAATATCAAGAAGTCTCTCAACTTTAACACAAATATCTGTCCTTGAATTCCCACGAAACAGTTTCCTCCTATTTGAGGAAACACCAACTTCATTGCCACATAAAAGACAAACAATACCTTTTGTACTTGGAGAAAGATTTACATTTCTTGACACTTTCGTAGGGGTTACAGAGTTTTTAGGGGTAAAAGCCATTGACCACACTCATGACACTTGAAGAATGATCACAAATCTATAGCTTGTGAAGTCTTCAAGCAAAGTGATTTTACCATATCAGAGATAGTGAAAGACACTGGTGCTCTCAGCTGGAGAGGAGAGTGAAACATGATACTTATAAGAGACCCTACTGCCAGTTAACCCCCTCTCCAGAGCTGCCCGTGGGTGAGAGAGAACAATGATGGGTTCCATGGTTGGCCATTTTGACAGATTCAAGATAAAGTCAAGGCCTCAACAATTTATTGGGAACTAAAAGTGACAGAAACATGTGTCCAATTATCCAATTAAGATTGTCCTGATAACAAGCCTGCAAAGAAGTTTAGTCTATGAAATGAGAGCTAGAAATAAAAATGTTGAAAAGCATGTAATTATTTATTTCAAAAATTATATATTTCATAGACTAAATTTTAGTCTACCAGCAACCTAAAGGTCAAACATAAAACCTGAAGGTCACGAGAGGCCAGATGTCAACTAACATGCACGATTGTTAAAGTAATTACCGGATATTGTCAATAATGGTAAAGACAATTTATAACAGAATAATGTTCAGTCTTTAAAAAGAGCAATATGTTATTGAATGAATACAGGAAGAATGGTGTTAGATCATGAAGTGGTTTTAAGGAACATACATACATCCCATAGGCGCCATAACTTGAATATATAAGTATATATATATATATATATAAGTACCTGTCTGTATAACATAAAAAGACGGAATGACACGATGGGTCGTGCCATAAGACCAGAAATGGTTAAACCGGTTGTCTGGCTCAAATGATTATAATAATAAAATAATAATATAATAATAATATGTCAATTTATAGAGCGCACTTATCCATCCACTCAGTGATTGCTCAAGGCGCTATAGGAGTATTATTACCCTGGGACTCCTTTCACAAAGCAGCCTTAACTAAGGTTAACCTTAACTCTCATTATTTAACATTGCACTAAGGTTAACTTAGTGACTTACGATCACCTTAGTGCTTTGTGAAAGGAGGCCCTGGTCTAACCCAAGCTGACATATGTGTCGCTAGAAAGTCACCTCCACAACTGTTACCAGGTACCCATTTACTGCTGGGTGAACAGAGGCACGTTTTGAATAAGGGTCGCTTACCCAGGGTGACACCATACGTCTCTCAACTCATGTCTAAGTGTGGGGCAGGGAATCAACCCTTGAAACTCTCAGTTCTATCCAGCTTCGGGTGACCCACCCATCTAGCGAGCTACGCCCGTTGTTGCTGAACTACACTGATAGCGGTCGACTGAGCTATGCACAGGGCCATATGGTTGTAAAATTCGTAGACTGATTCAAGTTTCCATTTCGGTCCTTTGGTAGGAGCCAATGTGTCATAAGTTCTTCATATGTTAATATTTTTATTCAGGGTCTGGGGATGCAATTTCAGTATCTTTAATCCAAAAACTTCCAAGCCCCTTTTTGCTTTATATCTCTCCCCAAAGGAAAGTCTTTCCCGGGCGTGATTTCAGTATGTTTTATGGTGAATTCGGTCCCTACACATACTCCCGCTTTAGGTGGGGAACGGAATTTAGCCTAATTGTTTTCAGGAATTTTAGTGAAAATAAACTGTCCTTTTATAAATGCTATGCATGATTTAGTAACATCATTCGGAGTTTTATGGTCAAAAGATTGGACATCAATGAGTAATCGGACAATGAAAATGGACATCCATGACTGACCAAGCCTGAAATGAACATCGACGGTTGGTAAAACGGACAAAGTGCTGCTATAGAGAAATATTTATCGCATTTTTCGGCTAAACTTTCGCTGAAATAAATAATCGGCTCCATTAAACGATTGCCTTGTTAAATTTACCAAAATTAATGTAAACAAGCGATTATCCTTTGGACATTGACACATAATTAAACGTGACCTTTAACCTCGGCAAGATCTTCTATGTCAATATTCACGGTAGTCTAACACTCCCTGATAAAAGTATTTCTTCTATAAATATTATCATTTTATTTGATAAAATCCCATTTCGCAATGGCTCCTTTTCAGTAATTCACACAAAGGTAATTAATATATCACGATTCGAATAAATATTTTTAACAGAGAATGTTTTACTCGAAGAATCGGATGTCTTCTTCTTGTCCAAAACTCACCTAAAAAACCTTTGATTTCAAATCACTAAGTATGAGATGATGTACTCCATGGTTCTCTATTTCCACCCGGTGCTCGCAGGTTTCATCGCAATGCACAGTGGTGTTTCGGGCTTTCTTCTCTGTGTACTCATCACTTTTAGTAGGTTAATATGAGTCGAAAACGCTGGGAACGCCGACTCCGATGGAAACTCTGCCAAAAGCAATTGTCTCCTGACCCTTTAAAGGGGCAGTAGCACGTTTTTTCGCTCAAATAAGTCGATAAAATGAATTTGAAAAATAATGTCACCAACAGTAAAACACCCTTCTCTCTTCGTAAAATCAAGGGGGAGAAAGAGAGAGAGAATGAGAGAGAGAGAGAGAGAGAGAGAGAGAGAGAGAGAGAGAGAGAGAGAGAGAGAGAGAGAGAGAGAGAGAGAGAGAGAGAGAATGAGAGACTGAGAGAGAGAGAGAATGAGAGACTGAGAGAGAGAGAGAGAATGAGAGACTGAGAGAGAGAGAGAAAGAGAATGAGAGACTGAGAGAGAGAGAGGGAGAGGGAGAAAGAGAGAAAATATGAGAGAGTGAGAGAGAGAGAGAAAGAGAGAGAGAATGAGAGACTGAGAGAGAATGAGAGAATGAGAGATTGAGAGAGAGAGAATGAGAGAATGAGAGAGAGAATGAGAGACACTGAGAGAGAGAGAGAATGAGAGACTGAGAGAGAGAGAGATAAAGAGAGAGAGAGAGAGGGAGAAAGAGAGAGAGAATGAGAGACTGAGAGAGAGAGAGAAAGAGAGAGAGAATGAGAGACTGAGAGAGAGAGAGACTGAGAGAGAGAGAGAATGAGAGACTGAGAGAGAGAGAATGAGAGACTGAGAGAGAGAGGGAGAAAGAGAGAGAGAATGAGAGAGTGAGAGAGAGAGAGAGAGAGAGAGAAAGAGAGAGAGAATGAGAGACTGGGAGAGAGAATGAGAGAATGAGAGACTGAGAGAGAGAGAGAGAGAGAGAGAGAGAGAGAGAGAGAGAGAGAGAGAGAGAGAGAGAGAGAGAGACAGAGAGAGAGAGAGAATGAGAGACTGAGAGAGAATGAGAGAATGAGAGACTGAGAGAGAGAGAGAGAGAGAGAGAGAGAGAGAGAGAGAGAGAGAGAGAGAGAGAGAGAGAGAGAGAGAGAGAGAGAGAGAGAGAGAGAGAGAGAGAGAGAGAGAGAGATTGGTTATTTTGTTATTTAAAAAACATATGCATAAACATATTTTGCCTTCAAAAAGTTTCTCATATCTACCTTCAATAATCGTCATATAGCTAGGTGTTTTGATTACCATTATTATAATTTCCCTGTGATTATTAACGATTGAATAACTCAAGCGATATATATGTGTTTTATATGATAAATGAAATTTCTAAATTTAGTCACGACTGAACTTTAATAATTGTTATTCAAGATTCCAATATATCATAATTTTATTTCTTTATGTGATTGCCATTCATGTTAATGCATGTATATCAAATACATGTATACATAACCACACTATTTATTATTAATTGTTTAAGCAGCAAATTTTTTAATAACAATAACATGTAACACATTTACGCCAGTAACACAACGCTCGTTGTTTATAACATGTAATACAAGCGCATGCGCATATTCCGATCCACGTGGTCGTTTGCAATCGGACTCCATCGACAGCTTTCGTTCTCTCGACAGAGGCTAAGAACAGCTACTCACAGCCACAGCAATATGCCGGTTTTACTTGGTGACGTATTTCCAAATTTTGTAGCTGATACTACCGATGGAAAGATACAATTTCACGATTGGCTTCAGAAAAGGTATGATTTGCAATATATACAGTTGTCAGGGCATAAATATTGCGGAATTTCACAAAATCATATAATTATATAATATTTAACCGGTGTTCCGCTTCGCTTGCAAACTTCTCTGCAGTGTTTTCTCTTCGTTTGGAGCTGTGGTAGGCGGCGAGTAAATCGTTGTTTTATCTACGTATAACATAAATTAAACATTTAATTTTTAGATTCAACTTTTTTTCACACATCTTTTAAAATACGTAGAGAGGTTTATTCATATTTCAAACATTTGCTAAAGGTGATACTGATAGATTGATTGGTGGGCGTGTCTTAATTCAAATTCATTCTTAGGTGGGTGTTTAACATTCTAATTTCTATTGATAACTTAGTTGCCATTAAATTAATCATATTTCATAACATATTAACTTTATTATTTCTGTACCATTTATCAATAAGGTAGCTGTTGAATAGTGTTCAAAATGTTACACATTTTATTTAAACTCTTGCAATATTGTTTTATTGTGTCAAAAATGCTTAAAATTGTTTAACACTGTTGATAGGTTGATTTAAATGAGATAATATTTTACACATATTTATATTACAAAATGAAATTCACTATGGAAATCCTTCATATCGCTTATTAGACTTAATTGCTTATGAAGTAAACAAACTGAACAGGTAACTTTAAAGTTTGTAACTTTCTTTGAATGCACATTTCAAATCATAACGTCATTTTGAAATTCAAATATGAAATTAAATTTTTTAGAATAAACTTGATGCTATATTGTTATCTATTCGTGACCTTTGTCACAGAGCGTCTTAATCTTATCTGGTCTCAGCAGGTATTTAGCCTTGAACTAACATCAATTTAAATAGGTCGACTTGAACCTTTTCTTAACCCTTAATCTGCTACTGCAAGATAATATAAGGTGTTATTTTTATGATTGATAATTCAATATTTAACAATAATGGTCAATTATTGTCATTGTTAACTGTTACACCCCTGGTTAATTAGAAGCCAAACACTTTCTATGGCACTATTAATTCTAAAGGTCAATAGTTAAAGAGAGGGTTCTACTGTTGTTTTTTTTTGTGGAAATGAAATTCAAGTGAGCATTCTTGTTTACTACATGTACATTATTATGATACAATCAAGTTGAAACATATTTGTGAGGGTAATATTTTGTTGGATTTATATTTGAAAAATTGAAGACTTGCAACGTTCATTGAAAAATGAACGCGATGAGAAGGGAAGCCATTCATTGGCTGTGCAAGTGGGGAAGGCGTTAATGCTACGGCAGGCAAGTTGTTAAAGTGTATAACTTTGTAAGTTGAATCCCTAAACTGCTAGCTGTAGTTAAGGCCTATGTTTATACGCCTCAGCATAAATATTGCACCACACAGTTGTCATAACTGAGTAAAACCCTACGATTTTATTTTGTTAAGCTTTTAGTTGCATGCGTACTCAATTTCTCTAGACTTGCTGAAGACTGTATCAAAGGCTCTTATTCATGTGCAGTCATTGGACCGGACTAATCCCTAAAGGCTTCCCCCCCCCCAAAAAACAGATAATCAGATATCTGGTAGCCAGGTCGAGACGGTCGTGTAGAAACTGTTTTCTATGTGTGAGGTGGTTACACCAAATACTGCTATTTAGGCAGTCATTGTGCACCTTCCAGTGTCTTAAGGAGCAGGTTAGCTCAGTGGTTAGTGTATTCAACTTGGGATCAAGAGTCTGGGGTTTGAATCCCGCCAGGGGCTCAGCAACTTTGTCTGCTGACTGGAGAACTGTTCTACACGCAGTCAAGGTTGGGTGCAATACTACACTGAATTTCAGCGCACCCATGGTTCGCTAGTTCCAGCTGATGCTCGCAGGTTTCACCGCAATACATAGCCACCGTGGCTTTGCGGCCTTTCTGCCTGCAATAATACTTGCAGCCGTAATATTAGTGAATAATCCTGAAAGCGGTGTTGAACCCTAACTCACCTCACCTATGAACTTTAGTGTTTCATCATTTGTTTAATCACATGCAGAAATACTCTTTTGAGGCTGGAGCACAGATTCATAATTCAGATTTATCCAGAGAGTTCTTTTGAGAGCTATCCAGATTAAATCCAGGGAATAAACATACTATTGTCAAATGCTCCGGAACAGTATATTCCTTCCCTAAAGCCCCTTCCCCCCCCCCCCCCCCCCCCCCAAAAAAAAGAATTTGTTTCTGGTTTCCGCCCGCATCAGTTTCAAACCCACGCCTGTTTTTTTTCTAGTTTTTCAAAAGTAAGGGGCAGATAACTGTAATTTTTTAGCCTCAGAAAACATTGGACATAAAAAATGTCACTCGTTTCTGTTGAGATTGAGTGTAGGGGAGGTGAGATTATAGACTATTTGGAATAGTAACACATATTTAAGAGAGTTTTTACTTTATTTATGTAAATACTTGTATAAATTTTATTTCTTTAACTCTTCATTCAAAAAAAAAAATTCGCCAAAAAAATTTAAATTGCGTCATCGCATCATTTTTGTCAGCCTGTAAAGACCAGAAACATTTTTTTCTGTTTTTAGGCCTAACTAAAAAAAAAAATTGGGGTCTGCACAAATAAATATATCGGTAGTGGAAACAACAATGTATTTACAGTTCTGGAAATGAAGAAAGTACAATAGTATTAGAGATATAACGTTAGATCGAACTGTTGACATACTGTGATAGCTGAATCGTGCCAATTCTATCGATAGTAATTTAAAAAACAATGGGTCGCATCGATAGCATTGGGGGCGGGATAGCGCAGTGGTTAGCACGTTCGGCTTCGGATCAAGAGGTCCGGGGTTCAATCCCGCCAGGGGCACTGCAGGACATAGCCACATGGCGTTGCAGGCTTTCTCCCTGCCATAATACTAGCAGCCGCGATATAAGTTAAATACTCTTGAAAGCGGCGTTAATCCCCAACTCACTCACTCACTCACTCGATAGCATTGGTAACTATCAATAGTTTCAAAAGCTTAGTCAATTCAGTAGTTTACTTGAGTCTAAAAGACACAAATGCAGCTTTTAGATTTGAATTTTTTTGAATACTTCGAAGAGATCGCTGAGAGCTTGAAAACTTGAAAACTAAATAGTTCTGTCATTGAAAACTCAGTAGTCCTTTGTGGGTCAATAGTCACCCCTAAATAGTATTAACTGGAGCGTGTAAATTGCCAAAGCTACTAATGTATATTTCAGCAATAAACGAGTTGGATTTTATGAAGCTTGCTTCTCTCTCTAATCCAAACATATTTTTTATGGGTCATAAACTTTTATCTGTTGGTATTTATTTGTTCAATATTTGTTCACACCTGGTCGAATAGATATATTTGTATATTAAAGTGAAATAAGTCTGAAAGATAGCCAGTGGAAAGGTGTTATTTTGTCAATTAAAATGAAATCTTGAAAGAATGAAATAATTATAGCCACAACAAAACTGAAAATATTAATAAAATTTTATGAGTTTAATAACTAGAATATAGTATGCATTACAAACAGAAAATATGCTTTGATGAACAGTGCAGCAAACCGAAGCAAAATACTGCAATTCAACAAATGTCGTAGTGACCCTACTTCAAGCCCTTTTCAAATCCTTCTACTTTGTGAGTCAAATAAGGGGAACGCTTTACAAAATAGCCATTGCATGATTCTGAAAAAACATCAAAACTGCATAAGTGTTGAATATCCGGCCAACAGGGAAGTTGTGATTGCATACAGACTTTCTCTTTGCCTTTTAAAGGTAAATAAACTACTCAATAAGTATACTGAAATTTAGTCTTAACAAGACTTTGGAACTTGTCTTCTTTATATTCTTAGATTACAATTTAATTATTTTACTGACACAGGCTTGCTCACTGTATAAAATAATGTAGTTTCCTGAAATATATAGAGGATATCTGTCTTTTCATGACTAATACATTGTTTATCTCATCTCGTGAGGTAGAAAGGTAGCCACTCTTGAAAATATATAACCTTTCTACCTCACGAGATGAGATAAACATGGTATTTGTCAAGAATTGATGGATATTCTATTTATTATATGATATTATCCATGTAATTACGTCCGAAAAGTGTCGTTTTCACGCCAAGCAGCCGCAAGGAACAGCCCGTCACCACAGTAACACTGTGACGTCATAAGCCAAATCGCTGTGCGAGATCATTGTTTTATGACGTCAAATGATATCAGTCACCGTTCGCAGTGAAAATATAAGTTATTTTCACTGTAGCTTGATAGACAGTTTATTTCATTGATAAATCCCAGTATTTCACTGCTCGTCATATAATAAAAATATTTCCTTATTACATTCTCCTTATTACATGTAAATGTATTTGGTAAAATAACAAACTCTGCTCATGGCTTACAAGCTAGACCATGTTATTCTGATGTTGTTCCAAGTCAGGGGCCGTCTCAAAATGTTTATTATTATTTTTGTTAGTGGTACGTGGGTTGGACTGCACATTCACATACCACATATGTCACACATTCCATATTCACTTACCACATTTATCACATATATCAAATACTGTTTGTCACATTATCAAATACTGTCTAACATATATCAAATACAATTTCTCATATATATCAATTACCATTTATCACATATATCAAATACCATTTATCACATGTTTAATCTTAATTATCCCCCTCAAGGGTGTCAATAAAGAAATATCAACAATGAATTGATAAAGTTCATTCCATTTACATTTCAGCAACTTTTTAAACATCCTTAAATTGAACTCACAATTAGTTTCTGTAATTACTACGTTTAAAAGATGATCATATGCTTTTGATTTTATCTTTTTACCTTTAACCTTAAACTGAGCTCAGAGTCATGTTGTAGACTTGCCTAGGCGTTTAAACAATTTAGGGGTCTGGATGATAGGGGTGTAACAATACATCGAACCATCGATGCATCGCAATAGTTGGCTTGGCAATAGTACTATATCGATAGTATATACAAAAATACTATCGCTATCGCAATAGTAAGGTTAACTATCCATACTATCGAAAACTATCAAATTTCCCTTTATTATGAATGATTTACACAAGCCTCGCTGCATTTAATTCAAGATTTTCCATTTTAAAAGGTCAAAAGGGAAGAACTAGAGATAGGAAATAGCAAAATGACAAAAAGTGTTTTCATTTATGATTTCTTTACTGATTTTGGTTCCATAGTCCTTACATCAATTAAACATTTCTACTAAAACCTATAAGAAATGTAGCTGTTAATTGTGTGTTTGTGCCAAAAACCCTATCGCAATAGTTATTGCAATAGTGAGTCTATCGCAATAGTCTCTTTGGGTCAATAGTCACCCCTACTGGATGACAGACTTTACTGGTGCCTATCTTGTTCTGCTTAGTATAGTTATTGTGTGGTCAAGGGGTTTATACTACCCCTATAGCCCTTCTGATGTGGACATAAACCCTCTATAGAAAGTAGCTGTTTGTCTTCGGCTTTTCACTTTAGTCTGAACACCTCCTTGTACCAAGAATTTCCACATCTCGTAAGGTATTCACACAGGTGAAATAGGCTATTTGTTTGTATGCTGTTATAAGAGTGTCTAAGGAAATTTGTAATGGAAAAGGAGGTTTAGATTGTTGTTTTGTGAAGAGTGTTTATTTGAATTGAATGCTTGATAAGGCAATTTATATGTTTTATTTAGAAAAGTGTCAATTTGGGTTATGCAATGGATATATGTGTACGAAAAACAGAAATTTAATTAAAATCATGGTTGAGTTTTTTGCTTGATATCTTTTAATACACTAACATATTTTAACATTATAGGGCAGCTTGTATGTGATATTGAGGAAAGGGTCCTTTAATGCATTTAGAAAATGAAAATAAAAGAAATTTGATTAAATGTAAGAATTTCGCTTAAGATGTCTTTTTCAGATTGACATTTCATTTTATAACATTTTATATTTGGCTTTTCAAACTTTGGAATGTAGTCCCATTTTGGTTGCTTTTTGTTTCAATTGTTTGAAAGGAAATTCAATATTTAATAGTCACAAGTAAGAAAACTTGCTCATAATGTCTATGTGGTAGTGTATTTAAATGTGAGCTATGATAAAAGCAATTTCCCTGCTTTATAAGGGTTGTAGAATATTTTCTAATGTTAATGTAAAAAGATATCTCACAACATGGAAAAGCAATGTTACCAAATTTCAAGACAATCCTCCTCAATCAATAAATAGAGTTTAGAAGCGAAACGTTATGGCTTGGTTCAGCAAAGTCAATAGATTTCCCATCCTCAAATTATTATAAAGTGTTCACACTAAAATGGCCACTATAAGTATTTGTATTATACGTGACACTGTTTTCTACGACTTCAGATAATTGAAATGTGCAATAAGCTGTTTTACCCTCTTAAGTAAAGATTCACTGCATTAACTTCCATTATAAATTAAAAATTTGAACCTATGAGAAATTTGAAAAACGTGCAGTCGCTACAGTGGCTTTAGTTATTCAAATTTTCTACCGTCATCGCTTGTAAGCTTCACTGTGTAATTTGATTCACAAATCCCGACATTTATTTTTATCCAGCGTTTGTTAGCCCAAGGTAATATTTACTAACCGTGGGCAAAAAGACTAATTTTATCCTAATTTGTTTTACTCAGAAATGATGAGAAATGATGTTCGTGTTCACTGTTCACTATTTTTAACTTACGGATTGTCAGCTGTTTCTATTATAAGCTGTATCTGGTTAACTGGGGCTGAATTTTGAATAGTATAGAATTTCATTGCACTGTAAGAAATGTCTCATACAAGTGTTCTCGGGTTTTGATGAAAGCTGTACAGGTCAAGTATACCTGGAATCGAGTCCTATTTAATTGATTCGCAGTCTATCACCTGTAATGTAACCATTTGACCCAATTTATTGTCCTTTTAATCACTCGATCTTTACCAAATGCTGTATACTTAATTAAAATACTGAATTAAGAATGAATAAATAATAAAATAAATAAATAAATAATAAGTTGGTTTTTTTTGGTGAAATTTTTTTTTTTTTATTTGAATCAATTTAATCATTTTTCTTTAGCTGAAAACTTTTTTTATTTGATTTGTGGACAATGATGCTGACAAATTTGAAAAGAAATGCTACTCAGTCCTTCCCCAAAAAAATTCATTTTTTGACTCCTCCCTTTCGACATTCTGCCCCACCCCAAATAAATAAATGGACCAAGTGATGAATTTTGTGCAAAATTGAGGCAACGTGTACACACAGTCCTATCCTATGAAATAAAACAGACATACAACCTGTATTGGCATTTGCAATACATTGAGTGAACTCTACATTCTACTTTTATGCTTCTGTTTGCATTTTAAACATTACTCATTTTGTAAAAAGCCTTTCAAATCTTTTGAAAAATATGTTTCAACTGGATTGTGTTATAATCATGTATTCAGAACATATATGTATAAAGGGGAACGTCCCCTCGTATTGTGTTTCCACAAAAAATACCCTGATAGAACCCTCCTTTTAAGTCAGTGACCAATTTCAGTAAATGAGTTGTGATTACTAAGAGTTGGCCGGTCAGAATGGTTGAATGATTATTCTGCAGTTAAAGGGTTAAAGACTTTAGAAATAAGTAATGGAGACTAGAAACAATCTAGATCTTTCAGCCCTTGACATGTCACTCCGAACAACGACCTTGATCCATATCACATGGGTACATATCAACCTATTAATATCATGAATGTAGTGAACTTGAAGCCCTTTGTGAATACCAGCCACCAGCCAAGCATTTAAACTTCCATTCAGCACAGGATATAAGTAGCAAATCTGCAAGAGACATTAATATGAGCCATTTGGGCTGTACAATGCTATATCGCTATGCACCAGTTAAGTTGTGCAATACAGTTATTGCCATATGTATTTTTCATTTTGCAATATTTTGCCCCAAACAATTTTTAGTTAAATATATGCATAAATATTTAGTTTGAGAGGCATTCTAGAAGTTGATATTATGAATAAGACAGGGTTATTTTTTGGATGATCAACTTCTTTAGTATCCACCGCCGTGAGTTTATAGCGAAGTGGGGGATATAGTATACGGCTGCGTCCGTCCATACGTACATCTGTACGAAATGGAATAACTCAAATACTATTCACTGGGTTCTTTTCATATTTTGCATATGGGGATGGGAATAGTAATGTTCCTACAGAGTTTTTTGACCTCGTCATATAATAAATTGGAATATTATCACTAAAATTTGGTGCAATATCCAGCCCAGTTCTATTGAGGACAGAGGTCAAGCAAATATAGATAAAAAAAAGTAAATAAATAAATAGTTATGACCGTAACTTTTTAAGGTTGTCCTTTAATTTTCCTATTTATATTTACAATCATTGCTCTTTTGGGCTAGCTAATTTTCAAACTTTCTTCATACACATGGTGGCGGAATAGCGCAGTGGTTAGCGAATTCGGCTTCGGATCAAGAGTTCTGGGGTTCGAATCCCGCCAGGGGCACGGCAACTTTGTCTGCAGTAGAGAACGGTTCTACAAGCAGTCAGGTTTTGGTGCAATGCTACACTGAATTCGGCGTAGTATCACCCAAGGTTTGCTAGTTCCAGCCAATCCTTGTACGTTTCACCGCAATGCATAGCCGCATGGCGTTGCAGACTTTCTCCCTGCCATACTAGTAGGCGTGATAAAATTGAAATTCTCTTGAAATCAGAGTTGAACCCCAACTCACCTCACCTCATACACTGGCAACTATGATGAATTCCTTTGACATTAGTTAAAAAGTTTAGAAATTGAAAATGAATTAATAGATTTTGGAGGTGTTCAACGAAAGCAACATTTGAGTTATCTCTCCTTGTTTCAGCTGGGCAATCCTTTTCTCCCACCCGGCTGACTACACACCCGTGTGCACCACCGAACTTGGAAAGGTTGTTGATCTCGTAGACGATTTCAAGAAGCGCAACGTAAAACTCATCGCCCTGTCATGTGACAACGTAGAAAGTCATAATGGATGGGCAAAGGTAAACCTCTAATCTTTGAATTTTGAATTTATTTCATAAAATTTATATTTATTAGTGATGGAGACAGATTTCAGTGCTGGAATATTCAATGTTGGTAAATGGTGCCTGACTCTGAGGGTGTGGTTTTCGAATCTTGCAATGGACTGCATAGGTCTTAGGATTTATACCTTTGCAGATAGTGTGATTCCAGAACAATCTTACATTTGTTAACTCTCTGTTTTTTTTCTACAATTTCCCCACAAGATATTACTTGTGCCAGCCTCTATCACTGGCTAATTGAACCTCTCATTTCTTCAACTTTGCTAGTCCAGGTACAACACGCTGGTCCAGAAAAGCTGACAAAATGCGTCAAGGTATTAAATAGTTATACCTTGTGACGGACGTTTCTGTAACTTTTAATGTCACTATCGGTGTTGATGCAATTCAGGATGTGATGGCATACAGCGGGCGTAGTGGAGAAGACCCCCTCCCTTATCCAATCATCGCTGATCCTGACCGCACTCTCGCCAAGCAACTGGGTATGATTGATCCCGATGAGAAGACGGCGTCAGGCATGCCACTCACCTGTAGAGCTGTAAGATCTTATTTATAAATGTGTTTGAAGTAACTCCAATTTGCTTTGAATAAAGATAGAAAATATCATTTGTATAAGCAACCTCTACTAGAACTTATGTCTGATCCCCTTAACCTCGCCAAACTCTCTGAATCTACTTAAACCTTAAACTCCCTGAAATGCTTGAACTTCCTTAAAAAAAACCTGAACCCCCCCTGAACCCCCTAGAACAAACCTGAAATCTTTGAACTCCCTGAAACCCTTGAATTCCCTAAAAAACTTAAATCCTTGATGTCCTGAAATCCCATGAACCCCTTCACACCTCACCTCAGCTCACCTCATCTTGCCTCATCTCGCCTCGCCTCGCCTCAACTCACCTCACCTCACCTCACCTCACCTCACCTCACCTCACCTCACCTCACCTCACCTCACCTCACCTCACCTCACCTCACCTCACCTCACCTCACCTCACCTCACCTCCCTCGTCTCGCCTCATCTCGTCTTGCCTCATACAATAACTGTGCAGTCTGTCTATTCCAGGTGTTCATCATCGGCCCCGACAACAAGCTGAAACTCTCCTTGCTCTACCCAGCAACCACTGGAAGGAACTTCGAGTAAGAGTTATCTCCCCTTTCTAGCTTTCTTAAATAGGAGTCGAATCGACTTTTACAAAATAACGTTTATGAAAACTGACTCAAATGTATTGGTAGACAAATTACATGAGATTGATATAATATTTTCTTTTCTCTCCAATAGCAGTTTTATTTATTCATAAATGGAGAGTTATTGTAGTTTATCTCCCTGAATTTTGGCCAATATAAACATTTGTCATATTTGACTTCTTCTCCACAACTGCTGTATCCATTAAGCTGACATTTTGTCGGAAGGTACCTTACACCTAAGGGATCAAAGTGTTCATTTGGTGGTGTCAGGCTTTATTATACAGTTTTAACAGTCCTTCATCCTCTAAGCCAATTTGCATAGGAAGCTCTAATGTTCAGAATAACATCTATGGAGACTGAAGTTTGCACAGTAATTTCCTCTTGAACCTCTGTCCTATCTCAACCTGCAAATTGACCCCTCGACAATGGTTTGGCACCACAGAGGCTAAAGTGTTCAACTTTATAACGTTTAGTGAATATTGATTCACTTCTACTACAAATTATTTTAATATTTATTTCAACACTTAAAATACCATTACCCTGTAATTGTTTTTATTGAGATTTAGAAGAAATCCAGGGCCAGTAAAAACAATGTTTACACTTGCCCTGTGGCAATTGAAGTAAACATTAAAAAAACTATTAGTTGATTATCAAAATAACACATTGCTTTCCAGTGAGATTCTGAGAGTGATTGACTCCCTGCAACTGACTGCAACGAAGAAGGTTGCAACACCGGTTAACTGGAAGGTAATTTCTTTACTTTAAATCTTTGTAAAGTTGGATGAAGTAGAGTGTAAAGTTTGAGATTGTCACATTTGACAGGACAGAGCTACAGATTTTACAGATATTGCACGGCGTGACGAAGTCAGTTACCAAAGAAAATTATCAATAGGATAAGATGGAAATGGTCAAGGGAGATAACCGGTGACAGATGGCTAACAAAATGACCTCACGTGCTTTCCAACGAAGTGATATGAATTGTCATTGGCTCGCAGGTCCAAGCTTTGATTGGCTGACGCCAGCCAAGGGCGGGTAATTTGAGTACAGATTCCCCTGATAAGGTTTCTCATCGGTGATATAGGGGAGAGTAACGGAGCATATATAAAACCCTGGGTAACCGAGGATGATGCAAATGTTTGCCATATAAAAAGGGCTTAAGTGATGAACGGAATAGTAATGGTGTAAGGATGAAAATAGTGATATATATTAAAGCCAAATGAAAAAATAACGTTACTTTAAACAGTTAATTAATTTTGAAGATATCAATACACTTGCTACCTCGATCCAAGAGATTTGAAATTATTATAATTTAGAAGAGAAACAAAGATATGGTGAATGGGAGAGTTGAGAGATTTTATGAATGCTTCCCTGAATTTGAAATGCTAGTATGTAGGGTTAGATAAATGGAGGATAGGAAACGATATTCCAGTTAATACTATTTTTATTAAACAAGTTAATGATTTTGTATTTAACCAACTTCACAAAGCAAGGCATATCTCTTGCAAATCTCCACGACTGGCTGATTAAATCAGTCAGTAATGGAGACTGGCAAGAGTAATGCCCATCTTCACAACGTCACAGGCGTAACGAAAAGATTTCCATATCTTCTCCTTCCACCCTTGACCTCAACCATCGCATTTTCAGGGCAAAGATTTTAACGTACTGCAGGCAAATCGGATAAGCCAATCAGAAGACAGTTGTATTGCCTCTGTGACTGTGTCTATCGTAGCTTATTTTGAATTGGTTCCGAATGTAAATGGCGATTTCATTGGCTATGTTAGCAGATGGTAAGGGACGTAACTCGTGATCACGATAGGTGTCGCTGATTCATTTCACCACTTCTGGCTAGGTTGAAGGCAAGGTAAAAAATGGAGAGATCTTGATACATTTGCACCTTGCCGTGGGAAGATGGAGTTATGCCTTGTGTTTGGAAGTTGGTATTTAACATGCAAAAGCAAGTTTGATACCAAATCATTTACAAGTTTAATAAAAATGGTCTCATATAAAGGGGGTCTCATAGAAAGTTTAGTCTTCTGTTTATTACGAAATTGCTGACATTGTGCTTAAATCAAGATAACGACGAGTCCTGTACCATTGTGTAGGGCTCGCCTTCGTCTCGGGCCAATACAATGGACCTTGGACCTGTAACTGGGCCAATACGGAAATACTTAATTAATAGCATTATTATCCATTTGTGCACACATCACGTTTTCTTAGCAACCAATGTTTCAGCCAACTTCCCATATTACGTTCACTGTGATGTCCTGAAACAATTTAATAAAGAAAAATTGTTGTTTGTTTGCAGATGGGTGATGCTTGCATGGTTGTTCCATCTCTCTCTAATGAGCAAGCAAAGGCAATGTTTCCTGATGTTAAAGTAAAAACAGATTTGCCATCAGGAAAAGAATATGTGCGGATGACAAAAGATTATCAATAAACTTTGTGCATACTGATCAGTCAGTTGCCTGTAGAAGTACAGTTGAAATCAAAACAGTTGTTGAAAATTGTTTTCATGTTAACAGATATATGTCAAAGATTCAATAGACTATTTTTTTAAGAAACATGTCTTTTGAAATGTTAAAAAAGATTGTTTAACTTACTTTTATCTCCATAGATACGGTTTTTGTTAGCATTCAGAATGTTATTGTTTTGTATCAAGAATTTCATATGAGCTGAGAATTAAAGTTTAGTTTTGTGATGTGCATCTGGTGTTGTTTTTTTTATTAGATAAAAGATTTAATGCCCCAACATCTATAATTTTGTTATTGGTGTGTTTTCTACCATTTTTGCTTTGAAAAGTTTACTTGTGTATTCGAGAATGTTCTTCAGAAGTGGCAGATTATAGCAGATGGACATGCTTTATGGAAGGTTTGTAATTTAAATGAATGAATTATTTTTGGATTGATATTTTGGTTCTTATTAGACAAGTAGTTGGTGAACAAAACATTTTTCACAGGTCATACAACTTCCAGACGCAAGGCATAACTCTTGCCAATCTGCATTACTGGCTGATTTAGGCCTTGCGGTATTTCCCTCTCTTTGTTGTGCCTAGATAGTGAATCGCTGCACCAGAATTGCATAGTGGGCCTGGATTTCTAAGCACAGATTTCTTAAGGAAATACTGCAAGGCCTAAATCAGCCAGTAATGGAGACCGGCAAGAGTTATGCCTAGCATTGGGAAGTTGAGTTTCATATGACTACAGCAATTAAAATGTGTGAATCTATGTTCATCAAAGTCTTCGAAACACAAAAAATGGCACACATCACAGAGGAAACATTGATAAAGACAAATCACACCTGATCAGAGAATGATATGGTTTGAATCTGTGTTAAAAAATATTTTTATTTCTAATCAAACTATACAAACCTTGATGAACTAGAACCCATGGCTCTATATTTGTATTAGCTCAACTGGCAGGAAAGGCCAGAAAGAATGTTGTGACTCAGAATAATGAGCTACCCAGACATCATCTTATACATGTATGTTGTTTGGGTTTCAGTTCAGTACTACCTGGGGCGGGATAGCGCAGTGGTTAGCATGTTCGGCTTCGGATCAAGAGGTCCACGGTTCAAATTTGGCAACTTTGTCTGCAGTAGAGAACTGTTCTACACGCAGTAAGGTTTGGGTGCAATGCTACACTGACTTACAGCGTGGTACCACCCATGGTTCGCTAGTTCCAGCCGATGCTCGCAGGTTTCACCGCAATGCATAGCCACATGGTGTTGCGGGCTTTCTCCCTGCCATAATACTAGCAGCCACGATATAAGTGAAATACTCTTGAAAGCGGCGTTAAACCCCAACTCGCTTCACCTCACCTCACCTCACCTCAGTACTAAGTTCAGCCATTGTTGCAGGTTTCACTGCAATGCACAGCCACATATGATATTGATATGAGCTTTCTCCCTGGAATAATTAGAGTGACAGTGATACACGGTATAATAAGTGCTATTGACAATGCCATAAGACCCCAAATCCCTTTGTGCATTGCACCACAGGCCAAGTTTAATGCAAAAATTCTGCAACAGAGATGAACGACCAGTTGATCCTATGTGCGAACTGAGTGACTTCGTTCGCACATAGGTTAAACTGGTCATTCATCTCTGTTGTGGAACATATTTGCGCTAAACTTGGCCTGTGTTCTCACACAGGTGAAGTTTAGCGCAAATATGTTGCGCAACAGAGATGAACGACCAGTTTTCCCTATGTGCGAACGAAGTGAGCAAAGGTTGGCAACGTATTTCTCTCGAACTCGACTCGAATATTTTTCAACTGTCAAAATTCATTGTCCCAAAAATTCAAACTCGATACCCATTTGAACACAGGGTCGTGCTCTCTTAATCCCAACCCCATATGTTACATTTACTCACGTAAAACATATACAATTAATTATTTTAAGCGCCCAGAGAGGCTTCTAAATTCGTTCTTCGGCACCATTCTCACTCGCAAACTTCCGCTATACGGAGCGAATGAAAAGGAATATTTTACATTAAGAAGAATTATAATATAACCCCATTTTGCATTAAACTTTTAAATCTTTATTTATGGGATGTTTTGTCGTATTCCTTGATTTTTTTAGAAGTTTAAAAGACGTTTATCGAAATATTGAAAACCAAGGGAAATAACTCTGTAATTAGCAGTGCAACTTATCGATAGATTGGCTATTTGAGCGTTTGTAGAGATCGAGTAATTTGAACATTTTTCGATATTCAATCGCTGATGTTAGATTTGTTCTTTTCCGACTCGATTGATTTTTTATTCTTGTATCTTGTATTAATATCGTTGGTTCTTAGCACTTCGTTGTCAAATTCAGATAGGTTTTGTAGCCACATAGCCTTGTAGCTTTAAGGTACATTTCAAGCAACAGTGTTCGTCATGCACATTAGAAATTTTAATAACTGTCTAGAAATATGATAATAAAACCATTTTATTATAATTGTGCAATATAGTATTTGTTTAATGATAAAGAGATATATTTTTTTTAGTTTGCTCTATAAACTATTTAAAGTGAAAAAGGTCGTGTCGTACTAACAGTATTAGGAGTTAACTCCCCTGGTAATTCATTCGCTCCGTATCACAGCAAAAATGACTGAGTATCCTGCAATCTGGATACCAACTGGAAACTGAGTAATAGGAGTATCCACTTGGTATCCATCTGCTGAAACTAGGTAACCTGGTTTCCAACTAGAATCCATTTTGGATTCTATAACATTAAGTATTTCCGTGATGGAAACCAACTGGATACATTGACTATGTGTTTCCAGTTGGTTTCCATTCCTGGCAATTGCAATCAATGTTTCCATGAAATGGAAATCAACATGAAACCATAATCTGAAGTTTCATGTTAGTTTCCATTCCTGTAAATTGCAATTATTGATTCCGGAAAATGGAAACCAACATGAAACTATCAAGTGAAGTTTCATGTTGGTTTCCATTCCTGGAAATCTGCATTGACAGATTCCATTAAATGGAAACCAACATGAAACTACAACAGCACACATGACTTAGTATCCAGAAATCGGGAAACCAACTGTTAACTTGGTAATAGGGGTATCCACTTGCTATCCTATCACTGAAACTTGGCAACTTTGTTTCCAACTAGAATCCATTTTGGACTCTATGATATGTTTTATTTCCGTAAGGGAAACCAACATGAAACTATCAAGTGCTATGCAGTGTAATGCTGTGTAATGGAAACAGATAATGAAATAATTAAGAACCCGTGCATCCATTTGTTAACGATTTGTTCAAATCAAAAAAGCCATTGAAACCAAATTAGTTATCTATTATTTCAAATTGCACGTGTATTCAAAGTACTAGTAATTCAATATTGATTATTATGATAAACATGTTCAAATCAATTTTTCAGATGAAGCTTTAACAAAGAATGGTTAACTATACTTTTGACAAAAATAAAGTCTTTCAATTATTATATTTATATAAACAAGTAAATAACTGAAACCCTTGATTGATATGATATATGATATGTACCATATTCCTTTTCATTTCGACAGTGCCATAACTTATATCAACCATGATAGGTTTTTAATGTATTATTCATTGTATTGCGTGTGTAATGTTGGACTTACTATTTAACATCTAAACAATACTATCAATTACAAACCCTAAGATTCACTGAGCCTTAATTTATCAATTTGATGTAGGTCAAATGTATTCTACGCCGGACGCAGGACGCTCGCTGTCCACCATATGGTGTTATATAACAATCAGACCATGTGCTCTCCCGGACAAAGAGCTTTGTTCATCATCCACATTTTGGCGCGATTAAATTGCCAGTATAACCCGTGACTGAATGAAGAAACAGAATCTTGACTGCCGGGTGTACATGAACTTGTTGTCATTCACGGAGGGCAAAACAACATGATATTTCTACAACTGCATGCAGGTACAGTGCGCATTTAATGTAATACTTACAGTTCATATTTTTTCTTATTGTGTGTCCAATATGCTAATGATTGATTACATTCCAAAAAACGACAAAGTAAGAGTTCTTGTACTGATGTATATTTTGAATATCATATTATGACCTTAATATTTAGTTAGAATATGAAATACCCTTTTGAATATTCATTTTTCTTTGAATAATTTGATACTTTTATAACATTTCAGCATTCCTGCACTTATGAGAAACTGGAAGAAGGCGATAGATGACCTCTCACCTTAGCCTACAACAGGTAGATGTGTTTCAAAACTTAACCTAAGAACTTATGTTATAATTGCATTATTCAAAATAATAATATCTGGCAAATCAGAATGTATGATTGTATCTTACTAAAACACTTCAAATAAGTAAAAGTGAGGTTATACCAATTTCGATTTATGTTGTTAATTAATATCATGTTTATGTTCGTTTTACTTTTGCAGCCTAGAAGAACAGTATTAAGCTGAAGCTGACGAGTGTGAAATCACCCCAGAGGATTAGTGATGTAATTAACCCCGGGCCGTTTACCCGAGGAAAATAAAACCACCTGTTCCTAACATATATTGAATAGTGATTGGCCGGCAGCACATTATAAATCGATAATATAACCACAGAATTATCAGTGATCCTCTTTCTTAATCAGCAGCAATGCCTTGTTATTTTACCTCGTCATCCAATTGTGGCATTTTGCTGGATGATTTATGAAGTAATTTTAAATAATGCAATTTGTAAATGTATATCTATAGGACCTTAATAAATAAGATCACTATATGGTATTGTGTACTTGATATCATTTGAATACATTCCTTAGATTTGATTGTCAGATGTCTTCTCCTTTTTGCATCATTAGTCAAGTATTTGCTCTGCAGTTGACATTTAAATCATAACATGTTTGATATGCGTGTTTAGCACAACATGCAAATGTCAACCATGGACACCAGGTTGAAACCTACAGTAAACCATTACACTGAAACCTACAGTTAACCTTAACATGGAACCCAGACTGAAACCTACAGTAAACCATTACACTGAATCACACTGACACCACACTGAAACCTACAGTAAACCTAAACATGGAAACTAGGTTGAAACCTACATTAAACCATAACATAGAAACCAGACTGAAACAAACAGTAAACCTGAATATGGAAACCAAGTTGAAAGCAAGTGTAAACTAAGAAATATGGAAACCAAGGGGAAACCAAGTGGAAACTATCACATGGAAACTGAGTTGAAACCTAAAAGAAAGTTATTCATGGAAACCAGATGGATACCACTTGGAGGAGTGGGTAATTATTCGCACTGGATACCATCCGGATACTGGTGCAAAATTCAGTTTCAGTGTTGCTGGAAACCACATGGAAACTGTTAAAAACTGTCTGGATACCAACTGGAAATACTGGTTTCCATTTGGTATCCTGTTAGTTTCAGTGTTCTGGAAACCAGCTCATTTTTGCTGTGTATAGCGGAAGTTTGCGAGTGAGAATGGTGCCGAAGAACGAATTTAGAAGCCTCTCTGGGCGCTTAAAATAATTAATTGTATATGTTTTACGTGAGTAAATGTAACATATGGGGTTGGGATGAAGAGAGCACGACCCTGTGTTCAAATGGGTGTCGAGTTTGAATTTTTGGGACAATGAATTTGGATAGTTGAAAATTATTTCGATTCGAGTCGAGAGAAATACGTTGCCAACCTTTGCTCACTTCGTTCGCACATAGCGACAACTGGTCGTTCATCTCTGTTGCGCAACATATTTGCGCTAAACTTCACCTGTGGTTCTCACCAAGAGGTTTTGATGTTGAAGCACCCGTAAAATAACCTGTAAATGAACTGAAATGAAATGCAAACCAACATGGAATATAAACATTGTCGAGGCTTGTATATGAAAGTAAGTAAACCAGTGTTTGTTTGTTTTACTTATGTTAAACCTGCATTGGACATGAATTTCGGACGTAGTGTAAACTCCGCCTAAGGTACATAGCTCTGACAGAGCTAGAGGTAATGTAGTGGAAACGACAGGGAGAACGGAATACAGGTATGTTCTCTTAGCTAGGAAGTATGTAAACCTTGTTGAGTTGTTTTAACTTACAACAACTTGTCGTCACATTACATGAAAACCCCACTGCCATAAGCAAAAAGAAAAAAGCCTACTGGCTGGCAACCAATTATCGCCGCATACCAATTATCGCCAACAGATAGCTACATAGCTAAATACTTAAGTTGAATTGAACTTTTGTTGGTTATCAGTTTGGTGATATCTTAATGTGTGAAATAATAGGGAACCATAGGATTAAGTTGTCTGCGCAAGCGCTGTAGCAATGTGTTGGCGATAATTGGTATGCGGCGATAATTGGTCGCGAGCCAGTAAACTTTTTCTGAACAGATGTAATCAATCATATTGTTAATGTTGTGTGGTATAGAGTATACAGCATAAAGTGAAATTCTGGGGAATCTACACATTGAGGTCATCATACACTTAATTCTGATACAGTCCATTTGAAACATATTAATTCTGTTTTTTTATAAGAACTCTTAGTACAAATGATGTATCTTGTTTCCACGTTGTCTTTCCACACCTAAGCAGGTCCCAGAACATGTACGGCCCAGTAACCAAGCACTACTTTTCAAGAGATCACACAGTAAGGTGAAGACCAAGGAAAAGTAAGTCATTAATCTCAAAGATGATGACAACCTTTTCACCCAAATGTTCATCTCATCCCAAGTCCACCAAACTGAGTTGACACGATTTTCAATTTCGAAAATCACCCATGGACACCAGGGCTCCGTTCCATAACAGCGAGCGCTTATAATCGCTCATTAATTGCTCAATGTAGCGCTCAAGTAGCGCTCATTCTCTCTTGAACGACACGGTGCAAATTCCTCGAAGTTTGCTCTACCTTGCTACGTAGCGCTACATTGAGCAATCGCGTTCAAGATAGGTTTGAAAGTTATCGCTCACGTCGGTGGTTCTGAAAATGGATCTCATTGAGTTATTATTTTTGAACGTTTCTAGAGTTCAATCGTTATAACCGTAACATCATTGCCGGAACAATCAAAAGTATCGATATTATGGCCATCATGCACTTGCTGCCCTCTTTGTAAGTTAATGTTCCATTTTGAGGTGAGTTGGGGTTTAACGCCGCTTTCAAGAGTGTTTCACTACACAGTATTCAGAAAAATATGAAAAATGTTTACGTTGTCTTGAAAATGTACATTAGTGACAGGTAAAAATAGACTGCCTGATGCTCTAGGTGTCGGTCAAGAGTGGGAGCTATTACAGGTTGGTCGGGTGATGGTGAAGGAGGAACCACAACAGAAGAGGACCATCCATGCATGCTCACTTGATTATTTTCCTGTTTCCTGTTAGCATTAATTCCTGGCAACGGGTATCTTCATCGCGAACCAGCGTGAATAATTCGTTAACTGTTCGTGAATGCGTACCAATGCGTAAAGAAATAACCAAACGTTTGGTTATTTCTTCAAGCACTCCAGTAACTTGTCGTACCTTATTCCTGTGGTGTCGGTAATGCGTGCACCGTTTTCTTGTGTCACGGTAATTGACAACATTCGTGTACGAATGCCTACAGGGCTCAGAATGGATTTTTGAAATTTCTTTTTTAAAAGTATTAATTACCATTTTTAAATTGGTAATTACCACTTTTTTCTGGTGATTACCACTTTTTGGGAAAATGTTTTTTTGAATTTTTGTCTTTCATAATTGGTAAATACCATTTTTTTCTCGTAAGTACCACTTTTGAAACTGGTAACAACCACTTTATTAATAAAAGTTGTATTTGAATTGTTCCTTGTAAAAATTGGAAATAACCACTTTTATCTAGTAATTACCACTTTTGTAACTGGTAATTACCACTTTTGAAACTGGTAATTACAATTTTTTAAACTGATAATTACCACTTTTGAAACTGGTATTTACCAGATTTGAGTACACAGTAGTATATAAGAGAATTATTTATAAATTGGTTAGAGAAGTTTCGAAGGAGTCAGGATGTTGTCCAAGAAGAAAAATGAAGGATTGATTAAATCTTCCTTCCCTTTTCTTATTTCCCCATTCTGTTCCTACCCACTCTTTAACAACCATGTTTGTCCATACCCTCTCTTCCACTACCCTCTTCTATCTATATACTCTTTAACTACCTTCTTCTCTCTATGCCTTATCTTCCACTACCCTGGCCTTTTCTTTTTATACACTCTTCCATTACCCTCTTCTCTCTTTACACTCTCTTCCACTACCCTATTCTCTATACACCCTCTTCCTCTACCCTCTTCTCTCTATACACCCTCTTCCTCTACCCTCTTCTCCCTATACTCTCTCTTTCACTACCCTCTTTTCTCTATACACTCTCTTCCTCTACCATATTCTCTCTATACACTCTCTTCCTCTACCCTCTTCTCTCTATACACCCTCTTCCTCTACCCTCTTCTCCCTATACTCTCTCTTTCACTACCCTCTTTTCTCTATACACTCTCTTCCTCTACCCTATTCTCTCTTTACACTCTTTTCCACTACCCTCTTCTCTATACACTCTCATCCCTAACCTCTTTCTCTAAACGGTCTTTTCCGCTACCCTCTTCTCTCTAAACAGTCTCTTCCTCTACCTTCTTTCTGTACAATCTTTCATTATCCTCTTCTCTCTATACACTCTATTCCACTACCCTCTTCTCTTTACACTCTCTTTCACTACCTTATTCTCTCTATACACTATCTTCCTCTACCCTCTTCTCGCCATATACTCTCTTCCACTACCCTCTTCTCTCCATATCCTCTCTTCCTCTTCTCTCTATACACTCTTTTTTCACTACCCTCTTCTCTCTTTACACTCTCTTTCCTACCCCTTTCTCTCCCTACCAATTATTTAACTACCCAAATCTCTATAATCTGTATGAGGCGGATTTCATGTCAGTGAATGAAAAACGATTGTACTAACCTAACAACAACACTTTTAAGGGAGTATGTTTTATTAAACAAAAAATGACTCTGAATGATAACGAATCCCGCACCACTCAAAGTTAAAGTTTAATCAACTAATCTTTGCTGCAACGTTTTCATCATTGAATAGTAAGAATTCCCAAACTTTGGTGTCAGATTACATTGAGGCCATGCCTTCGCATTCTAAGAACTGTCCTTTCCAAAATGATTGCTTTATATATACAAAAGAAAAGTGGTAATTACCATTTTTAAAAGTGGTAATTACCAGAAAAAAGTGGTTATTTCCAATTTTTACAATGAACAATTCAAATACAAATTTTATTTATAAAGTGGTTGTTACAAGTTTAAAAGTGGTACTTACGAGAAAAAAAATGGTATTTACCAACTATGAAAGAAACAAATTCAAAAAACCATTTTTCCCAAAAAGTGGTAATTACCAGAAAAAAGTGGTTACCACTAATTACCACTTTTAAAAAAGACATTTCAAAAATCCATTCTGAGCCCTGTAGGCTTTCGTAATCGTGAGTATTCTTCAATGCTAATGGCACGAATATCATCTCAGCAGTATAAGCACTTCAATGATGTTTCACGCATTTCCAGTACTCAGTCCCGCACTTCACGCACTGCAAAAGTCTATTTCAATCACATGGCCGAACCAATCAGCAATGAGCACGCATCGTGCACCCCGAATAAATAGGTGTCCCAGGAATGGACAACCATCCCCAACATATAAGAATTTGTAGACAGAATCTAAAAGGGCCATCAGTACAATTCTGTGGAATCCCTTGTAGTTATAGTAGAAGGACCCAACTGTGGGTGGCTTCTTCATGGCAACATGTTTTCCATTCAAAGCTCCCCAGGAGTTGTGGTACTTCCACCTCGAATGTGGGGTTCTGGGACACCTCAGTACTTCCACTCTGAACACATCAATGATGACTGGAAACCTCGGGTAGGAACTTTTCATTAATAGCTTTCAATTTGGCTGTTTTAATCATGTATTACTATAACATATATAAGTACATAAACGGGAATATCCTCTCGATTTAAAGATGCATCCATTTTGTTTCCTACAAATTTATTTCGCTTTAATACGTGCCAACATTCGATATGTGCTGATTTCAGTTGAAGCAATTTCACTCAACTTGCATATTCATCCCCAATCGTCAAATATATAATATTTACTACTTTTCAAGAAAAATCGAACGACATCATTATACATGTTCAGAAACCGAAACTACACGCCCCATGTACATACACAGTAGTTATAAGACCTATTAAACATCATCAACCAAAATTTGTCTTTTTGTCTGTTTTTTTACGTTTGACTAATTGACGTGCGTCACACGAGGTGCATTGTCCGGTTTTCGATCAAAAATCGATACTTTTACCATTATATCTCTGGTATACTGAGTCGACTGTCATCAGCATGGCACTTTTCGGCAACTGACAGTACTCGAAAGATTAACTAACATTATTTATAACGTTTGACATATGTGACCCACAATACCTTAAGTGAATGCGTGCCTTTTCTTGACAGTTCGTTTGATTTTTTTTAACTTCGTAACTTATCCGTAACAGATTCGTACCCAATTCACGGCCAAGTCACATGGATCCCGAATGAGTTTAGAATACCTAGTAGGCTACGAATGCCTCCGAAACGATTAAGATTCAGTTACGATGCCTCCGAAACGATTAAGATTCAGTTACGATGCCTCCGAAACGATTAAGATTCAGTAACGATGTCTCCGAAACGATTAAGATTCAGTTACGATGCCTCCGAAACGATTAAGATTCAGTTACGATGCCTCCAAAACGATTTAGAACAGTTACGATGCCTCCGAAACGATTAAGATTCAGTTACGATGCCTACGAAACGAGTAAGATTCAGTTACGATGCCTAGGAAATGATTAAGATTCAGTTACGATGCCTCCAAAACAATTAAGATTCAGTTACGATGCCTCCGAAACGATTAAGATTCAGTTACGATGCCTCCGAAACGATTAAGATTCAGTTACGATGCCTACGAAACGATTAAGATTCAGTTACGATGCCTCCGAAACGATTGAGATTCAGTTACGATGCCTACGAAACGATTAAGATTCAGTTGCGAAGGAACTACGAATATCTTACGAATTATATACCATTTTTGTCAATTTTGAGTTCTTGGCCAACATTTTGAACAGTTCAGTTTTAGTTACGAATTCCCAACTGCTCAAGATTTGCAAGAAATGACTACGGATAATTACGAATTAATTAAGTACTCCACCAACTGAAAACGAACATATTCTTTGTCCTGTATAACCACACTTATTATTTTAATTGCGACATCGAGTTCCTGTGCTTTAAAGCCTCTATCGTGTTAATTCCGCGTTCTTATCGGCAATAGACAGAAGTGATATACTATTAAACCTTTTCTTTGTTATACTTCCGGTACTTACCTTCATGAACGATAAGATCAATGAATCGCCGTGTTAAAATCTTCCCTAACCAGTCTATAAGTAGGCCAAGTCAACCGTTGTTTAAAAGCGGCGCTAACGCCGTGCATGAATAAGTAGGATTTGGGGTGTTTTGCGGTTTGTAAAAGTTATCAATTTTAAGCGATTAAGTCGATGGTAATGGTATTGCTTTTTCGACCCCAGTACTCGATTTTGAAACAGGACTTAAGATTGAGAGGTCACGGAAAAGGTATCGAACTCCGGCAAGGGACGAACCGAAGCCTAGCTGTCGACCAGTGTCGTTTTGGGCTGCAAATATATGATCAGGGGTCAAATTATTAAATGGAATACCACCATAATGAATCTAGGTAAATGAACATTAGAAATGGTTCAACTCATTCTGTTCATACTTTGATAAGAATCGTCGCATTTAGGCCAGACAAATTGAATGTATGTTTTGGTGATACTCGTTTTTCTTGTTTTAAAAAATTCAACCAAAATATTGTTGATAGGAATTTTCCCTTGTATATGACAATGAAAATACTTGAATTTAAAGTATAGACGACAGTATCTGCACTAAAGAAAGAGTAAAATAAGTTTCAAACGTTTGGTCATTTTCAAAGTAAATATTATTAAACTTAATTTATCCATAAAGCTTTTTGCTTTCATCCAATACTCGTGTAAAATATTTTCAGGAATTCATGAATACCAAATAATATTGACGTTACACAACTCGTAGTGAAACTATATCGCAAGGTCAATTTTGTCAACACGAAACCTACATAAAGACGCGTGCAGATTTGCCGCCAAGAAATCTAAAAGGTCCAGAAACATCAAAGTCCATGCAAACGAAATAAATATGTATAAAAAACATGAAAGTCCGTGCACACGAATTTCAGGTTTTCGGACTTCAAAGTCCGTGCAAGTGAAATGTACATGCACCGGTTCCATTCCAAGGTCGACTTGTCAGTTGTCACGAAATTCCAAACACAGCTGACAGTGGTATGCAGTTTGACAACTGGAACGTCGCGGTGTGGAGAATAACTAGTTCACTCACATTACTACACTACTACAAACTCTGCGACAGTGCCTGAATGGATGTTTACCAAGTGTGACATGCTGTTTTGTAATCTGTAAGTACATAACACAATATTCCTCACACTTTCTTTTTATAGTATATTGATTTACACTTTATTTCTTAAATAGGTTTCAATTATATTTAGTAATATGTTATTTCTTGCTGAACAAAAATACTTTTAAATTGTGTCCTCAAACATTTTCAATTAAAAAAACATGTTTTAGAGTTTCAACTTCTCAGATTATTCATGAAATTAAACATTCTAAATTTGTTAGGGAAAGTAAGGAAAAGCTGATAAATATATATAATTTAAACGCAAAAAAACTTACTATATTACAATGATGTCCTCTTCTCCAGCTTGCGAAGTGATCACACGTTGATGGAATTATCTATCTACTTAACTTTTATTTCATCAACATGGAAATGACATCGCTTATGACACGCGAAAACATTTAAAAAGTCATAATAACGTCTAACGTTAACACGCACCGCGCCCCAGGGTTATAACAACAGTGGGTATCTATAACGTACACTTTCTCACGCCACGCAAACACTATTACCTATAATCTATTTTTGTTTAAGGACTAATTATTTTATTCTACATACATACATACATACATACATACATACATACATGTATACATACATACATACATACATACATACATGTATACATACATACATACATACATACATACATACATACATACATATATGCCAAATTACATGATATTTGCACTGAAATACACAAGTAGGTGAACAAACTTTTGGCATGCAGCTGTATTTGTTCAGTTAACATAGCTATTATGATCACAGATGAACACCGTTGATAAATTTGATATATGATATTTAATATTGATACCAGGATGTGACCATATTTATGTATATATAATACATGATGTGAAAGTTAACCTGAAATTTAATATGATAAATCTCGAATTTTGATATATTTAGAACAAGTTTGGAAAGTTTTGTCATTCATTTCTCGAGTTTAATAACTTGATACATACCACCATGTCAACAAGTACAGTATGAAAATAAAAATGAGTTGTTGATTAAACATACTTGAACTGTTACATTGTGCTAATCATGTAATGTAAAAACAACATATAAACAACAATAAGTATTTTGAGAAGTGAAAACCTTACTACGAATAAGCATGCCATCCTGATTTTAACACACAACGTCTAAACATCGCCCATGGAAGGTATTTCATTTTACAAATAAATTGCTGATAATACAAAGATACATCTGCGATAAATTTAATTAAATACTTGTACAAGCCCGCCAAGATTAAAAAAACCTTTATTGAACCGTCGTCAAGTAAAACAAACCCCAAAATATGTATCGGTCCGTCGTCAAGGTTAAACAAGTGTATCAGCCTAAGTCAAAGTCAAACCCACATTAGCTTGTCAAGGTACAACATAATTGTTTGGTCCGTTGTCAAGGTAAAAGTACGTACATCAGCCCATTGTCAAGGTAAAAAAACAACATTACGGTATCGGCTAGCAACTTGAACCAACTTGAACATTGTACATAAGGCATAATATAGAGAATACCAGTCTTTCCTTGACAAAAAAACCCCCATATATCCTATAGACTTACAATGTAGGTAGAAAAGTAGATATTTCTGCCGTGGGAAAGCCAAGCCTGGAGTTGAATATAAACGTTGCTGCCTCACGGGTTGAGATGTACATGGTATTTGTGAAGGAAAACAGATATTCTATTTATTAAATCATTATTTCAGTGTTTCATGCTGAAATGGGTGATACAGACGTTCAACGATAAGCTTCCAGCCTTCGCAAGCTGACACTGTGACGCCATAAAATTGTTCTAATGACATAACGGGAATAGCGATAAAATGTAATCGTTACTGTAGCTTGATAGAGGGTTTATTTCAATGATAGAACCGAGTATTTCGCTCCAAAATATATAATGAAATGTATCACTAGTAAGTTTTCATATGATGTATCTGCCCTCGAGTTGGTATGTAAATAAAATCACACAGTGTGATTACGTCGCATTGCTATGCCATGAATCCACTCAAAGTTTAAAGGTACATCCATTGTGTTGTTGGGGGGCAAATATGACAAACGTTATAAATGGTCTTATTCTATCGAGAAGTACCAACTGTTACCGAAAACAACCACTTAAATGATACTCGACTTAGTATATTGACGATATGAAGGTAAAAGTAGTGATTTCTGATCGAAAACCGGACAATGCACCGCATGTGGCGCGCGCCATCGAGTCAAACGTAATTTTGGAATCTTATTGACACCAGACAAAATAACAAATTTGCGTTAATAATGTTCAATATGTCATATAACTACTGTGCATGTAAATAGGACGTTCACTTTCGGTTTCTACACATGCATAATAATGTTACTCGATATTAATTGGAAAATAGTAATCATGATATGTTTGGTGATTGGTTATGAATATGCAAGCTAAGTGAATTTATTTGTATTGTAAACAGCACATATGTTGTGTTGTAACGTATTAAAGCCAAATAAAATTTTATGAAACACAATGGATGCACCTTTAATGATCGGAGCGTTCGGAGCACTGTCGACTGTCCTATATCATGGTAATACAGTCGGTCTAACAATGACCTGATGAACACGGCATATTACCTATATTACGGTATATTACCTATATTACGGTATATTCCTAATATTAAAAAAAACTTGTTTATAGTCAGTCAAGTCAAGTCAAGTCAAGAGTTTACTAGGTAAAAAACCAATACAAATTCACTCTTATATTTGCCTGTGCACATGGCGAGGTACATATCTAGACAATAAAGACATAATAATAATAATATTGATATTATTGCCTAAGAGTGAGGATATAAGTAATCAAACTCACAAAAAGTCAACTTTGTTTCTTTCTTTTAAGATATGATAAATACACTTCGCAGCATTAAACACTTCATTATTATTTTCACATTTAACAATCTAATAAAATTAAACATACTTATACTTTGCAGTAGAACATTACTCAAATATTGTTTACGTATATCTAAATATTTTGGACAGATCAAGAGTACACGCTATTCATCTTCTATTTCGTTATTACAAAAGGGACATAATCTATCAACAAAAGGGATTTTAGGCACGTTCCATCTTCCCTTTTCAACCATAAGCATATGTGAACCGAGACGGAAAGCGTGTAAGTGCAATTCTGTATTTTTTTACATAAATATTAGTTAAATATTTTTCTATACAAAGGGTTTCCTTGATATGGAGATACAATCTTGTTTCTCTCAATGTTGATTATATTAATATAGTTAGATTGCGTTTTGGGATGTAGATTTTCATTGAAAATACTAAAGAAGGATTTTTCATGATAAATAGCATATCACCTCGTTTTTTATGATGTATGAAATTGCGAGTACGTCCTTACAAATGTCCCTATAAAAGCATTTGAAGTCAAATTTATCCGGGAGCAATATTTCGCTTTTTACACTTTTGAAGATGTGGTGGCGTTTCATTTGTGGTTGAGTGTGATTTTAGCGATGCATTATTTCCAAAATACACCTTGATCGTGCCTCGCAATGGCAACATACGTGCCCCTAAAAATGTGATATTCGATATTACGTCGATGGGATATTTCTCTCTATCCTCTTTTGGGTGTTGAGATTGTATAGGCTGCACATTTTGGTTGGGCGAGATGGGTATCCGAAATCCCTGAAACACCCTCCGGGTCCGCCACTGATATACCGTATACATAACATGTTATGGTACAATATAAGAACTCTGATGTGGTATTAAACATGGTATGATATGGTGCAATCAGCAAATATTTTATCCGTGTAATTAATTATATAATTGAGTAAGTTATCTCACCTCATTGCCCAACTCGCATATCTCATCTCATGTATGTGTACATTAGAGAATCCCACCCAAGTGTCTTCTGAAATATATCAACACAAGTTAATAAAAGTTATGGATATAATTTTCCAGCTTTCGATCAAAACCGCTTCTTTCACCTTTAAAGATTATACCGAATCGATTAGCATTAAAACGACAATTGAGTGCTTCTCGATAAAATAACACCGCTTTACGTTTAGCATATGTGGCCCCAGCAATACCCCGGATGTCCCTTTAAACTGAATAATTAATGATATGAGAAATATATGCAAATATATAAATATATCGTGTTCCTTGTAACCACAGCGATAACACATATATAAATTTGATGGACAAATTATGTTTGAAATATTCATGAGGAAAGTATATTCGGAAGTTTATCTTACTTTCTATACTTTCTCTCTATCATTATTGAAGTTAACCAACATCAACGTTTATCTGATAACGTTTTCATGATTGAGAGTTATCGTATTATGACTCAAATACACTGGAACACTTGAATCTGATCCCGGAATCATGCCCCTTAAGGTAAGTTCAAACCGCACACATTTGTTTGGTCTTGCATATAAGACTTTGAACTAAGCACAAAGTCTCAGCTTTTAAAGGGACACTACGTGTTTTTCATGAAACTTTATTTAGATTTGATACATAAAAACTATCAAATATCCTAATTCACGTCCAAATCATCTCACTATACGTGCATATGTATCCTCTAACGCCAAATATATGACAATAACTCAAGCAACGGCTTAATACACGACGAGACGCCGAATTCATGCGTCCCATTACAAGTATACCAGTTATAAGTACCATTGAACAGTACCAACCAATATATGTCTCTTTGTCTGCTACATAAAAGTTTTCAAAAAAACGTTTGAACAATTGACGCGCGCCAGCCGCGGAACATTGCCCGGTTTTCGATCATAATCACGACTAAAAATCTTAATAATGTAACTATACTGAACAGATTCATTGGCACTAAAAGGGTAATATTCGACAACTACCATTACTTCTCGATAAAAATAACACCTTGGTAACTTTGGACCAATGTTTCTACAACAACACACGGAGTGTCCCTTTAAACTTTGCGTGTTTACCCGAATCTTCCGCCGGGACTTAACAGTGGAGTACAGTGGTGTAGTGGTTAGCGTGCATCGAATCCTGGTGGAGACATGTGTGACCTGGATCTCTCACGGCACTTCATCCACATTGCACTTAGTCCCCCAAGCTGCATACTTGGGTACCTGCAAAGCGGGTGTACATGATTTCGTGTATAGCGCTTTCGGCAACTTCGAAAGTTAAATTCCGTCAGGGTAATAATGTGAAGCGCATTGAGCATGCATTCATGTGTGGATAACTTCATCTTCACAACGTCACAGGCGTGACGAAAATATGTCCATATCTTCTCCTTCCGTCCTTGACCTCAATCCTCGCATTTTCAGTGCTAAGAGTTTAACGTACTGCAGGCTAATCGGATAAGCCAATCAGAAGACTGTTGTATTGCCTCTGTGACTGTGTCGATCGTCGCTTATTTCGAATTAGTTCCGAATGTAAACGGCGATTTCATTGGTTCTATGTTAGCAGATGGTAAGAGACTGTTCAGCAACTAAATATTATCACATTTATTCAAACATTACCGACCCTTGCAATATTCGTTTACGTAACTCGTGATCACAATTTAGGTGTCGCTGATTCGTTTCACCACTTCTGGCTAGGTTGAAGGTAAGGTAAAAAACGGAGAGATCTCGATACATGTTCACCTTGCCGTGGGAAGATGGGATAACTTGCGCAGTATAAATTTCCATTAATAATTGAAGTGGCCGCTGACCACCACGATCAGATGACCGCTCTATCGAGCATCGTACATCGTACATCCACTGTGTTGTTGGGGATCACATATTCAAAACGTTATAAATGATGTTTCTTTATCGTGAAACACCGACTGTTACCGAAAACCACCATTGTGATGATAGTCGACTTGGTATATAGACGATATGAAGGGAAAAGTAGTGATTTATGATCGAAAACTGGACAATGCATCGCGATTGACGCGCGCCAATGAGTCAAACGTAATTTTGGACTCTTATTTATAACAGACAAAATGATTTTGCGTTGATTATGTTTAATAGGTCATATAACTACTGTACATGTAAATAGGACGTGTAGTTTCTGCACATGCATAATGATGTTACTCTATTTTAATTGGAAACCAGTAATTATGATATATTTGGCGATTGGGGATGAATATGAAAGCTGAGTGAATTTATTTCCACATATGGTGGGTCGGAACGTATTAAAGCCTAATCAAATTTTATGAAACACAATGGGTGCACCTTTAAATATACAGACAAATCAGTCTGACTGGATGCCCTGTGGCCGCACCTATACACTACGTTTTTGTTAAATAATTCTATAGATTGACGGAAGTTTTGGTAGATTCACAATGTACAGATTGACTGATAAAAGCAGCCATTGTACACATTGGCTGATTTATATCCGATACCCCTGCATGTGCCTGTGGATGCACTTTACTTTTTTCTAACCTGTCCCATATACAATAATATAAGAGTAAACGAATACTTCTTTACAAAAGGTTTCAATATAACATCCATCTTGCAGAGAAATGCTTGCGCAACGAACCAGGAACATCAAGTACTACTAAAATCCGTCAATAATTTTATCGTTAAATCTAAAAGGTTTTCGGACTTTTCATAACTCATCTTTGTTCTATTATCATGCTATTGCCTAAGTTTAATGCCTTCAATATCATCTCGTCATCTCGTTCCATTTAAATGCCTGTTGGCTTTATATTTTATGATTCTGCAATATATGCAACCTATTCGGTTCTGTGAACGTCGCGCACGTTTGTTTTGTTTTGTTTCCAGATTGTACGAAGAGGCATTTATAACTTTGTTTGTTTGCCGATCCCGTCACTTTTTCAGTGAATAAATACGTTTAAATTTGTTTTGATAATATATTGGAAGTCAAAGTTTGATTCGTTCTTATTTCTCAAGTTATTAAGAGATCAGAATGATTAATTAGTTGATAAACTGTGATTGTTTGACTATCAATCCATCAATCTTTATTTCAGTACTGAAAAGGCCACAGGCCTGTAGTACATTAACAGTTCATATGAGTAATAAGTCATAACAGATTCATTTCCATAACAATCTGTTTTCTTAAATCCATTGCGAAATATATGTACATTGCCAGATTCTGTAGTGATAATATGTTTGTAGCTGTTAACAGTGATATTAATTTTCTTACAGATGGTATTTATAAAAGTATGGTTTTAGGTACTTAGTTCGTAAAATGTTATACACAGGGGAGATGAACAGGAATGCAATTCATTCTCTATAGCATTATGGTCATATACTTTACATATTCTCTGTTCTCTTGGTATACAGTTAGGCCTCGATAATCCGAACGCTTCCGTTTTTCATCAAAAACGTTCGGATAGTGAAATGTTCGGACTACTGAAATGAACCAAACAAGATGGAGTTGATTACCTTTGAATCTACAGACAGAGGAGCACGTATTTAGAATATCAAATGACTTTGACACGCTGGATATTTATAGCTATCACATACAATGAGAAATTTCAATTTATTACAATCAGAAACTACTAACACGCTCAGTTCTTGTGTCAATCCACTGTCATTGAAGTTTAACGATCCTGTGTGATGATCGCTTGTCAAGGGGATTACTCGAACGCTTTTGATGAACCACCGGATTAATGAAGCATAAATAGTTGTAATTAACTATTCCGTTACGGCTAATTGTACTTAGATATCTGAAAGTTTCAATAAATAATTCATGGGAAGAGCAAGAGAATCGGTTTGATTAACTAATTGGAAGCCACAGTAAGATTCTTCCTCAATCCCACAATCCTACAGAAAGTTAATTAATTCATGCGGAATTGTTTAACAACAGATTAGAAGCCAGTTCAAACAGTTATTCGATTGCTTATTTAATAATGCAGTCAAAAAATGATAACACAGAACGGAGAGAAATCATGATTATAACCAATCGAAACAGCATTGTCAAAGAGTTATAACGATCTATTTAACTCTTGCAATGGAGAAGTCAATGAAAGATTCCTTTCTTGAGGAACAATATCAGTTCATTGAGTACAATACATATGCAAGTCTTATTGGCATTGAAAACATTGATAATTGAGCGGAAGGCTGGCGTGTTGAATGACCGCTAATATTATCGATTTGTAGATGCTTGCGTTTGCATGTAAAGTTTCTTGGATTTTCCGAAACTGCAGTGCGAAATTATGCACTGAATATGAACAGGGTAACATGGTTTTGAATTTTGAAAAATCTTATGTTTACTAACGTTGAGATAAAAAATAACACAACGCTTCAATTTGAGATGTTGAGACAAAATCTCTTTTCGCAGTAAAAGGGGACAATCCTTTCGGATAACCCACATGGTCACGTGGGTAAAATTTGCTACAGCTGTGTTCATTTGTCATATATTTTTCCAAAATATGAAGAGGCCAAGCATGGTTGGTTGAAAGTTTATTTTGAATATTTCAACAGCTATATGGGGTGAAATCCCAACAGTGTATCAGGTTGGAGGCGTTTGCGCAGGAAATTTTATTAAGCATTTATAAATACTCGCATTTGCTTTCAGTACTCTTTTGCCTTGTAAATAATCTAAATCTCAATTTGTATCCGACGGGGTGAGTCTCTTAGTCCATTGGTTTTTATGACGAATAGCAAACATATCACAGCAGGATGGGGAATCAAACAAAACATGAAACTACACGACATAATATGTTTAGAAGGTGATCAGTATACAAGAATCATCCCACTTCATTTTATTAGCAATGTCTTCGAATATAATTGGCATATATTTTTCTGAAAAGAAGATATCAGTTATTGATATCAATTTCCCTTGTTATCATAAATACTTTATCTTATATAGAATTTGATAAATAATTATGCAATTAACGGATAAAAAGGAGGGGACGATATTTCACCGGAAACTATAACCTATAACTGTAACTATATTATATAACTAAAAGAATCCATTACTCTCACAATTCTCAATTTTAACACATACGAATGGGGCAGTTGTTAGTTCTTTCGCCTTCAGATCAAGACTGTGAGGTGAGGTGAGTTGGGGTTTAACGCCGCTTTCAAGAGTATTTCACTTATATCGCGGCTGCTAGTATTACGGCAGGGAGAAAGCCCGCAACACCATGTGGCTATGCATTGTGGTGAAACCCCTCGAGCATCGGCTGGAACTAGCGAACCATGGGTGGTGCATTGAAATTCAGTGTAGCATTGCACCCAAACCTGACTGCGTGTAGAACAGTTCTCTACTGCAGACACAGTTGCCGTGCCCCTTGCGGGATTCGAACCCCGGACCTCTTTATCCGTAGCCGAACGCGCTAACCACTGCTCTATCCCGCCCCCAGAATTCCACCAGTGTTTCGACAATTACATTGTTTGGTCATCTATTGACTGCAGTGATATAGTCCGTAGTATGAATATATGCTTGTAAACCCTACCTTTTACTGAAGCGTTTATCGCTTAGAAACATTGTCAGAAAGAAATAAGCCTATACATTGTAGACCTACATATGGGACGTGTATCGCGTAGAAACTTTGACAGAAAGACACAAATGATAACTATTAATCTATTAACAGGGTTGTGTTTTAAAGGTACTGTAGCAAGGTTTTTGCATATTTTTTCTTTCAAATTTGCATATGATATATTGTTACGTTTGAGGATATAACGTATCACTACACGATTAACCGTATTCATAGAAAAGCATCCTTATCCGTAGAAAATGGTGCGACGTATACATCGACTGTTTTTTGGAACTTTTCAATGGTAGAGATAGATTTGTAGGTATTATGCGATTTTGAGAATTCAGACAGCAAGTTAACCATTTCATCACGGTGCCATATATTAAATTCTACTCTTAGTGTTTATACATCATTCAGATCATTTGATATAACTTCTAGCGGCAATTGTAATGTGAACGCCTTAAAATGGCCACTCGAAGGGAAATGGACTCGCTTTTCTTAGCCGAACCATTTGCATCCGTTTTAGAACTCTTTCAATTGATTGAGAAGTATTATTTCGCCATTGGTAACACTTATTTTTATTTTCGTGGGAGCAATTTCTTTCAATAAGAAGGGCGTGCTACAATGCCTTTAAGGTACATCTTTCTAACACGGGTTCTAAACGACACCCCCTCCAATAATTGCACTATCACCTGATATCATGTATAGATGAAATGCTTCAGATCTGAAATCTTACAAACAATATCAAGCAAACGCTTTGTGAATACAAAGTTGGAATCAGGGCCGTGTTCAAGATGGCAAGTGCTAGCGAGAACCTGCTAGCGGTTCATCGGTAAAGCATGGGCAGCACGTGCAAGAACTCGCTAGTACTAGCGGTCTTGAACACGGGGCAGGGCCGTGTTCTAGAGATGTTTCAAAGTAAGCGCTCAATTAGCGATTACTTTTAAACTTCTCTTGAACGCGATTGCTCAATGTAGCGCTACGTAGCAAAGCGAGCGAACATTGAGGTTTTGCACTGTGTCGTTCAGGAGAGAATGAGCGCTACTTGAGCGCTACTTGAGCGCTACTTGAGCGCTACATTAAGCGACCAATGAGCGATTATAAGCGCTAGCTGTTATGGAACGGAACCCTGGTCCCTTCAAAATACATGTTTAATTCTGTTCCGACACAATCCTGTAAGCAAATATTCAGGGCAGTAAAATAATCCTCTTTCACATTATTTGTTGTATTTTATCGACCATACACGTAGTAAACCTATTGTATCGGCGTATCTGTAATCCTTTCTATTCACTCATTAACTAATGGTGTATTTGGGAATGAAATAGGATAACTGTTCTGATCGCAATCAATCACTTGTAAAAATCGATAAATACCCCAGACATTGTGTTTTATAGCTGACACACTATATATCGGCTATATTAATATATTCAGTCCAGTTTCAAGTTTTCAGTAAATTAATAATAACAATAACGTGCTTAAAAACATTGTGTATCGGATTGTATAGACTGACTGATGCAAGTGGACATGGTTTAAACGATTTCACTATACAGGCTAGGAACTAATATGTGATCATCAAGCTTGATGTTACAATGGCCGTTTTAAGGTAAATAATCATTCTAGTTCATTCTCCTTTGAAAACAATACTTTATTATGATATTATCAATGCCATCGGTAGTATGACTGCCAAGTGTGATAAGTAAGTGGATAGCACTGTCTATTTTCATGGTTTTGTACATTCTCCCCCACAGAGGTTACCTATACGTAACATAACGGACCCACGTAACATATCGTAACACAACGTTACATAACGTATCATAACATTCATTCATTTATTCAAAATTAAAGGCCTTGTGGCCAAGAGTACAGCAGGTAAGACAAATAAATGGTGTTTGGAGCAAATCTACAATGAATGGTATGACAATATTTGTTAACGTACTGAGGTGTTTCTTCAAGAATATACATATCCCTTTGAGAACATTGATATGTTGTACCTTCATAAGCGGTTGAAATATGACAGCTATAGTAATCAGCTGGAATATATTCAGGTCTAGAGTGTTTATATGATCGACATATGAGCATTAAGTGGTATTCATCTTCAATTATGTCAATATTATATTTGTTACAAATTAATTCATTTTATTATGTGAGCATATTTTCCAGCGATTTGATTTTTCGAGAGGCGATCACGTGACCGTCGACAGAAAAGCATATTGACTCCAGTCCGAGTCCAACCAAAAGCTGTATTGACTTGAGTGACGTCAAACGATTGTTGTATGACGTCATACGATTGTTGTATGACGTCATGCTATTGTTATCATGACGTCATTTGACCGTAGCCCAAGCTGTTCAAGCCTATTTACATTTTTGACTGTATTGCATTGTTTTCCGTTCGTTTCTGTATTAAATACATAATCAAACAATTATAGACTGGTGAATTCGGTCAATACCTGTTTTTATGGACCCGAGAAAACAATATTGACCGCGGACTTCGTCTTTGGTCAATATTGTTTTCTTGATAATCAAATAATCGTAAAAAAAACCCTTCTCTCTTCGGAAAATCAAGTTAAAAATGCGTGTACATGGCTCAGTAAAGCCGTGGGGATCGTTTTTGTCATTCGAAATAATAAAATGTGTTCACAATAAAATGGCCGCCATGCAATTTTTTATCACTACTACGGATAATTGGTTTGCGTAATAGGATGATTTACCCTCTGAAGTAAATTTTAATGGCACAAACTATCATTATAAGTAGGAAATTTGAAAAAATATTTTTGGCAAAAAACGTGCTACTGCCCCTTTAAAGTCAATTAAACTTTGCGTACTAATTTCAAATGGTTAAAGAAGGTAGAACGAGCTCTGTGGAGATAGTAGATCAATGTCAGCAATGGCTGTTGGTTTCGAAAAAATTTACGAAAATTCCTCGATCCACATATGAAAATGTTGTTATCAGATTAAAAAAAACTGAGTGTTTGCTATTTTGATCATCCGAAATAGTTACGATCAACCCACTGAGGAGTATAAAATCCAATCTAACGAAACTCTACAGAGTATTTCACCATCAACCAATTATTCTTAGCAACAGCCGTCTACGACCTCGGGAAAACATCCTTACTTCTTAAAAATACCCGCGGGTCATGTTTTATCCATCACACATTTGCGATCACGAACATTCCGAGGAAATTCGTGTTACTGATTGCAGAACAGGTTTGCTTACATGGCCACTCGCCTTGGCTTCAAATAGTCTCTAGTGATTTATTTATTAATGATCCCTCCCTTTGCGACAACATATTGCCAGTACTGCTGTAGTGTCCACTTCTGGTCTTACATAACTTGAATCGGACCTCTGCCCAGTTTGTCGATAATCAGAGTATTACATGAGTGATATTATCGAGCCTACACGTTAGCTGAACAATACCTATTGATAAACCCACTGTTGTGAGAGCTTGTGATCTCGCTGTTCGTTGATAGTTGTAAGTACTAGTTATTATCGTTTTATTTGTGTTGTTGATATGGGGTATGTTGGAGCGAATTTAACATATCAAACATGCATGATTTTTTTTCAGGATATTTTATTTGGTTCTCAAACGTACCAAATTACATTAGGTGCTGGTTTAGGTTATATCTTCTTACTCGAATTTCATATTCACCCCCAAATGTTTAATATATCAAATATATATATGTTTCAATGAAAACCAAGGAACGGTCTCATGTATGTGTAGTAGCCGATTATTATGGCTCTATCTCACGTATGTACTCATTATAAGACCTAGTAAACGCTACAGAAACAAATCTGCATTCCTATCTACTTTATTAAAGTTTCCAAAATTACGTTTGACGTAATGGCTGCAGCAAGCTAAGGTCCATTGTCCGGTTTTCGATCATGACCACGACTTTGAATGGTTGTATTTTCGTTATACTGAACTGATTGACCTTAAACTGGTTATTTTCGTTTAAAGTTGATAATTCTCAATTAAATAACACGAATGATAACATTGGACATAAATGTGACCTCACCAATATGATTAAAGTGATTGTAACATGTTAAAGATAATATCATCTCTTTGTTTTTTCAATGTTAATTCGTTTATTCATATAGACAATACTTTCAAGTAAGCAAAACACAAACGATTATTTCGAAGCGTCACCTACTTATCAAGATATAGCCCTTCAAAGTGAGTAAATTTTGCCTTCTCATTATCTCATTCTTGAAACAGTTTTCCGCGGCCCCTCAGTGAAGCATAACCTGCGTTAGCGATGTGACGTCATACACAGGAGTTGCTTAATGAAATCCTTAGGCGATTTGTCGATTTTCGTTGATAATTCGTTTAAAACATAATAAGAACGTTTTGACATTACAAGTTTCCGATAGAATGGGTATTTGTGCGTCCGTAGGGAGTAATTTCGGAGTTTTAGGAGCATTTTTCGATATTCAACCGCTGATTTTAGATTTGTTCTTTTCCCAATCGAGTGGAGTGTTACCGGTATGTTATCTTATAAGCTACAATATGTTTTGAAATCAATAACTGACAATTCAAAAATAAAAAAGATCATGCAATTTTTTTTAATATCATAAACGCCATTGTTAGTTAATTTTTTTGATGAGCTTGATTTTGTGTTTGAAGAGTGTCTATAGCTTGAAATCTACTGCGTCAATAGTTCTCACGGTCACTTTATTTTGCTAATAGGATAGTTTCATTACAACTAAGAAAATCCTATAATTTTCATCAATGTTACTGGTTTACACTTTTTAGAAGAAAATATTCGGGCTATCTTTAAATCTATAGTCGTGTACATTTACAATTACTTAGATTCAGTGTAATACCACTACCATTTCCTAGCATGTTATATAAAAGGCCTTGCATTTTATATTACATGTAGTTTTTGATGGTCAATTCATATATTTGTGGAAATAAAATAATGTTTAAATCACTTCGGATACAGATATGGAAAATGTATCTTTCCCAATTTCAAATGAAAGTATTGGAATTATAGAACTTTGATCAACCTACCATGACCGTGTGTACATGTGTTGTTTGGTTCTCAATTTTTAAAAAAATATTACCCCGGCTATAGTTCAGTCGTGTAGATTTACCCTCTTATTTAATATTTATCGAAGTTAGAGTGTCAATAACGCAACTACATCACTTATTAAATATCGCTACATTGAAAAACAAAAATACTTATTTTGTTTTTTTTATATTCAACATGAATGAGGCGTGTTAACACCGTTATAATCCGTATGAAATGTGTAATAGATCTCTGTTACGTTTGAACATCTTCATCATCTGACATGCGGGTCGCCGCCATATTGGGCAACGATAAGAATTGTTCCAAAACACATTGCAGAATTACGGGTCCCGCAATGGTCACATCCAGTACTAAACAGTGTTGACATCTGTTGCCATTTGTAGTACGTTTTACGGGGCGTGTATATATGTAATTTTGTTGTATAAGGACAATGGTAAATATGTTATTTAGGCAGTTATGTAAGGCTTAATCTAGTGGATTCTGTCATTAGACGCCAAACGACTCCTGTGTATTACGTCACAAGGCCAAGCAAGCGGAATTCGCTCTCGGCTAAAGTTTTATGAGGCGTTATTGAGCGGCGTTCTAAAAAGGCGTTATAAAAGGTGTTTATTGGTTGAATTGACAAATATCAAGGGTTAAGTGGTTATAGCCCATTACCCCTACATCCCATATCCCCTACACTCCATTTCCCCTACAATTAGTTAAAACAACACAAGCAGTTACCTGTCTGACATAATGAACTCACCCTTACGAGTGATTAAGTATGGAGTAGGAAGTAGGAAGGAAGGAAGGGTTGGAGAAGGAAACGTTTTTTAAACACAAAAAAACAACAGTTTCACTAAAACAGTTTGAACATCATAACCATTGATACAGAGGATATGTATAATGAATTTTTTTCCAAATAAAATCACAATAATCAAATATCTACGGAAGTGTATTAGTGTCACGATGAAAAATAAAATTGTGATACTATCTCCTACGTAGGACTTAGTATCTCCTACGTATCAATGTCAATAATAAACTTCCAATATATCATATATCTAACCTATTTTGACAATTATATTTACCATATGGGTAAATTAACCATCTGAAGTGACGAATTTTATAATCTACCTCAGTTGTTAAGTGTTCTTATTGTCATTTATAGCATGTCATCATTAGAACGACAGCATTTGATATCTTGAAAATTCATATTGCTATTTTGCTATTTTGAGAATAAAACTTAATTTTGTTGAATATACAACCCTTAAATTCAAGATTATTAATTTTTCACTTGTCATTACAAATTGAATATACAATAACTTTGTAAATACTTTTGATAAACAACTTGTAAGTGAAACAGGTCGATAATTGGTACAATTTTGAACATCGTTTTTCTTATGTACATTTCCATATATATATGAATGTGAAACATGAAATCTCACGTTGTTGCTCACACTAACAATCATGACAATTGTGTCTGTTTTTAATCTGGGCTGTTCCATTGCATAGTAAGAGGTAACAAGCTAGGGATTAGGAGTGCGGTGGACCGTTAACTTGTTTTGATAACCTGTAGGGGATATGCTGTGTAGGGGTTATGGGAGACTACCATATCAAGTGAAATCCTCGTCATCTTGGAATATGCTTGAATAAAAACCGAAAAGTGATATGATCGGGGTTTGTGGATCTTTAAAGTGATTGTATCATGTTAAAGTGATTGTAACATGTTAAAGTGATTGTATGATGTTTAAGTGATTGTAACATGTTAAAGTGATTGTACCATGTTGGAGCGAAATTAACAGGTTAAAGCAATTGTAACATGTTAAAGAGATTGTATCATGTTTAAGTGATTGTAACATGTTAAAGTGATTGTACCATGTTAAAGTGACGTAACATGTTAACATGATTGTATCATGTTTAAGTGATTGTACCATGAGTATCTTAGTAAGGGGAATAATAAGTGATGAAGCCATCATTCAAATCAATGCACACAAGTCTGTGATGTGAATGAGCAATTTGGCAAAACCGTGTACCAAATGTAAGGTCAAATATGATCATATTGCATGGTATTGTTGATTTCAGTAGGCTTTTGAAATTGCTTATAGTTTCAGCATTCGAGATATTATTAGGTAAATAATTCCATTGTTTTATTGTATCAGGTAGGAATGAATTATTATATAAATCAATACGACATTGGAAGGTCCGGATGTAATTACTGTTTCTAAGTCTATATTCACTCAACTGTGATACTCTTTCAGGTAAAAGATGAGATAATAATCTGGTGCCATGTTATGCATCATTTTGTCTACGGTCAGCTAGGGACATTGAATTAGTTTCTTTATATATTAAATCATGACTTGTTCCTCTAACTGCCCCGCAAATATCCCGTAAGACATCTAAATGTAAATTTTCAATAAGTTGTTCTTGCTCTCTTGTGCAATTATCCCATATGTGTGAGCAGTAGTCAAATATTGGTAGAATGTATGACTTATACATTTGATCTAATGACTTTCTTAAAAATCTATACTTAAGACTGCGGAGACAGTTTACTGATGGGCTTACCTTTTTTATTAGTTCAGCAATGTGAAAGTTCCATCTACAATTTGATTGCAATGTTACTCCTAAGTGCTTATGATTGTCAACATCATTAATATATACTCCTTGCATTCTAAGTCTAGGAATTGGTGTTACCTACGTGAGAATAACATTTCTTCAGTCTTAGCAGGATTGAAATCAACTTGCCATGTCTCAGCCCAATGCGATATATTTTATAAGTCATTATTTAAGGAAGCAGCAGTAAACTCATGTTATCAACAATAACATACACTGATGTGTCGTCTGCAAAAAGGCGAATATTATTATCAATACCATCGATACTATCATTGATGTAAACTAAAAATAGTAATGGTCCCAGGACGGAACCCTGTGGCACCCCGGCAGTGATGTTTTTTTGTATCTGAAATATAGTTGTCTATGAATACTTTCTGAACTCTTATTGTCAAGATAACTAGAAAGCCAATCAAGTAATTAACCCTTTATACCACATGCTTTTAATTTCACTATAATTCCCTTATGCTAAACTTTATCAAACGCCTTACTTATGTCACAGAACACGGCCCTGACTTCTTTGCCATTGTCTAATGCACGAGATATAAAATCATATAGATATGTCAGCTGGTATACTGTACCATCCCCAGACATGAATCCAGATTGTAAATTGGTTAATACATTATTATCTATAAAATGAATACATATTTAAAACACATTTTTTTTCAAATAATTTCGACAAGCTGCTGGTAAGAGCTACTGGTCTGTATTTTTTACATTCATTTAAATTGCCCTTTTATGGATAGGAATAACAGAAGCTTCTTTCCATATTTTTGGGTATTTACACTTTAGCAAAGATAAATTGAGTATCTTAGTAAGGGGAATAATAAGTGATGAAGCCATCATTTTTATGAATCAATTGCATATTGTCTCTGGTCCACTAGCTTTAGAGGTATCAACTGATAACAGGATGTCTCGAACTTCTTGTGTGGTCAGTACAATAGACTCTAGTGAATTTTCTACTTTACATTCTAGTTCAGGAGTCTCCTTATCAGGGTGATCAACTTGTGCATGGCTAGCGAAATACTCGTTAAATATGTTGGCTTTGGCTTTGGCTTTGGCATCATTGATCAAATTATCATTGTGAAGAATCGGAGGAAATTTCCTGTAATGGCTTTGTGTTTTGATGTATTTGTTCACTGGCTCACACCATTGTTTAATTAGGCCAGTCGCCAGTTACGCAGCGCAACAGACTACGGGAACCAGAATGCTCTTATTCTTACACATAATTTTAACCCAGATTGCTTCTAGTCCTAAGGAAGTAATTTATCAATAGGTGTAACATGCATGTTTTCTCTAACATAGACAGCAACACCACCACCTCTTGTCAGTCTATCCTTTCTGAAGGGGGGATGGTAACCGGGAATAAGAATATTACTGTTAATGACGGTATCATTTAACCATGTTTCTGTCAGACAAATGACGTCATAGCCAGTTAATTCAGCTTTGATCTGAGCTACCTTTTCTCTTGAGCTACGAACATTTAAATGAAAATGTATTTATTCATGAAAAATTCAATTTAATACAAAATAGCACTGCTTCAACCATATCGATACAGTAATGGCATATGTGTTTATCACATTGTATACATATTTATGACAATGTTTAAATCAACAATTTATCATTATGCCACATTTCATAAAGAAGCACCACTACCGTGACGATCACAGGATACGTTTGATTGTTTTACTCATGAATACATGATGAATCATTGACATTGTATGTGGTGAGTTTATTGATGGTAAAATTAATTTTGTATGATATTTTTCAGTATGAAAATAAAGATCGATTGATTGATTGAATTAGTAAATTCCACGTAAGTTCGTTGGAAAATTGTGTGGTTTGTGTGCGTATTAATTACATGTTCAATGTATATCACTATCAAACACAAATTAAACACATTTGCAGCTCCTATTTCGTTAGTAAGTTCAGAATCAAGTAAAACCCAGAGAATAAAAATATGTTTAAACCAAATATGTATAAATCAATAAGATCATGTGTATCCAGCAAGAACCACTGAGTACTTACCATGCAGCAAAGGCGTAAGACAAGGTGAAAAGTTATCCCCTATGTTATTTGCTCTATACCTAAACGATTTTGAAGAATATCTAATCAGTAAATCTTGTGAAGGAATATTGGTAAACATGGACGAAGAAGTGAACACATCAATAAATCTATTCGCACTACTGTATGCAGACGACACTGTAATGCTAGCCCATACAAGGGAATCTCAGCAACAACTAGATGCTTTCAGCGATTACTGCCGACACTGGAAATTAAGGATCCACGTCAAAAAGACTAAAATAATGATTAATAACGGCAAGAGAAAGGATAACTCTACACGATTCAAGTTAAACGGCGCTGCAGTAGATGTTGTCGATGTGTACACATACCTTGGTGTCATCTTTAAGAGAAACGAGAGTTATATGGAAACAAGGAAATCTGTATGCGATAAAGCCACTAAAGCCATTCACTTTATCCTGTCTAGAGCAAGAAAGTTCAATTTATCCATCAATTGCCAGTTTAAATTATTTGACGCTATGATTTTGCCAATTCTAACCTATGGGCAGATGTATAGGGATATGACGACTTAAGATTGAAAATGTACATTTATGCTTCATTCGTACAGTTTTGTGTTGTAAAAAAAGTACTCCATTGTGTATGTTATATGGTGAAACTGACCGCGAGCCATTGTGCAGTAATAAAATTGTTAACTGGATAATCAAACAAAATCTCATTAATTATATATAATGTTATGTACAAACAATTCTGTAAATCCAATATTAATTATAATTATAAATGGGTTTGTTTCATCAAAAATGTTGTGGATTAACCAAACTGCCTTAATGATCAATTTATACAGCACCTATTTTCTTGTGTAGATAACTAATCAAAAAGCATAGTAATTTTGAATGTTACCTATCTAAACTAAAACGAAATGAATCTTTACCTTTGCTCTATTTTAGAACAGCTTGTCATATATTGCCATAAAGTGGGTTATGTAAATAGATGTTGTAAACTATGTGATACAAACGCCGTTGGTGATGACTACCATTATCTGTTTAACTGTAAAATATTTAATGAGTATGGTTTAAACATATGTTCATTCATAGAGAATCTGGTTCGGTAAAGAAGCAAACTTTTGCTTATGTAAATACCTCACCAGTACATATATATAATAACAAACACACAAGAACTCGCCATAAACATGAGAAACTACAGTATAATGATACCATGCGTTCATGATTGTTGCTTATGAAAAGTTATTTGCAGTTCCACTTCATTAATGATACAGCTACGTTGTTCTTTAGTGATGGATACACGTTAATCCAAGATGCTTTATCAAAGTGCTTTGTTTTAATGATATATTGATGGAGGAATGCGATTATGTTTCGTATTGACATTATCACTGGTTTGCGGTGTTCCATATAACACAGTTTGGAGATGGTGGTAATTTACGTAGAAAAATGCATTATTTCTAAACACAGTAAATAATTCACAGGTAAACAGGTAATGAACAACATCTTCCTTACGGTATCCACAGGATATTCGGGATTGTTAGAAATGTGTCTATTTACTTTATCAGCATTCAAGTCGCTAGAACCAAGCTTGAGCCTACAGTGTATTATCTGAGAGAATCTATTGCCATAATCCAGATCGAGATAATTATTATTTGATTCATCACTTTCAGCAAGGATTTGAATTCACCGATAGAGTTTGCTTGCACGAACTTGTCAGGTAATGAATTCCACAATTTAGTTGTATCAGGTAGGAACGATTGATCATATATGTTAGTTATACAGATAATGGTTTGCAATTTAGTTTTGTTTCGGAGATTGTATTCACTACTTTCAGAGACAGATTTCGGAACAAGATTGCAGAGATAGTCCGGTGCGAGATCATTATTCAACTTGTAAAAAAATATTAATTTGACATCGTGTCTTCTTTCTTTTAACGGTTTAAACTTGGTTTCTAAATATAGCTCAAGAATGAGAGATTGATCAATTGTACAATTATCCCAAACATGACAACAATAGTCAAATATCGGTAAGACAAAAGATTTATACATGGTTTCTAACGTTTTTCTGGAGAGATGGTACTTAAAACTTCGGAGACAATGTATCATTGGACTTACTTTCTTAACGATATCTTCAATATGATGTTTCCATGCGCAGTCCCTTTGAATAGTTATACCTAGATGTTTATGACTTTGAACTCCTTTTATCGGAATTTGGTTCATGTACAATGGAGGAATTTTCTCAGTTTGATGTTTACTTAAGAAATTAATTGTTTCAGTTTTATCAAGATTGAAGTTAACTTGCCACTTATCTGCCCAGCTAGATATACGTCTCAAGTCTTCGTTTAGACAGGATCCGGCACTATCGTGATGCTCAACAATTACATAAATTGAGGTGTCATCAGCAAATAAACGTCAACTATGTCGTTTATGTAAATTATGAAAAGTAGCGGCTCCAACACGGAACCCTGAGGGACACCTGCGATTACAGGTTTATAATCGGAAGAATATCAATTAATGACGACTTTCTGTAATATATTTAAAATTTTAGATTACTTTCGTAATTTTTAAGTTTAGAAATGATGCCCTTGTGCCAAACGTTATCAAATGCCTTGCTTATGTCGCAAAATACAGCTCTAACTTCTTTACCTTCATCAAACCCTTTCGCGATACAATCGTACAAGTAAGTTAATTGGTTAGTAGTTGAGTCGCCTGGCATAAAGCCCGACTGTAAATTGGTTAAAATGCCGTTATCTCTAAGATAATCAAATACATGTTTAAAGACACATTTTTCGAAAACTTTAGACAAACAACTCGTAAGTGCTACTGGTCTGTAATTGGAACAATCATTAAATTTATACTATTCTTCTTATGAAGAGGTATGACTGAAGCTTCTTTACAGACGGCAGGAAACGTAACTTATTTGAGAGACTAATCTAATAACTTCGTTAATATAGGAGCTAAATGTTTCGCCGCGACTTTAAGAAATCTATTTCCTATCCTGTCCGGTCCTGTTGCTTTTGACGGATCGAGGGAGGGAAGGATGTTTTAGACTGTTGTAAGATTAAAATCATGTAGTGACGCAGAAGTAGGTTCAGTATTCAATTCAGGTAGTTGTGAATCTGGGTTATTTACTGTACACTGACTTACAAAGAACTCGTTAAAAACATGTGCAATGTCTTCGGGGTCATTATATATGATATCATTTGATAAGATTGGTGGAAAGAAATTTCATTCGGATTTATTTTGAATATATTTTTTTACCATACGCCACCACGTTTATCATCCATTCTGGTATCGCATTTTCTTTTGGAATCGCGTATTAAGTTGACAACTTTGTTTCTGGCTGAACGGAAATTAGCCTAGTCCGAGGGACGGTTGCGTTGTTTTGCAGTTTTATGGTTTCGTTTACGCATTGCAGAACGAATTTTGCAATTCATCCATAAGGGATATTCACTTCGTATACTGACGAGTCTATTTGGCGTGGTGTCTTTTAAGATAATCTTTAATTTTTTCCTTTAGGATTTCTACTGCCATATTAACGTGATCAGAAGAAATTTTATCATTTTCATCAATTTCGTTCAGTTTTTTTTTTTTTAACCTTTTCTTTATCCATAGATTGAAAATCATGAACAAGTCTCTTTATCGTTCTGTTAGTTTTAACCAGTTTATCTGACAGTGATCGCTACATATGGGATCTAGTACGCCTGAGTTAAGCACGCTGTTTTCATGTGTAACAAAAATCAAATCAATTAAAGTGCTTGAACCGTGCGTAATTCTTGAAGGTGCATTTATAATTTGGTTTATCCCATACAAACGCTTTAACGTTTCGATTTTGATGTTATGTAATGAGTATCGAAAAATGTATATCTCAGATTATTATCATCAAAACCAATATGTACATAAAACAACTGTAATTGCCACAAAATAAGCGTATTGTGCAAGTTAGCTAAAATTTGTAATATAATTATTAATAGTCTAAAAAGTAATACTAGTTAACATGTCAATTAATGTTTGTCCGCCATTATCAATAAATGTTCTCCTATTAAACCCTCAATATGCTATGTACATGTGCCTTGAGTGAAATAAAGTTATGTTCTGTTCTGGCTTTCATCATTCCCTGTTGAACATATCACAACTTTTATTACATATGTACATATTTTATTTCTTTCAACTTTTTCATATATATAAACAATGTAATATTTAATGGACAATTTTCAAGGAAAATAAGCTAATTTTAGAACGTGTTATTTTTTCTCTCATGTCTTATGAAAATTAATTAGTTTGTTAGGCTCTCACGAAGTGATTGGTTGTGTACTTTTAACGCCTGTGCAATTTTTATGTATATATGAACTGATTGTACACAGACAAACAGACAGGTTGTTTATTTACGTCTCATCTCAAAATGGTACATAAAATATATATACAACATTGTAAAAATGTAAATATAAATTAATGTAAATAAGTAAATATATAAATGTAAAAATGGCTCTGTGTTTTTTTTACTTTTGAATATGTACATGTATATATATATATATATCACTTTTGCCTAGCAACCATTGTTTCACTGCAACTTACCGTATTTCGTCTATTGTGACGTCATAACACGATTGTTCGTGACGTCACTATAGCTTGCCGTCGCAATGGAAGTTAGCCGTTTCCTGACTATTTTTACGCGAATGAAATGGAATAGAATGGGTAATAAAGAAATTATTACACTCGAAAGTGTGCCATATGACATTTACGAAACTCGTGCAAATGTGTGTATAACCCTCGCTCTCGCTCGGGCAATACAAACATTCACACTCGTTTTGTAAAAGTCATATGACACACTTCCTCGGGTAATAATATCTCTCTCTCTCTCTCTCTCTCTCTCTCTCTCTCTCTCTCTCTCTCTCTCTCTCTCTCTCTCTCTCTCTCTCTCTCTCTCTCTCTCTCTCTCTCTCTCTCTCTCTTTCTTGCACAACGTTATTCTGCAGATACTGCCTTGAAACTTGAGCGGTGTTGGGCCAGCCGTTATCTTGCTGCAACCAAACGTTACGTCCAATGCGTTGACTCTATGGTACAATGATGGGCAACAAAACTTCATCCCTGTTACGTACACGAATAAGTCAGCCAGCAACATGTAAGAGTTAAGTTTTACCATCCTACGTTATCCAGCCACAAACCATAATAGAGCCGTCCCCATACCCATCATACTGTTTGACGGTACACGCAGTGTAACGCTCATTACGTTGCCTCCAGACGCAAATCTGTCCGTTTCAACATCGGGTAGCGCGAATGTTGCAGCAGATGACAACGATGAGCACAGACGTTTGTGTTGAGTTGTCATCTGCACACCAATAAATGGACACCGTGTGTTCAGACCTGTTGTTTTTCAGTCAATTTCACAGAGTTCACTTTGAAAGCCGCACATCAGTTATCTGACGGAACCTTATGTTAATTTTGGATGATGATTGGAATCTGTCACACAGAGTTATTATCCTAATCAGGCGATCTTCTCTAAGGTTGGTTTTCCGCTCACTAACGCCGTCGGTTTTAAACTAAATTTGCGGGTGTTGAATAGCAATGAATCCCGGAAATTTTACAAACGCAACTATTTATCTTATAATTAACATGGTCACTAGCTTGGGATGTTCCATATAACACAGTTTGGAGGCTGTGGCCATTTACGTAGAAGAATGTATTATTTCTAAAGGCAGTATATAATTTACATGTAAATAGGTAATGAATAACATCTTCATTGCGGTATCCACACGCACCTTCCGGATTGTTAGATATGTGTCCACATGTGTCGTAATACACTGGAACTGGGTGAAGCAATGGAGCCAACAGTTGTGGGATTTATTACTTTGAATATATCTAACAGTTCTTCTGGAGGGTCAAACCTATATGCTTATGGTTATCTACTTGTTGATTTGTTTCCCCGTTCATGGTTAGATCAGACGTTTCTGTTTACTGTATTTTTTAGATTTCTTAGGATTTAATGAAACCTTCCATCTTTTTCCCAATTTGAAATTATTGATAGTTCACAATTTAGACTGTTTACAGCTGTGTCGGGGTCGTCAATTATAACAGAAATAAAATAGTCTAATAGTATATTGTTAATACCATCTACAATATCATTTATGTATACCATGAACATAAGATGTACATAAACAGAGCCCTGCTAACACTGGTTGAGAATTTCAATTAATTACTACTCGCTGCGTTTATACAATTAAGTTAACTTTAAAACCATCAATTCCATATAATTCTAATTCATGCAGTATTCCTTTGTGTCAACTTTATCAAATACTTTGCTTACATCGAAAAAGGGGGCGGGATAGCGCAGTGGTTAGCGAGTTCGGCTTTGGATCAAGAGGTCCGTGGTTCGAATCCCTCCAGGGGCACGGCAACTTTGCCTGCAGTAGAAAACTGTTCTACACGCAGTAATACTAGCAGCCGTGATATAACTGAAATACTCTTGGAAGTGGCGTTAAACCCAAACTCACCACACCTCACCTTACATCGCAAAATAACTACTTCTTAATTATTTTACATGGTCTAGTGCTTTGGTTAAATAGGTTAACTGATGTCTACATGTAGTCGCCAGGGGTAAATCCTGTTTGGAGATTTGAGTACATCGATCTTCCCATGGTAAGGTGAAAACGTATCGAAATAAAGTTTGAAAATCTTTTCGTTACGCCCGTGACGTTGTGAAGATGATTTGAGAGGGAAGACCATTATTTACATATTTAAAGATTTCAAAAACTTTAGCCACACATCTTGTTAGTTCTATACTGGTTCATAATTTGAACAATCGTATATGTTGCCCGTTTTATGGATATGGATCCTTCGTTTAGGTTGATGTTTTAAACACATAAACGTTAAAGGGGCTGTATCACATTTTTTGCAAAATTTATTTATAATGATAGTTTGTGTCATTTAAATTTAATTTAGGGGGTAAAAAATCTTATTACACAAACCAATAATCCCTATAGCTAGTCGTAATAACGGTGTTGAGTATAAAGCAAAAATTGCATGGCGACCATTTTATTGTGAACACATTTTATTATTGAATGACAAAAACGATTCCCATAGCTTTACCAAACCATGTACACTAATTTTTTAACTTAATTTTTTCGAAGAGAGAAGGGTGTTTTACTATTGGTGACATTATTTTTCAAATACGTGTCGTCCATTTATTTCAGCGAACGTGCTACTGCCCCTTTAAATATGATAAATAATGACTGAAATGAACGAACATATAGTTGGTTCCATCATCCTGAAATCACCCCATCTGCTTCAAAACAATTGACGTCATAAGTACTGAGATTCTGTAGTCCTTATATTGAACATGATTAAGGTCATGATACCTTACATACATTTTGACCTATTTCATAAAGTGGCTTCAATTAAATGATAAAGTTCAGCTGTCAGAAAAAAATCGAATTGCATTAGAGGTCGCAGTTGAGTAAACCACAATGTTTATCTCCGGTCCCTGTGTCTCTAAAGATACTTACATAAATAAGTCACTTTTATTTCTATGAAGAATTGAAATGCCGTTTATTTCATGCCTTTGATTAACATGCATGCATGCCTAGAAATATGTGTGAGCTTGAATTAGTAGTCATTATAGATAACTCTGCAGTAGTCAACAAAATAAACAGTAAATAAGCAGTAAAAGAAACATTATGAAGCATGATATTTTAGTTCACGGGTAATATAAACGACTGAAACAAGGCCATATCATTTCTCCTTTAGTCAAGTAATTTAAATTTCATTTTTTGAAACATTATCTCTTTATGTTCTGAAAAAAATCGCCTTTCGATAAAGCGTTGACAAATGACTATTTGTTTTACTACATCCTATACAGTAAGGATGTAAGAAGGTCTATTTTGTAGATAACACATTTTCTTTACATAATGTCCATGCTTTCTTTATACGCGTTTAACTAAAATGCCAAACCATTTGGGAATAACGATTTCAGCACCCCATGTTTGTTTGAACATATATACAAATAAAAATATCATACTTTCAAAATCAACTTTCCGGGGCAACAGTATATCTAAGTTTGTACTCTTATTTGAAAGTGTAGTAGCGTTTCTTTTGCCGTTTAGTTTATTCTTCATATATATTACCTGCTGTGTTCAACTTAAATTTTAATACATCCAACTCATATCAAACTCGTGCAAATATATGTTTAACCCTCTCTCTCGCTCGGACAATACGCAAATTGACACTAGTTTCGTAGAAGTCATATGGCACACTTCCTCAGATAATAATCTCTATTTACCACACATGATTGAATTCTGAGTCATTATTCGTGTTGGATAATTATTCATGAGTTTTTTGTGTTTCACTTGCGTTAACCCCTTAGTATAAAAGTGATGAACGGGTGATACCTATGCTCCTCTTGTTAAGGTTACTCAAGTCATTTCTTCCCAAGTTAAACCCTGTTACAAGTGGAGCACTTCTTGGCTACAAATGGAAAATCCTGATTGGCTGCAATCGAAGTTATCAGCATAGTTTCTTTAAAGGTACTCATTTGCCATTTGCAAGTTATAATACTATTTTCAGAAACAGAAACGTTAGATAAACGTTTCATCTTATTGTTTATCGTTTGTGAAACGTTTCAAACCATGAACATGCTGGTACAAATAGATGACCAAATCCGAGATAAACAGAGAAAAAACATCCTTTCATATAATTTGGATCGGATATATTCAAAGGACAATTGCTAATTAGGAAGACCATTTACAGTCAAAGACAATACCTTTGAAGTAACTCGGTCCATGCAAGACGTGCCATGATTTCATTTGATAGAGAGAAAAGAGAAAATTAGTGGTACGACGTTATCCATCTTGGGAATTTGCTAGAGAAATGACACAAGAGGGGTTATGCGGGTGATTACAAGTCAGTTAAAGATGCAGGTGCATGACCAGTTTTGCATGATATCTTATTTGGTTCTAAAATGTACCATATTACATAAGGTGCTGGTTTAGGTTATATTTTAAAACACGACTCATATTCACCCAAAAATGCTTAATTTATATACATTGTGTTGCTAATGATGTAGCGTAAACAATGAAAAGGGACGTAATTCATGACCTGTGTCATGTCATTGTTGACACAAACTATAAAATTGGACATATGTGACCTCACCAACATGAGTATGCCCCTTAAAAATTTCCCATTTATAATGATAGTTTATGTCATTTATATTAATTTTAGAGAGTAAAACATCTTTTTACACAAACCAATTATCTGTAGTGGTAATAACGGTGTTGCGTATAAAGTAAAAATTGCATGGCGGCCATTTTATTGTGAACACATTTTATTATTTCGAATGACAAAAACGATTCTCATGGCTTCACGGAACCATGAACATTCATTTATTATCTTGATTTTCCGAAGAGAGAAGAGTGTTTTATCATTGGTGACATTATTTTTCAAATTCATTTCATTGACTTATTTCATCGAAAAAACGTGCTACTGCCCCTTTAATGCTAGAGTCAGAACAGAGCAAGTGTAACGAGGAACCAGGCGCTCTCGTTTCATTAACGTGTCCCATTACCTATTATAATACTGATAAAATGTGTCTAACTCTTGTGCATAAGGTTCTGGAACACAAACATGTGTATTAGGACAGGGACAACTTCAACATGTAAAATACATGAAATGAAAATGCTTATCCTTTGCTTAGCTTCTAAATTTGCCAAGCTTCTAAATTCGCTTAGTTTCTAAATTTGCTTAGCTTCTAAGTTGCTTAGCTTCTTAAAATTTGCCAAGCTTCTAAATTTGCTTAGCTTCTACATTTGCTTAGCTTCTAAGTTGCTTAGCTTCTTAAACTTTGCCAAGCTTCTAAATTTGCTTAGCTTTTAAATTTGCTTAGCTTCTAAGTTACTTAGCTTCTTAATTTGCTTAGCTTCTAATTTTGCTTAGCTTCTAATTTTGCTTAGCTTCTAAGTTGCTTAGCTTCTTAATTTGATTAGCTTCTAAATTGGCTTAGCTTCTAATTTTGCTTAGCATCTAAATTTGCCAAGCTTCTAAGTTTGCTTAGCATTTAAATTTGCCAAGCTTCTAAGTTGCTTAGCTTCTAAATTTGCTTAGCTTCTAAATTTTTTAGCTTCTAAATTTGCCAAGCTTCTAAATTGTTTAGCTTCTAAATTTGCTTAGCTTCTAAATTTGCCAAGCTTCTAAGTTGCTTAGCTTCTAAATTTGTTTAGCTTCTAAATTTGCCAAGCTTCTAAGTTGTTTAGCTTCTAAATTTGCTTAGCTTCTAAATTTGCCAAGCTTCTAAGTTGCTTAGCTTCTAAATTTGTTTAGCTTCTAAATTTGCTTAGCTTCTAAGTTGCTTAGCTTCTAAATTTGCATAGCTTCTAAATTTGCCAAGCTTCTAAGTTGTTTAGCTTCTAAATTTGCTCAGCTTCTAATTTTGCTTAGCTTCTAATTTTGCTTAGCTTCTAAGTTGCTTAGCTTCTTAATTTGATTAGCTTCTAAATTTGCTTAGCTTCTAAATTTGCCAAGCTTCTAAGTTGTTTAGCTTCTAAATTTGTTTAGCTTCTAAATTTGCCAAGCTTCTAAGTTGCTTAGCTTCTAAATTTGCATAGCTTCTAAATTTGCCAAGCTTCTAAGTTGTTTAGCTTCTAAATTTGCTTAGCTTCTAATTTTGCTTAGCTTCAAATTTTGCTTAGCTTCTAAGTTGCTTAGCTTCTTAATTTGATTAGCTTCTAAATTTGCTTAGCTTCTAATTTTGCTTAGCTTCTAAATTTGCTTAACTTCTTAATGAGCCTAGCTTCTAAATTTGCACTGATTCTAAAAAGTTACAGCTTCTTTATTTGCCAAGCTTCTAAATCTTCTAGTCTTCTAAACTTGCTAGGCCGAATCTGCTTAAGCTGTTTAATCGAGCGACACTTAGTTTATGTTTCATCCGATATAGAGGTCATGCGCAGTGCAGAATACAGCAAACGCCACGCCCACTAGATCCGGGCGATTTCCAAGTAAGTTCAATGTGTTTATCTGAACCGGACACCACCACTTGTAGCAATATACTGATGTAGACATATCGGACACCGTTTGGTCTTGTCGCGTCTATACCTCGTTGCTTTTGGGGCTATTACTTGATCCTGGTGAGTGTTTATATTTCTTCATCTTTGTCTTTACATCTATGTTATCAATCATAATCCTTAATTAGATTTTGTAAAGTCTCTCTCGCTTGCTTGCTTAGTACTTATTAGTCAATAGGAGATTTATTACTTCATATTAACTATCATTGTACTTTTATGCCAAAAAGGTTCAAACTGTGTTCGTTGTGTCATATAGTTATAACTAAGTCGCACCAAGTAGAAGTTATTCAATCTCTTTAGAACCTTACACCTATAACACATCTCATGCTTATGTAGCAATAATTATTTTATATGGCATATTACATACACACACATATAATAACATTAGCAATGTGATTTTGCTGCATGCGGAACGAAGGGAACTGCCATGTTCAACTATATATAACTATAACTATATATAACTATATATTACTATATATAACTATATATAACTATATATAACTATATATAACTATATATAGCTATAACTATATATAACTATAACTATACATAACGATAATTATTATTTTAACTATTCAAACCATTTGAATATATGAATCTAATGTATATGAATCTAGTATATATATTCTATTACATTTTAAGAAGTGAAAGTATACACCACACCATTACAATACCAGGATATTACACTTCTTTATCTATCAGGTAAATGAGGCACTGTGGACTCATTAATCCCGACAAACCAGCTCATTGTTCCGGAATCACATCCAATTGAAAGCTCGAGACAATCATTACGTGTGTAATTTCCAAACAATGGCTGATTTTATGGAGTGCCCACTCACATCCGTGTTTATGATAATGTATTGATTTTGTTCGTGCATAAATATAAATACTCTTCCAATGTTAACCGTACTTCAGGGGACCTATGAAAATGAGCTCATCGTATTAAAGAAGATGGCTCCAGTCAAAATCTTCTGATGTCTTCTCCTTTCTGTTTATGACCTTACTTCACGTGAGAAGCAACTCATGTTCATCACATATATATCGCAGTAGTCGTTGCACATCGTAGCATGTAGGACACAAGATCAGTTGGCTACAAACCCCATTTTGTGTCACTGCAGCGCTGTTTCATACGAGCAGCAATTATGAAGTGCTAATTACAACGTGCATGGTTTTCACGCCAATTTTGTTACATGAGCGCTGTGGCTTGCTGACTGGTCGTTTCTAAGGCTGGATGTTGTGGCAAAATTCATATTGCGATATATTGCGATATACAGCACACATATTGCAATAATACTGCGATATATTGAATGACTTCTACATTGAACTTTTATACATCGTTATGCAATTTAAACATGAAATATTTGATAAAATGCCTTTCAGATCTTACAAACTATACATACAACAAGTTATTAAGGTAAATATGTAAGCAATTTCTAATGATATTTACATTAAAAAAATGTCTCCCATCATTTGTCCAACACATATTCCTGCACATCAAACATTTTTTGTGCCTAAAAGCAAGATTTTAAACTTAATTTTACTTGAAATGCATTGGTGCGATATATTGCGATATCACAAATCATATTGCAATTATTGCAATACACACTTTGTACCGATATATACCGGTATATCGATAATATTGCACAGCCCTAGTCGTTTCTTAACCAATTTGTGAGAAAGCCTAGCTACACCACGTCGGTTTTGATATTTTTCTGATGAAGTCGACAATGCTCCGAAAAAAACTGACAACGACCGTAGCAACAAGTATGGAAGAACTGACAGTCAGGTGACATTTTTGAGGGGTGGTTGTACATAGAAATAGATTAAAAGGAAATATATTATAAGTGAATGACTCAGTTGATTCAATGGATATTTTTTTCACTGGAAAATAAAACTGTACTTTTAGAAAGTTTGACCTTTGGCACTTCAAAGAGCTGCCAAAAGTGTTACAGTGTACTATGAAGTAATCAATCAAGTATATTATGGTTCTTTCAGTTTTCCTTTTCTCGAAGCGAAAATGCTAAATTATCGGTTTCGTTTTTGCATCGATACGATGCTTTAACTTTAAAGATATCCCATATTACATGAAATTCGCAAAATGAAACACAGGTGGAACGATACAAAATGTAGACTTTAATTATTGTGGAAAATTTGACAAACCCCTTCCCTTAACATTATGTCCACGATACTCTGATTTCTCATCACGACTATCGATAATAAATATAAGCCCTTTGAAGTAGGAAATTCGTCTAATATAAGCACATTCGAATGTACGTTTTGTAATGTCAAGCTTTCATAGTGGCCTGCTTTGCTTTATATTTAGCGGCAATCATTATAGTTAGCATTATCCCCCTTTGACACTAAAACGTTTGCTTAAAAAAAGTTTTAAAAGTTTTTAAAAAGTTAAAAAGTTAATTTTATCACACGTTACATCAATGTATAATACTGTTTGCGTATTACAGTATACCATGAAAATTTAATTCTCAAGATCATGTTTGAGCCTCTAGCAGTGAAAGTTACATATGTTGGTAAGGAAACGGCGAACGATAAGAACTGAGTGTCACAGTTTCTGAATCGTGCCAGGAGGAGTGAGGAAAAACAACATGGGGACTTTATCTTTACAGTTTGAAGAAGGTGCTGTTCGCTGATAAAGGTTCTTATGAAAAAAACAAACACAAATATTTATGTTTAATGAAAGACCGGCGACAATTGGAGACCAGAATGTCTGAACGTACTGAAACATCCTGTTAGGGCGACTGTGTAGAGCTCCAAAGTGTAATATATAATTGCTCCATACAATTTGGAGCCGCTTCACGGTATATGGAGCTTTTTAATTACAAATTGGGGTAGTAATTACAATTTTGATCAGGTACTGCGACACTTTGGAACAACTATTATGCTAGGTAGCAGTTTTACAAGTTGGACCAGGTATTACAAATTTGTAGCAGTTATTACAATTCGGAGCAGGTATTACAATTTAGAGCAGTTATAACAATTTGTAGCAGTTATTACAATTTGGAGCAGGTATTACAAATTAGAGCAGTTATAACAATTTGTAGCAGTTATTACAATTTGGAGCAGGTTACAATTTAGAGCAGTTATAACAATTTTGTTTATTGATTACACCAGTAGACGTTGGTTAGTTGTGTTAATTATTCTCCGCGTAGATGAACATATTCCCAAACGTGTTTCAATTCACGCTGTAACCTTGTTCTGTACTTATCATACTGGAAGCAACACAAGAAGGCAACACCCCTCATATCTTCATGTGAAATAACGGGATCTGAACCCCGACCCCGGTTGATAAGCGAACGCTTTCTTCATGAGCAAGACTGTAGCTAATATTACGACGAATAAGTAAATATGATTGATTAAAATACTGCAACAAATAAAAAAATATGCATTTACCTTACTCATTGAAATCATTTAATAAAGTAAGAAAAATATCATCGGTGAAAAAAATACTTAAAAAAAAGAAATAGTCTTATATTTTTGCATTCAAAATACAATGTTTGATGCTGGTGCAAGTAAGCTGAAAGTAAATGTATTGTTTTGTTGGTTTTTCACATTCATCACTATCTATATGCTTAACATTCTCATCATGTATCTAAATAGACCGACCATTAAATTTAATAACCATTTTATTAAATAGTTGTCTCTGACAAGTCTTTAAGGGCCAGTAGCACGTTTTTTCGCTCAAATAAGTCGATTTAATGTATTTGAAAAATAATTTCACCAATAGTAAAACACCCTTCTCTTCGGAAAATCAAGTTCAAGGAAATTTGAAAAAATAAATTTGCAAAAAACGTGCTACAGCCTCAACATCACTCAAGCTAATTTCACACTTACGTCACCCCTAACTTTACCCTCGACTACATCGTATAACGACACTCAAACTCTAACTCTAACTCCTATTCAGAACGTTCGTCTAGATTTAAGTGGGCTTGGAATAAATATGTTGTAAATCCATTGAACGTGTCTTTCATTCATGTTTAATCTGACTCAAAATCTGTTTGAATCTTTTTACCCTAACTTCGTCCTAATTAACGTCACCCTACATAATGTCATCATAACGCCAACCTAGCTACACCCAAACTAACTCCACTCTTACTTTAATTCAATTAACTTCACCCTAATTAACGTCAACCAATTCACACTAACTTCATCTTAACTAATTCACTCTTACTTCACCAAACAAACCCCACTCTAACTTCACCAAACAAACGCCACCCTAACCTCAACCACAGCTGCATCATCGTAAGTCTAGAATATATTCAATTTAAATTTATCTAATAAACCCTTATCAAATATATTCATTTCAGAGACTTGGTTACAGTCTGGTATCAAGAATGTGACTCCCCTAATAGTGTTAATTAACACACATGTTGTCCCGCGACTCGTCGGGTTAATGTCCCTCGAACATTTAGGGCGAGTGGGTAGTAATAACGGATATAGTTTCTTCAAAATCTACATGACGCGAATTGTTTTTGTAGCCCTGAGCCTGTAAATACATATTATTATTGCTAATTTTATAGTCGTATTCCATGACAATTGTAGACAAAGTATTCAGTGATAAATTACATTTTAGAGAGCTAGCACTTACTCATCAATAATGAGAAGAAATTATTTTATTACAATAGCGCACAGCCTTATACAAAGTCCGGTCTGGCTAGGCCTTTGAGACGTAATAAAACAATGATAAAATCAGCACAGGTCTCACGTGAAGTAAATGTATATAAAAATAAAATACTTCAGACGACACTTGCTGTAGATATCATTTTAATGATGACTGGATGCGTCGCATTTCGACTTGTTTACAAGTCTTTTCAACATGTACAGTGTGGAGCATTTTCAACATGGCGAATATATAGGTAGCTTAAACAATGTACAATAGACTTTGATTGAATGGTAAGTGACAAGTGGTTAGCTTGATTAGCACACAATACACTATTTACGAGGGATTAAAATTTGAGTCATTGCAGGTCTCACATCCTGGCCCACATTCTTTAAGCTACCTATACACATTTCAAACGTTTGCAGAGTTCAGTTAGATGATGCATTGTAAGCAATTAATATATTGCGAAATGTATAAATTAAGTCCCGAAACTCGAGGCATTTGGGTGCGCCGTTTAACAGGACAGCTAAACATGAAGTGAGTGCGTATTGAAACATTATATATGTTCTTGCGTCCTGACACTGGAAAAAATAGTCAGGGTTTTATGCAAATTTATGAAATTATGAATAATGATCTATGGTTTCATTGACATACTGGTAAATTATAAATCATAAGAATTCAAATATCCCTAATTTATTTTGTCCAGTATAATGTGAATATTTTCTTTTCATATCAGCTGTCGGTTATGGCCCTGGAAAGCATATAAAATACATAACTAGGTTGAAATATAAATTTGCAGTCCCGGTACTGGTCAAGGTTCGGTGATTACAGAATGATGCTTTACCGGTACTGCGTTCCCTCTGTTTAAACATGCATATACATGTATCCCTAACTTATTTTGTCCAATATAATTGCATTGAGGCAGAGAGATAGTCCTGCGCTATGGCTGTGTAAAATTAAGAGCCTTTAATACAGTTAAGTTTTTTTCAGCAAGTCTAGATAAACTGAATTCACAAGTATGGAACTGCAAGTATTAAAAAACTATAATCAAAAGGATGAAGGAAAGTAATTATACAAAGTCCATAGACTAAAGTTTAATCTAGCAGAGAGACGGAACGTGTTTGTCTTGTCCGACTGTGTACACAATAAGAACCTTTAATAAGTCTTTATCCTTATTCAGCAAGCCTAGATCAACTAATTATGGAACTGACAGTATTGAAAATTATTTAACCATAAGATGAAGGTACAGTATTTAATGACTAAATTTTAGACTAGGAAGGGTTCCTAACAGATTGCATCCTCGGTTACCCATGGTTTTATATATGCTTCGTTACTCTCCACTATATCACTATGATAAAGTGGAGAGTAAAGGAGCATATATAAAACCATGGGTAACCGAGGATGAACAGAGTGATAGGTTCAAGATACTGGGATAACAAATCAGTGTTACCAACGAGAATAAAAACGTATAACCGTGGATAATTAAAATATAACAATAACAATAATTCCTTCAGTGTTTTCGCCTACTTTCATATTATAATATAAAACCATTTTGGTCGGGATTCGAACCCGACCCTCCTGGTTATGATGATGACGCTTTATTTATCAAGTTACACCGAAAAATTAGTTGATTAGGATGAATCGAAATTTAAAGCTCAACATTTGTATACTAAATAGTTTGAGAAACTGTTTATTTTTTATCTTCTTGTTTTTGATAATATGACATTGATGATCGCTCAACTAAAGGTCAGAGCGTTCTGACATGAGAGACTAGACAATTAATTTTCTCTACAGTATCCGGTTTTACCTTGATTAACCGAGAATATTTTCTTTTCAGTAAGTTGATACATTGTAAGCAATTAAGATATTGGGCGATGGATAAATTAAGTCCCGAAACTCAAGGCATTTGGGTGCGCCGTTTAACAGGACAGCTGAACATGAAGTGAGTGCGTATTGAAACACTATATATGTTCTTGCGTCCTGACACTGGAAACAATAGTCAGGGTTTTATGCAAATTTATGAAATTATGAATAATGATCTATGGTTTCATTGACATACTGGTAAATTATCAATCATACAAATTCAAATATTCCTAATTTATTTTGTCCAGTATAATGTGAATATTTTCTTTTCATATCAGCTGTCGATTATGTCCCGGGAAAGCGTAAATTACAAAACTAGGTTGAAATATAAATTTGCAGTCCCGGTACTGGTCAAGGTTCGGTGATTACAGGATGGTGCTTTACCGGTACTGCGTTCCCTCTGTTTAAACAAAAAAGTTATCCATGCAGATACATGAACCGGATTTATCATAAAATTACAGAATACAAAATTTACATAATAAATACTATCTTTTATTACTTCCCTGTTTTGCAATACATATGACATCAATAACAAAAACGTAAACTAACATAAGCACTGCATGGTACTAATGTCATATTTTGGCACATCTCGCTCTACAAATGCAAAAATAGATCCATGTGCTCTGTAGCTCACCAGGGTGTATATTGTTTAACGATGAAGACTGAAATATATGTTTAGGTCATGGCCCTTGAGGCCCTTATTTGGGGCACCACAGGTCACCAAATCAACAATTTAAAATCTTCATTGGCTAAAGACTCTACACAGGATATCACAATAGGTTTTAAGTCATGGCCTGTGAGGCCTTTATTTGGGGCCCAGGGTCACCAAATCTACAATTTAGAATCCCCATTGGTCAATGAGTCTGCACACAACATTTCAGCGCTCTTGACCTTTTGGAACTGGAGAAGAAAATGAAAATAGGTTTTTAAGGTTGTGACCCCTGTGACCCCATATACGGACGGATGGACGGACGCCGGACGCCGGACGCCGGACGCCATGCCATGCCCCAAGCCCATCGGCCATTTCAGGCCTGATGAGCTAAACATTCAGACACTTCTTAACCTTTGTGAAGTTTCTTATATCTGAACTTGTGTCCAGTGTAGAACAAGTGCTGACCGCCTCTGACCGTCTCAATGAAAGAAACCTGAACCTGTGCGTTTGCCATTTTGATATTGCCAAAATGTCAAATTTTAATTTATACTATTTGAAGTAAAATAGATAAACGCAGTGTCAAAACCACGCTTATAGCAATTATAGGCGCATTTCATTATCGTCTTTAAAAAAAAACCCGGGACACATGGAAACATATTTAATGTGCTTCAAAATGTGTATAATAAGGTGAAATCTGCAGTTGTAATTGAAGGGAAGGGACGAAACTCACTGATTATGTTATCTGTTCTACAGGGGTTAGACAGGGTTGTGCACTTATCAACTGTTTTTATATATGAGTGAATTATTTTTAAATAATATTCAAGGCTGTGCCAAACAAGACAGGCATGCTGAACTTACAGAAAAAGAGTCCTTGCAATTGTATTCCACTATTAAATCATCATTTACCCCAGAATTGTACATATATGATCTTAATATTAACATAAACTACCGGAAAGCACTACTAATTTCCCGAAGCTCTTATATCATCTAGGTATACTATGTTTTAAAAAAGGTTTCTATGATTATGAAAATCCTTACTCTAAATGTTCTTTATGTAAAGTAACCGAACATGAAATCCGTATCCGTGGTTTATAAAGGAGTAATCAGAGAGAAAGACGCTCTTAACTCATTATCTGTAATACCATGGTTCCGTTCCATAACAGCGAGCGCTTATAATCGCTCATTGATTGCTCAATGTAGCGCTCAAGTAGCGCTCAAGTAACGCTCAAGTAGCGGTCGTTCTCTCCTGAACCACACGGTGCAAAAGCTCAAGGTTCAATTAGTTTAGTTCTAGCTTCACATCGCATCCTATCTTTCACTGTTTCTTGGAAAAGCTTCCCCTTTATCTCGGACGGACAGACGGACAGACGGACAGACGGAGCTCAAACCTACACCCCCCTCCCACACCGGTAATGCAGACATCTTCAATTTACGTACGAACCTCGGATCAGATATATACAAGAAAAAAATGTAACTATGTTGTTATCTTGAACAATTTTCATTAAAATTTAAATTTTGCCAACTTTTGATTTGTCTATGAACCATTCATATTTATGTCAATTAATCTGAAGATTTGCAGGCAAGAACACGACTTGATAGAAAAATTATTCAATAATAAAATTAACCCACAAAAAATTATATGTACCCAGTTAGATATGATCAATTTTCAATTCAAAGGGAGATGACTCTGACACTTGACTGATACAATATGCATGGCCTTTCCGCATTATATATAGTACAGAACAAATAGCAAAATAAATCGTTTTCTCATAAAACAAAGACCATTTTGCATGATTATAATACAGTAGATTAATTACCGTATAACAAAACAGTCATTTGAAGTTTTAATTTGCGTGCATGACACTGTTACTGAGCTACTAGACAGTACATATATATACTACTGTATACATATCTCAGTCTGACAACTGAGGGTGCACAGAAACAAAGGCAATGAACCTAAACAAGAACAAAATAACAAAATGGCGTCATCCGTCTCGACTGAAATGTTAAAGTCGTATAACGTATTACTACAAGCTTATACTTGCCTTCAAACGAGTTAATGTTAGTTTAATTGAGTGTGCAAGCAATACAAAATAAGATTTGTTTCCAAACCAAGCAGCAAATAAGGCGAAAATGAATTTGTAATTAATAGACTGGTAAACAGCTGCCGGCGGTTCAACAAAATGAAGCGCTTCGTAGCGCTCATTCTCTCCTGAACGACACGGTGCAAAACCTCAAAGTTCGCTCGCTTTGCTACGTAGCGCTGCATTGAGCAATCGCGTTCAAGAGAGGTTTAAAAGTAATCGCTAATTGAGCGATTACTTTGAAACCTCTCTTTAACAGGCCCTGATTTACGCTCTCCCGGCCATACTACAACAAACTCTATTTGTTGCACTCCCGGTACTACCTAAAATTGAACTTACGCTTTACCGGACCGGCACCCAGCTGTCACCATGAGTGAATCGTTTTTGTTAGTTTTACGGAAGATTACTTAAGCAGCTGTTGTTTAGAATTTAATATGGTCATACTTAATATGTACACTGCCGACCAAAAGAAACGCCTACTTGATTTTCCTTAAAATGAAAGTTGCAATAAGTTCTTAAATATAATTAATGGTGGTCTCCACGTTATGGTGAAGCAATAACTAATATGAAAGTCCATTGAAATCGTGGAAAACAGTGATTCGAGTCGATAACATTCATGAAAACCACGCCCAATGAAGACGGCTATTTTCGGTTGATTCACTTGCTCACCGTAACCACTTACATCTGTAGCACCATCACCACTTTAATGCGAATGCGTGCTTATATTATTGCTCGTGGTTGTATGAAAATCTTTTAAAAATGTTTTTCTGACCAAGCACTGATCGAAAACTGAACAATTATTGTTTTCTCATTTCAACAATCGCCATTCTTTCGTGACATGAACTCCTGAAATTCAAATATTTTATGCAGAAATGGTGCAACTTCATTATGCTATAATATTGCTAGTCTGTACATTATAGTTTTTACGATATCTGATAAGATATCAAGTAGGCGTTTATTGTGGCCGACAGTGTAGTCTATATGTGATTCATTCAGGTAAGGGTTAAAACAAACATGTCAGGTATTTTAGATAATGAATTTTAGATAAACATTGTTTTGGTTCCGTGATTAAATTTCACTTGTGACGTCATCCTATTGTTCTTTCACTCCATTGTTTTCCAGTAATGGAGAGTTGCACATCACATCATATTTTTTAAGTAGAAATTTAATGTCTTTAATTTTTTAAAGCAATTTTGGGCAATACTTTGAGTGTAATTTAAGTAGGGCCTCGGTTCCATTATTTTTAAGGAATGGAGAGTTACTCGGACATTACCCTCTACGTAGTTAACTGTTATTTGTTTCTCAGTTTGTATACCCTATAGTTCACGTTAAACAATCTCAATATGCCAAATGAATTTTTTAAAAATTTTATTTAACGTTTCAGAGTTTGTATTTATTCTAACTCTCTGAGTCAGTTGCACGAACTCATCAACAAATGGGACACTCTCTGTGGCCCCGGCGCTGACATTGTGACGTAATGATTGAAACATTATGACGTCACGTTAATCGAAAGCACCCGGTGTTACACAATGTATAATAACACACTGATTTATCAAACAGTGATATCTTCAACGAGGTTAGGTGTAATAACGCCTACAGTGACAATTGCCTACGGGGATTAATAGCTACAGTTTGAGTTGTGACAGTAGGCATTAGTTCTCAAAATAACGGGTCATTCCACTTTGATGAAAGGTTGAAGGATGTAAAAATCAAAACCACTGGTGCATAAACTTGTTTGTTCAAGACTATAGGCGATCGTCCCTGTAGGCGTTAGTAGACTCCACCTTCAACGATAGAAGAATCATGCTACTTATGTAATTTACACCTGCCAACTCATAAATACATAATTATTCTGTCCTCTTAATTCTGTCTCCAAGAACGGAAGTGGCAGCTCCCATTGATAAAGTCCCGCAACATTGTGACAATTGAGCTAAATTCTCTTATGCTATCATCCTCGACAATCCAAGCAGAAGTTTTGGCAGAAAATAAGATTAGTCCATCCTTACTGCAATTGAGGTAAGGGTTTGTACCTTCTTTCACAAAGCTGTTAACCTTCATTCACATTTTTTAACATTGCCCTAAGGTTACCTTAGTGACTTACGATCACGTTTGTGAAAGGAGATTAGTGGTGCAGTTGACCATGAACTTGTTTTAAGCTGTAGAAGTTACGAGTTACGAGTTACGAGTTCAAGTTACGAGTTACGAGTTACGAGTTCAAGTTACGAGTTCACGTTACGAGTTACGAGTTCAAGTTACGAGTTACGAGTTCAAGTTACGAGTTCAAGTTACGAGTTCACGTTACGAGTTACGAGTTACGAATTACGAGTTCAAGTTACGAGTTCACGTTACGAGTTACGAGTTACGAATTACGAGTTCAAGTTACGAGTTACGAGTTACTAGTTACGAGTTAAGTTACGAGTTACGAGTTAAGTTACGAGTTACGAGTTCAAGTTACGAGTTCATGTTACGAGTTCACGTTACGAGTTACGAGTTACGAGTTACGAGTTACGAGTTCAAGTTACGAGTTACGAGTTAAGTTACGAGTTACGAGTTCAAGTTACGAGTTCACGTTACGAGTTCAAGTTTCGAGTTCAAGTTATGGCATAGAGAAGTTTTGGTTTGCTATACAGATTACGCAATACAGATTACGGCATTATGAAGAAGAAGAAGAAAATTATTTTATTTAAGTGTCACACGTTACAATTCGAAAGACATTGACATAAGACATTATGTAATGTTCATCTCACTTGGTCGTTATCTGTTGCTTGTCGACTTTTCTTGACTTGTGTTCGGCTTGTCATTTGCGCGGAAAAAGACGACGTTTATGCCTCCGACGTTTATGCGGAATGTTTCACTTCATTTTCGCTGATAATATCAATCAATAATAAGATTAACTCCTTTCTTTTTCTCCTACAAGTGTATACATTCACCAAGACCTCGACAAAAACGAGATCCGACAATTTGTCGTTTATATTCAGTACCCCTCTGATAGACGTATGCGGCACAGCTCCCTAGGATGGATGCATAATAAATACATGCCATTTAGATAGTGAAGACATGTAACAGTGTTATAGTTTGGATCACACTGTTAGAAAAAGTAATAATTTTAACACTATTTTTTTCTGGTCGAGTCTGTTGCGGTAATTCGAACCAACATTATCAAAGTCAGAGAGTATTGTTGAAAGTGTGACATTGTTCACTATCTAAATGACATGTATGCTATGGCATCTAAATGGCATTCTCTCGAATATTATTGTGTAATTATTCATTAACATGCATATCAAACGATGACATTACCATATCATCAGAGGTCACCACAACGTAAAAATTATAATATGACAATTATCTAATAAATATTGTGTTATTAATAGCATTCTTATTGTGAACAAGGGAATTAGTAATTGCAACGGTGGGTGCAGGCATTTAGATGATGAAAATACATTGTTTTGTTGACATGGCATAAGAACAAAATAATGGTAGACGGAAGATGAATCTGTAAATACAAACGAGCTTATAAGTTTTGATTTCATTCTGTTGTTCAGTTTGTATATAAAAGATAAATTTGTACTTACAAACGAGGTTTGAAATTTATATTACAAAAACGTAAAAATGATAATATGATAAATATAGTCACAAGTGACGATAATAGGATCCAGCGCAGAATGGTTTGATTAGTGTCCCCCGCCGCCGCGAAGCGCGGAGCGGGGGCCTTAGTATTCAGCTCCGTACGTCCGTACGTCCGTCCCGCTTCTTGTTAGCGCGATATCTAATGAACCGCTCAACCTAGAATCTTCAAACTTGGTACCGGTCTTCATCTGGGGGATACGCAGACCTGAAAAGTTTTTGGTGACCTTGACGTCATTTTCAAGGTCACGGCGAGACTTTGACCAGTTTTGAAAATGTTGTTAGCGCGATATCTAATGAACCGCTCAACCTAGAATCTTCAAACTTGGTACCAGTCTTCATCTGGGGAATACGCAGACCTGAAAAGTTTTTGGTGACCGTGACTTCATTTTCAAGGTCACAGCGAGACTTTGACCAGTTTTGAAAATGTTGTTAGCGCGATATCTAATGAACCGCTCAACCTAGAATCTTCAAACTTGGTACCAGTCTTCATCTGGGGAATACGCAGACCTGAAAAGTTTATGGTGACCTTGACTTTATTTTCAAGGTCACAGCGAGACTTTGACCAGTTTTGAAAATGTTGTAAGCGCGATATCTAATGAACCGCTCAACCTAGAATCTTCAAACTGGGTACCAGTCTTCATCTGGGGAATACGCAGACCTGAAAAGTTTTCGGTGACCTTGACCTCATTTTCAAGGTCAGGGGGAGACTTTGACGAGTTTTGAAAATGTTGTTAGCGCGATATCTCATGAACCCTTTGACCTAGAGTCTTCAAACTTGGTACCAGTCTTCATCTGGGGAATACGTAGACCTGAAAAGTTTTCGGTGACCTTGACCTCATTTTCAAGTCAGGGGGAGACTTTGACCAGTTTTGAAAATGTTGTTAGTGTGATTCCTCATGAACCGCTAGAACTATTGGTTTTAAATTTAGTATCAGTCTTCATTTGGGGAATATCCAGATACCAGTCTATTTGGTTGACCTTGAAATTATTTTCAAGGTCACTACAAGACTGATAGTCAAATGTTGTTAGCACGATATCTCATGAACTGCTGTACCTAGAGTCTTCAAATTTGGTGCCTGTCTTCATTTGGGGAATACGCAGACACCATTCAATTTGGGTGACCTTGACCCCGTTTTCAAGGTCACTACAAGACTTTGACCATTTTAAAATTTTTGCCAGATATAAAAATAATTGAAACAAACATGTAAATGTCACTACTCTGTACAAGCTGTGTGTCCATTCTTTTAGCTCATTTCTTAATTGCGGCGGGGGACATGGTCACGTTTGTGACAATTACTTGTTTTAAATGTAATGAATCTAATGTAATGACATCTTTCCATTGTTATTGCGCATCTTTTAATGCAAGCTGCAAGGTTCTAGCATAGTCCTAGGATTATTGATACCCAATATGTACATGCCATGTCAAAGAATTGTAAAGAAAATCAAAATGGCGGCTAAACCACGAGAGCTATGACTTCGTTATGATTTACGTTTTTGCTCGTATTGTTGTTGCGCATCTTTTGAAAAAAGTTTCGAGTCTCTATGTGGATTTTGAAGATTTTCCAAATGTTAAAGTTTTTCTTTATTATGACCGTAAATGACTGTTCGCGAGCGATTTTATTATTGATTCATATAGACCATAGTCCTGTCTTACTCTCCTGAAAAAATCTTTCAATTCAGTGGTAGGTTTTTGAATTATCTCCCCTGAAAGTTCGCCATTTTCAAAAAGTGCCTGACTTTGAAAGGTCACTGTGAAAAAAGTATTGGGAGTTCGCTAATGCATTGGACTATCGTTTAATCACCAAACCTTTAGCTGCACATATATGCAAGTTTGGGCTCTTAGATGCTAGTATCTTCAGAGAAGAAGATCGTCAAAGATGCATGGGGTCAGACAATTTTAAAAGTGTCTAAAATCAAAATGGCTGCTAAACCACGTGACTTACGAATTCGTCATGATTTACTTGTTTACTCGTATTGTTATTGCGCATCCTTATGGAGAAAGTTTCATGTCTCTAAGTGTATTTTGACAAATTTCCCCCATGTTAATTGGATTCGAACTGGACCTCTTATGGCTGGGGCGATTGGGCCCATAAGCTTCGCAGTTCTATTCCAGACAAAGGGCTCTCAGGATGTAAAGTTTTAACCATTGCAACCCTGACAAGAGGCGCTAAAACATTTGCTCAACACCTAACTCCCTGGCTACTGAACTCAACCACCTCAGACAACTCCACAACTACAATAAATACCCTGCCTCCTTTGTCGACCCCACGACAAGAAGCAGCACCCTCCTCAATCAGTCTACCCTACATAGGACCCACCAGCCACCAGATTCAACGACTCCTCAAGCAACAGGCAAACATTGATTTCACCTTCATAAAGGGACAGACTATCAAGGACCAACTGCAGGCCACTGGCAGACCTACATCAACCAAGAGTTGTATACCAGATAGATTGTGATTGTGGCGACACCTACGTCGGTGAAACATCCAGACCATTGTCCCTCAGAATTAAGGAACACCAAGCATCCGTCAGAAAAAAACGACTCCAAGTCAGCCATCTCTGACCACACCAAAACCAATCCAGACCACAACATCAACTGGAGCAACATCAAGGTCCTAGAAAAGAACCAGGCCAACTACAAAGTAAGGAAATACCTCGAAGCCATCCACATCAAGAAAATAGCACCAGCTCTGAACAGAGACGAAGGATACTACATCCCAAATGCCTACCATCACTTGCTACGTTAATCAACTCATATTCATATTTACCTCATCTTCAATCACCATATTGCTGTGTACATCTCCTAATTACCCCCTGAATCAATAATCATGTTGTTAAATCAATCTATATCCTTAACAAGCTGTGTACTTAATCTCCTTAACAAGCTGTGTACATAAACCTCATCTGCTGTATACACACTGTAAATCATTCTCTCTGGCTTCTACTCAATATTTGTACATCAAGCCTATCTACTGTAATAACAACTCAAAATCTTCTCATCCTCCTCTATTGTATAAACACTACTTGTATATAAACCCTGGGAATTTGTTCAAGTGTACCAGTAATAGTTGCGTATGATCAAATATTTTTTTCATCAACCCCTAAAAAGAAAACCCCGGTGTTGCATCAACTGTTTTAGTACATTTAATCATGAGTAAAATCATGGTGACACCTGAATGACATAAAACATTATGTGTCATTTATAACTTCAGAAAGTTCGTCACCAAAACGTGAAATACTCTCATTATTGATAACAAAAACATTATAATAGGCTGTGTTTGTTGTAGGTTCAAGTACATCACGTCCCTATATAAAACAAAATAGAGCCATGGGCTCTGTAGCTCATCAGGATTTCATTGATTTATTATCTAAGGTTGAATATCTAAGTTATCTCAAGTAATACATTATTAACAAGCAAAAAATAGGTATTTAGATCATGACCCCTGTGACCCACATTTGGAGTCAACAATCCTACAATTAAGAATCACCTTTGACCAAAGAGCCTCTACACAACATTTCACCTTTCTAGAGCTTTACATACTTGAGATAAAGATGAAAATAGGTTTTTGGGTCATGACCCGTGACCAAGATTGGAGTCACAGGGTCACAACATCTACAATTTTGAATCCCCATTGGCCAAGGAGTCTGCACACAACTTTTCAGCTCTCTAGATCTTTTTGAGCTGGAGAAGAAGATGAAAATAGGTTTGTAAGGACGTGACCCCTGTGACCCCATTTGGGGCCAAGGGATCACAAGATCTACAATTTAGAATCCCCATTGGTCTGCACACAACTTTTCAGCTCTCTAGACCTTTTGGAACTGGAGAAGAAGATGAAAATAGGTTTTTAAGGATGTGACCCTTGTGACCCCGTTTGGGGTCACCGGGTCACAAAATCTACAATTAAGATTCCCCATTAGCCAAGGAGTCTGCACACAACGTTTCAGCTCTCCAGACCATTTGGAACTGGGGAAGAAGATGAAAAAAGGTTTTTGGGGTTGTGACCCCATTTGAGGTCACGGGGTCATGAAATCTACAATTTAGAATCCCCATTAGCCATTTGCAGCTCCATAGAACAAGTGGTTCTGGAGAAGAAGATGAAAATGCGAAAAGTTTGCAGACGGACGGATGGACGGACGGACGGACGCCGGACACCATGCCATGTCATAAGCCAATCGGGCCTTTCAGGCGTACCAATGTTCTTGGCGTTTACAATGTATAAAACACTCACTCACTGCGTTGTTTGTGGTAAGGCTATCTTTTTAATAATCCGTATTGCACTAAATAAGTCTCTGGGATTAATGTTATCTGCTTAGCTGAATTCGAGAAATATATTGACTTGACCATATTTTGATAAATGTGTTACTTGAATGATTTTCAGTAAGATGTCATCTTGCTTATTAGTTAACATGTGTATGTGTTTATTTCTAGAGATTAAATCACGAAGGAGTTGAGTAATGAATGTCAAGACATAGGGGCAAGAATGAGCTAAGAAATTTCGTATTGTAAGTGATAAAGAAACTACAATCCATATCACACGTTGTATAACCCATCGAATTCCATATGCCCATCACTCATTTAATAAGAACCATTTTACGATTACCTGTTTGCCCGTTTTCCTAGCCTAACAATATTGATACAAGCAATGAGCCTACGTAAGGTGTGTATTTAGATACAAGGATATATATATATATATATATATATATATATATATATATATATATATATATATATATATATATATATATATATATATATATATATACGTTCTGACACACTGAGTCACGCATACATTTTCATACTTTCATACTTCATACATATTTCATCTTTGAAATTGTGTTAAACTTTAATGGGGACATTTTGATTTTTGTCCTGTAAACCAGAGATTATTAGAGCGTTAAATTAACCTTGCATAACCGACAGTTACTAATGAACTGGTTATCGATGGTCAGCTCGTTAAAGAGAGGGGGGGGGGGGGGTCCCAAAATAATTTTTCTCCACTCAGTGGGGGGGTGGGGGGGGGGGGGGGGGGAGGGGGCAGGACCACCTGGGCCCCCCCCCCCCCCCTGGATCCGCTAGTGCAATGTATTTCATGTATACGTGTCTCTAATTAAACAGTCATGGCTGGTGTATATGACCAGACAGTTTCCTGTCATCCCAGGTATTGAGGACACCTGTTCAGCAACTCGAACGTGGTTAGCTGTGGACCCGCCGTTGTGTCATTCATTCAATGGCACGATTACATCATGAAGTATACAAGCCGATTGAAAGCAGGAAATATATAGACAGACAGACAGACAGATGTTTTATTACAGTCTCACCTCACATAAATACATTAAAAGGTATATACATATAAGAACAACATTCAAGTGAGCCACCCTATAAGGGTTATGAGAGACTACATTATAAAATGTTTAATAATCTAAACTAAATATTTATGTAAAGAGTATATATAAACAATAAAATATAAAATCTATCCATATAAAATATATTTCCTTCTCTGTAAGATATAAAAGCAGGTTTTGGCGGTAAAATATACATGGTGTTTAAAAAGTAAAACTAATTTATCATTATCATTGAAATCTAAGAAGTTGGGATAGCTAAAACAGACATTTTCATACAAACTTTCTCGCAAATCGTTGTACAATGGGCAATGTAAAAGTACATGTCTTTCATCCTCAACAATCTCACTACACTGAAAACACACTCTATCATTCACATTCTTATTCGTATATCTGCCGGTTTCCAAATGCAGAGGAGCAGTACCTGATCTGAATTTGGAGAGGGCAGAGCGGTATGAACGGGGCATAGTCATACTCACATAACTTTCACACCCATACTCATTCTTAAACATTCGATACGTTCGTAATTTGTTACCTCCCGTTCTACCGCTTGGCTGACGTAATGATTCATCCCATCCGCTGACATACTTCTGCATACACATATATTGCACACTCTCACAGGCACGTTTAACACTAACACCAGCCTCAACATTTAGGTTCCATTCTTTCATCTTAACTTTCACTCGAAAATTCCAATTTTTCACACGTCCATTCGCACATCTCTCCGACCACATAAAAATACGCTTGTTAAGTCTAAAAGGCATATTTAAGAAACGACAATAGTGTCTAAAAATGCACACCCATTGTCTGACAATTGGAGGAATCCAGCCCATGTCTCCATTTATAGCAACGTTTGGAGCGTATTTACCCACCCCTAGGAAAAATCTAATAGCACGATGGTGGACAGCATTTACAACTGAAACCTCCCGATGACCCCAGATAGATGCCCCATAGATTAAGACTGACCACACCATCGTATCATATAATTTTGTGTACGTAGAGGATTGCATTCCTCCAAGAGCCTTATATTTACAAATAAGAAGGCCTAAAGCTCTGTTAGCAGATTTAGCTGCTGCCTTAGCCATTGAATTATAGTCTAGATGTTCTGTGAGCAATAGGCCTAGATAATTATAACAATCAACAATTTCTAAAATAGAATTACCAACAGTAAAAACAGCACTTGTTCTTTGTGCACTAGGTGTCCTAAAATGTACAATCTTTGATTTATCATTATTAATACATATACCATTTTTAATACACCAATTGTTTAAAATATACAAAAGTTTATTTAAATCCTCTGATGATTCTGCAAGTAAAATAAGATCATCAGCATAAGCCAAGGCTGAAATAGTGGTGCCATTCACAGAAATACCCACACCACTCTCCTCTAATTTGTTAAGCAAATCATTGATGAAAAAATTAAACAATAATGGGGATAATAAACAGCCTTGCTTTAAACCTTGATTAATATCAAACCATGATGTTAACATGCCGTTTATACGAACACTACACTTTACATTATCATACAGTGATTGAAGAGCAGAAAACATTTTCCCTTTCACACCAATGTCATTCACTTTCTCCCATAACACACGTCTATCAATACAATCATACGCTTTTTTAAAATCAATAAAAGCAGCAAAGGTATCCTTTTTATGATATTTTCTATTTTCAATCAGAGAACAAACAGAGTGAATATGATCAGTGGTGGATCTCTTCTTCCGGAAACCATTTTGTACATCACTCAACACACCAGTTGCTTCAGCCCATGACTGTAAGCGACTATTTAAAACATTACAATACAATTTGTACATAGAATTGGTAAGGGTCAAACCCCGATATGACATAGGATCCATAGGATCTAAAGTTGAACATTTGGGTATAGGGTTTATAATACCCTTACCCCAACTAATAGGGATTTTCCCTGTACTAAAACAAACATTAAAAATATGGTGTAAAGCCTTAATAACATTATTTGATTTGAGACATTCACTGGGTATACCATCAAAACCTGGGGCCTTGTTGTTGTGGCTTCTGTCAACAGCAGCCGTAACCTCGAATAAAGTAATATTAGCGTCAAACAACACATGCATCTCGTCAGTTTCATCATTCTCACACCTCATAGAAACATTCTGCAAATCAGTCTTCCCATTCAACAGTTCACAGTAGGCATCCTTCCACTTGTCTAAAACATCCGCACACTTCTCAGACACACTTCCATCTTCCATATACACTTTCATAGGGATCTGCTTTCTCCTTTCACTCCCTACACCAATCTTACCAATCTTCTTCCAGAACTCTCTGTCATTATTATCACACATCTCATCCAAACGTTTACTTTCCTCTCGTACATAGATTCGTTTCGCAGCTTGCACCCCTTTGTCAAACAGTTTACGCTTTTTCACGAAACAATGCTTTAACAAAACTTTTTCTTTCCCACGACTTCTACATTTACACCACTTTCTCTCTGCCTCAAACATTTCATTCCACAACACACGCAACCCATCATTCCACCAAGGCTTTCTTACACGACGCTTTTTATTACTCTTACCACCACCAATAAAATAAGAACGTGATTTTAACTTAGTGCGCATCTCTTTCTGCACCAAGCCCGCCAGTCTATCTGCACACTGGTCAAGGTCGCCACTTGACCCCTCAAGCTGTAAAATAATAGAGTCTAATTCTTGATAACACTCATAAGATTCTAAAAAGTTAGGAGGCACATTCGATGAGTCAATATGTGTTGCAAACACAGTCTCTTGATGACACTCTGAAGGCGGAGAGTTTATGTTTACACTGTCACATGACATCACCCACTGTAAAAGCGAATGATCCAGCTTACTCATCAAGTCAGAGTCAATGTTCTCCGCCCCAACATCACCTACCAGGGCTGTAGGTCTGATGACTTGAAAGTTTGTAAAGTCACACAGTGACTCATAAGGGATAAGGCAGTAATCTACGACAGAAGCACCTCTCGTAGATATGTAGGTATAGTCATTTAGCAAAGTATTTCTGCCATTTAAAATACAAAAGTTGCAGTCAATAAGGAAGTCAATAAGTCGTCTTCCATGAGAATTGCTCACAAAGTCTATGACGTGTCTTTCAGGAATAGTGTCTACACCCTCTATATAGTCACTAAGTTCTGATACCCTACTGTTAAAATCCCCACATATATACAATATAGTACCTCGTGATTGGTACTCCAGGATCTGAGACAGCAACGTGTCTAGAAAAGTAGATGCACATGTGTTTCTTGTTGAGTTCTCTGGTGGAAGGTAACATACAGCCAAATAATACTTAGAATTAAAAGTGTCTGTTAATTGTAACCATAAAATACCTTCTGTTGTAGAATCAACCACACATATATCTTTAAAAACGGATAAAAGTGACGTTTTAATTAAAAAACCAACACCGCCAGATCCAGTAGGCGCACGTCTATGAAGTAAAAGTCTGTTCTGACCGAACCACTTGTACCCTTCTAAAAACAGTTCTTCATCATTCTTCAAGTGTGTTTCTGCTATCCCAACAATATCAAGGTCACGTCCGGTTAAAAGATCACGTCGTAATGCATAATTACAGCTATGTACATCACAAGACCATCCAGCAACGTTCCAAAACCCGCAGGTGGCCTATCTCCTACCCCCGGGTCTACCCCAGGCAGACGAAGACTCCTGCTCAGACTGGCTTCCACCGGCTCGTCGTCCCCGCTCACTGTGGTGTTGTTGATGGCTCATGGCATACTTCCTCTGAGTCTGCCACTCATCTTCTGCACGTGCTGCGTTGTGTCGGTCGGGGTTGTCTATTTCACGCTCACCTACATGTACATCGTAGCTCCGTGCACGAGCTCTGTCCCTGTCTCCACGGTGTGTGTTGTCCTCGCGTGACCTTGGTATCTCCAGACGAGCACCTCTCACAGTGAGTCTATCCTCACCCACTGCAGCAGCGATTGATCTCAGATTAGACTCATACATTCGTTGTTGCTTTGTCTTATCAGAGGAAATAAAAATGTCTCTGAAATTCCTTGTGTCCTTCAGCATAACTTTTGCTTTCAGCACTTTAACCTTGTCTGCAGTAGACCTACATGTAGCGACAACAACACCAGGGTAACGTGAGTTTGTGGATACCTTTCTCACAGCTCTGTCAACTGTAACATCTCTTATTTTCATCCCATCTTTGATAACGGAGTTCACTTTGTTAATAACACATTCGCTCTCCGTTTCTGGAATATTTTTAAGCACAATGTTAAGTTTGATAGAAGTTTCTAGGGAGTCATCACACTTCTTCCTTATGTCACTGATCTCCTGCCTCACACTGCTGTCTTTCTCACAAGTCGTCTGCTCTAGACGGTCGATCCTATCATGAACCTCTTTCACCTTCACAGTCATGGTTTCTTTAACTTCCTTAAGTTTTCTATCAAACGAACGTTCTATTTTCTTCAGCATACACTCTTCAAAGCTATCCATACGTGACGTTAGCGTCGTTGAAAGAAGATTCATGGCTTTCACGACGTCACTGAGTCGAGCGTCATCATCGAGCTCAAGTTTAGATTTATCAGAGTTCATGTTTCTCTCACCTTTGCTTTTCTTATTAGCAATGTCCACTTCATTCTCATGTTGATCAAGACGTCGTTTGCGGTTACTATCTTCACTCTCCATGTCAACACTGGTCGCCCGGACTTGAGACGCCATTACGGCCGAGACGAAATGGTCGTCTGACTCGTGTGCCATCATAATCAGGGTTTAGGGAATTAAAAACACACCTTTACACACAGATTGTCTGCTCAAGTCGTAGATATACAGGTTATGATTGATTAAACAGCGATCAGAGCCCAGTTGACGCAGTTTAGGAGAAACGTTTATATATGTTTATTTGAAAGAGGGTGTTCTGTCGGGCATAAATTTATGTATTTAGGAAAATATTTGTATCTCTTCAATAACCAGCTGATATCTTGATTATCTCATTTAACGCCGATGGAGAGAATTTATAACATTTGAATTTGAACTAAAAATCACAATTTCTAAATGTCCATCAATCATCTAACATTCCTGTTTACACTTATGTCTTATTAATACTGCATGCGCTTTTTGCGCAATCCAGATAAAAATATTACTTAGGGTAATATCTGTATGACTTTATATTTGAAAACTTGATAAAGATTAGTAAACAATATAGTCGCAAGCGAGGATAAATAATTCAGACCTCCATTAGTTATCTGTTTTCATTGCACGCAGTATCCTTAACATTGTGTAATGAAAAGGAAAGGAGAAAAAATATCAGTGAGCGTGTGAGGCCTTAAAAAGTAACAGTTAGTTCGTTTGAGTCAAAAACGTAGGAGAAACGTTTATGTTGCTATGCTCCTTTTGCAGCAGCAAAATGTGTTTGTGAAAATTACCTTGTGCAATTTTCCAACAAAACTATATATCACAATGTCGATACATAATTAATATCAGCCTAGCCGCCTAGCCTAGCCTAGCCTAGCCCAGCCCAGCCCCTATGCCCTTGAGACGAGGGTTTGGTACACTTGTGCGTATGTATGCGCATACTTACGTGCGTTGGGTCTTGTCATATCCTGACCAAATCTTCATGTTTGAGGATCTAGCTGTAAAGAGCATGCTCATCATTAATATACTGTACAGAACATGTTTTCCCTGTGTTCCCGTCCTTTATTTGATTGAGAATGTCATTTTGTACCTTTTTCTTACGACCAGTAAAGACTGTTCTCGATCGAATTTTATTATTCTTTCTTATGCACTAAGTTTTAGTCTAGTAGTCCTGAAAATATCATACAATTATGAGTGCATTTTGTTTTAGAAATTCGCTTTTAAAGTTGGTAACATGTTCAAAAGTACCGATACTTTGAAAGGTCACTGTGAAAAAAAGTATTAGGAGTTCGCTCAGAAAATAACAAACTTTTTATTCCCGAATAGCTTCAGCTGCATATAAATCTAAGTTTCAGCGCTTAGATGCAACTATCTTCAAAGTGGTATTTCCACAAAAGTGAATGATAAAAAAAGGTTAAAATTCAATATGGCGTCGAAACCACGTGACCTACGACTTCGCAATGGTAACATATTTTACTTGTCGAGTTATTAAGCATCTTTTGAAACAAGTTGCGAGTCTCTAGTATGTCTCTGGGATTATTTAGACCCAAGTTTAACATGACAACATAAGAAAAATTTGAAGAAAATCAAAATGGCGACTACTTTTAGCTTACAGCTACTTTTTACAACGATTTACTGTTTTGCTTGTATTGTCCATGTTAAAGTTTTTCTTTTTTTATGACCGGAAATGACTGAACGCGAGCGATTTTATTATTGATCCATAACGGCCATAGTCCTATCTTACTCTCCTAAAAAAAATCTTTCAATTCGGTTGGTACTAGGTTTTTGAATTATCTCACTTTGAAGTTTGCGATTTTAAAAAATGGTCGGACTTTGAAAGGTCACTGTGAAAAAAGTATAAGGAGTTCGCTAATACTTTGGACTATCGTTTAATCACCAACCCTTTAGCTGCACATATATGCAAGTTTGAGCTCTTAGATGAGGAGAAGATTGCCAAAGGTGCATGGGGTCCGAAAATTGTAAAACGTGTCTAAAATCAAAATGGCGGCAACACTACGTGACTTACGAATTGCCATGATTTACTATTTTGCTGACATGGTCATTGTTCATCTTTTGCAAAAAGTTTTAAGTCTCTAAGTGTATTTTGAAAAAAATTCGCATGTTAAAAGTCGAAATTTGGATTCGAACTGGACCTTAGATGGCAGAACCTATTGGGCCCAAAAGCTTCGTATGTCTATTCCACATATAGGGCTATCAGCCTATAAACTTTGTTTGCATTTGCTTTAGCCGTTTTGGCTGAATCGTGATGACAAATTTGGTGCAAAAAATAAAAAAACACGCCAATAACTATAAGGATTCTGCCCCAAAGGTCTTCAGTGGCCATGGGAATTCGCGTATTTGTACAGGGGACGGGTATAACCATAAACTAATTAACTGACCCTCACTTAAGTATTTGTGTATTTCAACATACCTCTTCTACCAGACTATTAGGGATGGGTTAATACTTCGACCACTTCACCTTCTTTTAGATCTAACGCACAATTATTATATAACATGTGGCATTAGGAAGGCAGTAATGAAACTTCAAGTGTCATGTACAGTAACAGATTGTGAATTGTAAACACTCAGTCGATAATCGTATCGAATTTTAAACGCATCATAAACTAATACTATTATTTTGTTTCTGTATGAAACAACATAGAAAACACATGCATTCACTGTAAGAAAAACTCATTTATTAGCTCTACATTTAAGTTGTAATGTTTGATATCATTAAAACCGTTGCCGTTTAAATCCGTAAATTTCAACATGAAACACAGACATATTGATATAATAAATCTCTCTCCCTTTCTCCATCCCTTTCCCTTTCAGGTGGTTTTACCTCGATCCTAAAATAATGTCAACACACACCCGTGACAAGAAGAATAGTGACATAGCTCACTTCATTGTACTGCTACACAAATCAAACAAGGTGTGGTCCGTCTGGACTGGGTATATATGCATCTCAAGTCGCAAATACATACTCAGCCTCTCATACAGCAACAGTTGACGGCTAGATGTGTGCAGGAACATCGTCGGCCTGGGATATCTAACTATTCACTGCATCACTGCATCACATAACAGTTACTTGAACTACATCACTGTGTTCGGGGATTGGAACAATCGACTTTAAGGTTTGTAAGTCTCTCTCTGTCTCTGTCTGTCTCTCTCTGTCTCTCTGTCTCTCTGTCTCTGTCTCTGCCTCTGTCTCTCTCTCTGTGTCTCTCTGTGTCTCTCTGTCTCTCTGTCTCTCTCTCTCTCTCTCTCTCTCTCTCTCTCTCTCTCTCTCTCTCTCTCTCTCTCTCTGATTCAGTACTTGACAGTTTAGATAATATAGTAACGATAATGAATATTTTTGCACTCAGGCTACTGTAGAAAATCCTCATCGAGATCTACCAGAACTAAAGAAAAAAAACTAACCAGAGTTTATCCACCATACACCTGAGTTCCAATGAAGTAAAAGATATTTTACTTTCTGTTGACGTAAATAAAGCAACTGGAAATGATGGTATCGGAAATCGATTACTAAAACTCAGTGCTCAAGTAATGTCAGAACCTTTAACTGCACAGTTCAATACCTCGTTAAATGTCTCAAAAGTTCCAGATGTTTGGAAACTTGCATCAGTAATACCAATCAATAAGAAAGGTAATTTAAATGAATGCAACAACTATAGGCCTGTAGCACTGACTAGTTGCTTAGCCAAAGTATTCGAAAAATGTGTCTTTAAATAGGTTTTCAATTTCCTAAGAGAAAATAACCTTTTAACAAATCTTCAATCTGGATTTATCCCTGGAGATTCATCCACTAACCTCGCCGCTAATGGCTTCAATACTGCCGAAGCGGCGTTAAACAATAACTCACTCACTCATCCACTAACCAATTGACTTACCTTTATGATTTTATTGCTAAACACCTGGACAAAGAAAAGGAACTAAGAGCGGTTTTCTGTGACATAAGTAAAGCGTTCGATAAAGTATGGCACAGAGGAATCATTCAGAAATTGAAAGCGTACGGTATTGATGGTCAACTCCTTTTATGGTTTAAAGATTACCTCAATTATAGAAAACAACGTGTTGTAATCAACGGTTACAGTTCTGAATTCAAACCAGTTACAGCCGGCGTCCCACAAGGCTCCGTTCTATGGCCATTTCTGTTCTTAGTCTTTATTAATGATATCATAGATGACATTGACAGTAACATACGGCTTTTTGCTGATGACACATCACTCTACGTAGTCATAAATGATCCAAATGTAGCAGCACAATGTTTAAACAACGATTTAGCAGTAATAACAGACTGGGCAAAAACATGGCAAGTTGATTTTAATCCAAACAAGACGGCGTCTATCCAATTCATCCGTAAACTTACACAGAACACCAAACCAATACTATCTATGGGTTACACCAATATAACCGAGGCGTCATCTCATAAACATTTAGGAACAATCCTCCAAAAAGATTGTATGTGGCACAATCAAATTGACAATATCATTAATAAAGTCAGTCCAATGATTAACTGCCTAAGAAGTTTTAAATACCGCCTAAACAGGAAAACACTACAAACTATATAAAAATCCTTTATTTTACCAATATTTGATTACGCATGTCATATTTGGGATAACTGCACTAGGGAGCAAACACTCCTCTTGGAAAAATTAAACTTACGTGTAATCAGAACCATATGCGGGGCTGTTCGCGGCTGTTCGCGGTTGTTCGTGGCACAAGTCATCAAAAATTATATTCTGAAACAAACATTTCTTCATTACAAGAAAGGAGACGCCGTCAAAAATTATATCTCTTTTACAAAATGGTTAACAAATTAGTTCCAGACTACCTGTCAAGTTTAGTCCCAAATCATGTATCCTCTTCAAGTGGATACATTTTGAGAAATGATACCGACCTACTTAATATCAAATGTAATACCAGTCTTTACTCAAAATCTTTTATTCCAGACACAGTTAATATATGGAATTCTCTTCCTCCAGATATAGTTAACGCTAGAGAATTTAAAAATAAACTAAAACGACAAACCACAAATCAAATCTACTTCAATATAACATATGGATCCAGATTCTGCCAGATAATCAATTCTTGTCTTCGGCTTGGGTGTAGTGATTTAAATGGAGATAGATTCACCAGATTTATTTCTAACAACCCTGCATGCAACTGCGGGTATGACAACGAAGATGTGCTTCATTTTTCCCTTATCTTCAGTGATATACGGTTAAATGAAATTAACCTAAAAAATCTTGAATTGGTGATTTTCGATCAAATTTTTTTTTTTTTTTCGCAAAAAATTAAAAACTGAGATTTTGATGAAATTTGAATAAAATAAACCCCGTATATCCGAAAATCTAGATTTTTTTTTAGCGCAAAATCTTAAAGTTAAAATTTCGATGAAATTTTAATGAAAAAAGGGTTTAATTTGTCTTAAGTTAATGGAAAATAACTGAGGTATGTACTTTCTACTTACTTTTTCTACTTCAGTTTATAATGGTCCTTACAGATTTTCATAATAGTTGTTATATACTTGAAGACGCTAAGAATTGTGTATCTGCTGATATTCGAGGATTCACTCACGTTCGCTCCTGTTTGACTATGAAATTATGAATTTAAAAGGGACAGTGGCACGTTTTAGAAAAAAGCATCGTCAATCCAAAAGTAAATTCCAAAATGATAAATTTCAAGATATATATGAAGCTGCTGAAGTTGATTTACATGAATATTTAAGAGTTACAAAGCGTAACAGACGCATGAAAGATCATGTTCGAGTTCTACATTACGATGGCAAATCCTGCGACACACAGGAAGATATTTGCAATCTCTTTGGTAGATATTTTAGTGACTTGTCACAACCTTATCACGATGACTCTTTTGATGTACCTTTTACTGAACATGTAAATAGTTTTGTTGGTAGCATTTTGTCTGCCCCACCAGATCATGATGATAATGATGACAATGTAACTGCTCTGTTGTTACGCCCTTTCAATAATGATGAACTCCGTGTTTCTGTTAAACGTTTAAAATGTGGTAAATCCCCTGGACCAGATGGCATCTTTAATGAGCATGTTAAACGTGCGGGAATATCTCTGTTTTCTCACATCCTTACGCTGTATAATGCTATTGTTTCATCTGAATATGTCCCTCAAATGTTTAATATTGGCAGTATCTTACCAGTGCACAAAGGCCATAACAAAAGTAAAGATAATCCCTCCAACTATCGAGGAATTACGCTTACTTCTGTAATGGGTAAACTGTTTGAAAGACTGTTGCTCACAAGAATCGAACAGTGAGCAACAGAATGCAAAGATTTTCCACACCCCTTTCAATTTGGATTTAAAAAAGGAGCTGGTGCAGAGGTTGCTGCACTTGTATTGCGGGAGAGTATTTCATACTACACGGAAAGAGACTCTACAGTCTACTGTACATTCATGGATAACGAAAAGGCCTTCGATAGAGTTTGGCTTTCCGGGCTGTTTTATAAATTACACCATTTTGGAATAACCGGGAAGCTATGGCGCCTACTCTTCATTATGTGTTCATCAATGCAATCTTATGTTAAATGTAATGGCCACTCATCCAAAATTTTTCATGTAAAACAGGGGGTTGGTCAAGGTCGTGTTTTATCAGCTTGGTTGTTTACGCTTTACATCAATGATTTGTTATATGATTTCAATAACTCACAGTATGGACTATGTCTCCCTTGGGGTAATACACCAGGTATTCTACTAGCTGATGACACTACCTTACTTAGCTGTAGCACTACCGGGATGCAGTGTCTCATGGATATCCTCTATGATTATGCAAACAAGTGGCACTTAAAATTTAATGTAGGCAAAAGTGCAATTATTGTATTTAACAATATTTCCAATGGCACTTTTCCAGACGTCCACATTGGCCGAAACAGTATTCCTGTCAAAACAAGTGTTGTTTACGCCGGTGTGAACGTCTCATCCAAACCCACCACTGCACACACGCTCCAAAAATGTGAAAAATTACGTTTACTAGTAAACGTTAATCATAACCATGGCTTATATTTTGGTGGTCTCAACCCCTTACATGCTTTACGTATTTGGCAAAATGTAATTCTACCATGTGCCTTGTATGGTTGTAATGTTTGGTGTGAATTATCTCCTAAGGAGTATGATATGCTGGAAATGGTACAAAAAATATTTCTGCAAAAAGGTCCAAGGTCTATCAAAACGATCCAGTTCAGTTATCGCAAAAAGCTGCTTGGGCCTCATTTCAATACAGATGTACATAGAGCAGCAAACCCTCATACTCCTCGGGCGATTAATGCGTGCTGATATAAGTTCTATTTTCAAGAGATTGTTTTGCCATAGATTTTCACAATTTATGTTTGATGATGTTGCTTCAATATGTTTAAAATGTAAAACATCACCTGTGTATCATATGTTAGCTTTGGCAAGAAAATATAGAATAGATGGTTTGAATAAATACTTAGAAACATCTGTATTTCCAAATAAACAACTCTGGGCATGTCATGTTAAATCAGCTATTAATGAAGCTGATAGAAAACATATTATTTCAGAGCTATCCACAAGAGCAACTTTAGCACGTTTCTATCTCGCTTACGACGACTGTCCAAGCAGACTATGGTATCTATCATTAGATCAACGCCTATGTTTTAATGATATAGCAACGCTGCTGCACATCAGCACTTATGTAATTCAATCTAATGAATGTATTTGTGGTATGTTTGCTTATGATATTGTCAAACATGTATTCCTTTATTGTAACGAAACGCAGTATGAGAGAGATATACTTTTAGAAAATCTAATTGATATACTTGATGTGACAACTTTTGATAGTCTGTGGAAGGATGATGATGTGTTACTATGCTTTATACTCGGAGGCCTCCCGACTCCGTGCACGAGGGCTCTCGATTATGAAACATGGCTGGTATGTATCCGTCGGATTTGTAAAACTGTTAAACTGTGGAAACGATATTTCGTTAAATGTTTCTGATGTCTTGCAATGTTTTAATACCTACATTATGTATATAACCTTATATTGATTCATTTGTTGTAATGAAATTCTGAACTTTGTATTGATCTTCATTGATATGGAGGAAATAAAGCATATCTATCTATCTATCTATCTACGGTTAAATGCATATTCCTTTCCAAAGGGTTTAATTTGTCTTGAATTAATAGAAAATACTGAGGTGCGTACGTTCTTTTCTACTTCAATTTTTAATGGTCCTTACAGATTTCAATGATAATTTATTGATAAAAAAACCTTAAAAAATCTAAAAGTCATGAATTTTAAAGAAATTTATATTTTTTTAACTAAAAATGAAAAATCGCAATTTCGATGTAATTTGAACGAAATTAACCTAAAAAATCTTGAATTGGTGATTTTCGATCAAATTTTTTTTTTTTTTTCGCAAAAAATTAAAAACTGAGATTTTGATGAAATTTGAATAAAATAAACCCCGTATATCCGAAAATCTAGATTTTTTTTTTAGCGCAAAATCTTAAAGTTAAAATTTCGATGAAATTTTAATGAAAAAAGGGTTTAATTTGTCTTAAGTTAATGGAAAATAACTGAGGTATGTACTTTCTACTTACTTTTTCTACTTCAGTTTATAATGGTCCTTACAGATTTTCATAATAGTTGTTATATACTTGAAGACGCTAAGAATTGTGTATCTGCTGATATTCGAGGATTCACTCACGTTCGCTCCTGTTTGACTATGAAATAATGAATTTAAAAGGGACAGTGGCACGTTTTTTTCGCTCAAATAAGTCGATGACATATATTTGAAAATTAATTTCACCAATCGTTAACCACCCTTCTCTCTTCGGAAAATCAAGTTAAAAATGAGCGTACATGGTTCGGTAAAGCCACGGGAATCGTTTTCTATAATTCGAAATAATCAAATGTGTTCACATTAAAATGACCGCCATGTAATTTTGGTTTATACGAAACATTGTTGTTACCGATAATTGGTTTGTGTAATAAGATGTTTTACCCTCTAAAGTTAATATAAATGACATACAATGTTAACTCTCATTATAAATAGGAACTTTGAAAAAATGAAATTTGCAAAAAAATGTGCTGCTGCCCCTTTAAGCAAATATAATTTTAAATTCATATTCATGCAAACGAATATTTTTTAATATACGTATAATCATATAAAAACCATTCGTAGATTTGAACTTTTAGAGAATATCATCCAACTGATAAAACAATTATATCAACAGTTGATTAAAGTTACAAATATCCGAGTGTTGATATATTTGATATCAGGAGACACGAGGGTGATATTCTATTTATCATCCAAAATCCTTCTTCATTACTGTCAATGAAATATGTACATCCCAAAATAGCGCTATCATTGAACCAGTGGTGATGTCATATATGTATGTATGTGTGTGTGGGTGTGTGTATGTATATTTATTAATTAACTATCAATGGTATGGCACGTATACGGCATAGACCATATGATTCTACAACTGGGCCAATACGGGGAAACTGGGCCAATACGGTAAAAACTGGGCCAATACGAGACAAACTGGGCCAATATGAGTCTGAGCATGCGCAGTTGCACATTTGATGAAAGCCCGAAGCTGTCGCTTCATAACTTTGACCCATGCTATTTGTTCACCAAACTTGTTTATAATTATTATTTCAATATAAATGAGATGTCTAGTGTTGTGCAAATAGAATGAAAAGATGTTAATTAATAAAATTGACATAATTAAGTATTACCGTATTAGCCGAGTTACAGGTCCTCGGTCATTTGTATTAGCCCTCGACTTCGTCTCGGGCCAATACAACGGACCTCGGACCTGTACCTGGGCCAATACGGAAATTCTTAATTAATAACATTATACATGTAGTATATATGTATATAAGCTGCGGTATCTACTCATGTCCAATACCATGTTAAATGAAATGTGGGAATACAATTTAATTGTAACATTGTAAAACTTGTGTCACGTCAACGATCATACAATCCCATTATAAAGGAAGTAAACCAGTTTGTGTTTATGCAAGCTAAAACCTCGGTGTTACTTGAACGGAAACCATTACTTTTATCGCTAGAGTAGAGTAGTTGTAGAAAATGGACGTGTGACACGAACCAGAAGGAATGATGGTCGAACGAGAGTGAACAGATTCGGGGTCATGTGATATGATTTAAACATATTTTATTCATGAAAAACATGAAGGGATTGGCCATGGGCCAACCTATTTCTGTGAAATGTTGTGAGTTTAATGTTTCACAGACCATGTGGATTGCCAGTGTCATTTAGATTATCAGGTCTAAAAGGCCAGATGGACTTATGGCATGGGCCTTCGTCCGGCGTCTGTCGTTCGTCGTCCGTCTGGCGTCGTCCGTAAACTTTTGATATTTTCGACTGCACCCCCAAGACCGACATTTTGTGGTGAAGTACTCAGAGAATCAACGTGTGTATATTGGGTCAAGATATTTTGAAACTGACACACATCATAGTAAATTAGAACTAAATTAAAATTAAAATTTAAAGTATATTAACAGAGGCTCGTCGACATATCATTAATCAAACACTGCACACTCATAAAATGCCGTATTGATAAAGGCAACAAAACAATCATTTGAATTTCCTATATACAGCTGCATCCCGAAAGTTTGTTCACCTTCCTGTATTTCTTTGTGAAATATGTAATATCGTATATCGTTAAAACATATCAACTCGGAAAACGAAACCGATCCTTGTGTATTTACGCTTAAAAAGACAGTTGAATGTTCAATAACATACTCTGAATGTAGAGCACGGTGGAGCACGGTGGTGTAGTGGTTAGCACGCTGGCCTCTCACGCCGACGACCCGGGTTCGAATCCCGGTGGAGACACCAAAGATTTGTGACTTGGGTCGAACACTGTGTTGTGTCCTTGGGCAAGGCACTTAATCCACATTGCACTCAGTCTACCCAGCTGTACAAATGGGTACCTGAATACGGGAGGTACTGACGACGCGCTTAGTAGCAGCTCTGAAAGTACAATTCCTTCAGGGTAATAATTGTAGCGCTTTGAGCATGCCTTAGGGCGTGGAAAGGCGCAATATAAGTATCCAATTATTAATTATAATTTATACGTAATTGTAAATCGTAAAGCTCTTTTAAGTGACCAGGAGTCAAACTTTCTAAACCACAGTGTGCGTCCTTCATTTATCATATTTTTCACCCCAATCTCATTCAATGTACATGTGATATTTTTTCTCTCATATAATCGCCATGCAAACTTTTATTTAAATATAAAGTAAATTTTAATTTTCAAATTGGACCCCTTCCAACTCAATTTGCACCACTGACATGTTATATACATGATGAATGAACAATGTACACATGGATATAAGGTGATTCTTTGTCATTGTAATTGATGTAATTTTATTTGCGTTACAATGAAAGACATTTTATATGATATCTACCATTTAGCCTCTGAAATGATTTGTTTGGGTAAAATTTCAAAATTAAAAAAAGGAAAATATAAAGTCTCTGAGATGTGTTCATTTTTATACTGAACTTTGAGGGTTTTTTGTAGACTCGCCAAGGCGCTTAACAAATTAAGGGGTCTGAATGACTATACATTTGTTTTCGATGCCCTTATGTAGTACGGGAGCGGATATATACATTGATGGAGCATGACCTGATTAAATTACTCTGTCCAGAGTCCCTTGGTTTGTACTTTATCCTACTTATAACTCGAAACAAGTGATACTCTTCTGAATAAGCAAGTCTAGATATTTCGCTATACCAATCTGGTGTTTCCATGTCCAAGAGATAGTATGTTGGTTTGTTACCGTGCCTCGTTCACATCGTGTATATGTTGGTTAATGTCAATGCTAACAGAGAGAAGCAAAAAACGATGTTTAAATGTCACTGAGATTAAGAAAACAAGATTTGGTACAGTCAATGCTGGCGATAGTTGCCTTACTCTGAGGGCGTGGGTTCGAATCCCGCATGGGACTAGGCCCGAAAAAGTACAAGAATTTGTACTATTGAAGGTAGTGTTATCCCAAATATAACCATGTTATATTTCTTCACTATCTAAATGGCAAGTATTTCTGAAGATTTCGAGGTTAACAACTTTATTGTGCATATTAGGAAGTTGTTATAAAGAATGAGGCTATCCCTGAGGCTATCTTTAAAATTATCTTTAAAAAAACTTATGATAAAAATATATTTCAAAGCACGTGTCTAAGTGGAGGTTTTGTTATGGTAACCCTTTTAAAATCCATTCCTCTTGTGTCTAAACAATAAATACAGCTGCGGCATGCCTGTTCCCCGGCAGTTGTTTATCGTATCACTTCTCAGCTTTCTGTCTGTGTTGTACAAGTAGAAGCCCTCGTCTGTCCCGACCCGTGGCATTCACCCACACGCGGCTCCCAGAGGGCATAATGTAAAACATGGAGTGGAGTCGTGGAGTGGAGTCTTGGAGTGGAGTCTTGGAGCGGAGCGAATTTTATAAACAAGCTTTACTCAGTGGAATGTTTATAAACAGAATGTCGCTAGGACTCCATAAGTCTACGTGACAGACATCAGTTTGTATTAGGAACATTTAATTTATTGCATTTTCATTTCAATGGATTTGCAAAATATCTTATTGCACAAATAATATTGTTTTACTATTATTCACATCTTTAAATTAGTTTGACGGCAGAATTGTGAACTTCTTAAGTGGGTAATTTTCTAAATGCCTTTCCTTCAATGATAACAGAATATGTCACAACAGGAAACGGTGTACCCAAGTTTAGAGTGGCATTTATTAGGTCTCGGACCCACTGTTTCGAATCATCCACATCTGTACCTATCAAATATATCAACAGAGTTTTAGAGTGGAGTTATGTAGTGGAATTTATAAATATATGATTTATCATGAACATTAGTCTGCAGAATATCAACACATAGTCCATTGATATATTTCCATTTTAGATTAAATGAGAAAACAGTATTTTCATTTTGGTTTATCTGGTATTTGGCCTGGTATACAGCAGGTATGATTCAGAATTAACGAGGTGTCTGGAGCATATACACAGTGTAAATATTAGTACAATTATATAAAAGCTGGTTTAACTTTAAGGATATAACATTTAAACATTTGATAACATCAGTATGTTGTACCTTCATGAGGGTTTCAAAGTCGAAATAAGAGGATGGAGTACATTCAGATCTGCACAATCGATGTAGTTGACAGCTTAGTAGCATTTGGTATTCATCTTCAAGTGAGTGAAGGTTACATTTGTGACTATTTTCATTATGTGAAACCAATTTTCTTAAAAACGGCTTTTTTTGTATGTTAAAGTTATCTGATGGGCATATGATTGTGATTAAGATGTGCATTAATTAGAGATGTAATTTTCATAAAGTAATGAATAAAACTCTTCATGTATTAGATTATAACTATGAAGTAAACATTGTGTAGCTTTTAAAGATTCTTTCGGAAAGTGAACATTTAGTGTCAAAGAGTTAAGATCGCTGATAAGGAGTTGAGTTACTGATACTTCCTGGGATACTGTTTATAACTGGGCTGTGTTGCTGTTTAGCATAGCAGCTGGGAATAGGTTTAATAAATATATCACATCACAGTATCAAATTCCAAACTCCAAGACTCCACTCCACGACTCCACTCCACGACTCCACTCCATGTTTTACAGTATGCCCTCCCAGAGCTGACCTCAGCCCGTAGGGCATTAAAGAACATATATAAGCTTCGTAACTGATAAACCGGAAATGAATGAAAGTCATTCGCTTTGGATATTCAGTTGAATGAACATCGCACGGAGTTAGGATAAAAAGTGGATTACGGTCTGTAAGTTTGTACATTCAAATGTTAGTTATTCGAGTTTGCTTTTTAATGTCGGGTTTTAACTTAAATTAAAGCCTTGCATTCACTCTATATCTATGATCAATCGAATGTTATAATCTAGAATATTATTTAGTGTCTAAAATGATGCATGTGGGTAAAAGTTCCAATTTCGAATACATATAAGTAGAAAAGAGTTCCTGAGATGCCGCCATTGACCTTAAACTGAGTACTGTGGTTTTATTTTGTAGACTTACTTAGGCTCTTAGAAATAAAGGGTCTGGAAAACAGACTAGTTATAACTTAATTCTTTATGGGTAAATTGGAATGATAAATAACTTCTTTTACTGGAACAACGCAAGAAAGTGAAATTAATATTGAATAATTATATTCTGCAGATTAATTTGAACCATTTTAATGTATTGTCATTTTGGAGTACTGGTCATAGACGTTTTAAATTATTAGATATTTAATGGGAAAAGTTCAGAAATTTTATCACTGAACGACTGGCCTAAAATTTAGAATTAGTCTTAAAATAAAATTATAATCAGATTTGATGTAAATAAAAGTTGCATCCATTATATTTCGAAATATTTCTTTTGGTATTAATACGTGCTAACATACTATACACGTTTGAGCTGATTAAGTTCAAATTATTTCAATGAACGTGCATGTTCATCCCCATTCGCCAAATTTATCATAATTACTAGTGTTGAATGAAAATCGAGAAATACAATTTTACATGTGTATAAACCTTATTTATCATAATTTTTGTCATTCGAAATAATAGAATGCGTTCACATTAAAATGGCCGCTATGCATGTTTTGCTTTATACGCAACATCGTTATTATCACAACTGATAATTGGTTTATGTAATAAGATGTTTCACCCTCTAAAGTGAATATAAATGACATAATCATTATAACTGGGAAATTTGAAAAAGTAAAATTTTCAAAAAACGTGCTACAGCCCCTTTGAATCGGAAAACAATTTGAATTTTTATTTCGGTGCAGAATTCACATTTCAATATTCAGCATATTTTAATACTTCGTTGCTAACCAGAAGATTATCTAATGTCTAAAAAAATTGCAATTAAATGTGCTGCAGCCCCTTTAAAGGTGCATCCATTGTGTTGTTGTGGGTAACATATGCCAAACGTTATATAATCTTTCGAGAAATACTGACTGTTGCCGAACATGCCATTTTTGATGAGGATACCAACGATATAAAGGTAAACGTTTCGATTTCTGATCGAAAAACGGACAATACACCGTCTGTGGTGCGTCAATTAGTCAAACGTAATTTTGAACTTATTAACACTTTCGGTTGATAGTATTTAATAGGTCTTATAACTACTGTGCATGTAAATGGGATGTGTAGTTTCGGTTTCTGTACGTATGTAATGATGTTCCTCAGTTTTAATTAGAAACTAGTAATTATGATATATTTGGCTATTGGGGAAGAATACTAGTATGCAATTTGAGTGAAATTATTTGAGTTGAAATCACTTCAAATCAACACATTTCGTATGTTTGCACGTATTTCAGCAAAATAAAATTTTAGAAACGCAATCGATGTATCTTAGATATTACACAATTTGGATTACCAAAGACAGCTAAAGTGGTGACAATCAATCAATCAATGATTTATCTGTGTCTCACTCAACCATAAACACAACATATATATATCACAGCCAATCATCAAGTGATTTATGAGAGACAAAGATCGAGGAACAATGACAGCTTCGGGCATAGTACATAGCTTCAGGGAGTATTATGCAACATGAATTGATAGCGAACGTATTGTTAGAACTACATATAAAATATACTCATGGTTTTTTTTTTCAAATGCAACTTCCACTTATTTATTATCCCCCGCCACAACGAAATTGGCGTGGGATATAGAAATGAGCTCCGTCCGTCCGTCCGTCCGTCCGTCCGTCTGTCTGTCTGTCTGTCTGTCTGTGCGTCCGGGCTTTTCCATTCCGACCTCAAACTTCAAAACTATTCAATATATTTTGCTGAGACTTTGTACAGGTGTCAACCAAGTAGTCAAGATGTGTCTTTTGCTATATAGAAATTTAAGACATTTTTTTTTAACGAATGCAAACAGTCTTGACTTAGAACCAAGAAGAGGGAAAACTATATTCCGGCCTCAAACATCAAAACTATTCAATATATTTTGCTGAAACTTTGTACAGGTATCAACCAAGTAGTCTAGATGTGCCTCTTGCTATATAGAAATTTGAGATTTTCTTTTTTTTTACTAATGCAAACAGTCTGGACTTATAACCAAGAAGAGGGAAAACTATATTCCGACCTCAAACTTCAAAACTATTCAATATATTTTGCTGAAACTTTGTACAGGTATCAACCAAGTAGTCTAAATGTGCCTTTTGCTATATAGAAATTTGAGAATATTTTTATTTTTTTTATGAATGCAAACAGTCTGGACTCTTCTTGGTTCTATATTCCGGCCTCAAACTTCAAAACTATTCAATATTCTTCCTGAGCGACGTCTAGAGGTGTAACGATACAGAGCGGTTGCAATACAATACATATACCAATATTGGGGTCGTGATAGGATATGTATCCCCATACATTTCAATTATTTACAGTACAACTTAGAATACAGCCAAGGTATATTTTAAAACTGGATGACCTTATTCTTCCAAATTTAGATGAGATTGAATTCAAGGTCAATGAATCTTGACATGGGCAAAAACATTTATTTTTAGGACACACTGGAAATCGTAAAACTGAGTTCAATCAGACTATCAACGAGTTGAGGTTAGAACTATCACTTATGAGTTATGAGTTATACAAATTTTCAAGAAAGTAAATGCATTATATATTCAAAATGCATAAATATATTCAAAATTCCTACATGGCGGGGGATATTGCCGACTCTGTCTGCTTGTTATTACCGATATGAGAACACTCAAACACTGTGACAATGTACCAATGCCAAGATCTCAAGACACTTTTGAGTAAATTTTATTTTTCTGATATTTTCCTTTCTTTGGTATTTTAAATTACAAGTGGAGAAAAAGTAAATGCTCAAGGACACTATTCACAAAAAGACATCCAGTAGTTACATGTTTTACCAAAAACATAATCGAAACTGACACGTTGCGTTGTTTATATAACATTTCATTCCTATAACTTTTAGGGGGTATCAACCATTTTTACCATGAGTATATATCGGCCCCCAACGTTGGCCAACACGCCCCCCCCCCCCCCCCCCCCCCCCACATATATGTATCCGCCCATACCAGTATTATATGTTATCAGGAAGAACAGTTACAAGAGTGGGTTGAATAAGGAAGTACATTGTAGGAGTTAGGTGGAGAGAGTATAATAATACAGATCTCAATTCTTTAGTGCTGCTATCCGGTATTCACCATGGTACATGAAGATAGTTTGACTGCCGGATACGTTCAGCTGCATCCCGCATCTATTAAAGGGATATACTCATGTTGGTGAGGTCACATTTATGACCAAAGTTATCATTTGTGTTACGTAATGGGGAATTATCAACTTTAACCCTTTCACCTCTACATGCCTCTACCGAGGCCAGAAAACGTATAAGCGTTCAGGGTTCTTAGTGGTGAAAGGGTTAACCGAAAATAACAAGTTTAAGGCCAATCAGGTCAGTATAATGAAAATACAACCATTCAAAGTCGTGGTCATAATCGAAAACCGGACAATGGACCTTGGTTTGCTGCAGCCATTAAGTCAAACGTAATTTTGGAAACCTTAAAAGTAGATAGGAAGACAGATTTGCTTCCATTGCGTTTAATAGGTCTTATAACGAGTACATACATGAGATAGAGCCATAATTGTCGGCTACTTCACATGTACGAGACCGTTCCTTGGTTGTCATTGAAACATATATATATATATTTGATATATTAAGCATTTGGGAGTGAATATGAAATTCAAGTAAGAAGATATAACCTAAACCAGCACCTACTTTAATATGGTAAATTTTAGAACCAAATATGATCATGCATCTTTGATATCTACTTGCGTATCTTATTGCAAATAAATGTATGTAAGTTATGATGTTTGGGAAGCAGTGTTGCATGGCGAAACCAAAACTGTTAAGTCAGTGTTTTCACTTCACCACGATTGAATATACCATTACATAATCTAATTTCATACCCTTCAATAGTAAATGTTTTGGCAGCGAGTTAATATGGCCAGGAGCCAAACTTTCAAAAAATACATTTTTAAATTGACCGACACCAGTCATGTATGTTCTCTATAGTATTCAGTGAATCAGTGAGGTTAACCATAAAGTCGACATGTTAGTGTGGTACATATATAGAGGATATTATATGAGTGTCGGTGTCATACTATGTTTACGCCATTCTAAATATGTTGTGAATGTATAATCTGGATTAATTTCTAATGTACTATAGTTATCTGGGGTGGAAGGGGTGGGGTTGGTTTCGGGGGTGATCTCCCAGAGAAAATGAGATGATCTTTAAGAAATCTATGATTGTCATACCATTTAAAATGTTCTGTCACATCTTGGAAATACTTCAGTTATTTATTATGGTTATGGCGAATAACATATATTCTCAACAGTGTATCAAACATTTAGTTTGTTTCATTAAGGTAAATAGCAATATCTTTATTAAAAACATGCTCATCATGAAACAGATCGAGCTCATGATGTGTATAGTGTCCGTCATAGTGCCGTGACGTCATAGCGTCATTTAGAGTCAATTAAAACATGTATGAGAAAATAATGTGCCCGTTTTTATCAACATGTTTTACTTTGAAAATCATACACCTGGTTGACCTTGCACTTAGATATATAGTTCTTTTTCTAGATTTGGGTGCCCTCCGCATCTCATTGATGTTTGATGAAACCAGCAAGTGATACAATGAAATCTCCGGAAACAAAATGGAAGGGTAAGAATCAGCTTCTATACAATACAAACAAAAAGTCATAGATATTCTCTTCTTAACAGACACGGACATTGTAATCACCACAGCATTACCGTAATAACGCTAATTACAGTAGTACTTACAAATCTGAAATTCGTTGTAATGGCACGAGGCGAAACCGAGGGCCAAAACAGCCCACTGCAACCCTTCAACTCATCTTGGTGTATTTGTATCCGATGCACAACCACCGTGCTTTGATTTAAATGAAATAACCTAAAGGGGCTGTAGCACGTTTTTTGCAAATTTTATATTTTCAAATTTCCCAGTTATAATGATAGTTTTTGTCATTTGACTTTACTTCAGAGGGTAAATCATCTTATCACACAAACCAATTGTCGGTAGTGGTAATAACGGTCTTGCGTTTAAAGCAAAACTTGCATGGCGGCCATTTTATTGTGAACACATTTTATTATTTGAAAGACAAAACACGATTCCCATGGCTTTACCGAATCATGTACACTAATTTTTTAACTTGATTTTCCGAAGAGAGAAGGGTGTTTTACTATTAGTAACATTGTTTTTTCAAATACATTTCATCGGCTTATTTGAGCGAAAAAATGTGCTACTGCCCCTTTAAATAAAGTCAATCACTTTTGGCATTACCCGGATAAATGGACCTATGCGCGATCATCGACGCTCAAACAACGGCCTTTTTATTCCCTGTTTAATCACACGCTATAGAAAGTGATGAGAAACCAGCCAACAGCAACAGGAGATTTATTGGACTCTGTGGTCATGGTATTCTATTAGGGTAGCGGATACAAATACACTTAGTACTAGTACCAGTTTAAAGGCGCTGTAGCTCGTTTTTCAGCGAGCGCTTATAATCGGTCATTGATTGCTCAATGTAGCGCTCAGGTAGCGCTCAAGTAGCGCTCATTCTCTCCTGAACGACACGGTGCAAAACCTCAAAGTTCGCTCGCTTTGCTACGTAGCGTTACATTGAGCAATCGCGTTCAAGAGAGGTTTAAAAGTAATCGCTAATTGAGCGATTACTTTGAAACCTCTCTTGAACACGGCCGTGATGTCTACAACAGACAGAAAAAACACATGTTTAATAGGTAATATAACTACTGTGGTAGGGGGATATAGGTAAAAGCTCCGTGCGTCCGTGAGTCCGTCCTTCCGTCCGAGCCAAAGGGTACAGCTTTTCTCTGAAACCTTTTAAGATTTAGAATTTTGGCGTGAGACTTAAGGGCATACATACCTTGATGGAGTTCGAAAATGAGAAGCGCGCAATTTGTTTTTGCGGAGTTATTGCACTTGCCTTGTTCTGTATTTTTGTACACTATTCATGTAATCTCAAAGGTGACAGTTTTTCTCAGAAACCATTTAAGATAGGATTACCAAATTTGGTGCGTGGTTTGAGGGCATAAACACCTTGATGTAGTTCGAACATGAGAAGCATGTTGTTTTCCGTGGTCCGATTTTTTACTCTGTTCCAGGTATCTTCAAATGGGACAGCGTTACTCAGAAAGTGTTTAAGATCAAATCAGTTGTGTGGCTTGAGGGTATTATGACGTGTTGTTCTTCTTACGTCACTATTCATGAATTGACAAAGGCCTCAATCCAAATTGGGGAGTAACTATTTCCTTTATTGCACATAGGGTTTTGTGTACATCTTAAGACCACATGGCCGAGGGGGACACTCGATTAGATTATACGTCACTTCACTATAAAACGGGAGGAGAGAGATAAGCACTCTTATGCCCCTATTTCACTACGACCCGAATTGCCACGAATCACCACGAATAGGCGGCTGCATAAATTCGTGAATATTCGTGAGCATTCGGCAAAATTCGTGAACAGCATTTACACTTGTACGAAATGTTTACGAACATTCGAAGCTTTTCATGCTAAAAACCTACGAAACATGTACGAATTCTTTACGAATTGTCAAGAATTGTAAGAAATGATTAAGACACAGTCACGAATGTACTACGAATTTCCTCGAATAAGATACGATATCACGAATAAAGTACGAATAGTTTACGATAGTTCGTGACTATTCGGCGATTGGAAGTCATCAAACCATTATGGAGGCGCAATGGAGAGCACGTGTTGCTCTGGCACTCGAATTTGAACTTCAATATCAACATCAAATTGAATCAGCTCTTCGTAGACAATTCGTAAATGATTCGGGGTTAATTCGGGATGAGAACATCAACATTACCAACCACGAATTTCCAAGAATTGTTTACGAAGTTGTTACGAACGTCCCGAATTAAATACGAACAGTTTACGAAGCAACTACGAATCTGAAATTCGTAGATGATTCGTGAAAATATTTTGACAAACAAACATTTTTCCACGAATGCCACGAATTACAAGAATGTTGCCGAATCAACTAGGAATCATTTACGAATATCACGAATCAATTACGAATTATCTACGAATGTTCATGAAAGTGCAAATTTTCCAATTCGTGGCGATTCGTGGCAATTCGGGTCGTAGTGAAATAGGGGCATTAACCGGGCGAAACACGAAAAGATAAGAGTAACCTACATGACAGGTTAACACAGCCGTCACAGTATCGATACCTTGATGGAATGAAAATGAGAAACGCAAATTATTCCTTCTCGAATTACTGCCATTTTTCCGATTTCTTGGGCCTGGCGGGAATGTCACGATGACTTTGTGTTCTTGTTTGAATTGAAATCATTTTAGCACGTATCAAAGCCAAATAGAATATGAAATACAATGAATATCACTTAAATTGATGACTTTCCCTAACTTTCAGGTCATAAGAAGACACTGCTAGGATTATTCTTAACTTCTTCAGTTTTGGTCCTCTTCTACCAGCTTTCTGTCGACTCCTCTGTGACCCCCATCCGTCTAACTCAGTGTCAAACAGTTCAGGAACAGACACGTGTGACCAGGTATATTATGTACAACATAAACTCACACCTCCTTCTATACTCGTTCATTCAATATTAAAAGGGGCAGTACACGTTTTTTCGCTCAGATAAGTTGATGAAATGTATTTGAAAAATAATGTCACCAATAGTAAAACACCCTTCTCTCTTTGAAAAATCAGGCCTGTTTTGCTTTGTATTTAGCGGCAATCATTATAGTTCGTTAGAGTTATCCCCCTTTGACACTACAACGTTTGCTTAAAAAAAGTTTTTTAAAGTTTTAAAGGGGCAGTAGCACGTTTTTTAACTCAAATAAGTCGATGAAATGTATTTGAAAAATAATTTCACCAATCGTAAAACACCCTTCTGTCTTCGGAAAATCAAGCTTAAAATGAGTGTACATGGCTCAGTAAAGCCATGGGAATCGTTTTTGTCATTCGAAATAATAAAATGTGTTCACAATAAAATGGCCGCCATGCAAATTTTGCTTTATACGCAACACCGTTATTTCCACTACGGATAATTGGTTTGTGTAATAAGATGTTACCCTCTAAAGTAAATATAAATGATATAAACAATCATTATAAATAGGAAATTTGAAAAAATACAATTTGCAAAAAAACGTGCTACTGCCCCTTTAAAGGGTCATGAAGTAATATTTTCTCTCTGTGACATCAGGAACATTTAAAGGATCAGTAAAATAATTCTTTCTGTGAAGATATATAGCATTATGGGTCGGTATATAATATATCCTTTCTGTGACGTCATACACCATTCAGAGAGTGAATTCCTATCTGTGACATCACGCACCATCTAACGGGTCAGTAAATAATATTCGTATCTGTGACTGCAAACACCATTTATAGTGACATTAACTATGGCTCATAATATCTTATGTGTCTATCAAACGTGCCAAAATAACATATGTACCGATTTAAGTTTCCAATAATTTCACTCGTCTTTTATTAACCATATATAAATACATGAGTATAAGAGGAAATATAGTATGCGTGTTTGACCAAGTTGATCACTTACTGAATATTTCACAGTAGAACATAAAAACTGTATTTTGAAAAGATGGAACCGTGGTCACTTCAGAGAGCTGCCAAAATGTAACTATTTACTATGAGGCATCAAATCAGATTATTTTACTTAACACTAAACTGTCTTCTTGTAATGCAAATATATAAAAAGTGATCGGTTAGGTTGATACGCTACTTCAAAGACATCACAAATTAAATGGCATTTGCACTAAAATACAGAATTGGTGAAGAAATATTAGGTATGAAGCTCTAATCACATTTGTAGTTGTGTCTGTTATAAGTTTACAAATTTACGTTTAACTAATTTACCTTTAACCTCCACGCTTTATTTTAATATAATCCTCAAATTTTAACCCCCAGGAAACCACAAGGAGGAAAATGGATCATCGCTCACAGAATAAGTTCAATGGAAATGGTTGAATTATCTGGGTGGACCATATTGATACATGGAAAACCAATCGTTAGAAATCCCAAATGCAGGTAAGATTTTTTCACTTATGTTTTCAAATGAAAATATATTTCTTGCTTAATTGTTGTGTAACAGCTGATATTTTACTCACTATTTCAATTATTTCCATTTAAGTGAACCAACATTAACAACTATTTTTGCACCTTTCCCTAAAAACTTCATTTACTAAAGTTATATAATTCGAAAAGCTTATTTTAGTTGTAACAATACAGATTTAAAGTAAATTAAACGAGTAATTTATTTTATCTTTTCGAACTATTTAACAAATATGTGTATACCATTATTACATAAAGAAATGGTTTGGACATAACGTTAACATTTTATGAACTGTGGTTATTATGTTACAAGAAGATATTGTCGGCATAATATAATTTTTTGATTTAAAGTACTGGACTTCTGGAGAAATGAGACTTTTGCAAATAGATTAAAATATGTATTTTTGTCGATAGCATTTACTTTGGGACGTGAGTTTATGTGTCGGTCGTATTCTTGGATTGAAAATAACTTGCATCTTGTTAGTATGGTTTATTTCGGAGTTTTTTTCAATTACTTTCGAAACTTTGAAACCAAATATTCTTACACTCAGGGAATCACAATTTGGGTATTGTTTTCGGCGATATGGCTATAACACAGCTCAGAAGTACAAAATATATTTTGCATTTTATATGTTAAAAATTTCAATTCAATTTCAGTCCACCAAATTGCCACTATCTCAGTGAAGAGCTGCAAAAAGGAGTCCAATTTGAATATTCTCAAGAAGTTCCCCGTGAAATGCTTGCATACATGTATGCTATGTCCAACGGTGCATCTTATATATTTGTCGTTCAATATTGGCATATGGGATTAAAGGAACTCTTGGAAAGATTCAGATATGAAGGATTCGCCTCGGGAATCGTTGCCAAGACAAGAAATACCTTAATTGATGCATCTACCATCTTCAGTGAAGGAAAGAGCTCCAAAGTGAACGCTTCCCTCACCAATTCTCCTCATTATACTTATTATGATTATTTTCTCAAAGAAGACATTCATCCTTTTATTCAAACCTGTGTACCTCAAAATACCAAATCTCTTCTCTTGAAAGGGAATCGAGATCAACCACAAGTGTTCATGCCATCGGGTACTTTCATTTCATTCGCCTTTGACCAAACCCTGTTTCACCAAAATGCTTTCTGGGCATTGGGTTTGAGCAAGGTTCCTTTTGGAAGCATATTAACTCAAAAACTTTTATGGGAAATCGAGGGCAACGTCGGAACAAGTCCAAAACGAGATTCAGAACATATTCCAGGGGACATTCTTCATCAAGATTATCTTTTCGAAAATCCAGAATTCATTAGCCTCATGAACACTTCTGCCTGTAAAAACACTTTAGATTTTTTAGAGTGTTTTACCTACCTCATTAAACTTCTTGAAGAGAAGACGTTGATAACAGAAGAAGCTCACGGTGTTCTTGATACCTGGAATAATGTTCTTAAGAACAACGGGTACCAACCGCCTAGACGATCAAAAAAACGTGAACAAAAACAGGATCAAAAACATACCACTTTTGGAATATTTTCGGCTTCACGAACTGTACCTGAGTCGAACGTAGCTTTACGGTATCTACGAAGTATTTGTCCACATTCTGATCTTCCAAACCCTGAAGAATTCATCACCGACATTGCATTGATAATTTCATTCAATACTCCTTCATTGTATTCCAACATACCATTTCTTGAAACAATGTACAGACAGTATTTCAGACATATAATTTTCTGTGGACCACAAGTGGATAAATTTAGACCATTTGCTTTCAACAGTACAATTGCTGGCTTCATATTTATAGAAGGTTTCAAGCACGGATGGTATTACATGTTTGAATGTACGATTGAGGCCATGAAAATGAATCTAAATGTGAAAGGTTTTGTACAAATTGGAGACGATACTTTACTAAATCCGTGGGTCATTAATCAATTTCCCAAAGAAAAGATTTGGTTACATAGGGAAATAAAATATGGGAACACATCTTTAGATCAATTGAAACCAAACTGGATTTGGTGGAGAAACGGGAAGAAAAATATAAATAAGGTTTTAAAAGAAATTAAACATGAGGGCAAATTTCATTTAAAATCTGAATTTGAGACACGTTTTATTGAAAAATTCAGAAACAGTTCCAAAAACTTTACTCGTTATTTTATCTACGGGTGTGATTTTATGTACGTTCCAATGAGAGTGAAAGATGATTTTATCAAAGCTGGTCATCTTCTGATGAAGCATCACGTGATGGTAGAGATCGGCTTTGCAAATATTGTTTTAGGTATTGAAAACTGGGAAGATATTTATTTTATTGAAAACGGTAATTTATGGGCCAAGCGCAATCTTAACAAGAAAATATATAGAAAAGATATGCCATTTATTCACCCGTTTAAATTAAAAAAAGAACTCAAGAAAGGAAATACAGATGGTCGAAAGTTTTTCTGTGACTACATGAAAGGAGACATCAATTCCACTTGAGATATGTTTGACATAACTATTTGATAGATGATTGTGTAATGGATGGATGGATAGATGAATGGATTGCATCGTTGACGAAATCCATTTACTCGCTAATTATAATGTCGGTAAGCATACCACAGCAGGAATCGTTAACCATATCCATTACTTTGATTGGTCAAATATTGGTCTTTGATACTTGACATATGCAACCCTTGTGATATAAGCCTTCAGATGAAGTAATAATATTTGACCTCGTGACCTTGACCGTGGTGCAGGAGGCAATTAAAAAATGTAAACTTGTAAACGTTTTTCTGATCATATGCCTCTGATGCCTCACATTCTGCATCCTGTCATACAGTGGTTGTGACTATGCTTAAAGTTTATCATGCTGTAAAACAGAGGGATAACATCTCCTAATTATCTATCGCAAAGAAGGGTCGGGTGACATATCTTTTTTAGTTAAGTTTCTGTCAGCGTTAACGTCGGCGTTGGCGTTCCCATCATTACTGGAGCAGAACCCTAAAACTACTTCACCAATCCTCACAAAATTGTCTATAGATATGTAGATTGCCTATTGAGGGTTTCAGCTTGTTTCAAATTTGATATATTTGGCTTCCATGGTAACAATTTGGATAATGTCTTTTTGAAGGATAGGGAAGGGTTTATCTCGAGCTTAACTACTTGGCCTATCCTCACCACGTTTGGTATACAGCTTCCCTATATCATGTAGATTGTTTTTGAGGGTTTGAACTTTTTAAAATTTTATTATTTTCTCTTTTCATGAACAAAATTTGGACTTTGTCTTTATGAAGGGTAATGATCTGAATGTTTGTTGTTCCATAGACATCATTGAATGTGTAATCAGATACGCTTGAATTACTTTTTGATTCACTCGTTAACTAACTAACATTCAGCAGAGACGTTTCAAAAGGAGGAATTTTAGAAAATTAGACATTAGATAATGATCAACAATGATTCCAATGCCTTGACGGAACCATGTAAGTAATGTTTTAACTTGATTTTCCGAAGAGAGAAGGGTGTTTTACTATAAGTGACATTATTTTTCATTTTATTCTATCAACTTATTTGAGCGAAAAAAAAGTGCTACTGCCCCTTTAAATGCAATAAATTTAAACTTTTAACTTATATTTTAAAGCGACGTGCTCCCTTCTGATAAGACAAAACAAAGTAGTAAGTTTATCAATTTCAACTGTTAATTTCGTGTTTATGAGAATGGATATTGGTTCCATGATCTTTTTTAATCCAATCAGAAGATAGCATATCGCTCACATTTCAAAGTCTGAATTTAAACCAGTTTATAAACTAGTGTACAAAAACATTATTTCTGAATTATACACTGAATTACTAAAATATACTTTACTTGTCAAATGTTATATAAACACTCAAATATTAAATGAATTTAGCTCGTATCTCATTTTTACTTATTTATTAGACTGTTGTTATTATTGTGCAATACTTATTAAATCATTTGAAATGAAAACAAGATTGATTTTTCTTGAATATTTAGACCGAAATGCAGGCGCAACCCTTCTTTATTTTACAGTACTGTTTTGTGTGACGTCACGATACAATAGTCTGTTTCGTCACAAAATTGTGTTATGACATCACTAGAAATTGTGTTGAACGAGGATACAGTTCACAAGATAAGCGTTATAGTTAAGTTGACACGCTACATATCAGACTAGCCTCGTTCATCGTATGTTTTTAAAAAGGTTGTTTCATGAACTTTAATGAACGTCAAACCAGGATGGGTCCAAACTGTTAAACAAACGCTTGTTTAGGCTACAATATTTCTCCAATTTTAAGATTCTAAACGTTTCTTCATCTGTCCTTATCTTTGAAATGACAAACACATTATTCTATTATTACATAGATAAAGGTATTGTCAGAAATCATCGTCACCTCATGTATATTTAGGAATATTTTGATTTAGCACATGCAAACCTTACAATTCATTAAAGGTGCATCCCTTGTGTTTCATAAATACGTTCCGACTCGCCACACGTGCTCGCAACAGTGCAAATAAATTCACTCAGCTTACATATTCATCCCCAATCGCCAAACATATCATAATTACTAGTTTCCAATTAAATTCGAGTAAAATCATTATTCATGTGCAGAAACCGAAACTGCACATCTCATTTACATGCACAATAGTTATATGACCTATTAAACATTATCAACCCAAATTTGCCTTTTTCTGTTATAAATAAGATTCCAAAATTACATTGGACTCATTGGCGCGCGTCAATCGCGATGTATTGTCCGGTTTTCGATCAGAAATATCTACTTTTACTTTCATATGGTCAATATGCTAAGTCTGCTATCATCAAACTGGTAGATGTGGGTAACAGTCGGTACTTCTCGATAAAGTAACACCAATTATAACGTTTGGAACCTTTCACATCATACATATTGCACGAAAGAACACACAAAGAAATCATGGACAATTAATGGGTTTTGCGCTTTCAGTGTGGATCTCGAGTAATTCCAGGTAACATTTTGTATTTTGCAATTTTGCTTTTGTGATTTGAACAACATGTTGAGAAAATTGAAGTTTACTAAGGAAGTATTAATCTAATGCTTTAGACCCGGCGCTTATTAGAGGCCCGGCGCTAATTTTCATCTACCCGGCGCTTATATTGGAGACCCGTTGCTTATTGGAGGAAATACGGTATATCATGGATGCTAGTATCATTGCAGGGTAAGGTGGGGTGAGGTGAGTTGGGTTTTAACGCCACTTTCAAGAGTATTTCACTTATGTCACGGCTGCTAGTATTATGACAGGGAGAAAGCCCGCAATGCCAAGTGCCTATGCATTGCGGTGAAACCTGCGAGGAAACGGCTGGAACTAGCCAACCATGGGTGGTACTGCACTTAAATTCAGTGTAGCATTGCGTGTAGAACAGTTCTCTACTGCAGACAAGTTGCCGTGCCCCTGGCGGTATTCGAACCACATACCTCTTGATCCGAAGCCGAACGCGCTAACTACTGCGCTATCCCGCCCCTCATTACAGGGAGAAAGCCCGCAACGCCATGGTAATGTCTCTGGAACGTCACCTCCAAAACAACCTTTTACCAGGTACCCATGTACACTGATTGGTAACAGATTACATTTTTAATAAGGTCGCTTACCCATGGAGCACCAGAAGTCGCTCAACCCATGTCTCAGTGTGGGGTATCACCCTTCAAACTCTCAATGTATCCACCAATGAGATATGGATGTAGGTTTTCACATTAGGGTAATATTTAATATTTGGTAATATTTAATATTTTAAAAATATTATTCAGTTTGCAATCGTGCGCATGTGTGCCACATACATGTATAACCATCACTTTATATGGGATTATTTTAAAGGTACACCCATTGGGTTGTTTGGGGTCACATGTGCCAAACGTTATACATTGATATTTTATCGAGAAGTACTGAGTTTTGTCGAAAATTGTCTCAGTATACTGACCATATAAAGGTAAAAGTGCCCATTTCTGATCGAAACCGGACAATGCACAGCGTGTGGCGCGCGTCAATTAGTCAAACGTAATTTTCGAAACTTATTCACAACCATCTTCCCACGGCAAGGTGAAAACGTATCGAAAAAAATGCGGAGAGAGATGATTTGAAAATATTTTCGTTGCGCCCGTGACGTTGTGAAGATGATTTACAACAGACAAAAAGACAAATTTGGGTTCGTGATTTTGAATAGGTCTTATAACTACTGTATATGTACATGGGGCGTGTAGTTTCGGTTTCTGCACATGTATAATGACGTTGTTCGATTTTAATTGGAAAGTAGTAAATACGAAATATTTGACGATTGGGGATGAATATGCAAGTTGAGTGAAATTGTTTCAATTGGAATCAGCACATATCGTATGTTGGCACGTATAAAAATATTCTTTTATGAAACACAGTGGATGCATCTTTAATAATACTTCCTACTTGTAGAGAAAAGGTGGTGTATCAATTTCGTATTTTATCTGAAGAGTTGCGAATACATTAATTTATTTATTATTATCATCAACTAAATTACCTAAATAAAAACAAATATATGCGTGACCAAGTTTTCTGCATGATGCTGTTATTCTCGCGTCGACTTCGATTTTCCTAAATAAAATGTATACATATGATCACTTTTTATTCGTTATTCTTGATTTGGTATTGACTTTAAAAAACCAACGTACAAAAGAAACGCTATTAAAAATACATATACATATGTTAATCCATGGGTAAAAAAAGCGCCATGGGCTCTGTAGTTTATCTGGGTTTGTATTGCTTAATGATGAAGACCTAAAAAGATTGTTAGGTTATGGCCAGTGAGGTCCTTATTTGGGGCCAAAGGACACCATATCTACAATTGAAAATCGCCATTGGCGGGTAATTTGAGTACAGATTCTCCTGATAAGGTTTCCTATGGGTGATATAGTGGAGAGTAACGGAGCATATATAAAACCATGGGTAACCGAGGATGGAACAAAATATAACAGCCTTCTAGGTCTTTTGGTTCTGGAGAAGAAGATGACAATAGGATTTTAGGTCATGGCCTATGAGGCCCTTAATTGGGGTCACAGGGTCACCAAATCGACAATTTAGAATCTCCATTGGCCATGAAGTCTGTACAAAAGTTTCAGCTTCCTAGAGTCAGTGGTTCTGGAGAAGAAGACGAAAACGCTGACAGACGGGCGGACGGACGGCCGGACGGACGGAAGAACGCCGGACACCATGCCATGCCATAAGTCCATCGGGCCTTTCATGCCTGATGGGCTGATGAAAAGGACTAAAAGAGGTCATATCATTTGTCCAGAAGTACATATAGCCCGTCTGAGGAATATAACAAACAGATGTAAATTTCATTTATTTATCAGGGAAAAGTCCGAAATATATAATTTTTTGCCGGTTATTTATTTACCATTTCATTTAATTATGTATTTGCTACAGATATTGGAATAATTGTTTTACCCAACAAAGTATTTTGCTTGAATTTTATAACTAATGAGAGTACAAATTTGTCATAATTTGCTGGTCTTATCTCAATAAAAAGAACATTAAACAGGCAATAATTTGTATATTCTTATGACATTTAGAAACACTGTTTGTAAAGCAATCGTCACATTCAGTAATGTGTGACAAGGGTAACTTGCAAGAGAAACACGTGCAGCACGTGCAGCACTTGCAGCACGTGCAGCACATGGGTTGTTATGGCGACTTGCGCTAGAGACGAGCCTTCACGCTTCGGAAGCGCTAACTGTTTGTGTATTACGTTTTACGCAAAATAGGGGATTCTGTTTATATGACGTCAGATACCCTTAGCGCGCGCTACTCGAAATGAAGTGAAACCAAATTACATTACATTGTCGTGATATGAAAATTATTTAACATATGCCATGTTGTAGATAAAAGATTTCTCTGGCGATTGACGTTATAAGTATATTTTCCAAAAAATATGTTTAATTTGAAACACTACCATCCTTGATGACTCTTTAATGTGCTACTTGGTTGCAGCGCAATGAATACAATATTTTATGCCCCCATGTTCACCCCAAGTGCAGGCTACACGTAAAGGTTCTACCAACATTTACCTGGACCCGTATTTTCGAAGCTCTCTTAGCGCTAAGATAGTCGTAAGTGCCATACCTTAACACTGTTTAAAACTCCGTACACCGCTTGCGTCATAATATGAAAGTTTTGCGACACTTACCCTTGAGGTCTTTGAGGGACATTTTTGGAAGTTGTATACATAAGAACGGGAAGATTTTCTGGATAAGAAAGATTTCTGGAAGATTTTCTGGATACCAACTAAAGAAGTTGTTATCCAGAAAATCTTCCTGTTCTCACTTACGCCAAGGGGGGCGGGATAGCGCAGTGGTTAGCGCGTTCGGCTTCGGATCAAGAGGTCCGGGGTTCGAATCCCGCCAGGGGCACGGCAACTGTGTCTGCAGGAGAGAATTGTTCTACACGCAGTCAGGTTTGGGTGCAATGCTACACTGAATTTCAATGTACCACCAATGGTTCGCTAGTTCCAGCAGATGCTCGCAGGTTCACCGCAAGGCATAGCCACATGGCGTTGCGGGCTTTCTCCCTGCCATAATACTAGCAGCCGCGATATAAGTGAAATACTCTTGAAAGCGGCGTTAAACCCTAACTCACCTCACCTCACCTCACCTCACCTTGGCTTAAGATGTTTAACTGTGGCGGCGGGGTACATGAAATATGTACACCGTGCATTACTGACGAGTATTCCACTGTAAGGACATATACATGTAAGGTACACAAGACGTCTCCCAAAGTATCCCCCCCCCCCCCCCACCCCCCCCCCCCCCAACCTTAAAGTCTCAATGTATCCGCCAATGAAACATGGATGTGGTTTTTTTTTACATAAATGTACTATTTTTATATTCCTTATGTTATTGAGTTTTGCAAACGTGGTGATATAAGTGCCATATACATGACATACCTTATGTATGACTATGACCTTATATGGGAAGATATTAGTAGAGAGAATAGATAGAATATACGTGTTTATATTATCTGAAGGGTTGTGAATCCATAAATTCTATTTAACTACAATGCCTCTCAACCAACTCGTATATTTGTGACCTAGTTGTATGTCCGTTATGCTGATATTCATGCGTCGATTTTCTTTATTCTTCATTAAAATATATATACTTAGCCATTTTTTTCTTGATTTTATATTGACTTTGAGATTAAAGGCCGTACAACTCTGGAAAAATAGAGCCATTGGTTATGCAGCTCGTGAGGCTTTAAACAATAGACTTAATAAGTTTCAAAATGAAAAAAATCAACATTTTTTCAGTGATATAACAAATATTAAGTACTTAACGTAATGAAGAAAATGACAATATATATATATATATATATATATATATATATATATATATATATATATATATATATATATATATAAAGGTCGTGGCCTCTGACACATATTTGGGGCCACAGGGAAACCAAATATATATTTCAGATTCGTCATTGGCTAAAGAGTCTCAACACAACAGTCAACTTTTAATAAAGAAAATGAAAATAGTTAGATTGTGATGACTGTGACACTTATTTGGGGCCACAGGGTCACCAACTCTACAATTTACAATCCCCACTTGCAAAGGGGTCTGTTCACAACATTCAAACTTTCTAGAGCTTTTTGTACTGAAGAAGATGAACATGGCTGTTTAGGTCATGATTCCTTTGATCCATATTTGAAGTTATAGGGTCACCAAATCTTCGATTCAGAATCCTCATTGGCCCAAGAGTCTGAACATAAAATTCCAGCTCTCTGCAGCTGCATACCGAAAGTTTGTTCACCTACTTGTGTACTTCAGCACAAATATCATGTAATTTGGCATGTCTTTGAAGCATCGAAAACTCAACCTGATCATTTTGCATATTTGATTTATACAAGGTTAAGCCCTGTTTATACGGCGAACTTTGTACATAGGCAATATTGCTTATGGTAGTAATATACACATGTGAGTAAAAGTAACTTTACTATGCGTTCATACGTGTCAAATTTCTGTCTAAGCAAATGTGGTTCCAACTCTTTTAATATAGGATTAGATCATTCCTAAAACATGCCAATTAATATTTATTAGATGTAAACTAACTAAATGACATTAATTTATATCTGTCAATATTGGTTTGGCTATGCAGCCCTAATTATAATGAAAATCGGATAGTCAGATGGTCATAGCGTGCAAGAAGGAGATTATCTAATAAGGAAAATGTAAATGTGAGTTTTTTTAAAGTTCTCTAATATATTTTCTCAACTTGTGTGAAGTCAATATATATCTGAATACGACGGATTTTTACTAGAATAGTGAAAATACCATATTTACTCACGGTAGTAAACATTTTCACCTGCCCATGACTAGGTGCAAACTTACTTACGGTAGTGAAAAATTTGCTTACGGTAGTAAAATAAACGTATGTGCAAATGCGTCCATACGGCGAATTTTGCTCATATGAGTAAATTTGCATATGTGTAACGATTTACTCATATACAAACGCTCGCCGTATAAACAGGGCTTAAAGGCGCTGTAGCACGTTTTTTGCAAATTTTATTTTTTCAAATTTCCCATTTATAATGATAGTTTATGTCATTTATATTTATTTTAGAGGGTAAAACATCTTATTACACAAACCAATTATCCGTAGTGGTAATAACGGTGTTGCGTATAAAGCAAAAATTGCATGGCGGCCATTTTATTGTGAACACATTTTATTATTTCGAATGACAAAAACGATAGTCGTGGCTTTACGAAACCATGTACACTCATTTTTAACTTGACTTTCCGAAGAGAGAAGGGTGTTTTACTATTGGTGACATTATTTTTCAAATACATTTCATCGACTTATTTGAGCGGAAAAACGTGCTACAGCGCCTTTAAGAAGATGGTTGAGTGTTCAATAACATAACCCAATGCGATGCATCATAGTAAACAGTTATAGCTTCCGCAGCTCTTTCGAGTATATCGTTTTAAAATTAGTTTTTATTTTCTCTTGTGAAATATTCTTTAAGCGATTAACTGGGTCAAATATACATCATATAGTTCCTCTTATACTCATTCAATGTATTTGTGATGAAATTTCTCTCATTTAGTCTATATAAAATTTGCAAAATTTGACACATTCTGTCTATTTCATTATGCCAAATTACAAAAACATGCACCACTAACGTGAGGACCAGAAGGTATGTTGAGTATTTGATTATTTTACTCATGGATACATGATGACACACTGTCGTATGTGATGCAATTTTATTGACGTTATAATTAACGTCAATTTACAGGATATTTGTACTAAGATACACATGTAGGTGAACAAACCGTCGGTATGCAGCTGTACAGTAACTGGTTCCGGAGAAGTCACAAAAGTGAAAATGAATAGACGAACGGAAGGATGCCATCAATAGCCCAATATACTTATGAACCATTTTAGTCATTCTTGATATTATATTGATTTTAATATTAAAAGGCTATACAACTCTGGGCCCATATTTTCGAAGCTCTCTTAGAGTTAAAGAGCCATCAAGGATGTTAGTGTTTCAAATTTAAAATATTTTTTGGAAAATATACTTATAACGTCGCCAGAGAAATCTTTTATCTACAACATGGCATATGTTAAATAATTTTCATATCACGACAATGTAATACAATTTGGTTTCAAAGAGAAGTAACACTTCGAGTAGCGCGCTAAGGGTATCTGACGTCATATAAACAGAATCCCCTTTTTTGCGTAAAAAGTACTACACAAACAGTTAGCGCTTCCGAAGCGTGAAGGCTCGTCTCTAGCGCAAGTCGCCATAATAACCCATGTGCTGCACGTGCTGCACGTGTCTGTCTTGCAAGTTACCCTTGTCACACATTACTGAATGTGACGATTGCTTTACAAACAATGTTTCTAAATGTCATGAGAATATACAAATTATTGCCTGTTTAATGTACTATTTATTGAGATAAGACCAGCAAATTGTGACAAATTTTTACTCTCATTAATTAAACTACCAAGTTGGGTAAAACAATTATTCCAAAATCTGTAGCAAATACATAATTAAATGAAATGGTAAATAAATAACCGCCAAAAAATTATATATTTCAATTTCTTTCATTGCTCATAATTTGTTTTATTCTTTCGTGTCTTTGTTTACTGTTTGTGAGCTAGACCATAATGCTTTGCGCTTGAAAATAATAGACTGGATCTATATTTAGACTGGAAAACATCTTTACTAATTAATACAATTTCCCGGCTTATTTTAGGTTGAAATATTTTTGGAAAAATTAAGTGTATTTATTTCACGGAGATAGATTTTAGAGATAGTCGTAAGTGTCATACATTAATACTTACGACTATCTTAGCGGTAAGAGAGCTTCGAAAATATAGACCCAGATTTTAAATATAAGCTTAGACACTCACGTTAAACCATTTCTTTAAAGAGAGAGAGAGAGAGAGAGAGAGAGAGAGAGAGAGAGAGAGAGAGAGAGAGAGAGAGAGAGAGAGAGAGAGAGAGAGAGAGAGAGAGAGAGAGAGAGAGAGAGAGAGAGAGATTATGATGATGTGAACAAGGATCGAACTCACAGCACAGAAATCTGAGGTTTTTTTTCCTAGAGAGCAACTCATCCTAGCATCAGAGAAAACTTTATCATCCAAAATGGATGCTATAGACAATAAGCTACAAGCTACAATAAACAAAATTGAAATCGATGTAGCCAACATCAAATCCCGAGTTGATGAAAACGAGACCCTAATCGACACAAAGACTGACGATATCAACGAAGTCAAAGACAATTTAACCACACTGAAAGCAGACATTGACCTCCAATACAGATTCCTCAAAAGAGAAATAATTGCAAAAGAATTGCATGACAGAAAGATAAACCTCCTTTTCAACGGTATACCCACAACTAATGAAAAACCAGAGAACACTGTACAGATATTACGTGACTTCATGGAAAAGGAATTAAAAGTTCACGAGGATGAAGTACGACAAATACAATTAAAAAAGTGCACAGACTCCCTAAACCTATCTATACGCACAAAGACAGCCAATCCCACGACACCCGCCCAAAAAACACCCGACCCCCAACAATGATTGCAGCCTTTGTTTCTATGAAGGACAGGAACACAGTGTATTGGGCGAGGAAAGCCCTATATAAAACCGACAAAAACATGCAAACAGACCTACCTACCTCGATGAGGCGAATAAGATCTGTACTCAACAAGAGTTATGTTTGTAGCGCTACGTAGCAAAGCGAGCGAACTTTGAGGTTTTGCACCGTATCGTTCAGGAGAGAAGGAGCGCAACTTGAGCGCTACATTGAGCAATCAATGAGCGATTATAAGCGCTCGCTGTTATGGAACGGACCTCTGGTGCTAGAAGTGAAGCGACCAGACGAGCCAAACACCGCCTGGAGGAGAGTCCCTGTACCTATCCCTGACTCACTGGCCCAAACAGTCTGATTAAAATCGACCTTGTTCCGAGGAATAAAATTTGCAAAATTTTGCATCTGCCGGGATACGAACAGGTTCTGTAGATTCCTCGTTTGGCGTGGAAACCCACGAAAGATACGAGTTCGTATCCCGGTGGATGCACTATTTTGCAATTTTTATTCCACGGAAAACCGTCGATTTTAATCAGACTGTGGCCCAAATGGAGCCTTAACCACCCTTCACAAACTCTATGCAACAATATAATGTTGACTTTCAGGCATAAAGCAAACTACTCTATAAATAGTATCACCAAACTACCACAACATATTATGGACACTCTCATGTATGTACATGTATTTATATATAAAATACATTGATTTTCAGTAACAAATACAACTATGAGATCAGTGTAAATGAGGATATCCCTATGTACGAGTATGTGCAAGCACAAATACCACCAACAAATACAAATGTGTGTGTACATGCTTATGTGTGTGTATGTATGTACATTTGTATATGTACATGTATGAATTGAGCATTGACATGGATATCAATGAGTATAATATGTATGAGTATGGACAACCACATATAGTCACAAATATTTCCACTCAACCACCTCTTGAACCATCTACCATCTGTAAGAATAAGACTTTCTGTTGTACTTCATGCATCCACATTCTTCTTTCTAAATGTCTCAATATGTCCTTGAGACCCAATATATAGATGTACTACATACATGTTCAAGTAGATGAGGAGATAACTAATTAGATCTTATTCTAATAATTACAGGAGTAATAAGTGTGTACATGTATGTGTATGTATGTCTATGTTTGTGTATGTATGTATGTATGTATGTATGTATGTATGCATGTATTGATGTATGTATGTGTGTATGTATGTATGTATGTATGTGTATGTATGTATGTATGTGTGTATGTATGTATGTATGTATGTATATGTATGTGTATGTATATGTATGTGTACATATAGATGTATATATGTAGATATATGCATATATGTGTGTCTGTATGTATATGTATATATGTGTATCTATGTATATGTATGTGTGTATGTATATGTATAATTATGTATGTGTATATAGGGACCATCAGCAATATAGATAACAATAAACCTATGATATATTTCTGTGTGAGAGTAAGCTTACATACAACCTTATATTGTTCATCTTCATGAACCATCTACCACTCTTCAACATCAGACTCCTGATATGCATCAAGCATACATATTTACATGGAGGAATAGTGCTAATGGTTTTGCTGAATTTCTCAATATATCCTATGACTAGATGTTGGTGCTATTGTGTAAAACATGCATTTTAATTTATATATATGCAGAAGTGTAAACATATGTTTGTCTGAATATCTAAATATATTATACGTCCATGTATTCTTGTATATGATTAGTAACCCAGTAACATTGAAACCAATGAGTAAGACACAAGACCAGCATTTCTTTGAATTGACAAAATTGATTGAAAAAATATGTTAACCTTTAGCCTCCACCTCAAATGTACCACCACAACATATATAACCTGCTTAATTGTGTAACAAAAATAATCCAAATAGGCTTGAAGTTTAATAGTCTACACTGATCGACATGAACTAAACTACACTGATAAAATCAATCAAATTACCCACTATAACAAACAACAACCTAATATACAAACACATCTGACTCACATTTATACATGTATGCTCTCACAACTATTCTATACAAATTGGACCTACCTATACACAGCTGAAAAACAAGACATAGCATAACCTTTTAGAAAACTACCATCCATTAACTAAGCAATTTGTTCTGCAAAACACTGGTACATCAAATATTCTGATAAAACTGACAACAGAGTTAAAAAAAAAACACTTAAAGACAAATATAAATGACTACCCGACTAACAACCATTGAACAAGACAATTTCCAACATAATACAACAATATAATAATAATCAAATAATCAAAACACACTAAAACGATATAATACATGTCGGTAATGAAATCGACAACCCTCTGCTACAGCTATCACACAACCGCACGTGCAGCTCGATATTCCTATCACGTGACTCCAAACACCACAAAGCTGCACACATTGACTCCGTGCATCACAATATCAAATCTGAGCATCACTCTTCGGACACAAGGTAATGTTTATACTATTTTATCGTTCATACCCTCCTTTCAAAATCCTTTCTTTTAAACAAAACACTGTACACAACTTTAACTCTGTTCAAGCACACACTGCAGACCTGAAAACCAAATACTCAACAATTGACAATGGCTGAATCACTTAAAATCATTTGCAGTAATTGTCAAGGCCTGAATAACAAAAATAAAAGAATAACGAAGAAGAAGAAGTTTATTCGTATACAAGGCCTCATGGCCAAAAGTACAGATTTGTATATACAAAATGTTAGTGCATATATACATCGAAGTGGTTTTTATACAGGTAAATTACGTTTCAAGAAAATTGAAAGATTTTTTAAATATTCAGCATTTTGGGTAGACATTAAAAAATTGAACTTTTCACGTGTTGGATAGGTATAAAAATATACTGGTAACAACATTTTTCTACTTTCCACATAGTATGGACAAATCAATAAAAAGTGAAATTCATCTTCGATAACGTCATATTTACATTTTGTACACTTCAATAAATCAGGATTTACATTTTTATCATATCTATATTGCTGAATATTGAGTTTATGGCTCATACATCTGAATTTACACAGAATACGTAGTAAATCTCTGTTCGAGTTAAGTTTTAAAATGTAAAGCTCTGGCTCCAGCACACTCTTGTAGGCACAATAATCATGCAGATATGATGATGAATTTAATTTACTTTGCCATAATTGAAAATTAATGTCTTTACATCTCTGTTTAAAACATTGTATAAAATATGATACGTCACCACAGTCTTGGGAGATCCATACATATGAAAACCCCGTCTCCATTAACAAAGTACGAACATGTGACACCCAGCTGACACCGCCATGGTCGTCATATGACTTAAGCATTAAGTAACAAGCCTTTGGATGGCGACCTGAATCCATGCTTATTAGCCTCGCCCAATATTTGATACATCTTTGAAAATAATTTATACAAAGTTTATATCTTCCAACTTCACCAAGAATAGCTGTATTCGCTACACATTTACCAACACCAACATACCTTTTAAAGAACGAACTTTGTACCTTTTCAATGTCATCTCTTATAGTATATCCCCAAATTTCAGACCCATACAACAATATTGGAGCTATTTTCGTGTCAAAAATTTGGGTAATGATATTTAGTGGGATATGAGGGTATTTGTTCAAGAGTTGAAATATTGGAAAGCAAGCTTTTTTAGCTTGAATCGCTAGCGTCTCACATGCCTTAGACCATATTAGTCTTGATGAAAACAGTATACCAAGGTATTTATAGTATGACGAAACGTTAACGTTTTGTCCATCATACGTCCATTTCTCGGTCTTTTTAAGGTAACCTCCATTTCTGAATATAACAATACATGATTTATCCAGGTTTACCTGTAGACCCCATTTATCACAATATGTTTTTAACAAATCAAGCTTTCTCTGCAGACCAATTACAGTATCATCTAATAAAGTTACATCGTCCGCAAACAAAATTAATTGGATATCTTCAGTTCCATCCCTCACAAATACACCTCGTAGCCCAAAGGTCTTAAATTCTTCAATAAGCTCATTAATGAAAAATATAAACAGAACGGGACTAAGAATGCAACCCTGTCGAACTCCAGATGAAGTTTTAAATACTTCAGTTTTAAGGTTGCCAACTCGAACACAAGCGGAGACTTTTTCATACATATTCTTCAATATACAAAACATCTTTCCGTGAATACCTTTTGTTAAAAGAACATAAAGTAATTTATTTCTATTTACAAGGTCGAACGCCTTTTTAAAATCTATGAATGCAGCATAGAATCTATGTTTAGGCTTTCTCAGATATTTCTGGCATAAAGATTGAAGAATGAACATATTGTCGACAGTAGAATAGTCATTACGAAAACCTGCTTGAGACTCATGTAGGAGTTCATGAAGATCAAGCCATATTCTAATTCTATGTTCCAGAACAGATGTAAAAAGTTTGCCCATTGTGTTTAATAAAGAAATGCCACGATAGTTGTTCGGGTCTCGCGTATCACCTTTCTTATAAAGAGGAATTATCATTCCTACATTCCAATTGTCTGGAAATATGCCAGTGTCCAGTACAGAATTAAATAGAAGTTCTAGAAAAGGAATGAGAAATGGTGCATGTTTGTAAAATTCGGACGGAATCCCATCGACACCTGGGGATTTTCCTTGTTTTAGGAGCTTAATTGATCTCTCTATTTCATCTCTGGATATTGGTTCTGATAAAATATCGCCATTAAGACATTCTTCACACGCACTGTATTCATGATTAGTTAGAACATTTTCCACTACCTCATCGAAAGGATGCTCATTTGCAGAAGTTGGATTTAACAGTTCTTTAAAATAGTCATACCATGAAGCTGCAGTAATATCACTAGTCTTTTTATCACCTCTAAGTAGCTTCTTTATCCGAAACCAGAACCCCTTACAGTCCCCATCTCTTGCCGCTGTGCATATTTCCTCTACAGCTTTAATATTTGACCCATTCTTCTTTTCAGTACAGATGTCCCTGAATTCTTTCTTTGACTCTAGATACTTAGCAAGATTTTCATCTGTGCGACATCTCCGAAAAACATTCAAATTGTGTTACTTAGTGTTCTTAGCAGTTGCGCACTCGTGATCAAACCAGTTAGGTTGGCTGTGAAGTTGCCGGTAGTTTACTTTCTGTTTTACTTTCATATCAGCTCCTAAGTACTGAAGTACCTCAACAAGTTTGTCAGCAGCTGTATTTATATTGACACAAACTTCATCTAAGAAATCATTTACGATTTCCTGGTATGTTTCGGAAAACAGAGATTCATTAAACGTTTTTGCATCCCCTTGCCATATGTATCTATCAACATAGATAGCGTTAGTACAATTAGAATTATCTATCTCTTGAGATTCACAAGATCTGATATGTAAAGTGCATGATAATGGAAGATGGTCAGACTCAGTTCTAGTATGTACCTTTAGCTCTAAAATATTGTTAAAATAATTAGTTGTTGCTAGTACATAATCCACTAAACTCGTTCCATTTCTGTTGATACATGTAAACGCTCCGTGTATGTCACCGGGTTTCCTTCCGTTGACAATATGAATACCCCATGTTTTGCATAATTCTATCAATGCTAAACCAAACTTATTTACACTATCATCCTGAGTTGCCCTCGGTTCATTAAAATCATCAGGAACATATGTGATAGGTAGAGGTATGTAGTCTAGTTCTCGTTCATTTTCATGTATAAAATCGTTGTTAGAACCTACGCGTGCATTAAAATCTCCAAATAATACTATATCAGTTTCATTTCCAAACTTAGATTTAATAGCCGCGAGTTTTAGCTCTAAACCATCAATATCCTCGGAGTCTGTCTTGTCATACATGGGAGACTTTTCAGGCAGTATATATAAAAAACCTATGACTAGTTTTCTGTCTGACATTGGGTTACATACCACACTGAAGAATACACAATTGCTCCACGTATTAAATATTCTCTCAAAGATAGATAGATAGTAGACATGATTTAACAAACACAGCAACACCACCGGAAAAACGCCCAGCATTATGTTTTCTCTTAGCTTCTGCAGCGAATCCAACATAGTCAGGAAACATATTTATAATCTTATCATTGTCTTTCTGCATTGTTTCAATAAAACCAAAAATATCAAATGTTTCACAAAATGTCTTAAGATCTTTGTCATACATTTTGGAATGTATTCCTTGAATGTTCCACACACATATATTCAGGTCGATGTAGGTTTTCACGTCATCTTCTGTCGACGTCTGGCCACGGCCGTCCCCCTAGCAATCTGCAAAAGACGCCCCCTGGCGGCCTTCACCCCCACTCGACCTGGGACCAGGAGGCGCCCCTCTCTGGGTCCCGGGCGAGCGGCGGTTCAGGGTACCACGGCGGGCGGTTGAGCGATCATTAGTGATTTTTCTTATCCCAGTATCACCCATGACATACGTTTCACCCTCGATAATCAATTTATCATAGGAAAGATAAGCATTTTTGTCTTTTTCACGGGCTTCTACCATATGTGGGATTAACTCTGCTCTGAATAGACATATTTCAAAACCTGAAAACTAAACAGGGAAATATTTACTGTCTACAAGACACTCATTTTACAAAAGAAATTGAAAATAAGATAAGAGATGAATGGGGATCAAAACATTTTTTCTTTGCCTCGCATAAAAGCAATTCTCGAGGTGTCGCTATTCTCTTCGAAGATAATTTTGAATTCAAAATCCTCGATCAAATACAGGTCCGGGGTTCGAATCCCGCCAGGGGCAGGGGCACGGGCACGGCAACTTTGTCTGCAGTAGAGAACTGTTCTACACGCAGTAAGGTTTGGGTGCAATGCTACACTGAATTTCAGATTAGTACCACCCATGGTTCGCTAGTTCCAGGGGGCGGGATAGCGCAGTGGTTAGCGCGTTCGGCTTTGGATCAAGAGGTTCCGAGTTCGAATCCCGCCAGGGGCACGGCAACTTTGTCTGCAGTAGAGAACTGTTCTACACGCAGTAAGGTTTGGGTGCAATGCTACACTGAATTTCAGCGTAGTACCACCCATGGTTCGCTAGTTCCAGCCGATGCCCGCAAGGCATAACCACATGGCGTTGCGGGCTTTCTCCCTGCCATAATACTAGCAGCCGCGATATAAGTGAAATACTCTTGAAAGCGGCGTTAAACCACAACTCACCTCACCTCACCTCGCTAGTTCCAGCCGTTGCTCGCAGGTTTCACCGCAACTGGAGCAAGGCACAGTCACATGGCGTTTCGGGCTTTCTCCCTGCCATAATACTAGCAACCACGATATAAGTGAAATACTCTTGAAAGCGGCGTTAAACCCCAACTCACTCACTCACTCGATTAAATAGAAGATAAAGAAAACTTTCTTGGCCTTAAAACTCCAGCTAGCAGAAAGAACCTTTACATTAATAACAATATATGGCAAAATACCAAATTAAGCAATCCCGTCTCGATTTCTTTCTTTTATCACGTGACATAGATAAATTCATACATAAAGCGGGAATTGATCCAGCTTATAGATCTGACCATTCAGTTCATTGGATAACCATGAAATTTGATAACATTGAAAGAGGTAGAGGATATTGGAAATTTAATAATTCACTTCTATATGACAAAAACTTTGTAAAAAAATTAAAGATGTTATTTCAGATACCATTGAACAATACAAAAAAGAAATAGATGAAAATGGTAAAATTATATTCAAAATAGATGACCAATTATTTTTTTTAACTCTGCTGCTAATGATTAGGGGCCAAACCATAAAATACTCTTCCTACATTAAAAAAAACCCCTAAAGACTAAAGCGAGAAAATTATCTAAAGCAAGAAATAGAAGAACATGAACAAAAACTAGACACAACGGACAACATTAATGAAAATAAACGAAATAAAAAACAAAAGGAATAATAATGAGATCTAAAGCAGATTGCACTGAAAAAGGTGAAAAACCAACCCTATTTTTCGTCTCCCTCGGGACAAGAAATTATATTAATAAGACAATAACTAGACTAGAGAACAATAACGAAGAGATTCTCACAAATAAGGAATACATCCTTAAAGAAACCCACAATTACTATAAAAACCTCTACAGTAAACAAAACTGTGAAAATATCAACTTAGAACAATTGTTTGAGACAATTAATACTCCGAAACTTACAAACACAAACTTAGTTTAGAAGGCGATCTCAATTACGCTGAAGTACTCAAATCTTTGAAAAACATGAAAAATGGGAAAAGCCCAGAACCCTCAGGATTTACAGTTGAGTTTTATAAATTTTTCTGGCAAGATTTACATAAATTCTTGATAAGATCTCTCAATTTTGGTTATGAAAATGGATCATTATCAATTAGCCAGACCCAAGGAATAATAACCTGCTTCCCTAAAGAGTATAAAGCAAAACAGTACCTGAAAATTTGGAGACCAATATCCCTATTGAATGTCTCCTATAAAATAGCTTCCGCAACAATTGCGAACAGAATGAAAACAATTTTACCAAAAATAATAAACGAAGACCAGAAAGGCTTAATAACTTATCGATATATAGGCGAATGCACCAGACTAGTGTATGATATCATTGACTACACTGAATGCATGGAAATACCTGGATTACTTTTACTAATAGATTTTGAAAAAGCTTTTGACTCGGTAGACTGGGAGTTTATACAAAATGCCTTGACTTTCTTCAACTTTGGCCCATCTTTTAAACATTGGATAGACTCATTTTTCAAAAATATTAGATCAAGCGTCCTTATAAATGGCTTCGGTACAGATTTCGTCAATATTACAAGAGGCTGCAGACAAGGAGGCCCAATATCACACTATTTAGTTTTGATATGAGCAGAAATATTAGCAATAATGCTCCGTAACGACAAAAAGATCAAAGGTATAAAAATTGGACAGATTGAGTATCTTATTTCCCAATTCGTTGACGACACAACGCTGATTCTAGATGGAAGTGAAGTTGGTCTAAAAAGTGCGTTAAGTGCCTTAGACAAATACACAGCATTTTCAGGTCTTAAAATAAACAGGAGCAAACCACAACTTTTTTGGATAGGCTCAAAGCGTTTCTCAGAAGCAATACTATGTAAGCAATGCATGGAAACTAGACTTGGGCAAAATTGCTAGAATTATTCCTCACAAATACTACGCGATCATCCATAGACCGCCTCATAAATAATGAAGACAACCTCACAAGCAAACTAACGAACCAAAGAACAAATTCCCTTCTGGAAAGATGATTTGAAGGCATGGGAATTATACCTAAATATTAAAGGAGAAAATGTTAAGAATGAATACGATATCCTTTCCCAAACTGTATGGCACAATAAGAACATTAAGATAGGAGGAAGTACCTTTTTCTATAAACGTTATTCTGATAAAGGAATCAAATATGTCAATGACTTAATGAACTTAATGGAAATTATCCTGACTTATCTTCTGTGCAAAATAAATACAATATAAAAACAAATTTTCTGGAATACCATGACATTATTAAATCAATTGACTTCTACCCATATAGTAAACACATTAAACTAGGACTCAAACTTCCAACACCAATTTTGCCTTACTTCATCAAAGATGTAAACGAAACGAGTAAAGGATGCAGAATATTTTATGACACATTGATTACAACACTCTTCGACGTAACGACCACCAAACACGTACGAAAATGGGAGAACAATCTCGTATGGACCTTTACTAAAACAGAATGGAAAACTATACATAATATACCATTTCGCTCATATGCTAATAGCAAACTACAGTGGTTTCAACAAAGCGTAATTTACAGAATACTACCCACAAACGAACTCTTATACAAAATAAAATTTACAGAAAGCAACATGTGCGACTTATGCAAAACTGACATCGAATCAATATCACATCTCCTTTATGAATGTACACAAGTCAGTCACATATGGAGAGAATTAGAAGACTGGATCCAGAACAAAACAGGAATCAAACTAGAATTCACCAAAGAAAAAAATCTTATTTGGTTTTTATGAAAAGCGAAACGATGTCGTAAACTTGATCATAAATACAACAAAATTCAATATTTTTAAATGTAAGCTCTCCAAAAGAATACCAAATATACAACATATCAAAAGAGACATTACTAATACATACGATTTAGATAAATATATCTCTTTCTCAAACTGCAACTACTCCAAATTCATGAAATACTGGTCAATATGTCACTGCCTATTTACTTAAATACCTTTACTAATCTGCCTATGCCACTACGACTCCTGTAAAAAGCCATAACTATTATTGCTTTAATTGCTACATTCAAAGAATATGTATATTGTGTGATTTGAACTTGACATTCGAAACAATAGTGTATAATGTAATGAGTGTACTTTTTGCTGTTAAAAAGAGTAATGTCTCCCTCATTCGCGTTATATTGAGGCGGCAAGACAATTTAAATATGGTAATATTTATAAGGTTGTTCATCACCTCGCTACCTCAATGGTGAAGCGCCAGTGTTAAGAGCGAAAGGTTTCGAGTTCGTATGTCGACATCACTACGTGAACTTATAACTTTGTATACTTTTCGGTAATATTTTTATATATGTATATATATATATATATATGTATGTATATATACATATACATATATATATATATATATATATATATATATATATATATATATATATATATATATATATATATATATATATATATATATATATATATATATAAATATATATATATATATATATATTGTTCGGGGATCTTCTAGTAGGAAATCCCTGGTACTTGGTAATAACTGTATTATAAAGAAGGGCAAAATAAAGTACCCGGGTTGTCATGTGGAAATGTGGAAGGTCTTCGTCGTATTCTAAGAAACTTACATGGTAATGAGAAAATATGCCAAGAGATTTATAGCTCACTCACTCACACATGTGGAAGGACATCTTCCAACGCAAGGCAAAACTAGCGCCAGTCTCCAACTGCCTAAATTAGCCAGTTGGAGACTGGCGCTAGTTATGCCTTGCGTGGAAGGATGGTATGGTGAACAATCCATATGAAGTTTATTATATATTATTCATTCAAAGAGAAATCATTGAGAAGTAATTCGGCAGCGGCGCTACGAGTGTTGTGAGTTTTCCTACGGCATAACACGACGTTGTTGACTGGTTTAATGAGTCAGTGTTTGTTACACTGTGAATATTCTATAAATTAATGTTTTTAATTATTTTAAAATTAAAATTAGTGAATATACAGAGGTTTTCGCCAAAAAGCAAGATGGCAGACAGTCGGCGATATACAATGCCCTTGTTATGTTTCTTCAGAACGAACGGGGAAAATGTAAAATAACACAAATATACTGGCGATCTTCTCCTACCACAGAAGGAGCTGTATATACCAATCGACAGAAGGATTGCAAACCTAAAAGAACGGCTGGCAACGAACCAAATCTCTCCAATAACATCCATCGACGAAGTATCCTTGTTATTTAATTACCTTAATGATGACCTATGTGTTTCTGTAAATATTGTTATTTTGTTTTAATTTATAGCATATTTATAATGCGCACATGTCCATGCTCAAGGCGCTAACACAATTATTACCCTGAAGGAATCATACTTTCGGCGCCTATGAAGCGCTCGGCGCGACCGTATAGGTCCATACATTTCCGTGTTCAGGTACCCATTTGTACAGCTGTGTGAACTGAGTGCAATGTGGATGAAGTGTTTTGCCCAAGGACAACAAAACACAGTATAAGACCCAGTTCACAAATGTTTGGTGTCTCCATCGGGATTCGAACCCGGACCGTTGGCATAAGAGGCTTGCATGTTACACCACTGTGCTCCACACATTTGTGGATTTCTTTGACAGAATATTAAAGACTGTATATGAAAATACGTACGTTATTCATTTTTTAAAATCCGTCCAACGATTCTTGTCGTTTCCGACTTGTTAATGCAACTTAATCTTTAAGAAAACAAGTCGCCTATTGTAGTTGCTAATTAGCATCACGTACATTTAAATTTTACTTGTTTGTTGTAACACCTTTCCATATGTCTAGTTCTAGAGAATGGACTGCAATCAAAACAGGTTTGGCAAGCCACATACTGGACGCTGAACAAAGGTAGCTGTACAATGTCCAGCGTAATTAGTTGTAAGAGAATCTGAAAGGCCGAATATGAAAGGGGAGATAATCCCTGTCTGAAAGGAAATCCGGGAACATGTCCTCAGGGGAAAAACGTGCTAAAACTATTTAAATTAGCCAAAGAAAAACTTTAATTTTTAAAACTTTAATGACAAATGATGAGAACAAATTAAGTGATGTGTATATGAGAGGCTACGCAACAATGTTAATAAAATACAGTAACATGAAATGTAATCTGGCAAAAACCAACAAATGTCTAATTTAGTGAATAAAATACATTTTATGTGACCAACACCTATGACTAATAATTTGAGAAAATACACAATGTATATTCCATCATACTTTGTTTAAGAACAAACTTTTACCGTTTGTTACCTTTTTCTAGCAAAAGGGTTCTTTTCTCCGTTACTTAAATTCATGTTACTTTTCCCGATTAACCCCATACATTCAATTGTTGTACCATAGTATACGCCCGACTGCTTCGGCACTTCGAGCTCCAAACAAAAGATCCCCGCAAAGTGAGGAGCTCATGTGCATTCACATCCGGGACCAAGAGCTCGAGGTCATTTAGCTGAACACCTTCATAAACCGGTATTGGTTTAAGTCAGTCGGTTTATATCTTCAGTGGATTTAGCATCGCATGGAGAAAGCATAAAAATTGGATATCGTTCTGTAAGTTCGCATTTACAAATATTATATATTAGAGTTTTATTGCTTGTAAAAGATGATTGACAGTCTTTTAACTATAGCCTTGCTTCCGTCTATTTCTTATCAATTCGAATGCTAGTATTTATCTAGACTATCATTTAGTCTATGAAAGTTTTTGTTTGATACAATTATTAATGAAAATGTCTTCTGTAAAGTCTCATTGTAGACTTGCCTCGGCTCTTAAAAAAATAAGATGTCTCGATGACAGACAAGTTTTCACTTAATTACTTACAATAAAGCAAATGTGAAATAACATTTAATATTTTATTATATTCTGCAAATGCTCATGACAGTGCAGATTTGAACCATGCGTATGTATTGACAATTAGTACCAACTAATGATTTAATTGATTTTGACTCGATGCAAAAAGTTCAAAGATGTTATCATGGATTGACTCTTATTGTTACGTCACGTTGTTTCTCCCTTGTGTATAACCTCTTTGTGGCGATCTCTTCCTGTCTTTGTTCTGGTCACTTGTGGGTCTCTGCGTCGGTAATCGCATTGTGTTTCTTCCTTCCATTGCCATTCATATCTTTACCATTTAATGCTTCTCTCTTAAAGGTACATCCATTGTGTTGTTGGGGGTCAAACATTATAAATGATCTTATTTTATCGAGAAGTACAGACTGTTACCGAAAACTACCATTTTGATGATACTCAACTTATGATATGAAGGTAAACGTATCGATTTCTGGTCGAAAACCGGACAATACACCGTGTCTGGCGCGCGCCAATGAGTCAAAATGTAAAAAATTAGGTTGATAATGTTCAATAGGTCATATAACTACTGTGCATGCAAATAGGACGTGCACTTTCGGTTTCTGCACATGCATAATGATGTTACTCGATTTTAATTGGAAACTAGTAATTATGATATGTTTGGCGATTAGGGATGAATATGCAAGCTGAGTTAATTTGCTTGTATTGTAAACAGCACATATGGTGTGTTGGAACGTATTAGAGGCAAATACAATTTTATGAAACACAATGGATGCACCTTTAATCACAACATTTTGCCACCGTTGATGGGATTCTGTCATGAAGTTTTACAACCGCCTCAGACTCATCACACAAGATCAACTTTTATCTAAGATATTCCGGTGGGCGAACCAGAAAGCTAAGAGCAAGAAGATTAACTGGAACAGAAGAATACATAGAAAGTTAACGAATATATGCATACCCCATTTTATACCGCCTAACAACACTTTTAATGATTCCTTCATAACCCCCTCGATATATTTCACAACATGATAAACGCAAGTGTACATTTTTAAAATAAACTAAAAACAATGAGAACTGAAGCCATTCATCGGCGCTGCGAGTGGAGGAAACTATGCTAAAGCATAACAGCAAAGGGTTTATTAGATTTATGACATGTTATGTGTTACTATGTGAATGATCTCTCAGCGTATGTTATAGTCATTAAAAGGTTAAGGTATGATATAGCGTGTTTTCATTTCATGTAATGACAAAAAATTCAACATGGCGACAGAACTCTCCCTTTAAATATATGGGGACGTTTCTTCTTTTCTTCTTCTTCTTCACTTGGAGAGATTTTCAGCAGAAGTGATTTCTCACTCTGACGTTTCTTTTGCGCATGAGTATATGTATGTGAGAGGAAATTAACAACAATCTGCAAGAGGCATTGATTGATTTACAAGTGACAAGTGCTTTGTTGGAATAGCACATACTATCCACTTCACAAGGGATTAGGCCCGAGGGACATAATTATTAAGACATTCTTCTTCACAGTCTAAATCGTTAATTACAGTTGCACAATGGACTCTGGTGGCCATCATGTAATTATCGCATGTTTTATGCTTTTTTAGAAACTTCTTTTAATAAATATGTATTGTCTGTTTTCCAGATTTTGCGGCTCTTCACATCTTATAGATGGTTGACACCAGCAAGTGATACAATGAAATCTGACACAAAGTGGAACGGTGAGAATCAGGTTTTGTACAATCACTAAAAAATCATACAACATTCAAAAGTTGTATTTACTTCAAATTTATAACTTGAAGATAAAACATTCTAAACTTGTAATTACACCTTTTTCAAGTTGTAGATACACCTTTTAATTACAACTTTTAAAACATTCTTGTTATTGTCATTGAATTTTAGCGGTTGTAGGTTTTCTTATTACGTGTATATGGCTCAGAGTATCTAAATTATTGTTCATATCCCTTTTACGAAGTCATTACCACATAATTTTGATAATGTTTTGTAATACATATATTTGAATTTTCACGATTTGAAGTGTCACACGATCATGAAACATGTGTTAACCTTATGTCAATAATCAAACTGTTAGAACATTTCAAATATTTGCCCTTATTTCTCAAAATATAGATCAATGTTTCTACCATTTATTCTGTTCAACTTAAGGTAAATTTACCGTTTATGACCAAGCTACAGAATCATTTGGTCAAGCCGGCAAATGTGTTCATGCGATTCATTTTATGGTTTAGCAGTCAAATAAAATCGTTACCCTTATTGCGAACATATAAGAACATTTGATTTGGGCTGCATAACCGTCAATATTCTTCAGTGTCAGTTTTTGTCCCCATGAGCGACAAGCAATTCGGCAACAACTCCCATCATTTAACTTCTTTTGGCTTGAAACCGTGAGGGATCGAACGTGTAGAAAGCGGGCAATAAAACTACAACGTTTTCATACTACAGTCAGTCGTCATCGTGGTGATATTTGGACACAGACATAAAAATGTAAAATGGCATAACAGTGAGCCACCTTTGAGAGACTATGATAAAATATAAATAAAGAGGATTAATATAAATACAGAATGTACATACATACGTAAAATATATACTTGGCCTTTAAGAAGTATAACATCTATCTTCATCGCAGATGTAAATTTAAGATTGTATCCGTTCTCAACCTTCTATCGTTGATTGCAGGGGTTGGGAGCAACGACTCCCCATATCTGTTTCTAATTAATTGATGACTTTTCATAACTTCCAGTTCCAGGTCACAAGAAGACATTTCTAGGCGTAATTTTAGCTTCCGGAGTTTTGATTCTCTTCTACCAGCTTTCAGTCGACTCCTCTGTGACCCCCTTCCGTCTAACTAAGTGTCAGACATTTCAGGAACAGACACGTGTGACCAGGTATATTATGTATATATTATACATTATGTATATAACAATATAAACTCACTTACCTGAGTATGTATGGTCGTTATTGCTAAGACATGACGCATTATTTAAAAGGACAGTTACAATATAAGCTTTCTGTGATAACATAAAGTATTACCATCTTAATGGGTGAAACACATCACCTTAAAGCTTTGAATGGGTGGTACGAAATGCCATGAGTAATTTCCGAGGGGAGAGAATGTGGTATGAACAGTCTGATTAAAATCGACCTTGTTCCGAGGAATAACATTTGCAAAATAATATATCTACCGGGATACGAACAGGTTCTGTAGATTCCTTTGGCGTGGAACCTACGACTGATATGAGTTCGTATCCCGGTAGATACACTATTTTGCAATTTTTATTCCACGGAAAACCGTCGATTTTAATCAGACTGGTGGTATGAACTGACTTGAGTAACCTCCGTTGATAGATAATGTGGTAAGATATGACTTGATACATCTCTGAGGGGGGCGGGTGGTTAGCGCGTTCGGCTTCGGATCAAGAGGTCCGGGGTTCGAATCCCACCAGGGGCACGGCAACTTTGTCTGCAGTAGAGAACTGTTCTACACGCAGTCAGGTTTGGGTGCAATGCTACACTGAATTTCAGTGCAGTACCACCCATGGTTCGCTAGTTCCAGCCGATGCGCGTAGGTTTCACCGCAATGCATAGCCACAAGGCGTTGCGGGTTTTCTCCCTGCCATAATACTGACAGCCGCGATATAAGTGAAATAATCTTGAAAGCGGCGTTAAACCCCAGCTCACCTCACCTCACCTCACATCTCTGAGGGGAGAGAATATGGTAAAATATTACTTGAGTAACCTCTTGGGTGAGATGTTGTGATAAGATATGACTAACGTTACTTCTGATGTGGGAGCATGTGGGGTTAATTGTAATTATAATCCTTATTGGAAGAGAATTAGTGATGAAATGAATTGACAAAGATAATATCAGACCTTTTCCCCTTTAAGAAACAAATTGATATATTCAAATAGTTATAGAGCATATGTATATTATAATCATACATTTAATATTAACGTAAAATTTGATCCTCCAGCAAAACATCAGGACGAAAATGGATCATCGCTCGCAGAATAAGTTCAATTGAAATGGTTGAATTATCTGAGTGGACCATATTGATACATGGAGAACGAACCATTAAAAATCCAAAATGCAAGTAAGTATTTTTGCTCAGTTGTGTTTTTCAATTAGAAACATGTTTTACTTAATACTTGTAACAACTTCTTTTAGTACTTATTTGAATCAGTTTCAAGAATAACAACCATTGTCACATGTTTGTTCTAAAAATTTTAGTTATTACATTCATATCAAATTAAAATAAAAAATGTATTTTTTTTCAATAAAGAATTTAAGTAAACTGAACGAAAAAACTATTTGTGTTTTCGACAGCTATTTCAAAATACTATTGTTATACTCTTAACATTTTTAACATGATACCATTATCCAATAAGCTCTCCTGTTAATCTGTTCAAATGGTGCATTTTAAGCTCACCGGGGCTGAAAGGCCCCAAAATAGGGTCACAGGTGTCACAACCTTATAAACCTATTTTCCTCTTCTACTCCAGTATCAAAATGTCTAGAAAGCTGAACTGTTTACAAACTCCTTGGCAAAAGGGGATTCTAAATTGTAGATTTGGTGACGCTGTAACTCCAAATATGGATCACAGGGGTGACGACCTCAATAGAAATTATTTTCATCTTTTCCTTTATCAAAAGCCAATCATAGTGAAGGAAAATATTTCATAATATTTTTTCAAGATGAGTGTTTTTCTAAAACATTACCGGATTAAATGTTTCAAATGTAGTTTAAAATAATAGCAAATGATCAGTTTAAAGGGGCAGTAGCTCGTTTTTTTGCTGAAATAAGTCGATGAAATGTATTTGCAAATAATGTCACCAATAGTGAAAACACCGTTCTCTCTTCGGAAAATCAAGTTAAAAAATGTGTGTACATGGTTCCGCGAAGCCATGCGAATCGTTTTTGTCATTCAAAATAATAAAATGTGTTCACAATAAAATGGCCGCCATGCATTTTTTGCTGTATACGCAACACCGTTATCACCACCACTGATAATTGGTTTGTGTATAAGATGTTTTACCCTCCAAAGTAAATATAAATGACATAAACTATGATGGAAATTTGCAAAAATAAAATTTGCAAAAAACGTTCTACTGCCACTTTAATTGCCTTCTGGAAACATGATGATACTGTGATGCGGTAGTATAAAATAGGGGTCCTGGCTCAAACAGATAATTACTGTCTAATTAGTATGTAATTAACCATAAAAAATTTCCGCATTTGCTCCCAATTTTTTATGGTTAATTATAATACTAATTAGACAGTAATTAGATGATCCAGGATCCCTATTATATACTACTAAGAAAAAACAACTAAAAAAACATTTTTCCCTAATATATAACATATATGTTGGTCCAGAAAAATACCTGTAACCATAAATAATTCATTTTGATTATATATTTATAATCAAAATTATTACATATAATTAATACACAATAGAAACAAATCTTCCATTGTCTAGATTCAACTCTGCATCCATGATGAGGTATACGTAAGCATTTAATGGTCCAGCTGTTTCCGCTTCTTTGGTGATTGTGATTGTCATTCCCGCATTACTATTCCCAATTCGCCTACCAGAACCGTGTAATTCGTCGTCATCAGTTGTCCTAAGATCAAGCCATAGAGCATACTTGTCGGTTATATATTTCTCAATACTCATATCAGTAAGGCATATATCTCTAACAACTATATTAGTTATTGGATGACGTTTTATGCTGGGAAGCTTCTTAGTTTCATCCCATAAATTATTTTTACGCATACATTCACTGCACACCTGATTCGGCACTCCTCCAATTTTCACTTTCACACTTTCAATTTCGTATATATAGATCGTGGATTTAAGATATCTTACATCTTTATTGGTTATTTTCGTTTGGTCAGGAGTTATTATCGCTGTTGTATAATTCTTACGGTACTGTAAATGAAACCACACCTTTCCACACTCAGGAAAATACAATTTGAGTATTGTTTTTAGCGACGTGGTATAACATAGCTCAGATGTACAAACTATATTTTACATTTTATATGTTAAAAATTTCAATTCCATTTCAGTCCACCAAATTGTCACTACCTCAGTGAAGAGCTGCAAAAAGGAGTCCAATTTGAATATTCCCAAGAAGTTCCTCTTGAAATGCTTGCATACATGTATGCTATGTCCAACGGTGCGTCTTATATATTTGTCGTTCAGTATTGGCATATTGGATTAAAAGAACTCTTAGAAAAATTCAGATATGAAGAATTTTCCTCGGGAATTGTTGCCAAGACAAGAAATACCTTAATTGATGCATCTACCATCTTCAGTGAAGGAAAGAGCTCCAAAGTGAAGGCTTCCCTCACCAATTCTCCTCATTATACTTATTATGATTATTTTCTCAAAGAAGACATTCATCCTTTTATTCAAACCTGTGTACCTCAAAATACCAAATCTCTTCTCTTGAAAGGGAATCGAGATCAACCACAAGTGTTCATGCCATCGGGTACTTTCATTTCATTCGCCTTTGACCAAACCCTGTTTCACCAAAATGCTTTCTGGGCATTGGGTTTGAGCAAGATTCCTTTTGGAAGCATATTAACTCAAAAACTGTTATGGGAAATCGAGGGCAACGTCGGAACAAGTCCAAAACGAGATTCAGAACATATTCCAGGGGACAGTCTTCATCAAGATTATCTTTTCGAAAAACCAGAATTCATGAGTCTCATGAATAGTTCTGCCTGTAAAAACGCTTTAGATTTTTTAGAGTGTTTTACCTACCTCATAAAACTTCTTAAAGAGAAGACGTTGATAACAGAAGAAACTCACAGGGTTCTTGATACCTGGAACAATGTTCTTAAGAACAATGGATACCAACAGCCTACACGATCCAAAAAACATGAACAAAAACAGGATCCAAAACATAGAACCTTTGGAATATTTTCGGCTTCACGAACTGTACCTGAATCAAACATTGCTTTACGATATCTACGAGGTGTTTGTCCACATTCTGAACTTCCAAAACCAAAAGAATTCATCACCGACATTGCATTGATAATTTCATTCAATACTCCATCATTATATTCCAACATACCATTTCTTGAAACAATGTACAGACAGTATTTCAGACATATAATTTTCTGTGGACCACAAGTGGATAAATTTAGACCATTTGCTTTCAATAGTACAATTGGTGACTTCATATTCATTGAAGGCTTTAAAAATGGATGGTTATATATGTTTGAATGTACGATGGAAGCCATGAAAATGAATCTAAATGTGAAAGGTTTTGTACAAATTGGGGACGATACTTTACTAAATCCATGGGTCATTAATAAATTTCCAAAAGAAAAATTTTGGTTACATAGGCATATAAACCCTGGGAATACATCGTTGGACAACCTGAAACGAGGATGGAGATGGTGGAGAAACGGGAAGAAACATTTTAGTGAGGTTTTAAGGGAAATTAAACATATGGGCAAATTTCATTTAAAAACTGAATTTGAGACACGTTTTATTGAAAAGTTTACAAACAGTTCCAAAAACTTTACTCGTTATTTTATCTACGGGTGTGATTTTATGTACGTTCCAATGAGGGTGAAAGATGATTTTATAAAAGCAGGTCATCTTCTGATGAAGCACAGTGTGATGCTGGAGATCGGCTTTGCAAATATTGTTCTTGGCATTGAAAACTGGGAAAATATTCACTTTATTGAAAACGGTAATTTATGGGCCAAGCGCAGTCTTAACAAGAAAATATATAGAAAAGATATGCCATTTATTCACCCTTTCAAATTAAAAAAAGAACTCGAAAAAAGAAATACAAAAGGTCGAAAGTTTTTCTGTGAATATTTGAAAGGAGATATTTATCCCATATGAGTTATGATGGATATTCAGTGTTCATATTTAATAGATGAATTGTCAGAGGGATGGGTGGATCAATTACCTGGTAGGCGACACTGATTCGTCAATGGGCGTTGTTACATTGAAAGTAATTACGAGGTTGCATTCAGGTTTTATGCCCCCGAATTGGACATTCCTGGGATACACATGATGCTAAATCAGTGTATTTGTATCGATATGTTTGTGCATTACCCATGATTCCATGAGGCCTATAACTGTCTATAAATAACAAGCCAATGGAAGAGCAGAGACAAACCCGGAAGTGAGGATCAATGAGCGATCATCAACTTTGACCTTGACTATAATTTTTGATTGATCAGTGATAGACCTTTGATCCATTGTGATGAGAGCTTTAAATGTACATCCATTGTGTTGTTTTTGTGTGTTTTTTTCAATAAATTTTTGTTTGTTCCAATTGTTACATATTCAAACAGAGTCAACCTACAAGGCACACAGAGTATGAATAGATAAATACACGTTATTATAGACATAATAAGAAGTTGCTGAAGGCTGGGATGAGTGAATTCCATTTTTGTTGGTTTTTTTTCAATTTCATTGTTTTTCTTTGAGGTGAATATTTTAACAGAAAATACTTCTTTTGATACCATTTTATAAGTGCTGAACTATTTCTAATATATAGAGAGATAATGATTTGATTAAGAAATTGTGTAGTTTCACAACTTTCCCAATAAACATGACCTATGCTCTCCGAGGAAGCCTCACAAAAACTGCACAAAACATTGTCAATCAACTCATTCTCAGTAATTCCGTTTTAGTATAAATAATTCTATGCAAAAATCTGTATTGAAATTCAAGAAGTTTAACACCTTTCAAGCCATATCTATAAACATTAAACACACTGTGCCAGTTAAATTCATACAGGGTGTTTTGGGGGGGTCACATATTCCAAACGTTATAAATGGTGTTACTTGAGAAGAACAGTCTGTTACCGAAAACTACCATATTGGTGATAGTCGACCACTAGCGGATCCAGGGGTCGACTCAGTAAATTGACGATATGAAGGTAAAAGTAGTGATTTCTGATCGAAAACCGGACAATGCATCGCGATTGACGCGCGCCAATGAGTCGGACGTAATTTTGGAATCTTATTGATCACAGACAAATTGACAAATTTGGGTTGTTAATGTTTAATAGGACATATAACTAATGTGCGTGTAAATGGGACGTATAATTTCGGTTTCTACACATGCATAATGATGTTACTCGGTGTTAAATGGAAGCTAGTAATTATGATATATGTGGCGATTGGGGATAACTATGCAAGCTGAGTGAAATTGTTTGTTAACTGCAAATATGGTTTGTTGGAATGTATTAAAACCAAATCAAATTTTATGAAACACAGTGAATGCACTATAAATGAGGACATAATTTTGTGATCTCGGGAGCTCGAGTTTAAATTAGCCTTTGTTACCTCACATGTGTTGACACCTTTCAGATGCACATTTATTCCAATATATTTTAGAAAATACATGATTAAATTAAATGGTAACTAAATATCCGGCAACAATTTTATATTTTGGTTTCTTTCATTGCTCATAAACTTTATTTTTCTTTCGTGTCTTACAGTGTGTGAGCTAGACCACAATGCTTTGCGCTTGATAATAGACTTGATCTATATTTAGACTGGAAAACACCTCTACTAATTAGTGCAATTTCTCGGCTTATTTTGGGTCGAACAAATCTAGGAAAAATTAAGTGTATATATTTCACGGAGTTAGATTTTTGGCAATTTTCGATATTTTCATCAACATCCTTGATGGCTCTTTAATATGTGTATCCCTTGTGGTGAGACCTTTCAGATGAGGTGTTAATTGTTTACCGTTTTATCTTACCCATAGCCCGTGCAGCCTTTTTCAAACAATGTTTTACTCGGTTAAACTTTTTTTTTAAAGTTTAATTTTTTCACATATAGTGCTTGTTTACATTATGAACGCTATGTATCCAACCTATGGTAATATCCTTGGGCATCAGTGTTTATGAAATAGATCTTGTTTTCAGAACATGTTCCAAATTCCGAGGGCGCAAAAACTCCTGCCGGCGGTTCAACAAAATGAAGCGCTTCGTAGCGCTCATTGATCGCTCAATGTAGCGCTCAATGAGCGCTTCTTCTCTCTTGAACGACACAGTGCAAATTCCTCGAAGTTTGCACGCCTTGCTACGTAGCGCTTCATTGAGCAATCGCGTTCAAGAGAGGTTTAAAAGTAATCGCTCATCATCTTGAACACGGCCCTGGTGTAACAGTACCTTCAACATTTCAAACGGGGGCGGGATAGCGCAGTGGTTAGCGCGTTCGACTTCTGCAGTAGAGAACTGTTCTACACGCAGTAAGGTTTGGGTGCAATTCTACACTGAATTACAGCATAGTACCACCCATGGTTCGCTAGTTCAAACTGTGCTCGCAGGTTTCACCGCAAAGCGTAGCCACATGACGTTGCGGGCTTTCTCCCTGTCATAATACTAGCAGCCGCGATATAAGTGAAATACTCTTGAAAGCGGCGTTAAACCTTTGGGCCACCTCACCTCATTTCAAACGTATTCGGGACTACCATTATTTGTTCAGCAGGTTTTCATTATCAATCACCCAAAGTTTCATATGTGAATCTATAAATTGTATTTCTTCATCATACCAACAACTAAAATGTCTCTCAAAGAACTTTTATATACTGGACAAAATATTGAATTATTGAATCATGATCTATGTTTTCATTAACATACAGATAAACTATTAATCTTAAGAAATCAAGTATCCATTATTTGTCCGATATACAATGTATGTGTGATCTTGTTTCTGTTATGTCAATATTTTTGCGTCGATCCTATAATAAAATATATAATTATGAACTATGTTTTTAATTGTCTTTCTTGCACAGTGGTTAGCCCTTTCGGTGCCGGATCAAGAGGTCCTGGGTTCGAATCCAGGTGGGGACTTGGCAACTATGTCTACTGCAGAGAACTATTCTACATGCAGTAAGGTTTGGGTGCAATGCTACACTGAATTTCAGCCAAGTTCCACTCATGGTTCGCTAGTTTCAGCCGATGCTTTCAGGTTCCTATGCAATGCAAAGCTGCAATGCAAAGTTTCAGTTTGGCTTTCTCTCTGCAATAATACTAGCAGTCGTGAAATACTCTTGAAAGCGACCTATAATTACCTCCTCACCTCACAAATTTAATTTTTAAAAATGACCTGCAAAAACAACGCTATTAACTAAAATACATGCTATTTTAATCCATGGCTGATACAAAAGACTTAAACAGGGCTACATGCTTTCTCCGGAAGCCGACTACAATAAATTTAATTTAATAATTTTATAATGAATGTTTCTGATAAAAATCGCCGCTAATGGCTGCAATACTGCCGAAGCGGCGTTAAACAATAACTCACTCACTCACTCACTCTGATAAAAAAACACACCTAAGGAGAGACAGAAATGGCCATTTGTCTTATTTATGAAGTCATACAGTAACATTGCCTCAACGAATTAAAGTCAAAGAAGGTAAATGATCACTTTTCAGTGTGCATAACAATCATATAATGATTCAAAGTGCATATAGTTCAAATACTCTCCGTCGCCGCTAATGGCTGCAATACTGCCGAAGCGGCGTTAAACAATAACTCACTCACTCACTCAAATACTCTCCGTGATATTTGACGGATTTTAGCGAAAATCTTGGCAATTCTCCATATATTCTAAAAAGAAGCCTCAAAGCACATACTTTTTCAAGTTATTGTAAGCGATTTCACTCGTGACCATGACCATATCTCGTGACCTTAACCTTAAACTTTAAAAACAATCATGGAATGATTTAAAGTGCAAATGGTTCAAATAAGGCACATTCACAAAAGCATGCTTAAGTTTTGAACTCTCTGTGACCTTGACCTTCGACTGGTTTTAGTGAAGAACTTTTCAAATATTGATCTTTCTTTTTAGTTCATATATACCAAATGCAAACAATCACTTATGTTTATGATTTGAAACTTGATGATTGATCATGTGCTCTCATCCTTGGACTGCCAATATATTTTTTCAAGTCAAACCACGTCTTCCAATTAAGGGTAAATAAGTTAGCAGCAGCTTCGTTCTTCGTTCTTCGTTCTTCGAAGAATGAAGAACTAGACAGAATAGAAACGATTAGTTGTTCGTTCTTCGAAGAACGAAGAACTAGACAAAAATATACGTTTTGTTCTTCATTTTCGGAGAACGAAGAACTCGAAAACTGGAATGTTTTAGTTGTTCGTTCTTCGAAAAACGAAGAACCAGAGGTGTGAAACTGTTTAGTTCATCTTTGTAAAAGGGCGGGATAGCTTAGTGTTTAGCGATTTCGGCTTCAGATTAAAAGCCTTGTTTCGGATTAAATAACTCCGGGAGACACTTGCTGAATCATCAGCATTACGTTTTTAGTTTTTAAATTTTCGAATAACCAACAACCAATGAGCAATATTGTTTTAATTCTTTAATGTTTAATTGCAACTTCAGTCATTAAATAAACTGTGGCTGATAGACTCCTGCTTTGTTCTTCATTTTCTAAGAACGAAGAACTAGAAAACTGGGATGTTTTAGTTGTTCGTTCTTCGAAGAACGAACAACTAGACAGTATGGAATATTTTAGTTCTTCGTTCTTCAGCCAAAGTTTATTTAATGACTGAAGTCAACATATCCCCTGATTGTCCGACCACCTTACATTAGTGCAGGTAAACTAATGAAAGTGTATTATGACAAAGAATGAAGAACGAAGAACTAAAATATTCCATACTGTCTAGTTCTTTGTTCTTCGAAGAACGAACAACTTTATTAGGGATTCAAGTAAGTGAGCCAAGGCAGGGTTCTAACAGCGATAGTCTATTTACTAACTGGCGTTCAGATATCCCGTGATCGGCCGATCATCTTACATTGGTGTAGGTAAAGAAAAGTAATACTGTCCAATTTTTCGTTCTTCTACAAAACTGGGATATTTTAGTTCATCCCAGTTTCCTAGTTCTTCGTTTTTTTTCGAAAAGTGAAGAACTAAACAGGAATAATCAGCAAGAGTTTGTTTCCTGACTGATGTTTGATTTTGTTCTGTTTATCCGACCATCTCACACTGGTGTAGGTAAAGTAAATTGATTGTGTTATAACTACATTGTAAGATATTCAAGTTCTGAAAGACTTTTTATTGTATAGCGTGTATGTTTATTAAAGAGATGACTTAATGGGCTCGTGACAAGGTTCTGGCAGCTCTATCCCGTGATCGGTCGACCCTCATCCATTGCAGGCAAAGTGAAGTAATTGAATTAAAAAATACCTTACGAAGGACGAAGGACGAAGGACGAAGGACGAAGAACTAAAATTGTCCATATATTCTAGATCTTCGTTCTTCGAAGAACGAAGATCTAAAATTGTGTATTCTGTTTAGTTCTTCGTTCTTCGAAGAACGAAGAACTAAACATTTCTCTTCTGTCTAGTTCTTCGAAGAACGAAGAACTAAAAACGAAGCTGCTGCTAACTTCCGGCCGCCTTCTAATTATAAGATATACACACATTGAAAGCATCCGTGAAATTTAAAAAATAGAGCCATGGCCTCTGTAGCTCATCAGGAGATAATAAGTGGGGTATGTTATGGAGTGGGCTTTATAGCAATGGTCAGATAATGGAATGTAGTAATAAGAATCTGGGCAGTGAAACGATTAAAGCAGTTTAAAAATAGTGTGTTACCATAACTTTGCCAATCTGCTATATATATGTGTTGAAAGAGCAACACAAGGTTGCACAGAAACATGTTATTTGTTATAAAATGTTAGTATGACAATATATGCATAGATAATAAATGCCAAAGATGTTTTTCGTGTAATATATGTGCAAGTGTTTGTTTTGTAGCTTGGAAATAAATTGCTGGTATCAGACATATAACAATGTCGTGGAGAGATCATACTATTTTTTAATATCGTACACACATTATATAATAATGAATATACCGGGTACAATTCTTTGCATACAATTCACCACTGTCAGCTATTGCAATAATGGCCTGGGGTTGTAGAAGAAAATGAAAAAAAACTTTTTAGGTCATGACCCCTTCTAATTATTATCAGATTTGTTACACATAAATGCACATTCGTTATAAATATCATACACCTTTGCATTATATTGTTTTAATTCTTAATTGCATTATGGCAATATCAACATTTATTAAATAATGAATAGGAGCCTCAGTTTTTGAAAATCCCATTTCTCATAGGCTCCATTTCAATACTTAATAAATTGGTAAAAAATTTTTAGTAAATTCTTTTTCACCATTTCTTATAGGCTCCTTTTCAGTATTTGATAAAATGATATTCTATAAATAAATTCTTTTTTAGAGTCAGTGGAAGACTAAAGCAGTCTCACGCACAGTCTATAACACAGTGCTGCACAGTAGTTTGAAGTAACCTGAAACCTCTGTGTAACTATCAGTTTTCATCCTTCTGACAGGAAGTGGTCACCCCCAGGTCAACACAATGCAATTACATAACATGCAGACACTGGACTCACAGCCAGTAAAATGTATATGTTAGATGTTGTTTTTCCTACAATTAATTATTTTTCTGTACTGGAGAAGAAGATGAAAATAGGTGTGGTGTCACAATCTCATATAGCTACTTCTTTTATATTCCTATGTTATCACCAGTCATCACTAGTCATATTCAGTTCACATATCTCATGTAAAATGAAAAAAATTTAATTCCTCTTCAAGTTATTCTTTCAAAGGGTATTCAATAGTTCTCATTTCAAATAGATTCACATTAAACATGTCCATAATGGAGACATTTATCTCATTTCTTGTTCCTATTGAATAAAATTAACTGCAAAGTTAATAGAAAACTAAATCAGTTATAAAGTATAAAATATGATATAAATACGGTATACCAAATTGATTCGTACTGGAAATTCTCATTAATTAATTAATTCTCCAAATAATTACACAATATCATGAGATATTCAAAAACTCCATTATTTACTTTTAAATTTCAAAGAACATTATATTAGATTTAATAAAAGATTCTGTATTAAGTCTTTAGAATACTTTTAGACTTGTGTACCTTTATCAGCAAATTCACTTGCAAAATACAAATAATTACTCATATGTGAAATGTGAGACAAAGATAAAATATGACTTATAATTTTTGTTAGACCTCCAATTCTAAGTTTTTAATTCTCAACATCTCTTTTTCATCAGACATATATATTCTCAAACCACATGTTAGAACTCTCACATCAGAAAGATGAAATTCCCTTCCCTTAGGTGTTTTCTTTAAAATTAACTCCCTTACTTACTGATTGAAGTGCACATAAAATCTCCGAAAAATGGTGTAAACTGAAATAGGCTTTTAGGTTATGATCCCTGTGACCCATATTTGGGGTCACAGACTCAACGAATTTACGATTTAAAGTCCCTTACAGCCAAGGAGTCTGTACATAAAATGTCAGCTCGCTAGAGCCATTGGGACTGCAGATGAAGATGAAAATAGCATTTTAGGTCATTGCCTCTGTGACCCATATTTGGGGTCTCACAGTCACCAAATTTACAATTTAGAATCCCCTTCAGTCAAGGAGTATGTACATGAAAATTCAGCTCTCTGTGTTCATTGGGACTGGAGAAGAAGATGAAAATAGTTTTTTAGGTAATGACCCCTGTGAGCCACACTTGCGGTCACAGGGTCATCAAATTTACAATTTAGTATCCCCTTTAGCCAAGGAGTCTGTACATAAAATGTCAGCTCTCTGGAGTCATTGGTTCTGGAGAAGAAGTCGAAAAAGCGAAAAGTTTACGGACGGACGGACGGACAGACAGACGGAGGGCGGACGGACGCCATCCCATGCCATAAGCCCATCGGGCCTTTCAGGCCTGATGAGCTAAAAAAAAAGTATATCCAACGATAAATTGACTTATGAGAAACTAACGAATAAAATTATTAAATATATCGTAAATTTGCATATTAAGACAGAAATCTATTTTTTGTATTACAAATATTTAGGGTCGACAATTTGTTGATTGATTATCTCTCTCCATTGATCCGAAAACCTAAAATACAAGCTGCTGGGTGAACGAGAATGAGCATTAATGCGTTATAACATTCCGTCAAGGTTGACATTGTGATTTATCATCCAAAACTGGGTTCCACAGGAGATATCATTTTGACAATAGAATCTCACCCTGATGTCTTCTGATATCAAATTAATCAACACTCGTTGATTCAAAATAAGACATTGATTCATTAAGATATAAAATAATTAATTAAATGAAATTAATTAATCATATAAAGCCTAGTCGAGAATTCCGCGTCCTGATCAGAAATGTCAACAGTCACATACTTTAGATAGTCTGTTGCCTGACACACATTGATAACAGTGAGTTACCTCCCAAATAAATATCATAATAAATATAATGGTGCTGTTAAAGAATGCAACACCAGTAACTATTGATGATTAATATATCACACTAAATCCTCGAATATATATACTTTACACCAAATTAGTGATTAATAACTTCAATTTGGTTTCATATTGGTGTATCTGTCTAGTTTACAATCACAATATCACAACATATTTCGAAAAAAGGTCACATATCATTTAATCAAAGGAGACCTGACTGTATCTGTGCGACAAACATCCCCTGTTCGCGAAGCAATCCTGGCGCGGAATATAAGCATTTGTCACCCTTCGATATATTTATGTATTCAATTCATAATAGGTTATACCATTAACGTTTCAGAGATACGTGACCAAATCAGACATTTAGAATCGTATATGAGGTAGAACAGGGTGCTTTGTTTCTTGTACAACTGTAGCAACACCATTAAACCTTGCATACAATAAGCTAATATATTACTCAAAACAGTTTTTATGTTGAACCAATGATTTGGGCATTAGCAAATTGTGAGTCGTTCATCTAAATAATACAGTATAATTGAAAATATTATCTATTGATTGATTTGAGTGTTTACGCAGCAAGATCATATTCAACCCAATTCCCCCCCTAGAATCGATTAGGTTCCTTGTCATGTTCTCAAAAGAATAGCCCTTGTTTATAATCATGGATGGCACTGCATGAATTGAGCTGTATTAGTGGGTCCTAACTGCTTCAAGATAAGGATCCGCCTGCACAAACCTGCTTCAGACCATACTTATCTCAACTTCCAAACGCAAAGCATAACTCATGCCAGTCTGGATTACTGGCTGATTTAAGCCTTGCTGTATTTCCCTCGCTTTGTTGTGCTTTGTTGAATCGCTGCACCAGATATGCATAGTGGGCCTGGATTTCTAAGCACAGATTTCTTAAGGAAATACTGCAAGGCCTAAATCAGCCAGTAATGGAGACTGGCAAGAATAATGCCTTGCATTGGGAAGTTTTACTTATCTGTACTTAGACCAAAGGTTGCCCTTAGCCAGGAATGATAGCATTGAGCTAATATCTTCTTAGTCAAAGTTCTTAGTATTCTTAGTCTAAGCTGTGAAAGAGATCCCTGTTCTCCACAGCAGATAAAGTTCAAGATTCCTATGCTGGATCCGAACCTCAGACAAGTTTATTCCAAATGCCCTAACAACAGCCCAATTTAACAGAATATTAATTGTGGTGTGTTTAACCGATGGTTATTAAAACTCCTCTAACAAATACATTTATATTTCATAATAGAATTTCAATATTTTCACATGGGGGATCCTGAGGTGAGGTTCAACCCCTCCTTCCTCCCCGCCCCCCTTGAAAACCCCCCTTCACTTCCCCCTGCCCCCAACCAACACAAGAAAAAGATGAAACCATCCAAAGGATTATATTTTCAACAAATATCTTTATTCATTTGAAAGCATTTTACAAAGTGTTCAACATCTAAACCTGAAACAAAAAGTGGAAATCTTCCAATTCATCATTTTTGAAAATCTTCATGGGTTCTAGGAGGTGGTCAAAAAGAAAATGAATTTTTAATCAATCTTTATTGATTAGTAAAGAAAGCCGGACATTCATAAAATAATGAAAGACTTAATCATGGACATGGATTGGACAAAATAAAGACAAAATTGTCCAGAAACTGCAATGGTAGATATCAACAAAAATTACCAATAAACAACATTTATATTCATACAATATCACATCATACATTATGTACAAGTGTGTAACAATTTTGTAAAATGATTGGCTGGTATAAGAAAATAAATTGAGAAATATGGTCAAATAAAACCAGCTTGCTTGTTTGCAGGAAAGTCCTTAAAAGATGCAGAAATCACATTTTAAAGGGGAAATAGCATGTTTTTTGCGAATTTTATTTTAAAAAATGTCCCATGTTTAATGATAGTTTAAGTCATTATATTTACTTTATATGGTAAAACATGTTATTTCACAAACCAATTATCGATAGTGGTAATAACGGTGTTGCGTATAAAGCAAAAATTTGCATAGTGGCCATTTTATTGTGAAGACATTTTATTATTTCGAATGACAAAAACGATTCCCATGGCTTTATGGAACCATGTACACTAATTTTTTAACTTGATTTTCTGAAGAGAGAAGGGCGTTTTACTATTGGCGAGATTATTTTACAAATACATAACATCAACTTATTTCAGCCAAAAAACGTGCTACTGCCCCTTCAAAGAGAAGTTTTGTATAGTCAAACTATTTATTAGTCACACCGGGAGTGCTGATAGCTGAAATAGTGTCAAAATGACACAATACAATTGAATGTGACGTTATTGAAAAGATAAAATTTGCTGACAGTTATTTACTACGTAAATTTGCATTGAATAAAGGTTATTAAACAATTAGTGTATGTACATATTTACAACTTTATGAAACTTATGTAAACTCCTGTTACTCTCGCACACTATAATAATATACAATCTCATTAAAATTATCACTCATAACTTACTGTTTGATCTGACTGCTGCTTGGGTTGGAGTCTTGTCTTGTGTTCAGTCCAGCCATTTGGCGACCAGAGTTGGAAGTCGTCAAACCGATTCGAGTCTGGCTGCGATTGGTGAAAGGTCATAGACACGGTCACATAACATGATCCATGGAGCAGTATCCCGATAGGAGGTGAGTTGAGGTGAGGTGAGGTGAGGAGAGTTGAATGTTTTCTTGAATTCTAGAATATTTTAAGGCTGCTAGTATTACTGCAGGGAGAAAGCCCGCAACGCCATGTGGCTATGTATTACAGTGAAACCTGCGAGCATCGGCTGGAACTAGCGAACCATGGGTGGTACTACGTTGAAATTCAGTGTAGCATTGCACCCAAACCTTACTGCGTGTAGAACAGTTCTCTACTGCAGACAAAGTTTCCGTGCTCCTGGCGGGATTCGTACCCGGGACCCATTGATCCGAAGCCGAATGGCTAACCACTGCGCTGTCCCAGCCCCACCAGATAAGAATGCAGTTCAAGTGCTATCGTTGACCTTATTTTAATGAGATTGGCATAATATTTCATCTTTGACCAAAAAGACGAACCCAAAAGTAATTTTTTTTTTGATGAATTAAGAATGAGAAAGTATTACTGTTTGTTGGTTCTTCACTGCATACTATTAAACATAACTCGATAGCAATTAACTATAACTATTAATTTATCAATAACATGCATAGAGTGGTTCATAATTTAAAATCAATGTTTACCAACTACGATTTACCGACAGTGCTACAAGTTTGAGCGAGTTTACACAAGCGAGTTTAGAAGCGAAATTTGCGTCAAGATGGACAAGAAATTTCAAATAATATAATTGCACATAGTTCATCAAAAGTTCAAATCATGGACCAAATAATTTGTACCTTCTAAATAAGCACGTAAGCCTCATTTTCATTTAGGCAATAGTAAATGTTGTGATCGTAAACTCATATGACATACTTGCTTGTGTAAGATTCTCTTATTGCTGACAGTTTGGTATCTTAATCAAATATGATGGTCAGTGACTGTTTTCAATTTTGAAATCTTGGGTCATTAAATGAAACCCTTAACAAGATATTTTAAAATAGATTGTATCTAATAACCGAACGGATAAAATATTGTATAACCTCAAATTTATTCACAATCTTCCCTAATTCTACTATTCTTTGAAGACATAATATTTTTGATAAAGCTGTCAGCATGAAGGCCGATTAAAGCCCCTTTTTTTAGGGTAGCCCTCTTGCGGATTCAAACCCATACGGTTACCAGATATCTCATGAATATTATTCTGTTACTCCTCATCAATACCTGTGGCAGATCCCCCCCACCACCAATTAATGGACACCAAAGGTAGACTACCTCTACAATGTACATATTGGGTGGTTGGGTATACAAGGTCAATATACATACAAAATTACATATATATATATACATACACATTTGTATACACATCATAATTTATTTATGTCTATGAATTTATAATATTGACATATACATTTAAAACATATGACACAGAGACCACTTTTGCATACCTATGTACATTATTACACATCTTAGAGAAAGAAAAGTGAATGGTGAAGGTAATATTTTCCAACAAAATCTAATCCTCAATTTTAATTTGTGAGTTATCAGTAAAATACTTGTAGAATCTGTGTTTGAAAATGTAATAGCTTACAACCAACATCGAAACACTTGGTGTCAAATTGTAGCACCAAGACGCTACATTGATCATAACATTAACGTCATGTCATTGTTGAGATGATGTCATCCTTATTTTTATATTTCCCCGAAATAGCTATTTCACTGTTGTTTATGACTAATTCAAGCAGTGTCTTTGAGCGAAGAAGGATCATCTGACATCAGACACATAGTATTTAGACATTCTGGTATCGGTACATATAATTTTGTTTCAGAAAGCATACTCTTGTTCAAAATATGCAATGAAACATTATTGTACCCATCAAAGCTAGAAAAAACATAATTGATTAGTTTTACAACATCACAAGAAAATAATAATGATATCACAAAATATTTACAGATATTTTTGGAAACTCTGATACAAGAAACTTCAAGCAAATACAATATTGTACAAATACAAGTGTATAGTACAAGTAGGCCATGTCAATGCCTAACTTCAAGTTCCTGGTTTGTACAGTATACAACATGTACAATATACAACACTCATATACATATACAGCCTCCGCCATATAATGTATGTTGCTGACACTTGTGTTATGAGGCAGGATCACATTTATTTGGTGGAACTGATGACATAAACTAAACACTTTTCTAAAATTTGATGAAACTTTTCAATTATTTATCAGCTCTTTTGAATAAATACATATATACTGTCTTGGCATAGATATTTTATCTGTTAAATGTTTGACCTGTATTGCTTACAATTTTTTAAGATTATTACCATGTTATCAAATACTGCATGATATAGATATTTGTGTATTAAGAAAAGAATACACAGGAACAAGAACAACACATACTTTGATCAATATTCATAATGCACAATCTTGCTAATTCCTAAGAAAATATAAATTCTATAGAGCTGTTCCATGTTGTGCAAAATATGTCTCTCTTTTACTTTTACTAATTGCAGGAATGCTCTTAATGAAGATAAAATTCAGAGAAATACAAGCTAAACTTTTCCTAAGAAAACAAAACTACATTCATAAATCGTCATAACCACAAAATAATCAAATACTTTTTCAGTTGAGGTTGATTTAGTAAGATGATAAAGTTCCATATTCCCAGGATAAAGTTCCATATTCCCAGGATAAAGTTCATATTCCCAGGATAAAGTTCATATTCTCAGGATAAAGTTCCATATTCCCAGGATAAAGTTTCATTCTCCCAGAATATAGTTCATATTCCAAGGATGCATTCTATATTCCCAGGATATAAAGTTTGATCTTCCAAGGTTTAAGTGTCATATTCAAAGGATTCCAAAGATTAATTCCATATTCCAAGGATAAATTTCCATAATAAAAGACTTCCAAGGAATAAGTGCAGTGTCCAAAGGATAAAGTTTGAAGTATCTAACGAAACTAGCATCCAAAGTCCTCTAAATCTGATTCACAATGGCCACTATAGTTCTGCCAAATGTTTTTCGCTTTGGTAAGTGACCTCGCAGAGCTCCAAGAACCCAGACTATCATCAGGTCTTCTATACCATCAGCACATCCTTCTTCAATGCCCAATACTATTTGCCAGCTTTACTTTGAGGTGGTTGGTTTGGCAAGGAGCCCCTTAAAGGGTTGAGTTCCGTGTATTTATCCAAGTTCTCGTTGTCGACAAGAATCTTCACAAACATCACATCATCCTTCACGTACCCAAGTGAGGGTTCAGTCAATCGGGCAAGAGGAAGAAACAGTGGACAACCGCTGGCAATGTTCATCTCGGAGGCTGGGCGTCTGAAGGAGGAACTGGATGGGTCCGGTCTGAACGTGTCCACCATGTGTTCCTTGAAGTTCTGGTCAATCATCATGAGGGTCACTTTCTGTTGGAACGGCCACGGCATGAGGGCGTCATAGTGACCTCTCATGACCACAAAGAAGAGGGAGATGTGAGTCCCTTTTCCCATTCCGTCTCCGTTCAGGTATATCCTTGCGCACATCTTGTACCCGACCTTGCCAGTGAAGAACGCTGGAGAGTAAAGACTTGTAACTTTTCCTGTTATAGCTTCTTGTCTTTTCTTCGCAAAGTCTGTAATTCTCCAGAGAAGAGATCCGTCGTAGCTTGCAAGTTCCATACACTGCATACGAAGGTCGTGTTCGGCGAGCTGAATATCTTTCAAAGCAATTGTTCTTTCAAAAGCCTTGATCTTGGTATCCATAGTTTCCACCATTGCCGCCAATTGATCTGATCTTTGTCGTTCGGCAATTTGTTGTCGTTCAAGAGCCTCAATTACTTGAAGGCATCGCTCAATTTCCTTGTGAAGGACCCCCATGATGGGCTCGAAGGCAGTAACCTTTGCTTCTGTTGCAGCAATCCGTGCATTAGCATGGCTTTCCTCATTCGGTTGGGCGTGATTCTGGATTTCTTGGACCTTGCGGTCAAGCTCATTGATGCTGGACATTATGGTGGTCAGATCACCTTGTGAGGTCATTGGTCCGACACCGTTGGACACATGGCGTTCCAGATGCATCAGCTTGTCCAGTACAAAGAACAGATGTGTTCCTGTGTTCTTGTTGATGGTCAAGTGCTGAATGAACTTGTCAAGATTCATCTAGAAAGGAAAGAAGATTATTATAAATCTGCTGTACAAAGGAGAGGATGTTGAAAACTGAGCTTTTTGTTCCCAACGCTTAACCTGTTGAATGAAGTAGGGCCAAACAATTCTGAGAGACCAATTTACAGTAATAACTCTGCAGATAATAATCTGTGATTGTCTACTGTGTAAAGAATAGGTTATCTTGTAATATTCTCGGATTCCAAGTTAAAGGGTTAAAGATGTTTTAAACATTCAACTTCAGCTGATTTTGTCGAGCAGCTTGCTGCTATTTGAATTTTTAAATAAATATGATTAGATTACTTTTGGTCGCAAGAAGAATAAACATTTTACCAAGTCGTACAGGGATGGTATGAGGTATAAGGTGAGGTGAGGTGAATTAGGGTTTAACACCGCTTTCAAAGAGTATTTCACTTATATCGCGGATGCTAGTATTATTGCAGGGAGAAAGCCTGCAACGCATGGCTATACATTGCTGTGAAACCTGCGAGCATCGGCTGGAACTAGCGAACCTTGGGTGGTACTACTCTGAAATTCAGTGTAGCATTGCACCCAAACCTTACTGCGTGTAGAACAGTTCTCTACTGCAGACAAAGTTGCTGTGCCCCTGGTGGGATTCAAACCCGGACCTCTTGATCTGAAGCCGAACGTGCTAACCACTGCGCCCCTGGTATGAGGTATAAATCAGTTAATGTAATCTACCCACTGGTGTCAATTTATTTTTAAGCCCTCTTTCATGACAATTTGCATCGTGATTGTTAATGGTTACCGGTATATGCAAAGGGAGGTAATAAATATCTCACTTTGAACAGGGCTAAATTTTCAGTGTAATAACTCCTTATTAATATCAAAAGATGAGCAGTTGAAATATAAAACACACAAGTATGGAAGGAAATGCATGTCCTAGGCAAATCACAGTACAAGCAGAATACCTGTAAAAGTTGTCCATCTAATACATCTATATAGACAACTTGTCTTCCGTAAAGGCCTTGAAAGAAATGGTAATGATGTTTTTGTTTACCTATGGCCATATGCTTCTTGCAAATCATTGCAGTTAAGGGTGAGAAAAATCATGAGGCTACAAACAAAAACTGACCAGCTTCTATCATTGGAAGAGCACAATTGTTAAACATCGCTTTCAAGAGTATTTCACTTATATCACAGCTGCTAGTATTAGTGCAGTGACAAAGCTCCCTCCATTATGGCTTTGCACTGTAGTGAAACCTGCAAGCACCAGCTGGAACTAGCAGACCAAAGGTGTATTGTGCTGAAATTCGCATTGCACCCAAACTGAACAGTTTCATCAGCAAAGCTAATGGGTCCCTGGCAGGATTTGAACCCAAGACCTCTTGATCTGAAGCCAAACTGGTTAACCAAGGATCAAGGATGGGTGCTATTTATGTAGATGATGGTCAGCAGTGGTCAGTTACCTGGTCAGTACATCCAACTGGACAGGTCAGCATCCTCTTGTTGCACTCTCGGTCCAGGTGATCCTGGAGCTGTAACACAAACATATAAAATTATAATGTCATCAATTAAGTAATGGCCCAGTTACAGGTCCGAGGTCCGTTGTATTGTACGAGAAGCATGTACGATTGGTTTCAAACTGCAAAACGTTGTCGAGTGCACGATCAGCATGTGTAATCTGGCTCGTTTTGCCAACACAAATGAATATAGCAGTTCATCTAACCCATTGAAAAGACTTCTACAAACAAAATGTTTACTAATAATCTTCAACAACAAAACATTATTACACTTACAACCATTTCTTTGAGAGGCATTTTAGAAGCTAGTATGATGAATGAGAACAAGTTCTATGGATAGTCAACTTTAATGATAAGACAAACTTTTTTACAAACTCATTTGGCCATAAAAAAAATCATTTTGAAAAGTCATGAATGACACACTTGGCCTAAATAATCTCTAAATGTACCATACAATTGTAGAAAGACGACTTTACATGTATATCAACTGGTAACAAGCTAAACAAGTCTAACATTGTTACATTCGGGATAAGACTACCTGCAATAGTACAAATTCATGTATTTTTTTGGCCGAATCCCTTGCAGGATTAAAACCCACAACCTCAGAGTCAAGCAACTATCGCCAGCACCATACCAATAACTAACCGACTTGTCCCAAATGTAACGATGTTAGATTTGTTCACTATCTAAATGGCAATTATCTCTAAAGCAAAAAGAGGACAAACCTGTTCTCTTGGAATCTTTTTCTTGCCGCATGCATCACATTTCATCGGGAACTTTGGACAAACTGCATTGTGGTTCTGAAACAAGATGATAGATAGTTCCTTATTATCAATACAATAAGCATCATGGATTATTAGCAACGTAACGTAAAAGATTTAAAGACCATCCATTTGTCTGTTTCCGTAACCTCGGATGCATATATGGATTATATTAAAGGGGCAGTAGCACGTTTTTTGCGAATTTTATTTCTTTAAAAATTCGATTTATAATGATAGTTTATGTCATTTATATTTACTTTAGAGGGTAAAACATCTTATTACACAAACAAATTATCCGTAGTGGTAATAACGGTGCTGCGCATAAAGCAAAAATTGCATGGCGGCCATTTTATTGTGAACACATTTTATTATTCCGAATGACAAAAAACGATTCCCATGGCTTTACGGAACTATGTTCACTCATTTTTTAACGTGATTTTCCGAAGAGTTAAGGGTGTTTTATTATTGGTGACATTATTTTTCAAATACATTTTATCGACTATTTTCAGCGAAAAACCATGCTACTGCCCCTTTAAAAAGCTTAGCTATGATGTGATTGTTCTGCTACAGACTAGGTTTTTACTGTACAAAGCTTAGAGCCAACTCTGTTTTATTTGTAAACATATTTTGGTATTTTCGGCACCCACATACAGTCAGAGTGCATTGCCAGTTAAAGCATTGTACAGTCAAGCCGCGATAGTCCGGGCACCGAAAATCCGAATCTCGCAGTGTCCGAACGGTAGCAAGCTGTAACCAAACTAATCTCTATATAAACTCATTAAATGTGGATTCATTAATCCGTTGTTTCCGAATCCGAAAGCCAATTAGCCGTAACGGATTAGTTAATTACAACTATTTCTGCTTCATTAATCCGGCGGTTCATCAGAAGCGTTCTGGTAATCCCCTTGACAAGCAATCATCACACTGATTGGATCGGTAAACTTCAATGACAGTGGATTGACACGGGAGTTGAGCGTGTCAGTAGTTTGTGATTTTAATAAATTGTAAAATCTTACTTTGTGTATCAGTAGTTTGTGATTGTTATAAATTGAAATTCTCATTTTGTGTGATATCCAGCGTGTCAAACTCATTTGATATTCTAAATACGTTCTCGTCTGTCTGTAGATTCAAAGGGGATCAACTCCATCTTGTTTGGTTCATTTCAGAAGTCCGAACATTTCACAATCCAAACGTTTTTGATGAAAAACAGAAGTTTTCGGATTATCGAGGCCTGACTGTACTATCCTTGTAATGCTGAGCTCGAAGCTAAGAAACAACAGCTCTCATCTTTTAATGTCTTTGGACTGACTCGTCTCCAGAGTTAAGAGTGGACACTCTACCAAATGAACTATATCCCCGGTTGATAAGGTGAGGTGAGGTGGAGTTTATATCTCACTTATATCACACTTGCTAATAAGTATTATTACAGGGATAAAGCCTGCAACACCATTGTGGTGATGTATTGCGGTGAACCTTGAGATCATTGGCTGGAATTGTGAATCTTGGGTTGTACCGTGCTGAAATTCAGTGTAGCATTACACCTAAATCTTACTGCATGTAGAACTGTTCGTCTGCAGACAAAGTTGCAGAGCCCCTGGCAGGATTCGAACCCCGGACCTCTTGATCCAAAGCTGTACACACTAACCACTGAGCTATGTCACCCCGGTTGTCATTGAGGTTAGTTGTTAGTTGTTCGTATTAAATGCTCGATACCAGTAATATTAACACCTTAAAGTGAAAAACGTTAAGAGAAAAGTATACCATTGGATGAAAGATGTAGTCAATTCTTACCTCTATCCCCGCAAATGGGATCTCAACGTTACAGTTTTTGCAGACTGTTTTTCTTTGTGAGCACTCCCTCTGTTCGTGGTCTCTCTGACGACTCATGGGGACCAGGATACGACAATGTGGACAGGGCTGGGGGCGGTGCTCACAGTTTTCCTCGTGATTCTGGGGAGAAATAAATAAATAAATTATACATTACATCAACTAAGCATGGTATAACCTGCGCTAGTCTCTAACACTGGCTTGGTTACGTCTTTCTGCTTTCCGTCGCCTTTCTAGTGCCAGATTTCTGAATTTATTACCAAAAGTGGAACATGCAGAAATGCTGGTACAAGAAAGATGACACTAAAATTAACAAGAAAATTTATTGCTATGTTTTTATTACAGGATATCAGTTTTACAGAAAATATAAGTTCTTAAAGTTAAAATTTTAGATTATTAATGATTCAAATAATTCAGTGAATTCTCCCTGAGCCTACATGAACCAACGCATAAATCTTTTCAAACAACTTTGTGATGTCATTGGTTAAAATATTTGAAATATTTTACCTCCAAATATTCTCGGAATTTTCCTTTCCATGAGCATCCTGGATTTGGACATTTTGTATTCATCTTTGTCATCTCTCGCTTTACAGCATTGTCAGGGAATATCTGTAATATATACATATCTCATATACCGTACCAGGCCATCACAATTTTTTAAATTAGATTTTCTCATTATTATGACAGGGATAGAAACTAGCACTAGCCCGCTAGCCCATGGCTAGTGAAAAAGAAGCTGGGCTAGTAGAGTGTAAAAACTGGTAGTCCAAAGGGCGAGTTAAAATTTGAGGTGAAATGATCATGGAGATGTATTTGGCTAGCTGGAATAAGTCTGGACTAGTACTTTTAGAAATGCTACTGCATTGAAAAGGTTAATTTTGACCCCACACGGTCCCTCTTTGAAAATTCTAGCCAATACTAGTAAATGGGAATATAATAATGTTGAAGTGAAATGAGTTAATAATTTGAAATTAAAGGAGTTTTCTGAAGTTGCTATAAAGCAAATCATTTATTAATCATCTGTTTTCTACGTCTCCTGTCTGTTTGTTACTGGGCTAGAAGAATGTTGGTTGGTCTAGTAAGATCTGAAAGCTACTAGCCCAAAAGGCTAGTGATCGTTTCAGGTTAGTTTCTACCCCTGTTATGATATATAATGTATAAGGAAAACAAATATACAAATAACACAACACATTCCTTAAGTTCCTGTAATTGTATTAAAATTAATGCTTCGCTAAGTCCAAGAGGTGTTTGTTGGACTCTACAAATTTTAGACAATGCGCTGTTTGAAATATTCATGAAATTATGCATATATATAATGTAAGTTACATATGTTAGATCATTGATTCGATAGAAGGGGGTGCGCAACTTTTTGCATTGGGTGTTACATTCAACTATTAAGCATGGTCTATATATATGGCTCCACTCTTGAGGGTTGGGGAGGGGGTTGTGTGGAGAAGGGGGTGGTGGAGGGATGATGGAGGGCGTGAGGTGGGGGGGCGGCGGGTGGTGTGAGATGCGGGGTACCCACCTGACTGAGGTTCAATTCCTCTGCGTCGGCTCCTTCTTCAACACAATGAGGACACATCATCGCCTTACCTCCCCTTTTTTTGGCTTCTTCTTCACTGTAAACAACATATAACAAGTTGTGAAGACTGGAATTGTTCTCTTTGCAAAGGAGAGAACCATACATGATCACATTAATAACTTTTGATGTTACGACCATTCGACCAAATAGAAAATGAATTGATGAGACATTCCATGCATTAAAAAAATGCTCAGCTCAAAATCTGAGTCACTCCCTTTTCCTTACCTGAAAATGTGTCTGAGACAATTCATGCAAAATCTATGTCCACAAAAGTTCTGTCTTGGGTCCCTCAATATCTTTTCACAGATGCCACATTTGAATTTGGTGTCGAAACCTTCTTCAAAAATCTCCACTGGAAAACCTCCAGGTAATGATTGCAAGGTCATTGAAGCAGACGACGAACTGGCGGCCATCTTGAACTATCACAGATAGGTCAGGAAAATGAAGAACTTGGATCTATTAATCTGGAAAAAAATCATATTATAGATGTTAAGATGTTAGGACGATATGCATGTGTTATACGTTAAAATGAGTAAGTAATTATGGTAAGGTGCCCATTTATGTATGAGGCAAATATTGCATGACTTAATTAGGCCTTCATATAACTCGATCATCCCTCTTACTATTGCAACCAATGCCAACCATATCCTCACGTTAATTTGGTGCCCAACCCTCAATTTTGAACCTTTAAGATTTTACTTGGAAATAAATGTCTTAATTCTCTGCAAAAATTGCGACAAAGTGCACATGGAAATCTCCCAGGTAAAACAGCAAACCACAGCTCGTACTGACTTCGTCAGAAAGAGAAAGTAGGTATAAAGGTGGTAGACAATGGTCTGTCGTTACTAGATCGTCAATATTGGGCTCTCACGATTGAAAATAATGGTCTGCTCTTTTCTTAGTAAAATATTTACTGAGAAACTACTATAATATTGTAAAATCAATTGTTGAATATTTAAAAAAAAAGATTTGTTTAAAGAATTTCAATGAAAAAGTGTTTCAATGTCAATACGAATTTCACTGAAAAAGTGTTATTGGTAATGTTAATTATAGGCCTATAATATATTCCTATCGGTCCACAATATTGCAAATGATGAACAGATGACAAATGACAATCTGAAATATCTAAAACAGTTTTCAAACCTTCAACCGTTGAGCCTTATACTTTCCACTTCCTTAGTTCTCAGTACAGTTGTAGGCCTTGACACAAATGATTACTGACACGAATACAGCCATAGACTACAGCCAGTACAGGAGACATTTCAAATAGACTTTGAAAAATCCTAAACTCCATTTTGCTTGAGAGGAGCCAAACATGACTCACTATTACAATGTATAATATTATCATACGTAATTTATAAACATTATCATGTGTTTGGACGACCATCCTTTGTGACTCAAATTCTTTGGTGTTATAAATATTCAATTTGTCGCCGCCATTGCTTTCTGCCGATCTGAAATGAGTTCACCTTTTAACGTAGTTATCGTCCGTAAAATATATTTTCAGAATAAGATTGAGAGTCCTTATGGTTGTAAATTACCCAATAAAACAACTTACCACCTTTAGCAGCTTCGAAAATTCCACAATATTCCCGAAACAATAAACTGGGTGTGCTTATCGACGCTATCCGTTTGCTAATTTTAGATACTTTGTTGGAAATCCCCTTCTAAAAATAGACTTAGGTTTCGTAACCAAAATAAGTCGATCGTAGTAAACCTAAACGTTTTCTGTGAATGTTTTCTGGGATTCATTTTGCTTTTCTCCCCTCAAAGGATCGATTATAAATATATATCTGAGAACTTTATTCATTCTAAAAGATACATACATGTACAATTTTATCAATGGAAACAGCGATCATGATGTCTCTGTTGGAAATTGATAAGCTTGGAATGAATTTAATATCGTCCTTGGAATAAATTCTTAGCTGATTTTTTATTTTTGTATTTTATTCGACTCAGAGGATATAATCTTGTATATGGTCTAATGATTTATGTAAAATAAAAATAATTGTTTAATTTATAATATAATAACTCGACCAAAACAGATTCTTATCTAAAATGTAATCAATGTTAAGTGTTCTAATAGAAAATAACTGGTTTACTTTTGATTTGAAGTTGTGGTTTTAAATAATTATAAGTGTAGCACGTTACAAAAAATAACACTCACACCAAGTTCACGCATATATGCTTATCGTGATATAGGAATTAATTAAAGTTTAAAACTGGTACGAATTCAATTTGGTTACGAAACTGCAGAACATATAGACATAATATCTAATGTCGACAACACATGCAATTTGGGATTTCCCTAAATTTTCCTCTAATTGGATTTACATGAAAAGTGGATAGTTTCATTTCTATATACATTCAACAAAACGAAAGGAATGTACCATATATCTATTTGGGCAAATTAGTTAAAAAACTAACGTTTTTTTAGTTGTGCCAAATATGCAATTTTCCATAGATATTTTGCGACCAACTTAGGCCTTATCGTAGCTTATCGACCATGTCAAAAATATAAATGCATATCGTTCGTCAGTTTGAAAGTTTATCAATATCATTATCATTTTTTAAAAATAAAAGGCCAAAGGCAGATTAATAATTGAGTAGGAAATATTTATATTTTGAACAAAAACAAAAACCTTAACTATTTCTTGTATATAATGCAGGCTACTCAAGAATCATGTATAACCCTTGGACTTCATATTAAGCAGATAAACCGACATTAGAATAACCAAACATGCGGTTTGCAAGAAAAAAAACCTTCCATAACTTCTAACTCTCTTTGCTATCTGCATCGACTATTTTTACAAAACAAAATATCCTGTTGTACTTCTATTACCAGATCAGTCTGATTAAAATCGACGGTTTTCCGTGGAATAAAAAATGCAAAATAGTGCATCTACCGGGATACGAACTCGTTCGTAGGTTCCACTTGTGGCGAGGAATCTACAGAACCTGTTCGTATCCCGGCAGATGCAAAATTTTGCAAATTTTATTCCTCGGAACAAGGTCGATTTTAATCAGACTGATTACCAGATCAAAATTTGAGAATTTAATTGGTATATCTTACATCTTATTCTTACGAACCAAATGATCCAATACTTATTCAGATAAGCTATTGCAGCTTGTTTACCAAACCCCTTCTTTATGAAATAAATATGTTTAAACCATCCAATACAAAACGAGTTGGAGGATAAAACTGCATGCATGAAGTTATACAAAGTGATACAAGCGCCGTAAAATATACTATGTTACACCCACCAAATAATTCGCATTTTTATAAAATGTTGAACTATCCTGGACAAATATTGGCGTTTTTTAAAGACAAGGTATATTTGTTTACTACTAATTACTTTTTAATTATCAAACCAATCAAATAAAAAAAACCTTTGCGTTACATTTCAAGGATGTATTTTAATTGTTGCTTGTCCACACGTCTAGCATAGGCCTACATCGCCATGGAATATTCTTTATGCAAATAGGTGTTGGGTGAGGTGAGTTGGGGTTTAACGCCGCTTTCAAGAGTATTTCACTTATATAACGGCTGGAACTAGCGAACCATGGGTGGTACTACTCTGAAATTCGGTGTAGCATTGCACCCAAACCTTACAGCGTGTAGAAAAGTTCTCTAATGCAGACAAAGTTGCCGTGCCCCTGGCGGGATTCGAACCCCTTGATCCGAAGCCGAACGCGCTAACCACTACGCTATCCCGCCCGCTACATGCAAATAGGACTTGGCCTTAAAGGGGCATTAGTACGTTTTTTCGCTCAAATAAGTCGATGAAATGTATTTGAAAAATATTTTTACCAATAGTAAAACACCCTTGTCACTTCTGAAACTCAAGTTTCAAATGAGTGAACATGGCTCAGTAATACCATGGGAATCGGTTTTGTCATTCAAAATAATAAATTGATAATAATAGATAAAATGGCCGCCATGTATTTTTTGCTTTTTATCATCCAAAACTGTGTTCCACAGGAGATATCGCTTGTGGGAGATCAAGCGATATCTCCTAGGAGATATCTTTTTGGCAGTAGATTTTGCACAATGCCCTGTCACAGTCAACTGCATGACATCACAATGCTTTTGCGTCATCGAGTAATGACATCACAATGCTATGACGTCATAAACATGATGACGTCACAATGCTATGACCTCACCGCACTGGAATTCAAATGGCAGAAATGTACTCAGATATGTACACTATTTTCACTTAAACGTAATAAGAATGATTTTGGATGATAAATAGAATCTCACCCTCGTGTCTTCTGATATCAAATATATCAACACTCGTTGATAAAAGTGAAAATATCCTCGGCAAGCCTCGGATATTTGTAACTTTAATCAACTCGTGTTGATATATTTGATATCAGAAGACACTTGGGTGAGATTCTCTATATACGCAACAACTTTTTACCACTACGGATAATTGGTTTGTGTAATAAGATGTTTTATCCTCTAAAGTAAATTTAAATGACACAAACTATCATATAAATAGGAAATTTGAAAAATTAATTTTTGCAAATAAAAACGTGCTACAGCCCCTTTAAAATGTTCTCAACTATATTGTCAAATTATGCGTTAATATCGAGTTCATCCACTGTATCTAAAGTGAATACTGCTATATCTCCTAAAAAAATAAACTGGGAAAAAACGAACATTTGGAGAAATGTATAAACGTCGCTGAAATGAAAGTGTCAACAATATACAATGCATCTGCCGTAACGAAAATATATCTAACTCTTGTCACGTAGAGTTTATCTTTATATACGTTTTTACCTTATCATGGGAAGATGTATACTATGTACATAAGTAAAACATATACATACAATACACAAGTTCATGCAAAAGAAAAAAATTACATTTAAACACTTTTAAGCTGAAAATCCTAACATCCGTATCGTGAAACATACTCGTTGTACAAATGAAAGTGTGGACAATATGTATAAACAATGTATATAAATATGACATACAATATAAACACAAAGGATATGTTCATGCAGGTGTAAATTACATTAGTATTTTTAGTCAACCCCCTTTTGCTCAAAGTTTCAACAACCAAAGCATTACCATACGAACAGATCAACATAATATGATATAGACCACCCATATGCATATGAAATTGAAAAGAAAAAAATATATATACTTACACTAGTTTTCTGTCAAGTTTGCACATACGTAAGAAACGTAAACTAGTAGGTATCAGATATATATGTAACGTCCAACTACATGAATTGTACACTCCCATATATATATATAGCCCATGCGTGTTGGCTGGTAAATTCATAGATTACGACACCGTTGCAGAAGAGATATAAATAAGTAGGTCAAAGTGCTATTCATTTCTGTTTGCACAGTTTTAGGTGAAAACTTTTTTAAAAGGTGCTTTATCATTGTTATGGTGTACTCTCTTATTAAAAATAATTCTGATCCTACTTATCTTCATATTCGTATTCATTCGTATTCGTATTTGCATATGTGGCCATGAAATAATAAAAAAAAAACGAGTTCCATTACATGTTATTGTGGCGAATATGATTTTCTAAAAGTAAGAAAAACTCTAATAAGTAAATTCAAGTAATAATATAATAATTTAAAAAAAGTAGCTCTACTATTTATGAGAAAAATTGAAACACGAATGCAAAATTCAAATGAAAATTATCCTTGTGTAATGTGAAAATAACAAGAGATGCATTGTATATATAGATGGCATATAGCACACAAACTACGTATTAAAAACAAATATGAAATACAAATTCAAGCAGCAAAAGATATGTTTTTTATATCTTTATTTTATTTTGCGTGTTAAACATATCTTTTGCTGCTTGAATTTGTATTTCATATTTTTTTCATTTTTTTCATTCATTATTTTTCTCATAAAGAGTAGAGCTACTTTTAACAATTTACGTACAACGTTCTATAAAATAAAATACTAAAAAAAACCATAATAAAAAAAAACATTTTTAGACATTGATAAGAATTTGAATAATATTTTCCCAAACATTTTATATTATTCATATCAACTTTCGATAGAAACGAACAACTGATGATAAAGTTAATATTTGCAAGGATACATTTGACCAGTTATGTAATTATGATTGTGTAACTTATTTTGAACTTGTGTTTTCCCTGCATATTTTATTCAACATCTTAAAATATTAGGAACAAATTAAGTTAGGGTTTTGTTGGAACGAATGAACGCACATAATTTTGTGGCTCAAGTAATACAAAACATACTGAATTTATTGCATGTGGTATTTTTTTTAGCAAAAGAAACTATCAAAAAATACAATCACAATTAATTAAAAATTGAATTTCATTATCCCCCGATATTTAAAAAAAAATCTATTTAAATGTATTGATTTTTTTACACACAGTGCGGACTTCTGAATGCCGTATAATATTATGCTGTTAATTCCTTGGTGTCGTTTCTTTTGCCCCTCAATGTATTCGTTCGATTACACCGTTGTTTTAACACCAAGAGACACACTCGGTCCAATGACAAAGCGATCCTGTGATTTTGTATCACATTTCCGGTGTACTGTACACCGTGTAAAGTTCAAATCAAAGCAGAATGGATGCAATAAGATGATTTTACCAGCTTCATCAAAATCAGGCCAAAATGTTATCCAGATATAGAGAGAAAAAGTTTAATGCATTGTTTAGTCTATAATTCATCTTTAATCCCGTGAAATGAACAACCTCACTACAGCATGACTTTCACGTGGAACTCGCTGAAGTTTTCCGGTGTCCGGTTTGAAGTTATATTTAGAAACACGAAGCCTCAGCATCGGGACCCACGTAAACCATTAATTATAACTTATTGAATATCTATCAGCGGATTTCTGGTTTTGATATTATACATGTGCAATGTTGAAATGAACAAGTTATTGATTAAATTGGCATAGGCCGATTGATATTTCGGTTTCAATGCCTGACTGAGTGATATGCATGCCATTATGTTACCCCGGTAAGCATATCAATACAAACGACTGAGTCACTCACAATTACTTATCACATAAACAATCTAGAGAATATTATATTAATACACTCGAACTCATCAGTTAAAAAAGACATAGCCTATAACATATTTAACATATTTAATTATTTAAATAATAACATTTTTTAAAGAGCTACTACAGATAAGTAGCATAACTGACAAAGAATTACATAACAATGCGGCAGTATGGCAACATATGTACTTAAATAACATTTCTCATGTTTATTCATGTTTATTCATGTTTACTCATGTTTACTCATTTAGTTATATTTCCTCCCTTACCCATAATCACCAATTTATATAATGACCAACATTTTCTTATATGATTTTACCCAAATACAACTAAACTAAAAATATACAATTTTGTGACTATCAAGAGTAATTAAAGCATTAACAAAACAAAAGTGATTACACACATATAAAGACTGTTTTATAACAGATACAGATGAAACTACAAAGAGTTAAATAACTTGTTAAGTAATTTCACACATCAACGAGTTCAAACATTTGAAATCAGATCAAATAGGACGCAAATAAATCTTATTTACTTACATATTGTATTATATGTCTTCAGTCGCAAAGTTAAGGCAACGTAACATAATACCCGTCAGTCTCCCGATTTCACAGAGGCTTTTTATGAGCTGGATCTAAAAATAGACACTCGTCCGTTTGTATAACCGTCATTTGATTGGCTTGACCAAACTTAACTGGCATTTCAAAACAGGATAAGTAAAAAACTCTGACTAAATTTAGACAGTTTTGATTGTTATACTGTCTAAAGCCCTGTTTATACGGCGAGCGTTTGCATATGAGTAAAGCATTACACATATGCAAATTTGCTCACATGAGCAAACTTCGCCGTATGGACGCATTTGCACATATGTATATTTAACTACCGTAAGCAAACTTTTCACTACCGTAAGCAAATTTGCACCTAGTCAGGGGCAGGTGCAAATGTTTACTACCGTGAGTAAATATGGTATTTTCACTTCTCTAGTAAAAGTTCGTCGTATACAGACATAGTGACTTCACGTAAATATATTAGGGAACTTTAGAAACTCTTAATGTTGTTTTTCAAATTTTCTATATTGGATGATCTCCTTCTTGCACGCGATAACATTCAAAATATATCTGACTATCCGATTATCATTATATAATTAGGGTGATATAGTCAAAACAATGTTGACAAATATAAATTAATGTCATTTATTTAGTTTACATCTAATAAATAGTAATTGGCATGCTTTAGGAATTCTCTGTTCATATATTAAAAGAGTTGGAAGCCCATTTGCTTAGGCAAAAAATTGAACGCATATGAACGCAAAGTAAAGTTACTTTTACTCACATGTGTATATTACTACCATAAGCAATATTGCATATGTGCAAAGTTCGCCGTATAAACAGGGCTTAAAATCATATAAGAATTGTTGACCTGAAACACATAGCCTTTTATCAAATCAATTCGTGAAATCAGACGGTTATGGTAGTTCCGCCTCGTCAAACCAAACTTTATTCAGTTCTTTGATTCAAAACTCTGTTGCATATCAATCAATTTCATGGCTTGAAATAAAGAATCCTGATTGGCTGCATTTGAGGTTAGTTGTGCAATCAACGAGGTGTTTTATACTGAGCATTACGTAACTGCCAATTGTTCTAGATTTAGAGTTTCTGCATATGTCCGGTATATATGAAATAGTTTACAAGGCATAATTCGGTCACAGGTGTAAAACGATGTATAACTGGACAAATAAAATGAAGTGCAAAAGAAAGTACACACCTCAGTTGGATTCGATTAATTCAATATCATTAAATAAATGAGATGTGTTATTATGGCACAATACATTAACACATACCTGCAGCAGATTGAATGCATTGCATTGGTGATTGGTTTGTGTTTAGCTAGAATATGCAGACAGGGGCAAGAAATGAAATTTACATCAACATGACCCCCCATCATGTTTAAAATGTTGTAAATATCTGCAGAATGATTTTCACATAGAAGATGTCGTATATGTCGATGAACAGATGTGATTTATCTAAATTAATTTGGGAAGAATTAATAAATTTAAAATTTCAATTAAAAAAATAACTAAAACCACGTAGAAATATTCTTTGGCTGATGACTATACGCCTGCACTTTTCAGTTGAGTACGACGTCGATAATTTAAGATATTTGTAAGTGATATCCAACTGAGGTGTGTACTTTCTTTTTGTACTTCAGTTAATTACGACGTCATGAGTGTTGCAAGCTTTTTCTGCCAGGAGGTTATGCGTGAGTAGTGAAATATCGCCTTTATGCAACAGAGGTTAAGATCGAAGAACTGCAAGATTGCTACGTAACCTCAGGGGAAGAGAATTAGCACACCGTTGATCACAGTTGTATTTCCCTGCGTCTTTTAGTAACGCAAATTAAACAAGTATGTAAAGAAGAATTGCATGGTTGATTTTGTTTTCGTTCATTTCAGTCTGATTAAAACCGACGGTATTCCGCGGAAAAAATGTGCAAAATAGTCTACCGGGATACGAACTCATATCTTTAGGAGTCTTCCACGCCAAACGTGTGGCGAGGAATCTACAGAACCTGTTCGTATCCCGGTAGATACATTATTTTGCATTTTTTATTCCTCGGAACAAGATCGATTTTAATCAGACTGCGTTCATTTAAGCATTTTTTTATTATGACAAATTCTTGAATACTATTGCTCTGCGTACTTGTATCTTCAATTTAACAAAATATACAGACATACAGCAAATTATTTATTTAAGTCTCACATGTATAATATAGGAATAAATATATAATATAGAAGTACAAGATAAAACGTGAGCCACTCAAATAGGGTAACGAGAGACTATAATTTAAGAACAAAGACTTTAAAAACTACAGTACACATAAAATATACTAAGATTGATAAAAAACGAAATAGTAAACAGTAGGGCCTACATATATAAAGTGGTAAAACAATCATTGATTAAACAGCACATGATTGCGCGCCTTCAAGTCCCATTTTCCCATGGCAAAGGCGATATCTACAAACGAATGATGCATACATGTTTCCTATTTGTATAGACCTAATCACAGTAGGCCCTGTCGGCTATATCTTCCCACAGGTTTCTCCCTTTAGGTTAGAATCGGAAATCTGAAGGGAGTAACCTCTTTGGGAAGTGACTGCATGCCCTGTCGGAAGAGGATGAATAAAATGTGTGGCCTGCCCATTGTTTAGCTCATCAGGCCTGAAAGGCCCGATGGGCTTATGGTATGGCATGGCACGGCGTCCGTCCGTACGTCTGTAAACTTTTCGCTTTTTCGACTTCTTCTCCAGAACCAATAACTCTAGAGTGCAGATATTTAATATGTAGACTCCTTGGCCAATGGGGATTCTAAATTGTAGATTTCGTGACCCTGTGACCCACAATAGGGTCACAGGGGTCACAACCTTAAAAACCTATTTTCATCTTCTTCTGTTCCAAAAGGTCTGGAAAGCTGAAATTTTATGTGCAGACTCAAGGGGCCAATGGGGATTTCTAAATTTGGTGACCCCGTGACCCTAATTTAGGACACGGGGGGAGGGGGGAGGGGTATCGTATTTAAGGCCTCCGGCCCATACACAATATACATATACACATGATAGATAGAATACACCTGATTTAGAAACACCACTAGAACACGACATGCAATTCTAAAATTGTATGTTAGCTTTCAGGACGAGTTTCCATTATTTAATAGTTCAGTTCTTAGTCTCATTCTATGTTTGATAAACAGTGACAAATTAAGAAAAATACAGTCAATTTGAGAAGACATTAATGATATAAAAGCGTATGCATGATGTACGATAACATGTATGCATTCTGTCAACAGATATAGATTACAAGGGTTAGGTCTACTTCTGCCAACAATGCACTTTGCCTAATGTCAATATATAGCGTGACTTTGCCTACAATTGGGTTGCAGTTTGCCTACAGGCATAGGCGTGCATCCCTATCTCTGGAATGTTAGAGATAAGCGTTTGTCTAATGATGTTAATAATTTCAAAGTGCAGGTTATATTAAGAAAAACTGTAATTCTCATGAACATTATGAAAACTTGAATTCCCGGCATATATCACTATCAGTGGCATCACATATTATAAGTGGAGGCCAAACGGTCTTAATCATTATGTTTAACAAATATGTTAATTAACATGTAATCGTAGTAAGTCACAAGTAATGATTACATTGGTTTGTTTCAGCTTACCTCACTGGATGTTGTATTAGTTACATATTTCGCCACGTGATTACGCTATCAAGCGTAACGCGTCTGCATTTTGAACACACATGGATCATGTCCCATGAAAACAGTCCGTCATGTGTTATTGCGTAGAACAGAATATTCTGAAGAATTGTAACAGAAGGCGGAAGATGAAGTTACGAATGTGTTGGCGCTATAAATAGATTACATTTGTGTGAGTTGTGAAACGTGTGCAAAATATAGATTAAGCGATAACGTTCACAACAGGAAGATTGTCTAACTCTCAGGTAGTAAATATGGAAAAAATAATGTTTTCAGAAGTAGAAATCATCCATTTAAATGGCGAGCGCTTTCAGCTACACAGCCTCTTCAGGTCACACATAACGGATGATGTATGTATGCACAATACACAATGCAATTAATATAATGTTGTAGTTTACGGATAACGTTATGTATGATTTCTTCTTCTGAATCCATTATTTTGTCCATATATTTTAATACAGGCCTATTCTGATGTGTGTAAATACTCGTATGTCGTCAATTATTAGTGAGATTGAAACTGTAAATCCGTAATATTTGAAATTGTGTTTGTTTTCCAAATAAACCCCAGAATAATGTTATTTATTTAAACTGAAAGAGTGAATATCATATTTATAAAGAAAAAGAATAAAATAAAACCATTTTACAGAAATTAACTATTACCGAGCAGGATTACCTTAAGCTTTAGTCGGGACTTATATGGACATGAAACGACATGTTACAGTCTGTAAGCCATTTCAAGGACTTAACCTAACAATATAATTTGTATTTATCAAAATACCGCATTTTCTCTAACAAACATCGGCGTTTATAATTCAGCAAATTCTCAGATCTAAATAACAGCCGGGCCACAGATCAAGCGGTTAAAAAACTTCAGCAGATATTTATAATTAAAACAAAGTTTGGTAATTTATCTGAAAAATCCATTGTATAAACACGTTCAACGGGCCTAATCTAACTAATTTGGATCGACGGTTCTATATTGTTTTATACAGTCGACATGTTATGTTATACATTCAACTAGCTGCATAATATAATATATAACTGTCGATCTTAATTTATCTAAAATGTCGTACGCCCGAACGCAATCTAAATAATTAAGATCAACAGTTCTATGTTATGTTATACAGTCGACATATTACGCCATTAATCGACTGTATATAACATAATATAGAACTGTCAATACATGTATACCTTATTTAGATTGTTGGAGGCTGTGCTTAAATTTCATGAACAGAGCTTGTTGCAGCCAGACCGGTACATTTTATTTTTAATTAATGGAAATACGGTACCATGCAATGTTCGGGACCGTATGCTCAGTAGTAGATTATATATGAGCATAAGTTCTTCGTTTCTGTACGTGGATGCTGATGTACAGTTAGTAAGTATTTTTGTAATAATTCTTTTCGTTTCTGTGATACTTTAAATCAGTAAAAACTAAACTGAAGTACAAAAGAAAGTACACAACTCAGTTGGTTTCGGTTAATTCAATATTTTATTTTAGATGCATTTGATTATGGCCTGATACAATAACACATATCTGCAGTAGTTTGAATGAATTACATTATCGACTGGTTACTTAGTTAGACTATCTTTGCTAAATGTAGACAAGAGCCAGGAATGAAAATGACATCATTATGACCCTACCACGTTCAAAATGTTGTAAATGTGTGCAAAATGTGTGCAAAATGTGTGCAAATTAGGCCTATATGACGACGAATAGTTGTGTTTTATATTTATTCAAATTAATTATGGAAAAAATTATAAACTAAAAATATTTTTTTTCCCAAACAATAAATAAAATAGAAACCACGTAGAAGTATTCCTTGACTGATGACTAAACACCTGCACTGTTCAGTTTTAGAGTACGACGTCGAAAACTTAAACTATATGTAATTGAGAAAAAAACATGATAAAGCCAACCAGATGTGTATATATTTTCTTGTGTATTTCAATTTGATAATAGTACGTGGCCTTGTATATATATATACATTGCACATTCATGAAATGTAATTCACACATGTACACGCGAGACCCTAAATATACATATACATTAAGCATAAGTTTCTATCGTGAATAAGATACTTATATATGAAAGGTTTATACAGGCACATGTGATATCATGTTTCCTAGCTGTTGTTTAATGAGAGGTTGGATAAAACAATAGCAATATATATTTTCACTGCATTTATATTTCATGATAGTACATGGTGAAATTTAATAAGAAAGTATCCTCTGGGAAAATGTTCAAAACGAAAGATGTGTAAACTAGCTATCTGTCATTACATAAAAGCATATGTACGTATAATATAGGCCTATATAAAAAGCATATGCTCTATTGTATCGATGAATGGTATTTTATCAAAATTGATAGATTCATGCATATAATATTAATATTAGAAAGTGTCATAAATTTAATTAACAAAGTATGCTTTAATGCAATTATTTTATGTATATGCCTATGTAAAATACCAGCAAATGTTCATATTGATTTGTGAAAAGTAGAATATAATTCAGAAATATCGTGGGTAATTTTAGCCCTGTAAGTAAATTTAGACCACACGTTTGGTCGCACTTTGATCTAGAGTCGTACATGTGTGTACTAAATATAGAACAAAGGGGACGTAACTCTCAGCTAGCACGTGCTCGGTTTATGGCAGTCGCTAAATAGACCACATGCTTCACCTCGTATGATGAAATATTCACCCATGTACCTTTGATTCTATTGTATACACATTCATGCTTTCTACTCTACCTAGATTGAGTTTGCTGACGTTGGCGAAAACTGTACACCGAAAGGTCGTGAATCGAGAATTTGTAAACAAAATGGCGACAAGAGGAGTCGGATTTAATGGAAATGGAAGATCTAGTCCAAGACTGAACGGTTACGACCGGATTCCAAGGCCGTTTTTAATCGGGGTTGCCGGCGGAACAGCTTCAGGAAAGGTTTGGCTACCTTTGAAATGTTATTCAACGTGTGTTCTTTATGCATAAGACTGCAAAGTCAACCACTGCCGATTTGTTTATTTTCCAAATTTTCACTGATGGTGGTGAGACCAAGGTTAAATTCTTGTTGTACACGGCAAATGTGCGTGAACTAGGAATGGCAAGTACTTTGTCTTCGTGACACGAATGTCTAATGGTAGTAAACGTTGACGTATATGACTTGACATTAGATGATGATACACCTAGGCCTATAGTTAAAAGTATTTTTTTATGCTACTGTTGTAAAAATTACATAGGTTGTTTTAAATGATGCTATGTTTATCTCACTGATTGAGCTAGAAATATTTACCTTTTTTAAGAAAAAATAATGGTACTTTTCAAGAATTAATAACAGACACTGTTTTCTATTAATGTATTTTGCCTTAATTGTAGCTACAGATGCATCGCCAAAATAGGGTCTTTTATATGGAATGCGATGTTTTCGTAGGCCAGACCAGTTCGTAGGACTCGTGAATTCGTAGGAGGTGAATTCGTAGGAGGATTAAAAAAATATCTCATAAAGTGATATTAAACTTTGAATATTCGTTTGACATTCATGATTTATTACTTTAGTATTTATAACATGTTTTGGATACCATGTCATGTTGATAGATTGCAGTACGAGACTAACAATGTCAATCTTCTATACCTCGTGTGTTTGTATACGAAACTTTGAGTCAAAGTCCAAGTAATAAGCCAACTCACCAAACTTGTAAAGTAAGTTATTTGTTTGTTAAAAAAACATGATGTGAGTTGTTTTGATTGCTAAATAAAGGAATGTAAATTAGGAAGTATGTACATGAACAACGTTAACAAAACAAAAGATTATATGATTGTTGACGACTTACCGTTTCTTCTTCTCCGACCTCTGCTAATCTCCAGTCGTGTTGTGTAAATGTGTAATGTAAACTGGAATATAATCATACTTACCTGATTCTTTTATTTATTTATAAAAAAAAAACTCAACCAAAGTAAATAATAACAACACTGAACACACGATTCTTTTATTGAACACAAAACGCAACACACCGGACAAGTAAATACGTTTTATTGTCAAAATATCATTTAATAAGTTATTAATAATTTAATTGTAATAATATCATACCATAAAGTTAGTCTATAAACATGTATTCCCTTACGAACTCCTACGAATTCACCGGCCGATCCTCCCTACGAATTCACAGAAATTTACTCCTACGAACCGGTCTGGCCTACGAATTCACCTACATCCTTTTATATAAACACAATGATACTGGGCTTGGGGGAAGGGGATCTACAGCTATCTTAATTTTATCCTTTGTAAATGTAATAGTCTCGCTGAGGACTGGCCCTTTTCATGTTATTAACTGCAAATAAGAGCCTGTCAGAAGCAATGTGTTGTCATAATTCATTTGTGATGATAGACCAAGATTTCATGGATTGCAGGGTCCATTCCATCCTCGGTTACCCATGTTTTTATATATGCTCCGTTACTCTTCACTATTTCACCCATGGGAAACCTTATCAGAAGAATCTGTACTCAAATTACCCGCCCTTGGCCGGCGTGAGCCAATCAAACTTCTACGCAGCTTGGACCTGCGAACCAATGACAATTCATATCACTTCGTTGCAAAGCACGCGAGGTCATTTTGTTAGCCATCCGTCACAGGTTATCTCCCTTGACCATTTCCGTCTTATCCTACTGAGCATTTTCTTTAGTTACTGACTTCGTCACGCCGGCCAAGGGCGGGTAATTTTAGTGCAGATTTCTCTGATAGTTTCCCATGGGTGATATAGTGGAGAGTAACGGAGCATATATAAAACCATGTGTAACCGAGGATGGGTCCATTCTTGTTAATTTGAAACTCTTGTTTACTTATTTATTAGCATGTGATTTCGAAAATAGACACACTGTAGTTTGGTTTGGTGATTAGGGTTGTTCGGTTACATTTTTCTTTTTCTGAAGTACTTGTAAATATTTACATTGTAGATACCTATCATATTATATATATGTAGAAAGATATAGACAATGGCACCATGACAGAGAGATTAACTTTCTTGATCACAGTAGTTTGTGAGAATCATGCTATCCCAGTTACGATATCAAAGTGAAGCTTAGTTGATAGGGGTTCTGCAAAAATGATTTTGATCTTGATTTGATCTATTTATTTTTTGAAATAGCTATAAGGTTAGTGGGGTTATAGCTTGGGACCAAAAATAGGGGTCAAGTGTTTTTTGATGGAGGGTACCATAAATGGTCCTATAGGTCTATACAGGTTAAACTGTACATAAGTATTAATGATGATAACATGTTATTTTTAGTTACCAAGTGAAATTAAAAAAATGTCTTTTCTTGACTAATACCATGTTTATTATACCCCCTACCAACGGTTGGGGGTATAAAGTAATACCAACGATTCCGTCCGTCCTTCCGTCCGTCCGTCCGTCTGTCCTTCCGTCCGAAGACAATTTTTGTCCGATCGATTACAGAAAAACTATTCATCTCATTCTTTTTAGCTCATCTGGCCTGAAAGGCCCGATGGGCTTATGGCATGGGATGGCGTCCGTCCGTCCGTCTGTCCGTCCGTCCGTCCGTCCGTCCGTCCGTAAACTTTTCGCTTTTTCGACTTCTTCTCCAGAACCAATGACTCCAGAGAGCTGAAATTTAATGTACAGACTCCTTGGCTGAAGGGGATACTAAATTGTAAATTTGGTGACCCTGTGACCCCAAATGTGGGTCACAGGGGTCATAACCTTAAAAGCTATTTTCATCTTCTTCTCCAGAACCAATGACTCCAGAGAGCTGAAATTTTATGTACAGACTCCTTGGCTGAAAGGGATTCTAAATTGTAGATTTGGTGACCCTGTGACCCCAAGTGTGGCTCACAGGGGTCATTACCTAAAAAAAAATATTTTCATCATCTTCTCCAGTCCCAAAGAACGTAGAGAGCTGAAATTTTATGTACATACTCCTTGACTGAAGGGGATTCTAAATTGTAAATTTGGTGACAGTGAGACTCCAAATATTGGGTCACAGAGGCAATGACCTAAAATGCTATTTTCATCTTCATCTCCAGTCCCAATGGCTCAAGCGAGCTGAAATTTTATGTACAGACTCCTTGGCTGTAAGGGATTCTAAATTGTAAATTTGGTGAGTCTGTGACCCCAAATATGGGTCACAGAGATCATAACCTAAAAGCCTATTTCAGTTTACAGCATCTTTCTGAGATTATATGTGCACTTCAATCAGTAATTAGGTAAGGGAGGTAATTTTAAAGAAAACAGCTGAGTTAAAGGCATTTCATCTTTCTGATGTGAGAGTTCTAACATGTGCTTTGAGAATATAATATGTCTGATGAAAAAGAGATATTTAGAATTAAAAACTTAGAATTGGAGGTCTAACAAAAATTATAAGTCATATTTTATCTTTGTCTCACATTTCACATATGAGTAATTATTTGTATTTTGCAAGTGAATTTGCTGATAAAGGTACACAAGTCTAAAAGTATTCTAAAGACTTAATACAGAATCTTTTATTAAATCTAATATTATGTTCTTTGTAATTTAAGAGTAAATAATGGAGTTTTTTAATATCTCATGATATTGTGTAATTATTTGGAGAATTAATTAATTAATTATTGAGAATTTCCAGTACGAGTCAATTTTGTATACCTTATTTATATCATATTTTATACTTTATAACTGATTTAGTTTTCTATTAACTTTGCAGTTAATTTTATTCAATAGGAACAAGAAATGAGATAGATGTCTACATCATGGACATGTTTAATGTGAATCTATTTGAAATGAGAACTATTGAATACCCTTTGAAGGAATAACTTGAAGAGGAATTAAATTTTTTCATTTTACATGAGATATGTGAACTGAATATGACTAGTGATGACTGGTGATAACATAGGACTATAAAAGAAGTAGCTATATGAGATTGTGACATCACACCTATTTTCATCATCTTCTCCAGTACAGAAAAATAATTAATTGTAGGAAAAACTGCATCTAACATATAAATTTTACTGGCTGTGAGTCCAGTGTCTGCATGTTATGTAATTGCATTGTGTTGACCTCTTCCTGGCAGAAGAATGAAAACTGATAGTTACACAGAGGTTTCAGGTTACTTCAAACTACTGTGCAGCACTGTGTTATCATAGACTGTGCGTGAGACTGCTTTAGTCTTCCACTGACTCTAAAAAAGAATTTATTCATAGAATATCACCATTTTATCAAATATTGAAAAGGAGCCTATAAGAAATGGTGAAAAAGAATTTACTAAAAAAAATTCACCAATTTATTAAGTATTGAAATGGAGCCTATGAGAAATGGGATTTTCAAAAACTGAGGCTCCTATTCATTATGTAATAAATGTTGGTATTGCCATAATGCAATTAAGAATTAAAACAATATAATGCAAAGGTGTATGATATTCATAATGAATGTTGATTTATGTGTAACCAATTTTGATAATAATTAACAGGGGTCATGACCTAAAAAGGTTTTTTTCATTTTCTTCTACAGCCCCAGGCCATTATTGCAATAGCTTACAGTGGTGAATTGTATGCAAAGAATTGTACCCGGTATATTCATTATTATATAATGTGTGTACGATCTTAAAAAATAGTATGATCTCTCCACCACATTATTATATGTTTGATACCAGCAATTTATTTCCAAGCTTTGTGTTGCTCTTTCAACACATATATATAGCAGATTGGCAAAGTTATGGTAACAAAATATTTTTAAACTGCTTTAATCGTTTCACTACCTAGATTCTTATTACTACATTCCATTATCTGACCATTGCTATAAAGTCCACTCCATAACATACCCCACTTATTATCTCCTGATGAGCTACAGAGACCATGGCTCTATTTTTAAATTTGGTACATGTCTTCTTCACCACTAGGAGAGGTGCAGTGCGAAGTTTAAAGCGAATTGGTGAATTTTTTAATTTTTGGCGATTTTTTGTATTTTTTAACTTATTCCAATTCTGAAAATTTTTTGTCCGATCGATTACAGAAAAACTATTTATCTCATCCTTTTTAAATTTGGCACATGTCTTCTTCATCACTAGGAGAGGTGCATTGCAAAATGTAACACTATTTGGTGAATTTTTGGAGATTATTTATATTTCGTACTTTATCATAGCTAGAATGAATGAAGCTACTTCTGTGTTGTGATTTGTTGACTTCATCATTTTCTTTTTCATGTAACTTTCCTCAAAAGCTACTTCTGTGTTCTTGTTGATTTTACTATTTTATATTTCCACTGGTTATATTTTGGGAAAGGTTAAATTTTCTTTCCTTTCAGCCATAAAAATCTTTATATCTCTCACTGTGCCTTCAGGGGTGTGCTTCCATGTACCTGTTGTTTAAAGTCCCTCGAATGAATCATTATGATGGATTAATTTCCAAAATAAAGTTGAAATCAGTGGTAATAGCAGTAGAGTATTATGTTACCAATACCTTTTCAAGTTACTTTTATTCCTATTTTGACTTAAACCTCCTTTTTTACATGAAGATTGAGACTTGTCCTACCATTTTCACAAACAGTTTAATCTTAGCAATTGCATTTCATAGCTTATCAATCCTTAGGTGTGCAAACACCTCTCTCTTTAAGTAAAATAAAAATGTCAAACTTAAACAGTCGGGGGTATTAGTGAGCCACGCTCACTTTTTTGCTTGTTTCATATTATGAATTTTGTGATATAGAAAGCTTATATCTTTTTTGATGTCAAACTCTTTATGTGCGTTATCCTCTCAGCTCTGAGAAGTGATATTTTCACTCCAGTCACTGCTAGTGTAGCTATGCATATTATGAAGGTTAGGTGCTACACTGGCACAGAGAAATTCACAAAATACAGCAAGTCTTGAATTAGCCAGTGATGGAGACACGAGTAATGACTTGTGGGAGGCTGTTTCTAATCCTTATAAGTGGGTTTATTCCACTGAAAAAATTCAACACTTCACCATTAATCTTTAAATAAGCATACACTTTTCTTATATCTCACATCAGTCGTCAGTATGTGCAAAGATCATGGACCAGTTGGGTCAAGCGGCAGTTGACCAGCGGTCAAGACAGGTGGTCATCATCAGCCAGGACTCCTTCTACCGGAATCTCAGACCGGAGGAGAAGAAGAAGGCCAGCAAAGGAGAGTTCAACTTTGATCATCCAGGTGAGAGGCTTATAAACACGGCAATTAATTTGAAAATTGCTTAATAAACGTCAGGGATTACATTGACAATGGGCCATTTTTTTGGCGTTTGGTAATTTTCGGAATTTTAATTGGGCCATTGTAGCATATTAGCAATCAGTAAAATATCAAATTTTAATGGACCACTTTGTCATCCAATGTGCAAAAGTCGACCTTTCACAATCCCTGAAACAGTAATGCATATGTTATTTAATTCAATAATGATGTAGAATCGTGTGTCGTCAATAGGCTTATTCAGGAATTCAGAATTGTGAACCTTATCAGTATGAGCTCGAGGAAGCAAGGAAACATGTTTTGAAACAATTAAGTGTTAAGTTGTGCAATAAGTGTTAAATTATCCTGAGTGGAGTGGCCAATTAATTGTAGTCAAAAATCATTGACAAAGATACACCAATGCATCGGTGCATCGCCGTGGTTCAGTTCACGATACGATACACGATGCAGTCAAATAATTCACGATCCAAATTTTAGTGTATATCGATAATTTTTTTAGTGTTTATTGATCCAATAAAAAAATAAAACTTTCCATCATTATTAATTTCAGAAACTCAGTTCTTGAAATTGATAGAGTTGTGACTTTTTGTTCATGTTCAAGTTGGAAAACTATCAAAATATGAGGTTCATGTTTAAGTTGGCTTGTATTTGTTTTTAACTGTTGTTCACTATCTTGTTAGAAATGTTGTATTGAGATCCTGAAATGGTATCTCTCCGCAAGAATGTCGCATTTACTGTATCGTGATAGGTATCGAATCATGACCTCAGTATCGTGATACGTATCGTATCGTGAGGTACCTGTATTGTGACATCCCTAGAAACAATCTTGCTTAAGAGTGAGAGGTATTTTCGAGATTATTATTCAGGGGTCAGAATTAACTTTTTCCATGGCCAAGCCATTCTGGCTATGGAAGGACTAGTCCGAAGCCATTCAAGATAGCCAAATATCTCTCCGCGATCATATTACCTCAACATTTCTTTAGCCCTTAAAGACTCTTGACTACGAGTAAGGCTACACCAATACAGCGGTGCATCACGATTCATAGGCGTACACTACAACACACAATACCATTTGCCAGTGAAGCAATACGATAATGATATAAAATTATATGCAGTGAAATTTATTTGTAACCTTGTCAAATACAGTGGATGCTTGCTCATTAAAGTATTATAGTATTTCAACAGAAAACATTTGGAATTTTAATAATTTATTGTCTGATGAAACATAAAACTAAATAATCCAAACTTTCAGAAGTGTATATCGCGATGCGTATCAAATCGTGGCAGTTGTATCGAGATATGTATCATACCTACCTGCATGGTTGCACCCCTAACTACCAGTGATCACACTTAATTAACCCATCGGTTTTACTACCTGTGGGCTGCTGTATTTGTTCTAATTTCAAACCCTGATTATTACAAAATCAGGTAAACTTTTCTATCGGGGTATTTTTTTGTGGAAAAAAACATTCAACGGGTCATTCCTGTTTACATTTATATCATGTTATATCATAATATTTTCATGACTTTATATTTGACGATTTGTTACTAAGATAATGACTAAATAAAAATGATAAAAATAAAAAAAAATTTTTTTAATAAAAAGTCTAGACTAAATGAGAAGTGAAGTAATGTGTGTAAGTTTTGCAACACATAACAGGACATTATTGTTCAGTCTAATGATAGAATATCTACAAAGTTTCAAATATTTTATCAGTATATATGTTCTAATGTTTAAAATTAGTACATATAGATTGTTTTCGTAATGCACAAAAACAAAATGGCAGATACTATTGATAGAACTTGCTCTTCAAGGAAACCTCATATATCTTGGTGCATCTATTGAATCTGTTTCTCAATCAACAGATGCATTTGACATGGAGCTGATGATTAAAACAATAAACGATATCGCTGCTTGTAAGACGGTGGAACTCCCTTCCTATGATTACGTCAATCATGTCAGGTAAATATCATTTATCATCTTCTGGGGGCGGGATAACGCAGTGGTTAGCGCGTTCGGCTTCGGATCAAGAAGTCTGTGGTTCGAATCCCTCCAGGGGCACGGCAACTTTATCTGCAGGAGAGAACTTTTCTACACGCAGTAAGGTTTGGGTGCAATGCTACACCGAATTTCAGTGTAGTACCACCCATGGTTCGCTAGTTCCAGTCGATGCTGGCAGGTTTCACTGCAATGCATAGCCACATGGCGTTGCGGGCTATCTCCCTGCCATCATACTAGCAGCCGCAATATAAGTGAAATAATCTTGAAAGCAGTGTTAAACCCCAACTCACCTTATCTTCTGAGATAACTTTTATAATCTTAACAAGTGACATTTTTTGCTTCATATTTGTTTGGTCACCTTCACAAGTTGACATCAAAATAGGAAGGAGGAGGGAAATATCAAACACGTGTGATATCACTAGAGATTGTTTGTCATTGTGTTTCTGTTAACCCTGACTTGCCAGATTCCCGATGCCCGAACTCAACTGTCAACGATGGGGCTGAAATTCCATATTGTAAAATGATAAGCATCCAAACTTAACAATAATTTACAGTTTTATTCTTGGATTGCTTGAAAATAACTTTTGCGGAGATGTGACAGAAATCACAAATCAAACTGATCAAAGATGTGGTTCTGTTTGAGAGTTTAAAGTGAAACCTGTAGTTCAACCATTCATTTCTGTCATTGTATTTAAACTTCAAGATATTTTTCAAGCCTTTTGTTCTATCTAATATTAATTACAAATGACTTTTATTTCTGTGTATTACGAAGAACACAAAGACCAAATGGTATAACCATCTGATGTGATACTGTTTAAGGATAACCGTTGTTTCTGCCAAACATTAGTTACTAGAACTTTGAGACGACATCCATTTTGTGTATTACAGGGAAAACAAAGGCCTGATGGTATACCCGACCGATGTGGTATTGTTCGAGGGTATCCTGGTATTCTACTTCAAAGAAGTTCGGGATATGTTCCACATGAAGTTGTTTGTAGATACCGACCCAGATACAAGACTCTCAAGAAGAGGTATCAGTTTTCCTTCCTTACGCATCAACATTGCTAAGCTCGCCACCTGATGTTATCAACATGGCTACCTTCGTTTCTGTGTAATCTTAAAGAAACTGTAGCACTTCAAATGGAAATAAGATCTCACAAAAAAAAAGAAATCTAACCAATTGCAAAACAATACAATCTATCAATAGAGTTCTAAAACGAATGGTTATGATCCATTTCCCATCCTCGAAGTATTAAACATGTTCTCACTATAATGGTCCCTAGCAGTTTTTGTGTTATACGTTGCACCTATTTCTACGACTATGGATAATCGGGTTGTGAAATGGGCTGATTTACTCTCTTATAATGATAAACTTTTTATTATAAATGACAAATTTTGAAATATAATAAATGCAAAATAAATTGCTACAATGCCTTTAAAGATATTTAAAAAAGTTTATTGAAATTTAAAATTCAAATTTATCATTACCAGAAATGCTACTTAGATCTTTAGTGGTTTTTAAGTCATCTTCAAAATTGTTTGAAAGAAAAATTTTCTTTGCTGGCAGTGGGCTTGGATCTGGCCGGTCCTGACAATTTTAGATATATTTTCTTAATTTAAGCACAATTTGATTGTTTTGTTAATGCAATTGTCAAAGTATTCACAAAATTGATGTTAATCAAGAGGTTTTATTATAAGAACAGGAAATTAAAGGATTCAGCATTCCTTTTATTTTATTTAAAATTAGGGTTAGTGAATTGAACTGTCATTGTGTCTTTAAATTATTTCCTTTACTTTCAGTTTTGCGTGACATACAAGAAAGAGGGAGAGAACTTGAAAATATCTTGAGTCAGTACACGTCGTTAGTAAAACCTGCATTTGAAGAGTTCTGTCTGCCAGTAAGTTCACTTGTGGTCTGCAAGTTAAGCTGACGGATTCTTGAGTTATCTCCCTTAAGCTAAGTTGACCAAAGATGAATTTTGCACTGTAAGACTAAGAATTACAGAGAGTATGAGTTGTAGCTTATTGATTTTTATTTGGAAAATAGTTTTATTAAAATTCTAAACACCATTTTTATAAAATATAACAATCTAATTAATAGAATGAATGGAAGTTATATTTGCTAAAAAAAAAATTCTTTTTTTTTGCAGACAAAAAAATATGCTGATGTTATTATTCCACGTGGAGCTGACAACACAGGTATGGACAAAAGGTTTATTATCCCCCGCCACATCGAAGTTGGCGGGGGATATAGAAATGAGCTCCGTCCGTCTGTGCGTCCGGGCTTTTCCATTCCGGCCTCAAACTTCAAAACTATTCAATATATTTTGCTGAAACTTTGTACAGGTATCAACCAAGTAGTCTAGATGTGCCTTTTGCTATATAGAAATTTGAGAATTTAAAATTTTTTTTTTACAAATGCAAACAGTCTGGACTTAGAACCATGAAGAGGGAAAACTATATTCCGGCCTCAAACTTCAAAACTATTCAATATATTTTGCTGAAACTTTGTACAGGTATCAACCGAGTAGTCTAGATGTGCCTTTTGCTATATAGAAATTTGATCAGTTATGAGTTATAACAATTTTCAAGAAAGTAAATGCATTATATATTCAAAATGCATAAATATATTCAAAATTCCTACATGGCTGGGGATATGGCCGACTCTGTCTGCTTGTTTATTTCCAATTGTGTGGGGAAAAATTGGGAGACTGTGGCAGGGGGTAGTTGAGAATGGCTGAGGATCGATGATTCACATAGCTAGTCTGGTTATGAAAGGGACCTCATTTAAAATATTTACAATTACTCTTTATCGCTCACATTGCAGACATTTTTGAAGTCACAACTGAAATGGCTGTGATTAGTACAGAATGTGTGTAAATATTTGGAGAAACAACTGAAAATTGTTGATTATCATGTATGACAGAATTTAAGCAAAACATGTATAAAATGGCATTTTTTTTATAATTTAAAATAATAATCTACATTTAAAAAAAGAAGTATTAAAACAACTATTTTAATCTTGATTGAAAAAAAATGTTTTGCTATTTAAAAACAAATACCAGATTGTAAGTCAAGGATAAAAACCGACCCAGAGGTTTGGTTTGTGAAAGAAAGCCCATGGCAGAGGGAAATTGGGGAGGGCCAAAGACCTGACTTAATTTCCAGAGTATTTACTACTACCAGTTAGTGGTGCGACGATTCATCGATACGCATCGATGCATCGATCTATGGGCCGCCGATACAGTGTATCGATACTAAGTTTTGTTTTGAAAAATATCCCGATGCGATACTCCAAACGGTCCACGATACATCGATGTTTATTTTCGTTATCGGCGAATCCCGATGTCAAATAGGCTCAATAAGTAAATATGACTTAGATGTCATTTATTTTCAAATACATGCTTACAATTAAAAAAGATTTGCTTGGAAATTCGTGCTCCGAAAACGTTCTTTGACAATATTAGCGGTCGATGTAACATTCATCAATAAGTGTTTTAACTTGGTCATCTCGAATCCGAATGCATATAGAAAAATCCTTCCGGAATCTGACGATATATTTACAAATGTTGTAAATTGTCCTTATTCTTATAATTATTTAGATGCATACTTTAATCAACTGATTTATGATAGAGTTTAGAAGGAAAACGTTAATGCATTGAAATTACAAAACGAAAGTTGTACCTCCTGGACTTCCCATAACCCCCTTGGCAAACAACAATTTCTGTGAAGAAAATGCTTAAAAAGTCATCTGAATAAATTTTGCATTATTAAAATGCATCTGTCATTTACTGATACCTTTCATTTACTTTAGATTATCCGTTAAAAAAATCTAAAGCTTGTAAACATAGTGCAGTCAAACATTGTGTCTATTTATAGAAATGAGTAAACGCACTCAACACATGTCGGTTTTCTTCGACTGAAGTCGGCAGCCAGTAGAAAAGTATACGTATTTCAAGGTTCAGTTGATATTTGCAGTTCTTCCGAATGATTAATGGCCTTGACATTCAGTCTTCCGAATGAATGACCGGTGACAAGTATGCGAGTAGCCGATTTACGTTTATAATTACAATGCTACTAGAAGTTGTTGTTGTCATTGAGAGAGAACCAAAATATTTGGAAAATCTTCATATTTACTTCAGAAGTAGAGAGAGTGACTGACATTTGGTGAGAGCCTGATTTTATCAATGGATAACAGGGATTTACGAGTGGACAGCTTACTAAATTAAGTTTTGAGTTCAAGTTGTAGTTCAAATATTATAAATAATAAATAAATATATTTAAATGATAAACTGGTTGTTCAGTTTATCATAAGCAAGTCTTGATATTGTTTTCATGATAGCATGACAGATGTTAGCAAGAAGTATTTTATAATTTGCTTGATATAGAAACTAAATAAATAAAATATTTCTGTTTGAAACAAATTGTTTCAAAGTACGTACATAACTGCAATACTATTTTGTTTTACATTGATAATTTGTTATTATTCAATTGACATTTTCAAGTTGATTAATTTGTACATGTTTATTGTTAGTATTTGAAATTAATTTAGTTATATCAATCATAATCTGTTAATATATTAATATTAAAATATGTATGATAAAGTTTACAATTCCAGTGAGTATTTTCATGCAATTGGTATTTTAAAACACTATCTTTCTACAATATGTGTCACTCAGGAAGACTGATCCATTATATAAATTGATGAAAATCATTTAGTATTCCCTCTAAAGCTGTATGTAAAACATAAACAACACTGGCATCAATGTTCAATTGTTTTATTTTGTCTCATTACATTAAAATCATGAAAAATCAGGGCAAGTGACTTTCTTTATGTCACTTGCCCTGGGGCAAGTGGCTTTTCCAAAAAAATTTAAACCCCTGTGATATGAAGATTTAGTATCGTGATACGTATCGTATCGCCTGCCTTGTATCGGGATACGTATCATATCCCAGTTAAGGTGCACAATACTTTGGCAATATATCGTTGGGACGAAAATTATAGTATCGTGATGTATCGTATGACAAAATGTATGCCAATACCACCACTACTACCAGTATTGGAATAAGAACACAGCCGCGATCTGCACGTGCTACACGCCTGCAACGCATGCGGTTCATGGGAGTTCATGCTGACAAACAATTAGTTTTGGTATCATGATTCTTCTTAGCTCAGTTGATAAGGGGGTTGGTAAGCAACCAAACGGTCCAGAGATCGAAACCAGGCTTGATCACTAGAAATTGTGAGTTTTTGAAGCAGTGATGTTTTAAAATATTATGCACAGAGAGAAAGATTAATATATAGATTATACCGGTATTATAATCATAAGTCTTTAAAAATACATTCGCAATTAATAGCAATTCAAAACACATTAGCAACAGACATTCCTACAGAAAGCCCAGGACTTTCCTCAGGAATTACCAGGACTTTTCTCAGGAATTACCAGGACTTTCCTCAGGAATTACCAGGACTTTCCTAAAGAATGCCCGGTAAACTATTGGTAGAGGTTTCGTCGGTTAAAGAAGACCCTGGTGTGACAATAGAGTGATTTAATTGTATTTTAATATTTTTAATTTAGATTGGTTGTTTTTTTTTTATTGAAACAAAAATCAAAGTCATCTTTTAAATTTGAATTTAATTTTAAAATTTTGAATTTCTTTCCTTGTAGTTGCAATAGATCTGATCGTACAACACATCCAAGAATTGATGAGACCGACTACGACGGCCAAGAGAGCAAGACACAATTCTGATTCATACGTGGGGCGACCTCACTGAAACTAGTTTATCGTCCTGGAATATCAGTGTCCTTTTCTTGGATTCCAAAGACAATTCAACTCCCTTGACAGTGAACAGATTGACACTGGCAGTGATATAAATATGAAATTGGAGGAAATATGAATAAATTGACATTTGCAGTGATATAAATATGATATTGGAGGATATGTGAATAGATTTGACATTGTCAGTGAAATAAATATGAAATTGGAGGAAATGTGAATAGTTGACATTGGCAAGGGTTTTAAAATCATATTACCGGTATTGATAAATGAACAGTAGAGGGGTTGTGATTTTGAAATTTTATCTTAAAAATATTTTATTTAATGATTAGATATTGAGAAATGATGAAAAATTAATACTGGTTGTGGATGTCAAACTTTGAAATAATTAAAGGTTTAAGTTGTCATTGCTCTACTGTTAGAAATTATTAAAGATTTGTAATTTAGTTTTTACAAAACTAAAAATATCATTTGAATTAACTATTGGTGCTATCTGAATATAAGATGATTAGAATGTAACTTCATTTAAGATATTTTGCCCTCGAGTTTAGTACATGAAAATGTTCACCTTTAGGACTGAATTTAAAAGTTCTCAAAAAGATCTCTGAAACTCCTTGTTTGAATTTGTGAGTTACAAAGTGAAGAGCTGAAGAGACTGTATTGAAACATCCTGAGATGTTTTAGAGTTATACTTGGCTAAAAGATTTGAGGGTTGAGAATACCCAAATCTTGGATAGTGTGGAGTAAATAATGTCAAAACGATATTGAATATTTACATACTATATATATCATAATTTAAGATATTAAATATCTCAATATTGATAACTGAGATGTTTACTCTTAGATCTTAATATTGGTTGTACAGAATGTAGGTTCAAAAACTTGCTACTGTTGTTAAACACAAATTAAACTTGCAGCTATAGTGTTTAAACAAGCCAGTCGCTAAAATAATGATGTACAAAGTACAATTTGTATTCCTCAACTTACAGAAACCATTTATGCATGACAAACTAAAGAAAAATCTAAAATGATAACCATCCTGATTTAGGGCCTCTTAATGTACATAAAGGCCCTGTAACAAGGATATTTATCGTTTAAGGTTTTTCTTGAGTTTGTCAGGCAGTAGGTAGAATAAAACTTGTGTTGTCCGAATGCTCTATCACACAGCTATCCAAATACTGACATTGCTATCTAATGGAGTTGCAGGTAGAGCCTCTCAACTAAGGTTTTAGGTTTTGCTAGCATTTCTTCTGGTTTTATTACCTTCTTGTACAATGATATAATAATTTTGTATGGTTCCTTTGCAATATGTAACAGCTTATATTTCCATGAATTCCATTATATTTTGTCATTGTTTTCAAAAAAGAATTAAGAGAAATATTGCAAAATGTTATAAAAGCCTGCCTTGTGTTTTAAAATATCAAAAATATATTAAGAGTTGGACCTGTTATTGCTAGACGATATTATGGATGTCAAACTTTATTTTGTATTGAACATTTGGGCAGAGAATTTTCTACCACTTTTGAGAAAACAAATGTTTTTTTCACATGCTTTTCTGTGTTTGCTTTTCTTGCCCTGCAATGTTGCCTTATGCCACTAACTTACAATTTCACTGATCTGTCCCCCAGTAAAGGACAGAAAATTGCACTAAAATTGTAAAGCATTTCAATAAGTAGTCTTCTGATTCATGAAGACCCAATCAGTCTTTTCATAATGCCTTACAAATGGTAAAATAACATCATTGGATATCAGTATTTCTTAATGGGAAATGTATATCTTTGATATAAATCTTGACATTAACACAGGAATTAACCAAGAATTCATTTTCATTGCTTCAATTCTTACCAAAGAGTTACCAGTTATTTGTTGCATTTATTTTTTTCACACATTATATTATTGGTGCCAATTGACTGCTTTTAACTGTTATTTTATTACTTTTATTATTTACCTTTCACACGCTTGTCTTAATATCACTATTAAACTCTGGGGAGTGCGAACCAAACTGCAAATAGATCCTATTAGCTGTTGCAAGCATTCACTTCTAACTACATCCTAGTAGATTTATCGGAACGAAAGCGCTGGATTACCGAGGATGTTCTAACCCATTCTCTGCCCACAGAGGTTACTCCTAATGTTCTGTCATAACCCCTGTTACATACCGAGCACTTTTACAGCTTGATATAGAGAAATTCTGATTGGTTGCATTTGAAGTAAGTTCTGCAATCAGCGACGTTTCAAACTGAGCACAGCTAATGGCTGCAATACTGCCGAACGGCGTTAAACGACAACTCACTCAAACTGAGCATTACATAACTATAGAAATGTTTGGAGTTTCATCCGTGCAATGCGCACATATTGTTTACTGGATAGAATTTGGTCGCATGTTATTTTGGACAAAAGTAAGGATGTATCAGAAATATGGCCCAAATAGAACAGAGGTTATGATCGAAAGTCGGAAGGGAATAATCTCTGTGGGTAGAGAATGCATAGTATCTTGTGATCTGCGTATTCATTGATTCTCTTTTCAGACACTTGTTTAGGGGATGTTTGAGGAATATTATTTTTCAAATAGATCTGAATTTTTTATTTCTGGTGATGGTGATGGCTATGTTGATGCCTTTAACTACAATTCACAGAATTTTTTTTTTTTTTTCAAACTTTATTTGTTGAATAAAAATTTTTAATGATAAATTTTACTATTTGATAATAGACTATTTTTTATCTCTGCTACTTTTTGCATATGCTTACATCAATGAATGGTTGAAATTTAAGACAATTTTGAACCTAAAATGTTAATTTTAAAAAAATTAATAAAAAATGCTTTTGGTCATGGAAAAGAATTATTTTGTGAAATCGATTTTTTGGCACAAAAACAATGTTTATATAAGAGCTCAATTGTACAGGACCCATATTTTCGAAGCTCTCTTAGCGCTAAGATAGCCGTAAGTGCCATACATTTACAATGACTTACGACTATCTTAGCACTAAGACAGCTTCGAAACTATAGGCCCTTGTCTACAATCCATAAAACAAAAGGTTTCAACATCATTTCATAAACTGTTCAAACAAGATAGAAATCATTCCTTTTCAGTTCTGTTCCTCCTTAATGCATGACTGGCGTCAGTCTCTATCACTGGCTAATTTACACCTTGCTACATATTTTGGACTTTTCTTTGCTAGCTTGTTGGCATGCACTATGAAGTTCAATTGCAGAATACTGCTTTGCTAGCACAGTAAAAATGACAAGATGCAGTAAGACTTTATTAGCCAGTGAGAGATACGGTGCAAATTATACCTTGCCGGAGAAGTTGCACAAATATAGTCTGCTGTTTTTCAGATAATTTTATTTTGATCGAGGACCAGAAAGTTCAGATAGTAATACAAAATAATTCATTGCTCAGCATAAAGAAGAGAACAAAGGGGTGAGTTATTTCCATTGTTGACATTAATTGTGTTTTTGTAAATAACCATTAAATCTGTCTCATGACTATTGACATCTCTTTTCCTTAAAAATGACATTTTTAATGTCTCCATAGTTACATGTATTGTAGATTTAGATATCAAAGTTTATTTCAATGAAATGTAAATTTATGATGTTATGTGTATGATTATGGGTTTTCATAATATATAGACACATAGATATTTATAATATTCTGCATCAATACATCATTTTAACCCTTAACAGGTGGGTCCCGAAATATTCCAGTGCCCAGTCCTCTCGCTATTCTCTTTGTTTTGGAGTTGTGATTCTTTTCATATTTTTTTCAGAGGGTTTTTCCACTAATTAACACCAGAGACTATTTATCATTGCTGTATTTAACATAATAAACCTGCTATCCTTAATAAGTTCTCCCATTTCAAATGATCCAAAGTTAGAGAGGGTCGGGTTTAATGGACCCTTCTTTTCAAAAAGTCAACCACCCCATATCATGCTTCCTTTAAAGGAGCAGTAGCATGTTTTTTGAAAATTTTATTTTTTCAAATTTCTCATTTATAATAATAGTTTGTGTCATTTATATTATCTTTAGAGGGTAAAAGATCTTATTACACAAACCAATTATCCATAATGGCAATAACGGTGTTGCATATAAAGCAAAAATTACATGGTGGCCATTTTAATATGAACACATTTTATTATTTCGAAAGACAAAAACGATTCCCATGGCTTTATGGAACCATGTACACTCATTTTCAATTTGACGAAGAGAGAAGGGTCTTTTACTGCTGGTGACATTATTTTTCAAATATATTTCATCGACTTATTTGAGCGGAAAAACGTGCTACTGCCCCTTTAATATACAGTCCGACCCCGTTTATCCGAACGATTTGGTAACAGTTGAAAATCATCAGGAAAGGGTCGTGAAGTTAAGAGAATCCTCATAGAAATGATTTGAAATACTTCCGTGCGGATGGCCGGGTTTCCAGTTATACAGGTTTTGGACAAGGCCATCTTCACAAAGTCACAGGAGAAATGCAATGATTTCCAAATCTTCTCCATCTGCCCTTGACCTCAACCCTCGCATTTTCAGTGCTAAAATGTTAACGTACTGCAGGCTAACCGGATAAGCCAATCAGAAGACAGTTGTATTGCTTCTGTGTCTGTGTCGATCGTCGCTATTTTGAATTGGTAGTGAATGTAAACGGCGATTTCATTGGCTGTATGTTAGCAGATGGTTAGGGGTTGATAGGTGTCGCTGATTCGTTTCACCACTTCTGCCTAGGTTGAAGGCAAGGTAAAAAATGGAGAGATCTTGATACATGTTCACCTTGCAGTGGGAAGATGGGACAAGGGTGACAAACCCAAATTGAAATGCTATCCTGCTGAAAACCCCCTTCTAATATTTTTAGCTTTGTTTCTAAAATTCTCATTACATTTGTTGATTAATTCGAACAAAAGTTCATGGTATGAACAGAACATGTTGATATTTCATTATATTGGTATATTGTATAGAATATGTTTTATGATTTAAGGTATTGATCAATATTTTACTGAATGTACATACCTTATTGGTTATTTCATAGAATGGACAACCTATTCCTGTGTATATAGATACAAGTTATATGCAAAATTTTCAATGCTTGTAATTTATTATCCAGAGTTTGTTAACTGCAATATAGCTGAAGTATCATATTTCCTCGATTAAAGCTGAGTATGACCTTGGTTGTAAAGAGTATAAAGATAATTACAAACCTCCAGTGATGTCATGCCACTTTACTGCCTGTCATATTATCATAAATCTCACGGGAATGTATTATCCAAATATTAGTCAATTTGTTCATCCTCGGTTACCCAGGGTTTTATATATGCTCCGTTTCTCTCCACTATATCACCCCTGGGAAACTCTATCAGAGAAATCTGTACTCAAATGTACAAAGTCAGTAACCAAAGAAAAAGCTCAATGGGATAAGACAGAAATGGTCAAGGGAGATAACAGGTGACGGATGGCTAACAAAATGACCTCACATGCTTTGCAACGAAGTGATATGAATTGTCAATGGCTCGCAGGTCCAAGCTGCATAGCAGTTTGATTGGCTCACGCCGGCCAAGGGCGGGTAATTTGAGTACAGATTTCTCTGATGAAGGTTCCCAGGGTTGATATAATGGAGCTTAACGGAGCATATATAAAACCCTGGGTAACCGAGGATGGCAAATGTTTTGCTGAAAGGCCGTCTCAAAACTGCTGCACACCAAACCCAGGAGTCATACCATTGTACCACGGCAGCTTAGGTGATTGATGTGGGATCGTAAGTCATATACCTAGAGCCTTGGTTCGGGCTTCAACGCTAATATTTTAAGGACGACTCTCTATGATTTTGTATACACTGTTCTGAATTAAAAAAAGCCAGAAACAAGATTTAAGCTTGAGGTCTTTTGTAAGCTTGATAAAACATGCCAAAGGGTTTTTATGAGATTTGAAACCTTACACTCGGGAAGAACACTTTCGAGCTAACTCCTCTCTTGTTTAACCCTTGTGTTGCGGGTTTTAAATCTCATAAAACCCTTTGGAATGTTTTATCATTAAATCCCGATTTTGAATAGAATCAACCATGGAGTAGAATCCAGGGGATAATAGGATGGGAGAGAAAAAAGAACCCTGCCTTATGTTTGAGGAAATATGGTATACTTGAGAAGAACACTTTAGAGCTAACTCCTCTCTTGTTTAACCCTTGTGTTGCCGGTTTTAAATCTCATAAAAGCCTTTGGCACATAAAACTGGACTTTGAATAGAATCTACCATAGAATAGAGACCAGGGGATAATAGGATGGGAGAGAAAACAGAACCCTGCCTTATGAGGAAATATGGTACATGTAGTAGTTCTGTCATTTTAACTTCGCAGTCTTATCACATGTGTAATATGATATGAGTTTCTGTGAGTGAATGCAAACAATGTTTGATTTGTTTTTGTTTGTATTTATTATAACAATTTAATCTTATGCAGATAAGATTTTTATACATGAATGACAAGATGATAGAAACTTCCCCCGTAAGGCATAATACATGCCAGTCTCCATCTCCGTCTAATTTAAGACTTGCAGCATTTCCTTTACTCTTCTGTGCTAGTGTAGTGTAGAAACACCTAAACTTTATAGCAACAGTATAGAAAAGTTGGAAGAAATGCAGCAAGACTTTAATTAGCCAGTGATTGAGGAAGTTGGATGAAAAGGTGATTTGCAAAATATGTGATTTTGTTCTGTCTGGCTGATCTCAGTGGTACATTCAAGGAAAGTTCCAAAATATCAAACTTGTCAATTAACTATTAAAGGAAGGTTGTTCATGATAATCTAGTATATTGTCAACAGTTTTTTGGTATTTTCCTTAGATGAAATGCGGTGGTTGCTTGGATAACATCATACCACACCTTAAATCATCTAATTCTAAATGGTGCTTAGCTAAAAAAGAAATTCATGGGGGTATAATAAATATCCCTGTTTGAAAAGGAGCTTATGAATATACTGTATATTGAAATAAAATTGAAAGTCATATTCAATGTTAAAATTGTTTAACATTTACTTTTTCTCTGTGTCAGCGTAGAAGCTTGTTGCACGTGAACTTTGTGGCGCTTTACTACGCTAACACAGAAATATTAACGAAATGCAGCATGGTTTAAATTAGCCAGGGATGGTGGATGGCGCAATTTATTAGGTTTTAGAGAAGTTGTGGACATTAATGAAAAATTGGAAAAACACTTCACTTTTTCACCTTCCAAGACATTTTATTTCAGCTGACTATTTTATCCACATGCTTATTCAAGAGTTGATTTATCAGAGAATACATTCATATCAATGGAGCTATGTATGTTAAATAGCCTGATTCAGGGCCTCATAAACATAAAGGCCCTATAACCAGGATAATTATTTTAAGTTTAGGTGGAAAACATATCAGCATTTGTACAAATAAAAATACTGTGTTATAAATCCATGATTTTTAGACAATTGTTTTTTTAGAAAAGTTTAGGATTTTAGGTGCAATTTAGTGTGTGCATTTGTGTTAGAAAAAACCTTCAAACTTACAATTATGTAATGAAACAGTGATATGAATGTGAGTCATTTTCCAAGCTTATTTGTTGTATGAGTTATTTTTATGCATCTGTAAATCCTTAATAAAATCTATTTGATTGAAAATATGACTTATCATCATTATTTTAGTTTCTGTTTTTGCTCATGTTACAGGGGTCACAACATTAAAAACCTATTACCATCTTCTTCTCCAGTTCCAAAAGGTCTAACTCCTTGGCTGAAGAGGATTCTAAATTGTAGGTTTTGTGAATATGGGCCACAGCCTAAAACACCTGTTGTAATAAGGTTTAAACTGGGATTTTATGTGTGCTTCATTGAATAGAAGCTATCCCTTATAAAAGACACGGGACAGAGTCGTCTCATCCTTTTCATGTGAGAGTCCTAACATGTGGTTTGAGAAATGCAGAAATTGAGAAAAGAAAAACTTTGCAGTTAATCTTATTCAGTAGGAATGTGGAATATATGTCGACTAATATCTACATTATAGACATGTTTGATGTAATCAATGTGAAATGAGAACTGATGAATAGCCAATTAACATAATTTTGTGACAGGCGGCAAAGTAATAAATTGAAGAGGAGTTAAGAAATTTTGTATTTTATTTGAGATATGTGAACTGATTATGACTGGTGATAAAATGATAAGATAAGATTATTAAAAGTAGCTACATGAGATCGTGACACCACATCTTCTTCTCCAGTACAGACAAATATTTAAGTGTGGGGAAAACAACAATTAAAATATATAATTCACTGGCTGTGAGTCCAGGATATGCATGTTGTGTAATTGCATTGTGTTGACCTGGGCAGTGACCACTCCCTGGTAGAGAGATACAAACACCGGCTGTCATTGCTAATACACAGAGGTTTCAGGTTACTTCAAATTTCTTAGCTCTGTTACAGTCTGTGTGTGAGGCTGGTTTAGTCTTAGACTCAGATGCGCAAGAAAAATTATTAATAAAATATCAACATTTTATTAAATATTAAATAAAAACTACATCGGTCAGATCACTTGAACTACCCTTGAGCGGCCATTTTAATGTAATCACATTAAAATAGCCCCTCGAAGGGAAATGGACTCGCATTAACCGAACCATGTACATTAGTTTTAGAATACTTGTTTGGGGAGTATTATTTAGCCATTGGTAACAGCTATTTTCCTTTTCGTGGGACCACTTTATTCCAGTAAAGGCCCCTTCACAACCCATCGTGCGTGCAATTCGTTCGTACGTTTTTTGGGGAGGCCACGGTCGCTACGTTTTTCTGAAAACGTAGGGTGGATTTAATCAAGAACAGAGAGGGAGTTTGCCAACGCACGTCAAACGCACGTCGTACGTACGTGGCCGTCGACACGTCTGGCAGTGAGGAGGTGCGTGCATCATACGATGCGCACGTGGTACGTGCGTGTGCCGTGCGTACAACGTGCGTACAACGTGCGTGTGATGTGCGATTGTCACATTGTCGTACGGGGGCCGTGCGTCTCACGTACAGTGTCCTTATACCACGCACGTTGTAACTGCGTGCGAGTGCAATGAGGTTTTTCCCACCCTATTGACAGGTGCTTGGTACACATTGTCAATCCACAAGATGCCGCCCATTCCACCGCTCCGGGTCCTGATGCTGCAAGATCAACTTCAGATGGCAGCACAGGAGTTGTGCCCAAAACGTGCGTTGTACGTGCTTACTCGGTACGTTGTACGTGCTTACTCGTCACGAACGACGTGAGTTTTCTTTAATTATTTGATAGTTAAACTTTGGACGTGCCGAGTAAGCACGAACTACGCACGTACAACGCACGTTGTACGCACGTGCAACGTGCGTCGTTCGTAGAGAAAGTGTGAGTGGGTAAGCTTGAAAAAAACGCACGATGTCGGTGCGTTGTGCGTGCGGTTGTCGTACAGGACACGCACGTCGATCGTACGGAGGAAAATTCGCTTTTTCGCTGTTTTTGTCGGTAGACAGCACGCAGCTGCATGAAGGGTTGTGAAGGGGCCTTAAGAACGGTGTGCTACAGCACCTTTAACGAATGTAGATGATAAATTGTAAATATTGTGACTGAGCAATACCTTAGTTATTATTAGCTCATCAGGTCTGAAAGGCCAGATGGGCTTATGGCATGGGCCGTTGTCCGGCGTCCGTTTACATTTCACATGTTCAACTTCTCAACCGCTACACCCCCAACGCTGAAATTGTGTGGGGTGGTACCTTGCATCTAGGGGATCTTATTTTGTACATTTTATCCCGAAAGTAAAGCTAGGACCGTGAACTTATGAGACTATTATCTTTCTATGAGTGAGACCTAAGAATACAAAATTAAAGCTATTATAAAATTCAGGTTTTTCCCTCTCTCACCCCAGCTGAGACTCGCAAGTGATGTCAGTGCATAGGATTGCATAACTGAGTGTTAGTTGCTGTACCAGGTAACTGGGGTATTGGGTTACAGAGGGGAAAGCAGTGGTGGTAGGAGGGATGATGGGGTATGGGGTGTATGTGGGTGAGGGGGTGTATGTAGGGGTGAGGGGGTGTATGTGGGGGTGAGGGGTGTATGTGGGAATGAGGGTGCATTTTACAGGTACAAACTAATTTTGCTTCATTCAAACATGTTACTCATTTGTGTTTTTAAATAAAATGTGTGCATGTTTGTGCCTCTAAATTACTATGTGTGAGCCATCCTTTAATAGCATTTTAACTGCATTTAATTTAATGAACCTCCTATCACGCAGTTGGTGATATCTGAATTAGCAATTAGTACCTGTCAAGGCCTGACTAAAAGTCATAGATTATTGTGACCTTTGGTTTATATGATAAACTACCCAAGACTAAAAAGCATGCATAAAGCTTATATAATTATCTACAGAGCCAATGGCTCTATTTGTTAAGATCCTCGATCTTAGATCTATATTCAACCATGCAGTTCCTGATGAACTACAGAGCAAATGGCTCTATCTATGTATATGTTAGTCTTTACTTAGAAATAATGAATAATTAATGTAATACCGGTTGAACTACAGAGCCAATGGCAATTCATTTGTTGAAAATGTGGCAGCAATAGTGGCACCCATTGTGGCACCCATAGCGTCACCAGGTGTTGAAAGCATTGCTTCAATAAAAATGTTCTGTCTAAAGTAAACTATTGTCATAGCATATAAGTAATGCCGTAATTTCTACAAGTCTAACATTTAAGATTATATTCAATTTACTCGTATTGACAGCTAATGTTTACAATAGCAATACATATACAGTCAAGCCGCGACAGTCCGGCCAACGATAATCCGGATCCCGCGATGTCCGAACGGTAGCAAGCTGCAACCAATCTTAACCCATCTTTTTTCTTTCATTTCAATTTCACCTCAGGCAGATATTGTTGTTTTTAGCTAGAATAATTAACGTGAGTGCAACATTTCAAGGGAACCGTCATCCTCGATAATCCAGCGCTATTGTTCCTATAAATCTACACACAAGCGCGCTGGATTATCGAGGATGGGGAACCGTTCCCGTTCTTCAAATGTGAAGGCAGACATGTTATGGTCTCAATTCTTTCACGATTCAATGATGCAATATTCGTAGAACCAGGTTTGTGGTTCAAATAAATAAAACATTGTTTGTTCATTTGCAATCCTACAGAGCAATCCGAGTCAAGGAAAAACTACCGTCCTGTTGAGACTGCCTTGGTATGGAGAGGCTGATACTTAGTGCCATGTTGGCGTTATTGAATAATATTAAAGGGGCAGTAGCACGGTTTTAGCTAATTTTATTTGTTCAAATTTCCCATTTATAATGATAGTTTATGTCGTTTATATTTACTTTAGAGGCTTTACGGAACCATGTACAATCAGTTAATCAGTTTTTAACAGTATTTTACTATTGGTGACATTATTTTTCAAATCCATTTCATCGACTTATTTCAGCGAAAAACGTGCCACTGCCCCTTTAATACAATAAACATAATATAAAATACAATGTCTTCTAATATCATACCAAGATTGATATACATAAATGGCTTATGTCGACTTCAGTATTAGTCCAAACTCATATCAGCTTTCAAGGTATCTACAGGTAGAGCCAAAAGCTCTCCTTTAAGCGCTAGCAGGTGACGAATTTACCTCCAAAAACACTATATACAATAAAAAAAAAAGACATGCAAAAAGCACGAGAAAGTCCCGAAATATGCAACGCATGAAATAACAAACAATAGAGATGACAGGAAACTAGGTGTTTATTGTAAATAAATGTCCGTAAATGTATAAAAGACATATCATCGAATATCACTTTCTTTGAAATGACCGATCGAGCTTGGACCATTTACAATATTCGTATTACTAAGGCATGTACATTTACGTTGAACGTTCGAACGTCACAAAGTCAGAAACAGCAAATGTTCCACTCTTTGTCGTGAGAGTGTATGTTTCGGTAACAGAAATATTTACAGGCGGAAATCGGAATTTGACAGTGGTCGTGTACATACCGACATTTAACTCAGAACCAGGTATTAGTTCAACCTGACTTCCACAGCCTCGTTTTAAAGTCAGTTCCGGTTTGGGATAACCGTAAGCGGAATAGGAGACTTCCGGGAATGAATTACGGACAGTGACGTCAGAAGAGAACATGGACTGTTTGAGCAAAACGGCGGAATTTTCTCTGAATGGGGCATCATGACCCGCCTCTTTAACGTAGAAGTTTCGTTCAAAATAGATAAAGTCAATGAAACTTTGCGACGATGGGCGTAACGTCAACGACAGTGACGCCTTTCCTGCAATATAATCAACGCTTGTATTCAGCCTGCACGCTCTAGTTTTTACCGTAACATTGACGTCCTCGAACGTATTTGAAATAACAAACGGCGAGTATGCAGTGTCCCGTCCAAACGGAGAGTCCGCTCGATCGATTAGTTCTTGTTCGGTCAAGGTTCGACGTTGAATTTGTTCTGGCGGAAATACGTCATAATCGAAGCTCCTGATCACACCATCGAGTCTGTCTGACCTGACGTCATATTGCTGCAAGTCTTCCGATCGTACGGACGCGGTAAAATTGAGCTGTTCTCCTTTGTTGAAGTCTAAAACGTCACGTGACCCTATGTCAAAATAAATCGGGCTGTATAACGATGCATATCTGTCGGGGATATCCCTTCTAAGCTCGACGATCAGCTTGAAGTCCGGAATGCGAAGGACCATCCTGATTTCCGGTCGGCCATAACGGTAAGCGTCTCCAGGGATGGTAACACTGGCGAAGCCATTTTGGTGCACCGTCGAAAAGTCGTTCTCCAAGCCGTGTGTCAAATCTGTTTCTGAAATAAAAAAACGACACATATTTTTAAATCTCCAGAATAAACTTCAAATTTTGAAAAAATTCAAGGTTAAACTTTATTTTCTTTGTTGCGAAGGCCATGCATTTGCTATTTAAAGCTCATATTTATGTTCGAAACCTCTTCATGATAAACTAAACCGTTTTAAAACTTAGCAACATAGATTAAGATTATAGTTGTTTTAAAACCTCTCAATTCAAAATATCTTAAGTTACATATTCGTCAGACATGTTTGGATAAGTTCTTCGGAAAATGTTTGCAACCATATTTCACGACACGTCCTGTTTTAATTAAAACTTGAAACAAGGCGCATAGTAACACATCATAATCTAATAGCCGTCACCAGAATTTGAAGATATGTAAACGCCGCTAATAAACAGAGAGAAAGTGATAAACCCTGTCACACACCATCATATGACAATATTAACATGGCACTGCGCCTTCAAACACACAACGTACCAAGTCTTCGTGTCTTTAAATTACCAGTTCTTAAGCAATCTGATTGGTTCACAGCTAAGTCCTGAGAACCAATCAGATTGGAGTTTTACTTACCGATTTTAAAACTCACATTGCTATCAACTGTTTGAGAGGCATTCTAGAAGTTGGTGTAATGAAAAGGCAAGGATATTTTATGGATGATCGACTTCTTGATTTTCACAATGGCATTGTGGTCATTGTTTCCATTCAAATATAGTATAGATCTATGTATCGGGACGTTCTCCATACTAAGGACAACTATGATACATAACTGAATACCACCCGTTTGATCCTATTTAACGTGAACGGTATTTTGTTGTATATCTTTGCTATCTGTTTCATAGCTACAGTTGCTTCGCCAAAATAGACTCGTTGATACGATGACTGGGGAAGAAGTTATCAAGCTGCAGTTCTTCAGCTACCTGTTTCGTACTCCGGTCTTAGCAATATTTTGTAACTTATTCCTCGGCTGAGGGTTTACCGGTTCATTGCCATCAATCTTTAACTAAAGGGAGATGAAAAACATCTAGGTGTATTTGTGTTTTTAATGCTCACCTAAAACTTCAGTGGTGTCATACTGCCAGGTTATGCTTGGTTTTGAACTCGCCCTGTAGCGAATGCTTACAATATGGTCTGTCGAAGATTTTCTGACCGCCAAGACAGACAGAGTTACATACCCTGATCGGGGAGATAACTCTGCGCTGATTAGATCAAGAAGAACCTGAAATTTATAAAAGGTACAGCCGCTACAATACCTACGAGTAACAATTTAAAAAATAGAGAAGACTAAACGACGTCCCATTAAATAATATATTTATGAATAGTAATTGGTTCGGTACATAACGAGCGAAAGCGAGTAGATACCGACACCATTCACGAGTTTAATAGATATATTATTAAACGGGACCGAGTTTAGTATTTTATTTATTACTCACATATTTAGTTGCACGAACTCGTCCATAAATGTGACACTCTCCATTGTGACCCCGACGCTGATATTGTGACGTCCTACTTTAACCACTATGACGTTACGTGAATCGAAAGCACGCGATTGTATTACACAATGTGTAATAACAATGTATATTTATCAACATCGATATAATAGCGAGAGTAATAAACGGATATCCCGTGGTCCAAGACTGACCAAGTAACCGGCACATGAACGTTTTTTTTCAGCTGGTATATTTTTTAGCTGGACATTTCTTTTTTTTAAAATAATTTTTAAATGTCAATTTGTTAAGTAAGCAATACTTTTGAGTGTAATTTAATTAGGTTCATGTCCTCGTAACTCTCAATTCCTTAAAAATAATTGGCCTTGGCTCCAGTACTTTTAAGGAGAGAGGAAATTAAGGAGAGAGGAAATTAACATTTACAGTATCTTGTTTCACATTGGGTGGTATTTTCTACATAGATCATATGCTGCCCGTCTTAACATTATCTATTAAGGAAGTTATAACTAATAACAAAGCTATAATAACAACGATAACCGACTAATGTGTGTTACGTTCATTGCATGTTTATCAACACAATGATCAATCAGTGCGATAATGCGCATAGCAATTATTTCTTAAAATAAATAAAAACAATTTAATATATTAAAAAATATAATATATTAAAATGTTACATATGCATGACAACATAAAAAACATGTCCAATACTCACATATGCGATGTATAGCATGAGCAGACGACACGACCAGCTAAAGGCAGCCATTTTGAATATTTGGAGAGAGACCGGAAATGGTAATGACTCATGAGTTCAAATGATATTATAGACAATAAAAATAATCCTAATGTCATGATGGTATGATTGGGGTATTCAAGTGCATATAATGAGCTGAAATTAGCTTAGCATTGTAATTGCTTACAAAATTGAAATACTATAGTTCTACCGAGTTGAACTCTGGTAATTAGAAAGCCGCGGGTTAAAGAGACGGTACTATCAACAGCATCCGCCATCACGTTTTTCCTCCACGTGAAATGAAAATCATGCTATATTTTTGCCATTTTTACAATTTTTGACTATAAAACTTAAATAAAACTAGAATATCCACAAATTAGAAAATAATTTATCATTCGACTAATAAACGATGCCTGTTATTATGCCGTAGCGAAGTTTTCCATTATCGTAGTACCGATGAATGGCTTCACTTCTCATTGATTTATTTATGTATATGCGCTAGTCTTAAACAGATCTTCAAACAAAGTCATCGACAAAGTTCATTATGATGTATTAACTGCATTGTGCTATAATCATGTATTACTATGCGTGTATACAGGAATGGTCCCTCGAACTTCGTCCAAAATATTTTTGAAACTGAAATTTTTGGATCCGCCACTGGTTTAACCATTTCCGGTCATTAAGATAAGATAATACAATACAAACTAACAATACACGAATACAATTTATTTTAAAAACAATAATAACATATGCACTGTACATAATGGGTATTAATGACATTGCTTTTAATATGCCATATTATAATGAGCCATGTCTTGTTTCAAGAGTTACGCAATAACTTTTGGTGTGGAGGTTTAGAATTTTTATACTGCATGGACCAAATGATTTTGAAGCTCTGTTAGTTTTGAAATGCCAGATTTTGAAACGACGTCCAGATGGTAGAAATTCATAATATTCATTTAGAAAGTGAGATGGGTCTTTTTGAATGGCTAGATCCTTCTTTTTATCTCTAGAATAGAAACTGGAATGAAAGATGCTCAAATTAAAGCCGCAAAGTTTACTGGAGGTGTTTACAATTTTCTCAATTTTGTTTTTCTGTGTTAGAGGAAGATTTCCATACCATGCATGGAAGCAGAAAGTCAGAATGCTATTGATAAAAGTTTGGTAGAATAATCTAAAAATACTACATCAAAAGATCGTTGTATCTTAGCATGTACACGGTGTGATTTAGATTTCCATGCAATTCTGATGTCAATGATCGTACCCAAATATTTATACTCGTCTATCTACTATTTCAACTTCCTACCCATCAATATTAACTGGCTCAAGGTTTTCCTATTCCGTACGAAAATCAATTATCATTTCCTTTGTTTTACTGATATTCAGAGAAAGGAAATTTTCTTTACAGCATATAATGAACGATTCAATATTTTCCCTATACTCTAATTCCGACTGATGAATAAATCCAAAAAGCAACAGCACCTGCATGAAACACGGTCATGTGTGTAGAGAGCGAAGAGGACAGGAGACAGGACACATCCTTGAGGAGCACCGGTACTTGGAAGATTGATATCAGAGAGCGTAGAATTAACTCGAACCCGTTGAGGACGATTAACCAAGAAAGCTTCTATCCATTTGATGATGTTACTGTTTACTCCCATGTGGAATAATTTTGTTATAATAAGATGTGGTTGGATTGTATTAAAGGCAGAAGAAAAGTCTGCAAATAATATTCTTACATATGAATGTGAATTCTCTGTGAGTATTGATCTTATGCAAAAGAGAAATGAGTACATACTTTGACAGGATCTAAGATAACCAGGCCCCCCTAAGTAATTGAAGGAAATGCGTCAATTTTGAAGAAAATCCATCCAAATTTGAAAGAAATGCGTCCATTACGGAAGAAAATGCTTCTTTTCTCGATAACAGAAAATAAAAAATAAATCTAGTCATTTGTAAACAGCCCTTTCCAAGAGAGATGTGTCTTGAGTTTTTAAGTGGCGCGGTTCTTGATATTCAGAGGTAGATAGTTCCACAGAAATGGACCTGATTTCTCAAAAGCTCTGTCACCGAATTTCGTTGTTGTCCTTCGTATCTCAAGCCACAGGAGCGTGTATCGCAGCGTTTGGAAGACATAAACCTACATATACCCTACCCTATTACTATATAAAAGGAAAGGAATGTAACGACGAAACTACCCCATGCTCATTCAAACTCATATTTTTATGGCACAGACGATGACTACGACACGAACGCTGAATGATTTCCCCACACTATGATCTATAAATGGTCACAATCGGATCATTATTTCAAAAGCTATTAGACAAAACAGTCCGTATATCGCTACCTTCACATTTTCAAACCAATTTCGACTATACTCTTTCCTTTCACGATCATGGTATGACATTTTGTATATGGTCAAACTATTACAGTTACGCGAATAGATAAATACATATACTCAAAACAAAGTTAAGGACACATCGATTTCAAAAAGAAGTATTTGATAGTTCCCATTATGTTTCATATGAAATTAAAATTTTGAATAATGCGCAGTCCTGAACCTTTCTGTTGAGCACATCAAAACACTGCATTTCCTAGGTTCGAATCCCATCGGAGATTTTATCGCGATCACTCCATTTAACCATGTTTAACCAGTTCTATACTCATTGAAGTTGATCCTAAGAATATGTCACAGCGACCACCAAACGTGTGAGGTTTCATGAATCATTTTATTTCATCGATATACATTTAATTAACAATGATGTCGAATCTGCGCACGTCACTTCCGCTTTGATAGGTCGCCCTTGCTTCGTAGGTACCGGCATCCGCTGTGGAGATATTCCGGAAGCGGAAGATTAACTCCCTTTGAAACAGACGCAGTACATCAATACGCTCACTTCCGGTTGTCTCCTGGTTGTTCCTGAACAAGGATACGTTAGGATACTCGTTCTCTTCATCGCCATACCAGGCTTTTTCCGAACCACCCAGAGCCGAGATTGAAATATCAGCATTATCTCCTCGTGACACAGTGACGTCATTTATAGGTCCAAGGAAAGCTGTCGTGTTTGCAGTAAAGAAATCGGAATGGTCTGGGGACCTCAGAAATGATGTCCGAGTAATTTTAACTCTTGCGAAGAAACTGCAAGAGTCTTTCATCCTGAAGCCAGAGCTCACTCTCAACAACCCCCAGAATCGGTCACGTGTCCGAAGCATTCTGACCATTCTTATTTCATTGTTATCAAACGGGGGCTCCCATCCAAGATGGGCAGGGACTTCGTGTCCATGTGGCCAGAACATTCTGATGAAATTGCGGTTACTCCGTGATGTCTTGATTTCCGTTACTGGCGGAGTAACAGTTTTGTTTATGGTGATAAACTCGGCCCGGGTTCGAATCCATTTGTTGTTGTCAAGGTCTTTACTCTTGAACGATGTGGAAATGTTGAGAGGTTTGTCGGGGTCGTATTGTATATGTTCCACGTGTTCCATGATGAATTGGTAACCTGGAATGTGTTCCTGTAAGTATAGAAATTACACAATTACAATTTCAACAGTATGGATGAATGTTCTGTAAAGAAAAATGTTGTTCACTAAGCGGATATCACCATTGTAACTACGTTTGTGGTTCATGCTCAGTCTGATTAAAATCGAAAAATAAAATATTCCTAATGGTACGGAAACAGACGAAAGGATGGCTTCATTAAGTTATTGCCCCTGGCTTCTGGCACAGAGAATTGAAATGGAAGTCTTGTGAACTTGTATCAAACATTTGCGGGCAACCATCAGGCCGTGTGGAGAGATGTGGAGAGGGTGATGATGTTCTGACGTCTCCTTTTACTGCAAGAATAAAGTCTGCAACGCCACTGAGATTATGCAATGCCGTAAAACTCGTGGACATTGGGTTAAACTAGCCAACCATGATTTAGGTTTGTGAGTTTCATTTTCTTATAGAAGAAAGAAATCAGATATTGTCCCTCCTTTGGAACTAAACAACTGGGCACTAGAGTCTTAGTTATCTAGTATATCTAGCTGAACTACAAGAAATCAATATACTATAAATACGTGTAGGAGACTAGAAGCCTAGTTTATCTAGTTGTATACGTACGACTCTTGACTCGCCGGCCTCCAAAGGGGGCAGGTTTATACGGAGTTTGACGTCATGGACATCCATCACAAGACGAAGCTCAAGCTTGTCAACGGAACCGGAAGTCGGAAGTAGAATTGACGTCACACGCACGGTGGAGCTAACATGGATACTGTTATGATAATACGAGAGTTGCGATACTTCGTATTCCTGGTCGATATCTGAATTAGATTCAATAACATTCATTTTAATCACTATCGTCAATATATTCAATTATTTGACATCCAATTTTTTTTAGTTGGGGTAATTGTTCCATATTTTGTTATGTGTTAGTGTCAATAAAATTTAGACTAAACGTTAAGATAAAGAGTTCGGGGAAATTTATAATATTCATTTTTGATATATCTTACGTATCAATAGCAATATATAATATCATAGCAATGTCTTCAACACTCGTAGCGCCGATGTGTGCTTGTTTTTATCTGTCACATTTTAAGTCATCCAAATATAATGATTTTCAACAATGTTGTGTTATAATCATGTATTTATAACGTGTGTAAACAGGAATGTCCCCTCGAATTCAGTTGCCACAAAAGTAACCCGACAACAGGGACACCGCGTCGAGGATAAACATGAGATCAGATTTATCTACCTTTTCTTATTATCGTGTCTGCTGATGAGTTACGCTTTGCTTCACTGTCTAAATGCAGCAGTTTTTATTACCAATTACATCAATTGTCTGAAATTGGGGGTCTGTGACTCGTTAGCAGATACCTTAATCAGCACAGGTAGATAAATCTGATCTCATTTTTATCCTCGACGCGTCCCTTTAACCGATTTCCCATGACGTCATACCGACCTGAAATGATGACGTTATCGACTCTCCAGAGGGCCGTGGCGTCATTGAAAGCGGCATATCTTACAGATACATTTCTTCTACCGTCCACCATTTGCTGGTGGATCCATTTAGGTTGGAGGTAGGCCCTCGAGTTGCCTTGAAACGGTTCGCTGTATACCTGCCGAGAAATAAAAGAAGTTGTGTAAAACACGAATATGGGGATGAGCGGTGGGACAATGAACATAAACTTTTATGATAGCAGCAAACATTTGAATTAGACAAAGTACGTTCCGCCACCACGCTTAGACTTGCATCAAGCCCTACCCTCAATTATTTTTGGAATGTTAGTCACGTGATCTTAGTCTATCTTAGGGGTTGGGTTTTATAGCCGTCCGTTGGTCCTGTTCATGGATTATTAATATAAAGAAAGTAAACAATATTTTTAATTCCAAATTATTGGAAGCAGAATGCTACCTGTATCTAATCATTTGCATCTTAGAAAAGAAATAAAGTTCGCTGTACCCAAATGTGTTTTGTAATAAAGTATAGTTTTGCCCTGAACTATTATAGTTAAAGCACGAGGACGTTAGTCCAAGTGCTTTGACGTAATTGGGGTACAGCGAAATTTATTTGTAGATAAAACGTAAAGGTAAAACAACTTTATTTCTTAAACAGGATGTAGTTTTTTAAAACCCTAATTGTAATTACGATATTGAGGTAAACTGTCCATAATACCTTAATTAACTCCACAAATGTTTGTGATCTGGTAACGCTGTTTCCAAGAGTATTTCACTTATACCACGGCTGCTAGTATTATTGCAAGAAGAAAACCCACAACGCTACGTTGGCTATGCATTGCGGTGAAACCTGCTAGCATCGGTTGGGACTAGCGAACCATGGGTGGTACAACGGTTAATTTCAGTGCATCATTGTGCCAAATCTTTCTGCATTTAGTACAGTTATCCACAGTAGACAAAGTTGCCAAGCCCCTGGCGGGATTCGAACCTCGGACCTCTTGATCCGAAGCCGAACCACGCTTATTCAGGGCCAATGCTACCAACACGATACAATAGCTTGTAATCATCGCGTATTTACAAACAAAAATCGTTCATTTTAATAAAATTTAACGAAATATTTTACATAATATTATAACTAATTCAAAATTCACGGAAAAAACTTACCAGACTTTCAACACCAACCACGCATGACAGCAATGCTAGTATCAACGCCGCCATGTTAAATTTCCGTCTTGCTTTTGGAAGATCGTTTCTAGGCAGCGTTGTTTAACCTTTAAGTTGATCTCCGACCATAAACATGTTAAACATAATTGTTGAGGCAATTAGAGGCAATTTGAGTTCGTTGAGGAAATGTCAAATGTTTATTGTACGTGAGTTGGGCAATGACAACGGTTCGACCTATATCTATAAATGAAATCAGGTTTTATGTGGCGCTTTTTAGGGAAAGTTGTATGATTAAACGCGACATTTAATCGATTCAGTGAGTGAGTGAGTTATTTTGTTTATGCCGCTCCGGCAGTATCACAGCCATTAGCGGCGATTATTCCATATACAGAATTTCTGAATTTCAAACTTTTATATTATATTCTGAAATTTAACGAAATCCTTTATGAATTATGAACAAAAATAGAAATATGCAAGGAATGGGTGCCACGCGGATGATCTCGTTTTGTATACACTTGGAAATTAATTAAGCAACACCTAAAACAACAACAAAATTTTTCTGATTTGAAAGAAGACAATGTGTTAGGTAAAATTGTTAGTGATTTTAGGTAGAACAATCATTTAGCAGTGTTGAAACGAAAGGTTACTCAAATAACGGTTCACTGTCTTTTGTATAACTGCTGTTATTAAGTTTTTGGTATTTTGGTGTCAAAATCCAAGTTCTTTTATGAAATGTAATGAAAGTCAATATTTGTTACTGTAAGCTAGGTGATTAGTGTTATTCTTTCAGGTGAAGTGATTACACTTTAGTGACTTTTGTTCAAAGCAGTATGCAATTCACAAAATCATGAAAATGTCAATTTCAATAATCTTGTCTTAATGAACAAATACGGTTACTATTAACGACATTGGCTTATCTAAAGACAGAAGAAGTGTTTAATAAACATATTGAACTCAAAAAATCTCAAATTTATGCACAGATCATATGGTTGCAGGCATTTTCTCAATTATCGATAAAAATGGATAGGAAGTTTAATGTCTGTTTAGCTTCTTATCATGCATGATAAATTAGGTGAGGTGAGTTGGGGTTTAACGCCGCTTCACTTAACGAGTATTTCACTGATATCGCGGCTGCTAGTGTTACGGCAGGGAGAAAGCCCGCAACGCCATGTGGCTATGCATTGCGGTGAAACCTGCGAGCATCGGCTGGAAATAGCGAACCATGGGTGGTAATTCGCTGAAATTCAGTGTAGCATTGCACCCAAACCTTACTGCGTGTAGAACAGGTCTCTACTGCAGACAAAGTTGCCGTGCCCCTGGCGGGATTCGAACCCCGGACCTATTGATCCGTAGCCGAATGCGCTAACCACTGCACTATCCCGCCCCCATTGGTGTGTGGATGTCAACTATGTATAAAAGATGTTGTTTACAATAAATCAATTCTAAAGTTTGAAGTGTAGTTTCTTTTTAAGGACAATAGTTATTTTAGGTGAAAATTCAGTACCTTCACAATTTTTCCTCACATATTCATAAATTCTGCATTTGGTAGATTTTTATTTCAGTGAATGGGTCGCTAAATAACCAATTGTTATGTCTGGGGTGATAAAATCGTTAAATTTATCCTAACAATCCCAGAGCAGTTTACAAACTAGGGTGTTGCTTAATTAGTTTCGAAGTGTATATATTTTATTTAAACTGCCAGGCAAAAGAAAGTACTCATCTAAGTTGGTTTCGATTAATTCAATATTCAAAAGAAATCTGATGCATGTGGCTATGGTACGATACATGGACTTTTCTGCAGTAGTTTGAATGAATTAATTGGTGACTGTGGTTAAATTTCAGTGAAAATATCTTTGATTAATGAATACAGAGGTAAGAAATGAAATTTACACCAACATGACCCCTACCATGTTTAAAATGTAAATGTGTGCAGAATCAGGTACACTTATTAATTTTCACATAGGATATGTCTTATATATGTCGATGAACAGTTGTGTAATGTGAATCAACGAAAATAATTTTTGAAGAAATTTAAAATATAAAATTTCATTTCACATGTAGAAGTGTTCTTTAAAGTTAGCTAAACAAATGCACGTTCAGTTTAACTTATGACATTGAGAACTTGAATATTAAATTAATCGAAACCAACTGAGGTGAGTATTTTCTTTTGTTTGGCAGTTTATGTATTCCTGTTCCTGTAGTTCATTCGTATTATATGTTATCATTGTAATGTTCTGAAGATAGTTATACTAACAGTGGCGATAAATGAACAATCTACACGTTATAATCCAAAATAACCAATATATCTGTACCTCAGGTAATAAGTTTTTAGTTCAGACGAAGAAAACAAAAATTGGCTTTAGCTTTAAAGGTGCTGTAGCACGTTTTCTGCATGTTATGTTTTCTCAAATTTGACATATATTATTAACGTTTATACAAACTATTGTTACATTAGACGGTAAGATATCGCTTTACAAAGCCCGATAAGACGTATCCATAGAAAACGGTTTCGGTATTTAAAGAAAATAGAGATAACTAAAGCGGCAATTTTGTGGAAATATTCAGTGTACGTGGTAGATTTGTAGGTTTCATGCGATGTTGAGAGTTCAGACAGCAAGATGAAAAATCTGTCATTGTGTTTAGATATCTCTACATCAGTCAGGTCACTTGAACTACCTCCGAGCGACTATTTTAATGTGAACACCATAAAATGGTCACTCGATGGGAAATTGACTCACATGGCTTAACCAAACTATGTACATTCGTTTTAGAACTCTTTTTATTCAGCCAGGAGTATCATTTAGCCTTAACACTTACTGCTTCTTTGTGAGAGCACTTTATGCCATTAAGATCGGCGCCGTTAAGGCCACAATTATTCAGGCACTACATCTAAGATTTTGTAATGCTTTTTAAAAAAAAATTCCAGCACAAACCGTTAATTAAACTCTTTTAGAGGGGTCATTATAGTAAACAATGACCAAGTTTCGTCGGTAGGCCACTTTTATTGGAATTGTCATTTTCCAAAATTTGATTTTGAAGGTTCATAATGCTGTTTCAGTTACAAGTGACCTTTGACTTTAAGGCAGAAACTAAAGATCAGTTGAATGGAATTGAATACTCACATTACAGTAACCAATAATCACTTTCATTTCTCAGTATAAGATGACATGATTTTTGGATACACCAAATGCCCAACATTTTTTAAAATGCAAATATCCACAAGAAGCGAAACGTTATCTGAATGATGTTCTTTAACTGCTAGATTATGATTCTCTAATATCCTATGGTCAATTATACCGACACATCGTCTCCTTTCTCATCAGACAACTGTTTCTGGTGAAACAACGTGGGGGCGCTTAACTTTTTTCCATATGTATAGTTGCCACAGAGTCACCAAATGTGTAATAATTAGTTTTGAAATATTTCAGCTGTCTGGAATGTTTCGTACTGTCGTAAGTTCGTATTTCGTACCCGTGAGTCCTTTTTTTGTGGGCACAGGCTCACCAAATCTACAATTTATGAACTCAATTGGCTAAAGTGTCTATTCACAACACTTCAGTTTTCAAGGCCTTTTTTGCTCTGGAGAAGACGAAAATAGGTTTTTAGGTTATGGCAAGTGAGGCCCTTTTCGGGGGCCACGTGGTCACCAAATTTACATTTTAGTCCCATTAGGTAAAGAGTATGAACACAACATTTCAGCCTTCTTGGGGTTTCATTCCAGAGACGATGAAAACAAGGTGATGGCCTGTGAGGCCCTTATTTGTTGTAACTATTGGCCAAGGAACCAGTATACACATTCTCTGGAGCCTGTGGTTCAGGAGAAAAAGTCGAAAAAGAGAACAGTTAAAACATAAACAGCTAAAACTTAATCCTTTTGAAAATAGATCACACAAACCCGGCGCTTTTAAATAAAATGCTTTATTTTGTAAATCTTAATCCTTGTGTGTGAAATACAAGCCACACAATATTTTACGACCATGCACCAACCTTAGAGTCCGACCAAGTTTGAATGGATGCATAAAAACCTTCTCAGTAGTATAATAGGTTTGCCATCTTGATCTGTTAGGGTAGACCAGATTTCCATTTTCAACAAAATGAATGCTCTTCCAATCTTGTATTCCCATCGCTAAAGTTGGATAAGCAATTTCAAGCATAACGCCATGTGTCTTGAAAATCTGTGACAATGCAATATATTCATCTCTAAATTTGGTCGGTGCGTACATAAAATCACAACCGGACATAAACATATTCGTAAAATTGGCTGAATTTTTCTTGAAATGGTTTAGGAAGGTTTTCACGGTCATTTCGTTTCGGATATCTCCATTGCGCATGTCCGAAATCAGTTGCCGGAAAATCGTTCTTCCGCTTTCCCAGAATGCCCACATCACTTCCGATTTTATATTTTTAACCCGCAAACCATCATGAAGCCAAAACGAATGTCTTGGAAAGTCGCGGATTACCCACGGATTAACTATCGTGTCGTCGCCAATTTGAAGAAATCCTTTCACATTCAAATTTAATTGCATTGCCTCTGTTGTACACTCGTACATATAGTACCATTGAAGTTTGAACGCTTCAATAAACATATAGCGTGCCATTCTATAGCTTCCTACTGTTAATTCGAAATGGGTTATATTTGGTCCACAGTAAATTATATGCTTGAAGTACGGCCTATACATTGCTTCAATACCAGGTATGTTCCTGTACAGACTTGCTGTGTTGAATGTCACAATGAGTCCAATATCTTTTATAGGATTCAGAGATGGACTTAACGTTACTTTCGGGCACACGATTTGGATGACACGCTGTGCTGATGTGTTTTGAGGGAAAGTGTCAACTGCTGACGCTTTGAACGCTCCAACAGTTTGTACGACAGATAAATTTGAAGGCTTCCTTTCTGGAAAGTAATATCCCATATTTACCAATGTTTTTAAATACGTATGCACAAGTTCGGCTGGATACTTCCTGATCAAACGGTAACGCCTTCCTACTTGAAGGAAGTGTTCTATACATTGATACGTACTATATCCGTAATCACATTTAACATTATCAATGTATTTATCAATAACGATTTTATAATTTTGTATCGTAAAATCAAAATTATCCACTGGATGTATACCGACAGTGTACCCAAGCACCCAAAGAATCTTCTGAATTAAATGGGAAGACACTTTGCCAAAATCTCTCATTGCCAATGCCCAAAATGCGTCATACCGGAAAACGACGACATTTCCGGAAAGGGAGATAACTCGCCCCGCTGGTACATAAACTGGAAGGTCGAGATCGCCTCTAAAATGTACCGGAAATTGAATTGAAGGCTTGATATCGTTGTCAATAACGAACCTCTGAATCGTAGAATTCTGATAAAAATAGTTTGATGGTATTGCTTGAGAATATAAACTATCCGGCGACGCCATTTTGGTTTTAGGTTCTTGTTTCGATATATTGGTCAAGATCATCCCTGTAGTTTGGTCTGAAAATCTTGTTAAAATCTCCTCAATGTTGTAATGCCATTCCTCAACACAACATATATGCTTGGCGCCTCTGGATATGGCATATAGATAAGCGGACAGTTTTCTGGACGTCTTTCCCATCGATGCCAATCTGGAGTCATGCGCGATGACGTCATCCAAGACCAAACAGTTTGGCCATCTGTAAAGGAAGAACAAACACATATTCTGTGAACTCTTTGAGAACAATTTTGAAGGTGGAAGAATAAGGTATGAGTTTGTTTATTGAGCGACTTTTCTGTAGAGACTTAGGAATCCAAACATTAAAAGGGAATACATTATCGTCGTTTAAATAGCGTTTCTGCATAGATAAAAAAATGTTTTCAAATGAAGTTTGAAACAACGTGGATCGTCAATAATGTTTTGTTAACTTGATGACGAAAAATAAATTTGGACTCTGTTAAAACAGCTCTTGTTGTGTTAGGTAGCCAATCTTTGATATTATTGACGTCATATCACTGTTTATGACCTCATTGAACAATGATAAATTTAAAGTGTGACATCATATCCCAGAGCATCGAATGAACAATATTCGTCCCGATTTGTTTGTCACCGTAGATGATATATACTTGAATTCTACCTGCAGTTTGGATTTTCAGTATTTTCATAGAGAAGAAGTATCCAACCATGGATGTTGATGACGTCATTTGCGTCCAGATGTGACGTCACAATCCACTTGGAGCTACCCATGTTGTCTTCGAGAAGTCTGCAATGTGGAGATACTGAGTAAAGTAATTGACAGAAATATGGTGACATCAACATTGCCATTAACATCATCTTCTCAAATCTTACATATTTTAGCAGACATGTAACGAGTTCACGGGGCAAGTATTGTTATCAATCTAAAGGGGCAGTAGCACGTTTTCCCGGTGAAATAAGTCGGTGAAATGGAATTGAAAAATAATGTCACCAGCAGTAAACACCCTTCCCTCTTCGGAAAATCAGGCTAAAAAATGAGTGTACATGGTTCCGTAAAGCCATGGGAACCGTTTTTTGTCATTCGAAATAATAAATTGTGTTCACAATAAAATGGCCGCCATGTAATTTTTGTTTTATATGCAACACTGTTTTTACCACTACGGGAATTTGGTTTGTTTAAGAAGATATTTTACCCTCTAGAGTAAATATAATTGACATAAACTATCATTATGAATTGGAAATTTGAAAAAAATAAATTTTGCAAAAAACGTGCTACTGCCCCTTTAAAAGAATACCTCAGCGACCAATCTAAAACATTGGTTGTCAGTTACAATAACAGGCATCAGTTAGGATCATACAAATACTGTTTTGAATTACATGTTAACGTTTTAGCACAGACATTCGACACCGTAAGTTAAAGGTCGGTAAAACGTCAACCTGAATCCTATGTTAACTATTTAGTATAAGATTTAGGTGTATGATATAGAGATTATTTGCCGCGGAAGTGTGTGTTTACGAAATAAGTGTGTGTATTTTGTATTGCGAGAGCGAGGGTTATACACAAATTTGAATGAGTTTCGTAAAAGGCATATGACACACTTTCGAGTGTAATAATGTCTTTATTACCAATGCAAAACCATTTGTATTGCGTAAAATTAGCAAGGAAACGACCCACCACCCTTGCAACAACAAGCTCCAGTGACGTCACGAACAATTATTTTATGACGTCACAGAGGACGAAATACGGAAAGTCTCGGTGAAACGTGATATGTGCAAATGTGCTCTTATCGAAATTATTAACTTTGTTATTTTAACCATATGGATAATAATTATTTGACTTTTTATATTACGTACGAGTGAGTGAGTTGGGATTTTAACGCCGCTTTCAAGAGTATTTCACTTAAATCGCGGCTGCTAGTATTATGGCAGGCAGAAAGCCGGCAACGCCATGTGCCTATGCATTGCTGTGAAACCTGCGAGCATCGGCTGGAACTAGCGAACTATGGGCGATACTACGCTGAAATTCAGTGTATATTACGTACGACATCGAGCCCTCGTGTGTTTCACCTGTAACAGAAGGTTTTGCAAAATTTGATTTCATATTTTGATACATTGTTTGTTTCTCATCTTACCTTCTGTCTCTTGTTTCCTGTTGTGTCATAACATAGTTCACAGGTACCCTTAAAGAAAGGAGCACCAATCCCATCGCTGCCGTAATCACCGTCATTCCGAAGGTACCTTAAATCACATTTTTAACACATAAACGGCATATGAACATTACACTAAGGTATTATGGGTGAGGTGAGTTGTGGTTTAACGCCGCTTTCAAGAGTATTTCACTTATATCGCGACTGCTAGTATTATGGCAGGGAGAAAGCCCGCAACGCCATGTAGCACCTGCGAGCATCGGCTGGAACTAGCGAACCACGGTGATACGGTGGTACTACGCTGAGATTCAGTGAACCATTGCACCCAACTACGTGTAGAACAGATCTCTACTGCAGACAGAGTTACCGTGCCCCTGGCGGGATCCGAACCCCGGGCCTAACGCGCTAACCACTGCGTTTTCCCGCCTATAACTAAAGTATCCATCACGCACTGTATCATGTTGTATGTATTGTACTCAAATTGTATTATTAATTGTGAGTGAGTGAGTGAGTTGGGGTTTAACGCCGATTTCAAGAGTATTTCACTTATATCGCGGCTGCTAGTATTATGGCAGGGAGAAAGCCCGCAACGCCATGTGGCTATGCTTTGCGGTGAAACCTGCGAGCATCGGCTGGAACTAGCGAACCATGGGTGATACTGCACTGAAATTCAGTGTAGCATTGCACCCAAACCTGACTGCGTGTAGAACAGTTCTCTACTGCAGACAAAGTTGCCGTGCCCCTGGCGGGATTCGAACCCCGGACCTTATTATTAATTGTAAATCTATGTGTATCTGTATATATTTTGTATATGTGCCTGTGGCCTATAGACAAATAAAATCACTTTACTTGATTAGAACATACAGGGTGCATTTAAATTTATCCTAATGATATGCATTAGCGGCGAGTGATATGAAATAAGTATTTATTGAATAAGGTCAGCCGTTCTTAAGACCACATGACCTACCCTCAGCATTATAAAAAAACATGCATACCTTACGCTATACTAGGGGCATGGATTTATTTTTATAAATTTGTTAAGACATAGAGGATGAGATTTGGAGATATGGGCTGCTTTGAAAATTGTTTCACTTATATCACATTTGCTGGTATTATTGCAGGGAGAAAGCTGTGTAACGTCAAGGGTGGCTATGGATTGCGGTGAAATCTGCAAGCTGGTACTAGCGAGGTGAGGTGAGGTGAGTTGGGATTTAACGCCGCTTTCAAGAGTATTTCACTTATATCGCGGCTGCTAGTATTACGGCATTGAGAAAGCCCGCAACGCCATGTGGCTATGCATTGCGGTGAAACCTGCGAGCAACGGCTGGAACTCGCGAACCATGGGTGGTACTACTCTGAAATTCAGTGTAGTATTGCACTCAAACCTTACTGCGTGTAGAACAGTTCTCTACAGCAGACCAAGCTGTCAAAGTCCTAACTAACATGTCGTAGGTTCATCACAAAACATGAATGATATTAAAACTGTCATTATAGGCCTACTGTATTTATGACAAGGGAGACAGATTTATTTTGGCATTTCGCTGAGCGGGCTATAATGTAACGGATATAGTGTTATAAGTATATATTTGTTAGCAAAGCTTCATTAATTATTGGAGTGTCTAAGTTATTAATCATACTGACGAATTGCATGAGAGTAGGCATTGAAAGGATGGCTTGTTTCCTGTAAGTTATGAAGTAATTTTGCCTCAATTTGGTAAAATCTTTTTCAGAATCCAGTATCGCGTACAATTGCGAACTAAATTCTTCAATTCAGTTGTTAATTTTAGATCTTTTGAAACATGTAAATTTTGTCTACAGAGTGAGTGAGTGAATTATTGCTTAACGCCGCTTCGGCAGTATCGCAGCCGTTAGCGGCGATTGTCTAAAGATCTCTTTTCTGTTTTCTTAGATTTGAAATAAGTGTTGATATAATCGTAAGTATGTTTCAATGAATATTAAGATCGTTATAGGCCTACAATAATAATATGATTATGCAACAAACAGTTATTTTGGGAACGTTATTTTACAATCTTATTTCTCAAACGACAAACGTTTTAATAGTGTATGAATCGACACTTAAAGACAATCGTGATTAAATTAAACAAGGCAAATCGTGTAAAAATGGACATTACTTACATTTTCTAAATCTTACTGACCGCGCTTTGCCAAACATCGTTATCGCTTTCAACAAGCAGGTGTTCAATTTCACATCTTCGCACGAAACGTCCGGGAAAATCGTGCAGAAATTCTGCACGTTTCTGCACGTGCAAAGGACATGACCTCACGGACGCATCCATTTCAAACTTGCTGCTTCTACTTCATTCGATTACCATTCAAGTTTGAGCACTGTGTCTACTGTGGTCTCACAAAAATATAAATAAGTGTTACCAATTGCTAACTAATACTCTTCAAAGAAGAGTTTTGAATATGGTACAATGATGGAATGGTCAATCATCTTGCTGTTTGAACTCTCAAATTCGCATGAGACCTACATATCTACATCTCACACTGACAAGTTCAAAACAATTGTCGCTTTATACGTCGTACCATTTTCTCTATATTATCAAATGTTGGATGCTCACAAATAAAATATAATAGAACATTTTCCGCCCAGTTTCCTACGCCTATGCTTTTGGAAGATAAAATAATCAAATTGTTGAAGTGAAACAGAATTTTCAGTGCAAATCTTTCACGGCAAAGGGCGGTAACTCGTCCGTCCTTACCGAGGGAAAAAGTGTTTGCAGTGTTGCCTCACTCCGAGCATCAAGTCTTTATCAATATCGATATCATGATAGCTTATCAATCGACCCTTTGGTTGACGTATTTCATCACCCTATGGGATAAAGTAATGCTTTTTAACTTTTATTAAATTTAGTTTTTATATTTTTATAAAATATATTTTTTATCAACAACACTTAACCTGAATCTAAATCAATTTGCTTTCAGGAGCACATTAGAACACTTTTGGGACCGAGAACAGAGAACTGGTTATATCAATTGTAGCGATATTCTTTACACGTGATACAAAGTAGTGAAAGTAGATCAATTTGAGTCCAGTTACCTAGAAACTACATGTTCATCTCTATAAATACTAATGGAATATTATTGTTTAATTATATTCTCAGTTGCAAAAGCACACATTTTAAAGAGCGTATAAAACCAGCTGTCGGAGAAAGGAGATTTTCAATGTATTTGAGAGAGATAGAGAAAGAGAGAGAGAGAGGGACAGACAGACACGCAGAAGGGGGGGGGGGGGGGGGAGACAGAGGGAGAGAGTCAGAGAGACAGACACAGAGAGATAGAGAGACAGAGAGAGGAGGAGGGGAGGAGGGAGGGAGTAACATATCTCGTAAACACATTTCAACATAAATGAATCCCGAGTAACAAACAAGAGCGAAGTGAACGAAGCGGACATATAATGACCATTAACGACGGACGTATATATCTCATTATCAAATCAATGGTATATTTAGGATTAATATAAAAAGTAACCTATCATCTTAAAATTTTGTCAACGCAAATCTATTTTCTGCCACATCTACATTGCCATATTCTTAAATGATAACATGTTAATATCTATCAAAAACGAAGGTGTTTTTTTGTACACATGGAGTATGGGTTTTATGAATACCTTATATCTTATCTCTCTTGCAAATATATGACGATCCATTAGATGTCTGTTATATACTTATTTACCGTGTTTACTATTGTTTATATCTATCTTTGTATATGGGCCGATGGCCTACGTACAGTCTTATAACAGTGTATGAACTAAGCTTAAAAAGAAGCCAGTCAATAAGGACTATTCTTGTAATCAAAATGGCAAAATTAAGGTGAGTATTTCACTTATATCGCGGCTGCTAGTATTATGGCAGGGAGAAAGCCCGCAACGCCATGTGGCTATGCATTGCGGTGAAACCGGCGAGCATCGGCTGAAACTAGCGAACCATGGGTGGTACTTCGCTGAAATTCAGTGTAGCATTGCACCCAAACCTTAGTGCGTGTAGAACAGTTCTCTACTGCAGACAAAGTTGCCTACCCCTGGCGGGATTCGAACCCCGAACCTCTTGATCCGAAGCCGAACGCGCTAACGGCAAAATTAAAGAAAAGCCTAAAAATATTACCAGCTCAAACCAAAAGTTACCAGGTTCCAGACTGGAGTTTGGGCCTCATTCATTCATTCATTCATTCATTCATTATAAACAGTGGACATGAGAAGGAAATGCATTCACAAACCAATACTCTGAACTCTATACTCTGAATTAACATTTAAGATTTAGATTGTCAATATTGATAAACATTCCATTACATAACATTCACAATTAGCTAAAGACAGTATCCTTTCTCAATGAGAATCAATGAAAGAAAACAAACCTATTTCATTTCAACAATTAGCCATTCACGATTCAAGGATTTCGAATCTTCTCAAGGCGCTGGGACAGTCTAAGTACAAATGTATATTTCGTACAAAACCACCCTCAGTGAATTCTCTCCCCACAGAGGTTACTCCCTTCAGATATCAGAAATCTGAAGGGAGTAACCTATGTTGGAAAGAATGCCCTCAGTAGTACAATATAATACAAATATACACATATTTCATGAACAGGCAAGAATGGAATTATATCAATAACGTAGTCATTTTAATTTCAAGAAACACAATACGTAAATATTTCTACAGGTTGTTCAGTTCTGGCGGTTTTCTGGTACATATTCAGTTTCATATTTGTAAATATTTAGTCATTTGAAATAAAAATCATTAATATAAAGACGAAATTTTGTTTCGAAGCCCTTATATTACAATAAAAGAAGTGTATTTCCTCTGCAATAGCTGGAGAATCACAGAGAGGTCATGTTATCACAGAGAGGTAATGTTATCACAGAGCGGTCATGTTATCACAGAGAGGTCATGTTCTGTACTCACGCGCTAGAGCACGACATCTGTCAGTCTCTACTGGGAAATTATGATGACTTGTTTTTTATTTAAAAATTTAATGCTCTTGCAGTAGAAGAAATTGTTCTAAAGAAGTAATTTCTTTTATTAAAATATACTATTCCTTTGGAGCTATTGAGAACAAAAATTGATAAAAATCATCACTCATTGTTATTTCTATTTGTGATGAAACTCATTGTAGGGAGTAATTATATGGATTTCTGAAAACATCACTACTTCTGCATCTATTCAGGATATTTCACATTTTATTTTCCATTTTATTATTCATTTTATCAAACATCAAATATTCTAGGATTGTTTCAGATATCTTACTGATTTTGTGATAAGTATATTATGCTAGAACATGATAGTTCTCTTTGCTATTCTAAAGCTCATCTGTTCTCTCCCTAACTCACCATAAACAAAGACATTAACTATTGAGCTTCTCAGCCGGTCGACAATTTAGAAATCTAAGTTCTACTTTTTCGATAATTTCAGTAATATCATAGCCCCATATTTCACAACCACACACACACATATATATATATATATATATATATATATATATATATATATATATATATATATAGACAATATTTTAAAAAGTTTGACAAGTATACAGTGACAAATATACAAAAGGAGAAAAAAATGGCTCTGTGTTTTTTGGACTTTTGAATATATATATATATATATATATATATATATATATATATATATATATATATATATATATATATATATATATATATTATGTATTACTAATATACATTAACACAGGCTTGGCAGTTCCAGTTAAGGCTCGCAGGTTGATCTGTAAAGTATAAACACAAAGATGACGCAGGCTTTCACCCTGCTGAAATGCAGGTTGCTTTTATCACATCGACTTACACACCCAGGGGACAAAGATACGATACAAATACAAGATATTTCAATCCACGAGCATAAGACTGAACTAGAGTTACATCATGTGTTCAGAAGCTAACAAGCTAACTTTGAAATTTCAAAATATTACCAGTTCACATTTCTGAGAATAACACGTTTGAAAAAAACGTCGTTTTCGAATATCCTGAACTTGACCCCAGTAATGATGCGTCAACAAATTTAAATCCAAGAAGGTACATGATGCCGATCACATCTCAAACTAACATTGTCCCCATATGTCATAAAACTTTAAACTTTATGTCTACAAAAAAACCTTGAAATAGCAATTTCAGCATCTCATGTGATTCGGACAGATATAAAATAGTTTATCAGACTCTCGAAATTTTGTATATAAATTTTCCAGATATATCCTCATCACCGACATTCAAAATCAACTTCATCAGAAAGAATATTTTGTGTTTGAAAATTTGTTATCGTTTCTTTGCCCCTAGATGTACTATATATTGCCGAAATATAGAAATAACATTTTATCTTCATAGTTTTGTGTGAAAGAATAGATATATACAACAGACAGGATTGCCGAGTAAATGGTGGGATTCGAACCCGACCCAGTAATCCGAAATCGAACACTGCAGCCACTACACTAGATGTATTCACAAGAAATAAAGGTTATCATTGAGTGACAACTGAAACATTCACACTAGCGCTTAACGAAGTTAGAGCGAGCCGAGAATACAATTATTGCCATTCATTGTCATAACATTGTCAGTGACACAAAACAAGAACTTGAATGATGAACCACAGAGAGTGTCTTCGCTCTGAAAACATAAACATTAATCGACAACCCGTATATGTCTTTTGTAAAATGTGTAAGAAGTTTGACGCGTAAAGCATTCAACAGAATTAGTCTAAACTTCAAAGCATTGGCGAAATTATCTGGCTAGTATTTGTATCTGAATGTCATCATAGACGTTCAGTTTAAAAGGCAATGGGAACAAATCATATATTACAATGTTATGATTAATGGATTTGTGGAAATGATTGGGAAAGATTAAACAGTAGAATAAGACAAAAGGCAGAGAAGGAGAGAGAGAGAGAGAGAGAGAGAGAGAGAGAGAGAGAGAGAGAGAGAGAGAGAGAGAGAGAGAGAGAGAGAGAGAGAGAGACAGACAGACAGACAGACAGACAGACAGAGACAGACAGGCAGAGACAGACAGGCAGAGACAGACAGGCAGAGACAGAGACAGAGATAGACAGAGACAGACAGAGACAGAGAGACAGAGATAGACAGACAGACACAAGGACACTGAGAGACAGAATCAGAGAGCAAAAACAAAGAGTGATAGACAGAGAGAAAGAAGGAAAGGAGGAAACATAAAGACTATCGTAAGAAAAACTTTTTCCGACATTTCCCAGTAAGTTTTCCCAACCTAAAAGTATTCTTCAACGTTCAATCATGCATGACACTGATGCCAATACTCCATACACTCCTCTCCACGTGCTCATCGACTATATCGTCACGGTCCATTGGTTTCTGATTGGCTCAGTGAATGTTGACAGGACATAAAGATCACGCTGCGATCAGGAGTAAAATAAACATTTATAATTAACAACTTGGTATTGCTTCGCTACAAGTCTAAAGAAAATAATTACAAAGAGAAAAAAAATGAGGTTTTTCTTGGAGTTTGTTAATTGACACGGTGCGTCAACTCCGTGAAATTAGTCTGCAAAGTTGAAACATCCATTGGATGTCTGGAAACATTTCAGGTCTGTTTGAACAGTGTTTATAAAGTGAATAGCATGCCACTTTTATGATGCCATGGAAAATAAATAAACTACAACTTTGATGATTTATTAATCATAATCGTAATAATAATGATCCTCATCTTTACCATCATTATCATCATCATCGTTGTCGTCGTGATTATTATCATCACCACCATCATAATCATAGTCAAAATATAATCATAATGATCATCATAATGTTATCATCGTCATAATCATCATCACCATCACCATTATCATCATCACCACCACCACTATCATCACCATTATCATAACTTGTTTCATCATCACCTTCATCATCACCTTCATCACCATCATCATAATCATCATCACCATCATCATAATCATCACCACCACCACCACCACTATCATCACCATTATCATAACTTGTTTCATCATCATAATCATCATCACCATCATCATATCATCATCATGATAGTCATCATCATCATCATCATCATCATCATCATCATCATCATCATCTTCTCACCATATTAGTGTGTCCTCTTATACAGAATCTTGATTAACTGTATTGCTGGCGTATGTTGTCTCTTATAAGAACCTAATATTAATATGTTGTCTCTTATAAAAACCTAATATTAATATGTTGTCTCTTATAAGAACCTAATATTAATATGTTGTCTCTTATAAGAACCAAATATTAATATGTTGTCTCTTATAAGAACCTAATATTAATATGTTGTCTCTTATAAGAACCTAATATTAATATGTTGTCTCTTATATGAACCTAATATTAGTCTGTTGTCTCTTATATGAACCTAATATTAGTCTGTTGTCTCTGCATATGTGGCTACTCATCTGACAGGTTTTAAAGAGAGGGTTCTATCTGGGTGAGGTGAAGTGGGGTTTATTACCACGTTCACTTATATACTATTATAGCAGGGAGAAAGCCCGCAACGCCACGTGGCCATGTATTTCGGTGAAACCTGCGAACCAATGATTGTGTTATACTACTTCAGTGAAGTATTGTACCCAAACCTTACTGTGTGTAGAACAGTTCTCTACTGCAGACAAAGTTTCTGTTCTACAATGCTACACTCGACAGTTCAAGTCGTTGCTCGCAGGTTTAACCGCAATGCATAGCCTCATGGCATGGCGGGCTTTCTCCCTGCCATTATAATAGCAGGCGTGATATAAGTGAAATACTCTTGACAGCAGCGTTAAACCCCACCTCACCTCACCTCACCCAGTGTTATGATGACCTAGTAGTTCTTTAAAGGTACATCTATTGTATTGTTGTGGGTCACATATGCCAAGCGTTATAAATGATGTTAATTTTTCGAAGAGTGCTGACTGTTACTGAAAATTGCCATTCTGATGATAGTCAATTTAGTATATTGACGATATAAAGGTAAAAATGTCGACTTGTGATAAAAAAAAAACCCAACAAAAAACCGGACAATTCACCGCGTGTGGCGCGTCAATTGGTAAAACATAATTTTGGAAACTTATTTTCATCATTCAAACATATAACTTTGGGTTGATAGTATTTAATAGGTCTTATAACTTATAACTACTGTGCATGTAAATGGGACGTGTAGTTTCGGTTTCTGTACATGTATAATGATGTTGCTCACTGTTAATTAAAAACTTGTAATTATGATATAATTGGCTATTTGGGATGAATATGGAAGTTGAGTGAAATCATTTGACCTGAAGTCAGTACATAACCTATGTTGGCACGTATTTCAGCCAAATAAATTTTTATGAAAAACAATGGATGTATCTTTAATTGTGGCTATTCTATCAATACATATGTACATTAATAGGTTGTAAAATTAGTCAATAATGTTTCTCATTTCACAAAATACACATTGACAAGATAACATATACTCCGAAAGGGCCCGCTATTTAATGTAACAAGCTGTTTGGTGCTGGCGATTGGTGTCTGACTCGGAGGGTGTAGGTTTGAATTCCGCATTGCACTTGCCCCTTAAATATTGTACTATTGCAGATATCGTGACCCCAAATATAAAAAAAACCCATCACATTTGTTCATTTTCTTCGTGTATGTATTGTTAACTATCAAGTAAACAATTAAATATACCGCAACCTGTTACCATAAACACGCGTGCAATAGCCTCAATGTTTCCACACATTATGACTTTGGAAATTTGATTCAAATTAACGGATAAGAGGAATACACAATATCGTCAAAAACAGTGATTTATACACAAAAAAAGTGTATTGGTGTATCATTAAATCGACACGGTTGCATTAACGTAAAACAATCAACTTTATAGGTCATGTTTGCACATTTCATAACAAAAGCTAAAAACAGTTGCTCCGATTCATCCGACTGGTTTTATCTTGAATTTTATTATGTTAATATCAGTTCAGACAAAGTCTAATTACCATGGTAACCGCTTGTCTGATCGTGCGCATTAGGTGTCATAATTTCATAATTTTGTGTTTCATTTCAAACGAAAAGGTTGTGATTGATCAGGTAACAAACTTAATTAAACTGTGCATCTGTTACACTTCGTATAAATTGCACTCTTAACAATTTACCAATGCTCCAAATCTTTTTTTTTAAATTAGTAAATGCACCGACTCGTCTACTCGATATGTATAAGTTGGAGTTAATGGACTCGAAACGTCAACCAGTAACAAAATATCGAACCATCTACAATATTTACAACCCAGAAGTTAAAAGTCCATCCATTGTGTTTCATAAAATTGTATTTGGTTTTAATATCTTTCAACACACGATATGTGCTGATTTAAGCTCAAATACATTCGCTCAGCTTGAATATTCATCCCCAATAGCCAAATATATAATAATTACTAGTTTCAAATTAAAATCGAGTAACATAATTATACAAGTGCAGAAACCGAATCTAAAGGTCCCGTTTAAACGCACAGTAGTTATAAGACCTAATAAACATTTTCAACCGAAAGTTCTCCATCTGTTTGTTGTAAATAATTTTCCACGTTTGCACGATTTGGATTTCGAATGAAGTTATGTTAATGCAAGATTTACATTTCGAGTGAAATAAATGCAAAATTTAGATTTTCGAGTGAAATTATGTAAATGCAATTGAGTGGAGTGGAATTTGAATGGAATATTTTGGATGTAGAATTACGATTTTGAGTGAAATTAATTGATTGAAAGAGTTCGATATTCGAGTGAAATTAATTGATTGAAGGAGTTCGATATTCGAGTGAAATAATTGATTGAAAGAGTTTGATATTCGAGTGAAATTAATTGATTGAAAGAGTTTGATATTCGAGTTAAATTAATTGATTGAAAGAGTTCGATATTCGAGTCAAACTATATATTTGATCTTCCACTTGCGATACTTCGATGTTGAGAAGTTACGAGTAAAAAAAGGCGCTTTTGGCAATTGTTTCACTTACAATGTAATATGGATATAAGAAAGATATTACAAACTATTTTGAAAGTAACATTGTTACATTTGGGATCGCACTATCTGCAATAGTACAAAAAGTACAATAATTTGTACTATTACAGGTACATTAATCAGACTAGTCCATTCTTACTTGAGGTAATGACCATGTGCAGTGGACCCTGAACTGTGTTGTTTTAGTCTGTTGAGGTTTTGGCATGTAGAAGTTTTGGGAGGTTACCATTGCAGGTAGTGTTATATCAAATATAACACCGTTACATTTGGTCACTATGAATATGACACGTATTTCTAATACTTTGAACGTCCTAACTGTTTCGTTTAGTGGTGGTTGAGAATTCTCATTAATTCTTATTAAATGTACATTCTTGGCCAGTTTAAATCATCTCATTCGATTTGCATATTCATCTCACCAAATATAAAACACTTACTTGTTTAACACGTGTTTGCACATTCTAGATAGAGCGACTGGCGCCTCTTCCAATATCAAGATTCGCGTATTTATATGATGCTTATAATAGACAGATTTCATTTTTCGTTTCACAGAATTTTCAATTTTACAATTTCATAAGGTATCAACATCAAAGCAAGATTGGCAAAATATGAGTTCGTTTGCATGGTATTCCAGTTATTGTACGAAATAGGGGTGTCACCTATTTTCCTCCAAGCTACCGTTATAATGCATGCATGGGTCCATAACCTCGCTCTCTATCTGTTAAATTTGTCTCCATCAATCTCTTTATCAATCTCTCTGATTGCTCCCTCTCTCGCTATCACTGTCTTCACTAAAAAAATAAAGCCTACATTTTAGTTAAGTTAAGTTATTTCAAAAACATTCTTCTGCAACCATATTTCGTGTGTTCATAAACAACGAGTTCGTTAATTGATTTGAAAATCCTTCAATGCAGCCCAGTTTCTATCTAAAACATTCACAAATAAAACAAATCCAGATTATCATTAAATACAGATTACTAAACTCAGACCACATTTCACAATCTTTAATATCAATTCCACACGGATTCTCTCAATTCAAAACTCAATAAGAGTTCATTAACCAATCTTGATAAAACACAAATTACAAAACGCACGTGCTCAGCGAGAAATCTTAATCAGGCGCGCACTCGGTGTAATTTGAGCGAGTTAGCTCCCCTTCTAATGTTCTTTTGCCGCGAAGGAACCGATTGCTGCCTCGACTTATTTAGGGAGTGCTTGCAAATCTAATCAAGAGTAATGGATTAAAAGTTAATATATACAGACTGTAAAAGACGAGCAGCTATGTCTTGGGAATACACCTGTGTATTGGCCAAGCCTATCTTCGATAATCAACGTCTTGCTTGAAAGAGTGGATTTTGAGTTGAGTAAGCTCAATACTGTTTACTTTGGTGTACAGGGAATATTACTTATGTTTTAATCGATTTTTAGGTTTGAATGCGAAACGTGTATTTCCAAATTCAAATTATTAAAGTATTGATATATAAAATTGATTGGTTTTTTTTTATTGTTTGATTGAGAATAGGGATTTGAGAAATTCTGGGAGTTTAATTTATATTAGTAACTTTTTTTCTGATGTTATGACGTTTTAATCTTGATGTACATTTTTGTAACGTTCTGAGCATTCACAATAACGAAGATATCCTCCAGAATGAATGTTTGTGTTTTTAGATTTTGTTTTTCTGTGTATGCCATTAAATAATATGTGTGAGTGAGTTTACATAATGTTCACATGGCAATCCATAAACAAATGTCTAAATGATTCGATAGTTATCCAAATATAATTAATTTCAAATATAACAATATTCTTTTCCACTAAATGTCACATATTTCTAATGATTGGATAGTGGCTCTAATCGCAAACATTAAGGATAGCATAAAATCTGATTTATCCAAATTCCAAAAAATATTTACCCAGGCATTGCGGTTGGTTTTAAATATACGACCGTTCATCATTGATATTCAATATTTTCGACGTTTTGGTTGAAACCATTGCTAATTATGTGTTCAAGTTGATCTATGATACGTTATGATACACACTGGAATATACATAAAAACTATCTTCAAAGAAAATCATTTCTGAATTTTGCTATTGTGGCATTTTAGTTTTTTACAAAGAAAATTATTTTCAATATGTTTCTAATTTTTGCTATTATGTATATTATGAATAATTGTTAAGTATGCGTGTGTGGATATTGACATGTATATGTAAATTTAGTATGTATGAATGTCTGTTTACGTACGCTGTAAGTACGTTTGTATGAGTGTGGGTATACATATATAGTCTATATTTTTACACTCCATTGTTACCCATATTCGCTTATAGGCTTGTAATTTAATGCATGTCTGTAAGGTTTTAATTATTTTATTAGTCTCTCGTAACCTAACTGGTGGTTTATGTACCTTTAAACCATGAAATTGTATTTTATATTTGCTGACTTTGTACAGATAGTGAGACTCAAATAAACATTATCTCTCTATATCTCTTTGTATACCAACTGATATATATTGTTAAATGGTACATGAGTGCACATTCTAAAACACTATTAGTTTTGATGGAGAGTCCCGTGTTCTTTCAAGTTACAGCAGATTGGTTCCAGAACACTCACAAAATACACAGAGCTCAAATCAGAATTCGTTGTGAAAATAATCAGTCATACTATGTACAGAAACTATCCAGAAATGTGAAATTTATTTGTAAAAGTGAAAACTGTGAAACTATACGAGCATCGAGTGGTCAAATAACTGAATACCAAGGTAATGGTGAAGCACATAATGTGTTTTTAAATAATTATAGATTGGCTAAAGCACAATAAGAATGGGAGGACATGGCTTTGGCAAAATGGAGGTAAAGGAAACAATAGTGATGATTCTGATGGTGATGATGGTGGTAATGATGATGATGATGATGCTTAATAAGATAACATATGACATTAAATATATGACATGACAATTAATATGACAGCAGATTGAAGGACACTGAAAATACAAAGCTAATGATAATTAAGAAGCCATGATGGTGATGATGATGATGATGATGATGACCATGATGATGATGATGATGATGATGATGATGATGATGATGATGATGATGATGATGATGACGAAAGAAAAGACAAAAAGAGAACATACAATATGATGATGATGATGGTAAATGTGAAGACTGTCACGCCTACGGCGATGATAAGATACCGTATGTTAAATCAAATATATATCGAGTAAGATTCAGTAAGAAAGTGCTATCACCTATAGATTTATAACGTTGTTAAATTATATGAATCTGTTCCTTTTAAAATGAAATTAATATTGATTATTAAGATAAATCATCAATATCATACTGATGTCTTGACATCTACGCGTGTAGTCCTAGGTCGATGTCCCGCACTATGTTCGTAATAAAGAATTGAATATGAATCATGCTTTCACGGTACAAATATTGCAATCCAAAGTCCAAGAACTAAAATGGCAGATAGTGTGATCCCAAATATAACAATCTTATATAAAGTTCTAGAAGTAGGTAAAGTTTAACAAAACAGCTCATCGTAGAATACAACATAAGTCAACATATCACTATTCAAAAGCAAATTCACATCAATGGTGTCACACTCCTATATTGAGAGTGAATGATGATAATCTGAAAGATCCACATTTTCGATCAACAATAACTTGCTTTATAGCAGGTGTATAAATGATCTTCAGACTACACGCCTCGGTGATTTCCCGAAAGGATATGCCGAATTCACAAGATTGTGTTATACTGCTCAATGAAATCAGTCAGCGTATCGCCAGGTTACTAAAGGGGCATGAGAAGAGGCTGTCACGTATATCTCAATGATACGGAAGAGGAAATCGTCTTTAGTCTCAGGATAGATTCATTTCCGTGGTTTTGTGTAATTTTATTGATTAAATCAACTGTTTATAGCGACGAAGATTATTTTCTTTTGGTTCACTGGATCCTGTCTACCATATCCGTAGTTCTGTAATAAAATGTATAATATTCTATGATTTTAGGTATTCTATTTCATGGAAGTGTTGTGTTGATTTTACATCTTTTTGTAATTATATCCGGTTTTCATTCCACGCTAGCAAATATAAAGAATTTGAAAAATGAAATCTTGTGTGAGAAAATCTTGGTTTGATTTTCAAGGTTTTTAAAGGTTAAATACATTTTAAGATTTAAGTTATAAATCTGCTAATAGAGGCTGGTTGTATCTGAAAATAATTTGATGACTTTAACATTATTTTGGTAAATACGTGTATGGTATATTGGGATTTAAATTTGTTATTATAACCTTCATCATTGTATCTCATAAACCTGTAATTAATGTGTAACTGATTAATAAAATCAATATTATACACAAGATATTTCGATATCCTTACCAACTAAGGTAACCTGAGGTACAAAAGAAAGTTTACACCTCAGTTGGTTTTGTGATATGTTTGATTTTCAATTACAAATATCTTATGTTTTCGAAGTAGTACTCTAAAACTGAAAAGTGCCGTTTAGTCATCAGCCAAGGAATAATTCTATGTGGTTTTAATTTTTTGGGAAAAAATGAAATTTTAAATTCATAAATTCTTCCAAAATCAATGTGGATAAAACACAACTGTTCATCGACATATAATACATCTGCTAAGTGAAAATCAATAAATAAATGTACCTCATTCTGCACACATTTACAACATTATAAACATGATAGGGGTCATGTTGGTGTAAACATGATTTTATGCCCCTTGGTCCTTTCAGTGACTCTAACTCTGCATGTTTGAAAAAAACCAAGTATGATTGTTTGCCGAATCAGTCAACATTGAGCATTAAATAATAGCCTGGTTCTATCATATCAATTGCTTTGTTATTTTTACTGTATGAGTAAAACAATAGGGTGTAAGTTTCTTTCGTACCTTAGTTTACGATACAACAAACAATACTCCTGTACTCTCATTACAATTGCAAACATGTGACATTTGTCCTAATTTCGTATCTTAATTATTGAGTTAAACATTGTATCTCATGGACCTGTGATTAATCTATAAATTGTTATATACTAACACCTTAAGAAACGCGAAATCTTCAAATGTATTTTATTTAATATGGGAAATGGTTGTGAAAATGATTAGCTGTTATGGTTCTGTCGTAATTTATTTGCTAGTGAATTGTATTATATTTGAAATTAGCATTATGTTCATATAAGCTTAAACAAAATACATAATTTCCGCTCTACCTTCGTCTATGAAATTATGTATGAGCCACACTTACCACTGTGATCTGAGATACAACAATCAATATTCTCACACTCTCGTTACAGATACAAACATTTTACATTTGTTCCGATTTCTTGTAAACAATTTTATACTAGTTTACATAAACCTAATATCAGGCTCCATGGACGTATATTCAGACAAAAAAAATGATTCAAGCCTTAACAATAGGGTTAAATAAACATAATCCTAAAATGAACAAGGTTGATTTAAGCGATGCTTCACAATGTGACTTCATCACATTATAAGAACAGAATCAACGCAATGAGAAAATCAAAACAATAATTAATATTTAGCAAATAACCGATCAACGACCGTCATAAAAATGTTTCCCCTTGAAATATATATATAGAAGGTTTTCTCGCCCTAGAGTGCCTTGAACAGAGAATATGTACATTTTGGTATATTAGTATCACTGAGGACGAGATCCACTTTCTCATACTCTGTAATGTGTACTCAGATTTGAGGTATGGGTTCCGTTCCATAACAGCGAGCGCTTATAATCGCTCATTGATTGCTCAATGTAGCGCTCAAGTAGCGCTCAAGTAGCGCTCAAGTAGCGCCAAAGTAGCGCTCGTTCTCTCCTGAACGACACGGTGCAAAACCTCAAAGTTCGCTCGCTTTGCCACGTAGCGCTACATTGAGCTATCGCGTTCAAGAGAGGTTTAAAGTAATCGCTAATTGAGCGATTACTTTGAAACCCCTCTTGAACACGGCCCTGGTTTTTGGAAATTTCTATCTTATGCTGGTCCTTTCTGCTTCTCAGTCCGGCTGACAAGGCTATACATGTATATTTATTTTCGAAATGCAAGCTATGTGAGCATCTGGCTGCCCTGATACATAACATATGTAGAAGGAGGTTGCACCCACTTGAATGATATTTATATATCTAGTCCATCCTTTTACCTATAATGTCTTATATCTATATGTTTATATTTCATATCTCAATAGCCACCAATGTACTGTCGCATATGCCTCATAGATGGGTACTTTCTTATTTGCAATGTTTTTTTCATATAATGTAACATGTTTTATAATGCTACGTTTGTATTACATGTAACGGAAAGTACACCATAATAACTATTTTATCTTCCTCTTTCCTTCCTCTCCATGCTGTTGGGTCAGTTATTGATACGGTTGTTATTCAAAATCCAATTATAAGATAAATGGATAGAATATGCGATTTTTGGACAAAAATGAAGATATTACAATAAATACCTCTGGAGTACGTGATAAACATATGGCAATTATCCACCAACTTGTTAACATGTTGTATAGTGGTCATCTTTCTTAAATCAACTCGAAGACACGAGATTAATTGAAGAATTAAACTTTGTAAAATTAGGATATTGTAAAACATGAAGACTACACTGCAATAAAATTTAGAATAAATGACTAAAATACAATTAAAAAACCATCGCATATTCCTTAAATATGACGAAAAGTAAAACGATAAATAGAAAAATAAAATCTAAAACATACATTGTGAAAAAACCTACAATAATGTCTTCCGAATGACACGACATAAATAATGCATTTATCTATCAGATAAATTCACCGACAGGTAAGATTTCGTCAATCCCCTCCAGGTGAGAGAGCGGCAAGATGAAAGAAACTCCGCCAGGTGGGGAGGCACTTCATCTGATTAAAAGTCATCCTTTTCTCCATCAAGTACCGCTCCATCAATTTAACGCACTTGGCTAATTAACATCCTTGACTTAATTACATGGCTTATCATACACCTGTGAAATGAACCATGGTTCCCCCACAGGTATACAGGTAAACAAAGAACGCTGATATGAATTATCATCTTCAGGTGATCCCAGGTAAGAAATCCAATCACCTGATTGACAGCGGGCAGGTTTCCCACTAAGTGGGCATTCCTCTTATTGTCTCGGTCTTTTTAACCTGATTACTTGACTGTTGATTTCGAATCATAGAGTCGTCAGAAATTAATAATTGATAATAATTTCGTTAGGTTAAAAGGATCTGCTTTATGGTTTTGTAGAAATGAATATTGAATGTGGTTCATTTCATTCCGAAATCGGCACTTTAATTAGCAGGTGAGGTGTAAAAGACGGATCTCTACGAGAATGTTTTACTGACGGAAGAAGGTGCTTTCCGTGACCGATTATCGAATGAAATCAGCAACTCCCGGTGAAAGCTGCGCTAGTGGAGCGAAAAACCCGTAGCCTGACTTGCCGCAGTTCGATGACTTTGCAGTACCTCGAATTGGGCTATACATAAACTAACAGTCCCATTAATTCTTTGGGTTATGTGATCGAATAGCCATGCAACAATGGTTGACTGAAGGAAATACGAATAATTTAATAAATTAAGCCCGAATTCGCTCCCAAAAAATCAAAATTCAAACAATACTTTAGTGATATTGTAACTAAGATTTAAACTCGGATTCAGTATCCATCAAAGGATTGTTATTAAGGACAATGTCACGTGTCGGCTTGCAAAGTTTTATTTTACAGTAGAAATCACTTCTTTTCAACATAAAATAAGGCATAATATCATGATAAAAACAAGAAGTGTATGTTAAACACGGATGCCCCCGGATATACCAAAGTTATGGCCAAGGTTAAAGTTTTCTGAATATTGTCCACTGCGGCAAGGTCATGGTCACAAGGTCAAAAATGATGACCTCATCTGAAAGGTTTCACCACAAGGTATGCACATGCCAAGCATGAAAGCCGTATCTCTGAGCAATCTAAAGTTATGGCCAAGGTTAAAGTTTACTGAAGATGTCCATTGCGGCATGGTCACGGTCAAGGTCACAAGGTCAAATATGATGACCTCATCTGAAGGTCTCATCACAAGGTATGCACATGCCAAGTATGAAAGCCGTACGTAGCTCTGAGCAATCCAAAGTTATGGCCAAGGTTAACGTTTTCTAAATATTATCCACTGCGGCAAGGTCAAGGTCAAAAGGTCAAATATGATGACCTCATCTGAAGATCTCATCAATAGGTATGCACCTGCCAAATATGAAAGCCGTAGCTCTGAGCAATCCAAAGTTATGGCCAAGGTTAACGTTTTCTAAATATTGTCCACTGCGGCAAGGTCAAGGTCAAGGTCACAAGGTCAAATATGATGACCTCATCTGAAAGGTTTCATCACAACGTATGCATATGCCAAGTATGAAAGCCCTAGCTCTGAGCAATCCAAAGTTATGGCCAAGGTTAAAGTTTATTGAAGATGTCCACTGCGGCAAGGTCAAGGTCACAAGGTCAAATATGATGACCTCATCTGAAAGGTCTCATCACAAGGTATGCACATGCCAAGTATGAAAGCCCTAGCTCTGAGCAATCCAAAGTTATGGCCAAGGTTAACGTTTTCTAAATATTATCCACTGCGGCAAGGTCAAGGTCAAAAGGTCAAATATGATGACCTCATCTGAAGATCTCATCAATAGGTATGCACCTGCCAAATATGAAAGCCGTAGCTCTGAGCAATCCAAAGTTATGGCCAAGGTTAACGTTTTCTAAATATTGTCCACTGCGGCAAGGTCAAGGTCAAGGTCACAAGGTCAAATATGATGACCTCATCTGAAAGGTTTCATCACAACGTATGCATATGCCAAGTATGAAAGCCCTAGCTCTGAGCAATCCAAAGTTATGGCCAAGGTTAAAGTTTATTGAAGATGTCCACTGCGGCAAGGTCAAGGTCACAAGGTCAAATATGATTACCTCATCTGAAAGGTCTCATCACAAGGTATGCACATGCCAAGTATGAAAGCCCTAGCTCTGAGCAATCCAAAGTTATGGCCAAGGTTAACGTTTTGTGGACAAACACACAGGCGGACAGACGGACAAACGGACAGAAAGACGGACAGACGGGCGGACAGGCGGACAATAATAGAAATCCGTTTTCAAATACCATGGTTATCTCACCTCCCGAGGTAGAAGAGTGAATATCTAATATGAGATAAACAGTATTTGTCAAAAAAGACAGATATCCTCAATACATTGTTGATAATTGTATTGATATGGATTTCATGAATAATAATATAGGAAGAATGATTGTGTAATATATTGGTGTAGAAAAGCAAAACTATAACATGTCAACATGATGGACATTCGTGTCTGTATCAATTGATATTAGAACCGCTGCATGTACTTATATGTATGTTAATGTGACCGCCAGTGTCTTTATAAACACACATATGGGTTTAAGTGGAAAATAAATGATTAAGCAAATTTTCGAAATCAACACTTTTAAAAAGTTTACTAATGAAATTAGCTCAAACTGGTTCAGTTTTGCTTAAACGAAAGCTAACAAAGTTAAAAGTTTTATATTTTCACTGTCATACTTTACCAGCTCTCCCAGGTTGGAATTGTCACACCTTTTAGGACAATTTAAAAACGCTAGTGTTAGGTTAATCTAGTAGCCAGGCTGACTGCTCACCAAGTTGTAAACATTTGTAGAAAAAACGTGTCTGGTAAATTCCCGGGACATTGCTGTCACGTTTCTTAGCTAAAAGTGTTATAAGTAGGAGGCCAATTTGAGGACAACTTTCAGCACCTTGTCCTCGGAGTTTGTCCTCAAAGTCTCAAAGTGAAAATATAATTTTGAAAATTTGACATGAATCCTATGTCTTAACTTTTTCTTATGATTCATAATCTTCTAAACTTTGTCAAGAAGATATCACGCGACTCCGTTTTTCTCCATTTTGTTTCAACCATATGACAATTTTCAGTTTAGCCTTATCAAAAGTAAGGAAGGGGTATAACGAGAATTCTAAGTTCCTTATCCATCGAGTAGGCATCTTGTTGTGAAGTTTGAAAATGTGATTTGTTCATACCATGCCTTGTCACACCATACCATATCTTGTCACACCATACCATATCTTGTCACACAATACATATCTTGTCACACAATACATATCTTGTCACATAATACCATGCCTTGTCACACCACACCATGCCTTGTCACACAATACATATCTTGTCACATAATACCATGCCTTGTCACACCACACCATGCCTTGTCACACCATACCATATCTTGTCACACCATACCATGCCTTGTCATACCATACCATGCCTTGTCACACCATACCATATCTTGTCACAGCATACCATGCCTTGTCACACCATACCATATCTTGTCACACCATACCATGCCTTGTCACACCATACCATGCCTTGCAATACCATACCATATCTTGTCACACCATACCATATCTTGTCACACCATACCATGCCTTGTCACACCATACCATGCCTTGTCACACCATACCATATCTTGTCACACAATACATATCTTGTCACACCATACCATGCCTTGTCACACCATACCATATCTTGTCACACCATACCATGCCTTGTCACACCATACCATATCTTGTCACACCATACCATGCCTTGTCACACCACACCATGCCTTGTCACACAATACATATCTTGTCACATAAAACCATGCCTTGTCACACCACACCATGCCTTGTCACACCATACCATGCCTTGTCACACAATACCATGCCTTGTCACACCATACCATATCTTGTCACACAATACATATCTTGTCACACCATACCATGCCTTGTCACACCATACCATGCCTTGTCACACCACACCATGCCTTGTCACACCATACCATGCCTTTTCACACCATACCATATCTTGTCACACCATACCATATCTTGTCACACCATACCATGCCTTGTCACACCATACCATATCTTGTCACACCATACCATATCTTGTCATACCATACCATATCTTGTCACACCATACCATATCTTGTCATACCATACCATATCTTGTCACACCATACAATATCTTGTCACACCATACCATGCCTTGTCACACCATACCATATCTTGTCACACCATACCATATCTTGTCACACAATACATATCTTGTCACACCATACCATGCCTTGTCACACCATACCATATCTTGTCACACCATACCATGCCTTGTCACACCATACCATGCCTTGTCATACCATACCATGTCTTGTCACACAATACATATCTTGTCACACAATACATATCTTGTCACATAATACCATGCCTTGTCACACAATACATATCTTGTCACACAATACATATCTTGTCACATAATACATACCTTTCACACAATACATATCTTGTCACACCATACCATGTCTTGTCACACAATACATATCTTGTCACATAATACCATGCCTTGTCACACAATACATATCTTGTCACACAATACCATGCCTTTTCACACCATACCATGCCTTGTCACACAATACATATCTTGTCACACAATACCATGCCTTGTCACACAATACCATGCCTTGTCACACAATACATATCTTGTCACACAATACATATCTTGTCACATGATACCATGCCTTGTCACACCATACAATGCCTTGTCACACCATACCATATCTTGTCACACCATACCATGCCTTGTCATACCATACCATGCCTTGTCACACAATACCATGCCTTGTCACACCATACCATGCCTTGTCACACCATACCATATCTTGTCACACCATACCATATCTTGTCACACCATACCATGCCTTGTCACATCATACCATATCTTGTCACACCATACCATGCCTTGTCATACCATACCATGCCTTGTCACACCATACCATGCCTTGTCACACCATACCATGCCTTGTCACACCATACCATATCTTGTCACACCATACCATGCCTTGTCACACCATACCATGCCTTGTCACACCATACCATGCCTTGTCACACCATACCATGCCTTGTCACACCATACCATATCTTGTCACACCATACCATGCCTTGTCATACCATACCATATCTTGTCACACCATACCATGCCTTGTCACACCATACAATGCCTTGTCACACCATACCATATCTTGTCACACCATAGCATATCTTGTCACACCATACCATGCCTTGTCACACCATACCATATCTTGTCACACCATACCATGCCTTGTCACACCATACCATGCCTTGTCACACCATACCATATCTTGTCACACCATACCATATCTTGTCACACCATACCATGCCTTGTCACACCATACCATATCTTGTCACACCATACCATGCCTTGTGACACCATACCATATCTTGTCACACCATACCATGCCTTGTCATACCATACCATGCCTTGTCACACCATACCATGCCTTGTCACACCATACCATGCCTTGTCACACCATACCATATCTTGTCACACCATACCATATCTTGTCACACCATACCATGTCTTGTCACACCATACCATGCCTTGTCATACCATACCATGCCTTGTCACACCATACCATGCCTTGTCACACCATACCATGCCTTGTCACACAAACCATGCCTTGTCACACCATACCATGTCTTGTCACACCATACCATATCTTGTCACACCATACCATGCCTTGTCACACCATACCATGCCTTGTCACACAATACATATCTTGTCACACCATACCATATCTTGTCACACCATACCATGCCTTGTCACACCATACCATATCTTGTCACACCATACCATGCCTTGTCACACCATACCATGCCTTGTCACACCATACCATGCCTTGTCACACAATACATATCTTGTCACACCATACCATATCTTGTTACATCATACCATATCTTGTCACACCATACCATGCCTTATCACACCATACCATGCCTTGTCACACCATACCATGCCTTGTCACACCATACCATATCTTGTCACACCATACCATGCCTTGTCACACCATACAATGCCTTGTCACACCATACCATATCTTGTCACACCATACCATACCTTGTCACAGCATACCATGCCTTGTCACACCATACCATATCTTGTCAGACCATACCATATCTTGTCTCACCCTACCATATCTTGTCTCACCATACCATGCCTTGTCACACCATACCATATCTTGTCACACCGTACCATGCCTTGTCACACCATACCATATCTTGTCACACCATACCATATCTTGTCACACCATACCACACATGTGCTCGCATATCGTGGATTGTACTATACTAAGTCATGCATTCGAAAACACCATCAATTGTACCATAATCATGCAATGTACTATACCATATACCACACCAAACATTGTATGAATTCATACCATACACTGTCGGCCAAAAGAAACGCCTACTTGATTTTCCTTAAAATAAAAGATGAAATAATTTCTGAAATATAATTAATGGTGGTCTCCACGTTATGCTGAAACAATAATTAATATGAAAGTCCATTGAAACCTTGATTCGAGTCAATAACATTCATGAAAACCACGCCCAATGAAGACCGCTATTTCCGGTTGATTCACTTGCGCACCGTAACCACGTACATCTGTAGTTTCATTACCATTTTAATGCGAATGCGTGCCTGTATTGTTGCTCGTGGTTGTATGACAATCTGCGTCAAATGTTTTCTAATCGAAAACTGAACAATTTCTGCTGTCACATTTCAACAATCGCCATTGTTCTATGACATGAAAATTATATTATGCAGAAATGGTGCAACTTCATAATGCTGTAATACTGCTAAACAGTTCATTATAGTTTTTTTACGAAAACTGATAAGATATCTGGTAGGCGTTTCTTTTTGCCGACAGTGTATCTTACATCATAGTGTAGAACTATATCATGCATTGTACCATAATATATTAGTACATTGAAGTTACATTACCGTACGTTGTACTATATTATATGTCATACCATATATGGTATGAAACTATATCATATAGTATAGTATAGTATAGTTAAGTACCATATCATACCTTTGCATACAATATATATATGACTTACCTTACCATATGTTTGGCCATACCATGTCACACCATACAATGTACCAACCACACATGGTACCATATCGTACCATACATTGTATCATATAATATCATACATCATACCATATGATACCATACCTTATGTCACATCATACCATTCATACTATACTTTATTATATACTGTGCTATACCAAATCATATCAAACACTGTACTATTGCATACCATATAAGTATATTATACTATACTATATTAATGTTACGAAAGAAGAGATATATTATATTGATGGTGCGTTGTATCCCTATTGTATCCTATCCTAACATATGATACAATTTAACACTATTCAGTATAGTTATTAACTTAAACACTTCAAAACAGTACACACGAACAAGTTAAACTATTTCAGATAAAATCTTAAGCCGTTTTTTAATTATCGTTGAACCTATAATCATTTAAGAAGGTTACCACGTGTTAAAAAGTATCGGACATTAGTGAAATGGTGTTACACATTTCAACAAATTAAAATACGTTATTCGTTCATAAAATATATACTAACTATTTGTGTATTTTTTAATCAGTAGGATTAGTCTTCAGATTATTATAAAACCTGAATAGTTTCAAACCAACCACTACTATAAGCAAATCAACTAGAGAGATACGAACCTTTTCAACTTCCCTTGGGAAAACTCATCAATATATGATGTCAACAGGTACTTTTAATCTGTTTAAGTTGTTTGCATAGAGAAAGGTAAACAAATACAAACAATTATTGAATGAATATGATTAACTAAAATGCTCTCTCAACAAGGGCTAATTAACAATGCAACTGCCTGTAATTATAATTTACTATAAGTAGCTCAAACAAATTTCAAGGGAGAGCACTCGATGGTTGAAACATTCTCACGGGTTCAAAGATGCATTCTGGGAAAAATTAATTATTCATTCTCTCATTATTTTATGTCATTTCCAACCGGCGTTTTCTGATTTGTAAGATTTTTAGCAAATCAAGTGTGTACCTTTGGGGGTTGTCGAGAATTCGTTCAGGGGTAGGGAAATGGACATAGCATCGTAGTCGGACCAAAGTTCGAATCTCATGGTGCCTTGAACCCATCTGGGAAATTCTCAGCCTGATAATATTCGATGGGTGATTTGAATTTTTGCCAATCCTCGAAACTTTCCTCATTTACGTAGCTGAAAGACGGTTTATCGACCTGAAGCCGAGTCGTAGCTTTTCAATCACGTTTCTTTTTTTCTTCACAGAGTAACACTTAAATTTTGCTTACAATTCACATTCCGATTTTTCGTTGAATGAATTCGGTGCAAAGTACTGAAAAACTAGCTCTTGCCGTTCATTTTGATTTGCAGGCAGATACATTTAAACAAAAATCGTTCGTCTTTTTAACAGAGATTCGTTCAAACTCGACTGCCTTTAAATCGAGATTGAAAAGTAAGCATTTAAGTAAAAAATAAATTCCTTCGAACATCCATCATCAAGTCCAGTGATCTCATGTATGCCAGGTTCAATCGCGTTTTTGGAGATTAAAGCTCTGAAATTGAACAAATGATTGTAAAAAGTAATTTGCTCTCAATATTTTTACTGCGACTTTCAATCGTGACTGAACTTTTAAAACCAAATTTAATGAAAACGACTTTACATAGATTAATGAGTTTGAGTTTTGTGGAAATAGGTTTCTCATTTTTTTCTTTTATTTAAAAGGACATTATTTATAAATGTCAAGTCAGATTTCAAATTAAGCTTGAAATCAAAGGAATGAAGTTATGCAATGGAGGACATTTTTCTCTAAAGTGGCGTTTTTCTTTAAAAACCATATGCAACGCTCTTCCCACTAATTGTTCAATGCCTAAGCTATTTTCTCTGCGCATATCATCGTATAAATTTATCTAGAAGCAAGTTTTAAATTGTTAAACGACTGACTTGAAGCAAGGATTAAACATTATCAATTATCATGGTAATCAGTCAGGGAATTCGTTCAAAGTTTAAAGAAAAACAGACGTGTCTGTTACTCAAACGTTATCACACACCCATTTCATGTGGATGTATATACAATTTACATACACACCCCCAACTCGGAGCCGAGTACTCGATTACTATCAATTAGACGCGAATCATGTTCTATCTCTTGCACACGAATCAACTCGGGATCGAGTACTCGAATAATCGGGGGTGTACATTTAGCTCAGTTGGTGTCCGCTCATCGCTGAAAGACCGCGAATCGAAGCCCGGTCACGTTACACTATTAGACGTTAAAAGTAGAAAACTATTCCTTGCATTAGAATCTAGAAGTTTGGGGGTAACCTTGTATACGGATATGGATACATCAAGGCTATAACTGGCGTTGCAGGTTACCAACCGTATACTAGTATGGTTACCGCCCAATTGCAAATGTCTACATCTACTCCTACAAAATGTCAAGGCAGTTTTATGCAATTACCTATTTTATAATGGAACAGCCCAGGTTGTGATTATAGTGTAATTTGTCAAAAATTCTACATGCCAAAACTACTACAGCTGATTGGGGAAGTCGTTGGGGGTGCCGGGTGCACAATGCATAAATTGAATTAACAATTATCACTATGCTATGATCATTAAGAGGTATAGACCAAATGAACAAACTCAAACCACCATGGAACGTTAAACTTCCAATATGTCTTTTGGACTTTTGGAGAAGAGGTCGTTTAAAGTTCTACGGCAAAATGACGACGGACGACACCCAATGGACGGACGATTAGGCGTGAAAAGCTATAAATTATAAGTTACATTATAAGTTATTTTCAATGTAAATAACTGTATGCTGACCGAAAAAAGGTGTGTGCTTAGCCGTAACTTCTTGATTCCGCGTCAGGTCACATTAGGCAAAACTTGCTTGCATTCAACTTCCAAAAGCAAGGCATAACTTTTGCCACTCTGCATTACTGGTTGATTTAACCCTTGCGGTATTTCCCTCGCTTTGTTGTGTCAAGATAGCGAATCGCTGCACCAGAAATGCATAGCGGGCCTGGATTTCTAAACACAGATTTCTTAAGGAAATACTGCAAGGCCTAAATCAGCCAGTAATGGAGACTGGCAAGAGTTATGCCTTGCATTAGGAAGTTGGGCGTTATTTGGTTTTCAGGATTTTTTTTGGAAAATCATCACTTAAGTGTTGATAAAATCATTAAGTAAGGGTATCGGCAGTAAAACGATGTCTAAAATTTTCTAAAGTGTTTGGCAAAACAAAACAATAAGGCAATTGGTTTCTGTTAAACATTTAATAACAGCAAACTACATACAGATCATATATCAACAAAAATACCAACTAATATGGACAACTTCGAACTCATAACCGTTATAGAGACTATACGAGTTGGTTAAACATATTTTATGTTAAGGAGAAAACATGACTCTGAGGTCTGTTTTCTCCAGCTTATAAACCGTCAACTATCAAAATTTACGAGTTATAATTTCGGACGCTCAAAGGGCCTTATTCCTCCGCTTAGACCATTTTAAAAGCAGAAGACTAAGGAGGAATGTTTTCTTCCTATTTATAAACGTCAAATGTAAAAATTTACATTTTATAATTTTT